>JACSVZ010000001.1:101261379-102532629 GCA_014706295.1 Lycocorax pyrrhopterus obiensis
CTGTTTGTTTTTAAGGCCAGACTGCAGATGTCATTACCCAGACAGAAGTGGTCCATGCTCTGCCAGGTGCTGATGTGACCCTGGTGTGCCTGTTCCCAAACCCGCACACCATCCACATAATACAGACGCAGTGGTCCAAGACTGATGGCAGCCCACCTACCAAAATAGCTGTGTATCACCCCACCTATGGCACCCATTACTTCGAGTTTTCTGCGGCTCCTTACAACTTTTCGGTGTCCTTCAGCACGAGGAGGTGCTGCGGCGGGGATGACACAGAGTCCTTGTGTTCCACCAATCCAAATGCCACCTCTGAATGCAATTGGTGGGCTCTGCATCTGAAAAATGTTACCGTGTCCCTTAGTGGGCAGTACGAATGCACTTTTGCTACTTACCCGTATGGGACAAAGGCTGCAAAAATTCAACTTCTTGTCAAGGCAGAAGGTAAGTGATTGCAAATGAGATTTTGCTGTTTCCTAACAGGCTGGGGGAAAATATCAGGATAGATGAACATTTCTTGGTTGGTGATGGTGACCTGTTTGGGGTTTACATCGGTGCCACTGAATGTTGCTTGTACAGTTTCCTATTTACCAAGCACTCTTTAGCTGTTTTGTCTAGCTTCTGATTAGATTAGGAAACCTTATTTGTTTGGTGAAATACAAAGTTAGATAGTAAAATAAAAAAAGATGGTGAGGCGGGCAGTTTCTGCATTTTCATTTTGGAGAAACATTGTGGAGGAGACTGGATGAGCAGCTCAGGATATGGTGGGACTAAGGATGTTGGATCTTCAAACCATGTTGTGCTACTGCTGTGGGCGTGCAGCACTGGGCACCAGAAAGAGAAAACATCCTTGTCTGGTTGAGGCTGAGGGCTGGCATCTGCAGGGCATGCTGAGTGTTAGCTCCATGGAAGGATGTGTGTCCCCACCACCAAAACCACACTGGAGCAAAGCGGGGAATTGCTTAGGAGTATCACAGAAATGGGGATTTGGCTGCTTCTGTTGGCCAAAAGGAAGCTGGAAAGCAGCATGACTGCTCTTGGTAAGTAAGCCTCAGGGGAGAGTGTGAACACTAGGGAGGATGTTTAAGTTCTCCTGGTAAAGGAACAAATTTATTTAAATCAGATGAGAATGGATTTGACTGCAAATTAAACAACAGTGGCAACTGTCAGTGCAGCAACTTTGGGAACAGCTATTTACTGTCAGCAGCGAGGGCAAAAGCCCAAACTGCTGTGAAGATGGAACTTGGCAGGGGTGTTGAGCAAGCTTGTTGTTGTGCACATGGGGAACTGGATTTAATGGCCCCAGAAACCTCTTTCTGACCCAGGTTTCTGCTAACAACCCAAGAAGGATTGACGTAAATACAACAAACCTGGCACTGTTTCAGTTCAGAGCTGCAAGGCCAACGTGCTCACTCTGCTTGTGCCCAGGGCTGTAGATGCAGCAGACACTCAAGAGTTAGGAGCAGGGTGGGTGCAGGTTATTTTAGGGGTATTTTAGTGTGCTCCCACTGCCCTTTTATCTGCATCATGAGGCCAGACTGGTAGTCCCCATGCTGGACCATGTTGCTCCCGTAGCAGGAGGAGGTCCTGTGCAAGGCTCATACTCAGGGATGTTTAACACTGATGTCCCCTGCATGGCAGTGGCTCCAAGCATTTTGGTGCTGTTATCCTGGAGACACATCTTGGGCAACCCTGTGGCACCCTCCTGCCCCGATGAACCTGCAGAGGCAAAGTGAGAGCTGGTACCTCTGCCCACCTCACAGAGGATGGGTGTGTTTAAACAGTGCACACTGGATAATTGTGCCAAAGATGAAGCTGCCACTCTACCTGCTGTACAGGGGTGTGTTGTGGTAGGCTACACTTTTGGAATTTTCCTGTGCTTCACAGGGCAGAGGGATCAAGGGGAGTGCAGTGAGGTTCAGACTGTGCTGGTAACCCTGTGAAACCCTCCCACGCTTCTGTTCTTCATGCAAAGTTTCTCTGTCCATTCCTAAGTACAATAACTGTGCTAATCAGGCATTGCTTCTTTTCTCTTGCCCTTTGTTGGTACGGACAGGTTCACTGCTGTTATTGCTGTCTACAGTGTGGGCAGCTCTTGCTCATATCAGCATCATTGTGGCTTTTTTCAGTAACTACATGATGTAGCAAGCTGTGCTACTGATGACTGCTTGCTAGAGAGAACTAAAAAATTGAGTTTGCTACTTTTTGCAGGTTTGTATTTTAAGGTAACCAGATCTTTTGCAATGAGCCACTTCCACTCAACATTTTTCCCTTCAAAAGAAGGCAAAAATACTTAATCCAGCCTATCAGTGGGATGGATAAAGGTGATAGTCTATGATGAAGTACAGTTTTCATTACATCAAAGTGAAGTGAATCCAGATGCACTGAACTTCTCAAAAGCCCACAGAGCAGCAGGCCTTCACAGGACAGACAGACAGATACACAGAGGATTTTAGCCAACAGGCTGTTAATGAAGATGGGAGTCAGAGATGGGAGGGGGAAGCAGGCAGCTGGGACATGTGACTGTGAGAGTAGGCAGAAGCTGTTTCCAGACTGAACTCCTGGGGTGACTACTCGTCTCCATACTTGTTGTATTCTGTACAGCACTTTTGCATGGTGGCTTGTCCCAGCAAAATCTTCTGTACAGTTTTGTTCCTGGAGAAACTAGAGATTTGCTTGCTTTGTCCTTGCATTATCCTCCCTGCACTGTCCAGCCCTGTTAGGGCTTCTGCACTCTGTGTCCTGCTGCGAGAGCTGGCTCCTCAGGTTCTTCGCTCTCGTGGACAGTGGGGGGAAGCTGCTTCTGCTGCTGGCTCTCCTGGGCACAGCTCTGGGCACTGCCTTTCTTCACATCTCCATGGCACAGGCTGCGTGCTGGCACCATTGCTCTGTGCTTGGGTGCCAGATACAAAGGAAGTTACAGCCACCAGAAAGTCCCCACTGACAAATAACGTGACAGTCTGGGACAGCTGGGTAGTCTCACTCCCCTCAAGATAAGAAATTAATGAAATACATATCTGTTCTATCTCAACATGCAAGCCAGAGCTACCAGGGGAGCAGAGCTGAGTTGTTTCCCTGCAGAGTGTGCTGGTGTCTTGCCTCCAAGGAAGAGGGAAGGCAGGTTTTAGGGCAGGGAGGATGGCAGGATGAACCACACCCCTGCCTGCCCCGTGGCCGAGGGAGGTCAGTGCTGACCATGGCACTCACAGCATCTCCCACCCATCACCACTGCTCTTCCTGCTTAAATGCACACATGCACACTCACAGACCCAACATCTGGACCACAGCAGTGCCCTGTTCACTGCATCACTCTGCCCAGCCTCCACAGCTGGATGGAGCCCTGGATTGAGAACGGGCAGGGTAGGAGATGGTGAAATGGATTTTGAAATGGATGAGAAAGGAAAGAGTGACAAGTTTTGTGCTAGTGGGCAGGTTGGAGAATAACAAAAGGAGCACTTACACTGAAAAAGGGGGTTAATCTTAACCTGACTGACATGCTGAATAGCTTGCTTAGTGAAAAGAAGGTCTGCAGATATCTCCAGAGAAAAGGAAATAGAGGTGCACAAAATTGATGTGAAGGTTTATTGCCACAGAAGAAAAAACCCTGTAAGATAAAAATTGAAGCTTCAAATTGTTCTCAGCTCCAAAAGGAGACATCATGATCCTGTAGTGAAGAAAAGCTTTTTTAAGAATTGCCAAAAAATTCAGGTAATGCTGTGAATTGAGTCATGAAACTGCAACTAGAATCAGATGCAGGGCTTTCACTCAAAAAATGTGTCTATGGTTAATGGTTGAAAATTACAGTTCCCTTTTAAACAAAAAAGTGCCTGTTCCTTGAACAGAAGACTAGTCAGCAATGGCTTTCAAATCGTGTTTCTGATTTTCCTTCTTGGGCTTTTTTGTTGTTGTTGTTGTTGTTCCAATGATAAAAGAGGAGAGGCACTACCTGAAGAAAGTGTGGTTAAACGGGACTTTAGAAATTCCATGCCTTGAGGACATGACCTCAGAAAATTTGTCCACTTATCCTTTGAAATGGCTCGTGGTAAGTATTTCTCATCTCAGATATAAAGTTCAGAAAGAACTACAGGGTATTTTTGCAGATTGAATTGAAAATGTTCTACGCTACTGTGGACTGTAGAATCTGCTAAAAAACTTATCAGTCATGTTGGACTGTGATAATAAAGGGAAAAAGTATAAACATAGGGTTGCAACATATACACTACAAAATAATAGCTGTTAAAGAAATAAAGAGGAAAAATTCCACCTTAATTGCTTTGAATTTTTCAGGAGCACATACAGAGCAGGTCTAGGGAAAGTGGCTAATGTAACAGAACTAAAATATTTGTTATGTTGGATTTCCAGCGAGTTTTTCTGTAGTGAAGCTTTAGTATCTGAAAAATACATGGTTACTGTGTAGGATAGTGAGACATCAGGTTGCTTTCAGATAGAAAAGAAAGGTACTGACTGATGTTTTTGGTTTTGTTAACCTCCGTGTCACAGATGCCACTGAAGACATGCAAACACAGTTATCAAGTTAACCAATGAAAAAGTATTTGTAAGCAATTTTCTGTGAGATAATGAAGCTCGCTATATTTTTGTACTTTATCTCGCTTTCTGGATAAATATTTACATGCATGTTTTAATGTAACCTTTTAGCGTTCATTTCGGTGTGTAGAGATAAGTATCAGTGAGCAGTGTCCTCGAGCTTTGCCTGTTCATTTATATATGTTGTCACTAAGGAGCTGTAGCTGTTGAAAGTTTCCTTAAAGGTGACTTTCAAATATTTTAGGTTTTTTAACCTTTTGTCCTGGTTCATTATCTATTTAGACCTCTCGTATGCAGGTCATTCTTAATATTAAAATTTTAAATCTTTTTGTAGGGAACACCCTTATCCTTACTACTTCAATTTTGCCAGTTCAGTCTACAAAGTAGCAGAGGAAAGGGAAAAAAACCCGAAGGTCAGCACAATGATATATGTGGGTCGCCATGCATCATGCAGAGTAAGGCTTGCAAATATGTACTTAGGCACAGATGTCCAGGACATGCTGGCTGCACTTACAGCTAAGGGTGGCTGCCACCGAGACAATAAGGGGAGATAAATTTTAGCAATTATTATCAGGTTTTTCTACTTAAAATTCTAAAAGAGCAAAGTTTTCCTTGAAATTTCAGTCATATTTAATATGTATGGGATGTTCAGCATAACTTAAAGACTGGTGCAGTGAGAAAGCACCTCTTGCTCTCTCTGCAGGCTACAGAGATCAGGATTCACCAGACACAGCTATTTATTCTATATTTTATTGTCAAGATGATGACTGCTCTTGGTATTGAAGTTCTGAGAGGGAATATATTTGGAAAAAAAGCCCAGATGTTGCAAATGTCCACTTACCGCTACACAATGTGCCAAGGAAGTTTTTCATAGTGGGAATAGAGCTGGTTTACAAAAATATTTCTCTCTGTGTGTGTCCGGACTTCACAATTTTGTGGGTTTTTCTGTACACAGGGTGAAAATGGCAGGAAAGAGGAACTTGTGACCAAGGAGCCCTCGTGTCCTGCTGTGTACAGGAACAGCAGCGTGCTGTACAGGCAAAGAGTCCTCCTGGGTTTCAACAATGCCCTAAAGGTTTCCCCCCCCAAAATCACTGATGATGGCAGAGTCTTTTCCTGCCACGTGCTGTACCACCCGCAGAGAGTCCAGAAGAGCAGCACCACTGTGAGAGTGTTTGGTAAGGGGCTTATGCCGACTGCCTGCTGCCTTGCACTTGGAAAGCTGACACTCCTGTCTGGTTCTGAAGCCAATAACTTTTGACAGATACTGGGGTTTTTTTTAATATAAATATATTTACCTTGTCATTTTTTCAGCTGCAAGGAGGTAAAATGTTAGTAAATAACTCTGGAGTTCTTAGAAGAATTTGAGTCCATTCCTTCAATTTCTGGCATGAAAAAATAGTAGATTCATTGCACATATATCAAGCTCACTGCCGTGCACGTGGCCAGTATCTTACCCTGATGTATAGGCTCATGTTGGGATTTTGTAGGTTACAGAGAAGCACACTGGTCATCAAGATCTCCGTGTCCCAATGGCCATGCTGTCTGTGGTTAGGAAACCATGGCCAAAATTTAGTAAGCAGTTTGAGACTACTGTTGTAGCAAAATCACATCCTCAAAGGCATGTGACATTCAACTGCTGCCAGAGGCTCTGGCTCTGAAAATGAGGGTCCTGGTGGGGGTCTCAAACTTGTTAGGAGTGGCAGGGCCTGTGTATTGCAAACATGTGGGCTGGCATTTCATTCTGTAAGCCTTCCCCATCTTTAGTTACTTGCCTTGTTCCCTTTCAAGTGGCTTAGGAACTGCTCTACAATCACTAAGGTACAACTGAATCAGAAAATTGCTGCCCACTTGAAAACTAGGCTTTGTTTTCTCTTTATAGATCAGTTGGTCTGGAAAACATATTTCCAAAGCTCCTGAAGTAAATGTTAAGCAGTGGGCCTGTCAACAGTCTTTTGACTGTTGCTGATTGTCCAAGGAAGCCCACAGCTTGAGGACGGCACAGCTATTCAAGGCTAATACTCTGAATTCAAAAAAAGGTTCAATAGGGAGCAGCAAAAAAAAAGCAAAATGTGTCTGGAGGCTCATGGTCACTGATGTAAAAGAAATAAAAATAGAAGCTAATGATCCGAAATCTCCTCTTGTGTTTGCATGATTCAGACACTTTTTAAAATCAACGTTTCGCAAATAGCAACAGTGTTACCTGGGCAATCGTTCAAGGATACTAACACACTTGAACTCTCCTCCATCACTGCTGCTGCGCTTGCCTAGATTTGTGTGTCTCAGCCTAAGAGGTTGCTTTATTTGGCTTTTTCTCTGAATTACTGTGAGATGTGTGCTTAGCTGTGCATGAACCCGCGTCAGAACACCAGTATAGCAGCGTAGAGAGGCAAACTAGAGAAGGCAGCTGTGGCCCGCGGTGCTGAACAGTCTCTATTTCCCAGTAAGTGCTGGCTCGCTTTGGACCAGGGTGCTGTGCCACCAGCCTCTCTCCCAGGGGTCCTGAGGGCACAGCTGAGTGCAGGGGCTCCCTGAGAGCCCTGAGGTTTGTGGTGGGTGCTGAGGAAAGTCTCTCAGACCTCAGGCAAGTAGAGTCTACCTCTCAGAGGAAGTGTGCTTTTGTGCTCCTTTCATGTCTGAATTTTGCAGGTAAAATAACTATTTTGCATCCTCTCTCTTTTCTGTTACCATTTGCTGAAGTCATGCCACTTATGATTGCACCATCCCAGCCTTTCTCCATTTACTGTCTTGTGCTGCAGCAGGAGGAGAGACCAAGAGCAGAGGGCTGAGAGCCTCCCCTGAGCCAGCCCACAAACCTGTGCAGCAGTGGGAGAGACACCGCCCAGAATAATCCCGCACTCTCTAGGTGACATGTGGGGACAAAGAGCCCTTTTAAATGACAGCACCTCTCTTGTTCCTTGTGCTGACCAGAGAATAAAGAAATGAATATTTCTGTTCTGGCAGTTAGGTCCAGCCTCAAATGGGTGGGACAGAACCTGAAGATAGTGTATGTATACAATGTCAACAGCACCTTGTGGTGGTTATATCTGCCATCCTGGCCATTAGCAAGGACACAGCTAGGGAAAAAACGCCAGTTGAAACGTGGGGAGGTTTTCCCGTCTTGGCAAGCCAGCATCTCCCCTGTCACCCAAACACTCATGCAATTGGACCCCACAGGCTGGGTGGCTCGAAAGTAGGGCAGGGAGGGCAGGCAGCTGTTGCACCACAGAGCTGTAAAGGACAGGAGGAGCAGGAGGAGGAGAGGGCACCTGTGGGAATCTCCTCATGCACGATCCCTCGACAAATACTTCATGCAGGGCTAAACACAGCAGAGACAGGCCAAGTCTGAGGGGTGCCAGTAGTGTTCTCTCGCAGTTGTTTGAGGTGGCCTGAGTGAGACTGAGAATTGCACCAGAGAGGATGGAGAAGGCATGAAAAAATCTCTCAAGGAAGTTGAGAGTCTTGGTATGTTGAGTAAAAATGGATATTCAATCAAGATAGCTTTTTTTAAGAGGGTACTTTTGGACTGAAATACTTGAAAATATTTCTCTTCTAGAATAGAGTTCTTTTAGATACAAGTTTCTGTGAAAAGGTATGGCCTTTTCATGCCTAACTTTGCCCAATATTGATTTCTCCTTTTTTGTAAGAGTAAAAGCTCAGCAGCAGAAACTACTGAACTAAATATTGAATTTCTGCTAGATCCAAAACATTGGTAAATATCCTAGCAAGACAAATGAATGTCAAATTGTTAACAGGGGTGGAGATGTTAATTGGAAAAGATCTATTAGACCATTCAGAGCTATGTGTGAGAGCTGCCTGCCAGAACAGTTACCCAGCAAACACATCTTCTGAGAAAGCAGAGGACAGCGCTCAATACAGGTGTGGAAAAGCATACCCATTCTCATCAAAAAAACAAAAGGAAGAGCATGCACTAGACCAGACATCATTTAGCCTCCCAGCCAACTTCTGCAGCGATTAGAAGATCCAGTTTACCAGACTTTTCTCTGTATCTGAAAAAGTATGGCTGTCTCCTGCCAGCTCCACTACCATCTGTATAGCTTTGGCAAGGAAGAAACAAGAACGAAATCTTAAGATGCTCATTTTCTGATAGGAAGAATCTATAACCACTGCCCCAGCCCACCCCCCCAAAAAAGCAGAAAAATCCAAAACCCAGAAGAGGGGGAAAAAGAAGGAAATTCCACTCAAAAAAGTGCCAAAAATCCAGAAAACCGTAAGGCCATGATAATTAAATGTAAGTCATGCCTAGGCACAACCCATCAGTAACATCAGGCACAAAAATGGAAATTAGAAATAAAGTCAGAAGAGTCCTTGGTGGATTAGTTGTATAAAACAACAGGGAAACCTGAATAGTTCACCTCAGGGGGGAATGTAATTACCTGAGGTGGTCCTGTATCAATTAACAGGGTAAGAAAAAGAGAAAATTATTTTAATGGTAGAGATTAAAGTGAGGTTTAGGTTGGAAAGATAAAGAACTGTGGATCTCCTAAGTAATTCAGGGAGGGCAGTTTCCAGTCCAGTTTCAGGGCTCAGAAAGGGCCAGATGCACAACTGATCTGAGGCTTTTGAGATTTGCTATATATTAACACAGTTTCAACAGTCCTTACTTAACAAGTCAGTCAAGATTGCTCCAAACCAGGTATCCCAATGGCTAATTTAGAAATGCCGGTTTAGAGAGGCTTACAGCACCTGAGAGCTTTGATTTATACAGTCAGCTATGCCCAGAACCAAAATGCTGCAAAAAGAGAAGAAAAGAGTTGTTTGTTTCATGTGGATGTGGTCATCATCTGCTGCTCTGCTGTGAAGGTGGGCTCTGGGCTTCCTGGCAAGGCAGGAAGCATCTGTGGTGGGACACTGTCACGCATCTGTCCAGGAGACAGCATGTGGGTAGCTGGCACCCAAAATCAATCAACATTTCGGGGAATGGTTCATTGGAGCATTAGAACATTCTTCAGAGATACCTTTGGCAAACACAGAGAGGAACCAGCAACCGGGGTGTGTTTGATTTCATGGGGCCTGGGAAGGGTGGCTCTGCTGCCAGAGCTGTGACTGCAGGATGGTTTCAGTTTGTTTCCGCAGCAAAGCCACCCAAGCCTAGTTGAGGTAGGCAGTGAAATACATCATGGATCCTGCGGCAATAGCTGCTGAAACAGGCTTGTAAACCACTTCCTCGACCTCAAATTGCAGCTGTGCACGCTTTTATCTTGCTTGATGTGTGGCTGGAGGTAGGATTTACTTTCCACTCTTCTTATGAAACAAGGCTGTTAAGTGTTATTAGAAGCTGTTACTGTGATCTGCAGTGTCCATTTCACTAACACATTTATGTTTGCTTTCCAGCTTACCCTGAGATCTTCATTAGCCTGCAGGAGGGCTCAGCCAGCTCCTCGCAGAAGGTGAGCCATTTTGGAGCAAAGAGTGATGCCTGTGACTGCCACCATGCCACCGCAGAAGGGCCAGGCAACTTGAGCTGAATCAGGCGTAGGAGGGACCTCCAAACTGACCAAGCTCATGGGGCAGCAGGCAAGGCAATGAGTTAATGAGGTGGCCACGGCCTTTCTCTGAGTGACTCCTGCCCCCACAGCAGTGAGCACAAACTGGAGCAAGCTAAGGCCCTCTCTGTTGTGTGGGCCTCTCTTTTAGTTTTGGTAATGGCAAAACCTAAAAGTCTGCTGAATCGCACTGGCCATGCTTGGCATAAAACATATTTATGGCTCATATGGCTGACTAGCAAGCCTCTCTGGCTACTAGTATGGTGCTTTGCTTCCTGTTCCATCTCTCCAAGTTAAAGCTTTTGATCTGCAAGTATCTCAAATTAAGAAGGTTTTCCTTGGAAACAGAGCTTGTGGACAGGCAGAACCTTGTACTATCCATAACCACCCACTTCACACAGTCCATGAGTCAGTTGGTTCTGCAAAATGCTATAATTTTCCTGGTGACCTATTTCTGGGTGTGGTGTTGGACATTGCAGTCTTTTGTCTGCACTGTCCTGTTGAACAGAGCAAGGGGTGTTGCTATGATGGGACTGGGCAATAGAAACTCCCCCAAGAGCCTCTGTCTGTTCTTCATCTCCAAACACACACCAACTCCTTTACTTCTCTTTTCTGCCTTTTCTTGCAGGGCTTAAATCTAGTGAAGATATCAGATTAGTATTTCTTCATAGGAAGAATTTATAAAATATTATGACCTAAAAGTGTCTGAAAAATAAGGGAAAAATGAAGAGGAAAATAGGAGAGAGCAATTACACTACAAGCTCATGTGCTGTTTACCATGGCAGGGAAAGAGTTTCAGCTGGGTAGTTTCAGTCTTTGTACCAAATGATTGACTTCCGCTGGCTTCAATACATCAAGCTTGCTTTCAACTAAATGTGGGAACCACTTTCTTTGAAAGAGGGAGCAAGAGGGGTTTCTGCTGCATGAGTAGCACATGCTTTTTGCTTCTGTTGAAAAGAACAAGGCCATTTCTCTTATAACAGTGTTTAGTACTTAGCAGTGTCATAATCTTCTAAATAAACATAATTGGGAACGTCCAGGCAGCATGAGGATGAGACCTCCCACCCTGCTAGTGCCCCGCCCTTCATCCAGCCTTGATATTAAAGTCCTGCCCATCTATTGTTTGCTGAGAAATTAAATAGAGCACAAACACAGATCTTGGGAACAATTGGCACAGAACCAGGACTACTGCATCTAAAGCATCCAATTCCTTGTGATTTCTGGAAATCTCTTACATATTGTGTCTGCTACAAAGGTATCTAATTTTGTATATTCAACATATCATTGGGCTAGGCAGTCTTTTTCATGGGATTATTTTCTTTATCTGCCTAACGAAGGAAGGATTTACATGGCAATCAGAAAGTGTCTCATTCTCCTCACACACTATGCCCATTACCAATTCCAGTGTTTTTCTATGTGGGTGTTTGTCACTGGGGGCAGGAGAGTGGGGGTCACTCTACATTTCTACAGCCACAGCACAGGACTGGAGTGGGTTGGAGTCCTGACACCCAGGGCAACAGGGGTGTCCCTGAGCTCTCATTCAAGAGTGTCCACAATCAGAAAAATGAGGGGAGTGGGCAAGAAACACAATAAAGAGGAAGAAAGTGATTTCTTCCAGAGCAGGACTGTGAGTAAACAAGCACTGTCTGTACAGGAGTTTGGAAGCTGGCAGCCAGGAGGGAAGTGTCAGAGGCTCACCTAACATACATATACATATATATATATGTATATATGTGTGTGTGTCTGTATATATATATGTGTGTGTCTGTGTGTGTGTGTATATACATACATACATATATATATATATATATATATATATAGATAGATATATATATATATATAGATGTATAGACATAACCTAACAACTGCCTTTTGCTGTCCCGCAGCCTAACGTGAGCTGTGTTGTGAGGAAGGTGTTTCCCAAGCCGAGCCTCCTGTGGTACATGGATAGAGTGAGCCTGACGGAGCAGCCTGGAGGTAAAGCAACCTGTCCTCAAGAAAACAGCACAGCTGCAGGAGTGGATCCCAGGGAAAGCCATGGTTGTTATCCACTCCTGCCACAGGGAACCTGTAGGTGTCTCTGGCTGAAGGGGAGAGCACCAGGCCTCCTCAAAGGAAACAGCTGGCATATGGCTGTGACTAGAGCCCCCTGCAATTGCCAGGGATGGGAACTATGGTTTGGCATGACCACACCGTTCTTGCCAAATCTTTGACAGTGTCTCAGCAAAGAAACCTGCGGCTATATGAACCTGCTTTCCAGTACCGATATTTTGCACAGCTCTGACTTACAGTTTTTCTCCTCTCCCCAAGACATTTCTGTGGCACAAGAAGACTTGCAAGACAGTGAAGGTTTCTATGAGTTGAGATCAACACTGATGCTGCAAGGGACCCATGAGACACATAAGACATTCTCGTGTGTGTGTCTGTTTCCCTTCCCATGGAATGAAACAAGAAATATTTCATCAGAAGAAATATTTGTTTCCTTCGGTAGGTTTTTCATAGATAGGACACATCTAAAATGTTAAGAACACCAAACACATGTATTCTCTGTTATTTAAAATACTGAAGAAATGCCAAGAGTATAGAAGCTTTATTGTACATGTTGATCACACAGCTTGAACTCTCTGGCAGGGTTTTTAGCTCAAATTTTTGCTCAAGCCTCTAAATGAGCTAAGAAACTCCTGCACAAACAGAAGAGACTTGTTTGTTTAGGCAGAATCTTGCTGTACTCCCCATACCCAAAAATACTCTAGCATAGCCACATGGCACCAGTGAGCTATTATAATCATGTGTTTCTCACTGAGCACTTGTGGCTCCCTGGGAAACCAAATCCTCAGACTCAGGGCTATGTTTTACATCTTCAGTAAAACATGCAAAAGGCTGCACTTCTGTGGGTGGTAGAGAAACTGCCCTATAACCTGTACTGTAAGAATTGGCTACATGATATGGAAGGGGGGAGAAACACTGTCCTGCTTTTTTAGTGAAAGTGGGAGACTTGGCAGTACAGTTTTCAGCATCTCTGAGGATGCAGCGTGACGGGTGAGAAGGGCAGGCAGATTTCCTTTAGCACCCTCTTGTGCTTGTCTCCTCCTCAGGTGCAAATGCATACCTTTTTAAATTTTTTTATTATGTATGCTCCCTGCTGCACAGACAATACAACTGAGCTACTGACCCCTTAGAAGCATCTCGGGGCACATCACCTGCCATGGAAACTACTTGCAGCTCAGCTGGGTTCTCTTGTGGCTGTGTATATTCCTATTGGTATGTTTTTCCACAAAGTAAGACTGCAGCAAAAGCCACAGCTTACTCTTCTGGAAACATAGCTTCAGAGAGGAGGGAGAGAAATCATAATTTTTCTCAAAAATGACTCATTTCCCCCAATTTGCAGTTTTCTAGAAATGTATTCACATCGAAGAGCTGTCAATTAAAGCAGTCTATGTTCTTGCCTGCAGGCTATGCTAATGCTAAGATAGATCCACTCTGTATAAAAACGTTAAAGTATTTAGATGTGACAGAAAGGAAAGAATTACATTAATTCTCAGCCATACCTTCTGTGAAGGTGCACAGTATGACACAAGCCCAAACTAAATTTTCAGCCTTTATAACTACTTTTAAGAACTGCTTTAATCTTTCTCTGTTTTTTTTTCCTTCCCAGACAATAAGTCTAATGAAGCCTCAGCTGAAGTTTTTACTACCACAATTTCAGATGGTAGGATAAATTAGAGAATAAAATAACTTGGGTTGTGTTTGAGGTGCGTTTATAAAGTCCTAAAGCTGTTGTAGCATTTACTACTCTAAATGGGTAGTAAGGTACCCCTTTCTGCAGCTTTGACTTCAGAGAAAATACTATAAACCAATATTTTGGTGATGTAATCTATCATAATTAAGACCAAGCATAATTAAACTCCAGCCTTGAGGTGCACTTAATGTTATTTGTGATGCTTCAGCTGACATTTGAATATAGCTTTTAGTACTGAACTAATAATTAAAAATAACAGCCCTGCTAATGGAGGTTCTACCTTCTGCTTAAGTACATAGCCAAGATCCGCAACACTTTTGCTGTGTTAAAGAGCTGATAGATGTTTCTTAATTTGTGTAAATTTGGTAAATCCCTGCTCTTCCCCTGCAAGTTTGTCTTATTATCAGCTTATTGCAGACAGATAAATGTTCTCTCCACACCTCAGCCGAAGCCCTTCGGAAACATCTCTCCTGGAGCAGTTTGCTCTGCTCCACGTGGGAGGCAGCTGCACTTTAGCAGGGGGTTACATGAGCGTGTCAGAGAAATGCTGAAAGCAGATGGCATGAAAAAAGTATGGGTTTTGTGGGAAAAACTTCTGCAAGTGCAGGTTGTGGCAGGCCCTGGGGGCTCAGACAATACCCCACTGGGCACCAGAAAACCATCCCAGATATTGGGGGTCCCTGAGAGAGGGAGACTTTTTCCTCTGCTGGCTTCTGCAAGGTGAGCTCTCAAAGGAACCCCAGCAATTCGCATCAGGCCACCACCCTGCTTCTCCTTGAACACTCTGCAGAACCTCCTGGGAGCCAGGCACATCTCAAAGAGCCTCACTGCTCTGGTTTTTAGACCTGTTGCATCTTTGGTGAGGAGTCCTTTACATCAGCCAGCTACAGTGAAATCCCCTTTAGCGCAGGCAAGGCTAAGCTGAAATGCAAATGGAAGAGCAGCAGTCAAAGGAGGTACAAGTGTTAGCACAGAAAAGCAGCTGGAGAGTGGATAGCTACCTGCTTGTGCTAAGATGCAGTCTGCAAGGGTCACTCCCACCCAACGCCCTCCACACGTGCCTGACCACACAGAGGTACCTTCTGGCTGCCTTCCCGGATATGTTTTTCTAATGGAGTGTGTGATCTTTCATAGATCACTCCCTTCATGGACCTCTTTGGGGGAGATATAATCCATCCTCCTAGCCTACTCAGGGAGTACTTTGCCTCTCCTGATGGGAAAAATAAAGAAAGAAAACAGACATCTCAGGACATATGTGCTGCTTGGGCAGGATGGTGTCTCTGCTGAGCTTGCCTGTGTGGTTAACAGTTCTTTAATTAGAAGGAATAACTCCCCCTCCTCTTCTCTGGGGATTCAGTGAGCACTTTTCAGTGTGGAGTGTCTCTGAAACTTCCTCTCAGAGTTGCAGCCTCTGAAGTGCCTCATGGATGGAGCTGTGCAGCTGCCACCACCAGGTCACAAATGTTATTTCAGCATCTGTGCTAATAAGATGACTCTCTTTGTATGGAATAAACCCGTGTGATTAGTTTCTGGTTTTTAAGTTGAGGTGCCAGGGGCTCCAAAATTTTTTCCCCAAAACCTTTGTTTCCCTAGGGATTTCTTAGCACAGTTACCTCAGGTGCTTCACGTTTCTTTCTGGACTACTTGGCTGAGTTGTGCATGGAAAGATTATTTGGAAATTTCGAAATTAGAAATTCTTGCTCCTGAACCTTTGAATCACCTACTTTCCTAAAGCAGAATAAGCACCTTTCTCATGCCAAATGTTTGCTTTGATTTGTTATAGACTTTGGTAATTCAACACTTACATCTGCTGTCATGACGGCCTCAGGTAAGGGGGAAAAATACTTTATTACTTATTCAATATATGTAGGATCTGTGCTTGACCACCACCTAAGTGTTATGCACTCAGAGTCAGAGGTGTGACTGGGAAAGGTCAGTGTGCTCTGGTACCGACAGTACCAATGGGCTGCTGCTTGGGAATTTGTGAGCTGTGAGGTTACCCAAGCAGAGATTTGACAGAAATCTTGCTAAAACTGCTATGTTAGGACAGTATGTAAAATGGCATGCTGAATATTATGTATTATTCCTACACATTTTTATAAAGTGGAATAATATGCCTATAAAACTGTAAATAATTTTGTCCTATTATGACAGACAGGCGCATGTAATAGAAAAGTTAAAGCCATCACTTTTCCTTGACCCAGCAGCAGGGCACATTCCCATTCATTAATTATATAACTAACTCTGTTTTACCAGAGCATGGATATGGATAATTGCATGAAACTATCTTCAGCAATTGAGAGGAGAACCTGCAAGAGCAGGTGATCTCCTGGGCTTATATGGCTGTGGCCTGTTGTCATGGGCCATTTCTGGCAAGGCCCTGGCTTAGCTGGGGAGCACCACATTCAAGTGCATGATCCACCCCAGAGCAGTCAAACTGAACCCTGTGTAAAACAGCACAAATAAGCAATGCCTGCAGCCAGCCAGCAGGAAAGGGTCAGCACTGACAATATCAGCTGTCTGCATGTGCCCACTGGAGTTGTGAAATGTGTTTTCAACATTTAACCTTAACTCCCACAGCAGGATTTCTGCTGCACAGTCTGCATTTACCCAACAGCTACTGCAAGCTCTTTGATCTAGGTTGTTTTGTGATTTATTAACATTATTTTCTAAAGAACCTATGGACTAAATGTGATACCATGTAAACTGTCTTTAGAGCACCAGACATCTGGGGCCTCTCTGGATTTCACAAGTCAAGCAAAATTGGCTCCTGCTTCCACAACACAAGGTAATCAATTGAATCTAACTGTTTTCTCTATTGCTTCAACAATGTAGAAGAAAGACACATAAACAAAATAGCCATCTTACTTTTTTTGAAGCAAGAAATTTAATATCCATTGAAGTTCTTTTCCTAGTGCATAACACACTAGGAAGTACACTAACCACTGTCAGTGTAACCACAGTTCAGGAATAAATATATGAGAAAATACTGTCTTGATTTTATCTTTTTTAATGCTCTGTTTAGGATACATTCATTAATTTTGGCAACTGAATAGACATTGAGTGTTATTAGTGTTTACAAAGAAGTTAGTTAGTGTTATTATAGTGTTTACAAAGAATACCTACTGTCTTTAGTTACATATCATACCTGAATAGAATACTGGAGGAAGATACTAAACACAAGGCTTTGGCCTGCCCCAAAAGAGTACTCTTTGGGAGCTGAATCACTCAACATAAAGCCCTGGGGCTCACAGAGGCTTGACTGAGATATGCCAAGGCTGGAACACAGATTGCAGCAGTGCTGAAATGAAAGTTTGCTGCTTCTCACGCTGCCTTCCCCATCCCCAAAACAGAGACACTTGCCTGTCTGACAGCAGAACAGCAAAGTTGCTTGTCCAAGCGGACTGAAAGCCCTTCGGTCTCAACAAAAAATTAATAACAAAGGCTATAAATACACAACGTGAACAGAGAGGATTCTCCTCACTGAATTATGCATTTTCTCTGGTTGAGGTGGTACAAGATCAAACTCATAATGTGAGACAGATCTGAGCCGTTTTTCTTCTGCAAGCAGCCCAGGAAGCAATTGTCTTTTAACCAGTGCTCCCAACGTGTGCCAGTCATGGTATGACAACCCTGGGTTAGTGCTTCTCCTCTCTGGATCACTGCTGGTCCTCACACTGGAGCCACCATCAGCTTCTTGAGCAAATCCTCCGGGCTACAGTCGAGACACAACACGAAGGCCAAGCTTGCTGTTTTAGTCTACTGGTTTGGTTCAGCTCCTGCTATTTTGCAAGTTTTTAATAAAAATCTAAGAGACAGCTGAGAATGGATATGAGGGAAGAGTGCAAGAGGAGGAAGAGAGGAAGCAGAACCAAGGCTGTTAAAACTGTAGCCTGGTTTTGCTTAGCTTCCACAACAGCTCCATCACTGAGCCAGAGTTGCTTAGGCTTTGAGTGATCAGTTACAGCTGCAGTTCACCTTCTCAGGTTTGTTCGGATGGCTTGATATTTTTCAAAAAATGAGACAGTTGTTAAGAAAGATGGATTCTTTTTAGTAAATGTGAAATAGTTCTCTCAGGAAAAAGAAGGTCTACATGCTAGCCACCATCTGTCTGTGTTTGAATATCAGATAAATAGCTAGCTGAGCTCTAGAAATCTTAGCACTAAAAAAATGCTTAGAGGAAAATGTTAAATAAGCTGTTATTTGGCATCAGACACTGCAGGTGTGACTCTTGTACTCTAACTTCTTCAAAACTTCCCTTTGCGAGTTGGGAAAACAGTTTTGTTTCACTGGAGCTGGTGACATCCTGCCTAAATTCTGATTTTTATGTACGTTTGTTCATCACTCTACTGGTTTCAGGTACAAGCCAGTGCACTCAAGCTCCTGAGGTTCACCTGAAACTAAGCTGAAATATAAAAATGCTTCAAATGTTTTGTCTAAGTTTATTTACCTATCTCAGTAAAACTCCTCTTGAGTTTCTAGCTTGTGATAGGCTTTCAAACCAGACACAGCACTGTGTAGTCCTTGTCTGAGGGAAGCCAGCATCTCGAGTAGTGGGCTACATCTGTTTGACCTCAGCCAGAAAACAGAGAAGAAAGAGGGGGAGATGAAAAACAAGTGATATGGTTCCTTACAGCAATTTTTACAAGCTTGTGTGCTTTTCAGCAGGAACACTGACTTCTACCACAGAGGCAAAAGGCTACACCAGTGCCACAGCAGTCAGCGAGACTTTGACAACAGCACGTGAGTAGACAACGCATCTCCTTTGCTTCACAGGACTGCAACAGAGGGGTTATGAAGCCAAAGTGCAAGTGTGGCTCCAGCTTAGTGCGTGTTGGGTTGCAAATCTAGAGTAATCTGGAGCATCTTGCAAAAACCACAGCAGCAGATCCTCAGGTCCTCAATTTATGCCTTTTCTCAGAGCATTAGCTCTGTGGTGCTTATTTTCAGCTGCTAGTTGAGAGTCACCTCATTACCATGCAAAAATTATTACTACACATGGAAAAGTTGTGTCTGAGCAGAGGCCAAAAGTCAGGTGGAGTAATGTGTACCAGATTTTCAATATTTCACAGAAGCAATTTCCCTGTTGAGTTCCACTGAGTTAGAAGATAAAGGCTTGGGTTTCCAAGCTGTCATGGATTTGCAGTGGCAAAAGAGGAATGAAAAAACATTTGAGCACCCAGTTTCATTAGACATATTTATTTTAATAATATTACAATTGAGATAGTTGCTAGGCAAATGTAGTGAGTGCTGAAGATAGTTTATAGATGAAGTAAATTGCTGGAGAAGCTAAATAAAATCGCAGAGCAGCAGTGAAATAATGAGAGAATGTGGAGCAATAAAGGCTGGCTAATAGAACATTGAAAGACAGCCTCATTAAAGATCAATAAATCAATAAAAAAAAAACCCCTAGGGTGAACATTTTTTCACTAGTCTTTCCCTTTAGAAAATCTCTGCTCAGCAGTACAAAGCCCAAAGTGACTTTTCTTTTTTAACATCTTGGTTTGCCTTTGTGCGTTTGGAACAGGCAGGACCTGTCAATGTGCTTTTGCATTTGCATGGGAGTTGTCTTTTGGCTGAGGCACAAATGTAGCAGCCGCTTTCCATTTTGTGAATGTATTTTTGGTAGCACTCTGGTGCTGATCTACCCTCGTACAACCCACAACCGTGCATTTATACCACAACCTTGTGACAGCTTCTAATGCCTCACAATTATGCTCTTGCACAGCTTGCTGGTTGCAATTTTTGCTAAAAGCGAGCTGAATTACTCTACTATTTGCAGGGGATACCGTGCGTTGCACCACTCATCCGCACATCCCTGCCACTGCTTCCCTGCACCTGTGCCTGCCTGAACACCAGCTAAGGGCCTTGAAGGGTCCTCAGTCCAGCAGCTGTGACTGAGGGCAGTTTCAGAGCACACAGGCACCAGTGAGCCTGCTGAGGCACACACATGTATCCCTGTGCCCTCCCAGGGCCGCTGGGCTCCTACGACAGTGAGTACCATTATCATTTTGGTCCTGGGATGCTCTAACACAAGCCATTATGTAAATAAGAATAAATAGTGCTCATCAGTGTTCTGTATAGAGCCCAGTGCTATAGGGTCTCTAAGTGTATATCCTTTTTTTTCACATATAACTTTGTAAAATGCCATGCATTTTACAAAGGTGAGATCTGTCATGCTTATTCACATAAAATGGAACACCTAGTAAGCAAGTAGAAAAGAATTGAATTAATATCCAAAAATCTCAGCGAATTTTTAGAGTGCCCTAAAATTGGACTGATTTTTGTAGGGCTTTTTAATGCACACATACATACATATACACACACACGCACACATACACTTGAACTCTCAATTTCAGTCAAAGCTAGAAAGCATCTCACCATAAAGAGATTTTCTTGGTTCTGTCTAGTTAGTCATTTACATAATTTAAAGCTGATTTTTTTGTCTTGGATTTATAAATCGGCAGTTATATCAGAGACTTTCAGGTTCCTCTGTTATTTCATTTGTTATTTGCATCAGAGAAAGTCCAAGAGTACAAAATAGCCACAGTAGAGCCTAATGAAGTAGTCATGTACAGGCTTGTAAGATAATCAAAGGACATGATTTCTTTTTGGACAAATTTGAATGATTCCACCACTGAATCCCCACATCAGAAGTGCCATGGCAGCTCTGGAAATGCTGTGCCATTGTCTAGTTGAGTATTTTAGCTATTATTTCAGAAGCTGTGAATGTGGAGATGGCTGGAAAAAACAGAAATGTATCTTATGGAGCACTGATCTTAAACATCAGTAGCTTAACTGTATTAGGAAGGGAAAAAACTGTCTATAAACAGATGATGAATGATTTTTGTGGTTCAGACAATACTTGAGAGAGGAGACTGAGGTTTTGCTCAGTCATGACAAAGGCAGGCTCTTTGTGTTACTGCTAAGCCACTTAATATCTTTAGGTTTCTCATTACCATCAAAGAGGTAAAAAGCTTATCATTCTCCCAGACGGCTGTGCAGCTCAAAGCTGGCTCAATGCTGGCTTGCTGGAACATCTTAACAGGTGCTTGCTCGCTTCTTTTCTTTTCTCTTTTCTTTTCTTTTCTTTTCTTTTCTTTTCTTTTCTTTTCTTTTCTTTTCTTTTCTTTTCTTTTCTTTTCCTTCCCTTCCCTTCCCTTCCCTTCCCTTCCCTTCCCTTCCCTTCCCTTCCCTTCCCTTCCCTTCCCTTCCCTTCCCTTCCCTTCCCTTCCCTTCCCTTTCTTCTTTGATTTTATAAAAGCACACTTTATCTAACACCAGGTTGTAGGCCAAAAATGTAGGCATCTTGCCAGTGAATTTGTACACCCTGATCCTGGAATTTGATTTCTTCTTTTCAGCAGGGTGAATAACAGGGGGTTCAAAAGACAACCTTCATTTAAAAAAAAAACCCAAGTAAGTTACTAAAAATTTTCTGTGCCCACATCTTTTTAGGTAACCTGTCCTACAGCATCACAGACCAGAAAATTTCAGTTACCAGGGGAAAAGATTTGTTTACTACCAGCAGCCTGCTGAACAGTACTGGTGAGACATTATCCTACAAATCCTCTTCTTTCAGCATGCCACTGCAGAAGCACAAAACCTGGAGCATTGTGTCCATTTGACCAGGGGATTTCAAAAAAAGGGAAAAGGGATGAAAAGAGGAGTCACAGCTGCTGTGTCCTCATACCACAGGTTGTCACAGGCTTTTGGCATTCCAGCCTTCTCCTTCCATCTGCAAGCAAAGTTCCAGTGCACGTTTCCTTCCAGCAGCAAAATTTGGCCAGTCACACTCGTGCCCCAGGGAAATCTCACAGCTCATGCAGCGTGGTGGACTGGCCACAGCGCTGGCTGCCATGGTGGGTAAAACCCAGGCTGGGTGCCACACCAGTATGGCCAGCCTTGCACAGGGTGGTGATGCCAGCACAACGGGAGGTGACACTGAGGCGTATCACCCATGGACTTCTCTGGGCACCCAGGCCACTGCTGCACCCTCTGGCAGCTGGAGCAGGACTGTGCTCCTTCTCTCCTTCTTCTCCATGCCCCAGACCTCAGGGCACCTCTGTCAGCACACACAAGGGTGACTGTGCAGAAGGAGGAAGGGGAGAGGAATCCCAGCACTGCAGTGGGGAGAGGCAGCTGGAATGGGACTGGGATGCTGTGCTGTGGACAAGAGCTCACCTCAAAAGGCAGCTGAGCCCTTGGCCAGATGTTTTGGCAGGGTCTGGTGTCAGCGGTTTGAAAAATGAACCACTGGGAAGGAAGGCTGGGGTGGGCAGACGTGCCCGTCTGCACTGTGAGCTTCTAGCAGAGCAGCTCACAGGGGAACAGAGAAAGCCAATGGTTTTTTGGATGAAATGCTCTCTGGGCTGTGCCTAAATAATCTTGTCAAGTGAACCAGTGGGTGGCTGAAATCAGCTCACACAGTCAGAACAAAAGTGGGCTAAGTCAGAGCTGCAATGCTCGGAATTTGGGATCCTCAGCCTGGTGATGAAGGGCTGCACTGACACCAGTGCACTGCGGGGCAGGGAGCAGCGAGCCACAGGCAGCAAACCCAGATTTCCCTCCTCTCTGAGGACGCTCAGATGAGCTCTGACTGGTGTGTCCCTTCCAGGTGACAAGAGGAAGACCAAAGCCAGTCGCTTCCCCTGGCCAACAGTAGTGGCTGTCCTGCTCCTCTTCTGCAGCTCTCTACTGGCTTTAGGCATCAGGAAATGGTGTCAGTACCAGAAAGAGATGTAAGTACAAGTGAATGGAGCCACAGGGGTGGGAGGGGTGGCACAGAGGGCAGCACAAACTCTAAACCAGCTGTTTGGATTTACACCTTTTCATTTGAGATGACACATAGGACACAAGGCCTTTAAGTACATGGATCACTAATGTCATTTTTTTCATACAGCAGTATGAAAAGTGGAGTGTTCTCAGTCCTTTCATCTGTTCTGTGGGTTATCTTTAAAATAAACTTTAAGAAAAGAGCTGCAGTGCAGCTTCAGGGTGTAAGGGAAGAATAACAGTCAATTTTTGTCCCCAGAGCCCCCATTTCTATTACCCTCCCTGCCATCTGCTTTTGCTCTCTCATTTTCTATGGTTACTTGAGGACATGTTTTAATGAAATTGTACTTCTAGGGCAGCTCTATTTGAGTTTTGAATAATATATGTGAAAGTAGGCTACTCAAAACTCAATCCCAGTCAAAGAAGTGTTGAGTTTGTAATTCTTACCAAAGTTTGATTCCCTACTAAAGCAGTCTGAGATCTACTGGTGAAAGCAGTATCTAAGAGACAATTATTTTTAATCTTACTAACATTACTAAAACACTCAAAAAATCATAGTTATAATTAATAACTTATGATTCTTAAAAACCCTCTTGAAACACAACTGCAAATCCTGAAAATCAAAGGTAAAAACAGGATTGATTTTTTAAACTGATTTGGGATAGGACCTTTATTTACAAATTGACCAAAAAAAGGTTTTGAGTCTTTAAATATACCTTCAGAGAGCACTGTGAGCAAAAGGCCTGTGCAAGGGTTTTGAATGGTTCATCAGGACCATGTTCTGTTCTTTTAAAACATGAATGAAGTAAAATTGTGAGGTGGGAGCTGAGAAAGCCAAATGAATACCAGGAGGTGTGCTGGGGTTATAAAACAGACTCAGGGAAGTCGCAGTATGTAAGAGCGAATTTCAGGTGCTCTTATAATGACTTAGTGCCAATCCACCTCCTCCTGTGAACATTTTACAACTGTCTTTTATGTGACTTTTGTGTGATAGTGCATTTTCTCTCTTCTATTTCAGTATGAACAGACCTCCATCTTTCAAGCCACCGCCACCTCCAATAAAGTACACCTCCATGGTGGAGTCTGATGGGACTCCCCCATCCTGCCACGAACTAGAAAACCTGTAACATCACCCACACCCCTTGTGTAGCACACAGAAGACTGAGGCAGTTAAAAGGTTCTGCCTTTAGAACAGTGATTACAGGAGCTTGGTGTTAATGACCCATATTGAAATTCAGAGCTCCTACGTGACATTAATTTTGGAAGCTGAGCACTCCTTGGGACACTCCCTTCATCCCATGTATCTCTGTGTACGCACTGCGTTAACACCATCGTGAGTGTCACTGTGAGATTACATGTGCTTCATTTGAATTGGGTGATCGACTGGGAATTTGCTGTCTCGTCCATGGCAGCAGATTCACACTTCACTCTACCAGCCTGACAGAAGAGTGTTGAAGCTTGTCCATCTATTAAATGTATAGAGATGACAGCTCTGCCGTATGAACACCACAGTTACGTGGGAAACAGTGGCTGAACACAAGATTTTGAGACCTACATGAGCCGTTCTTGCAATTATTTATTTTTATTGTGGACTAACATAACCCAACATACAATTTTCTATCACTGTGAAACCAAAAGAAATAATCAGCACCATACACAGAAAGAAAACAGTCTGCATCTCTTGGCACAGGATTGCAGCACCGGATCATGGAGAGTGGTTGGTGAGATGAAAGATCATGGTGCAGGCCTGGTGCAAGTGTACGCAAAGAAGTCTCAGTTGTCATCGGTGAAGTCACAAGAAAGTCAACTTTGGGCTCATGTACAAGTCACCTGTGGCCAGAGACTTAAGGACTGAAGCAAGCCTAAAGATAATGGAAAGTTCTAGTCCTTTTGGAAGTGCTATGCCTTTGAAATAGTACTTACTTTTAAGTCTGCTTTTCAGGAATTATATTTACAGTATACATGAAAAAAAAAATTAATTTAGTCTTAACAAGCGTCCATCATTTGCTATCTTCACATTTTCCAAGACCTCAGGGGTAGTTTCCCAGGTGGCTTAAGCCTGTGAAAGAGATGACCCAGTCTTCCCCCTGCCCTGCCCAAGCTACAGATTTCCTTGTATTGACACTAATGAATAAATGATGGTGCGGAGGGTGGGCTTGGCTTGGCCCTCTGCACAGTTCTCAGCCAGGTCAGCAGCTGTGTCATCACCAATGCAAGGCACCAGAGCTGCAGGAGGAGCACTGCTTTTGGCAGCAATTACGATACCTTCAGGCAGCCAAGAAACCATCCCTCTAAGCTTGTTTGGAAATGCATTGTTACCACAATGGTATTTCTGTAATTAATGCAAATCAGCTAAAATCCAATCATGTCAGGCTTAAAATTGATATTCTGATTTAGGAATGGGATTTGCTTTATTTACTGCTAAACACTGGTCGATGAGTGTCAGGGTTCAGAGCACTGTATTTCCCGGGACTTCAGATTAAATGAATGGCTTACTGGAAAGAATGATCTAACAGACCTTTTTAGCGTATTTTGTTATTTACCGTTATTTAATAATTTTGTTATTTAGCGTATTTTTACTATTTGCCTTACAGTACAAGCAGTTCTAAATCCATCATCTTTGCGGAACAGAAAACACTTTGTTTCCTACAAAACTATACCAACCAATGTTAATTTGAGCATTTCTTGTCTGTGTGTGTTGTAGGAGCACAGTAGTTTAACTTTTGTCATACTATCCACTGCTGCAAAAGAAGGCAGATTTTTGCCCTTAAAAAAATAAATTGGAAAAAACCAACAAACAAACAAACAACAAAAACCCCCCAAACAGATGGGTAACAGTGTTCCAAGGGGTGTGGAGAGCCAGGACGTTCCTCCTTGCCATTAGACGAGGATGACTGTCCAAAGAATACATGTCGAAGTGGGGTTATTTTATTATCTCGGGTGTTCTGATCCCCACGGTTGCTTCTGGCCAGAGATGTTCCCTCTGACCGTGAGCAGCGCTCGTGGGTGTCACCGCTCCCTGCGGTGAGCGCCGCTCCCCGACCGCCCATCCCCGAAGGATGCTGCCTCCGCAAGCGGTGCTCCGCAGGGTAACGATGCCCGGGAGCCCCCGCCTGGCTGCGGGGCGCTTCCAGCCTCTCCCGAGGGTTTTCCTCAAAAATCCCTCCCCCGGGACACGCGGGCGGGCACGGCAGCCGCGCTCCCGCCGCTCGCCAGCAGGTGGCGACGCAGCGCCGCGCCCGGCGCCGAGCGGGGCCGTTCCCCGCCTCCTGTCCCGTCCCTTCCCTTCCCTTCCCTTCCCTTCCCTTCCCTTCCCTTCCCTTCCCTTCCCTTCCCTTCCCTTCCCTTCCCTTCCCTTCCCTTCCCTTCCCTTCCCTTCCCTTCCCTTCCCTTCCCTTCCCTTCCCTTCCCTTCCCTTCCCTTCCCGTCCGTCCCTTCCCTTCCCGTCCCGTCCCTCCCTTCCCTTCCCGTCCCGTCCCGTCCCTCCCATCCCTCCCGTCTCTTGCCGTCCGGTCCATCCCGTCCCGCTCCGGCCCCGCCCCGTCCCTCCCGTCCCACCGGCAGCAGCGCGGGAATGCGGCGGTGTCCCTGCCTGCCCCGCGGCGGAGGGACGGGCACAAGGAGGGTGCCTGCCCTCCTCTGCCGGCTTCAGAGAGGGAACAGGGAAAAGGGGCAGCCATCAGATTGCGACCTGAGAGAGGAAATCCTCTGCGTCCCAGCCCCATCTTCCTGGCAGCTAAATTTGGTGTAGGATCGTTTATATTTCTGTTTGCCTCTATCTGCTCCTCACCACGCTAAGAATGGAACATACAGTTTACTCAAGGATTGTTAATTTAGTTCAAAATTGACCCCTGCTTTAAAGAGAAAAAAACAAGCCAACAAAACACTCAACTGCAGCAACTTCAGCTGCCCCATCCCTGGAAGTGTTCAAAGCCAGGCTGGATGGGGCTTTGAGCAACCTTGTCTAGTGGACAGTGTCCCTGCCCGTGGCAGAGGGGTTGGAACTAGATAACTACAGATTTTCCTTTAAACCCAGAGTGTTCTATGATTAAGTGATTATTTTTAGCAGCTGCTGCCCCAGTATGTAAGCTGGAATCATTGGCTTGGACTTGGGTTTTGTCAACTCTGGAATTATTTGGCCCAGATCAAGTTACCAGATGCTCAAAGGTGGCTATGGGAGTATTAGATAAAAGCTTTTCTGTAAGTGGAAAATGTTCAAAGCTTGCTGTGTGAGTATAGTAAAGATTTTTTAAGAGAATCTTAAATGTTTGTTGTGGTTTAACCCCAGCTGGCAGCTCACTTCCACCAGTAGGATGGAGAGAGAACTGGAAGACTAAAAGTGAGAAAAATCGTGGGCTAAGATAAAGACAGTTTAATAGGGAAAGCAAAAGCTGCACACTATCAAAGAAAAACAAGGAATTTATTCTCTGCTTCCTATGGGCAGGCAGGTGTTCAGTCAACGCCAGGAAAGCCATCGGTCTGAATGTTCCCCTTTTCCTTCTGCCCCAGCTTTATATGCCGAACATGACACCATATGGTGTGGGACACCACTGTGGTCACTTGGGGCCAGCTGTCATAGCTGTGTCCCCTCACAACTCCTTGTGCACCCCTAGCCCACTCAGTGGTGGGGTGAGAGACAGAAAAGGCAGAAAAGGCTTTGACATTGTGTAAGCCCTGCTCAGCAGTAATAGAAATATCTCTGCATTATCAACACTGTTTCTATCAGAAATCCAAAACACCAGCTCATAAATCCTCATACCAGATACTATGAAGAGAATGAACTCTACCCCAGCCAAAACCACATTGCTAAATGCAAATCCATGACACAATAAAACACGTAAAGCAGACCCAAGTCAGGATCTGAGGTCACGTAATAACATGTAATGTCATACTGTGAAATTAGCTGGGTCTGCTGTATATGGTCTTTAATATGTGCATTACACAGCCATAAAAGCAACACACTGGAAAGCTAAGCAGCTAGGTGGTTTTATGCACAAGTGGTTTTCATCTGCTCCTGAGGAGATGATGACTGCTGCAGGGTGAGAAGAAAAAATGACAAATGCAAGGAATTTGTTCTCAGTATTTGTTTGCAGTTGCTAATGTGCCTTGTGAAGTCAGCGGCAAGGCCTGGGGATTTCAGTGGAGTGAGTGACTCTTCTCAGGACTCTGTCATTTGTATTCCTGCCTGTTGCATCCAGGTGGTGCCCTGCTGATGGAGGGCCAGGAAAGGCTGCCAGCCCCAAGCCTGTAGGGTGCTTGGAGCAGACAAGTGTCCTCAGCCTGGTTTCCACCTCTCTGACAACAGAGAGGACAGCTCTGAGCTTAGAGGATGCCCTGCTCCTGGAGCACCTGACAGCCATCCCTAATCCTCCTGAGTTACCTTTTGCCTCACTCTGAATCACACAACCTTTTTAAACAGTATTGCGGTGGTTTCTCTTACAAGGCACCTTTTGGTCCTGTAAATCAATAAAGCTTGGCTTGTTTATTTAAGAAGCACCCCTATAGTTTGCACGGTGTGCTCCAGTAATTGGAATGCAGGCAGAGGTGTGGCAGTGCCTGGGAGCAGGGAGCAGGCTGTGGGAGAGCAGCAGGCTGCCTGGCCATCCCAATGCCAGACTCATTAGATAACAGCTGCTGATAATAGGCTTTGCCACTTGGGATTTCCTGGGATGGGCTGTTTCGCCCATCTTAATACCGACCTATGGAGTTTTCTCTTTTCAGGAATGTTCTCCTCATTGCAGCTGTGTTAAAAGCCTTGAGAAGTGCTCCAGCTTCGTTTCAGTGTCTGTGTTTGCTTTACAGAGCTGTGCACAGAAATTTTACCTGTTAACCAGCACAGGGTATTGGTTACTTTGCGTGATCTTTGCTGGATTTAAAGCCATCACGTGTTAGAAATGGAAAACATTAGAAAAATCTGCGTACGCTTTGACTCCAGAAGAAGCAAGATGCAAATGAGTAATTTTGTTTTATTTATTGTTTATGTTAGTAAGCAGTTCTTCCTGACTCTGCAATTAACTTTTGAGCAATAAACCAATGGAAAGCTCCTAAAAAGCTCTGCAGGGGGGTAATGATTGCTTAACCCTGTCTAAAGAGATTTTAATGGAAATAATATCAAATCATATTGTCTTTGAAATTATTTCTTAAGGACAAGACAAAGCTCAGGGAAGTCCACAGTAAAGATTATTTGATTTCAGGGAACATCCGATTATGTCTTTAAAATTCCCCTTCCATCTGCTTTCTAGTCTATGATGTTTCATCTTTTTCCTTTCAAAGTCTCTTGTACCAGGTTGGCCTGATAAAACTTTTAATCAGTGGGAAAATAATGTATCTGTTTGCCCCTTGGTTCCTTTCCAAACGGGATGACTTCCAGATTGACTCTGGCATCCTACACAGCCTCAAACACCCTCATGTGGTGTAAACGAAGAATTGAATAGCTCGCTATTGTCAAACATACGGCTCGCAGATGCCAGGGCTTGGCTTGCAGCAAACAAAGGGAGAGAGAGAGAAGCAGGCAATAACTGACACTGAGGCTATGAGTGATGGGCAGAAAAAGGAAGTCAATATTACAATATTATGTTATATGATAGAAATCTAAGTATTTGCAATGGGCTTAGGAAGTGCAAAAAGTGCTGTGATAGTAACGGTGGTTTTCTGACTTGATGTAAAATGGAAAATGAACACCACTACTTGTGATGCACTTAAAAGAAGTGGTGTTTTAAACGCAGTGGATGTCTGCAGAGCTTTGTGATTGAGTGTGTCTGATGGTTTGAAATGTTAAATAATTCCATTGCAGTCAGGGTAAAAATGGTAATGAACAGCTTGGAAGAGTCTGAGTATACTTACATGCAATGTTGAGCAATTAGCTTCTCTCTGTGCAAGTGAATCCTGCAGTTTTCTTCTCATCAGTAGCAAAGTGACCTTTAAAATGCACAGAAGACACAGAAGCTGTTCCAATAACTTATTTGATCTATTGCCTGCTGATAAATTGCATGTAAGGATTTGGAATTTACATGGCACTGTAGACTTTGGGTTGAAAAGGAAGATTTTGAAAACATTAACAGAAAGCTTTCTAACAGTGGCAATATCACCTGTTTAAGAATGGGATGTGTTATCAGTATTTAATGTGGTAAGGAGAAAGAGGCTAAGCTCCCTGAAGCACCTGATATTATCAGCTTCTTTTCAGTTCCTTTAGAGCTCTTTTAAAAGTTCTTTGTTCTGGATTTATATTCTGTATATGGCAGCCCATATGTTAAAATTGAAATAAACCACATTTGTGTGTTTGGAATTGGCTAACAGTGAAAACCATATGCCTCTTGGTGCTTAAATAGCATCAGCCTGATCTGCACAGCTAATCTTTTTACTATGCATTTGAAACAGGAGGGTTAGGAGGGTGGGAATGGGATTTGAGCTGCTAGATTGTCTGGGCTGCCTGTGACATTGGCTTGTGCTCAGCACCCAGGCAAAAGGGAATAGCTGAGCTCTCAGCAAATCCACATAAGGCATAAATATGGCTATATAATCTGTGGGGGAAAATTGATAGTAAAGCTTTAGTCAGGCTATCCTCATTGCTAAATGTGATTCATATGGGAATGCTCCAGCAACATGGAAAAATACAACAACCTACTGACCCTGATACAGGATAAAAAATGTCAGTAATGTGATGTTTTTCCTGCCTGCTTAGGCATTCATTTTTGCAGCCACTTGCTTGAAGTGGAGCATTTGAATGGTCTCAAGTGACAAGACCCTACATAATTTGTGAGTTAAGTCTGTGGAAAATAAAATTGTATTATTAATGCCATTTGTTCCCTCTGGCTATCCCAATTAATGATCATCATTGCAGGGTTTGGTACTGATTACAGAAGAAAATTACAAAGTTTTGTATAGATGGAAAGAGGTTTTGGTGGAAGCAACAGGTGATTTAATGCTCTTCTTTCTTAGAAAAGGAAGGGTTTTTCGGACCATAAGAAAGTTTTGCTAGTGGTTACTGCTGACAAGTGTCTGTGCATCACATCTGATGCTCACAGCTGAAGTCTCACCCCACAATGCTGAAGGGATGCATGTCTTCCTTCCCTTATCATTCTGCTTGTGAGCTGGTGGTGTCCCACACAGCCTAAATGTCCTTTGCAGGCTGGAGATCTAGACACCATCTTAACCACAAGAGCCAGGGTGTGCTCATCCTGCGCATCATAGCCTGGGGGTGCTGAAACCACCTGTGCACAAGGGAGAAAGTCACTGCGCTGTGGTAGCACAGAAGAACCCCAATGCTGTCACATTCCCCAGTACCATGAAAGAGTGATGGCAAATGGTCAGACCTTTTTGGGAGATTGTGAAGTCCTGCTTCACGTGTAGCCCCCTCTTTTCTAGCTGATCTGATGGCAGAGGACTGCTAAGACCTGCTCTCACGGCAGATGTGATTAGAGTTCCTTCTCCCATGTCAGAGCACTCTGCTATTCTTCTTCAGACTCCGTTGCCTGTCACATACACCCCATCTTCATGTCCTTTGAGAGATGGGAAATGCAGGGTGGGGCCTGGCAAGGACACCCAGCAGTACTGTGTAAGTAGTCAGCATTAATAGTTTTGGTTCTAGACTTCAGTGTTTACAGTTTCCCTGCCCAAAGCACAAAGATGTCCCTGGGAACATACCAACCTCTGTGAAGTGGCTACCCCTGCACTGCAAGGCTTTGTCATCCTGCAAAGCTACACTTGACACAGCCATGGTTGCCAGCTGCATTCAAGGTGTTCACAAGCGCTCTTTTCCTGGACAGCCACAAGCTGCAAAGGTGGGAGCAAGAGAGAGTGAGTAATGTACAGTAGAGCAGACATTTAAAGGAGATAAACTTGGAGGGGTGGAGACTGCTTGGAGCTCCCACATAACAACCACTCTCTTAGTTGAAGATACAAATTTATTTACAAGAGAAAATGTTGAAGACCTCATATACATGGCTTTGAAGAGCGTACCCTGCTGCCTTCTACATCGGGGCAAGTGTGGTCTTCATGGGCAGGGGGAGCAGGGCTGCAGGACAGTGGGATGCATGCCAAACCTACCCTCCATGTTCTTCCTTGAGTGTGAGGGTCAGGAGTGCCTTGTGAAAATTTATAATGCAAATTACACTGGGCTTAAGATTCTTCAATATCAAAGCTCTAAAAGCAAAATGTCTTTGTTCACTTCTTTGAGAAGGAAAATGCTGACTCATGGAAGGAGATTGATTCTGGTTGTATTATGTGAAAATATATAGTAAATGTGTATTTACAAATACATTAAGTTTATGTGTACTTTAAATATCCAGTTCCATCTGCAGTTTCACTACATGTCAATTAAAGCATTCTGTGAATAATGTGCAAACTGTAATACACCAAATGAAAAATACCTGCTTAATTAAAAAATACTTCCCTACAGACAAAACAGAGGGCTTCCAAAACACGTATCATTGGTGTTTTGTATTTAGCCTTTAATAATTTGACAGTGAAAAATTATCTTTCAGAATTATATTTGTGAGTTTGGTTTTTTCCACTAACATATGATGGAGTAGGTCTCAGTGTTGTATACATGGTCATCTCTATATCCTATGGGAAGAATATGTTTGTACATATTTGTAAGGAGCAGTTAAGAGAACATGCTCACAAAGCATTATCCTTCAAAGACACATAATAATGCAAGGGAGGAAAAATGTATCTTAGAGGATCAATTTTGTGTGACACAGCAAATCCAGAAATTATTTTGGAGAAAATTCTTTCCCCAACAACCGAATGCAGTGAAAGGTCGAGTGTGAGACTGTTGGGGAAAGGGAATTATGGAAGAGCAGGTGGTGGGATTGAGCCTGCCCTATCTTGCTCCTTAATCTTCTGCTGCCACGTTGGCTCTTGCCAAGTGTAGATGTCTCCAGATAATACACTTAACTCATCAGTCAGCATCATAAAACCAAGGTGCTGGCTCTCTGTGTCGGGGGTAGCTTCTCTGGAGCTACAGTAGAGGGAATGAAGGAATTTTAGGGGGCTGGTGTATCTCTTACGCGGAAAGGCTGAGGGAGCTGGGCCTGTTTGGTCTGGAGAAGCCTGAGAGGGGACTTCATCAATGTCCATCAGTATCTGAAGGGAGGGTGTCAACAGGATGGAGCCAGGCTCTGCTCGGTGGAGCCCAGCAACGGGACAAGAGGCAACAGGCAGAAACTGATGCCCAGGAAGTTCCACCTGAACGTGAGGAAGAACTTCTTTCCCGTGCAGTGACCGAGCACTGGAACAGATTGCCCAGAGACGGTGTGGAGCCTCCCTCACTGGAGACATTACCAGAGCCGTCGGGACGCAGTCCTGTGCCCGGTGGCCCGGGCTGGCCGTGCTGGAGCAGGGCGGTGGGCGGTGTGCGCAGCGGCCCCGCCCTGCCCCGTGCCTACCCCGTGCCCGCCCCGTCCCGCCAGGTCCGGCGGCGGCCGCGATCCCAGCCCACCGACCCCACCGGCGCGCGGGGAGGGGCGGGGCCGGGGGCGGGGCGCGGGAAGAGGCCAATGGCGAGCCACTGTGCCCCGTGACGTCACCGCCATTACATAAAGGCGGCGGGTGCCGCCGGTGCCCCGGCGGTGCCGGCCCGGGCGCGCCGCCCGCCCGCCATGAGGGAGCGGCGGCGGCGGCGGCGGGGCGGCGCCGTGGGGGCCATGGCCGACAGCAACGCCGACTGGATGGGCTCGCTGCCGCCCCCGCTCCGCTCCCTGCCGCTCTCCAACCTCGCCATCCCGGGTAGGGCGGCGGGACGGGGTGTGCGGGGACCGGGGCTGCCCGGGCGGTGGTGGGGAAGTCGCCGCGGACGCGGCGTCGCGTCCCCCGTAATTGCTGCTGAGGTAGAGGCTGGGGCGAGTGCTGGGGCTGAGAGGAGCGCTGTCCATTGCAGCAGAGAAAGGAGGGCTTAATCTCCCGTAAATACCGCTGTGAGACTTTAACCATTGACCTGCTGCTTTGGCTGCCTTGAGAAAAGGCAGCTGTCACCGCTGGAGGCCCTGCTGAACGTTTGCGGGTACTTCAAGTAAGGCTGAAATCGGGTCGGGAGAAAGGCTCGGTTGCGCTGAGCCAACAGCCGGAGGTTCAGCAGATGGAAGGTGTGTTGAGACGGGGCTCTGAGCAGCCTGCTCTCGTGGAAGGTGCTCCTGCTCGTGGCAGGGGGCTTGGAACTACGAGGTCTTTAAGCTCCCTCCCAACCCAGACCATTATATGGTATGGTTTTTATAGCCTGGTTTACAGATAGATAAACCGATAAATAACGACAACAACATATGACCTGAAATTTACTTTGGCTGATGTTCCATCTGTAAAGGGCAAAAAATACTCTTCCTTGCAAATGTCACTAGGGAGGATTTTAGGGGTGATTACTGTAGCTCCTTCTAATACTGGATGTTAGAGTCTGGTACAGGCTTGGTTTTCGTTTTAGTGCTTTAGCTTGTCACTAGCATTTTGGATATGTGTTGCAGCGTACATACAGTCTCAAGCTGTGCCTGGGGAGGTCCAGGATGGACATTAGGAAGAATTTCTTCACAGAAGGGGTGATTAGACATTGGATTGGGCTGCCCAGGGAGGTGATGGAGTCATTGTCCCTGGAAGTTTTTAAAAAAGACTGAATATAGCACTCAGTGCCACAGTCTAGCTGGCAAGGTGGTGCTTGGGCTCAGGTTGGACTCTGATCTCAGCGGTGTTTTCCAATCTAATCGATTCTCGTTCTATAATTGCAGACGTTCAGAGACAATTCCCTAGAAACAGAGTAACTTTTTGTGTCAGAGGTAACACAGCCGCTTCTCTGCATGCTTCAAATGCCCTTGAAAAGAGGATGCCCTTGTAGAGAAAGGGCTGTGCACCTGTGCCGGTTTGGCTAAAATTTAGCAATATATTTTTTTGAGAGAAAACTAGGTTACAACTACTTTTCCCCCCCCCACAGGGTTTGGGGAAAAAAAAATTTTTCTTTGAAGGAAAGTGAATGAGATAAGAACTATTTATTTAACAAACACACAGGAAAAGGATAATAATGCTAAATAATGAAATGAAATCTCTCGCTACAGAGAGAAACTTGGGGAGATTTTAGAGTCTTTTTGCAGGTGTGGTCTCTCTCCTCCTCGGAGCTGGGTCGGTGAGGGCCCACCCCCCGGGCCTCGGGGAAAAATTTTTTCGATGTGTTTTGATGTTGTTGAACAGTTTAGAAGAGAAGGGAAAAACTAAAGTCTCAGGAAACAAAGTTTAGCTTTTTGTCTTACGCTGGGAAGAGAAGAAAAAAACCTCGAAACCGCTGGCTGAAGAAAGCAAGCAGGGTGCTCCCTCCTGCTCCTGCAGCCAGAGAACGCAGAGGAGTGTAATCTCCGTGTCCTTGGGAAACTGTTTTGAAAAGTTCGTTTGGTTTTTTTTCTTTTCTCTAGCTCAGTTTAAAGGCACAGAAAAGGCACAATATTACTTTTTGGGCATAGAGCATGATAGGGGATACACATAATAGAGTCACCCTAAGACAGCACCTCAGACGCACTGCTGTGTTACCTGAAGCAGAACAGTTAAAATGCCAGGTTTCAATCAAAAGTGGTGCCCTTTCCTATCCTGACAGTAGCAAAAACATTTTATGTGACCCTGTTCTATTGCACAGGCAAGCAGGACAGAAAGGAAGTTCAGTGTTCACGTAAAATTCAAATGTCATCAGACTTTGAAACTTCTGGCAAAGAAAGGCTTCTCTGTTTTAGGGAACAGTAATAAATCGTCTTCTTGTTGCTGTAGCCACTTAAAGGCTGTGAAACTGTGCAGAATGTTGCGGTATAGATTGCATTAGGTGCAATGCTGCTGTCACTTGCAAGCATCATGCAACCAGTGTTGCAGCAGAGAAACCAAGTAAATGAGTGGCTGTTTCAGTAATGCCATGGTGCTTTTAAAATGGGTAATGCTTTTTTCTTTTTTTAAATGCTTGCAGTACATGTTTATTTGTGTGTATTTATTGGTGTATCTCTGCACCACTTTCCTGTATATACCTCATGCAACCTGCAAGCAGGCAAAAGATATTTTGGGTAGATTTTGGTCGTTTTTTATTACTATTATTTTAGTCCAATGATTATTTTGCTGAAGGGGGGTTTTGGTGTGGTGCTTGACAAAGCAATGTTTTTGAGAGCCAGGCAGGTGTTCTAGCAGTGTGCAATACCGGTTGCAGTTGAGGAATCTTTGCAGATGCTGAACAGCAATGAAGACCAGTGTTACCTTGAAAAGAGAGATGGAAGGTTGAATGAGAAGCATTTTTGTCTGTGCTTAATACCTGTGTGTGCATATGACAGCGGTGGCCTGCTTTTGTCCATCTCGAGATACATTTGTATACATTTCCCCTGGAATGATGGACTCAAATGGTTTTGATATGGGAAGCTTGTGTGTTTTCACCTCCTACTCCTTGTCACCCTTTGTACATAGGAACAGAGACAGAGCTCCAGGAGTGGAAACCTTAAAACTTGTTTTAACTTGAAATAAAATCAGCACTCAAAATCATGAAACTGTTGTTGTTTTATACTTTTTGCACTTTAAAGAATTTCAGCATTTAAAGAATAAAATTTTACCTTTCTTTAAGAGAAGAGCAAAATGATGGTATCATGGGCTATTTAAAGTGAAAGAATTGAGAGTGTACACAGAAAAGAAACTTCTTACATTTAATTTATGTACTGCCGTGAGTGGGGAAACTCCCTTGTGTGTTGCCCAGGATGTCTTCATAGAGTTCTGCTTTATTTGTTGCAAACCTTTTGCTTTCAGAGCTGCTTGTTTTCACTGGCTTTAGAAAAGGTGGCTGTGACTTCTGAGGGTCCTTTTAAAGCTCTGTTATTCTATGATTCCATAATGGTGTGAAACATCTTACTTGATGGTTGAGAAGGTCATTCTTTCCTCACTCCTTAGAACCAACTGGTAGCAAGCAAATGATGTTGAAGATGGGTATTCATGAGGTATCTGGGGTGTTTACATGCTTATTTAACTCTGTTCTCAAAATAGAGAGAGACTTTGAAGAAGTCAAGGCCCTTCTCCAAAGCTTGTGTGCAATCAGTTCCCAAGTTTGGGCTTTTCTGTTACTTCTACTGGGAAAAACTAGGCAAAATGCTAAACCAATATAGTCTTAGGCAAGGAAAAGAGATGAGGTTCCCTATGCAGTGTCATGAGAGGAGGGATCTTTTGCAATGAAAAATTGCCAAATATCAAGTAACTAAAATGTCATCAACTTTACAAGCATACAATATAGTCAACAAAAATAACCACCCTCAACAAGTGATGACCTTGTGTGAAAGTCTAGAGGGTTTTCTCTTAATTGTATTCCACTAATCCTCTTTGAGTGTGGGTTTAAAAATGAACCCTTAAACATTTTGATTGTGGACGTGACCTTTGGCAGGGTATGGTATAGTACTTGTTTAATCTGAAGCTGGTTTACATTAAAAATTTTTATGAAATCACAGCTGTGATAGTTATTACTTTCTTTGGTCATCTTTTGATCTGCATCTGACACTTTTCCATGCCTTAATTATGCCTCCCCGGATGGGGGAGATTTTTTAGAGTCTTTGCCAGAAGTCCAAGAGACGAACAGGACCTTCAGCGTTCTCTGCTTTCAGATAGTTGTTTAAGTCTTATCAGAGAAACGGAGTCACTGATGTGACCCAGACACAGCACAGAGCAGAGAATGCAAGAAAAAGCCAAATTATCAAGATTACAGAGTCTTTTAAAGGTAGATCACCCAATGAAAACTTAAAGCAAAAGATATTTTTACTTTTCCACCAATCTTCAATAAATCTCTTTGTCACGTAGACAGGAATTGCGGAATTCTTCATCCAATCACCCCAAACTACTTCTACTGCAGAATATGGAGTAATCGAAGAAGAAGAAGAAGGTCTGGAGAATAACAACAATCCTCCATTTTGAAGTTTTTTGCTTTTTATCTATTTACTATATTAACAAACCTAACACCTCTAAATTTTTTACCCTGTGACAATCTTATATAATATTCTATCACCTAGTTCACACCAGTGTAGATTCTACTTCTTCCCAGAGGGTAGGCAATTTTTTCCATGGACAAAGGTCAAAGACAGTGTTGTCCAGGGGAGTAGAACCCTTCAAAACAGGCAGAGAAATATTCTCTGCACTCTGGATTCCCACATACATCTGCTACTTTTCTTATTTCTCCATGTAGAAATGGACCACAAAAATCTGCAGTGTTCTCACTGATCAGCTTTCAAAGTAAATAATCTATTTAAAGAATTAGCTGGAGAAGCCTAGTTGTTCCTTCCTTGTACTTGCATCCTGATAGTTGGTAGCACCATGGTGTGTCAGGTTTATACTGTTTCCTTTGAACTGCTGCAGAAGTTTTTAGAAAGGCAAGTATCTTGATTAACTTGGTGCTAGAGTCTGAAGTCTCTGCATCTGGTGGTACAGCACCATTTTTCTGTTTCATCAAACTTTTACATTAATAATTGTATTAGAACAGGTGAAACACTTTTTCTGTCTCCATCTCCACTGTGTGAGGTGATGAAAAGCTTGTGCCTTTCGGTTTGAGACAGCAAGGCAGTCTAGCAGATGTTAGCTGCCAGCTATCAGTGTTTCTTTATTGAGTGTTTCATCAGTCCATCCTCCAAGGTGCTGGATGAATGTCATGAGCAGAAGAACAGGCAGTTCTGTGTTCCTTTGTGTCTTGGTAATAATACATTTACTTAATCCTGTCTGGGCTACTCCAACTTTAAGTATATAAGAGCCATGATGTAGCAGGTATACTTGGAGTTTTGGATCAATATGTATCCCTTGATTGGTTCCCAGTTCTGGTCAGGACAGCTACCTGTGAGTTTTTCCATACTGCTAATTTTCTTTGTCTTCCAGAGAAAACATAAGATGACTTAGGTAGGGATCCACTGCTGCTTGCAGGAGCACCCGGAAGAGTAATGGGTGCCCTTTCGTAAATAAAGTAAGGTAATCAAAAGTCTCTTCTGTCCTCTGCCTTTCCTTCTCTCCCTCTGCAAATACAAGTGGGTGTGTTCCCCAAGCTAACCTGGTGGGAAGGAAGGTTTTGTGTGGTGATGATGGTTTAGAGGCATTTTTTTATTTCAAGAAGTGGTTCTTGCCAGAAAAGCTGCTTGCAACAGCTGCTCACAGAGTTGGGCAAGCCCCAGGGTGGGTGCTGGACTGTGTGGGTGTCCCATGGGAACATGAAGGTTAACCTGATGTGTCATGGTGCTGCAGATGTGGACAGGAAAGAACAACAGGTGCAATATGTAGAATATTGTATAATAATGTATGTAGAATAAATGAGTGATTGTTTTCTTTCACATAGTTTGGCTGAAACGTAGGCTGTTAGTAAAAACTAAGCTTAGCTGGGGAACAATTAATTTGAATCTGAACTAAGTTGTTCGATAGGAGTTACTGAACAAGAGAGCTAAAAGATGGAAAATTGGGGAAAAGTAAAATGTTTTACCTTAGCACTTTGAAATGTGATACTAAAAAAAAAAACCTTACACCAATGGTTTTCTCCTAGAGTTTTTTTAAATTTGAAATAAAGGTGTTTGTGTTGTAGGTCAAACTTGATATATCTAAGGCTGATTTGAAACAGTAAGGCAGCTTTTGCCACCAGAAGTCAGTTTTTCAGCCACTGGTACACCTAGAGCCAAATGTCACACTCAGCAGAGTGCTCTGGTGGTGTGGAACGTGCAGGCTGGGCAGGCTGCCTTTCCAGGGAGAGGTGGGGCAGCTCCCCACCTGTGGCTTCTGGTGCTGTACAGGGCCTCTTCTGTCACCTTCTAGTGATCCCAGCTGGTGTGTTCTTGCTTCCTCAGAAAGCACGTGGAGGGCTGACCAGAGTCTCATTTCTAATTCGTGCAGGGCATTTGGAATGTGGAGCTAGTCCTGTCAGCATCAGGTTGGACAAGTGGTGAGGAGTTTCCTTTGGGATGCTGGGTTGTAGGTAGCCAGAGCTGACAGAAAAATTGGGGTTTACAGTTCCAGAAGCTTTTTTTTTTTTGAACAGAGAAAATCATATTGGCCTGAATATGGCCAGAACAAGACCGTATTGGAGACTTAGAATAGTTGGTAAAGTGTCTTCAACATGACTGTTCACTGGTCTCCAAGGAGAGATGTGTCCTTGCTCTTCTGAAATAGTGAATCTTTGCTGCTCTAAACTCTAGCAGTAGTCAAGCTGCCTAATTCCCCCTATGACACACACACTCTTGACTTTCTAGCCCACTTTTAATATAATAACTTCCCATAGTTTGTTCATGGTAGTGTCAGTATGACTGGCCCAAAACTTCCCATACTACAGTCTGCTGCTGTTTCTGCCCTTCTCTGAGAAGTTCATCCCAAGAGCCTCAGTAAGAAGCTTCCTGATTTTGATTTAAATGATCAAAGTACTAGGAAATTACCATCCCTGGAAAACAAAGCTTTACAAATACAGCTAGTAGACAGTCTTAACAAGGAGCAGCCCTGCTGGCCAAGCCCATGATTAAGCTTAAAGGAGGGATAAAAGGCATGGAGAGGTGTTTCCTGTGTTGATGACCTGCTGTGAGTGACTGAGTTGGTGCAGTAGTGTGACTGTCCTCGTGTGCCAGGTTCATGAGGAACCCCTGGAGGTGGTGGGGCCCTGAGCATCTTCTGTGCAGGATGCCATCTTCCCATCCACCAACTGGCCAACTCTGCTGTCCCGACAGTGTGACTGTTCCCCAAAAGCCCCATGAGCTGCTAGACTTGGAGTTGGCCAAGCAGAACCAAAGTGGTTCTGAAAAGAAGCAGCAGCACTGTCCAGCTGAGAGCTGGCCACCAGGCTCTGACTGGATTGGGTGGTTTTTCTCTTTGCCTGCGTGACTCTGAGGTGAGCTGCTGAACTTGCTAATGCTGTGATTTTCTTGTTTATTTGTTCATGGGCTGATGTGGGCTGTGGACGTGCATGCTGAGAGGAGTGGTTGTGAGCTTGAGGCTGCATCCTCCTCCCTAACAGTACTCCTTTGGAGTTCTAATTAAAAGGATCATTGAATCAGCTGAACTGGCCATCTGTTGGGTTGAAGCTCAAAGGGAAGAAATAGAAGATTTATGTTGTGATTCTCCAAGCTTTGTTTTCCTTCTCAATTTAGATTGCATCTACCAATGAAAGAGGTGGTAACCATTAGAAGAAGGTATCTGCAGAAGTATGGTGATGTTGACTATTTGTAAATGCAGAATTTTCTGAAAAGACCTTTTATTACCTTGGTAGGCTATTTGATTGTAGCAGCAAATCTCTAATGTTTTTAGAGAGGCTATTAAGCTATCTGGATTGTTACACTGATGAGAACATTTGATGGAAGTTGTTCCACTATTCCTAAGTAACCAAGTATTCTTTTTGTATGTCCCTATGTGAGGAACTGGTGTGGCAAGACACTGGGTCTGTGCAGGAGTTCCCCTGAAAAGCCAGTCTTAGGGCTTCTCCTTTTAAAGAGCTTATGTCATCTGTTTAGCCAAAACCAAATTACTCTTGAAATGCTGCAAAATTTTCTTCAGACAGTATATGAAGGTCCTAATTTTTTGGTTTTTAATCTGGAAACATTTTCTTCCTGTTACTTATTAAAATCTGTACCCTAGAGAGTGACTTAAATGTGTCTGGTAAGTGAGTGCAGAACATACCAAAGTATTACTTCAAATGGAGAAAACTAGTCATGATGTTGATATAAATAGTTGTTGTTCTCCTTCCATGTTGTGAAAGTTTGTTTGCCTGCTTTTCCAGAAAAGATGTTAAAAGAGGGAAGAGCACCATGTAATAAAAATTTCCCTAGAGCCTTCTCAGAAGAGAATGAACCCTTGGTCCACTCAGTTCTGAGTGGTCACAAAAGAGGAGTATAGGACTCTAAACTGAAGGGTTTTTTTCATTTTTGAGCATGTGGATCCAGTCAGGCTTTGAAATGGTAGAGACATACTGTGTCTTTCTTGCATTCCCATTGCAGACAGCTGAGATTGTTGATAAATGGGAAATCATTGCTAAATGACCTTAAACTTCAATGGCAGTAACTCCAACCAGTGCTGAAAGGATTTCTCCTGGCTGGAAAGAAAAACAAACTACTCTGTGACATTGTGTCTGAGACAGTTTTAGGTTGTCTTTAAGCTCTTGCATCCCATTGCGCTGCCTGAAAGGGGCAGTGGGGGAAATCAGGGTAGTTCTTGGATAGAGGGAGGGAGTTTTCCTAAGAGGATTTGGTCTGTACTAGGATTTGTCTTAATGGGACTGCATTAAGAATATCTAAAGGATCCTTGTAGGTTTCTTAAAATATACTCATCTCTGTAGTTTTAGATAATTGATTATCAATAGGATGTTTCTTATTTCTGCTTCATCTCCTTTTGCTAGACAAGTTAATATGAACTATTTGATTTGCTTTTCATTAGTGATGAACTTATAAGATGTTAATCTTCTAACAAGAAAATCTGGATTGTTAATGACCTGAATCTTGAGGACTTCTAGGCTTTGAGAGGCACTTTTGCTTATCCTGTTTTTCCCTCTGTTTTGGCACACACAGGACATCTGGTTTTAAAGAACATTTGTGGGATAGCCTTGACTCGCTAGCACTTAGATCCTGTGTTTTTGGAAGTTGATTACTGTTCTTCTGCCCATCTTGGCTGTGTAATGCCTGCTGTGTCGTGTGCAGTGGTGTGCAATGTGTGGGGAATGTACTTTGTCTAGTGAGCAAAGCTTGTGCTAAGAAGTTCAGCATCACTACAGCTGGGGTGATTCTTTGGTCATAAATGACCCTTTGATGCATTTAGGGGATGGGTATGTTTTGTTGACCTTGCTTTTTAGAAGCTTCATGTTATGTTAAACATTTGTTTCTTGCAATTTTCGTCCTGTTAGTATTCTATTCATGTAAAGATCAATCCAACTTAATCAGATCTAGTTAAGCTTACTCACAGCACACTCTTCTGCCCTTGTGCTTTCATTTATTGCTTCTTGGTTGGCCAGATGTTTGTAGAAAGTGTCTTGAGCTGCTGGTTCTGACTAGTCCGCAGCCTTGGAACCAGGGAGGCTTTCAATATGCTGGGAGACATGCTTGTTATCCCGAAAAACCCATGAGTTTTTGTCTTGTTTTCGAGTGATTGGCAGTGCACAGGTGTGTTCTATGTTGGAAGATCTCTGCATGCTGTATAGTCATATGTTTAATGTTCCATGAAGGTAAATTTACAAGGGGTTGGTGACGTGATACTAATCCCTGTCCCTCTGCTGCAGCTGTGTTTGCAGGAGGTATTATGTGGAAACAAAAGATAATACTAAATGATACAGAATCATAGAATATGTTGAGTTGGAAGGGACCCACAGGATCATCAAGTCCAAATGCTGGCTGTGCACAGGACACCCCCAAGAGTCACACCCTGTGCCTGAGAGCATGGTCCAAACACTTCTTGAACTTGGACAGGCTTGGTGCTGTGACCACTTCCCTATTCCAGTGTTCAGCCACCATCTGGGTGAAGAATCTTTTCCCAAGGTCCAGCATAAGCCTCCCGAAACAGCTTTGTGCTGTTCTCTGAGTCCTGTCACTGGTCATGAGAGTGAAGAGCTATAGCTAGTATTTGTTGAAATGGAAGGCTTGATAACATTATGAGTGTCATTTGTTTCAGCTTCACCATGGGTTAATTTGACTATCTGTGAGTAAGTAGCATGACAAATAAACACACTGGGAAGTTAGATTTTACTGCAGATGTGATGATAAAAGGCTGCTTTCTAACAATTAGCACAAGGGCTTCAACAAAAAGTCATCCTGAACAGTGAAATACAATCTATTTAACATATAAATTGAATTGAAAAGTGAGCTGTTTAACATACAATTAACTTGAGGAATTAGTATAAGCACAATAAAAAGATGTTTAAAGATATGAATTAAATTTAATCCACAGTTGCAATTACTGGGATAAAATTAAGAGGTCTAATCCATCATTTTAAGTCTGGCATCTGGAAGATACCTATATAATATTATTCTAACTATAACAGAGTCTTTGATAGTTAAATATCTGGGCATTTCATGGCATGTGATTTCTGTCCTTGAAGCTGCCAGTCTTTGTCAGATGAAAGAAATGAGACTGAAATAGAGCAGCCGCTATCTGTAAGAGCTGCCAGCTGATTAGCAGTCCCCTAATTTTTGTCTTTGAATGTACAGTCTCTTTCATGATTAAATTAAATGTTTGCTGCTTCATGCTGCACATCTTCACCCAGTTGGAAGCAATTGGCAAATCATCATCTCTTTGTTGTATTTCCTGTGCCTGACTTGGTTCTGGGAAGGGCTGAGCACCAGACTGATGCCATGTCACTGGAGCAGCTCAGTAAGGTTTGCAGTCTGAACACTAATCCGGTCTCATCTACAGTAAGTCAGTGTCCTGCACGTGCAGGAACATGCTCTTGAGGCAGTTCAGGCTGGAGTTGTGGCTTCTCATTACCAAAAGGACAATGAAGACAAAGTTTCTTGGCTTTTCTCTGCCTTTTGACTTCTCAGTGTGTGAGGTGGAGGTTATAAATACCTAGTTTGTTAGTTGCTTCGTCCACAAGCAAGAGTTTTAAGGAGTAGCTTTACTGAATAGGGTGTTATTTATATTTAAGACATTAATTATCATCTGAAATGTCTCACTTAAAGAATTCTTGAGGCTGTTTTTTCCCAAGGAAAATACTCAGCGTAATTTGAGGCAATGCACGTTATTTGTGTGGTGGGGAACACAGATGGTGAGGGATTTTTTACAGTTGGAAAAGACTTTACAGTGTATGTTGCTGTGAGGGTTTTGTGGTTCTTGCTCTGTCCAGGAACTGCCGGCCTTGTTGCTGTCAGTGGGCAGTGTGGAAGTACCTTCACACATCCTTGTGTTAGACATGAATTGAGAATGTGCTTAGCAGCTCTTACTCTGAGCTCCTGACAAAATGGGGCTGGTCTGCTCCATCCTTCTGGTGTAGGCTCTGCCCTTTGCCTTTAAAGTTTTACAGATTTGTGTTGGTGTAGGTTATGCTTTTTCAAAAAGAAATCATGATGTATCACATGTATCAGCAACCAGCTTGGCTCCTGCTATAGCTGCAGAGTGGCAAGACATTTTATGAGTTTGGGGATAGAGCGAAGGAGAGCAGGGATTATTTTGACATCATGGTGCAATCAGCTTAGCATGTACTTAACATCACAGCTAAGCTATATTAAAAGGCAGTGCCTGAGCTGGTAGTATATCACAGTGGTCTTAAATTAAAGTAAGGCCTGGTGGATAATGTGGGTCTTCACCTTGCTCTTACCCCACAGCCCCACAAGTGTCCAGTGCTGTTGCTTCAGGGTTTCGGTTTGGGGTTTTTTCCTCTTACCAGAGTTAAAACATTGTGGGTCCAGGTTTGGCCTAGATATTGGTGACTGGCCTTTTTAAATGACCTAACTGAACTTATGCTGTCTTTCGAGCCTCAGTATTGATCATAGAATGATCAAAAGAATTGGTGATGCTGCCCTGCCCTCCTTAGAAGGTGATGTGCTACCAACAGTGAAAATATGTTTTGCAGATGCTCCAACTCATGTTCTACTAGGTTATACCTAGGTATACATGTTGACTTTGTTGTAGGAGAGAAGCTCAATTTCCTAGGCTTTTAGCAGAACCATGGGGCAGGATTTAATAGGATCTTCTCTAACTATAGAAGCATGTCACACATAGTTCAGTTTGCTATGAAGGCGTGCAGTTTTTAAACTATGTGTTGAAAAAGTTGCAATGTGCTGACTTGTTTTCTTTGATGTAGATTTCTAGTGCTAGGCTATAAATAGAATTTGGTTTGTGATAGTGCAGGGAGAAAATTTGCTCTTTGTATCCCTAAAAGTGCCTTGTAAGTGACAAACTGCAAAGGAAAGACTTCTGTAGCTATGAAGTGAGTGATCAGAATTAGGAAAACAAGTTGTTTTTTGGTTCAGATTTACTTAGATAACTCTGAGGTGACAACAATATATTTGTGGCCAGATAAAATTCTCTTTCCTTTGTAAGTCAGATTTATCAGTCTGAGGAAGCATAATGGTGTGAGTGACTCCTACAGACAGGTCTCAAGGATGCTGCACAGTCTTAGTTAAAATGAAAATATTTCTTATGTCATTATTCTACAATGTTACACCATCTTCTACAGTGACCTAAACAGAAGAAGAAAGAAAACTAGATAGAATTAAGAACTAGGGGAAAAAAGCAATCAAAAACCCCAACCAAACAAAAGATTTCTTTGTGCAAAGTGACTAATTCCAAGGTAGAAGTCAAGCCCCTTGTTACTGAAGTCTACTTTCTAAATATTGTGGAAGCTTGAAAGATTCATTCTGCTGTACAGAGAGGTATATGAAACTCAAATATCTGTAAACTACTGTTTGAAGCATCATGTAGTTTCTGAAGTGTCTTCACTAGATGTTTGCTCCTGGATTTTGTTTGGGGTTGCATGTTTGGAGATGGTGAAAAAAAAATCTAGGTATCACTCCACAACTAACAGCCACTTCTGATGTAGTTTCCTGGGTCAGGTACTAAAAAGCTGCTTAAGCTGTCATCTTTGGTACTTCTCACTTCTGTCTAGAAGACTGAATGGAAAGCCATAACAGAGGGCCCACTTTTACAAATGCTGTGAAGAATTCATGAAGAGTTGGTCAAAATTAGTTTTAGTGTTCATTTGTAAAGCTTGCAAACTAACCTTCACACTACCTCTTCACTGCTTTTGAACTAGTTGAAATCCATGGAAACAGAGTGCATTTAAGGTTGTTGAGAAGTGATGTTTAGTTTATGCACAGTCTGTTCTTTCATCTGGATTAAAAATGCCGACAAGATAATCCAGTTAAGATCATAATCTTGTTTGTAGCTCTGATCTTGCATCACAGGAAATGCATCAGTGTTCAAGTGAGCACTGGTACACAAATAAAAGGTTGGGATAAAGGAGGCTGTGAATGCCTCAAATGTTATCTTAAGATTGAATATGAAAAATTAGGATTTTAAAGAGTTGCAGACTGAGGTAGAGGAGGAAATTTGAGAAAAGCATGGTACTAGAAGGAGAGACGAGCATGCAAGAATGTAAAACACAGGTGCCAGCAGCATGGTGCAGGGTCACTGTACCCCAGGGCAGCTGGAAAATGAGCTTTCTCTGCACTTCAGCAAAGTGGGTCCACAGGGAGCAGGTGGGGTTTGGCTTAATGGGCAAACTCTCTTCTCCTGTCCTGAAGACAAAGGGTAGCAGGGCTGTTACAGCTCCTGTAGTGGTTTTGCTGGCTGGAGCTTCACAAGGAAGGTGAGCCTGGAGCAGCTGCAGCTTCTTGGCTTTCCTGGTGCCTGGTGGAAATGATTAGAAATCCCTGGTAAACCCCAGTCTGTGGTGAATCAGCTTCTTCCAGTCTTTGCTTTATGCTGTTCTGGTACAGTGCAGATCGAGATACACTGCCTTCTCACTCTTTGTTCTGTTACTGACTTGGCTAAGGCAGGTATACTTCATTGACTCTGAAACTTTTATTTTGGAGTTTTGTTACTTCTCAGGTTTTTTCCCATTAACTACTGAATTTTCAGTTGGAGGTTTTTTCTAATAAGTAAAAATTTTATATTGGAGATGTGGTTTCTCTGCCAAGGTACAGATTGTGTTACAGGGGCTTTTTTGGACATGCATTATTTTGGTAGGGACTGGTGATTTTGATTGTTGGTTGTATTTTTTTGATGAGTTTTCTGTTCACCATACCTTTGGTCACTCAAAAGCGTGCCAGGTAAAAGACACGTTCATGAACTTGTTTAACATGAGCTTGGTATCTATCCACACTGTAACTGGTGGTGTGTTCAATTGTTCCACCTCTGAGGCCAGCCAGCCGTTGCCCACTGTTTAAACTAGTAATCGTTTATCTGCCATCTTGGGGCTAAAGTGAGATGTGCTGGAAGGGCATGTGCAGGTGCAGATCCCTCAGTCTATTACATGAATAAAGATACCTGTTCCAGGATGTTTGGTGTATAAGGTCATGATTGGATTTACCAGGTAGAATTATAGTTTCAGATTCTTAAAATGTATCTGGAGTCTCATCCTAGATCAGTCATGTACCAGGCTGTGGGAAAGCTTTGGGGGTTGATTTGTAGTTTGTAAATGAAGGAAGGTTAGAAGGAAGTTTCCCTTTACCACAAATGTCTGTTTTGTAGTGTTCGGGGAGCACTGAAATTGGGAGCTCATGCAAGAAAGCAGTTCAAACTGAGAACCTTATGCATAAGTCTTGTTACACTATCAGGGAAAAGTAAGGTGTAAAGAATAGTCTGAAAGATTCACATGTGAGCATAACTCTTCTGCAACCCTGCCATACACGTAGGACTTCGTTCAGTTTTCAGGGCACATGGGTATAGGTGTTTTGGGATAGTCACTTTTTCTAAAATTAATTTTTCTTGGCTCTTTTTCTAGGATCACATGATTCTTTCAGCTACTGGGTTGATGAGAAATCTCCTGTGGGACCAGACCAAGCAACAGCCATCAAACGTTTGGCCAGAATTTCCTTGGTTAGAAAGATCATGAAGAAATGGTCAGTGACTCAAAATCTGACTTTCAAAGAGCAGTTGGAAGGTGGGATCCGCTACTTCGATCTTCGTGTATCTTCCAAACCTGGTGAAATAGGACAAGAGATTTACTTCATACATGGCTTGTTTGGCATCAAAGTATGGGATGGACTGAAGGAGATGAATAGTTTTCTTGAGCAGCACCCCAAGGAAGTAATCTTCTTGGATTTCAATCATTTCTATGCCATGGATGACAGCCATCACCACTTCTTGATCAACAGGATCCGCTCAGCATTTGAATCCAAACTTTGTTGTGTTGAATGTGTAGAATATGTGACGTTACTGTACATGTGGGAGAAGAAACACCAGGTAGGGAAAGGATGTTTAATGTTTTTCAAACCCAAAATGTTAAGATTTTAAAGAGACAAGCTTTGTGTAGTTCCCGCACACAGGTATTGGACCAAAAATGCTGCTGATGATCAAGTTAAAGCCCACTAGGGCCTCATTTCTGTAGTGTGCATGCAGCCATGTATCAACTCATCCATGGTGTGGCCAGTCTGTGTCCTGTTCCCAGGCATGTTCGTTAAATAATTAAACTGTAGTATCCTTGGAGCCTTGTGCTCTTCACTAATGGTTTTCTCTTCTGGAAGGGCATGTAGTGCAGACTTGTGTTGGTGAGGATTTGATTAGCTGTTGTCTTTCTGGCCAGTGTGAAGTATATCAGCTTTAGCATGACTAAGGTATGGTACTGAATTTCTTACCTCCTTTGCAGCCATCCAAATCTGCAGAGGTGAGGTTAATGCCTCTTCTCTGTGGTAACTGCTCCCAGAGGTACATGAAAATTGACAACAGAAAAGGGTTTCAGCAGCAGCACATGGTCTTAAACTGGAAATGAGGCTTTGAGGAATTGTTCTGAACTGATGCTGTCAATGCTAGGGTTCAAAATGAATCTTGTGTACATGTGGGTATTAATAAAAAGTGTTGCCTCTTTGTGCTGTAGAGAAGCACCTTACAAGGTATAAAATACTAACTTTGGATTTGACGGTTTTGCTGACAGCAGGACTGGCTTTGGCATCTCATGCAGCAGGTGTGAGCACGATGCCAGTATGCCAGTCATATGCCAGTCAGCCCAGCACACTTTAGCCTCTTAGTAGGAGGTACTCAGAAGATGACAAAACTGCTAAAATCCTTAACTTCAAGTACAGATATAGTATTTTCTGGCAGTAAGAATTTGCAATGCATTTAAGCTGAGCTCTTTAAATGACAGAGGCAACTTTGTCATTTTAAACTGATAACCCTTAAAGCCTGAAGTAATCCTGTCCTCAATGCTGAACAAAATGATCTCCATCTCCTTTGGCAATAGTGCAACAAATTTACTGACACTCATGACTCAAGAGCAGCTTCTTTTTGCTTGATTCTCGTTTCACTGCTACACTAGCTGCAACAGTACTGTATGAACACAAACCAATGCAACAGCCTGTTCAAATAAAAATATAGTAATTGTGATTTTTTTTTTTGTTTGTTTGTTTTGTTTTTTATTTTTATTCTGTTAGGTTCTCATATTTTACCACCACCCTTTGTATCAGGAATATCCCTTCCTATGGCCAGGTAATAAAATGCCAGCACCATGGGCTAATACAACTAATGTGCACAAACTGCTACAGTTCCTGGAGACCACACTTGGGGAACGAAGTCGTTATGGGACTTTCCATGTATCTCAAGCAATTCTCACACCTCGAGTGAAAACGATTGCACGGCATCTAATTCGTGGTCTGAAGAACACACTTGTTCATAGGTAAGGACTTGTCGTGATTTTCTCAGTTCTTTACTTCATACGTCTCGTGTTGAAAGAGCCACTGAGCTGGCAAGAAGCTAGGAAACATTTGCTTAGGCTTGCTGAAAGCATGCAGTTTTGCTCAGTACTCATGCTCATGAGAGATATCTGCAATCATTAAAGAATTAGTGAAAATAATAAAGTAACAGGATGTATATGTGTTTCCTTGTAAGTGGAACTTTTCCTGAATATGATATGATTTTGTAAAATGTGGGATGGATGTGTGGCTTCAGTAATTCATTTTAAACTGGCTGAAGTTGAATTTAGGGGGGGGGGCAAAAAAGCTTGTGCCACAGAGGAAAATTGCTTATTTCTGGACTCAGGTTTGCATTTGTCCATCCAAATGTCTCAGTAATTTCAGTAACAGCCAGAGATGTATGACCTAGGGCAGTATTTTACCTTGTATTTTTAGGGGGTGGGGAGGAGGCTTTCCAAAAATTAGATTCACCATTTGACTTTTTTTAATACCACTGACCATTGTGCAATTAATTTGCCTATGAGCAAGGTCGCTGTAAGAGGGTTTTGCTTTGATTAGCACAGAGTGCCAGCGATTTTTAATAGCGTTAACAGCATGACCAGGATAGTTCCATATGATTTATTTTATGGAATTATCACCTTGTAGCCCGTTTGCTAAAAATTACCCGAACTGTGAAACTCCTCTTGGATATTAGGAAAAAATTCTTTACTGTGAGAGTGGTGAGGCACTGGCACAGATTGCTCAGAGAAGCTGTGGATGCCCCATCCCTGGAAGTGTTCAAGGCCACGTTTGATTGGGCTCTGAGCAACCTGTCTAGTGGAAGGTGTCCCTGCACATGGCAGGGGGTGTTGGAATGAAATTATATTCAGGGTCCTTTCCAACCCAGGCCATTCAGTGATTCTATGAATAAGGAAATTTCGGGTTAGGTATAAATCTCGGAGTTGTCGGTCCCCTTGCTGTTTGAGGCGTTAACCTGGCACAAGCGCAGCTGGACCCCGCTGCCGGCCGGGTTTGGTGCTGGTGGCCGCGGCTGTGCCGGCCGCGCTCGGCACCAGGTGGCGCTGGGGGCCCGCCAGCGGCCGCGGGTCCCGGGGCGCCGAGCCCTGCGCGCCTCAGCGCCGAGGCCGCACGGAACTCCTGCGCCAAAACCAGCAGAGGGTCGTCGCATTTCGTGGAATGGGCGAGCAGCTTTGTTTCAAGGGACTCCTGGCACAGATCTGTGCTGTAAGCCACTGTTACCGGGAAGTCTGCCTTCAGTCCATCCCTTTCCCTTATCCTTACCACTCGTTGGCAAGTAAACCGAAAGTTGCAGATAGGTGCTGCTGTTTGCATAAGCATGATTGCTTGTGTGCATTTGCGAAAGCTAGCTGATATGCAAATCTGTCTTTGCAGTTTTATGTAGATGTCTGCCTTCTTGTATGGAAATTTTACCCTGAATATGAATATTTGTGTTTTTGAGCTCTTGCTAAAGGAGAAATGTGCGACAGTCACACTAAGCTGGCTGAAGTCTGGTGTGTCCCCTGGCAGTAATTATGCCTTCACTCATGGTTCTTGATAAGATTTTTTTACTGTCCTGATGCAGCAGAAGTAGAATGTTTTTAAGTTTTTTGGGTTTGCTTTTTTCTTTTCATCATCCTGTTAGCTAATTTGCTAGCATACCATCTTCTCAAATAGCGTATACATGTTACAGCAGTAATCTAAATAATGCTAACATGTTTAGCCACTTGTGTCTAACTGCTGAAAAGCCTGGTGTTTCATGTTAGAGTGCAAAAAAGCTGGTGCAGACTCCTGACTTGCACCGTGTCCAAGAAGTTACTTGAAATTTCTCCCCATGGTAGAATTTCTGACTTGATTTAACTCAGTTCCTGACACACCTCTCCTTTCTCCAGTTATAGTGATGTATAGCAGGATGTTCAACCCCTGTGGAGCTGACAGCTTCATTCTAGGTTTGGTTTCCCTGATCCCATTGCTCTGAGTGGGTCTGGAGGCTGGAGAGAGTTTGGGAGAAATGCAGTCTGCTGCCTCCAACAACTTTTTTCCCACCCACCCTGAGGCAGAGAAGGGCAGGGGAACATCTTGGGCCAGGTACAGCCTCGCTTTGTGTTACACTGAAGTCTGCTGTGAATTTGAGCATTTGACTTAATGTGTGCTTGGGTGAAAACAAACCAGGGTGGAGAAAATTGTAGTGCAGTGTTAAATGCTGAAGCACAGACTGCCCAGTGAATATAGAGGGGGTTTGTATGCTTGCTGGTTTGGATTGATGACTGACCAATATGTCTGTCTGATAGCTCATGACCACGTGCTGTGTTAAGCACTCGTCTCATCAGCCAGTTGCATTTAGGGTAACAGCCAGGACCTGATCACAAATATGAGATAATGTATTTTGTAAACAGCGTGTTGTGTTTGAATTGAGTATGTATAGATAAGTGCCTCTTTTAAAATGTTTAATTTTCTTTATTTCAATTTCTTTAGGAACCTGCCCATGATTTTGAATTGGGTGAAGGCACAGAAGCCTGGTGTTATGGGTGTTAACATAATTACATCGGACTTTGTGGAGCTGGTTGACTTTGCTGCTACAGTTATTGCATTGAACGACCTCCTTTTAGAAGAGGACGAATCTGCAACTTAAATCCTGATTGCTGTGTCCCACTTGTGCTCCTTAGTGGACATCTTTGAACTGTGCTAAATGTTTTACTTATCAAGTGAAACCTATTGTAATCTCTCTTTATGAAAAAAAGTTTCCTAGAGGAAACGTGGTTAAACATCCCGTACAGCTGAGTCCCTTCTCCTGGTGTCGTGTGGACCTGAGTGAACCGCGTGCTGTGTGAGTGCTGCTGCGTCTGTGTGTGTGTGTGTGCTCTGTTTGGCTGAGCTGTGCACACATCTGCTGCAGACAGGGGCTGGCCTCTGGAGCAGATGTACCCCATTGTGGTGCACATCTCCCTGGTGACCATGCTCCCAGCACCCCTGTGTGTGCATCCTGCCCGCTTCCCATGGCCAGGGCTCACACCAGGGATCGCTGCCGATCCCATGGCAGCGTGACCAGGCTGGCTGGGGCAGCATTGTTCCTTGGGCCACCTCAGGCATAGCTGGGCTCAGCTGGAGGCTGCTGCTGTGTTCATTATGCTGTTTTAGACACTACCTCTGACTTACTTGAGGAGACAATACTGCTGTTGTTCAGGGGGAAGCTGTTAACACTGTTAAATATCCAAACTGTCCTTTGGGCCTCAGAGGTGAAGGCTTGGCACAATCTTTATTCTCTACCTCTTTATTTTACTTTAGTACTTCAATACATTTATTGCAACCATGTTTAAGTGTTTCTTTTGGCATTAATTTGGAGAATATTTCAGTCTTCGAATTTTGAGGATTATAACTCAAGTCTGAATTCCTTTTTCCTGTGGCATACAGGGAACATTAATTTTCCTGAATTCCTGGGACATTTAGGAAACTACAGCATAACCTTTATCTTTTACCTGTTGGTCACTTGGGTTTTTTTAATCCATCAGTTTTTCTTTGGGGAAAGTCTCTCACCCAGGCACCCCTTCTCTGAAAGGAGGGTGGGCCAAGTAGGGGCTTGCTCGATGTTCTGAGAACTGGAGCTGACAGGGACTGCTCAAAGCCTAAATATTGGATCACTGTGATTTGCGATGGGACAGTGAATTTTGCAGTCAGACCTGAAAGTTGTGCTTGTAGACAGAGAGCCACAGCCATTAAGGGAGAAATTTCTCCAGCCTTCACCTGCTTGTGACAGAGTAAGCAACAGTCACACAAGCACAGGCAGGTGTCAGTACTGCTTCTTTCTGTAGTCATACTCATTTTTGTGCTGGTTCACAATGAAATGTGACTGTGTGTTTGAGCCAATGCAATCATATGTTGGTACTTATCAGCACTTAATTTATAGCTGATAGTATCCTATGGTCTGATTTATCTTCGTTGTGGTTTTTTTTGAAAAAAGCACAAAAGGGACTGATTAGCAGATACTTCTCTGCTCAATCATCTTCCTAAAGCAACTATTGGTGCACTAATTATTCACTGATAATGAATTTGTATTTATCTCTAAGCTTATTTATTATAGAATGGATTGTCTTTATACATATTTTATTCAAAGGAAAAATTATTCTCCAGATTTATTATTTATTTTGTTGTTTTATCCTGTATCTGCCATCATGGTCTAACAGCTGTGAAAAATCCCGACTTTCTTTGTTTGCTTGTCACAACTCAGGAGAAGTTTAAAGGTTTGCAAACCTTCCATGTGAACCTTGGCCGAGTTCAGAGCAGACTGTAATCTGATTTATCTGTTGTTTGCCTGGCTTTCATTAGAGTTCCTTGAATTTTTTGACTGAATCGTTTCTCGTTTCTCGAAGGGAGTTGGGAGTGGGGGAAGTGCCTGTCACTCACTGTCTTTCTCCTCTCCTTTTGTGTCTCAGTGATAGGGGACAAGCATAAAAATCAGGGTTTGGGAACTGTGCTCAAATTTCTAGTTTAATACTTCCTTTTAAAACCACAGCAGAAGGTTTTTATTGGTTTTATTTTTTTTTTCTTGTTGATGAAACTGTCAGGACCTGTTTTGAACAGTTCTGTTCAGTCTGCAAGTTTATTTAAAATACCTGGATTTTCCTTAGCTGAATTATGTTTACTTTACTACTTTACTCATGGCCCCAGTTGAAACTCTATATGGGTTTGGTTTCAGTGGTTTTCTTCTGCAAATTGTCTTAGTGCTCAGAGCTCAGCTGGGTAGAGCATGGTGGTAACACCAAGGTTGTGGGTTCAATCCCTGTGTGGGCCGTTCACTTAAGAGCTGGACTCATGACCCTCATGGGTCCCTTCCAACTCAGAATATTCTGTGATTCTGTAACTTGGCTTGAATGCCAATGAGGCAGAAATAATACCTTAGCAAGGTTCCCTGCAGAGCTGGAAGACTAAGCAAGGTGAAGGGAGTATGATGTTTGTATTTGACCCTTAATCTATTTTGTACTCTGTGTGTGTATATATATATATATATATATATATATATATATATATATGTATCTGCCTCAAAAGAGATTTATTTGGCTTAACCAATATTTGTGTGTGCACAGTAATGTCATTAGTCCTTCTGCTGTATTTATCTGACTAGAGATGGGATGGGCTCAGGGCTTTGGTTAGACTTTTTAAAGTGCAAACTCTGAAGTTTCTCTAACATATTTGCTGTTAGCTTGCCTCTTGAAATAGAAAATAACATGCTGGGTGTTAAGAGTGTTAGCAGAGGGAAAATAAATGGAAAATAGATTTAGTATTAATGGTTAAGTATGTGTGGGGGAAAATGTTTCTGTAAGTTTGGCCTGTCAGAAGAGACTCGTGTCATTTCAGAGCAGTACTTGGTGCTGTGCTTCCAATGTGAGGAACCTGACAGTCTCAAATGGTGAGTTGGGCAATTGGCAGGTAACACTTGTTTGTGACATGACATCTCCCATGGCTACTCCAGGCATCATTCATGCTGGTGTTTAGAGTTGGTCCTAAGGTTGTCCTAAACCATCCTAACTAAGCAATATGAACTACCTTTTGTCTATCTGTTACACAGAGCAAAGCTATCCATATAATAGGCTTATCTTGCTTGCTCAACACGAAAGCATATCCAGACTTCCTCATGCTTTGCCAAATGGAGCTCATCTCGGCTTGGACTTTGGGCTGTGGACTCTATTTTCCAGCATGACAAAATTAAAAGGTGAGCTGCGCAGGAAGGGAGGATCAAGGAAGTAGGGCAGTAGTTTGCATCCAGTGTCCACGTGGAAGGTGTGGCAGTGTTTAGCCCAGTTCTGGGCAGCACAGTGGAGCAGGTCTGGCAGGTGAGTGACAGCACTGCAGCTCACACTGAGGGACTTGGCCAAGTCTGGCCCCTGGGCACTCTGCCCCTGAGATCAGCAAATAACAGCCTGCAAGGTCAGGATGTGTGAGCTTGAGGAGAATAAAGATGGGTATGAGCACAGGAGAAGGCTGGGGGTTCTTACTGCTGATACAGACGCACATCTGGCGAATACAGTGGTTTTAGTCTTGTTTGTACATCCCCAAAGCTGTAGAGTTCACTTTTAAACAGGCTGGGTAGAAAACTTCCCCAGAAGAATTGTTCTGACCTCTTGACCATTTGGTAGGTGCTGGGAGAAGTCAGAAAACAAGCAGCTGCTCGAAGCAAAGTACTTAAACTGTGTATTCTTGAATAATTACACATATGGTCTCTTATTACAGATTCAGGTTAGTTATACACTGTTTTATGACTGTTGTTTCTCTTCCTGGTGTGCAGTCCCTGAATGCCAAGCACACTGGTGGCATTCCTCTTCTCACAATGGTTGCTGCTATGTGCAATTTAAGGACATAATTGAGGCACGGGAGACCTCTGTGTGGGTCCCTAATGGGAAGCAGTAGGGAGATGTTTGTTATGGAGCATCTACGAGTTTTTAGCCTCTTACTGTGTCCCATAGATGAAAACAAAAAGGAGTTAGTACTAGATTTTGCGGACTGACAATCTGTTGGCTTCTTACTTGGGGACTACTGTCATAATATATTGAACTGCATAGGGAAATGGTGGAGTCACCATCTCTGGAAGTGTTCAAAAATGTGTGGATATGGTACCTGAGGATATAGTTTACTAATGAAAACAGCAGTGATGGACTTGATGGTCTTGGAGGTTCTGTCCAACCTTAACAATACTGTGATTCAGACCAGAAATGCTGACTGCAAAAAGGCCCGTATTCTGTTAAACAGCCTCTTTGGAGGAAAGAATAATAGGGAAACGGTGTCTTTGCTCCTAACACATGCTGGGTTTTGATGTTGTTGGTCCTGACTTAGCTGAATGTTGGAGTTTAAAAAGCACCTGAACTGTAAGGTTGAAGAAGCACTTTGAGCAGGGATTTTGGTTCAAACAAAAGTAGGACTTCTGCCAAGATGCGTATCTATTCTCATCTGGATAAGCCTTTGGAAATACTTTCTTTGCATACCCGTCTCAGGTGTCAGAGTTCGTTGATGTATCATTTAGCAGACCGGGGTTTAGGACTTAGATAGAGATAGAGGACATGGATATTTTGATTTAGAATTGGGTTACCTATGGAAGTCTGACTGAGCATGTGTGACTTGAGGTTTACTTGAATATGCAGTATTTAATATGATGACCATATGCTGTTTTTTGTAAGACTTTCATCTTGACTTGAACACATAGTTACCAATTCCTAATAAGCAAATTTTTTTGGTCAGAGGACCACTGTTTGGGACAAAACTTCAGGCAAATTTTCAATGCTTGTTAAAGCACAGAGAAATTGTCTAATGTGGGGAACAGAACTGACTCAAAAATTCATTTGAAGTATAGATCAGGTCTAAATGCAGTCCTTTTGGCAGTGGGAAATAATATTTTTCTTTTCTTCTTTGACAAATTCTTATTCCAGCTTTGGTTTTTAGCTCAACAGATGGGTAGAAGAGCCAGAGCATATGGTGAAGAGCAAATAAATTTTATGCTAAGGACATGTATGTAGGACTAACTGTGGTAAGAGTATAGTGATTTACTTAATGACACCTTTAAGGGTAATCCTGTTAGCTCTTTGGTTTAGGTTGTTAAATCAGTCTCTATTTTGTATTAAAAATAATCAGTCACACTAATTCAATACATCTGTTCTGTTGAAGTGTGTTTACTTCTGTATGCATATTTATTTCTCTACAAGTCTTATCAAGTAAACTTTTAATTGTAGGGACTGGAATAGGAATTTCAGCTTTAGAACTGTGTGCTGAATCTGCTTATATTGTATCCCTGAACATTTATGTATTGTGTGTTGTCCATTTAAACAGTACTTCTCTTACCCTTTGTTAGATCTGTGATACCATCTACATTGAACTGCAGTGTATTCTTAATTTTGAAAGAAGTGTTGATCAGCACATCCTATATAAAAACAATTTAGATGGTTCTTTGATTTTTCTCTATGTCAAATGTATTTTCCAGATGGATTTTTTTATTTATACTGTGGAAGGATGCAAAGGGGACCAGGTGAAGAGGAGTTATGAATTCTCAGTCTTTATTTTGTGCAGTTTGTCTTCTTTTGGCAGTTTGTGCTTTACCCACCTGTCCGATTCAGTTTTGTGAAACCAGGATGCCTCATCTGAACTGCAAACAAATTTGGGGCTTACATCTGTTTCTTCTGCTTTATATCATGGGGGGGTTTTAATCCTGAAAATAAAAAGTACCACTTGAACTAATCATCTTTGGTATGTGTTCTGTTCTGCTGACTGTTTTGATATGTGATGATTACATTGTGAGTCAACTAACATCAGCTGAGCTCAGTAACTTCTCTGATGCAGAATGATGTGATTGAAGGTGGGTATGGGGTTTTTCTGAGGTGCTCCATCTTTCTGCACCTGTGTCCCCTGAGTAGTCAGACCCAGACAACATCCTTTTTTTTAGGATGTGCTGACAACTTCTCAGTGCAAGTAGTAGTGCAAAGTGATTAGAAATCAGGATGTGCTTGCACTTGTGTGCGCACACAGCTACATCTTTGCCTGACTGCACTGGGACAAAAAGCCTGCTAATCCATGGATCCAGTTCTATCCTGGAAGGCAAGTACAACTTCTGTGCAGCCTCTACTGCTGTAATACAGGTGATGAAGCTCCATTGTAACACTTGATCAGGAAACAAAGCATTGATAATGATTCCTGGAGCCTGGGCTAATGCTGGATGCTTGTAACCCAGTGAGATCCGACACACCCTTCTTTTGGGTTGCTTTCCGTGCACCTGTCTTGAAGATGTGGAAGTACTGGGAGTGTGGAGAGGGGAAGAATGGGTGGCCCTGATTCCCTCATGTTTTCAGACAGTGATGACTGAAGGGAAGCTATCTGTAGATTTTCTTTTTTTTTTTAATCGCAAAGTTAGAGCTGGGAATTCTGAGCTTAATCACTACCTGTTGTCTCAGACCTCAAAGTAGGTGTTTGCAAACCAGCCTTCATTAGCAGTGACTCACACAAAGCTAACCATTGGTGTCAGTAATGTCTACAATGTGCTCTAGGGAGGGAGTGTGCCACTCGTTTTTTCAGAGTATACCTATGCAGCACGAGTCTAAAGTAACTGGCATAAGCTGCCAGTGTGTAAAAAGTTGACGGTTAAATAGCTTGGAGCGGCAGTGTGACTTCCATCCCCCACTCCCCATACACTGTTTCCCCAGGCCAGGAACATTATGAACCTTAGAGGGGACTTCAGGTGCAAGAATGAGAATGATTTCATCATATTGCTTCAGCAGGGGATTTAATGGATTTTTTTTTTTTTTAGGCTGTGTGCCTTTAGCAATGCTGGACAAGGTCACACATGTATATACATGCGCATATATGCATGAAGTCAATTGTTATTTTGAAGCATGTAATGGGACTGCAAAAACTAGAAGCATGTTCTGTGACAAATTTATGCACGCCCTTTATACCAAGTTTCGCTGTTGCCACAAACCTGTGATTAGCTGTTCAAACAGAATCATTCCTGAATTGTATGTGTCTTACTATTTACTTCTTAGGGGATGCTGCTGAACCTGCATGCAGTTTTCCTAGCTGTGGAGGATAAACTCCTCCATGCTGTCTGAAGGACAGCCAGTTTGGAACCTGGTGTATGCTGCCAGCTGCTCTCGTTCCATGTGTAGCTGGAAGGGGAGCAAAATGCTGGCAGGCTCTGGAGCTGAGTGATGGTAATGTCACTGATTCTTCTCATCAGTTAGGTGACACACCAGGCACTTGCATTTGACTAGAAAAGCATTTGACCAAAAAGCCTCTCTCCAATTTAAATGTACTAAGGTCAGTTTGTCATGCTCTTGAATGCTGGAAAAAGAAACCAAGTGAATTTTGAACCGCTGCTGGTTGGTGAGCCCAGCTTCTCTTCTTGAGGATCAGGGTTTGATCCGCTCAGCTAATAGCAGTGCTGCTGCCCGAAGTCAAGACAAAGTGAATTCTTCTGGAAAAGATGGTGAGTGTGACCAGGATCATTAACAGGTAACTTGCTGTATGGATAAGCTGTTAATGCAATCACACTGAAAATCAACTTTCCCTCAGTTTAGGGTTTGTTTAAATTAAAGGCAAAATTTGCTTAGAGTAGAAAATGGCTTGTTTTTGTTCTTTCTTGTATATCTCTTATCTGCAGTAGAAATAAATACACCTTGGGGGAAGAACTTTGGGATGGTGCAGAGTCTGCTCAAGGGAGAAGCTACTGTCGTACACATAGCTGTGTAGGTTTATATCTGCAGGTCCAACAAAAACTTGGCCTCAGAGTCCGTACTGTTCCTTTCAACAACCGATGAGAACATATGCCCATGGCAGAACTGCTTACATGGCCAAATTTGTGGATTAAGGTTTCCAACATAATCTGTGGGCTGAAATTGCATTTCGCTGTAAATTGAGTAGTACTTCAGAGAGGTGAATGCTTCTCCTGTCTGCTTTGAGTTTATTTTTTGTTCTCAGTAGTTTAAAACAACCCCATTTGTTGCAAGATATGATTTCTTAGCCTGGCTTCTAACTTAAAATTGGTGCAAGGGTAATTTTCTGCTGCCTTATCTGTAGTGGGCAGTTTCTTGGTGGAAGAAAGGAAGCAACTTGCAGTACCTTAGGCACTCGAGCATCAAGGGAGCTTAGCTGATAGCTGTATAAAGTGGGAAGTGTATGGCACAATGCCAGCACAGGCTGTCCCTTTATGATTGAGGCAGATGGATGAACCTTTAAAAGGGTTCTGGTGGCTCAGGAGATGCTGAACAATGTGTTGGTCTTCATGCAAAGGCTTGCAGGTTTCAGCGAAACAGCATAAAAGCTTGGCTGGTGTGTGCAAAGTGCAGATGGTACCTCATGCTTGGGTTTGAAAGGGTAATTTCTGTTTGACCAGAGTTGCAGGTGCCATTTTTTCATCTCTGTTATAATCATGAGGAAGTTTTGGTACTGTTTGTGCAGATGCTGTTTGGGTGGCTCAGCACAGGGACAGGCAAATAGCTGGCCCAGCCATGTCCCCCCAGCCCCTCACTTTATACTGTGGGACAGCACCTTGGCACTTCAGGTATATTTGCAACTCTAATACCAATTTCCTCTTGGACTGGACATTTGTGAATGCAGGATACAGAAGAAATTGAGAGCTGAGTTATTTCTATCATGTTGCTTCTTGCAAATACTCTCTAAGAAAAGGAAAACAAAACACTGCCTAGGAGGTGTTTCTCCCTGCATCGAAGTCATCCTTTGGCAGATTGGGTGGAGAATAACATAATGTTTATTTGGTAAGGTCTGTGTAAGTGAGAATTAAAGATGGCAAAAATATTTTTCTTTAATTTTTTTACTGAACATTCACTTTTTTTTCCTAGCAACTGAGCGAAGGGTTGGGTTTTGGTATTCCTGGGTTTTCTTCCAACTTGAAATTGCAAAACCTAAAATCACAAATGCAAGAAACAAAAACCATCCAGAGAGGCAGGAGCAGTGGAAACGGAGGAGGAAAGGTATGCAGCAGTGATAGTGCTGTAACTTGCCCTTTGGAACAGAAAATAAAGCTCTTGGTTTGGAATGCTTTTTTTTGAGACAGAACAAATTATTACACCAAGTTCACTCTTTGAACCACATCCAGTGCAAAGTTCATTTGATGCATTAAATGCAGTTCCACGTTTGCAAAAATGCTGAATTTGATTTGATTGCATCTTTTGAAAGGCTACACTGGCAGCATATGAAATACGTGCCAGGCATTTCTCCTGAGGAAAATAACAATTGCTAGTATTTCAGCCTAAATACCTCAAATGCCAACAGTTTTGGTTCTTTTTCTCTAATTCTGCTTTTCTTGAAGAATCATGACTTGAACTCTGAAACATTAGAAGCAGCCAACTCATCCTGTGTGATAGTGGATATTGCTGAAAAATGTGCTTTGGTCATTGCCAAAACAAAAAATAAAGACGTGTGTATTGCAAAGATAATCCCCTTCTGGCCCTCCATAAATCTGTCTTGAAAACTGCCCTTAGACAACCCTGTTACTGAGGATCAATGACACAGGCTGTCTCACCAGGCTGACTCCTTTGCTGCACACCACAACCACGTACAGGGAGTGATGAACTGGTGTTTCTCAAGGCTGTTTTTCCCCCTGTCTGCTGGGTATGTTCACTGTGCAGGCATGCACAGTGCTGGCAAAAACACTTGAAGCCAGACATATCCTTCCAGGCTTTAAGATCCAGAATGAATCTGAAACTCAGTGTAGGTTTCTTGAAATATGTCCACAAAGGAAGAGCAGGGCTGCTGCAAGAAGAGTTTACACTAGCAGAGTTTATGTAATTTGGAGGATCCTAGAAATTCCCACCAAGTAATCGTTGTTTTATGCAGTGCTAATTCTGGAAAGTTTTGGTGGTGCTGAATTGGGAGAGAGAATTGGGATTGTTCAGCCTGGAAAAGAGAAGGCTTGGGGGGACCTAAGTGTGGCCTTCCAGTACTTGAAGGGAACCTATGAGAAAGAGGGAGAGGGACTTTCTACAAGAACATGTAGTGACAGGACAAGGGAGAATGACTTGAAACTGCCAGTAGGTTTACATTAGACACTAGGAAGAAATTCTTTACTGTGAGGGTGGTGAGGCTCTGGCAGCCCAGAGAAGCTGTGGATGCCCCATCCCTGGAAGTGTTCAAGGCCAGGTTCAATGGGGCTTTGAGCCAACCTGGTCTAGTGAAAGGTGTCCCTGCCTGTGGCAGGGGAGGTTGGAACTAAATGTGCTTTAAGGTCCCTTCTACCCCAAGCCATTCTATGATCTTCATATCACCTGGATTTTGTGCACAAAGGAGATTGCTTTCTCAGATGGTTATATGACTGTCATCTCCTGGAAAGATTTACTAAGAACTAAACTACTAAAAAAATTGCTTGTTTATGGAAATAAACTAGATAATTACAATCTTGTTTTCTTGTATTTATTGCCAAGAACAAGAACTTTTAAGCAGCTTAATTTCCCTTCCACATGTTCCTTCCTCCTGTCTTGAGGCTAGGTTTGTCCCCTTTCCAAGGCTGAAGGATAGTGTAGGCAGCATTAATAAATGTACCAGGGAAGTGGTGTCTCAAAAACAGGATTGTAGTGCAATTCTGTTTACCCAAAAGTGAGACTTGGCCAGTGAATTTGTTCTCTGCTCCGTTATGATCCTGTGACTCTTGGAGCAGAAGAGGCTGTTAGAGCAAGGTTTTTAGCAGAGAATGAGGGAAACAGCTGAAAATCAAGCTTCCAGAGGACATCGGAGTACCCATTAAACCTGTGTGCTTTTGTAGATGGCTAACAACCAATCAGCTTGAAATCCTTGTTTTCGTGCCCCACTAGCTGTGAGTGGTTGGTTAGGGCACTTTAGAAAAGATGAGAAGAAAAATCCTTCTTACTGTCCTTATGCCTACTGAAATGCAGTATTTAGTAGACAGGTCTGTGCTGCTGTCCCCCCTGCTTCTCGAGGGGCATGGGCTGGCAGATCCCCAGGCTCACCAGTGTGTCCCAGGTCCCTACCATGTGTTCTGTTGTTGTTGATGTGCAGTTGCCCTGTCCTGTTCCTGGGACCTTGCTTTGGGGGCCTGTATGGCTTTAGCGGTTGTCACACACCCTTGTGCCTGTGGAACGGATAGGCAGGATTTCTTTCATGGGTCTCAAGCCTACAAAAAGGTTTGGAAGTGGCAAACTGAAAAACCTGTGTTATTATTTTTGTTTAGAAGACAACAGTGACTGCTTTCTCACAAACTGCAACTGACAGTGGTGATCATTATACCTGCCGAGATGACAGGGGTGTTGCACTACATTCCTTAAAGCCTGAGGAACACTCCTGCTCCAGTGCTGAGGACTGCAAATACATAGCCTGACACAGGCACTCATCTGAGCAGACCGAAACCAAACTCCCACGTATAGACTCAAGAACACCCTCTGTGAAATGCTGGGGTGCTGTCTCACCTGGCTCTTCCTGTGACACACCTCCCTGGGGAATGTGGACCTCCAGGGTCAAACTTAGGCTCAAGTATGTTTTGAGATACCATCTCTAACATTTAAGGGCACCGCACCTTATTCTTCTTTTCTTTAAGACTCCTGGATGTGGTAGGACAGGAGAAGAATGAGCAGACGCTACCTGCTGGCCTATTTCAAGCTCATGCTTAGACCTCTGTCTCATTTCTGTCTTGCTGGATTCCTGTTGATCAGAGTTGATCTGCTCTGTCCAGCAAGTCTCATCATTAGTGCTGGTGCAGTTCTTTTCCTAACTCAAAGGCAGCTGGCACGTGTAACTGTGTCCCCCAATAGAGTTTAATGAGGTATGGCTTTCTGGCTCCAAGCTGAGACAGTATTCAGACTGATTGGGTTTTTTCCAGATCTGGTTGGTCTAGGAATAGTGCTGAAAGCTGCTTTTTAGTATCAAAATACTTAACCATCCTACTAAATTATTAGCATTGGCAAGATGCCACCAAGCAGGACAGAGTCCAGTTCTGGCGAGGTGGTAGAACTGCTCTCTTACTTAGGTGGTTTTTATTGAATAACAACCACAGAAGACCACCTAATACTCGTCCAACTTTTTCCTCCTGATCTGATGGGAGCAGCACGTATAAATAGCATTGAGTCTGAGGGAAATGTGGGCTCTTCTCTCCCATGCTTTTCTTTTTCGTGTGTGCCAAGTTAAGGAAGAGGAGAATTCAGAAAATGCAAGGCATTCTTATTTCCTTTTTCTCCTTGCTTGTTTTAAAGTGCCAGAGTGAGAAGCTGGTATCTTAATATGTCTTCTGTTTATTACCCCATGACACACTTTACTGTGATTTTGATACCTGGAAAGGGAACATCCTCCCCCAGGGGTATTTTGGACTCCTGTTATTGTATTTGCTGATGTTTGTAAAACTCCATTTGCTATCCTGTCTGTTAGTTGTTCTGTTTCAACATAGCTTTAGCTGACCTATGCTCCAGAGAATTCTTAAACATTGCAGGCATGCTTGAGGAAGGAAAATAATCTTCCTTTCAACTTGGAGTGCAGCACTTAAACTCACTGGTGTGGCAGAAGGAGCAGTAGATGTGCTGTGGGTGGTGCTAAACCGGTTTGGAGAGAGCTGGGAACGGTATGAAGTGTGGAACTAAAAACTTTATGCTGTGATGGGATGGATAAGTTAGCATCTATGTGCTGGCAGACTTTGTTGTGTGTGGGGTGTTAGAGCTTTAGAAGCATTGTGGGCTATAGAAGGAGCACTTTGGAAATACTTTGAGCCCCAGCATTGCCTTTGCCTTGGAGAAGGCAAAGGAGAAGGTCACCAGAGATGGTTAATAAAGCTTTAGCTGCTGAGCTCACTAAACATTCTTCCAGTTCAATGGCCTATGCAGAATGATGTGTTTAGTCAATGTTTAATTCCTAAGCAACAAATGGTGATTGTCATACTAGAAGGCACTTGTGGTGTTGACTGAAGCAATGGAGGCCAAGGATTAAAGAGGTCGTGCGGGGAGATCACTTTGGCAGCCTCTCAGCTCCCACCTCCAGGTCAGGTCCCTTCTCAGCAGGAGAAAACAAGAAGTTCATGCTGCCTTAAGGCCAATAAAGGCTTTCCAATAGGAAAACAAACCAGCCGTTTAAAAAAAAATTATTGGCTGTAGGAAAAAAAACAAAGGGAGATGTGAACTGTGGATAGTTGAGGGAAGGCAGGGGAAAGCAGGAAATTAAGAGACATTTACTCTTGCCCTGGCAATGGGAGAGCAGGAGTGGAGCAGGTAGCTGGTGAGCAGAGGCAAGCTGTGACTGACAGCAGGAGGGGAAAGGGGCAGCAGCTGTTGAGGATGTTGAGGGCTGCTCGGATGGTTCAGATCTGGAGAAGAGGTGAGAGAGGACTGCAAACAGTGCCTTCACAGAGCAGAAGACCTGAATGGGATGTGAGGCTGAAAACTCAAGAAACTTTCTTGTTAAATGAGTCAGAAATGAGAAGAGCCCCCGCAGATGAGAGCCTCTAACCCTGTCTCACCTTCACCCTTCCCCAAGATCTGATTGCCAAGGCCTGGCCCCTGGGCTCTGAGCAGCCACCAGGGCTGTTTATCTCCAAGCCTGGCCTGGTTTTGTCTGAAGCTGCGTTATCCAAGGACTCTGTTAACTCAAGCTTGGGGGGAGGAGGAAGGGGGTGTAGGCATGTGACATTCCTGCCTCCTATGAAACCAACTCAAAGCCTGTGAAGTTTACAAGTCTGTTTATAAAGTTTGGCCCAGGCCAATGGGACTGGCTTGGCTGTTTTGTACATATAGCAGTTCACTTCTGTATCAGTAGGAGGATTGGGATGATTTGTCCTTTATTGTTCTTTACTTTCCATGTTTTATACATCAACAGGCATAATAGTAATTATTGTGTGCTTTTCCAACTCTGCTGGGTAAAGTACATGGGGATTTTGTGATACACACAGACAAAGAGAAAGTGCTGTTCAAACCATTGCACTTTCCAGGTTGTGACTCAGTCTTTGGGATTGCTTTAAGACAGATAGAGCTATAACCAATTTTTTTTTTTTTGTTAGGCTGTTACTGAGCCTGGACATGTGTAATGCAAACCAGAGTTCTGCTTCAGTTTTAGAAGATTAAGGCAAGATTGAGTCGATTTTCTTTGATCTACCAAGACCTCCATTGCTGAGCTACTAAGAGAGGGCAAGACTGCAAGCTAATATAAGGGCTCACTTGTGGCCAGAATACCCTACTTCTTCCATACTGGATATTGACTCCAGCACTGATTTACTGGGCATCAGGAATTAGTTTTCACCCATGCAATTTCCAGCTACAAGATGGGTTTAGTTCTACATTACTGATCTGTGATGATCTCAGTCATGGCAATGATTAATTTTGCTGATGAGTTGATGGTTTTGTAAACATGTAGGGCAGCTCTGCAAAAGTCATTGTTTATGAGGTATTTGCTGCTTTTTCTTTTCAAATTTCATGCTGTTTACCTTGAGAATGAAGAATGAATGCTGTATAAAAGTGGCATGTCCTATGAGCCAGTATTACTTTGCTCAGAGTGTTAGCAGGGCCAAGCGGTTCCAGCAGTGAGGGTGCACATTCCAAAGCAATTAGAACAGTTTCATAAGTAAATACTGCTCAGCAGCTGATAAAATGCCTTTCAGATGTCTTCGTAAAACAGATTCAGGTGACCAGTAAAGAACTACTTTCTTTAATCTTTGCAGTCAAATGTGAAAATACTTATTTTGATTCCTAACAGCTTTTTCATTTAAAAATTGCTGTGAATTGAAAGTAGTTCATTTGTCTTGTTGAAATAGCCTGCAACTGAGTCACAGGGAAAAGAAATGACAATCATGGATTCCCCACCCTCTGTGCTTCATCAGGGTCTCTGACCTATCTGAGCATAACCACACATTGAAATCATTTGATGCTTGGCTTACTGTGAGTGTAAAAACTTCTAGGGAGGAGGAAGAACAAGTGGGAGGGTGGAAACCAAAAAAAGGAGGATTTCCTCTGCCTATAAACTGGTGCACAAAATTGCAATTCATCTGGGAAGCTCTGCAAACTAAAGCATGTCTGTTTTCTGCTCAGAACAAGCATGGCTTCAAGCTGCAGCACTGATTCCCAAACTTCTTGGACCAGCATTTACCCATATTGTCCCTTGTCATACAGCTGTGAATTCCCAGCTTCAGAACAGGGGTGTGGTCTCCAGGCCCCTTTGCAGGCCCACCAGCTATCTGTATTTCCAGCTGTGAGAACCCCTGCTCTAGGGCACCATTTGGGTAAAAGCATAGGATGTTGGCCATTACGTACTCCAAGACCAAAGCTAAAGATCTTTTTTCCAGAAGCATTCTTTCAGAAACTAAACAAAACAGTTTTTTAGATGTGGGTTTGCTTTTCTCTTTTGTTTCCCCGTTTTCCTGATTTTCTTTCTTTACTATCTTTTATACCTCTTGGCTAGTGTTACTTTCTGGGGATTGTTTCCTTTTGTTGAATCATGAAATAGTTGCAATAGTGAGTTGCAAGGGACCTTTAGAGGCCATCTAGTCAAAAACCCCTGGAATAAGCAGGGACATCCTCAACCAGACCAGGTTGCTCGGAGACCTATCTAGCCTGACCTTGAATATTTCCAAGAATGAGGCATCCACCACCTTTCTGGGCAGCCTGCTCCAGTGTTTTATCACACTCACTATAAAAAAGTTGCTCTTTATAGCTAATCTAAATCAACCTTCTTCTCGTTTAAAACCGTCACCCCTTGTCCTGTCACAACAGGCCCTGCTAAAAAGTTTGTCCTTACCTTTCTTATAATCAGAGAATCATCAGGGCTGGAAGAGACCTCTAAGATGATCAAATCCAACCATTAACCCAGCACTGCCAAGGCCCCTTTACGTACTGAAAGGCTGCTGTAAGGCTTCCCCAGAGCCTTCTTTTCCCAGCAAGAACAACCACAACTCTTTTTGCTTATCCTCACAGGAGTGGTGCTCCAGCCCTAAGATCATCTTCATGGTTCCTCTGGATGCACTCCAACAGGCCCATGTTGCTCCTGTGCTGAAGTCCCCATGGCTGCTGTGTGAAGGATGGATAGAACCGTATGGAGGGATAGATTTTTGCAAACACTTTTGTGTCTGAAGAGTGTTGCTGTGATGAGTTGCACGAGGAGGCAGGCAGGGGGGAAGGCAGGACACTCACTGGAAACTCAGTTGCGGGGATGAAGGAGGCCGAACGTGAAGGGTGAGTAGGGCTGAGTGCTGAGCCTGAAGAGCTGTAGAGAGTGGAGGTGGGCCTCGAGCAAAGCCAGCTGAAGTCCAGCCTGGACAGTGCATGAGCCAAACCCTAAATCTGTTTGCTTTGACTGGGTAACTTAAGACCTGCACTTGGACACTGTGGTCCAGGCCCTGGCCAAGCACATGGAGCATTAGCCTGTGTGATTATGAAGAAGAAATAATCAGCTTTGGCAGTCCAAGTCCCAGGCCTGTCATATAAGCACACCCTGAACTTTAAACATATGTGTAACCCTGTTTCCAGTACAGCATTTGAAAATGTGTCCTCACTCCAATCCTTCACCCTGATGAAGAAAACAGAATTTATAAAGAAGATTTTAAGCATAAAGTTGCCTTTTGTTCTGTACTGTACTGGAGCACACAGATAGCAATAGTACGCAAAGATCTATTTAATTTCATTTACTTCAGTTAGCAGAAGTAGAACTAGCATTGGTTTGGGGGTTTTTTGGTTTTGTTTTGGTTTTTTTTTCTTTTGGTTGGGAGTTTTTTGTGCGTGTTTGTGTGTTGGTCTTGTTCTGTTTTGATGTGGTTTTCCTGGGGATGGTTGTATGTGATGTGGTAGCATGAGAATTGTCAGTCAAAGTACTGGGCTTGGCAGTTTTCTGTGGATATCCAAGAAGCTGCTGATGGCATGTATCTGGCAAGGTTCCAGATGGGATCAACTGTCAGAAGCTATTCCTCCTGACTCTTGCCCAGACGCTTTCCTCCCCTTGCTACCCCTTCAGGCTTTCTTCCAGCACAGCACCTCATACTTATACTTGGTAAAGCCCATTTCTGCTGGAAACCTTGATGTGATATCCAGGTGAGTCAAATCCACTTTTTTTCTTCCTGCCTCCCAAGTCTAAATATAAAATCTGTGTTTCCATGTGGTCTTTCTTTTAAAATCCCGAGTTAAACAAAATAGGGAATTCTGTTGATTGTGCTATGAAATCTTATTTATGGCATGATTGTCTTCCTCAGCTAGACTCAGCTTTTTTAAAATAAAAGACAACAAACCAAATATTTCCAGAATGAGGTGACTAAAGTTTTCCAACACCTCTGGGGCCTTCAGTTCACAAGAACTGTCCTGATCCTGGTTTGCTGTGAGTCAAAACCTAAACAAAATCCTTAGGTCAACCGTACTTCCACCGCTGAGCTCCACTACATTAGAGGCAAAGATACAAATTTTACCTGGATTATTTGAAGAGCTTTACAGGACTTTCCTCAGTTTGGAAACCTTCTGGAAAAAGTAAGAGGAAGCTTCTATAATTTTATGTTTAGTTTCAAGCTGGAGTCAGAGCCTTCATAGTATTTCCTGGCTTTAGTTTGGAAAGGGAGCTGCTTTGGCCTTTGGCCAGCTGGCGCAGGGGTAGTTTTCAGCCCTCCCCGTGCAGCCCTGCTCTCTGCAGGTCAGCAGCTGAGCCACAGAGTCTGGCCACAAGCAGGAGAGTTGGGTCCTGGCCAACTTGGCATGCTACAGCCCTGCTGGGTAAGGATGCAGCAGGCCAAGAACTGAACCTCCGGGAACCAGGGAGAGGGCCTGTAAGGAGCCTACCTCTGCCTCCCTTGGGAGGGTGCTGCTGCTTCACACCAGCATCGGTATGGAAGGAAGAAGCTGTCTCCATCATTCAGGACTGGATGGGAGGATTTCTATGTCTCTGTTTCCTAATCCCACGCTGAGTGGAACGGGGTTGCAATCTGCAGCAAAATTAGCTCTTAGTCCTACAACTCTGAGTGATATTCAGACTGTTAAAAAAAATTTAAAAGTCCTGTCATGGTTCTTAAAATCCACATGTTCTTACCTACTTCAAAGCTCCTGTGTTGGCATGACCAACAGAAGCCCTACATGTGGTCCCATGTGATGAGCAATGCGATTCACCTGCAGAGGAGGAACCTCCAAAGTCCTCTTATGCTATAGAAACATAGAATCATAGATTGGTTCAGGGTGGAAGGGACCTTAAAAATAATTTCATTTCAACACCTGTGCTATGGGCAGGGATGCCACCCACTAGACCTTGTTGCTCAGGACCCCATCCAGCACGGCCTTGAACACTTTCCTAGGCAGCCTGTTCCAGTGCCTTGCCACCCTCACAGGAAACAATTTTTTCCTAATGTCTAATCTAAACCTGCCCTCTTTCAATTTCAACCATTGTCCTGTCACTATCTGCCCATATAAAAACTCCCTCTCCCTCCTTTTATAAGCCTCCGTAAGGTACTGGAAGGCTGCAATGAGGTGTTCCTTGAGGTGTTCTCTTCTCCAGGCTAAACAGCCCCAGCTCTCTCAGCCTGTCTTTGTAGGAGAGGTGCTCCATCCCTCTGATCATATTCATGGCCCTCCTCTGGACTTGCTCCAACAGGCCCATGCCTCTCCTGTGCTGGGGACCCCAGAGCTGGATGCAGTTCTCCAGGTGGGGTCTCACAAGGGGAGAACCTCTCCCTTGACCTGCTGTCCAGGCTGCTTTGGAGGCAGCCCAGGATGTGTTTGGCTTTCTGGGCTGTGAGAGCACATTGCCAGGTCACGTCCAGTTTTCTGTCCGTGAGAACCCCCAAGTCCTTCTCCATAGGGCTGCTCTCAATGATTTCTTCTTCCAGTCTGTGCTTTTGTCTGGGATTGCCCAATATTCCATCATTTGAAACTTGGATGGTCCTGCTGGATCAACATTGCTGTTTTGTTCTTTGCTGTGGGCCATAGTCTTGACCTCAGGTACAAAAGTGTGTGGTGAGTCTGCAGCTTTGGAAGCCTGAATGTGGTGACCCGGGCTAAACCTGGCCTGTGTTCTTTGTGCCTTGTATGCAAAAGATAAATCTTTCTCGCTTTTAAACTTGTTGGTTTTCAACTTTGGTACGTTTCTCTTTGAATTGTTTCCTGGGAAAGAGAATGTTAAAAGCTGCTCTTTCACCTTTAATTTGGTAGAGTAGGCTGAGTGCTGTTAATATGACAATGCTTAAAGGGATTAGTTAGCACATTAACAGTTTCAGTTGCTAATCTCCTGTAGAACACAGAGGTTTGGAAGGGAATAACTGCTTCTCCCTAGTGACTTTCAATTGCTTGTTCTGCATGGATACAGGTATTTCCTCAGTCTCTGCAGAAGGCTAGCAAGCAGTGTGCTGAGGTAACAAGTGGTGTGATGCTTCCACAAAAATTGGTAGTTGGCTGAGGTGCTGAGCCAGCATTAAAATCATCCTATGGAAGACCATACTGGTCATGATCAAAAATACAAAATGTTTCTCGGCATGACAATGTCTCCACTTCTCAGGGAAGCCAAGAGCAGCTTCTCATTCACACAAGGCCCATGATGCCTAATCACTCCTCATGACTCCTCACTAAGTTAGAACAAATAGCAAAAATCCATTTCTTCTGAGTTTCTGCTTTCACTTCCAGCTTGTTGAAAAATCTGTGCTTCCTATGCCCCCTTGAATTTGGCCCATGCATGCATGATCTACATGGTGTTACTTTGCACTTGCTCTATGTAAAGCTATGTAACTTCTGCATACACATTTTTCAGCTGGAATGGTAGGAAACTGCTCGCTTTTCCCCATGTCCCAGATGCTTGTAGTTTCAATGCACATTGATAATGGGGATCTTGAATCTCTGGGTTCCTGTGAAACAGCTGCCTGCTTCTCAGATGTAGCAGGTCATGAAGCAGAGTGCTGGAGGGCAAGATGTATTCGTGATGGAAGATGGACAGAGGAAAATGAAGTCAGAGTTCCCTCCTTAAGGAAGTCTTTGCAAAGGTGTTTACATGTAGACACAAATAATTCATCCTATCTTTTCTGCCTTAAATGTGTAATATTTTTTTTGCATTAGAGAAACAGACATCTCTGGCTATTCCTTCAGAAGGAAGGTAGTGAAGTTCAGTGGGAGGCCAGAATTAAAATCCTCTTGAGATGTGCAGTGTGTTATGTGACCTACTGGATTCCCTCTCAGGTGCATTTCAGAAGAGTGTTTGCCTGTAATCCGGAGAACGTCCAATCAGTATCTGTTGGTGAATTGCACCATTTTTATTTTGGATGAAGCTTTAACACTGTTTTCTTCAGTGTTGTTTCCTGATGCTGCTCTCAGCCATGGTCTCCTACTACTTCATCTCCTTAAACCTCATTTGTGTTCCAAAATACTTCATTGGAAATTAAGTATTCAGGAAAATGTGATAAAATAAAGGCCTTGCAGCGCCTTCTGATGTTTAACAAAAGGTTAACAAATGCAAAAATGGCTCCTGAAAGCTGTGGGCAATTTCAGGCCAGGTTTGCATTTTTCAAATTCTTGCTTTACCTTATTTGGCCATGCAGAATGGGATCCAGCAGTCCCCAGGGATTTGGCTGTGCAAAGATTGGGCTTTGTTAAGAAGAAAGTATGTGTTTTTTCCTTGGGAGACACATGGCTAAATATGGGCCGTGTTAATAACAAATGAGTCTGTTTGCTGGCAGAGTTACAGATTCCCAGTGTCCCTCATGTTAAAAAGGCAGGCACACAGCAGCCCTCTAGCACCAAGCTTTGACTTCAACTGCGACTGTATTGAACAGTGGGGGAGTGGAGGGATGTGCCAACATCGACACTCATGGAACTTGTCTTGATTTTAGTGGGAAGTAGTTTGGGTACAAGACACCTACAGTTGTCTAAAACAACTTGAAATGAAACCAGACAGGTCAGAGAATCCGAGCTGAGTGATTTTTGTGAGCTGAGACTATATATAATCTTTTTTATTTTTTGCAAAATTTTTCTTTTTTTTAATAGCATTTCCTTGAACAACAATTCATCTGAAAAATACAAGTAGATAAAACAAGCTGGCCAGATAATATGCATAGTTTTAGGGAATAAATATTGACTTAGGGCTTGATATTGGTCAAGTGATATGTTTGAGGTGTGCCCTGTAAAATGTAGCTCTTGGGACAGGTATCAGATCAAAAACCTCTGCTGACTGCGGGTTTTATTTACCTATTCACAAGGGTTCTGACTAAAATATTGCACCTCAGTGCTTTGTTAGGCATGAAACCTGTTGATGCTTGGGCTGAGGTGAAGAGTGTAAGGTGGACAGCAATTGGTGTATTAAAGTATGTGTTGCATAAAGCAGTAGCTGTGTAACCACTTTTTAAAAATCTAACAAAAGGTTGAAGAACTCTTACAGGGCCAGGGGGAGGGTACAGCCAGAGGTTGTCAGGGAGCTATCAGGACCAAGGCAGATGTTAGGAAAAAGGTGTAGCTCCTACTGCTTACTTGGGCACTGCTGATGGGACAATATGAGCTAGATCCTCTAGCTAGTTGAGCAGTTTTAGCTCTTCAGAAATGATTACAGGCCAAAATCCTTATAGATGGTTCTCTGCTCACAAAAACAAATCCCAGACTAACACAACTTAGAAAAAAAACCCCAAACCAGTGAAAGTTTAACTTTTCTGTTAAGTGCAACTTGAGGTGAATCATGGAGGAAAGGCAGAGAGGGTAGGTCCCAGTGAGACTTTGATTGGGAGCATGCTACATTTCAGTCTCAGTCGCTTCACAAACTGACTACGCAAGGGATGCAAACATGAATTATCTAAAATGTTCTTTGAAGATGTTGGGAACAGGACAGCCCCAAAAGCTTGCAGGCATTCTAATGACATGGTGTAGGTCAGTGCAGCTGCATTGTGAAGAGAAGAGGGGGGTGGGCAGTTGCAGCCCTCTCTTGATATCTGTTCTTGGGAAAGTAATTCTAAACTTGCTACAGTCTCCTCATGTGTTTATATTATCACCTGGATTGTACAAATGTTTTCACTAGAGCTGGTTGAAATTTTCTTGTAGGAAGAGTCTTGCAGAAAAGGATTTTACTGAAAAATAAAAATTTCATGTGGAAAAGGAAAACTGTTCCTGGGACATTGCTTCGGACTGTTTTTGCTATCTCTGTTCAAAATGTTTTCTGTGAAAAGAGAAGGATTTTTAAGCTAAGGAGCCTTGCTTTCAGACTTCCTGTGAATATTTGTACTTTGTGGTAGGATGGAGGGGAATATTGGTTCCCATAAGTGTTGTGTGGATTGTGGACTTGGCAGACCTTTGAACATGTGAAGCATTACAAAACTTCGGTTATTTTTGATGTGAATGACATTCTCAGTTATCTTGTAAATGGTTTTTAAAGCCAAAGAGCAAAGAGCTCCAAAAAACCCAGGTGTATTTGCATGTCCAAGGGTAACATAACTACTGACCACTGCATGTTTTTTTTTTTTTTGTTGTTGTTGGTTTTTTTTTTTTTTTGGCTTTTTAGTGCTCAGGTTTGTACCTGAATATCTGTAAGAGTGAATGTGGTTGGAGTTGAAGGTGGTTCAGGATTATCTCAAGTTATGCTTAAGGCATCCCAGGTTCCACACAAGGATTAGGGATATTGCCCTGGAAGTTTTGCTGCAATTTTTCTTCATAGCTGGTGCTGGTTTTCTACACCGTTGTTGCATGATTGTGAGCTGATATTTGGAGAAGGTGACTGTGTCTGCTGAGGACTGATTTCACTTGGCCGTATGCCTGTTATAATTTGGCAATGTGTGACCAGTTTAGGAGTCTGCTCTGGACTGAGATCCTGAGGTAGCTGGAGAATGGATGAATGAAGGACTGAGAGCTGAAGACATTCAAAGTCCCCTTAAAATGGTGGCTTGTTTTACTCCCTGTACTCAAGGCTAACAAACTTGACTATTTCTTCTGCATCCTTTCTATGGACAAGGTATAGGATTTTGATAAGCTCTATCTTCTCATGCCCTTGGAGACTGTCAAGAAACTAAGTACCTGTGCAAAAGTGGGGATGCAGCAGGCTTGTGGCTTTTCACAAGAGCCAATCTATTCCTCTAGCTCAGGCAAGATGTGCTACAGGAATGAAACCACTCCTGCAGCCCCCGTGGGCTTTTTAGCAGGACTCAGTCAGGCAGTTATCAGATTTCGGTAATACTGATGTTATCGCTGTTCGCACTGCCTCTGTTTTGATTCCGAGCACCGCCCACGTTCTCAGAGATGGTTTGTGAGGCTTTCACCGCCGGCTGCCCGTGCCCACATTCTGGGGTGCGTTGGGACAAGGCTGGGATTCGTGCCTGAAATGCCTGGTGCATACCAACAAACCCACTCCCACTGCCTGTCTGTTTGGAGGAGGCACTGGCAGACCAAAGGGCTCTCGTGGCCTCGGATAAGTTAATTACTGGTGGCTTAAATGTTTATGGGGTGGAATGTGCCTCCTATTCAGCATCTGACCTGTGCTGGGAAGCTGCCTTTGACATGTTGTTTCATGGGCGAATGGTCTAAAGTGTCTGTGCAAAGTTGAAAGTTGTTTGAATGATGTGTTATCAGTGCTCCTTTATAACACTGAAGCTTCTTTGCTGTCTGATTTAAAATATGAATAAGCCCAGTACGCTGGAGCTGGGGATGTAAGCTCACCTGGTACAAGGGTTTCTCTGAAGCAGCCGTGTAGCCCCTTCAAACCCAGTATTTTGTGTGTGTAATTGTGTTGTTGCTAATTACAAGGTAGTCATTGTTTATATCCTCATCTACCCTTCCGGCTTCCTCTTGGAAGAACGGGCACAGCTCCAATCTCCCTGAGGCAACTGGAGGCTGTGGCTGATGGTGGTTGGCGGCACCAGCCAAGGCGTGACACTTGCGAGGGGAATGTCTGAGTTGGGACCCAGCAGTTGCCCTGCAGATCGTCCTAACCCAGAGCAGGACACAGAGGAACAGCCCCTCATGTGGAAGGGGAGGCTTCCAGGATGAGCAGTAGCCTTAGGGAATGAGATCTCGTGCAATGTACAAAAACCCCCTTATTCTGCAATGAAGTAGAATATGAATGCCATCAGAATAGTTAATTTGAGACAACTCTGTGGCTAATTGAGTGTTTAATTCTTAAATCAGGGAATGGTTTTGATTTTAGCTTTCCTAAAAAAATAAAAAAATTGTTTTTAAGGAAATGAGAAGAAAGAAGGGAAGCATGCTTTTCCTTTGGAAACAATAAAGAGGGATTTGGATTATCAAATAGCAGCTGTGTTGATGCAGACACAATAGCTGTCTGTCAAGAGCATGCAGACAGCTTACGGATGAAATTGCTGTGCTCCCAGCTCCCAAATACTGATATCCACTGTGGGGGAAACTGATGATGGCCATGGATGAGGCACTTCCTTAGTAGGTTTCTCCAGCATTATAGCTTAACATGCTGGGAAAAATTTGATGAAAAGGTTTTCTGTAGAATAGAGAATGCAGTTTTATCTGAGCTAAAACACCTTCTATGAAACTGGCGATCCTGGAAAAAAAATTATTTGGAAAAAAAATGAGTGATTAGTTTCCTCAGTTTGGTGAGAGTGAAATGTCCATACCTAATCAATTGAGTTTTGGGAAAATAGTGTGTTTCATTTGGTTTGTTGAAGAGTATACTCAACCCGAACTGCATTGGGTATCTTAAGGTGGATTTGAAAGTGAAGAAAGAATGTTTGCCACAAGATTTCCCTTGACTAAAATCAGAAATGTGAATCTAAAGATTTTTATTGGTCTTAGAATTGGGAATTATTCAGCCTTTTTTGCTTGTTAAGACTGAATTATTCTTAAACATCACAATGTTTTTAAAGAACAAACCCTGATTCTTGACTGGCTTATCCACAATAAAGCATTCCATTCAAGTAGCTACCTAACTGCTAAACAGCCTTCAGGACACTCGTATTTGAATTATTTCATTTAGGCTGCTAACCTCTTCACTTGAAATAGCATCCCCCTCTCCAGTCACAGTGTTTTGCCGGGAGCTTTTTGTACCACGTGGAACAGGCAGAGGAGACACAACCAGCCCAACATCACATCTGAGCTTGACTTGCTTTAGATTCTTGGAAGAAAAAGCCCAAATGGTGCAAATCACCAGATCAAACCCACCACCTGTGTTAGTGTGAACAGAACTCCATTTTAGTAGCATCCTGCAACACAAGGGAACTTAGAAATCATCACATCTGTGGGCACCTCTTTGTATACTTGATATGCTCCTTGTCCTCAGAAACATGGGAAAGACAACAAGCGTGCAGGTCTTCTGTTTTGCTGTAGTGATCCTGGAGTATACCACAGTCAGACAGAAAAACCATGAGAAGAAAAGATTCAAAGTATGTTTGTGATGGGGAAATGAAGTGTGAGAGACAAAGCAGGAGGGGAAAGAAGTCCCCGACCAGCATACATTGCTTTAGAAGGAGTCAGTAGAGGCTCCCTGGCAGCAGGACCAGTGGCTTCCAGCAGTTTGGAAAATGATTATGGACTGAGCAAAACACAGGGGCCTGGGAAAGGGCATATTCTTCAGTAGGGTTTGGGACAGTTATGTCCCTCTGTCTATTCCTGTCTTGCGTAAATACTTTGAACTGGCACAGTCTGTAGCCAGTTGCAGTGGATGTTGCATATTTTTCATGTACCACATTTTGAAAATGTGACTCAGAACTGTCTTGATCTGAAATGTAAGTTTAATTTTAAAACTGGGAGGAATGGCTTATAAGCCTTTGTGTAAAAGGAAATGTTTTAGTACCCTGTTATTTTTAAACATGTTATGGAATTGCAAAGTGGTGTGAATCAAGTGCTGATTCTCACGTTGTACCTAGAAATAGGAAAGTCTGTATTGAAGAGTCAAATAACACTGACATTTAGAAGGTTGAACTAGCAGCAAAAAGGGGGTTAATGCAAATAAAAATTTAACATGATTTCTAAGGATGCAGAGCTGTTTAATCAGAGCTGGTACTGTATCTACATGTCTTTTTCTGTCTGAAAACTCTTTTTATCTATTGTTCAACTTTAGGTGTGATAGTGGGAGGAAGGTATTCAAAGTGATTAATTTTTGTCAATGAAATGCAGTGAAAGGGTGGAGAAGATACTGCTGTTCCCCAGAGAGAGCTTAGAGGTGATGGCAATCTTGCATAGATGCCAGAGAATCCTTACAGAGGAGCCCTTGTGGCAGGGAGAGCCACCTTGGGAGGTTGTAGCCCATCTTTTTACTGGGCTAGGCTCTACTCTTTTAGCATTTTTATGGAAATAGTTTTAGTGGGAGTCACACAGTGATGTGCTCAGCAAAGCACTGTTTGTTGGAGAATGGAGATGGTAGAGTGTAGCAAGAGTGATGGGCACTGACATTTCCATGCAAGCCCAAAGGTATCACAAACCCAAATTTCTATAAACACAGAGCTAAGATTGCTCAGTTGTCTAAGCAATCAGCAGCATGGCATGGGGGGAAGAATTGTTCTTCTAGCAACAAATGTGAAGTCAAGATGTGCAAATTGTTGTTTTAGAGTATGGAGTGGCTATTGAATTGCAGAGATTAAAGGCTACCTCTGTGTTTAAAATTGTGTAAATATGTAAAAAATGAAAAAAGATGGTGCTAAAGAGTGTGTGTTTTTTATAAGGCTGCATTTCACAGATGCAAAGTGTAACATATTTGTGCAGGTTTTTCCTAGTACTGCTTTCCCATTACTAGGTGGTGGAGTTGTTCACTGGACCTGCTAAGGAGAGGTGCAGTTTAAATGTGCTGCATAACTTGATTCTCAAGTATCACATTACAGGGCTCAGAGCACTGAATTCTTCTTGCCATGGGGATTGGCCATGGCTGCTTTCAGGTGACATGTGTGACAGCAGTGTGGTATGTTGGGTGATGAGCCTGGTGTTGATAGTGGGTCTTCCTTACAGCTAGTCTAAGTCTCATCTTTGTGCTTACAGGGAAGAAACCTGCTCCAAAGTGTCCTATAGACTGTGTGAGGGCAGGATGTGACAGTGCTGGGACAATGCTCAACCAGACTGAACTTCAGGTATTCCACACTGTGGTGGCCAAGTACTGAAATGGCATAAAGCCTGCTCTTTAGCAAACAGAGCTTGCCTATTCCTGATGATGGCCAAAATAGGAATATTTTGCAATGGCAGGAAATCCTGATGAAGCAATGGTACAGCATAAATGGCAGTTTTGCTGCTGACACTTCTCACTGTGGAAAAGCTGTGCTCTCTTTCAAGATTCTCAAAAAGACCAACTTACTACTTTATTGCCTGTTTTCTAAACTGTGGAAGTGATGTGCTCACCATATTATTTTATGGAGTAATATGTAATGGTGTAAAACATCTGGCTTTAGCAGAATAGTAAGATTTATGAAACACTGAAGTTTACACGTGAAGGAAGAAATCACAGGCAATTGCAGTAGGAAGTTTTTAAATCTCTTTGAAACTGTAAGGTTCTAAAAGTTTTTGTTATGACAAGGTGCCTCTTGATTTCCAGCTTTAAATGCCTTTTTCAGGCAAAGATAATTGTTTTCTCATGCAAGGCAAGTGACCATGCTTACTTTGGTCTTCAAACTGAAAGATCCACCGACTAGTGTTTATGAGGAATGATGCTATTAGAGTCAACAAGAAATAGTTTCTGTAATGCCATGCTTGACTGTAGAAGAGAATAGTACAACTGTGAGCAGTAAAACAGAAAATTGCTGCAAAAGAGTTTAACTTAGCAGTTCTGGAAATCCAGATTTCAAGTTTCTGTGAGACTCAGGTGATGGAATGTTTTGTGTGCGTCAAATAATACTTTTAGATCCAGACCTCTTAGAACTCTGGTTTTATTGTGCTATTATATTTCCCTTGGAAGTAGATGGGAAATAAAACCACGTTGATCATGGACACTATCAGCTGATGTTTTTCAACTTGAGCTGCACTGTATTTTTGGTACTGTGCCTTTCTGTTCTTTTTATGTTCTTTTTGGATCCTGGCTTTGTTGAAACTGGTCAGACCCTAAGCCTTTACGCTTGTGAATGCAATTCTTACACTCTGCCTTTTGCAGGGTGCAGCAAGCAAAAATGTTTTTGTTCCACCCAGCACAAACACCAGACACAGCCTGGCTGTGCATGGGGGAAGGGGAGCAGGATCTGGTGTGCCAAGGAGCAGTGACTGCCTGCGAGGTGGGCTTGGTGCCTGTGAGCACTGCAGCCATGTCCTTGCTCTGCACTTACTGTGGGCTGGGCTGTCAGCCAAAATTCCTTGAACTGGAGGTAAAAAAAGAGTTTTGTATGATGCACTACAAGCAGCAAATCCAACCTCTGTGGTCCTCTTGAAGAATGACAATTATGATGAGGGTGGTGAGGCACGAGCATAGGTTACCCCAAGACGTTGTGGATGCCTCATCATTGAAAGTGTTCAAGACCATGCTGGATGGGGATTTGAGCAACCTGGTCTAGTGAAAGGTGTCCCTGCCCATGGCAGAGGAGTTGGAACTAGATGATCTTCAAAGATTCCTTTCAACTCAAACCATTCTAAAATCTTATAAAGAGCATCTTGGGACCTGCCTTCAAGGGAATGGTGGAAATAGATGAGCAATGGCTAACCCCATTTGCTGAAGAGAGGCCTTGGGAAGAGATACTAGACGATCAGCTTTTGGAAGAGAGGGCAAAAGGTGGCTGCATCTTCCGAGACGCAACATGGGATACTTGTGACTTCCTCTTCTGCTTGGTAAATTCATGCTTGCTCTAGTTGTTTTAATCTGCAAGTTTTCTATCAGAACTCTGCAGGAGGAAGAACTTTGATTGTCCCTTTTCAACACCACAGCAGTTTACATCAGTCTTTAAAAGATGATACAGCCAAATGTGGATGCATCCTTTGTTAATCAAATATTCTAAATAATGTAGATATTGTCTTGCTTAATAAGTCTAGGGAACTATGATCTAATCAAACAGCAGATCAGAGAAATGCTCTTCAAGTACTAGCTGGGATCATCATCCAAATGAAGAAATTCATCAGCGTTTTCCCTAATGATTTGGATGATGGAACAGTGATTCATGAGTAAATATATTTGATAAAGTAATATTTGCACTGGAAGTGGGGTTCAGGATTTCTAGGGAATGAGTTTCTGGTTCAAAATAACTGAAAGAAACTGAAAAAATTACTTGAAAACAGATTATATAGGCCAGGGAAGACAAATGTGATTTTCTTCACTGTAACAAGCAATAATCGGTCAGTGGGTCACAAGGTGGGAAACTAATTAGTAGATTGCAGTTCTGCAGAAAAAGATCTTAAAATGTCAGTGACTGAGATGATATATTATCAATAATGTATTTATATTTATCAGTAATATATATTGTCAGTTATTCCATGAGGTTAAACTGACAGAGATGATAATACATGCAAAGGGATCCTGAACCAACTGGAGAGGCTTGAAAGGAATAAGAAGAAGGACTGGGGCCATACACAGTGAAGAGAAAGATGCGGGTTCTGGAATTCAAGGCAATTAAGGCTGAAAGAAACCAAATACGTTGATTGCAAAGACAAAAGCAATGCTCTGTTCTCTGGCCCATGGTGGTCAAAATGGGCATTAAGATGGCTTTGCTGAAAGTAACAGTGGCTGGAATAGGCAAGCTGCAGAATATCTGTTCAAACCATGAAGTCTGTCAGGGGTCATGTGTGCTCAGCTGATTCTGCCTGGGAACATGACTGTGTGGTGTGAATTCATGAGGTCCTGCTTGGTCTTGTGCTGCTGATCACACTAGGAGGTGGTGGGGGAGGGAGGAACCCTTAACTTGTGGTGATCTTACTTTTTAGCCAGTGCTTGCTTCTGTCTTTCTTCAACCCCATGCTTCTAATTCCTGAACTCGGACTCTGCTCTGCCTGCTTGTTGACAGAAACTATGCAGCCAGTCCTTTCAGGCAGGGGCTGTGTTTACCTGCCTATTTATCTGGCATCAGTGGGGCTCCAGTGCTGATTGGCGCTCCAAGAATAAACAATAACCATTGTCAGAGTAGATTTTTCAGAGCAGAGCAATCTGAAGTCATTTGGTTATGAAAAGCTCCCCAGAGCATGAGTGCTTGCTGTGACCCAGAAATGTTGGCATGAAAATCAATTACATGGTAGGATTTATGTGGCAAACTTGTGGCTCTTCCTTGTGCAGACAGCACACAGTGTCATGGAGATGGCGCCTATTGTGTGAAATGTATGTGCAGCCTTCCTAAAGGGAACAAACTCCAGCCATGGGAAAGATGGCTGAAGGAGCCCTTTTGTTGGGAAAGGGGGTGATGAAAAGACAGTCTTTGGAGTTTCCAAAGTGAGATGATACAAACAATAATTGCTGGGGAGGGAGTGAGATATAGGGGCCAAAGATGCAGGGTATGAAGCCAAGTGACTCCCGTCGCACATGGTCTCCGAAGGGACAGCAGCTCTGTTGCTTGAGAGCTGGTTAGACAAAGCACTGAAGAATCCAGAGCTGTTTGAAATGGGCCAAAAGCCCTTTTCTTTTTCCATTTCTCTGCCCTGCTGCTTTTTGTCTCTGATGAACGTTCCTGCCAGATTCTGCTTGCTTTTTGGTTGGTGGGGAAAAACTGGGAAAAATGACTCCTATCACCTGCCCTGTTTCAGAGAGCTTTGCTGCTGAAGGTACAACAACCTCTTCAATGGGGATTCAGGCCCTGGGAACTGTTGTTATATTCCCCACCAAAATAGTGGAAACTGCTAAGAAGGTCCCCAGCTGTTTTATCCTGTGGGTTTCTCAGAGCTGTAAAGGACAGTCACCTGGGCAGGCAGACTGTGGGGGCACTATGCAAAAAAAAAAAAAAAACAACCCAAAAGAACAGAAAAACTTCTTTATAAAATTTGGGTTTCTCTAAAACAGCTTTAAAATGCAAAATTTGTGGCTTTTTTTTTTCCATTAAAAAAAAAATAGCCAACCAAACCCCCTCAAAATGGCTAAAGGTCTTTATGGAGAAGATGTTAAATCTTAATCTGAAATGATAAATCTGCCCCAAGGTCTGAATCCATCTGAAGACGATCAAAGCCATTCTTCCAGTGCATTCTAACTAGCAGAGCAAGGGAATTTCCTAGCAAGTCATTATTGGTATGTGAAAGTGCAATGTGTTAAATATCTAAAAGGTATGCTCAGCTCAGAGCAGTGAAACTTGTCTTGATTTCTGCTCTGGACAAGTTTCAGAAACGCAGAGACACAGAGCTAGAAAAGTAAAGCAGCAAGAAGATATGCATGTCCAGCATCCACACCTCCCTCTGGGGCAAATACCCAGTTCTTGAGCCAACGGCAAAGAAACCACTTACAGAGCTATGAGCTTGTGTGATAGTTTCACAGGCAGTGAGACACAGTTTCTTTCCTAATCCATATGGTGATCAGTTTAAACCATGAAGTGTGAAATGTGATTACCCTTGTCCAGTGTTTGAATTAGGGGGCTGCAAGGAAAGGCTCATTGCTCTGAATTGCACGAAAGAGGATAGAACAGGCACAGAGACTGAGCTGCTTCTACATGTCTCTGTGAGGCAGGGCAGAAATATTCCTCTTCCATTTATTCCTTGAGATTCCAGTATGATGAAATAGATAACATTCCCTCAGGAGGGCTTTAATACAGATCTGCCATGCAGATGCAATGCACTGACTTGGAGCTCTTTCTCCTACCCTGTCCTGAAAGGTTTTCTAATAGAAAAGCTAGTGTGCTTTGCTGTCAATCTAACACTGGTACTTTTCACACTACAAGGCTGAGAAATTCACTTCAGGGTTGCATAAGATTTCTTTTGAATCCATGCTGCCATTTGAGCTGTCAGGTTTGTAGAGAAACCTCACAAAACTGCATGTAAGTCTAGAATGTGTAAATGAGAACAGCTGAAAACCAGTGGTGTTTGCAATGAAACACCAAGTGTCATTTTCTGTTGCTTCTTCACTTGCTTTGCTTTTGTAGACTGAATTTCCATATTTTTTTAACCAGTTGTTGTAGCCTTCTAGAATCAGAAGAGTCACTGCCCTGCTCTGGAAGCAGCTGTGTGAAGTGTTTTGGTTTTAAGTGTGGTTTCACCTTAGAGCACTGGCATCCCATGATTGCCTCTAGAGAGACAAATCCCATCATAGCTCTGCACTGCAATCGCCTGCTTGCAAGTACTTCACTCTGCAGTTGCTTGGACTTGGACATGTTATAATATTCATGAGATATTGATGGTCTGTATCAAAGGAAAAGAATTCATTCTGCAAGCCAAGTCTGGAAGTTAGACTTAAGGAAATCCACACGGTACAAAAATCTCAGCTTTAGTTTGGTGGGCTGCTAATATGTGATTGGTTTATCTGAGAACAGAATGGGGTTCTTCACCTGCCTATAAAATGCTACACAGCAAATGCATCAGAACAGTAAAGATTAGGAGTCTTTACACTTATTCTCTCTTAGAGGCTTTCTACTGGCCTTCAAAAACAAACTTATTTTCAATATTTCAGTATTCACTCCATGCAAGCTATTGTGTAGTCTGTTGGCAAGCTACCTACAAAGAAATTCCAGTCTGGTTGCCTGTTGCCTTTTTCTGTCACATTATTGACGTATTAATATCTTTCCAAGCATAAGTCTGTGCAGTGAGAGTTTTTTTATTCAGGGCATTTTTTCCCCAGTTTGCTAGGGGAATTTCCTTGAGGAAATTCCAGAGGGATGCTGGAGAGCTGTTGTCACGCTGGGTGAGTCTCACTGCTGAGCGCAGGGATTTTCACTTGCGAGATGGAGCCTCAGACCTGCCTCCTTGACCCAGTTCTGTGGCTTTGCTGCTCAATAAGAAAAGATGTTGGAAGAAACAGAGTGGCTTTGGGCTGGGAGCCAGGAAAGGTGGGGAAATCTCTTGTGTTTGGCCTGCTGGGGATTTGGCTGGGGTATTGGGGTGCCTTTTAGTGCGCCTCCCTATTCAGCAACAACAGTGTTTTCTTCATTCGTGGCCTGTCCTAGGCTTAAACAACCAGCATGTGGCCCAGGCTGTGGATCCCATGCTAGTTAGAATATAAAAGGTCCATTATTTATTATAAAATAAGCAAGTACAAATAGGAATGATATAGCTTGAGCTATGAATCACATCTGACTCACGTAAATGTTACAAGTCCAATTCTACTTTCATCTGTATCAAGTGCTGTGCTACTATTGGTGCTAATACATGAAAAAACAGGCATTAGTACAAGAAAGCATTTAATGTGAGGTGTTCATCTTATCTTGTTTCAGACTAGGTATTTCGACCGTGTCATCACTTGTATTTAACAGTTGTCAAAACAGTTGAATACGGCAGAGAGGTTGTTTCTCATCAGCAGACTTTGCAGCCTGCCTGACTTCAGATAATAAATCCTTTCATAGCATAAAATATTTTCCTATGGAGAAACCAGTTATTAACTTTTGCCTTCCTCAAAGTTTTAATAATATGCTGTATATAGGAGATATCTGTGGTTTGGATAGGAGAGAGACGAGAAGAAATATAGCAATTTATTTTTACATATTAGGCAATATGTCTGGATGATGGGGGATGTGATAGAATTAATTATGTAGAGCTGCAGTGACAGCTAAATAATGGAGCATACAAATATGGATGTATCTTTTGACTGTTGCTAGTTCTAGCCACCACAAATAATAGAGACTATAAAGCTGGCCCTGCTTGGTTAGTTCATTATTTCCAATTAGCTCTAATTTCCTCCAGATGTATGTGGCATTAGTCATTTTTGTATGGCGCGTGTATATAGTGTGCTTCATTTTTTCAGCTTATTTGCTATTTGTTCTTTGGGTTTGGTTTAGTAATCTCGATTATGCTATTTCTATTTCCCCACTACATGACCAAAATGCACTGGCAGAAGAGCATTAAAGAAAGAAAGGAAATGCACTTAGACATCCTAACTTTTGTAATCTTGTTAATATTGACACGAACAGTTTTACAAATACTTGGTAATCTCCAAATATTTTTAAACCTTTAATATTCTGGTCTGGTAATTGAACACAAATTAAGCTACAGGTTTAATTTCTTTTTAAAGCCATGCTTTATTTTAAGCTTTCTTTTCTGTTCCCATGCTACTGCATTTGATGAAATTGCTGCTAGCCACAGGGGTTTGTGTTTGTCACAGGCTATCATTTCCCACAGGAAGCCAGGGGCCTTTGGGTTCCTGGGGCCAGGAGCTCTCTTGCTGCGTTGCTGTATTTGTTCCCGGGGTCTCTGCCATGAGCACAGCCGCGCTCACCACTGCTGCCCTGGCTGCTTTTCTCTTTTGTTGCTGTGGCAGGAACTCGACTGTATTGGGTGTTCATGGCAAGGGTTTGGTGGCACAGGGGCTACAGGGGTGGCTTCTCTGAGAAGCCGCCAGAAGCTTCCCCCGTGTCCGATGGAGCCAATGCCAGGTGGCCCCAGGATGGACCTGCCATTGATCAAGGCTGAGCCCATCAGTGACAATAGTAATGCCCCTGTTACAACATGTGTAAGAAGGGGGAAAAATTATTGTGCAGAAGCAAACCGCAGCCAGAGAGGAGCAGAGCGAGACCATGTGAGAGAAACATCTCTGCAGACACCAAGGTCAGTGCGGAAAGAGGAGCAAGGAGCGGCTCCAGGCACCAGAGTAGAGGTTTCCCTGCAGACTGTGGTGAGGCAGGTTGTGCCCCTGCAGCCCATGGAGGTCCATGGTGGAGCAGATACTCACCTGCAGCCCATGGAGAAAGCTGTGCCAGCCTGGGTGGACACCCAAAGCAGGCTGTGACCCTGTGGAAATTTTCTCTCCCCTGCCCAGCTGAGGAGGAGAGTGATAGAGCAGCTTTAATGGGCACGTGGTGTCCATCCAGGATTCAACCCACCACATCAACTTAGTTCAAGAAATACATTTTTTGGCACTGGCAGTCACTTTTATGGTCCTTGTGCCTACTGGCTGGTGCATAAAGCACAGAAAGCTGCTGACCTGTGCCTCCAGGCAGCTCTCAGGACTGGTATCAGCAAGTACCGCCTTCCCACATAAATCCTTATCTCCTTCTGCCCTCTACCATCTCCTAATTGTTCTCTGATGCATCTTCCTTTAGAACCACAGTTCCTAAAATTAGTTTATACCACTATTGAGGCTGGTAACAGGAGCAGCTCTGGACTCTGTGCTTTGTGCATGAGCAGTAGAAGATGGTTGTTGGTTCAGGCAGAGTTTCTGTAACATGTGAAGTATCTGGCATGCAGCTTGCCTAGGAAACCCTAATGAAGACCATTGTTCATCTACAGCTGGATGTAGAGTTGAGGAGATGTCATGGACCTACCTGGAGCCTCAGCTGTGAGCCTCTCATTTTTGGTACCAGACTTCCATTTTCTGCTTTTTTTGAATCCATGAAAGAAGGTTTAGAAACAAGTGACATCTGTCTTGCACATCTCTTCTTCACATGTGAGTAATGGATCTAATGATTACCAAAGGAGACCTTGAGTGGAACAGGCAGTAGAGAGGCACAGGCTCAAAACTTTGCAAGGATTTTAACTGTCTAGCTCCTTGGGATGTTAGTTTTATTTGTGTGGCTCTTAAATTTTAGGGTTAATTATTTTAAATACAAGCTAAGCAGGATACATAATTATGTAAGTTTCTTGGTATCTTCTGGAAATAAAAATCATTTTGCTTCTAGATCCTGCTAACCTCAGGAGGAAAATACAGCTTTATAATATCAGGCAATAAAATCAAACTTTACCCTAGAAGAGACATCTTTGGATATTTCTACAACTTTGAATGATGTCTTGGAAATGTCTGATGTATGCAAGCACAATAAACCTCCTGCAGTGTCTCAGCTGTAGGCAAATGGCTCCGTCTCTGAATGGTCCATACAAGTGGTTTCCTACACTTGAGGGGCAAATTGTATGATTAGGCAATTAATAGTAAAAACTTCGCTCTTCTCCAATGGAGTGCAGCAATATTCAGCTGAACTTATTGCTCATTTGTTCCTTGTAGTTAGTTTTTGCTTCTTAAACAGTCAGCACTGGTTGAGTAATCATTTTTTCATAAAAGAAAAACAGCTCTAATTGCAGAGTCACCACTTTCTGTAGTCCCATAGTGAATACATTTCACATTCATTTCTCCTTTTGAACCTACATGTAGAGCAGTCATCAATACAAGATACTTGCAATTACCTCTGCTTGTTCAGAGAAGGCAATTAACCATGTGATTCTTCATCTTGTAAACTGATGCTTTGTCTTAATGGGCCGTTTTGCAAACAAATTCTGATGATCCATTGAGCACACGGGCTCACGTGAGGCAGCCTCATGCTAATACTGCTGCAGCCATAGGTGGTAAAGAGGGCAAAGGGCAGTAGCAGTCTTTCCATAAGGGTCTATGACGTTGCCGAGGGAGAAAATATTTGCACTGAAGAAAAAAGTAATTTTCCATCCCTCACTGAGTCACTGATATCCGGAAGTAAATAATTCACTGTCTCAGTCTTTCCAGTGTCATCAATTTTGATAATATGGGCCTGTCTGTAAGAAGCAGTAGAACTTGCCTGAAACAGAGTATGGTTTTGGCAAGCCATTTCTTCTCCTTAGAAAGGATTATGTGTATTTGCTGACTTATTTGGCATAGGTACACAATTATTTTACTTTGTTAGATAGTACTTACAGATGGTTTTTTGAGATTATTTGGTTTGTGAGTTTAAACATTACTGTCACTGATGAAGGGAATAAATAGTCTGGAGGAGGATGTTTAATCAGTCATCATTCTTCATTAATAAAGCAAAATCTAAAGAAAAGAGTGAAGATGGACACTAGTATGGCTGCATTTGATCTGGTCCTGTGAGGTATTGCCTGCTTAGGCTATCTAGCTTGGGTTTCTCTCGCAAGCAGAACCCCTGCCCAGTGCCTCCCAGCCTCTAGAGATAGCTCTTTCTGATCAATTAAAAAATATGTTTTAATCATGATTAAGAGTCAGCCAGAAAACCAGTCTTTTCAATTTTATAAGAACTGAAGATGCACCTGCATAAAGCCTGCAGACAAATTAGGGTTTGAATCTATAGGAACATTCCTTAGGCTATTTCTGTTGACAGATGATTTTTGTATAGGAACTTCTTAACTTACAGAAGATTGGTTTTCAGTTTTGAATATATATTTTTTTAGCCAGCCATAAACACTGACACTTCTAACACATTTATCTTCTTAATATGAGTCTTCTCACTCCACCTCCTTTTCTCTGCACCTCTAGAAGATATTCCAACATGTCTGACTATATTATTTGGACTGGTGAATGATGTCAGTGAACATGGGCAGCTCTGGTATATGGGGGAAACAGAAAGGGAGGTGGCTGAACACCCCTTTCACAGGGGTTTACAGGAGAGGGATGGCCTGAAGCTGGGAGAAGGCAGCACGTGTATGCACACACCCATCGCTCTGCCTGGCTTCTCTGTAGTCCCTCTGTCACATTTAGGGAGGTGAGCATGCAAGAGCTGGATGTGAGGACAAAGGCAGAACAGATATGAGGGGTGGTGGGAGAAGCTGAGGCACGTTGTACACCCCTGTGCACTTTAGATGCTGTCAAGGTCAGTGACTACACTCCTAAAGGTGAATGTCAGCTGCCAAAAAATGCAGGGCTTGGGCTGGATGTCTGCAGATGTTTTTTATTTCCCAGTAAGTGCCAAGGGCACTCGGTCCACCTAAATAGTGGGGCAAGGCTGAGAAAGCCTTTCCTCAGGCAGGCAGCTTGGAGCAGGAGCACTGCTTCAGAGAAGTACTTGGCCATTCCTCACATCCGAGATGTCACGGGCCGTCAGCGGCTGCTGTACAGCAGAGCAGGGATCAGTTTGCCCATGGCAGCCAAGAGCCTCATGGGGCTCACACGTAGGGTTCAGGCCATTGCTGCCCCAAGCAACCTGTGCCATGAATGATCTGCAGAAGGAGCTACTTCATGCTGTCACTTGCCCCAGGGAATTAAAACTCCCCTCAGACCAAAGTTATCCCATGGCATGGGATGGGTATCTGGCAGTTCACAAAGGAAACAAAAAGGGATTCTCATGACACAGCTCCTGGATACTGCATTGTCTCTTCTTCAAAGATGTAGTGGTGTCACTGCTTGCTAACATATCCTGGATAGAAAGATCAAAGATGAAATGGGGTGCATGGGATGAAAGAGGAGACTGGTCCTGTAATGTAACCTAGACAGTGAAACTACCCAATCCTTCCCTCGGCCATGAAAATAGCTGTTTACAATTTACTTTGAGTATTGTGCATGTGGATTGTGTGTAATCCACAATGAAGTCACTGCTGAAGGCACAGGCTAAAATTGCATGGTGTAATTCTCTGAAGTGACAATTGGTGGTGTCTGCTTAAAACACACTGTGTAGGATTTTGGTTTTCAGAGGGAAAGTCTTCAATGTTGTCTGAAAAACAAAACAACCTGAGCAGTTCTGGTGTTGCATATGCCAAATCAGAGATCTAAATCCACAGTTACTTTAGGAAATAGAGAAAAAATATTTAAAAATTAATTCATAATTTTATTTCCAGGACTAATTCTCTTGAGATCACCACTGACATAGACATTGTCAGTATTTCAATTTCATTCCTGTTGCTGTGGGTACCTAAGCAATGGGAGCGTTGTAATACTTCCAATTCTTGTAGTGCAAAGAAAATTCCAGCCTTTTTTTAATGACTTGTTTGTTCTGACTGAATTCAGAGAAAAATTGTAGCCTTTGGTTTAGAAGTTTGGTTAAACGGTGACTTTTGGCAGTCTTTTTCACAGAATCAGTCACAGAACCAACTAGCTTGGAAAAGACCTCTGAGAACACGTCCAACCTTTGACTGAGCACCACCATGTGAACTAGATCATGGCACTAAATTTTTCTAGATTTTTCTAGATTTTTCTAGATTCCTCCCCCCCCTCCACCCCCCGCAATAGAATGGGGGTTTTTGTATATCGTAAATCAAAAACTAAGTGATGTGTAGCAAGACTTGAAAAATATTAGTTTTTCCAGATGTGACACTTGAGCACAAGATGTTCAGAGAAAAAGCCTTTGGCTTTCTACCAAAATGTCAATGACATTTGTGATGAATTAAAATAAATTTTGTTAATTGCCAAAAACTAAATGGGAAAAAGAAAGCATTTGCAGCTATAGAAAATTATTCTGACTCCTTCCCATTACACTGGATAATAAGGTCTAAATTCCCTACTCAGATTGATGCAGATCCATAATAATTCTTCCAAAATAAATACCTAGCTCATATTTACATATTTACAGGCAAGTGAACGAATATTGCTCAGGTAATTTCTGCAACTTTGATAAAGATTCCAGTTTTCTCAGATTAATCACCTCAGATTAAACTTTTTAAATGTTTACATAGGTCTTAAAATGTACATTTATATTTTCATCATTTCAAATTGAAAGTATAGAGCATTCTGTTTGTGGAAAATAAGGCCACGATTTAATTGATACTGGTTACATCCTGTTGAAATATTTTCTGAAATTTAAGAATAAGTTGAACTCTATATATAAGACAATGAAAAGTTGCTTATTTAGAGGTACACAGATGTATAATATACCGTGAATTAAATTTTAACAGCCTGATTGCAGGCATCGAGCATTAGAAGTAGTAGCCAGTAAGTAGGCAGAGCTTAAAATGGTAACAGTGAAATTTCATTCTGGGTTAATCTCTAAAAGAACTTGCTAGTTAAAAACAGAGTACTGGATGCCTGTCCCATTAGAATCCTTACAATGATTCCTAGAAAACGGGAGTTATTTGCTTCAAATACCCATATTAATACTTCACCAAACTTCCCAGGCCCAGCAGGATGCATCTTGAGTTCACCTGCTGAGATAAAGGCTAACATCTGCAATTCCCCTAAGCCATGTCACTCGGCCAAACTGAAGGTCCTGTGTCCGTGTCAGTGTCTCCCTGGGGCCCGTCCTTCCTGGCAGAATCCCTGCTTGGTGCCTCGCCCCTTTGTGAGCAGCAGTGGCACTGCCGCCTGGGTGCCGCTGGTGCCTTTCCGTGCTGGGTCCTGAAAGTCCTGGTCACAGTCCTGGATCGCCGCTTCGGCCCCTCTGCAATTTGCCGGCAGAGAGAGAGGGGCAAACCAAGATGTGTTTCAACCCAAGACTGCGAGTTTCAAGGTCTCTAGGGTCCCATCAGAGTCGCCAGCAACTGATGCTTATTCCTGGTCTTAAAATCAAGAGTCAAACACGGTTAGAAGGGAAAAAGGGATTTTACCTCTGTATTTATTTTAAGGGTCCTTAGGTGCACCACGTCTAGGTTGAATGCACCCCAATGCACCCCGCAATGCACGTACCCAAAAGATCTGGTATATCATTACAGGCCTTACTAATTAGCATATCTATAATAAATTCCCCAATGAGTGGCTTGAGTCAGGCCCCCTCCCCAAGGAACCTTCCCCTGGATGGTTCTATCTTAGCTTACAAAATGTGTTCTGGAGGGGACCCTGGGGTCTGGGGCGCACTGGTCCCTAACTACGAAGCTTCTAAAATGTTTAGTCTCCTATTTTGGCAAACAAGTCCAAGAGTGTAGCCTAAAGCACTAAGAATACAGAAGCTGTAAAAAAGTGTAACAGGGGTATAAAAGAAAAGACAAAAATCATTATGGCATCACTGTGTGCTGATGCTCTTGTCCAAACGGTTCCTGCTTAGAGGTAATAAAAATCACAGAGGTTTGCTGCTGGAGATACCGATGCAGAACTGCATCCTTCTGAAATGTGACTGTAACAGGCTCTGAATGAGCTAGGCAGTAAAAATGTCACTAGTTTGCCTTCTAAAAAATGTCAATGGTTTGATTTTTTTTCCAACAGAATGCATTGGAGTCCGTCAAGACAAGCACACAAAGCGAACTCATTGGTCCTTGTGCTCTTTTCTGTTTGGCCTAGAACGGTTTAGCAAATTTGATCTTAATTTGTATTTTTGGTTTGAATAACTTTCTCACTATGTTGTGCTAATATTTATTTCTCTTGCTAATACTGAATAAGAAAAGAATTTTATTTATGCATCAAATTTCATTAAGAAGGAGTGCAGAGCATGCTCTGGGATTAAACTATTAAATATAATGCCTAATATAAGTCACAGAACTAGCAGAGTATATATGTATTTATATATAGTATTTACTGTATACAGAACAAGAAAAAAAATCTCAGTCATTATTAATACAGAGAATATAATCAGAATCCAGAAGAAAAAGGGACACAAGACTAGATTTTTAAATTTTAGTTTAAGTTAATGATTAAACACCCAAATATCAGTAGGATAGGTTATGGTGGGAGAGGAAACCAAGTGAAGACAAATCAGTGGCTGGTGTAGTCTTAAGACTTACAACCTATGGCTCCTGGCTCCCAAAACTCATCTTTGGAAGGAACGAGTAGGGCCCTTCAGTGAAGCTGTGCTCGTTTCACAGGGTACTCCTGGCTTGAGGCCTTCTGGAAATGTTTCCTGTCTTGGTGCCATTTGGGTGCCTGCTACTCTTAATTAGGTTTCCAGACCACTTTGGTGTTTTGCAGAAATTTGAGAATAAAAAAATAAATACCTCATCTTTTGGGGTTTTTTCACTTGATTTTTTTTTAATAGAAACCAAAAGAGCCTGCTTTTCAATTTTAGCTATGGAAGAAGCTGGACTTCTCTGAGGGACAAAATAGGATAGCATGAGAAATGGCATGTTTCAGTATTTGTGTGTTTTACACTAGATGAAGATGACAGATATCACCTGTTTTCATTTAGAAGCTTCTCTTAGTTAGAGCTGCCCTTCTTTCAGCATGGGCTTTACCCTTATGCAGCAACTTAGAGAGTAAAATTAAATAATTTAAAATACATGGTTTGTATTAAGGCCACAGAGGACAGTTTTTAGTCTCAATCGTCAAAGAGTCTTTGACCTGAGCAATCTATCTCTTTCTTCTCCTTTATGTTCAATCCAGTGTTCATTCCATTTACCTCACTGCCTCATGCAGATACTAAAACACACACTATTGCTTACCTTTGGCTGTAATTTCTGTACCTCTGTGGGGGGTTTTTCCCCACCCAGCCAGGAAACACAAGACAGGGTGTGCTTTTAAAGACAGGAAAGTAACTTTAAATATCCTGATGGAAGAGCTGTGAGATTTATTTTTTTTTTTAAAAAGACATCATTTTCTTGAAGACTTTCCAAATTTGTGCCTTTGTGAGACGTTTATTTTAGAGTCCATTTCTGAGTCTAGAAGTGAAGCTTCTTCTGACAACATAAGCAGGACTTCCTTTTCTCCTCTCATCCCCCTGCCTTCCCGGGGCCTTAAAAAGAGCATTTTTCCTGCAGAATAAATAACTTCACCAAAATAGGTATACAAACCCACTGTAGAACTCAGTCTGTTTATAGCTGAAACCTAACTGTTATTTTGCAGCTGGTCTCTGTAGTTTATGTTGAAGCTCACAGAAAGTTGTCAGCTTCTCTGAGATCTTTGTTTTACATGTTAGTTCCTTTAAATGAGAAATCAGTCTTCTTCCTGACCTTTCTTAATGCTAAGTTCTACAAGCAATAGGTACAGGAAGGCTCAATACTTTGTGAATACTTAAAAACTGTTCACCATGTACACTTTCCTAATTGGAAGTTGCACCAGAGGCAGGAGCTGGTGTCAGGGCAGGATGCAGCTCTTACAGGCATTGAGACAAGTAGAGGAAGGTGATGAAGCAGAGGAAGGTGATGACCAATGTGACTGTGTGCTAAAATAATACAGACAAAGAAAAAGCTCCACATAATTATAAATATTCCTGCTCTACTAAGCTATGTTGCTTTGCTTTTTTGTGTTTTTGGGGTGGGGGAAGAGAGACAGAGACAAGATTTACAAATTAATCTGTGCAGGACCTTTTGTGGGTGAGTTCAGGACAGAGCTAGCATCTTCATTTTGTAATAGACTGTAGTTTCTAAGCTAGAGGTCATGGTCATAAAAGGTTCATGATCCTGGAGGTGATGTTATATGCCTACAAGCATGAATAAGAAATGTATTTACAAAGCAAAAATTTTTGGAAGCAGCCCTCTCTTTTTGCCAGAGCTACTTTTAGGTTCTGACCACAAGAAAGCAAAGCGTGGAGACAACTGGAAAATTATGTTGCTGTTCCAGTTCAGGTGGTGTTGTCAGAATATACAAGACCTAACAAGATTAGAGTAGTTTTGCCCTTTAATTTGAACAGATGCAAGTTGAAGTTACTAGTAGATTTACATCATCACTCTGGTTCAACCCTGAGTCATGGGATTATTTCATTCTGCTATACTCATTTTTGATGAACCTCTTTGCTCCTTTTTTTTTTGTTTTGTGAGGGTGGGTTAAACAAATGCTAATTCCTCAGTGAAATATTTCTCCCCTGTTGAAACTTGAATGGGATATTACAGAGTGCAAGATCAGAAACCACCCTCCATGCAATAGCTGTGCCAGGAATGGCTTACCAGGAAAGCAGATTGCCGAGGGGTGGGTAACATGAATGAGAGGGACAAGGGGGGCTTTGCAAGGGGTACTTATATTTTGATGTTTCTTGTCTTGTGACATTAATCTAATTTTTTTTTGCACTGAATCAAGTTGGATGTCACATATTTCTTTAATCCAAGTTGTTAAAATTCCTAGCTCTTGCTCAAGCACACTGTCATTTCTGCTTTTCATTAAGGTTGTTTGACTATTTCATGCCACGGAAAAAGAGGTTATTCACATCACAGTTTTCCTGGTTGTGAGAAGCAGATGGGACTGTATCTACCTGACTGCTACAACAAGTCCAAGACCAGGCCATGACTCTGGATTTTTACAGGAACCCACATGTTCAGATGCCTACAAGGCCAAATGGGTAGGAGTGCAGAAGCACAGCACCCACCTCACCCCTCTGAGGAGGAGGCCCAGGGCATTTGCAAAGTGTGAGTCATCTGTGCTGCTCCAGAGTGCAGCTGCTACAGCATCGTAGGAAAGCACTAAACTGAAGCTTAAAAAGGAGGGGAAGGGACAAACTCAGTGTAAAAAGAAACTAAGTTAGCTGAAGGGTGCCGAGAGGATTTTAATAGAGCCCTCTGAGATTTTCTTGTAACTTCTACCCTTTAATGAAGAGAAGCATTTTTCCCAGGACAGGGAACAAGATGCAGTTATGTGTATAGTCAAACTAGGCTTGACCATTGTTGCTAATGCAAATGGAGAATGGGATTTTTTTTTCAAGGCACTATATTTAAACTGGAGTTTAAAGTATGAAGAAAAAATACCATTCTTGCCCAGCACTGATCTTCCCTTTGCATTTTACCTACATTTAAATCTATTTTGCTTTCTCTCCTAGAAATTCAATTCTCCCCAAAGCAGACTATGCAGTTATAACAGTAAGACTGCACTACTCTTGGAAAAATCTGCATACCTTTGTGCTTACATTCCCCTGCTTTTGTGTCTGAGCTGAGGCCCTGACAACTGAAAATATTTAAAGAAGAAAAACTAAACCCTAATGAATGTGAAAGGCATCTTCACAAAAACACAAGCCTTCTTCCTTCTGTCTCAATTGAAATACATTAAAAGGCTTGTATAGGCTGTAAAAGTAAACACGGCTACTCCTTCCCTCTGTGCTGTTGTGCACCAGTTTTGAAGGTCTTTGTTACTGTTTTTGTGTCCTTATTCTTCACCTAATAAAGATCCCTAAGTAAAATTTCTGTCTGTGTCTAAGCTCAGCAGCTGCATGGTCACATCTCTCTGTATCATTTTTCCTGTGAACTTTCCATTCCTTCTCCTTTACTTGGAATAAAATCAAGCATTCTGTTAATAGCCAGAAGCCTGCAGCGGGAGGGCCATACCACAGCTCATCTGGGCCTGTGGATGCAATAGGTGAAATGCTATCAGTCTTCTGGAACAGTGATGAGTACCTTTAAGTCACTTTCCTATAATAGAAACTTAGTTTAAGAGCAGGAAAAAGCATTGGTCTCCTTCATGACTTCTCAAGACCTGTTTTTGCCGTGTAAAGTCAATTGGCTGTAAGCTGTGGACCCAGCTTGGCTTCAAAGCGTGCCTGGCTCTTCATTCACAAACTAAATGCTCTAGAGAGCTGCCAAACTGAGGGGATTATTTTGTCTCATTTTCTGGCAAGCTGTGACTGCGTGTACCACTTCATTTATATGCTAATTGAGGCCAAGCCTCCAAATAGGCTCCATACAATATCAGTGTGACTTGGCTCTGACTGTATGGCTGTTCTGCCTTCAGCAGCCTCAGTGTGTGTGCTCTGAGCTGGACAGGGATTAATATGTCTTCATCAATGAAGTCCTGGGTCCTGACCCCAGCTTTTGGAGACTGACGACTGAACTTGAGGAGTCATTCACACTGAGGATTACCACATCTCTGTGAAGGTGAGCTCATGCCATTTCTTGACCAGGACTCTACACTTTTCAGGTCTGAGGAGATGTTGATGTTTCTTAGGTCAGCTGGCATAATAAGAGGTTGCAGAGGGCACAGCTAATTATGGGGACAACGTGTAGACAAGCCAGCTAAGTTGAACAGCCGGTTTTGTTACCTCCTCTTGTGCATGACAAAAGTTCACTCTCTCCTAGACTGCCCATTTTAGAAGCATAGTAAGGATTCATTCTCAGTCAGCTATTCCTTGAGGAGCTCAGTATTGTTACAGAAAGAGCAGATACAAATACGTGCATTCAAAATTTATATATAAATAATATATAATAATTTATTTAAAAATATATACATGAAGGGTTCCATTTGACTGTTTTGGATGTTATGAATTCCAAAAGTCAAGCATGAACTATTCAATAAGTGGACATATGGCTCATGCTGAATGTTATAGGATGTTTCACTGAAGGTCTCTGAACTGAGGTTGGGAGATGTGTATACCTTTTCAGAGAGCAGTATTAGTACCTCATGCTTTAAGGCAGAGATGTGACACATACTTTACCATTAACCCCACCGTTCAGAGGTTCACACTAAGTTCTGAAATTTCTATGTCATATAATTTCCACACTTTTTAAACTTTCTTTTAGAAACATATCAAGGTGTGGTTTTAGAAACTCATTAAAAGAGAACTGAGTGCTTGAAAATTAGAAAAGTCCCAGCTGTCAATCACCTGGGTGATTCCTCTCTGTGTCCACTCTGCAGCACATGCCGTTTTGGACAACAGCAGAATGGGGACATGGAGTTGCAACATGCCTAACTTTTAAAAACCCAGGGCTTGTGCTGCATTTTCAAGTCCTGGTCCAAGTGTCCAAAATAGGGCCATAGCCATAGCCTACTGGAGAGAGCAAACAGCCAAGGAAAGGCTGTTGACAAGAACAAAAATGTGCCAAAAATTCCTGTGCTCTCCCAAGCTGATTGCATGCTCACAACTCTGAAATAAGGGGTTATTTGAAACCAGGATTCATGGCTTGGGCTCAGGCACCTGCATTGTTACTTTATATATTGGGGGTTTTGCTGTTATCTTTGGAGTCGTGTCAGTGCCCCTCTCTCATCCAGGAAGCAGGAATAATAGTTCAGCATGAGCTTCCTCCCCTTCCTGAGGCAGCTCAAACTTACACCTCCTCTGCAGGATAATTGGTTATCCAGTTAAAGAATTAACACAGTGAGGCTCTTCGCCTCACCTATGGATGTGAAGTGATGATTTTGCCAGAAAAGGAAGACTCATCAAGCCACAGAGCAAAGAGCAAGAGGCAGCATGACTGCTCTGCTAGTGATGAGGCAATTTCCTGGGATGGAGCGGTTATGGGACCGGGTACTTCCCAGAAGTATCTAAGCATTTTGCAATCTGCTTGTCATTCATCAGGCAAAACTTCCATGGGATTTCCAAAGCCTGCCCATGCATTCACTTTTCTTTGTTCCTATGAACAGCTTGTGCCTGTTCACAACAGTGTGTTGCCTCCAGGTTATGACCTGTTGGTTGACAAAAATAGGTGCCAGGTGAGGCTCCTGCCAGGGCATGACTGCCAGGCTGCAGAATTCCAAGGAGGTGGCTCATTTATCTCCATGACACAGTGCTCCTTTGTGTGCTCCGTGGATCAGGTCTTGGCAAGCAGCATTGAAGCAAGTCTCTGTTTAAAGTGGAAAAGCTCCAAAGCTGATAAATTTCCTCTGTCAAATGGGTCAGAGAAAGGACATCCCTGCTCTAGGCCAGGCTGGTGTCATTAGGTAAATGAGGGCTGTTCCTCAGCCTTGGAAGTGACCTAACCTAGAGCTGAGCATTCGGAAGCTGTGCTAAAGCTTCCGAAGGGGTCATTGCAAAGGGCAGGATCAGGGTGGAGGATCAGCAGCACGGCAGGGAGGGGAGCCTGCTGCTGCACTCAGAGCACCATCCTGTGCTTTGTGAAGCTCTGCATGGGGCAGCAGTCTTTGTTCCATCAGGTGTCAGCTTTTGCCCAGGAAGCAAAGGCAGTAAAAAAACCTGAAAAACCTGGGGAGAGCCAAGTTGGCACAAGTTGGCTGCTAGGAGACTCGTATCTGAAGAACCATCCAATAGTCTGAAAATACCCTATGAAGAGTGGAATCTTAAAGGTTTCTGCCCAAACCCCTTTGCTACCAGCGCTGCAGTTCTGTTAGTGCTGGAGTACAGTGCTTGCTCCTCAGCAGCACTGGAAGTTTGAAATTTGTTTATTCCATGCTGGAGTGAAAAGAGAACAGTTTGAAATGTTCTTTTTTTTACATATATCTTTTTCTTGTTAACTCAGTTGTGCTAATGTTTGCTTTTGGATGCTAACGGGATGTTTTAATTCATGAATGTTTGTTTTGTGGTGTCAGGCACTGACCTGACACAGGATCCCACTTAAAAGTTCTGCCTGAGTTGGAGCAAAGGTTTTTACTCCAGACCCCTTCAGATGAACACAGCAGGAACTTGAATGTGGGTGTCCCAATCCAGCTTCTACTCATTGCCAAAAATGCCAGTTTTGACTGAAAGGTAAAAATTTCTTTATTCTGGCTATGCTGTATCTTACCACATTAAGGCTAGCTGACAGTACAGGTTAATTTTGAAATGTGTAGAGTTGCATTTCACAAAGTTATGAACCTACAGTTAAGGCAAAATCCAGATCTTTCAGCAAAGGGAACAGCCTGTTGGCATATTTAACTGGAAAATAGATTTAGTTGGGGAGAAAAGAACAATTTATAGAGCAGGAGGAAGAGTGGAACAGCCCATTTTCCTGTAGTACTCAGAGTCTACTTTTGTCAAAGGAAAGGGAGCCACTGCATTTAAATACAAGGTTTCATTACTGTGGGCATGTAGAGGAAGGTGGTCTGCAGCTCTAGAAGTTCCCTGGGAAGAGATCTGTGTGTCTGAGAAAACTTCGATGCCTTAGGTTTTAACTTTCATATTTTTCAAATCCTGTACTGCTTAGTGTGTAACTCTGAGGTTTCTTGTAGCCTGTTATTTCTGCTCTCTCATGCTAGGTAGACATAACAAAGCCTCTCCAGGCCTGCTCTTCAAGGACACCCAGACCGTCCTAGGCCCAAATAGTATAGATCAAAAGCCTCTAAGAGGGGGGCAAGCTGAGGGGAAATCACATCATTAAACAGAAGATTTAATTGGAGAATTAACCCTGATATGCAAATGAACCAAACCTATAAAAGTGTGAAGAACTCGTCACCTCTCATCCATCTTGCAGTCCATTTTGGCAATAGCCTCTGGCTCCCCAGGGTGTACCTTTGAAGGCCTTTCAAATAAATACCTACCTTATTCCCTTATTCTGTCTAGTCTCTGTGTCTATGAGGCCTCTTAAGGCATCAACTTGAGGTCCATGGTTAGTGTCCTGCTGAGTAGTTCTGAGGGACATAAACACAATGGCTTGCCTGGGTACTAAAAATGCACATCTCGTGATGCTGGCAGTTGCTGGAGGTAGTGGGTGTAACAACCACCCTTCATTTAAATCAACTGCAAAGTGCAATTAGGCTTTAGGGAATAGAGAGCTGAAACAATAGGAGCCACCACCCCAAAAATGAGAGTATATACAAAGCTGTTTAAAAATGTGTTGTGTAGGTGGAGGGTTTGACAACAGGCTGAATTAACATGCAGGTGGCTGTTCATGTGGAAAAGAAACCAGAAAGACATCAGGGCAGCATGCAGAGAAGGCATAAAGAAAGTCACAGCCAAATAAATACTTCCTCTCTGAGTAAAAGCTCAGTTTCAGAAGTCAGGCACCTGGAGCTTCAAGCAAGCAAGGTGTTATCTGCTCTGAAGTTCTCACTGTTATGTGAGAACTTGTGTTTTAGGAGTTGCTCCGAAATCAGAAGGCTTTGTATCAGAAAAATGCAGTACCAGGTTCCAACATCTGTCCGACTGCAAGATATAAATGAGGCAGAAGTATTGACCAGTTAGAACGTGGCAGTGCTCTGATGGATCTCCTCATTATTGCAGTGTCAGAGAAGCAGGTATCTCAGCTTTTAACTCTAGCTAAGCAAGTGAACCCTTTATATGGAATGCAACTTCAGATTCCAGTGTGGAAAATATAAATTAACATCAATTAGAAGGAAAAGGCCAGGTCAGAATAGAACACAAACCAGACCCACCTGGCCTAAGTCAATCCTAATGGAGCTTTCCACATAGGAATATTTACTTGCTACAGAGTTGAATTTGGCAAAGTGAGAGTTGCACTTGGCTATGGAGGTTTTAGTTTTTTTCTTTATTGTACAGTCAGCATGATCACAGTTCAGTTTTACTCTTTGATTACTATAGCGTCCAGCACGGTCTCTCCCTTGAATGAGCTTTCCTTGGTCATTCACCTACCTCATTGCCTAGAAAACATCAGGTTTTCTGCACAATGTTTGTTTTGTTGGCTAGATTTAGCATGTCAGTGGGTTGTCTGCTGTGACAGAAAGGTTGTCCCTTGTGTCTTTATTTGAAAAAAAAAAGGCTTTTGACAATCTATTTATATGCTTGACCTTAAGAGATTTCTAACATTATGAGTTTGTGAGACAAAGTTCAAGACTCTCCAAACTGAGCCTTTCACAGATAGTTCCTTGGTTTGAAAGTGTCTGCAGGCTCCACGCAATTTCCCGTGCAACTGAGTCTGACTTTTATTAAAGCACTGTCTGCATCTGCCTTTCATTAGTCCCATGAATGAACACTAAGTGTAGATTCAGATTCTTCTTACACTTACACTGCAGAAAATTAAAAGCAAATGGGTTCAAGGTAAGACTGAAGCAAGGCTGTACATAACTCTGCTTCATTCTTCTGAACTCCAGCTAGCTCTCTGGTGATGCACTGGACAGAGTACTGGCTTTTCTGAGCTTTCCAGAATGCATTACCCAGAGTTCAACCTCTAGACATTCTTTCATGTGTATTAAAGAAGTTTTTAGTCAATTTTCAAAGTGGGAATACAACAAAGGCAATTATTTATTTCTCTTAAAATAGTGAGCAGTGTGAGATATCAAACACTGTACATGGAATAAGCCACCAGGGTCATCCAATCCAATGCCTCACAAGCACAGGGGTAATTGGTTAGACCCAGAAGGTCTACAAATCACCCATTCTGCATATACCACAAGCCACAAAACACTCCCCAAAGCTCTGAAACAGCTTCAAGTTGTACAGCACAACCATTCAAAGACACAGACTGTTGTTTGCCACAGTCAGGCTGTTGCAATCATGGCAATCCAGCAGCTCTTATCAGATACCACAAGAGGATAGCAAAGAAATCTAAGGCATTTTCAACATCCTAAGCACCAAACACCCTGAAGGCCTCTAAATGAAAATGCACTAAACAATATATCCTACCCCATTCCACTTTTGCACTCTGCTGGTATGACGTACACTCAGTGTAGGACACACACCTTGCACTTGAGCATGCATGTACATAAACATAATCCCCAGGGAGCTTCCAAAACCTTTTCTGTCTCCACAGCACAACTGTGGTGTGTCTTCTGGCCTCAGCAGAGCCTGAGAAGAGAGGTGGCACCTCTCTTCCCAAGCACTTCCAAAGCCTGTCAGCAAGTCACCCAAGGCTCAGCAGCCTTGGACATGATCCAGCCCAGAGGCTAAAGGATTTTTGGTCTCTCTGATTGCTGGAAAAAAAACAACAGCTCTGATCTGTGTTTGAGGGGAAAAAAGTTTTGGGTCCCAACTGTCTGAGCAGACACATCTCCTGGGACTTTTGCTGCTCAAATACAGAGCTTTTTTTCCTTCTCTTGTCCTGCTGGTGACTTTTATTTCCATGAATAATTAGGTGGGAATTGCCAGGAATATTTCTTCCCTTATGCAAAACCACCTTCAGTAATTTCAGAAACAGCTGTGTGTGTTTAATATCACCATATCTGGATGCTTCTGCCAGAGTCACTGTGCCCTGCTCTCTGTATAGATGCAGAAGAAATATGGAGTATTCTTACTTGCTTTTCTCCCCCTCTCAGAGCAAAACATCAAATACAGTAACCGAAACATATGAGCTACGCAGGACCCGACAGAAAGTAGGTATGTTTTCAAAATGATGTTTGGTTTGGATTTTGAGATTTAGTCCAGTTTAGGTCTTCAATTACCCAAAACAGTTGCATCCATCTTAATCTAAAAAATGTAAATAGCAGCTCTGTTAGCAACCAGAAAATTGATGCTCTAAAGCTAGTTCCAAATGAAATGGTTCAGGAAAAAAATCTGAAAGCAGTACTCTTCTGGTAGCAGGTAGATGAGAGATTTGCTTCACATGGAGGATAGGCTTGGACTATTGGCATCTGAACAGATCAGCAATGTGACATTTGTTTCTCACAGGAAAATCCTTTCCCTAGGGGACAGACAGGAAATCCAAAATGAGAGGAGGTAAATACCAAAGGACCACTGAGGAAAGGGGAGGAGAAAGAACAAAAAGCACAGTGTTCACTTGTTGTATCCACTAAAGAAAGGGTCAGGAAAGAGAACTGCATGAGAAATAAGTGCTTATTTTGATATTATATGGAGTGCTGTGATTGCAGGATGAACCACTTCCATGCTGCGAAGCTGTTGCGCGGATCACTGCAGCCCAGTGAACCCTTATTTACTGTGTTCTTTGTTTCCTTAAAAATCACTGAATTCCTTTGGGGAAAAAAAAAATCAAAACTCACCTTATTCAACTAAAGCATGAGATAGACCCTTAAGTTTGTTCACAGCACTTGTTTTCCTGAGTGCTGCCAGCACTGTGCACCAGCAGCTTTTGCGAAGCTCTTGACTCCTTCATGTTAGAAATTTTGGTGCAAACTCAGTGATCCAGCAGTGGGTGAGGATTACAGCAGCACACGTGTATTTAACTCAGGGACCTTTTGCTGACTGTACTTTGTCTAGGCTCACACAGCCTCTCAAGCTGCTTCTCTCTGAGTACAGGAGGCTCTGTTTCAAGTATAATGAGGGCTGGGAGGGACAGGAGCTGACCCACGGAGCCTTGCAGTCGCTCCTTGAACCCACCGATGGGAGCTCTGTTTTGGACCGATGCTGTTGCATCAGCCTCCCCCAGAGCTCAGCTCACAAATGCTGGGCAGCAAGGGGTGGGTAAGGAGAGCTAATCGCTGAAACACAAGGAACAGAGCAAGGAGAACTCACCTTGGAAGGAAGGGCAATGCAAGGCTCTTCTGTGTGGTGCTGCTGAGATGCTCTGTGACAGGGAGACTGTGAAACGGGGGCTCTGAAAAGGACATTCTTCACACTGGAATTGCTGACTTGAGGTTTTTGTCAGCTGGATCTTTGGGCTTCTTGCCAGCACAGAGAAACCTAACAAAAGCCATTTCTGCTGTTGCATATGATCAGGGAAGAAGGAAAGGAGGAAGAAAATAAATGAGGTACTGTAGTACTTTTAAAAGAGAAACATTTTTTGCAGAGAAGTAAAAATGGAAAGTTAGGACAGCTTTGAAACTGAAGCTACAATCCTACTGTGGTCAAAACTTAGAAAATATTAAGACTCAGATGGAATTGTTTGAACTGGATTTGTTAATCAAAGGCAAATTTATCTTCAATGTTATTTTCACTTACTCAATATTTTTTTCACTCAGTTTCCTATGTTCTTTGGAGGGTTCATGCTGTCTTAATATTTATCAGGGTTGTGTGATTTCTGTGCCTTTCAATAAAGAAATAGGATACTCATATATCCCTATTTTTCAAATTCCATTTCAGTTTTTTAGCCATTTAAAACCTGCCCAACTGAGATCAATGATTTCATGGTACTCATAGCCCCTGGTCATGGCATATTTAACAAAAGTTGAGCTCTCAGATAACATTTCCCAAACAAATTCCAGTACAGCTACATTTTGACATTCTCTTCCTGAGCTTTGACCAGACACAAGTGGCACCATTTCATTGCCAAATTCTATCCAACTTCTATAAAAAAAATAGAGAGGTGAAAACAACATTTTTAATAGGGAAGTATAACTAACTGTTGCTGTCCTTTCTCTGTATAAACTGTTATCAAGACTTTGAAGTTCTGCCAGCTTGTTTCCATTACAAGAAAAACCTGATACCAGCTGGAATTTTTGGAGTACAGAGAGAGCAATGGCAATAGTCCTGTTGGCTTTAAAACTATGCATAATGTCCTGGGGTTTAGGAATACAGAATAAAGAAACTGGAAACAATTTTCTTTTTAGAGGTCTCTGCCTTTTCAACACTCTAAGCAGCTTCATCTGTTAAACTTCTTTCTAATGTGATATCCACAGGAACTTTTCTCATTCTCTCACTCATTTTCAAGGCTTTCATTCCTCCTCTCTCCTGCCCATCAGTACTTCAAACTATCAAATGTTCCAGCCCTGTGCTTATCTGCCCCTTGAGAAGCCTCACTGCTCACATAGCATAACTTCTACTTCATGTTTTGGGTGTTAGCTTCTGGGATTTCTCAGGCATCGCTGCTCCTGAGAGTCCTCTAGTTTGCTTAATGCAAGCCTGGGACCGATGAAAAGGGTGATTAACACTTTCAGCCTAACAGCTGGCTGCAGCTAGGGATGTAAAAACCAGCTGCCATGTTCTGCTGACTGCATGCATCAGTGGGCAGGTAAAGCTTTATAATCGAGATAATCTGCGGTAAGGGTCCTTCCTTGTACACACAGACAAGCCATAGCCTTGCTTCATCTGCAAAACAGCGTTCAGTTTCAGCATGTGTACTGTATTAAGCTTTCTTTGCATCAATGTAAGAAAAAAATCTTCTGCAATATGTCGTGAGTTGAGCCATATGGTGTGCAAGAAACAGGTGGAGCAAAGGCTGAGCAACAAGTATTGAAAGAAGAAAACAGCCATTATTTTAAATAGTCAGGATAAAGGATTACATTTGTGGCCATCACCTTCCAAACAATAATTATCAGAATTGTCAAGCCTGAGAGACGTGCTGCTAACAGTTCTGTGCTGTATGTTGTCTGTGGCGAGGAATTGCTACAGGACAGTTTTCTCTGACTTACATTTTGAGTGTTCACAATCTACTGGTTTTGTTATGATTTTTTCACCTCCATCAAGGAGATTTATTTCAATGTCCCTATTGTGTGATTCTCAAACCCATTAATGCCCTTTTCAAAGTGGTTGCTGGAGCACTTCCCAAGTAAATATTTGTTGAAGAGCTTATTAGCAAGACAATTTCCTTTGATATTTTCTCTTTCCATGAATATTCTTATTAGAAATGTTAACAGAAATGAGAGGCAATTTGCAAAATTTGTTGATATTTCTAAAGTAGTGGAAAAGGATGATTTAATGAGGGTATTTACAAATGCAAGTGTTCTTTTTATTTTGCCTTTTGCTTGACATCTGTTTTCTTTTTATAACAAAAAAACCCTATGCCGTTGTATGTTCCTATGGCAAGTAAAAGCCAAAGCAGTCATCCAACTGTTAAAATTAGTGTTAAATCTGAATTTTCTATGGATTTCCCACTGCATGGCAGGAAATCAGCTTTCATTGCTGCTTCCCCCTCCTCCCCATCCAGCCTCCTATTAGATTAATACCAGAGGCATGAAGTAACGTTTAACAGAAAGTTGTTGCTTTTAGCTCTGGGAAAACTTGGCAGCCTCTCCAGAAATGAAGGGGGAGGGGGAACCTGAAGCCTCCGTTAACTAAAGAGGAGATTGGAGGCATAAAGAAACATTTTTCTCCCGTTAAAATTCTGAAGTTTATAAAAATGCACTAATGACAAACTGTTCCTAAGTCTAATGAGGATCTGCTGTCATTCCTCCTCTCTCGTTATGCATCAATTGCCCGGCTCCTATGGGCTACTTTTGTGTCCCCATTTCATATTGCTTAGAAATTTATGTCCTGTTAGTATAGTGTATCACTGAAATATTGCATTTCTCTTTTTGGTTAGAACAGGTTTCTAGTTTACAGGATGGTCTGAGGAGCTTGCAACCAAAAAGAAGGTTGTTGCTCACCAACACCAAGAAGCCTCCCCTTGAGTGCTTTAAGGTTTCAGTAGTACAAAGAGGAAAAAAAAAGGAACATGTAAACAAGGCATCATGACAAAGAAGCCAGACTACCCCCAGCTTCCTATCTCAGATTTTACAGTGGTCTTTAAACTACAGTACAAAATTATAATTTATTGAAACAATGTGTTAAAGATTGTCATATGTAAATTTCCTGTGATACTGTGGGATCAGCAAGCACATTTTATTGCTTCCTGTGGGCCTAATCCTACATCAGTCAGTGGGAATTTCATGGGAAATGTGTGGTGTCGTGGCCACAGCGGTGCAGCCCAGAGCAGAGAGCACACAAAGGGCTCTGTGGTAAAGGGGTGCCCAAGCTCCAGGAGCAGCACAGCGGGACACGGACAGGTGCTCTCCGGGGAGCAGCATAGACAAGCACACATGCACAAGTCAGCAGACTTTACACAGCTCAGCTTCTGTAAAACAGCATTTTCAAACTACTCATATTCCCAAAATATCTGTGTTTATTTTCTTTTCAGTTTACCTTGTATCACTAGCTGGGGTGCTGCCCTGTAAAGCTTTAGCTTCTGGTTAAAGAGGGGAGTTCCCACCCACCACAGGCTGGGCAGGCGGAGAGATGCAGAGCTTTGAATCTGAAGTACCCAGGTGCTGTGATTTCTTTACACTAAGCTCAGGTGCCAAAAGCCCTTCCAGCAGTTTGCAGCCTGCACAAAGGGCAAGGTCATCCAGAGCCCTCCCACAGTTTCATCCCCTGCCCAGCCTGCCCGAGCCCAGTCCCGTGACTGGCCGGTGACAGACCCTGTAAGGAAGGTGGCACATCCAACAGCAGGCACAGGAAACAGTGTTACCTGTAGGATGGCTGGGCACGGTCCCCCACTGGCCCCCAGGGTAACCCAAAATGGGGCTGACACAAGGAGGAAAGGGAAGAACAGCATAGGGATTAATCTGGCACAGGGCATATATAAGGGGTATGTGCCATATCCTGTCTTACCATGCTTTGCGTGCCAACAAGCTGTCTGGTACAGAAGCTATCCTGGCCTCAGGAGCCAGACTTGTACAGCACCCATCCGTTAAAAACCTGTGGGGAAATGCAGGACCACGTTCCCCTTTCCCATGCATATTCTGTTGGGACATGAACGTATTGTATTCTGTGACATTCTCCACTATCCTGTTACACTTTCAGGATTTGGTTGAAGGAGGTGCAAGTGCAGTGGGAAAGCTAGGTCGTGGGTTGTCACTTGACTTCTATTTCGGTTTAGGTTGATTTTACCTTCGGTATTAGCACATCTTCACAATGCCTGTCTTTGGGTTTAGTATATTTTGTCTAAGCACTTAAGGCAATTTTAAGTAAGGGCTGCGTAGGGAGAGAATTGTTATAATTTACTTTTTTCAGATGCTTTTAATCCTGCCTTTGTTAGTAGAAAAAAACCCAGAAATCTGAGGCTAAAATATAACTCTACATCTTATTTTGCCCTATTACTGTGAGGAAGTAGTAGCAATATTGTGTCATCCTTTGTGCTGCTAATGGGACATAATTCCACATTTGGGGGCCATCTGCTGAAAAGAAAACCTCTACAACCCTTCTGAATGCACATATAAAAACCTGTCGACAAAACAACCTCATGAATCAGTTGTGAGAATATATTTTATCTAAACTTCATTAGGCAAAGCTTTTTCCTTTACAAAAGCCCAAATGACTCTGAACAGAATGAAAGAAATTTTAGCAACCATCTTTCTTTTTGGTATAAATACATTGGTTTACCTCTTTTGACTCTATACTAATTAATTTAATTTCACTTGAAGGGGAAGAATACTTTTTTGCAGGAGGAAGAAAACAAATGAGAATTTATTTCAACACAGAGAGATGCATCTTTACACAGATTAACTGTGAAATTACAGTAGTAACTTTGGTTCTTCTGTTCCATACCTTGCCCCCACTGAGATTTCTTGTGTAACCTTGGGCAAATAGCTTAAATTGCTTTAGATTTTTTCTCACTTGCTACTAAAGAAAGTACTGTCATACTGTGATATGACCCACAGTATTGTTATATATGCATCCAGATTTGATAAATAGAGACCAAAGGAGAATAGAAAACTTCCCTGGCTTGGCATCAGAAGAAAATCATGAGGCTCCCAAAGTTGGGTGCATGTAAGGACTTATGAATCAGCTTATTGCTTGCTAGGTAAAAGATAAGACTAGAAGGGGCAGCTATGGAATGAAGGTACCCATGTATCCAGCCACTGAGTACAAAACAATTAGCTGTCCTAATCTGTAACTATAATTGTAAACCAGTGTAGCCACAGAATTTGCACCATGTCTTGTGCCAACTGCTTTCCTACTGTTTTGGCATCTATGAGGAGCACTGACCGAGGTTTTGCTAGTGCTTGTAGTTTCCAACATGTTTTCTCACAGATCATATAATCAAAAATGTACTTGTGTACAGGAAAAAACACTTTAGTACCACTGTAGAGAGCTTAGCAGCAGTAGCAGAGCTGGCTAACGAAGGCCTAAGCCACCCCCACTGACCAGTGCACACACTGATTCTAGGAAAGGGAAGCAATTAATCAGCTGTGAAGACAGAGAACCATACACAAGCTAATAAGGGAGTGCTCTTGTGATTTGAAGCAATGTCCATCCTGTGGTAGCAAAAATTCTTTTGATTACTAAAATACTCTATTTAATGGAGAAATGGCGTGATCTTTTATTGCATTAAATGGTCCGGTTGCTTAATAAAAATGGTTACCTCTCCAACAAATCTTGTCTTGTTTATATCTTTAGGCCATTATGGATACAGCACTGCTGCTACTTAAATGAATCATTATGAGTTGTGCAATTATAGACAGAGGGATTTTTTCAAGGTAACTACTTATTATTAACAGAAAATTAACTGCTTAAAATAGCCTCCCTTTAATGGTAGTTCTGCAACACAGTTATACTGTGGGCTGGGCAGTCAGCATAAAGGAAGAGCAAACCTCCCAGCTGTGCCGTAAATCTAGGCAAAAACTCACAGAAGTGAAACAAAACCCACCTACTAGACCTGTGCCTTAAGCTCTGAATCCAGCTGCAAAAGCAGCCAGTGCCTGATGATTCAGAAAAATGCAAAATATCACTGCTTTTTTTTTGCCTTGCAATTACAATCTAGTTAATTGTGTACAACTGTGCAAAGGAAGAGAGTAAGGAAATTCCTTTCTTGACCCTTCTAGCAATTGACTTGTGCCCTGAAGCATGAGATTTGATTACTCATGTAACTTATTTTCCTCAGGCTTTCTTCTTGATAGCTCTTGTGTGACAATTTAAGAAAGTTTCAGGACAAGTCACAAGAACACTCCACTGGTTGAACCCCAAATTATTTTATTACTGATATACATTTCTACTGTGTGCTGCATTAATAGAGTTTCAGATTTTTAACTAGGATGACCAGTGTAACTACAGGGTGTGATATTTTTCACCACAATGTAACTGATGAATGCAGTCATGCCCAAGCGTTACCTTTTGATTTTGCAGATATTCCCAATGGGCCTTAAAAATCAAGATTCTTTCCTAACCTAGAATCCAGCTTGCTACACTGCCTCAAAATGTCTTTGAGGAAGTTACAGCAGAGGAATCACTGCTTGCTTTGAAGTTTCACCCAAAGTTCTGGCTGTGACCATTGTTACTATTTTCAAGCTACATACAAGTGGTTCAAAATGCTCTGGTTACATGTTGGAAAGCACTGAATCCTTACGACTTCATTTGTTGCGATAGGTTTGTTCAAAAAGGGTGCAACTTAATAATCCATTGGTGTGTTGGTGATGCTTGTTCAAGAAACAGAGGTTCAGTCTCAAACACAACTGCTCAGATCTATTTGTTTCTCTTCTCATCAATCACTCTAATGCAAGTACTTTTTCGACCTTTTTCAGAAGAGGTAGAGGTGTTGGGAAGGAAGAGGTTTCACCTGGAATCATTTTCTTGATCTGGTCTTCGTAAATAATTGCATCACCCCACCAAAGACTGTCACAAATCATAGATTGTGAATCCAAATAAGTAGTTAAGGCACAAAATGGAAGACACCAGACCAGTTTTGCCACCAAAGAAAAGGCTGGGTGTAACAGCATCCAGTCATCAATGGGAAGCTTTATCTCAACCGATTTTGTCAGGCTGGGAATCACCTCTCCTCCTGAAGGTAATATAAAGCCTGAACCAACTCCCAGCTGTGGGCTCTGGCTAATTTGACAGAAATGCAGTCCTGCCCACACCCGATGTGGATAAAATCCGTAAAGGTAAGGGAGCAAGTATAACACAGAGGTTGTGATTGCAGGTGCCTGCTCAGAGATTCCTTCAGTTCTGAAGCGATCTCTCCTATAGAAGCATGGCCCTGAAGTATGGTAACAAAATGGTGTTTTATTACCATTTTCAATGCTCCTGATTAAAGCATGCTTTTTGCAAACATTCCAACATTTGATTTCTACTTATATGAATTACCATGGAAACTAAACTTTTATCGGGCATGCTTGCATACTGAGGGGTGGAGAATTTTAAAAGCCTCTATGATATGCAGTACAATTGCCATGAAAACTGTTAATGCTAGCTAGGTGGACTGTTGAACCCGTCTATGACTTGTAGCTCTCGTGCAAGTTTCCATATACTTTTCTCTGACTTTCTTTAATAGTAGCATTGCTTCTTTTGTTCCAACAAGAGTTTTCAGCTCTTCAGTTTATGGAGTTTCACTTGTTTCCTAATTTTTAAGCATTTCCTAGTCATAAAATGTCCAAGACAGGGTTTTTGGTCGTTGTTTTAAATTGCCAGACTCTTGCCTATTGAACATTACAACTTAACAAGTTATTTTAGAGCCTCAGCTGTGGCTGGTTTTCAGTACTTATCATTATTTTAGAAATAAGTCCTATTCTTTATTTTTATTTCTTTTGCTGAAAAGAAACAGATGACACTGATTTAGACAAAGTTTTCCCAGCATACGGGTTATCAGGGGAAACATATGGTCTGCCTTACCCAGCTTTCCTGCCTCCTCACCTACTGGGTAGGAACTAAGTGAAGGAACGTTTCAGCCGGCATATCACAAGTCCTTCAGAGTAACAGTTTGACCACAAGAGCAAAGTTGCAGCTTTCCGTACTGCTAGGCTTCACTTCCCCTAGGGAGATTTTTGCAGACTATTACTTACAGTTTTTCCCACTTAAAAGGAAAAGGAAGATCATGTGAGATGAAGGGAAAGCTGGCTGCTTTTGGTTCTGGCTGTGGCAGGATTAAAAGTAATTTTCAGTTCTACTAACTGTGAGCATGTCCTTAACTCTGCATTTATTACACGCATATTGCCTTTATTTTTTAAGTGCGGGTACTTCTCCTTGCTTGCTCAGTGAACAAAGAAGAGACAGGTTCAATGCTAGTGGAAAATGAAGCGCTGAGATGCTTGTGGAGGCATCACAGAAGAGACCATCTAGGTTCTGGGCTTTTAGAGTAATTAGTCTCAAAGCTTGTCTTTTTATATGTAAACTACAATAGACACCAGGACAGTCAAGGGCCTTTTTTTTAATATTCTCTAGTATTGTGGGTGTCACTATACAGATTCCAGACATTAATGAGTTATTACAAAGTTTATATTGTAGTAATGTAACAGTTCTAGCCAAGTAAAATATCCCCTGGAATATGTAAGGCAGGAAGTGTATCACAGCAAACTCCGTTTCCTCATGGCACACGGGAACAGTCAGCAGTCGCGGTTTACCTGGCCGAGTGCTGGGTGAGCTTCGACCCATCCCGCAGGACCCCCGCACAGCAGGTAAGTGCTGCTATTCCCGAATTTCCTCTTTGGGAAACAAACGGGGAAAGGCAGAGTGACGAGGCCACACAGCACGAAACAAGATCGCCGTGCAGGATACTCTGGCTCACTGCCCTGAGTCCTCCAGGCTGGCTCGCACCTCTCACCGCCGGGGTTTGCCGTACCAAGCTGACACTGCACAGGCGCTCGGAAAGCGAAGGTTGGTTGTACGCCCTGGGCTGCCAGCACCCAGTGATCCCGGGCGTGGGACGACCCCTCCCCGGAGGCTTTGTCCCTTTTTTTTCCCCATTGTAACAGCTCCAACCCCGCCGGTGGCCTCGCTGCCTCTGTCACTGAGCAGCCTCCTGAGCCAGGACCCTTGCAGGGTCCGGGCTGGCACCTCCAGCCGCTTGCCAAACACGGGACGGGCGAGACGCGCTGCTCTAGCAAAAGCTTTGCCGAGCTGGTGCTGGTTTGTAGGATTGCTTTGGTGTGAAAACCCCTCCAGCAAGGGCCGGCCGGGCTCACCAGCCCGTTCCCTGCTTTGGGAACAGCAAAATGCTGGTGGTGGCAGCTGCATCCTTCGGTGATGCACGGCGACTGGACGGGGGTCTTTTGGGAGCCCCGTGTGTGCATACACACGAGAGTATCTATGTATACACACATACTTTCATGGGTGTACTTTTCTCAGGTAAGAGAAAATCTTGAATCTCAGGACACCCCAGGCAGAGGCAACAGCAGGTGTAACCCCGGGCTGGGTGAGTGCCAGGGGCGCCCCAACCAGGGCACAGAGGCAACCCGGCTCCGCTCCGGAATCGGGAGGGCGGAGGGCAGCCCCCTCTGAAACACGGCTTCCCCGGGGATGATGAGGAGGAGGAAGATGAGGTGGAGGGCAGGCGCAGGTAAAGCGCAGCCCCAGCCCCAGGCACAGAAAACGGGGCCCGCGCCCTGCCAGCGCCGCCCTGTTTGCTCAGCTAATCTCGCGGGCAGGAAATTGCCTGGCGACTCATATTTATGGATCGTGAGGAGCTCCACGGCGGCCCCTCCGGGGATATCCCTCTGCCCGTTTCCCCGTTCTCGCCCGTCTATCCCCTGCTCCCCCCCTTCCCCTCCCATCCCGGCCGCCCTTCGCCCGCCCCGCTCCCGCGACCCCGGCCTGAGGGGAGCGAACCATTCTGCCCGCGGGGGTGCCCCGGCCCCGCCGGGGGGCGGGCGCTGCGGCGGGGGGCGGCTCCCGGGGGCGGCGGCGCTCCAGCAGCCGGGCGGGCGGCGGGGACCGGGATGCGCGGGGAGCGGCGGCGGGAGGCGGCGGTGAGTGCGGGGGAAGCGCCGTCCCGCGGGGTGGGTGAAGCCCTCCCGGCCGCGGGCATGGGAAGAGGCGGCGGGGCCCGTCGGGAATGGGAAGAGGGTCCCTCTCGGGCACGCAGAGCCTGGGCTGACGCCGGCTCAGCTGCTCGCAGCCGTCCCCGGTTTTTGGGCTACTTTCAAGGGAGTTTGTGCCACCACTCCCCCCATCCACTCCCCCGCCTCCGGCCCCCTCCCACGTCTGACGGGTGGGGGCGGTGAGGTCCCCGCCTTGCCCCCCGGCTCGGCAGGGACCCCGCAGCTGAAACGGACGGGGCTCCCTCCCCATCCCTTTCGTCGCCAGACGCTTCTCCCTCTTTGTCCGGGTGTTCCCCCCGGTTCTGCCGCGTCCCCGCTGGCGAACAAAGCCTCTGCCCCGGGGGCGGCGGGGACATCCGTCCGAGGTCCGAGGAAGCAAGGGAGGAACGGCGGGGCTTGGCTTTGCTTGGTTTGGTTTTCCATCGTCAATAATCTACCTGGTGGAGGGGAAGACGTAGGACAAGGCTCTTTGTCCGCGATCCTTTGTTCGTCTGGTGGCTTGTAAAGGCTCCTGCGGCTGTGCGAGGGCTGCCGTGCCCGGCGGGGATGGGTTCCCGGTGCTGAGCCGGCGATGGATGCCGTCTCGGCATCGCTGGAGTTTAGCAACAGGAACCCGGCGTTACGGCGGATCGGCTTGCGGACGGAAATCGGGGGTTTGGGCTCGGTGTCCCCTGACAGATTTAGAGCTCCTAAGTCCCCCCTCGTGTAGCCCTGTCAGGAGCTGGGTGGGATTCGGCGGCGCCCGGAGCCCCGCGCTCGGTGGTGAGTTCAGCTTGGGGATCAGAGCTTTCTCGGGAAGATACCTGCTGCCCACGAGCAAAGGGAGGAACGGGCTGGAAACTACGGTCCCCGCTCCTTCTCCTCCTGCCCCAAAGCTGCCTGAGGAATTTACCCGTGTGCAGAAGTGTAAATAGACTGTCTGCGCTTACATAAAGACTCAAGAGATGGGCTTTCTGCTCCTGCCACTGAATGCTTTCTTGATCTCACACACATGGCTTTTGTCACCAGTTCCTTTTCCCCCAAATGCTCGTTTTGTCAACCTGTCATCTTGTCTCTGTGCCTTGACTGTGCACGTTCCCGAATCCTCTGTGTCTGCATCTTCAGGGCATCTGGGTGAACATGTTGCCAGTCAGAACATGGTGGATATTTCATTTTTGTGCCATACCTTCCCTCTCTTTTGGAGGAAGAGGGGTACAAGAGCAGCCTTTTTTGCAAGTTTTCATGCTTAGTGAACTTTTTCATTTTTTGCATTCTATATTCTCATGGATAATGTCCTCAAAGATAAGTTGTTAATGTGGGAAAGGATGAGAGATGGGAGGAAGTAAGGCATGATAAAGTGGAATTGCAAAGGATGCGGATGGGCTTGCTTTCCCACAGCAGAAGGAAGCAGTGTAGGAAAGAAAGGAGAATAAGTGATCAGAAGATGGGAGAGTGCCTACCTTTGCTGTCATGGGGAGGGGTAGTCTGAACTAAGAGGGTTACAGAAAAAGAGATGCCTTTAGGGCTGTCAAGCAGTAACACCCTACCATTTCTATATAGTTCATTTTACACAGTTCCTTTTCTACACCAGCAATTTATTTTGCTTCCATTTTGACAAATGCTGAATTGACTCATTAGTGTGTCTCTGTTTTTACTGAGGAAATGGAAATCTTTGCCATCAGCCAGGACAGGAAGAGTGGTCATTTTTTTCCCATATCAGTTGCTGTCTATACTTATCAGATACAACTATCAACTAGGTCCTTGGAAGTAGTCAAAGGCATCAGTTGACTATTGTGGAGAAGGAACAAAGCTCATAATGAAAAATTTGAAGTATTTTGAGTTTAGATAGGAAGTGAAGATTGGGTGAGCTAAAGGTTGCAGATCCGTCTTGAGGCTGGAGCTGGATCAGAAGGACTGAAGATGTTTAAAATGGGAAGATCTTTATTGTCTTTTCCACTTGAAGATCCAGAGAAAAGCTGAAATAATCAAAGTGGGTGTGGGCAAGTGCTGGTGATTGTTAAGTAAGGGATTAATGCTGTGTTCACTGCACAGCTAGGGTATTCTTTCCATTTTAATTTGTTAAAATGAATGGTTAATTCTGGTGTGTAGTAGCTGCCAGGAAGGCAAGCAGTGTTTCCCACTGAATTAAACAAGCATCTATAAAATGATGTTCTGAGTGTTTTGAGCAGGTGCTGTTCATTTAGGATTTGTTTTAGAGGTGCTGTTCATTTAGGATTTGTTTTAGACTGGTGAAGCACATCCAAGATGCCACAGAAATGCAAGGGGAGTTTTCCCCTGTAGAAAGAAGGTCCTCCAGAGACTGCAGTGTGGAGTGAACTGTGTAAATATGACCAGGTTTGGGTTTTTTCTTACTCAGGTCTCATGCAGGTGGAATCAGTTTTTAAGTGAACCGTTTTATTTAACTTCCTTTATTATAGTATTTGGTGTAACTGCAGGTATGGCACCTCTGTTCCTTGCCCAAGGGAACACAGTCCTGGGACCTGGTGGTAAATGCTGCCCCGTGTTGGTGCAGGCAGACCCATGGCTCGGTAGCACAGCAGCCACAGCCGGTGCCACTTGAGCTGTCACTGTCATGGTGTGGTGTGCCAAGCAAGTGTGATGAGGAGCATTCAGTCTGGGGGCAGGCTCGCTGCCCTGAGAGTGCTGGGAAATGAAGAAGCGTTAAAGAGCTAGAGGGGACGTTTGGAAATACGGGGCAGGCATTCCGGGAAGGAGACAAATTGAGGAGAAATGGACGAGCGAAACAAGAGAGACAGAAGCTGTCAGAATAAGTGGGCACTGGAGAGAACTGATTAATGGAAGGAAGTGACAGGCACAAAGTGGCAGTGAAAGAAATCAGCACAGAGGAAAGCAGATCGTGGGCAAAGGTTGCCTGAGAGTGGGAAAATGCAATAGATGGGGGAAAAATGGTAAGGACATCCAAGAACAAGAAAAAAGAGTGGATGATCTTTGAAGCTGTTCTGATTAGTTTTTCTATCTGCTTAGATTTTCTGGGCCTTACCTACCTGCTCTCACTGAATTTGTCAGGGGTGTCCTGGGGCAAGTTTGTCATGTCAAGCAGGATGGGAACAGATAAACCTCTCTTTAAGGTCTTTCTGCTCTTGTACAGTGAGAATTTCTGCTCCTGTAGGATATGAATTTGGATACAACTGTTTTGCACTCAATCCCCTTCCTGAAATTTTTGATGAAGAAAGTCTGTATTTCTTGGGTTTCAGGAGTGAGAATTATATTGGTGTAGAGTATTTAAGTGTATTTATTTCTACACAAGCTGTGTTGTTTGGGTTGGGTTTTCTTAGTCTGCACAGTAAGCAGTCACAGCCCACCAGCAGAGCTTTCTATTTGCCATCTCTGTGTGAAACTTTAAAGTTTCAGTTTGCAAATCTTTTGAGCATACTCAAATTTTCAATAGGAAAGGCGTTAATGAAATAGTGTCAGAAGCATACCAGGGAGCTTGTCACTACTGTCATGAGATGATACAGTCATTGGGTCAGATAACTGACTCTTGAGCTTAACTACCAGAAAGGTACCGAAATAGAAAAGATGAGTATGACTGGAGTTTGGCTTGTCCACTGTCAGCCCTGTTTTTCTGCATGATGAAAGGAGTTCATTGTTTTAACAGAAATCTCTTCTAGTATGTTTCTCCCTGTCTGTGGCTTTTGTTTGAGGAGAAAAGAATTAACTCTCCTTCTTCCTTCAACTTATCTCAGTGAACTACTCCAGATGAGACGGTGGTTTGTGTGACTGTAAGATAAGGAGGAGGCAGTGATGTCTACTAAAGCAATGTTTGAGTAGGTGGTCTAGTCTCTTGTATTACCAAATGCATAGGAATTAGTTTAGATTCGTTGAAATGAGTGCTGTAACAGTTTCAGTTTCAGGTAAGAGTAGCTGTTATGGCACAAAAGTTATAAAGCTTCACCATTTGCCCCAGCATTTTTATTTGTGTCCCTTACATCAATGGCTCGACCCTCAGTTTGTAGTCACCCAACTGTAGTATTTACATGGTAATGAATGTTTGCATTTTTGATGCGCATTTAAAATTGTCAGCTGTCGTGACCTGATTAAAATGATTATGTCTGTCTGCTGGACAGAGCAATTGATGTGACAATGCCTACAACATCAATCCTTATCAAATAGGAGAGGATCATGTTTTAACAGTAAGACAGAGTAATTAAAAATGTTATATTTAAGTGCAATTTTTGGAGTAGTCGGGTGGGTTATTACGGTAAAATATATGTGGTTTTTGAGGGGGATAACATTATTTAGGGCGTTTTCTGTTGCACTGTTTTACTCCTCCTCCTTCTCCAATATCCAACATGATAATTTCTCAGAGGAAGAGGTAAGCCATAAGAGCGACTTCCTCTGCCACTCCCTTTTCCACATCGGAAACCTGCAGGATTGCAAGGGAGTGACTTAGTCAAATCTGATTCACAGATACTTGATTTTTAATTTATTTAGTGTTGCTGAAGGTGCCAAGCTGTGAGTTTTAGGAACTAAAACACCCTTTGCCTGTAACCAGATCTTGTGCTCACTTGCATGCAGGGATCTATGTATTGCAAGATTTATATCTTGAAAAGACAGGGACTGAGCAGATTTCAGGGCTATGCTGGCAGGAAATTAGCTGTAGCTTGGGGTCTAGTGTATTATGTTGTGGGGAAGGAGGAGGAAATTAAGAAGGATGTTTAAGGCAACCTTTAGATCACAGCCTTGCTGAGTTGTCCAGTTTTTGGCAGAGATAGCTTTGCTGTCTCTTAAGGATGTGTCCATTCATGGGTACAGAATCTCCACCAAATGATGCAGGTGCCTTTCTGTGAACATACTGTTTTAGAGTGACAGTGGGCTTGGGGAAAGATGGATTTCCACGTAAGTGTTTTGGAGGTAAACAGTAGATTCCAGTGAGTTTTACTTTGCTGTCAGATTGAGCCTATCAAGACTTGTTTGTAAATAAGCAGAGTAAGTCAGGAATTAGAACAGGTTTGATTTAATCAGGCGTAAGTACATTGTCCTCAGATTAGGCAGGAAAAAGGTAAATCAACTTGGTAATGGAACAGTCTGTTTATGCATGTAGGCGTGCTATACTGTGGGAAAATGAAATCTCCAGGCACTGAAGCCATCAGCACTCATTCACCAAATTTTGTTCAGAGTGTGAAAATTCAAGTGGCTTTCTTGTTTCCAAAACAGTGTGTGTTTTATTGGAATAGATGAAACAGACTCTAATCATTTGAAGATCTTGTTGCAGAACAAATGAAACTCTAATGATGTGCAGACGGTGCCAATGATGGGCTTTTGTCCTCACCCTCCATCAGTTGTGGTTTCGTCTGTTTTCCAAGAGTGGCAATTCACTGCTGTAGGAGTTTCTGAAGAGAAATGTCAGATAGTAGAGGTGCCAGGAGCTGCAGGGAGCCACTGTTAATGTTCACCGAGAAACTGAAAATGAAATAAAAATGAAGAGCAGAAAAGCTTTAAAAGACAGACGGCCAAGTTTGAGAGTTTTGTTTAAAACTGACTGTTTATTTTCAGTCAGAGAAGCGCCTTAGCAATGCCTGAGGCACTGCAACCCACTTGATTGGTAACATAAGAGAAAAGTGGGTGCCAGAGCAGGCTCTGCTGAAGGGAGGTGGGTATCAGCCCAGGCAGAAGTAAAGAAGAGGTGAGAAGCTTATGTGCTGGGAAAACTTCACCCTAAATCTGTGGATGAAATGCTGGGAAGTGCTGTGTACACAGGTAGTGTGCCTGTGGCTTGGCTGAGCTGCAGCTTTTGGCTCCTGCACTGAAGTGTCCTGGTTTTGGCTGGGATACAGTTCATTTCTTCCTGGTAGCTGTTACAGCATTGTGTTTTGGATTTAGTATGAGAATAATGTTGATAACACACTGATGTTTTTAGTTGTTGCTATGTAGTGTTTCTGTTGAGTCAAGGACTGTTCACCTTCTTCTGCCAAACCAGTGAGAAGGCTGGGGGGGGCATGAGAAGTTCGGAGGGGACACAGCTGGGACAGCTGACCCAAGGGATATCCCACATCATATGGCATCATAATCAGCATATAAAGCTGGGAGAAGAAGGAAAAAGGGGTGGAACATTCGGAGTGATGGAACCCTGCTTTCCTAGGGGTTTAATTCCTTATTTTGCTTTGCTTTGTGCATGACTTTTGCTTTATCTATCAAACTGTCATTAATTTAATACATGTTTTCCCTTTTTTATGATTCTCTCCCCCATCCTGGGTGGGGATTAGCAAGCAGTTGGGGGGGTGAGTTGCCAGCTGGGGTTAAACCTGCACAAGGGAAAGGAGTTCTTACTGTAAAGCCACCCAGTGTTATAATAACTTAAAATTGGAATCCTTTGTTTGACTCGCTGCTTGAGTTGTGAATCACTGTTTCTTCTGGTTGTTAGTGAAACAAAACTTAATTTGGCCTGGGCACTGTAGAGATGAAACATGATTGGTAATGCTGTATACATTCACTTCAGATGACTTTATAAATCCCAGATGAAATAATTTTGCTTTGTTCCAGACAAGGCAGAGCGTGCATGTGCTCTGTAACAAGAGTCAGCCTTGCTGGAGGCCCTGCATAACCTCATCTGAAAGAATACGATTTCATGAGAGCACAAATACTGTGGATTTTGAGCTGTTTGTTACCTTAGCTCATTAATTCACTGATTGTTTCTTGGGTTTGGTCACAGTGGAAAGTTTTTTAAAAAGTTCTTCTCCCCTTCAAATCCAATTATTACTAAGTGATGACTTCTCTGATCTCTCATCCTCTAGGAAGAGAGATGTGTAATGAGTTCTCAAACCTGAAATGAAAACATATAAATATTTAAACTCAAAAAAGGTTATTAGCAGACCCAGGTATTCACCAAATTGAATAAAAGATTGAATTTTTAGTTGAATAGAATCCCTTCCCTTTCAGCTATCCTCTCCTTAATGTTTGTCACATTGATTAAGTGGTAGCTGTCATCTCACGAGATAGAAAGGATAGGGTTTTTGGTGATCTTAGCCATAAAGCAGCAATGTTAGAGACACGGGAAATGCAATGAATCTTCCTGTCTTTCTAACCAACCCTTTGTTCTGTCTTTTAATTCCAAGTTGTCCATGTTTGGTTTTTCTGTTCAATGATACAATGACATCTTTGTTGCAGACAGATGTGGAATGTTGAGTGTCACTAGTTTTCTGTGTCAAGTTGAACATGGCCTGAAAAGTTAAATTTTTGGTTCTTTTCTGGCGATCTCTGGGCACAAAATGCAGTATTTTTCATAGAGATGACACAAGCAATATGCCAAGGTGTCAACATAGTGGCAGTATTAACTGGATTTGTGTCCTGATCCTTCTGCATTTGGCCTGCAGACAAGCAGGAGAGCCGCCGTCACCTCTCGCTGGGGTCGGCTGCCTGTAGCTGCAGCTGTGCCAGGGATCCATGGGCAGTCCACAGCCCTGCTCCAGCAAAGCTGGGTGCCTGGGATGCTATGCAGGCTTTGAGTTTGGAGGGTCTGAGGCAAGCTGGAAGGAATTAGGGAAGGGGTCTGTCCGTGAGTTGGAAGACAAATGAGGTAAAAAGGTTGGTAAGTGTTTCATGTCAATAAAATAACCTGTTGAGGATGAAAATTGGGTTGAAAAGCTCTCCACTGCCCAGGTTCTTTCCCATCAGCTGCTCTGGAGAATTTCAGCTCTGTTGTGGTGGAGAGGCTGGACATGTGGGTGAGTCCCCTCAGGAGCTGCAGCGCTCTGGGGGCGTCTCCTTCCTTACCCTGGCTCCTTGGAGAGTAGTGTCATTTTCGGGGACTGGTGGGTTATGTGATCTTGGAGGAAGCTGCATCTTGCTGTGAGGGGCAGAATGTGCACAGTGGGGTTGAAACTTTCCTTGGGACTGAGAAATGCCCTCTACAGAGAAAGAAAAAGCATTGCAAAGTGAGGCCAGCACAGGGGGTTCCTGGGGGAACCCAGTGAAAGGACAGGGACTGGCCCCCCGTGGGAGAGCAGCTTGCAGGGAGCAGGTGAGGCAGAAGCCAGAGGTCAGAGTGAAGGAGCTTCCCTCTGCAAGGATCAGCAGCCAGCTCCCTTCTCCCAGGGCTGTCCTCCCAGGAGGGTAACATGAAAAAGCATGGCACAGGAAGTCTGTGCACCGCAGACCTGGAACCTTGGGGCTGTGATGACTGCAGCTAATTAAATAGGTGGCTTGTCTCTGGACAGCCCCAGACATCTGTCTCCATTCTTCACTTGTTTTTCTGACACATTTCTATTTGCTTGTCCAGAGCTAAGCCCAGAGGACCTACAGATGGTTGCCATTAATTTTGTCACTTGATGCAATTTTTAAAATTTTTTTTGTCAATCTTTTAAAAACAGATGTGTATAAAAAATAAATAAATCTTTTAATAGAGCAACTCACTAGAGGTCTTCTATTTGGATTTAGTTTTTAGTGGCTGGGATTTAATTTTGGCATTTCTTTTAAAAGTCTCTCTTGAAGCCGTACCAGTTTCTAATTTGATCTTAAATAAGCTTTCAAGAATCCCTTTGCATTCCTAGTCTGGCTTCTTTGGAAACTCAGAAATCATTGCATGCCAAAACATTTTCTGCATTTTGGATGACATACCTGGTTTTGCATAGGTTTATTCATGATTGCAGGATGCTGGTGTTGTGTGGGCTGAACTTGGGCTATGGGCTTTCAAAATAAAGTCTTCAGCAGCGAAGTGCAACCTTGTTAGTCATTTCTTAAGGGAGCCACAGGATCACAGACAAAACTCAGGAGCTGTGACTAGTACAGAGTCTGTACAGAGTCAGGACAGAGTCATACATAGATAATGGCTGGTTATCAAAACAAATTGTATGTACTCTTAAACTGATAAACCAACTGCAGACAGGTTTGGCGGGTTTTTTTCCAGAGACTCCACATTAAACATGGAGTGTCCTTTCCAAATATCTTTTAACATATTTCTTTTTGAGTTGTCTCTGGAAATTTTACCATAAGAAAAGCCAATTGTGTTCTATATTATGCACTCAAAAATGTTCCCAAAATACACTTCTTAACACAGTGTGGTTTTTTGTTTTTTTGGTTTTTTTTTTTTACTTTATTTGCAGGTCAAAATTTGTCTGGTTCACTCAGATTAGTGTCATTTTAACCATCCTGTAGAAGAGAAATATGATGCCAAACAGAAGCAACCTCTCCTCCTTCCAGAATGCTGGATCAGGTAATCAGTTAAATGAGGTTTGTTTGTAATGCACTGAGATCTTTCAGAATTTCTAATTGATTTTGGCCCTTTAGTTCTCCTGACACATGGATAGGATTAGCGCTCTGTTCTTGTTCCATGTCTAACTCCATTTACCAGGCAGAACAAGGCCACAGCTGGATATGCTGCAGACAGCCAACCCTCCCCCATCACTTTTATGCCTGTCTGGAACAGATATCAGTGACCCCCAGCTAAACAACTTGGGAAAGGAAGAAAAGGAATGAGGGGGGGGAAATAAAATAAAAATCTAAAAAAAGGAAGAATTTCCTTCTGTAGCTCCAGGCAGCAAATACTTTGCTAAACGGAGGACCCTTGTGCCGAGCATGACAGCTGAGGCTGACCTGGATGCAGGATGGGTTCAGGGCACGTCATGAGCTGAAGCTCCCATCCTTATTCTCTATATCTGCATGCAAAGACAGCATCAGCCAGGATGTGTAACATATCCTGGCATATTCATCAAGTTTCTACTCAAACATTACCCTAGAAATAAACAAGATCTGGTTGGTGGGAAGCAGCTATGGTTTATTTAAACATGTGCTGTTGTCCAGTTGGGATTTAACTGTATGAGTGCCAGCACTGTGGTGCTGGAAACAAAAACGCAGACGAACTGGCACAAGGGATAGTAGAGAAAAGCTGAGCTGGAGTGACTACATGAAGGTATCGTGACCTTTTCTTACTGTACTTGTTTGGATTTCAAGTACAATGAACCCTTCACTGCTGTGGTGAACAGGCATGAAAGTTTCCATGAGCTAACTTGTTTTTTGGCAAAAGCGTCCAGTCTTTGTAGGATTAAATGTGCCCTACTGCTGTTGCAAGGGAGTAATGAACAATTATTAATGTTCCATTAATGTGTCTGCCAAGCTATTTATAGAGAAGCCAGTGAAATTTATGCAAAAATATTTGAACTTAGCTGTGTTAGTTAAGGTTTGGACAGTACAATTTTCACATGAGATTAGATTTCAATTTTAAGAGAGATTTGGAAGAGGGGACAAGAAAGAGAGACTGAGATGGGAATTAGGGTCTCTTCCACAATGGAAGGTTACGTATGAAAGGCATATCCATTGTGCTTTACATCTGGGCTCTTAAATAACTTCTACATCTTATTCTTCTTCCTTAGAACACCACTAATATTATGAATGCTTGATTTTTCCAGATGATGTTGTCTTGTCCTGACAAGAGTTCTTTTGAATTTGGGTCACATTTATCCTTTTGTTCATTTGAACTTCATCATTGCTGTTATCAAAATTTATGAAAATAGCTAAAAAATGTCAAGTAAAATATCACAGTATAAGAAACTGCAGTTTCACTGCTCAAAGGGGCGATGGTGTGATGGAGAACTCTGTGAACTCCCTGGTTCAAAGGCAACTTAGATAGTTGTATCATCATCATAAGTGTGTTAAAATTATAAATATAATACAAATCCCATAATTACAGCCAGCATAAAAATATTTAACTCTGTGTAGAGGTAGACTTGAGGTTTAGTTTTGAAGGTGAAAGTTAATGTTTTTGGCCACTACCAGAGCATGTAATTAACAACTGCTTAGCCAGGTCCACTGTGGTCAAGAAGGTGTTTTATTTTACTTTGATTTTTGCATTTGTGTCCCCTAATGCTGGCTCCTTTTATCTTCTGCCTATTCAATTCCATTAGTAATGACAGTTACCTTTGTTCCCCAACTTACGGCTTTTTCCCTTACTAATCGAGGAGAACGTCTTGTTGCACACCTGGACTGCGCAGAGGAAGCCTGTGCAGCAGAGGACTGGTGATGCCCTGGACAGTGCTGAACTCCGTGGCATTGTGCTTTCTTAGCAAGGAAGGTCCCAGAGACCAGGGCCCTTGTGAAGTACGCATTGCCACCTTCCACAAGATGTGAACGTAGTGATTCTCAATGAAACCCGGTCATATGAGCTCTGGTGGCGGACAGGAATCCCAAATTCTTTCTCTTCCTTCATACGATTGCCTGAAGCGGTACTTGGGAGAGGACTAATGTATTGCCTCCGAGGACTTTAAGGGCATTTTACACATTAGGTTTTCCCACCAAGTGACAAGCTGAATTTCAGTTTCTCATGAGGAAGCTGAAGTCACAGGTGAAATGTGACTGAGCCAAGAGTAAATCCCAGATTTGACCCTTATTTTCAGAAGCAACACTTGCTGGCACTGCAGGAACTGACACTCAGAAGTGCTTTATTAGTTCAAAGTGTAGACAAGCATATCCCAGGAGCTGCTGTAAATGTTAATGGTGTCATTTCTACATCAGCTGAGGTCTAAGTGTAATCCTGCTGGGGGTTCTGTTTATCTCCTGCAGGAACTGGCACTGTCAGGAGCTGAATTCCTTTCTTTGCTTTCGGCAAAGTGGAGCTCAGAACTGTAGGCTAGAGCTTGACACCTTGTTGAACAGTAACATCCACCACAGCAAAGGCTTTTTTGGTCTGTGCTCTTTTCCTGAGTATAAATTAGATTTCTGAACAATCATTAGGATCTGCAACTTTCACCCCCATCAGTATTTTTAATAGTCATGTGGTTTTGTTGTTTTTAATGAAGTCATGCAGCCTAGCATTCTGTTTCCTTAAGGTTATCTTTTAACCAAAGTGCTCTTTGCAGATGTAGCTACAGCTTTGTATTTTTAGAGCAATGAGCTGAAACACCTTGAAAAACGTGCCTTGGTTTTGTACTTTCCCATTAAGCTTTGCAGGACCATCCACAAAGTAAGTAGAAAGGTGACAAACTCCTGCTGAGCTTTAAATTGAGCTCACTCGTATATCAGGGCTCATATGCACTAGCTGCACAGATTAAATGAAGAGGTGATCCAGAGCAGTATCTTATGTCTTTGGCCCTGGGAGACCTGAGTTGGGTTCTTTACTCTGCTGTCTGCTTTACATATTCTCCCTGTACCTCAGTTCCTCAGCTGTAAAACATCAGGACAACAATTCTTCCTTACTTCATGGATATCTTAAGAGGCTCAGGATTATAAAGGCTGAACCACAGGCTCCTGCAATGGATAGGACAGCAAAGAAAGAGTCTAGCCTCTTTCCAACCGTGTTGCTGACTTTGGTATGGTTTTGTGCCTCTACCCCTTCTTTTTCAGTCTCCCATCTTTTGCAGAAACAGATGGGAAAATTGTGCATCTCCTCCTTTGCTTAGTGATCTGACACACATTTATTACAAGCACAGTAATTATTGCAAAACGTGTTCACGTTATTTTACAGGCGTGCACATGCAAGAGGCTACTTACTAGCTAAATTTGTTTTTTCTTGTTTTGTCTTCCTTACAGATTCCAGTAAGATTATGGCAGACTATAGCCACTCACAAAAACAGATGGAATTACAAAATGCTAGTTTGGGAAAGGGTTCTGTGGCGAATTCCCTTGAAAATGGTCTCCAGGATATTATGGAAAACCTCAACACGAAGAAATATTCATCAACTCTTAAATTTAAAACAAATGGGGACTATGCTGGCTCTTATTTAACCCTTTCACAACCTATGCCAATTAAACCTAATCCTTCCTCCAGTGTTAAAAATACACACTCTATTAACAAAATTCAAGGAGGCAAGCAGTTCCCCTGTGAAAGCCCATATCTTCCAGATAAAAGCATCTCTGTAAAACATTTGGGTTCCATATCAGGCATGTCTCCATCCCTCAGTGGGTATAGTTCAGGAAGGACAGATTTTGATATTCATGCCAGCAGAGAAAATGAAAAATCCCTTGGACACATGGATAAGTTTAACTACTCAAAGTACAGTCAGAGAAATAAATCTTATGACAACATCTACTTCCCAGGAATGCTGGAGTCAAAGAAGATCTCAGGCTCTCTCCTGACTATGTGGAATGGAAGCTCGGGGAACGAGCTGGTGCTTTCACCTGGTAGCAATTCTGGGGCAGCCAGCATGCCTTCCAGCCCAAAGCAAGGCAGGAGAATGAATGCTGAAAACAGTCTGGCCCTTCACATAAAGCCAGTTAAGTACAAGGATGTGATGATGGAAACTCTGGGTTCACGTCCTAGGAAATACTCTGGTGGATCTCTAAGTCATATGGGAATGTACAGCCGTTCCCTACCCAGACTTTATAAATCAACAGAAAACCAGCTGGTGCCATTAAGTTTGCCCCCCAGAAGCTCTCTGGGTAATAGTAAAAGGAAAAAACTTGGAGAAAAAGATCTACCTCAGAATGCTTTCGATGCTGATAATTACCTGAATTTTTCTTCTTGCAGCTCAGGGGTTTCACCACATGCAAACTCTGTCTCTGGGAGTAATCCCTATGTCAGTTCAACTCTTAGCGTTCCTGCAAGCCCTCGAATTGCTAAAAAGATGCTTTTAGCACCTTCTTCCCCATATCTCCCCGATGATTTTGATAGACTTGGACTCTCAGGAACAAGTCCCAGTAGTTCTTTCTCCCCAGTGGATTTTGACAGGTCGTTCTCTGTCCGAAGAAACCTTTCTACCAGTTCCGTGGAACTTGATGACCCAGATCTGGAAAGTTACAGACAGACGCCAAATTCTCTGCAAACATCCATGCGAGAGCGGAAGAACAGCATTAGCTCAATTTCAGGAAGGGAAGACCTCATGGACTATCACAGGAGGCAGAGGGAAGAGCGACTTCGGGAGCAGGAGATGGAACGGCTGGTAATTTTTTTTTTCTTCCTCTTAGTTATCTGTGACATTTAGCATTTGCAAAATACCCATCCCAGGTCTAGCCATCAGGAAGGTACAGCAAAGAATAAGCTGCTCTGTTTTGAAATTCAAATGCAGCCTGCTCCAGATGCCTTGTTTATTATCACAGTCCATAAAGCCAACCCGTACACAGCGTGCTGCTTGGATAGACGGTACCATTCAGCTATCCTGAAAAAATGTTGGAACCCATGTAAATTGTGTTCAGTTATCCTGTGGGCTCTGTTCAAATGTCTGCATACATAAAACCCACAAATTACACTGCAAGGATCCAGGACTTTTTGTTTTAGATGATGACACTGTTTTGTGGTAAGTGGGCAAAGAAAAAGAGACTGCTGTAAGCTGCTCAGCCTTGTGTGCTGCAGTGTCAGGTATACATTGGTGTGGGCTGAACAGCCATCAGCAGAGGTTTTTCTGCTTAGTTTTCATTTTTTCCTTCTGAGCATGTTCATTAAAATACAGGCCTCCTTGCTTCTCCCCCTCCCAAAATGGAGAGTAGCAGAGGACAATTTCTTTCTTTGTCTCAGTGAATGTAAAGCAGTGCATACTGCCTCAGCTTGGGATTATACAGGTAGTAAAATGTAATTTATGTATTACTGAAACAACTTGTGGGTGGGAAAAGTAAAAAGGTCTTCAGAACCCACAGAGACGTTTGAAACAGTTTTGTATTGAAACTGTCTCTGGAAGAACACATAGCAGTTCTTCCAAAGGGGTTTCCGAGTGGCGTTGGGACTCTCTGACCCTATTAACATGCCTTCATATTTTATCATCCACATAGAAACAGAGGTCATTAGCTGGGCCAGTTGGTATTCCTGAGTCTTAAATTTGAGACATTAACTTTACATTTGTGTGCCTTATTTCACATCTTATGAATTTGAGCAAAATGGCAATAGGATACTCTTAAACATGTCTAGTTTGCATACAGACAGCAAGCCTGCAGGAGAATTCACTTCCCAGGCAGGCTGGGGGTGAAATGCTGTGGGGAGGATGGATGCAGGGGTAGTGGGAATGTGGGAGAAGGGGATGCCTGTCAATGACCACTAGCAATGACCTGGTGCCTGTGCAGGGCCACCGTTCCCATCTCAAATCATACGAGTAGCAGGCTCAGGCTAAAGAATTGTAACCCAGTGAGATGTCTCCCCACACCCCCATCTCACCTATGTCCTTATGCAAGTTGGTGAGGAGCCTGTTACGCAGACAGGAGTCTGCCTTTTCCCCCCCAGCCCACTGATCACTGTAGTTTGTAAGATACACACTGTTGTTTGCAAGATGTGAAGAAGTTCGCCTTTGCCTGCTCAAAGGCTGTAGTGTCGAGGCTCAGGTGTGAGAGGGGGGCAGGCACTGCCCCCTCCCCACTCCATGAGTGTCAGGGCATGTGCACCCCTGCCCTGCTTTGCTCCCCAAAACCTCTGCTGGCTCCCCGTGAAGCTGCAGCTTCTTGGGAGCAGGGACTGGGCTGCCCAGGGCAAGAGGGACCAGCTGTGAGTGAAAATGGCTGTGTGGCTTGGGGAAAAGGTTGTGGGAAACATCAGCAGAAATGTTGTTTCTCCCTCTTCTTGCTGCCTTTGTCCTGCCATTCCTCTGCTCCTTTCTGTAGTCTTCTCCCTAGTCCTGATGTGTTGCGTGTGCAGAATGGTGATTGCTTCTTATCAGAAGGTTTTGCAGGCAGTCATGCTGTAAAACCTGAGATAATCAGTCATAAAAGCAACGTATTTGTATTTCAAAGAGAACAGGCTTTTTTTTTTTTTTTCTTTTAATTATTATTCATGGTGAGGGATGAAAGATACTGGGTTGTTTCAGTATTCGGTGATGATGATAATCGTTCTGGTTTTGTAATTGGATGAAATGGCTACATTCTCACCCCTCAATATTTCCTCTTGCTGAACAATACTTCCTTCAAGTCCCAATTCTTTAAAAAGAGAATTTGCTTACTGTTTTTCCAAAGTTTTTGAAAAAAATATTATGTTTTATGTGTTGCATGTAATTTGAACATGAAGGAATTTCCTCCTGATTGAGTTGATCTTATACTCAAGATACTGCTCCATACCTTCATTCTCCATTTGCTAGAGCTATCTGGTAGAACAGTGAAATATAAGGACAGTGCCTCCTTCCAGTGGTTTGAGAGTCCAAAAAATGCCATAAACAGGTTTCTAGATCTCTGAGAAGTAGAAAGATACATATATATATATATATATATATATGTATAAATCCACACATCAGTTCTGTGTATATTAGGGCCTGTCCTGTTCTGGGGTTATTTTTCCTTCTGTGTCCAAAGGATAGTCAAGGATCTGTCCAAACAGGGTCTTGACATATCCAGCTGGAGCTTCCAAAGAACAATTTTGTTTGCCCTTGAGTACTTACATGGGCAAAGGATCCATGTCTGCTCAGGTCTCTCTTTTTTATGGGATCGGGGAAAGTGTGAATAAAAAAACCCAACTAAAGAAGCACTCATGGATATCAAAACTGTGTGCTCTGAGCTTTCAGTGCCCTGTAAAAGCTCAAGTTGAGTAGCTGGTAGGTAAATGGCAGGGGAAATGTAGTCTCTCTGTGTACAAGATTTTCCTTACTGGGTTTTTGAAGCACAGTAGGTAGAAGAACAGTGTAGGACTGCTCAAATAACTCCATCAGAAAAATAACACCCTTTTTTAGAGGACTAGAGTGCTCTGTGGCCCAGATAAGAAGTGGAGAGTATCTTTCTTTGCACCAGCACTGCCCCTGTAGCTATTCTGCTGACACAGAGTGGCTTGAGTGTCTTCTATTTGATAGCTGATATTCACTTCCGGATTTTTTTTTGGTAGTAAAATCTATGCACTCATTGCAATTTGACCTAGTGTCTGCCCTTGAACTCTTCTGTTTACTTTCACTTGTTTACTTTTTCTTTTCCATATAAATTAGTCTATGAGTTTTACTTGTGTTTAGTTTGCTTTTAAGTGTCACAGGCTCCTCTAGAAGTTTGCATTTAGAGCTGCTGCTGCAGCCTGCATATGGAAACAAATTATCTGCTGTCATTGCCCAAAGAAATAACCAGAGACGAAAAAAGAAAGTACAAATAGTAAAAATATGCAAGTTGGTTTTTTTAAAAATTATTTAAAAGTCCAAGTTTTAATTTGTTGCTGTGCACCAAATAGAAAAGACACATACGTACTTGTGTAGGATTTGGTGTTTCTCCATATCTGTTTCTTTAGATCTGCTGTCTGTGGCTGGGTTCACGTAAACTAGCTGAAGAGTGGTGCCACTTCTGCTTCGCCAGCCTGTTCCTTTGTGACTTGAAGAGCAGGAAGACCTGGCGTTCTCATTCCATTCCCTCTGGCGTTAGTGCCAGGGGCCGATGGGCTGTGGGAGCAGGTGGGGCAGCACAGGGCTGCTCCTGGCACAGGCAGCAGGGTCACGACCTGCGTCTGCTTCCTCCCCAGCCCGCCTGACCGGACATTGCATCCTGCATGGGGACGTTTATACAAGCTGGACGCAAGCAGAAGTCAGAGTAGCTATTGCTGACACTAGCCCAGGAGCCTTATAAGCAAGGAAAAAGGTTATTGCTGTGATCTAATAATGTTCAATGCAATTCAGTTAGCTTTTTTTTTTTAATTATTATTTAAAGAGGAAATCTCACTCTTTTTTTCCTATCTGACATGAAAGCCCAATTGTGGTAGCTGCTAGAACTAAAAGGGGGCCTTTCTCTTCAGACCGTGGGGTAGTAGGGAGTGGAACAGCACAGGCAACATAGTTGGGTAGATATTAAGGGCCCTCTGTTTTCTTCGATAACTGCTTGTTTAAACAGCACTAAAGTTTTTTGTGCTGGTTTTAGGCAGTACAGTATATTTCCTCTAGATGGTGGTAGGTACCTAAAAATCACATTTGCACTAGGCTCGTGATGCCTTCCATAGCCCAGCTGTCTGTAGGGATCTGTAAACATACACTTGTTAATGAAGTTTTACTAGATCCAGGATTTGTACTGGGAGAGATTTCAATTTATCAATGCCTGAATGAGCAGTAATAAAATTCAAGGGTCTTATTCCATAGTCCACTTTGTCACAGTCAGAAGAGCACTGAATTTCATTAGTTTATTCAGAAGTAGGGAATAATACAGAATATCCCTGTGCCTGGTTTGCATTGATGCCTTGCAATTTAGTAAGATGTGCTTATGTGAAGGGAAAATGAAATTAAACTATTTTTGAGTTTTTAAGATGGTACTGCCTTAAAATTATGGTTAATAGAGCTTATGTAAGTCTTTATATGACTTGTGGAAAACCTCATATACCTGTTTTATAAATCTATATTGGCACTGTGCCTTTTTATAGACCCTTTAAGCATAAAGTACCCAAGCTGTATGTAAAACTGTAAGTGATTAGCTCTTAAAGGAGCCCCAGCCAAGAAGACAAAGGCTAGCTTCAAGGTAATTTTTCCCACCACTAGTATTTGACAGTCTCTATAGTGTTACAGAATAGCTACTTAACATCATTTAGTTTTGTAATTGAACAAGTGCTGTATAATCGGATAAACTCCCCTGCAGAATGTAATTAATATTGATGACTCCATAAGTTTTCAGGAACATTCAGTTTCAATTGTGTTGTAAAACATTTCTGTGTGGTCTTTAATAAGCCAAAATCTGAATTACATACACTTCATTTTTGCAGCTCTATGTCTTATGCAAATTAACACTATGGGCCAGGAAGAAATCAATTACCGGAGACCTGTTCTCATTTACAGAACTTAAGTACTGACTCTGGTTTCAGGCTCCTGCCCTCGGTGTGGTTCAAAAAGGAGCATCTGCATAGGTACTCTAGGGACAAAAGGGCTGAACAATGCTGTTATTTTGGCAGCCAGTGGCATTCCCTCAGGAGCAGAACACATGCATCAGGTACAGGAGCTAATTCTCAGAAAGTCACCTGCTCAGCTCCTCCCTGCAGGCTGTCTCTGCTCTGTCCCACTGCTCTCTCCTGCTTTTACCAGTGCCTGCTCTGGGAAGGAAAGGACAAGGCACACCCGGTCCTCTGCTGTGACCTGGGCCTCTCCACGCTGCTTCTCTGTGCAGGTGTCTCTGCTGTCAGAGCTGCCTCTGAGAGAGAGACATGAAATACAGGCGCTGTTCTGAAAGCTGTGCTGCTGGTGGCAACCTCGGGGCTGAAGCACTAACCATAGCAAAACAAGGACTGGCAATGAGAAAATGAACTAGTCTGGAGTGAGAAACTGGTGCAAACTGGAGGGAAGGGAGAGAACAGCTGGCGAACTGTCCTCAGTCCCAGTTCAAGTTTATCTTTGAAATAAGCTCCTTAGAAATGTAGGAAAGAAAGAAAGCTTTCTCCTGCCTCTTGTCCCATGAGGTAGTGAATCGTACTTTCTTTTTGTAAGAAAGAAAGTTTGGGGGGTTTCTGCAGCTCTCTTCCCCAGTCTCTGCCTCTTTTCCCACCCTCCTTTTTGACTAGCTGCTGCTCCCAGCTTTTGCTGAGAAGGTGGTGGTTTTCTGTCTGAGCAACAGTAGGAAAGCGCTGTTCTTTGGCAGCTGAGAAGTGCAACAGCCTCTTCAGGCAAAGGGAACCTGGCTGCACGGACTAGCCATAATTCATGTTAGTCTTTGTCACAGGGGATAGACTGCACATGTATTTTTAATGAAATGTGAGGTTATCCAGATCCTAATGGAACTTACCTGAAAAGCTTCCTGTTTGTCACAGCTGATTAACCAAGGCTTGCCTTGATATCCAGATACAGCATCACCTCTACGCATTTGTAAAATTCATAAACATGATCTGTAGCAGATGAACAAATATAGGAATCACCACATGGTTGCTGTTAAAAAAGTGGGATATTTATCTCTGCTATTTTGGAATTTTTTTTTACAGTGTACCATGGATGTCTCTTAAAGTCATTGATAATCAGTAGCTGAAGAAGGTTATTATCTCCTTAACCCACCCTTGTCCTTCAGCACTTAAATTTGCAGCCAGCCATAGTTGATGTGTAGCTTTCTCAAAGCCAGGAGTAGTGAAGCTGCTCAGGCAGAAACTGCACAAGACCTGTTACCCCTCTTTGTAGCTGGGAAGAGAGCTATAGAAAATACACAGAGATGTTTTAATCTGTTAGAAAGGACATTTTATGGGGGAACACACTGACAGGCTTATAAGGCTTCATTCAGCATCCCTCCCTCCCACCAGAGCCAATTTTAAACCCATTTCCGGCTTTTGACATACCTTTTTTTTTTTCCCTCTGTTGTGTTCAGTTCACAAATAACTTGTGCGGTATTTCTTGTAAAATTATTGACTGGATTTTCCATGTGCTACTCATTTTGTGGTTTTCATCGCAAGGGTGCTTTCCTAGCTTGCTTCTTCACTGCGAAATTTATGCTGGAAACAGTTACATGCAGGTGTGCTGGAGCTGGGATGAGCTGGCTGAGATGAAATGGTGAGAATAGAGTGTATAAAATAACCACAGAGCTTCCTGTCCATAAGCCTCTCAGCACATGTCAAAATAGAAGTGAGAGATATCAGTATTTCTGTAATGTGTCTGAAAGCTCATCAGGAATTTCTTGAAGACTGGTTTTCCTGCAATTTTTAAGCTTTTCCCTAGCATCTGAAACTTGCGGGAGGAAAAAAAGAATCCCTTTTGGTTTGCAGCCAGAGCCCCACACCTGAGCACTTAGGCTGGAATGAGCAGCGGCCGTGCTTTGAAATTTGCCATTTCCTATTATTACCCAAGGGATGGAAGCTTGGCGTGGGGTAACCCGATCCAGTCTGTTGTTGCAGGAGGGATGGGACCTCGTGTCCCGATGTCCGTGTTTCCCATCTATGACCCTTACAACAGGCCCGATGCCATCACAACAGGGAGAGCTGCATAATTACTGGCTGTCCCAGCCAGCACTTGCACAGGGCTTTAGGAATTGGGTTGCCTGGCCAAAAGACTTAGTAAGAGGGAGGATAGCGGTGTTGGAAGGGTAAGGGAAGAGGCGTAGGGTCTGGCAGTGGTTGCCTGGAGGGAACAAGGCTTTGGAGAGTTATAATTATGTCGACCATTTGGGGCTGAAGGATGTCTGAGAATCTGCTGGACCTATTTCGTGGAAAATAGAAGTTTGCAGTTGCTGCCCCGGGCTCCGTTATTTCAGCGGCTCATCTCATTACAGGAGGATTCCGAGGAAACCTGCAGTGGGAACCTGGGAATAAGCTACCCAAAGGCAAAATCACTCTCTCACAGTGCTCTGTTTGGGTAGTGCTTGGAAAGGGGTGGGTTCAGATGGGTTCTCCAGCTCAGAAACAGAGGTCTTAATTGTGGGTGATGTGCACGTGTGGTGCGTACAACCAGGTAATCTCTCGGTAGCCGTATAAAAAGCTGGGTGTGTGTAACCAGTGTTAAATGTTCATACAGTTCAATGGCTTGCTGCAGGGAAAGCTGAGGCACTGCGTTGCCTGCCGTATTTTGCTTGATCCTTGTTATCTATCACTTGCTGTTGGGCATAGGAAAAGTTAGGGCTGGCAGAAGTATCTGCTGTGCAAATCCTCTTTGCAAATGTAATGCCAGGTAGAGCTTGGAAAGTGAATATGTCTGTAGTGGTTCTTGGGGAGGGAGGCTGAGGATATTGGTTTTTTGGCTTTCTTTTTAAACACTACTGTAAAAGGATTTCCTAGAAATGAGAAATTAGATCATTAGTGCAGGTATTAATGCCAAGCATGGAACTCTCACAGTGGTCTTTTTTCCAGAAAAAATTTCAATAGACTTATGGTAAGCAATTTTTTATTTAATTTTTTTTTTCTTTAACAAATGTAACATGAAATTACATAAATGCTTTATCTCTTAAAAATGAAAAGGTAAAAAAAATTAGTCTAAAACAAGTTACAGGAATCTGTGCATAGAGTAAAAAAAAACAAATATAGCCTGGTAACAGCTGATGAAAGCTATCGTAGAGCTCTAGAAATCCTTCAGAAATTAAATGTTTATAACAACTTGAAGCACATCAAGTCAAAATGGCACAACTACTCTGAGTCTCAAGCTTGAAATGTTGGTATGAATCCATAGGGAATTTGAGTAAACTGGTAAATAAATGCTTCCTCCACTTCTGTGCATTTGACAGCTGTTGTATTTTAGATGTGATGTCTCTTTTTTTCTGTTAATGCTCCTAAAACTGTGTTTTTCAAAATGTGGACTAATTCTCTCAAAAGGAGGAATCACAGTTAACAAAATGGAAAATCTAAAAGAGTCAGGAATGGGTGAGTTCATGGAAAATCTGTGCAATATTTTGCAGCTTGGTAGGAATATAGCGTAAGTGTGAAGTGGAACAATTAGTGATTTACGTAGTGAGATCACTGGACATGTGTACATACAAATGGGTGTGAACACAAAAACCTCAATAAAAAATTTAAAAGTACATTTCACAGAAATTAATAGCTAGCTAAATAAGATGTGCTAACACTTATTTATCTTTCCAGTGTAGAAAGCTTTGATATTCTTAAAATCTTCTTCCACATTAATTTTGATTCTTCATCTTGCACTGTAATTTATTTATGTATATCTGTTTATCTCTAAGTGGTAGATGGACTTTCATCCTTCACTCTAAAACAAAAAAACCAAACCCAAAGCAAACAAACAAAACCCCAACCCAAACAAAACAAAAAAGCCCAGCAAACTTTAACTTCATCTTTATTTTAGCTCACATGTGACACTCAGTGCTATTATCTTTTTTTGAACTAGGAACGACAGCGGCTTGAGACAATCCTCAATCTGTGTGCAGAATACTCCAAATCTGACAGCGACCCTGCTGCGGCTACTACAGTTGCTGATGTTCAAAAAATTAACAAAGAACTCGAAAAACTTCAGCTCTCTGATGAGGATTCCGTGTTCGAAGACTCCCAGATGAATCTGGAAACGAGGTTCAGAAGCCACTTGAAATCATCTGCAAGCGACTCAGATTTCTCGGAGCTGAGCAGCCACAGCCGTGGCACTGCTGCTTACCTACCCTCGCGAGGGCTGAGAGCTGATGAGCCCTTCAATGAGAGTGCCAAGCCCCCCCCTTTTGCTGCTCCCAGCTTCCTGAAGGACGCCACCGAGTCATCCTACCTAAGCATCACACCAAAGGTAATGCTCTGTAGGAGGAGACAGTGAAATTCAGGCTTTGCTGCTTGAAATCCTCCTCTAGGAGCTGGCTGTCCTGGCAGGTGCCACAATTAGGCTGGCTTAGGTATGAGAATTAATCTCAGAACTCATACAATTTTATAAGCCATCAAATGTAGAAAATATAGCCAGCAAAATGTACCAGCCAGCAAATGATAATTTCATATCTTGTGGAAGCTAATGGTACTGGAAGTTGGTGGTTTTTTTTAGTGGGATGTACAGCTCAGGAAGAGTTTTAAGATTTTCCAAGGGAGAAGGATTTACTTGAACAATTACAGCTACTTAAATAAAGAAGGTTTCCTGAACCCTGCTTAGCATCCTGCTGAGATGTAGGAGGGAAGGGATGCTCTGCTGTTTTCTCCCAACCCGAGGCTCTTGTAAGAGGAGTATGTTTTCTCACACTCACATGGGAGGTGAAGTTGCCTGAGCCGAATTTACTTTCCTGTCTCCTTTCCCAGGGTTGGACTTGAGCCACTTGCCAGATCAGCTGTTGTCTCTTGGGGATGATACGGTGGCAGCAAGCCTCCTGCCCCTCCAACCCAACTGCTGCCTTTAATGAGCTGCACCTCCTTTCCTGTGTGCTTCTCACTGCTGCTTCATTACCAAAAGGAAATTGTCCTTTAATAAAGGAGCTAACAGCATTCCTAACCATTTCCTTGCTAGTGCAGCAGCAGCCTCCTCCTCCAGGCTGTGCCAGAGCAGCAGTGCAGCAAATCCCAGTGGCAGGCAGTGTGTTAAATAACTGGATTCAAGAGCTGGAATCAGGAGCGTAATGAGACCAAGCAAAGCCATAAAAGCAGGTTTCTGTTTAACAAGTCCACACCTTCAAAATAGTTTGTCTCTTCCATTTACTGTTATTTACATACGGTATGATCTTCAGCATGGTTATATGCCTAAGGTGAATTGTATTTAACCCCTGCTACACTCACAACTCGAGAGTCAATAAAAGTGTGTGTGTAGAAGAAGAGAGAAGTGTGATAGAAACACATTTTCACTTCCAAAGGGTTATCCCTCTGGAAATCTGTTGAGTCTGCTGGTGTGAAATTGTGTTGAACGGAAACATGCTATTATGGCTTGACTCGGTCTTTCCACGTTAAAAAGGCTGTAACACATTTCACTTACAAGTTGCCATGGTCTTGCATTTCTTTCCCATTGGTTGCTTTCTTCATGCAAGTCAGAGATCCTATTTTAAATCCTTATTAGGAAGCTGAAATCAAAGATGTTATGTCAGCATTATCTGAACAGGAGACTGGACAAAAGGAGGCTTTCCTGCTAGGATTACTATTGCTAAATCAAGGAATGCCATTCATTCCTTCATTGTACAGAGGGTTCTGTTAAGCCCTGAGAAAAGCAGCAGCAAACAACTGCGTTAATGAAGTGCAGCTTGTTTTAAAATATTGAGCTCAGATTTGTTCAGGATGAAATGCCTGCTCTCAGAGTAGCCATTCAGTAGCTGAGCTGAGCCTCTTTTGAGCAAGGCTGTGTGGCCCAGAGGTGACTGCAAAGCCCTGCACGCAGCCCACCTCTAATCCTGGTTGGGGATAATGAGCCAACAGCCTTCCCAGAGGAAGGAGATTGCAAACCCCTGGGGTCAAGTGAACGTGAAGAATGCGTTTCAAACTCAGTGCTGTTTGGTCTAGTGTTTGATGGTATAAGATCACAGGTATTTTCTTCATAATCTTGTTTAGTTCTTGTTTAGTCTTGTATCTAGTAAGGAAATGGCAATGAAAAGAGGAACATTAAGGACGCTACTTCCTCAGTGCTGCCTGGGGAGATGGAACCAACTTTTGTCCTTATTTTACAGAAGCTGCCCATCTTAATGGCTGGTTACAAAAATGTCCTATCCTACCTCCTGGCCTCTATTAAATGAACAGCTGAAATTGACACAAAAAGCATCTTCATCTGTCTGCGTTATTTTTATAAGGGAAAAATTGGATTTTTACAACCTAAATAGCAGACCATGTAAAGTATTCTCAAAGGTTAAGTTTTAGTAATTCCTTTAGAATGAATAGTATTTACTGTTAAGTATAGTATTTACTTCCAATGCCTGGAAGTAAAGTATCATGTTTGTTTCTCTTGTACACCTCCTAAATATAGAAATAGCAATATAGTCGATGGGAAATATGTAATGGGTTCAAAACCAACAGTGCCATACTTGTCTAAAACGAGAATGATATGAAAGGGGGCAGAAAAGACAGTGTTTGCCTCTTTTTCTAATGAACCTCTTGTGATGTGCAACTGCAGATACCAGAATGCACCAGTGAAGAGCAGAGAAGGCAGGAGCTTGGTCGACTGGAGGAGGAGCGCATAGTGATACTGAATAACTTGGAAGAACTTGAGCAGAAGATCAAAGATTTAAATGACCAGATGGATGAGTCCTCAAGAGAGGTATAAAATATGGTTCTTGTTTTCAATGTCTTGCTTGTTACGTGTGTCTACATAGCGCAAGTCTGATGGGTTCAGCAAGCACATAGGGAACTCGTGGATATGTGTAGCCTTCATATTCTGTGCTTTTTCACCTGAATCACAAACCTGGCAGTCTCCTATTATGAAGGGTATTTTTTCCCAGCTGGGGGATGCTTATGATGCTTGGATTAGCCTTTCCCAGCTGTAACCATTACACTCTGAAGTGGAATTGGAACAATCTTGCTTGTTTAATGGTCACTCAGTTGATCCAAATACCTTGTGTCACTTGGGAGTTTTATGGTGGTATCTCCTGTGGCTGTTTAAAGAGAAAGGAAGTGAGACAACTTCCTTTCAAACCTCCTTGGCTTTACAGTGGCAAGGGTATGTTGGCACCCTCTTGACTTCTGGAATCTCACAGTTGCAAACTAAGCTGGCCAGGCATTTGGGTTGTGCCTGCTCCAATTATCAGCAACAGGAAAGAAACAGCTGTTCCAGAAGGGTTTCCTACGGAGCCTGGACACAGAGACAGTATCATAACAGGAGGAAGCACAGAGAAGAGATAGAAAACAAAAAGTTTTGGAAAAAAGAATCTTCAAGCTAAAGTTGGTTTGGACTTTATTTTGCAGTATTTTATGTTGCAATTTTACTTTTTCTCAAACTTGTGACCTCTTTTTAACTTTTGTGGCAGAAAAACTTACGGGGTTTTTTTTTCCCCTCCCCTTTCTAAAAAATATTTCTCTCTTGTGAGCCAACTCATTCCCCTCCCCCCTGAAAATAATGTGTATCAAGATTTCTTCTGAATCTGGACTGCTTCTGAAAGATGTTTTGTGTTCCTAGTTGGATATGGAATGTGCCCTTTTGGATGGGGAGCAGAAATCTGAAACAACAGAGCTGCTGAAAGAGAAGGAAATATTGGATCATCTAAACAGAAAAATAGCTGAACTGGAGAGAAATGTTATTGGTGAAAAGACAAAGGTAATTCATTTATTGTAGCCTGCTGTGTGCTCTGTTCCCCTTGATCTTCAAAATATATTTATATGGTTAATATTAATGGAGCTTATTGGATGCAGTACTGCCTGTAAGTAAATTTGCTTGATAAATATGGAAGAAAAAATAATTGTTTCACCATAATTTCCCTTTAACAGTATTGTTTTCCAAGGTATGACTGAGAAGCAAAATGTAGTAAGCTCAAGTAAAAAGACCTGACCTACTGTGAAGATAATTTTATTAATAAAAACGCCGTATAGGGCTTGTACTTGGGTTATCTGTTGTTTAAAAGAACAGTATTAATTGCACTGTTCCATTACCCTCCATTATAAGTTATATAATTTGGGGAAAAGAAAAGAAATTATTTTCTCAGCAGAGGAACAAAATGAAAAAGGGTGCAGTTTTTATCTAATAACATATAGAATATGTAAGACATTCATCAAGTATGTCATTTTAAAGCAATTATGTTGTTTTGTTTGCTGACTGACAATTTTAGTACTGTAGAATATTCCCTCTGTAATTAAGTCTCAGGAATTAATTAGTTTTGATACACAGTCACATACTTAATTGCTCTCAACTACAGAAGAAATATATAGGCATATATCTTTCCACAATAGGATAGCAGTATAATAAGATTTTAAGTGCAGAAATGGAAAGGGCCTGCAAGATGAAGTTGTCCCCCTCAAGCCAGGTAGTGCTGGTTCCCTCCAGCAGGCTCCTTGCTGGCCTCTCCAGGCATGCAGTTCCCTTCTCCACAGGGGATGTGCCACGGCCAATAATACCTCAAGGTCAGGAAGTTTTTCCAGGGTTTTCAGCCAGTGTTGTTTCCTTTTTAAATTTCATCCTCTACCTCATAATTCAGACCTGTCACTTGTGGAATTGCTCTAGCTAGTGTCTTCTCTTTTCTTAAGCTTTCCAGAAATATCTGGAAGTTTCTGCATTATTTGCTTTTGCTTAGACAAGCTGCAGGTTTTTAGCACTTTTGCAGTTCCCATTTAATTCACACCTTACAGCTTGCATTGTTTTGTTCTGAGCTTTCTGTCTTCGATTTCTGCCTGCTCTGTCAGGAGCCTGGCTGTTGTTTTGTGGCTGTGCTTATCAAGCCTGTGTCTGAAAAGGAGAATGGTGCTCCCACATCTCCTCTCTGTGGGGAGACAGTGCACATCCAGTTTGAGTTTGAACTTCCCTGGACTTCCCTGTCTGCACTGTTCCTTGTTCTTGTGTACCCCTCACTGATCCTTCAGCTTTCAGTGTTGCCTGTGGTCACATTTTAAGTTGCCTATGGGACATGTTTCATACTTGCTATTTAGCAGAAAGATGAGTTTAAAGTGGGTATCAGCAGACAGGGTGTGCAACCAGATACCCTTCAAAAGGATGCTGCTGGAAGTTCTGGTTGGTAAGTGGTAATAAATAACATGTTCAGAAATTCAAGAGATCTTTTGCCTTTTGTATGGTTTCTCTGTAGCCTCAAAGTTCAATTAAGCTAATGGAAGTTAATGTAAAATCTGGAGGAAATTTAAATTTCCTTGCCAGTCACCTGACGGACTGTTAGTGTGTATGTAGCAGTGAGAAAATTCAAATGGCAGGTCTAGTTTAAATTTTCAGTTGAAATGAAACATGGAAAGCAGCCTATAAAAAGCACTTGTTGTTTCTAAGGCAAGTTAACTCAAAACATTTTTTTCAGTGTGAGGCATGGCACTAGTCAGATCAGTTACAAAATTTTAGTTCTTTTCTTTTGCGTTCCTCTTTGTTTTAAACAAACAAACAAACCAACCAACCAACCCAGCTGTGAGTGTGTGCTCTAAATGTCAAGCCATGGCTCAGTTAATACTGAGATTATCTTTGTAGGAATAAACTCACAGTTCTTTTTTTTTTTTTTTAATATGCTGAAAGCATTGCATAAAATTGAAAGTTGATAATAGAAATGGGAGATGGGCTTCTACGAAAGGAGTAAAGTATAAAGTGACAGCTGAAGTGTTCTAGGGAAATTAGCGTCAGCCAGCAAAACAGATGGCACTGATCCTGTCAACACATAAAAGTTCTGGCTGGCTTAAAACGGTAGCATTTTTTAAAGCTTGATTATTGTGTCTATGTTAAAGTTCAGCCATGCAGATCTGATGCAAGACAGTCAACATCTTGGCTCTGTAGTAATAGAGGATCAACCCCCACCCACAAGAAGGGGGCTCAGCTGGAGGTGGCAGGTGGTCCCTTTTGCTGAAATAATTTGAAACTTAGGACAGAATTAAGGCTTGGCCAGGAGTTTTCACTCTGCTGATGGTACTTTTTGTATTGTTTCTTGCTAAAACAAGTGTCTCAGTGTCCACAGGTTGGTCACAGTTTCTGTTAGTTGCCTGAGTATTTCACCCCTACCAATACCTGGGCTGTTCGTTTTGGTGGGGCTTCAAGGCAAGAAGCTGTTGGGGTCCCATATCTCGAACAGTGGTTACATTTCTGTCAGGGTAAGGGAGTGATATCTGCATACACCACATGGTGTTGGTTGTCTGGAGGTGAGAGGGAGAGTTCATTTCACTTGTGAAACGATGGTGGGGCAGTAGTGCTGTATATGATGGCACTTGTCTATGGAGCAACTTGAGTATCTCATGGAATTTGCCACTGATCTTGGCACCTGTTTGACAGGAAACTCCTGCCTGCTTGAGTCTCATCCTTACCCATGCACCTGTTTGAAAAACTTGTGAAATTCCTAAAAAGAGAGATAATAAACTACAACCTAATTATTGCACCATGTTATGTACTTGAAATGGACTGTACGTAAAAGCTCTTGTACTACCTTCTACCTGATTATTTGATTTTTTTTTATTATTATTATTATTTTTAAATGCCCTGTGCATATTGCATGTAGGTGAGGACACAAAGTTTTGCCAACTTTTTCAGAGTATTAAAGCCACAATTTTTAGTCCTTGCAAGACAAAAGAATTGACTGGAAAACATCCTGGAAGTTGGAAGGCAGGAGTGAGTTCAGTTTTGGGCTATCATTGTGCTCTTTGCTGTGGTGCAATGTCTCTGTGTCCCAGCCCCTTGCTTGTAAACCAGGGATGTATTTTGTGAGTGGGTTTGTACATTGTATGTTGAGCTGCACGCTGGTCTCATCCGAGTCCTGTGCTCAACCCTCTCGGATCATGAGGCAGAACTAATGTGGGGGAGAACAAGGGGAACCAGTGGGGTAAACGGTGTAGTGCCCACCCTCAGGGGAGTTGAAAGCATTTCCCTTGCCTTTGTGATTATGCCACCACACAAGTTGTAAGGAATGAAGCAACTTGTGTTGATTTACTCAGGTTTTGAAAATCAGAGCTGTGGGTGATTGCCATTTCAAAAAGATGACAGAACCTTTCAGCACCCCTGCAGGACTCAGCATAGTTCTGCTGTGGTGCCTGTCTGCCAGGTACAAGTGCTGTCAGGACTCAGTTGTCCTGGCTGGGGCAGCTACTTCCAGAGCTGTTTCACATGGCCTGTGCTTTCAGCTGTGCTGGAAACCATTCTAGGATACAGAGAAAAGTTCAACTTTGCCTCCTTGGCTGTCCTTCTTGAGAACACCTTACAATCACCTTTCTTTCCTTTCTTTCCTTTCCTTCTTTCCTTTCCTTCTTTCCTTTCCTTCTTTCCTTTCTTTCTTCATATTTGGTTTTATCTACAGAAAAAGATGATGACCTACATATGTGAATATCAGCATTTAAGCTATTAATCACAAGTTCCATTTATGCAGGGAGGGCCCTGGTAAGTCCTTACTAACGTAATTTGACAGATACAGCTTGAAACTCTCTGGGACAGGGCTTAGTTACAGATCTTGACAAAATTACTTTAGGCACAGCCTGCTCTAGAGAGAGCTGAGCTGGGCAGTACCTGAAACAAGCAAGCAGGTGAAGCTTTTCCCTTCCTTTTTCCCTTTTCCCTGCCACCAGGGCCTAGCTCCCTGTAACTAGCACGGCAGTCATTCTGTACTGCGTACAACAGTGACGCTGTTGTTTCCAGTGGAACAGCACCTCAGGTCCAGGTGCTGTTTGCATTTATGACTTCCTTCCGATGAGCCTTCGCTCATGAGGCTTAGATCAGGACTGACGTTTGTCTATAAGGAAATTGGAGAAAATTGTATTTGCCTGATTGGATGTCATCCAGCTCTGCAACGCTCTTTGTTTTCGCGCAGTGCCTCCTTAATCTGTGCCATTTTAAAACATGCAGTCCAGCATATGTGGAGAAGGATGGTTAATGATTCCCCACACCCCATGTCTCCAAGTAAAGCATGAGGCTGAAAGTAACAGCATAGCCAGGGAAAGAAAGAATAGATCAGTAAGCATGAATAAACAGAAATAACTGAAAATTAGTAGTGAATTCAGCGGGCGTGCTGTGGGAGCTAATCACAGCTAAACGGGAGTTTTGACAGGCCATTTCAAAACAAGTATTTATGAAAAAGTTGAGACTCAAAAAAGAGAGGGAGATTATTCCTTTTCTTCTAGAGAACCTTTGCCTTATGTCATGGTAGAAATATGTACTCTGGAACTCCTTTATCAACCCGGGTTTCCTCTCCCTCTTCAAGAGCAGAAATCAGGAGCAGCTGGCAGGGGATAACTCATCTTTTTTGGAATACATTTAATTTTGTCCACATGCTTTTGTGAAAATATTTTTTCAGTCATTAACAGAATATCCCAGACATGCCAAAACATTTGAAGCTCAGGTTCTTTGCTGAATTAGTACTGCAAAGACTTGCAAGAATAGAGTCAAGGAAAGAGCAGCTGTCTGATGAGCCACCAGCAGTCAAAGTTAAATATACTGGTCACCTCTCTCCTCAATCCTTTCTCTTCTGGATACAAAATTTCTGCTGCTGGATTTTATCCTGGTGAATCTGACAAATTTATGTCATATAGCATAGCCTCTTACATATTTACTGGTCAGATTCCAGTTCAGCAAGATGTAAGCAAGTGTTTTAAAATGATGAGCTCCAAGTCCATAACATTATCTACCTCCTTAAGACACAATACACAAGATAAGGTGTTTTGAGGAATACTTGTATCTGCTGGATATACCCACATAAGGATATCCTGTAGAGAGAACACTAATGAACACAAAGATGATTACAAAGACTCAAGGAGAAAAACCTGAATTCACAAGCTTTCTTTTAAAACATTCATGAGAGAAATATCAGAATGTGTTATAGCCCTAATGGGAATCCTCTTACTGTCTTCTGGATGCTGAAGACTATAAGAATTTGTATTTCCTAACTTGATTTTTTTTTCCTGTGAATGGATGATTTCCTGTGATTTGGATGATTATTTCCTCATTTACCCTCATGCAGGAGCAGTGCTCTACAATCAAGGGCTTTCTTTTTGCCTCCCCATCTGTTCACTAGGACAACACATTGCAGTGGTCAGAGAATGAGCTTAGAAATTCCAAAAAACTTGAGTTGTCTTAGGAGCGGGTTAATGTGGGCACCTATTGGGATTTTTTTACTCGAAGCAGAGGGATCACTTCCTCTGATTTAAAATGCTTTTTAATAGTAGATTAATGCATGCATCTGAAACAAGACTGAGATCTCTTGTATAGATGCCATCACTGAATACAGACTGTTATATAATAAATTAGTTACCACTCGTACAGAAAAAAGAACTGTTATGAACAACCTTCTTCTATCTTACTGTACTCCTTTTCATATACCTGGCATACTTTATATTTTCTCCTCTTAATAGCTTTTGTCATGAAACCCACAGGGATTTAGTGACAAAGAAATTGTGGCAAGTTTAATGCATCTGTCCTTGAAGAGATCAAGGAATGCAAGAAAGAGTAGTCTGAAAATACAGAAAAGGAGCATGTACAGTTTGCACAGGAGACTCTTTTATTTCAGTGGGGTTTTCTAGTCAGTTATATGCAGTTACATTTCTTAGAAACCTGTGAGAGTTGTGAGAGTAGCTGATTCCATACTGGGAGGGAGTGAACATGCATGTCTGAAGTTTAGTGTGGGTTATGAGATGCTGCTACCTTAAAACATGATGATTTATAGGTGAGTTGGACTGAGGAAGATCCTGGAGTACTTCAGACTAGAACATGGAAAACATAAGAGGATATTAGAAGCGATTCATTCAGCTTGTTGAGTTTTTTCTTTCATTTGCCTTGTAGGCTTATTTACAGTTTCTCTCTGAAACTAACACATACCTTGGGTTTTGGAGGGAGTTTTTTTGTTTGTTTGGGGGTTTTTGGGTTTTTTTGTATTATTTTGGAGGGCAGGGAGATTTGGAAGGTTGGTGAGTGAGCCCAAATCACCTAGCCATAAAATTCATTTCACAGTGAGCTGGTAAAAATGATAGGGTGCTTACTTGTTTAGGGATTTTGTGTCCAGTTTTTAGCTGGGTTTTTGAGAAGCTTTCTCTATTTCATCCAATTTACTTTCATTTCTTCAGAGTTTATATGAGTTTTTGCAGGAAGGTTGGTTCAGAGGGCACGTGTTCATGCAGCCACATGTTGCCTTACAATTTTAGCCAGCCTGCCTGCCTGCAGTAGGGATGAAAGACAAATGGAAAAGCAGCAGTTCTCTGCAGAAAGGGTGTGGGAAACCACTGGGGCTTAAAGTAGCAGTATTGATCAGGCATAGGGCATCTTTAACCACTGGAGACAGCACTGAAGCAATTTGTTTCTCCTTCTTCCTGTTGTTCCCATTCCTGTAGGGGCTATGATTGCCTTTAATACCATCCTCTTCTCTGTCATGATCATCTAGGAGATGTGTTGTATATATAGTCTTTTCTTTTGCTCTTTCTTTGCCCTAAAATCAATTCTACCAGATCTAAAGATTGATTTCCTTTTCTGACCCATGTTGATCACTTATGGTCGGTGTTCATACCACGTGTTCTCTGCTGACATCCCCTCTCTGTGCCTTTGAGGACAGTGTCACACATCAATTCTTTCTACTGCTATCCTTCACAATTTCCAGAAGTCCTCCAAAACAGATCCAAGCATTGCCCCAGCATCATCAAACCCCAAGTCAGTCCTGCTTTGTATTCGGGCTGACCCCAAATTCGTTCATAACATGCATGTGGAGGCAGACCGTAGGCCAAATTGGGCAGTAGGCTAAGACCAGATGTTGTACTTGTTTCCTCTGGAAATTGGATGTTAAGAATTCAGCCAGCCTGCAGTTGATGTGCCTCCAGTGTCAGCGCTGTGGCTGTCTGCAGAGAAGTACTGTGCTGGTTTGGACAAATTTGGAGGAAAATATCCTCTAAGAGAAAAACAGGTTACAACCACCCTTCCCCCCACCAGGTTCGGGAAAAAAGAAATTTTCCTCGAAGGAAAGTGAAAGAGATAAAAACTATTTTTTAACAAACACACAGGAAAAGGATAATAATGCTAAATAATAAAACTCTTGCTATAGAGAGAAACCTGGGAAGATTTCAGAGTCCTTCTGTAGGTGTGGTCTCTCTCCTCCTCGGAGCTGGGTCAGCGAGGGCCCACCCCCCACCCCCGGGCCTTGGGGGGAAAATTCTCCCGATGTGTTCTGATGTTGTTGAAACAGTCCAGAAGAGAAGAAGGGAAAAAACCAAAGTCCCAGGAAACAAAGTTCAGCTTTCCGTCTCATGCCGGGAAGAGAAGAAAAAAGCCAGCTGGCTGAAGAAGCAAGCAGGGTGCTCCCTCCGTGCTACCGCAGCCGGAGAACGCACAGGAGTGTAATCTCTGTGTCCTTGAGAAACTGCTTTGAAAAGTTCGTTTGGGTTTTTTTTTTTCTCTCAAGCTCAGTTTAAAGGCACAGAAAAGGCACAAAATTAGGTTTTGGGCATAGAGCTTGATAGGGGATATACATCATAGAGTCACCCCCAAGACAAGTATTAACCAAGTCCCAGCTCCTGCGGTTAAATGAGGATGAGCAGCAGGAGCGTGGGTTCTGTTCACAGCCATGCCGCCGGCTGCTCCGGAGCAAACAGCTTGTGGAGTCAGCCACAGACCTGCCTCGGCTGCATCTTGCACTTGGCTTGTGAAGTTATGAATCTTTCCCCTTCTAGAAGAACTTGCCTTGATTCACTTATAGAAAACACTGTATGAAAAATTTCTCACTCACTTCTCATTTCTCATTCTCATTCAAATTACTTTTTGTGAATTAAATGGACTTCACCAATGCACAGCTTGAGACGTCAGCAAACTTAACTCCACAGCTGCAGAACACAGAATGCCTCTCATTGCTGAAAGTGATATTTCCTGTTAAGACTGCACATTTTGAAGGGAGACAGTTTGGTGGGATGTTAGCACTTCCTATGCTATAAATAGACCAGATGAGTATCACTTTCAATCTCAAAGGAATACATTTCTAATTTCTTGAGGCATGTAACAGTATCCCTGGCAGGAGTCTCAGGGAGTTTTATCCTTGCTGATGATGTCTCCTCACACTCGAGGTTTGACTTGCTCATTGATGAATGAGCATGCTTGTAGCAGTGCATAGAGATTTAGAGAGCTATTCATAGCTTCAGAGGCACTGCAGCCAAGGTCAGAGAAGTCCTTGCTGCTTTGGATGGCTAGGTGGGCAGAAAAGGCAAGTGTGAAACAAGGTGGTAGACCGTGGGTTGAATGTTAAATGGACAGCAGAGTTTGTGAGGAGGGGAACCATCAGTTTATTCATAGCTTTCCTTCTGTGTTGGAAATAAGCATGATTCAGCAAATGGGGCTTCCTGGGAACAGCAGTCTAGAGGTGACCTCGCAGGAGTTGCATGCTTCTCCCTCATTGTGCAGCTCGCTCATGCTACATCCTCTGTATTTCTGATCCCTGCTGCTGCTGTTGTAAGACAGAATCTAGGACAGTAAGTTCAGGTCGGAGAATATGCTGGCTCAGTTGCTCCTTTTCACAAGCTTAATGAAATGTATTTGTGTTCAGCGTATTGTTCATCTGATTGTATGAACTGAGAACCTGCATGTGTAAATGAACATAATGGAGCTGGGAATCTGGTTGACATTGGACTTGAATAAAAAATTCTTCCTGTTGTTGTTTTTAGATACTGGGAAAACTGAATCCCAGCCCCTGATCCCACTCAGATTTAGAGATAAAATCATAAAGAAAGCAGGCAGCTAATACAGGTTTATTACTGTGCCTCTGCCATGCATAAGGGTTTGAGAAACTTGTCAGGCATAGCAAAGAGGAAGTTTTCCCACAGTTTGAAATGGCAAGTAGTGTATACTAGAAGACATTCCTTCTCTATGGCAAAGGGTGATGCAACGTCCAATCATACAGCACCTGCTGTGCCACACATTTGATTTCAAAATTAAATAATAGTTGGGAGTGGAAAGAGTGGAAATGAGTAGATGCTGTGACAGAATTCAGCTGTTCTTGGAGTAGCCAGAATACTGTTAATTTTTGAGTATTAAGGAGAGATGATTAGAGACCATCTGAAAGGAGATGCAATACTACAAAACAACAAGTAGGAAAAGAAAGCTATACAGGTGTGATGCTAGAAGATAGCAGAGAGCCTGGTTTCAGGGGCTTACTTGATTATTTATGCCTGGCATATCAGGCTTAAATTGGTTTTTTCCAGTTATTAATTTCTGAATTGGAGAAAATGCATCTGCTGTGTTGGCCAGTGTAGATTTAAGTGAAAGACTTTGAAAAAATGCTCTGTGCTCTGATTTATTGGTTCCTAAACTTTGGTCCACAGATAAATAACAGTCTACAGGCAAGCTTTAAGTGATATGCAGTCAGTCTTTGGAGCAGCGTTGCACAGTAAATCATGGAGTATTTGATTACAAAGATTAAAAGGCCAAAGGCTTTGGGGGGTGAGAAGCAGTGTGCTGAGTACTGCTGCTTGCGTGGAACAAAAGGAAAGCTGAACTAGTTGAAGGAGACCAGGGAAGCTGTCCCCTGTGATCCCCATGAACAGGTTTACAGCTCCTGTATCCTGAAGCAAATTTGCTGGATCACTTGGTGTTTCTGCTGCAACAGGATTTCCTGGCCCAGAGTTATTTCTTCATAATGCTCTGTCTCATTCTGTCTTTCCACTGCTTGCTAAATGTACTTATCTGTACAGAGCTACACAGGCATGAAATTCATTCTCCTGGGTAGGTCCATTTCTTCCTCACTTCCAAACTGCAGTCATTTTCCATCCACCTTGCTTTCTAAAAGCTACTCATTCTCTCTCAGCTTCATCAGTTACCTCACTAACATGGCTACAGTCTCCTTACTTTATTTTTCTTTTACATTAGGTGAGACAAGTGTTTGGGCTGGGGGTTTAGCAGTCATCCAGGCACAGGTCCAAAGCACAGCGATGAGAGAGAATTAATCACGCCACTAGAACGATGAATGTTTTGTTTTGATCCTTTTGCATCCCACCATTGCATTTCAACTAACGAGGTTTCTGTCTCTGACCTGCGCGCTTCAACTGTTCAGTAAGGTTGTGCCACACACTGTCATAATCACTAACAACTGCTTGGGTTTGAAGGTAATTGTCTTTATTTTCTGGTTCATGCTTCAGGAAAAATTAAAACTTGATGCTGAGAGGGAAAAACTAGAGAGGCTTCAGGAGCTTTACTCCGAGCAGAAGACGCAGCTTGATAATTGCCCTGAGTCCATGAGGGAACAGTTACAGCAGCAGCTGAAGAGGGTCAGTAGCAAGTTTCAAGATCGCACTAATTTTTTTATTTTGTTGATTTTGAATTTTCTTTTTTTTTTTAATTAGTTAAGTGTAACATTTTCTCTTTCAAGTACCCAGTGTCTGAACATATTTGCAACTTAGAATTGTTAATACTCACGAGGGTTATGGCTTTTTTGTGGAATGCTTGTAATAGATTATGTGCATGATGGCAAACAAGTAGAGTGCAAATGTGTGGATTAGAAATCATGTGGTGTTGAATGTTTTTACAGCTGTGGGTCACTTGCCTGTAATTAGCCCTTTAGGCCTGCTGGGTGATGTGGAAGCTGTTGTGATGTTTGGATGGATGGTGGAACATCATTTTTTACCTGTGTGAGCAAAGACAGGAATTGGCCAGTAAATGAGCATCTCGGTGCAGCCATGGATAACTTCTCTTTTTCAATAGATAACTTAGCTCTTAGCCTGAACTGTACTTTGAAAAATTAATTTTGAAGATTTTACCACTTACTAAAATGGCTTTATTTGGTTCTATATTTTCAACAGTGTCACACTGGTATAAATAAACTTTGCATAAAGTCTAATTGTAACTTGATTTTAGTTTGTGTTATTTGTAAGCAAAAAAGCTACAATATTGTCAATGAAGGCACCGTTATTTTCTGTGGAAAAATCTTAGTATTCATTAACCTTAAGTGTGTTATACAGCACATATAGTTAGCTTTAGTGGGCGGGGGAAATAATTTTGAAAGCATCAGTATGGCAAGCTCAAGAGGCCATCTAAAAGTTAATTGTTTTTTCTGTCTTGGGCGTTTATATCAGGAAAAAAGGCTGTAATAGCAGGGATGGAAAAAAGGCTTTTCTGCTTTATAGGAAATACTCTTTAGATGTTTTATTTGCAGAATTCTATTCTGTTTTTCAAAGAGCAAAAAGTAAAAAAGTCGAGCTTTGGAAACAACAACGTTAAATTCTCAGTTGCTACAGGAAAAGTGTGCTGGTTTTGAGACACAAAGATTTTTGTACGTTACCTTAAAAAAAAAAAAAGGCAGTATTATGTAATGTCTCATACATATTAAAAGGAAAGGAAGCTTTTCCTCTGCAGTCACATGCTTGAATGTATTAATTAATGCATGAGATGCTGCAGTCTTGTTGCTGTGGGATGGTAGTAAATCTCTTTTCACTATTGACCACCAAGAGGCTTCTAGAAATCCGTTTGGTTAAATTTTTTTAAATTTTTTTTTGTTCCTGACAAGTTGTCTTAATGATGATTTTGGGTTTGAAAGTGGGACAAAACTTGAAATGTGGGGGTGTACTTAAGTGTCCAGTTAGTTCTATTGCATATTATTCCAGGCCAGTTGTAGTGGAAGTTAGCTGTGGCTGCTGTGGTGAATGCAGAAGAAGTTATCACTGAATGAGTGCCCAGGAGCTCTCAAACTGATCTCAAGTGTGAGAGCAGACATGAAATGATTCTAAGTATCATACCCAAAATAGAGAAAATATCTTCCCCAAAAATAACTGGGGCTCCCAACAAAAGAAAGACATGGGCCTGTTGGAGTGAGTTCAGAGGAGGCCACAAAGATGACCGGAGGGCTGGAGCACTTCTCTTGTGAGGAATGGCTGAGAGAGCTGGGTTCAGCCTGGGGAAAAGAAGGCTCAAGAAAGCCCTTACAGCACCTTACAGCACCTTCCAGTACCTAGAGGCGCCTTCAAGAAGGCTGGAGAGGGACCTTTTAAAAGGGCAGGTAGTGATAACACAAAGGATAATGGCTTTAAACTGAAAGAGGGGAGGTTTATATTAGATGTTAGGAAGAAATTCTTTACTCAGAGGTTGGTAAGGCACTGGGACAGGTGGCCCAGAAAACTTGTAGACTCATCATCCCTGGAAGTGTTAAAAGCCAGGCTGGATGGGACTTTGAGCAACTTGGTCTAGTGTAAGGTTCCCTGCCCATGGCAGGGGTTTGGAATGAGGTGATCTTTAAGGTCCCTTCCAATCCAAACTATCCTGTGAAATATCTGAGTCTGCAACATGTTACCTTGTGCTACTTTACTGACAAGGAGGAAAGCATGAAGGAGACAAATTCCCTTGTTCTCTGGAGCTTCAGTAACTTGGTAATTTGTGCCCAGGAGAGCGGGCAGCCAATTTCACTGTAGCAGCTGGCTGCATGGTGGGTCTGGAGTTTGGGTTGGGGTGGGCAGCTGGCAAATTCTTGGCCTCCCTGTGTCTGAAACACATATACACTCTCCCTGTTGGGCAGGAAGTGTATTTTAAATGCTCCCAGTTGGCTTTTTCATTATTGGTTGCCTTCTCTGAAGTCTGTTCTCCTGACTCAATAGCAATTATTGTGGTGTACAATCGGCTGAATTTACTGACTTTCATGGCCCAGGCAACGCCCTTTTGGGTTTTTTGGGGATGCTGAAGATGTCTGGCCAGTTCAAATGAAGCATTTCTGGATTTTAGGTAACTGCTTTCCTGTAAATTTTAGCCCACACCTTGGCTTTTGATCTCTTCACTATCTCCTGCAAGTGAAGAGCACATCTTTGGAGAGTAAGGGGAAGATGTTTGTATTCCATGTAGTAACTTGGATCCTTCAGTTTCTGCATCCTGTGTCTTTTCCTGGTACACTGGAACCTGGTTTTGAATTCCTTTTATAGAGACCTACCTTAGTAGTGGCTTATCTCGGCCACTAACCTTTGCCTTAGGTTGAAATAAGAAAAGGAACAAGTTTGCCTTCCTCTATAATTGCTTCCAGGATGTAGGTTTTCTTGTGTAGCAAGTTATGTACAATGTGTTTATTTCGGAGAGCTTTACCATTTACTAATGCTTAAATTATTAAAAACACCCTTTTCTTCAGGACTCTGAAATTTGTAAGCAGGAGTTTACAATATGAATGCACAGATGTTGCAGGAGGAAGATTAGCATTCATTCCTTGTGCCGAAAAGCACCATGAGTTTTATCTCATCATCCCTAAGCGGAAGGCAGGTGTATTCTTGTTTCTTGGTTCATTTCTGCCGCATTCAACTTCTTTTTCTGACAAAACATGATATCAGTTCAAGGGAATGCATAAAAGTGGGCTGATACTTTTTCTGAAGTACTGCACCTTCTGGCTAGGGTGGATGACTAGAGTCCTTAATTGCACAGAGAGCAATTTTCAGCAATTAATTCCTTGTGCAGTTCTCTGGGGATACTGGTGTGATACTTTGCCCTTTTTGGTTGGAAAGCAGATGCCCTCTGAGTCTGGCATGTGACAACCTCACCAGGTGGGCTCAGGCTTTGGTGGTGTCCCAGCCAGGCTACAGCAGAGCCCAGCCAGCTTGGGGGGTTCCACCAGCTCTGAGTGCTGCAAAACAGCTCCCTCGCCGTGCAACGGCTTCTTAGCAAGAATCACAGTAGGACTGATGGAGAAAGCAACATCAAAATAATAATTAGCCCTATTTACTCTCTTATTATGAGAGTAGGTCATTAAAAGTATTGAGATCCTGGTGAGACATGCTGTAGGAAATATATAAATACAATTTTAGGTTGATTTTTGTGTTTGTTTGTAAGTACCTCTACTGTGGTGTCAGTGAAAGTATGATTACTTTTTTATATATTACCTTTTTTTTTTCCTTAAGGATGCTGATATTCTGGACATAGAAAGCAAACACTTTGAAGATTTAGAATTTCAGCAGCTTGAACATGAAAGCAGGTTAGATGAAGAGAAGGAAAATCTGACACAACAGCTCCTGCATGAAGTAGCTGAATATCAGCGCAGCATTGTCAGTAGGAAGGTAAGAGCACCAACACTCGATTAATTTGTTCTTTGTTGAGCGTAAAGGCAAGGAAATGGATCTACAACCTGCCAATCTGCAAGCAATAATGCAGAACATTCCTCTTTGAAAGAGTTTTTGAAGCAGAGCAAAGACAATGGCCCTGTGACATCCCACACAGATCAAATAATGCACTTCTCTCAGAAGAAAGAATTAATAACTTTTCATGCCCTGTTTGCATATTTCATGTGAAAATCAAACCCTTTAATTTGCTCCAAAAAAGTACCAAAGCTTTTTTTTTTCCTTTTTAAGAAAGGAGATTTGTACTTTCTGGACAGAACTACAGTTATTTTAGGGTTGTTATTGATTTTGCTGTTAAATGTTTTTTTTTAAATAATAGTAGAACACCAAATTAAGAAAATACAGTAATTTTAAAAATTAGTTATAAAGGTCCTATCTCAATCAATTAAATACCACTTTTTTTCAAAAATCAGAGGTTGGATCTCTTAACCAGTTCTGTTCAGTATATGGATGCTTGTCACTATATTATCAAAGAATATGTGCAATTATTCTTTTGTCTCTTGAGTAAGTTTTCTCTTTACTGTCTAATTCTTATTTAATGATCTCCTTCAGAGCAGTGAGCTGTCTTGTAAAAACTTATTTTCCTGTCGCTTAGTCATGCATATGAATAAGTGAACTTTCGTTAATAGGATCCTTGCTGCAGGTTGTCTTGAGATTTGAAAAATAATGTAAATTGTGATTTTCTTCTTATATTAGGAAAAGATTTCTGCTCTCAAAAAACAAGCCAATCATATTGTCCAACAAGCACAAAGAGAACAAGATCATTTTGTAAAAGAGAAAAACAACTTAATAATGATGCTGCAAAGGGTAAATATTTTTTGTCTTTCAAACATTTTTAGCACGCAATAAAGGAGTATTTCATAGAATAAAAGAATGTAGAGCACAAGAAGAGCATCAGTTGTGCAGAAGCTAGAAAGTTGGTAATAATGTGACAGACATTCACCTTTAAAAGAAAAAAAAAGCAATCTTTTGCAGTTAATCAGCAGATTTCTTAAGAGAAAACACTACTGGCATTTGATAATCAAGAGTGTTTGAGAGGTGCCCCCTCTCCCGAGGATTCAAGCAGAGGCACCCAGCCACGTGCTGAAGCTGGAAGCCTGTGCTCCCTGTGTGACTACCAGAACTGTGCACAGAGTGCTCAGATTTCTGGCTTGTAATAGCCCCTGCAAGGCCACGAGATGACTTCACATCAGCTAACATCTGGTTAATAAGAAGCTGGCATGAACCCTTCACATCTGTTTTATGTTTTACTTTTAATCATGAGAGAAATCATGTTTAGTTCACTAAGCAAAATCATCATTTTCAAAACGTTGAAGGAGCACTTACGTGGCTTGGCTGTGGTTGTTAAATAAAGTCTTTCATTTGCTTTTTGTTCAGTATCTCCATTTTTTGTTCAGTTCTATTCTCAGTGGATGAAGCTGAAGCTCTGCCGTGCAGTATCCCAGAGTGTTTCTTCACATAGTTAAGGAAATGGCTAACATTTATTTTCACTACATGGCTATTTAATATAAAATGTCTGGTTTTAACAGGAAAAAGAAAATCTCTGTAATCTGGAAAAGAAATATTCCACACTTTCCGGAGGAAAGGGATTTCCTGTCAGTCCCAATAGTCTGAAAGAGGTAAAGAGTTTCTCTGCTTTTGACTTTACCATAACTAACTTTTAATAACGCTTCATACAAAAGCACTTTAGTATTTCATATTTAGTGAAGTCCTAGTCATCAAGTCTTTACAAAGTAATTTCATACAATTTTTTAACTTATTCATAGAAGTCTAAATTCATTAGTGAGCAAAAATAGCTTCTCTTGACATTCTTCCAAATGTAACTGGTATCGCTTTAATCTCTCGCTGTGGAGAAATGATTGTTTTTATGTGTGTGGAGTGTGTGTATATGTCTAATTTTCTCAAAATAGACAATTAAACCTCATTGAAGTGAAGAAGAATGAGATCTGGGAATAACTGTTCAAGTACAAATATAGTTTAGTCTTATTTTTTTCACTGTAGATTTTATCATTCCCTCCCCTCCCTTATTCTAAGGCTCTTTGCTGAAGCATGACAAATGTACATTTTGTTCTTTTTAAAAAGTATTGATTTGAAGACTTCAAGCTATTGTGGTTCTAAGATACGTATTGAGCTATTTATTTCACTTTTTTGAATAGTTAGAGTAAGCAGGAAATCTGTGCATCTATGGCTGCTTCATTGACTTCTGCTTAAGAGTTCTGACTGGACTTGCTGGATCTGCTTGTATTGAAGCCCTGAGCAAGGTCTGCCACATCTAATGATGTAGGTGTCACTCTGGGAAGTTGGGCTCTCGAAGTCTAAAGCAACCACATATCCTTTCAGCACCTGGGAACTGGGATCTTGCTTATCTGGTCTCCAAGTTCCTGGTGCGTTGTTTCACATGCCCCTGGGATTGAGCACCCTTCCTCGCTTGCTTAGACTTTCAGTGTCAGGGTTCTGCCCTGGACATCTGGCAAGTCTAAGCTTCATTTTTTTTCCTTTTGAGATGGATCTGACCATTCTCTCACTAGAGAGTGGGTGCTGTCTGGTTGTTTTACGCATACACATAATAGCTTGTTTACTTACATACTTCAAAATGCAACTACATTGAGTGAGGCTACACTCTTTTTAATGAAATGCGTTATTCAGTAATGTCATTTCTGTCACTGCAGTGAAGTCAGTTAGGACTTACTCCAAGGCAAATAAGAGGAGGAACAGCAAGGGTTATCTGTTTCATCCTCAGTGTTTCCATAGGCTCTGTCCTACAAAAGAAATGCCTTTGCCAGATGTTGTGTTTGTCTCAGTCCAGTTTAATTCTTCTCTGGCTGTCCTGGCACCTTTAAAAATCAGGCACCAAATGGCAGACAGGCTTACAGAGACTGCTGGCACAGCAGTTCATTTCACCATAGGATTGCTCATGCATCAGTCGAGTCTGTGATCCAATGTTTGCCTGCCCTCTTCACCAAAGCACACATTTGTAACCCTCTTCCATCCACTGTGAGCTGACTCACTGCCTGCACAGCAAGAGAGTAACACTGCCTCACATAAAGAGGGAGGATGCTTATCCCAGTACTTAAATAAGCGAGGAAAATCAATGCTGTTTAAAAGTTCAGCATTGACAAAATGACTTGGATGACTAATCTGACGTGAAACCATTTATTTAATTGAATGTAATAGGGGCCTGAGCTAGTGCACAGCACAGTAATTTGTTCTTGGTTTTTTATCCCCATGGTGAATCCTCACTGGTGTTGTGAGTCAGAACTGAATGTTTTTCATATAATGGCAAAAGTGTTTATATCTTTAAAATGACACAATATTGCATTATAGAATTGCTGAGTTTTGCTTAGTGATAAACTGCCACTACAAGATGGTTGAGCAAGTTTTGTTAATTCATACTGGACTCTATTTTACTGTAGCGTTGTCACATGTTTTTAGAGATAAACTTTAGTATCTTAGCCAGTTTCCTCAATTAATAGGTCATCAAATAATATTAGAGTTAAGATTTGCCTCCCATTTGTAGAGTGCTTTGTTCACTCTGTATGTGTGATACATAATTTTCCAGAATTGTCTTATCTGCTTGAAATAACTGATCTCATACAGTGAAAATTATGCTAATAGATAGTGATGTTGGTATTTCTTTTCAAATTATCTTCTATGATCATTGCTAAATTTAGGCATTTCTAAAAATAAGAAATACTAATAGCAGTCTGGCTTCTTTTATAGAATTGCTGAAGTATACACACTGGTATGTCACTATGTTGGTGCAGTACTGGAAGCACAGCCCTTGCCACACACTGTCAGTGTGAAAGCAGCCTAACATCTTGATTTAAAAATAAACATATTTCTAGCTCATCTTTATGACATTGCTTCAACAGTGATTTATTCTTCCTTTTGCATAGCCTTGTTTTCTATGGATTATGACATTTGACTTTGTACAGCCTGGTATCCTATGCACAATGGATTAGAATCCATATTTTACTTTTTAAAAAGCATTTGTGCATTTAACACCAAAATACATGCAATAACTATATTTTGCCATTATATCTTAAATCTGCTTGCATAAACCTTCTCTGCAGGCAGAAGCACACTGGTGTTCCTGCCATCCCTCAGTCCGTCACCTTCTGTATGACTGCTTAATTAAAAAAAAAAAAAAGCAAATTGTAATGGCTGCAGGGCTAACACTAACAGCATCTTAGCTGGGTCTTCTGGTAACATATAAAAGCTAGAAGTGGGAGATTTGTTAGTGTAATTTATGGGAATGGCTTGTCCTTATAGAAGTTCTTCCCAGTTCTGGTACTCATTTGATTTACTCAAATTAGCTTAATAGTTAGGCAAGAAACAAATGAGGTTATTTTATTTAATCAGAGACAAAAAACAAATTAAGTTATAAAGATAAGATTTATTCTTCCTTTTCGTCCAATCTGTTTTCCTGAGAAAGAGCTACATAATTTCTAAAGGGTGTTTGCATTTTAGTAAAATCTTTTGGACACTTAATGTACATTTCCATTTTGATTATACAAATGTTTTTGGAATTAAATTAAGAACAGTTTTCAGAATCCAGGTATTTAACATTCGAAAATCTTGATGCTAATTTTATTTTATTTATGATTAAGTATTTCAATGATAACAAATATTTGGCTGAATCACTCTAAACTAACTTTCATTGTACTGGATACATTAATACTCTTGCACGTCTTTTGGCTTTTGCTCCTTTTAACTTCTGAATTCCTCCTTTTAGGGCTATATCAGTGTAAGTGAAATTAGTGAGCTGTATGGCAATTCCACGAATATATCCCCTTCCACTCAGACCCCCTCAGATGTTGAAGCAGTTGCCACTGAGCCTTCCACGGCTGTGCTGACGAGCCAGCCACAAAATAAAGAGGTTTGTTTGAGAGACATTTCCCTTTGTTTGCATTGTTCTTTCATGGCTGCCTTTTTATTTTCTTCATTTTTTATTTTTTGGTAATTCAACATGTAACACACTGACCCTAAAGCAAACTGCCCTCTGCCAGTTACCAAGTCAGATAACAGATTTAGTAGTAAAGCTGAAGGACTGCACTAGCTGTAAAGTGTCTTTGATGAGGTAGATGGGACTCAGAAGGCAAAAAAACCTGAATTCTTATGACCCAAGCAGCACTAAGTGACAATCTTTGCCTGCCAAACACTATAATGTAATGCACCTTTGGGAAACAGTCTGTGGACAAGCTTATGACAACTTGATTAGTGGCATCCAGGTGTTCATTTTGTATGTTTTGTAGCTTCTTTTTTTCCTCCCCTGTAAGGTGGTAGAAGTATATCTTGAATAGTTATGGGAGATGAATAGCTTCTACCTATCTTAGCTGTTCCATGGAGTCTGTCCAGTCTGTCTTCTAGCTTACTTTCTTTTCCTCATTCCTTTGGATATTTTTGCCTTTGTAATGACTAGAGCAAATTTTGAATAAATCCCCTTTTAAAGGAACAGAATAACCTTATAATTGTAAAGCCACGTACCTTTGCATTGCAATAAGGCTGAAACTGGTTTAGCATTTGATATTTGTGTGCTGCTTCTGGTAGTTCAATATGCCTTGAGAGTTGCAATAGAGCACACCTCCTTTCCTGCTAAACACTCCAACAAACACAGTGCTAAAACTGCAGCTTGTATGTGCCGTATCTTTGAGAAATTCCAAAAAGAAAACACTGTGTGTAATTTCTCTTTTTTCTATAAAGCTAAGATCACCTCTCTGTTCTGGATTTGTGTTTCCTCACTCTCTTTCTCCTCGCTCTATTGCTCAACTTCCATCAGTCCATTGGCCTGAGGTCATGGCTACTCATGTAGATCCTATTCCTTTATCTGATACACCTCCACCTCTGCCAGCTAAGAAACACCGCAGGCAACAACAGGTAACAGATTCAAAGCTGGTAACTTGGGATTATTTTGTTTTGTTTGCTTTTATTATGGTGGCCATGAAGTTGATACATGTGTGAGAACTTCAGAGTGATAGACTGTAAGTTGATTGTGCTTGCAGAGTGTTGAACTTAAAGGCACTGCTAATTTAAAAATCAGCACGATGTATTATAGAATGTTACTGAACAAAAATTCACCTTATATTAATAATAGAGAGGCAAATATTAATATTCAGGAGCCATTGTAACTGTCAGAGGACTTGCAGCAATAATGTATGTGTGAACTCCTAAGTTAATTTTTCATATACATTTGAACAATGCCTTTCAAAAGCTTGTATTGATTTTAAGCTACCAATTCATTAGAATAACTTTGAGGGGAAAGTTTTCCTTTGTAATTGGGTTCCACTTGTACACTAGACTTGAATTTCTAACACCAAAGAAAAGGTACAGGGACATGTCCATAAAATGTGCACATGAATTTAATGCATTTTTTTAATCAGTATGACTTTCATGTGATGGAAAGCACTGTGAAGCAGGAGCTGCTCTGTATGTTAGATTTTGTTCTTTCCAGACTATCACCTTCAGTATTTTCCATATAGAGTATAACTGAGCAAGTGCATCAATTCATGTTGTCAAAACTGTAATTAATTCCCCTTGAAGCATTTCAGAAATCTGGAGGAGCGCAAGAAGCAGCACAGGGAGTGCACGTACCTGAGTGATACTTTGCCCCGCAAGAAAACGGCCCCGTCCGCGTCTCCCCACTTCAGCAGCGCTACGCTGGGACGCAACATCGCAAACAAAGTACGTGGCTGCTGCTACTCACGGCCTTCCAGCCTCTGCAGGAAATCCTGTGTTGTGTTACAGGGAAGGCTGGGTAGCACCCTAAGCATTATGTAACCCCCCAAATTCACATATCAAGTTGACTTTGAAAGGACTTCAGGTTTATTAACAAGTGGGAAGGTATATGAAACCTTCTGTACTTCCAGCCGTTCTTCTGACCTCTGGAAATGCCTTGCTGTAGTACATTAATCATAAATGCACGATTTCTGTCTCAAGGATTGTATTTTCAGCTGGTTTAAATTGATTCTAGAGACATGACTTGTTGTTTTCTTTCCTACTGAAGGCCTCTAAATGGTAAAGTTATGTATAAAGTGAAAATACTCTTTATTTGTGACATGGTAAATCAACATACAGCAGGAAGGTGGAGGTACTACTTTGAAAACATTTTGGCCTAATAGAGACTGTACACGATGGAAATATCCATGGCTGATTGATATGACATGACATTAATATCCATGACAAAGCACATTATTTTGCCATTGCTGATAAAAAAAGTCTTGAAATACAGTTTTAAGCACGTATTTACAAAATTTCCTGCAGGGACATTTACCATTAGGACAGAGCAACAGCTGTGGCAGCGTACTTCCTCACTGCCTGGCAACCATGACCAAAGAGTCGGAGTCGAGAAGGATGCACAAAGGTAAGACCTTTTCATTGTTTCATTTCTGTTTAAAATTAGTGTTCAATTCTTCATAAATAAGCCTGAAACAGACCTGTAAAATAAAAGTTTACTTCCTGGTGACAAAAGCAAGCTCTAAATGTAATTGATTTTTTTGATACTGGCAAAATAAGATGTTAATATTAGGATGTAGGTGCATGTGTAGTTTTGAAGTACACGGTCACCAAATATAATCCAGTAAACAAGAAAAGTATATTGAAAGTACACATTGTGTTAACTGGGTAATTTCTGTGAGTGATTTTGAAACAATATATTACATGTTTTTTCTTTTTTTCCTTCCCTTTTTTATGTTGGGATTTAAAAATTGTTTTTCACATGTTTTTGCCTGGATAAATTCCCCAGAGAGAGATAACTTTAAGAAGCTGTGACTGTGGTATTATAAGTGATCTTAAATATTTGGGCTACAAAATAGGAAGGGAGAGAGCTGTTCTGTTGTGGATAGATGGCTGTGTTTTTTAATAGGGGTTCAGCAATTCTGGATCCAAAAGCAAGCTACACCTCTGAAACATGATCTTGTAGGCTATGGGATTCTGTGTCTGTTGTTTGTTGACTTGGATCGATACACGTATTTTCTGCCTTAATGAGATGTATTATTGATAAGTGTCCCATCTTCAAAAGGAGGCACTCCTCAGTGCCATCTGTCAGTTTATTTTCTTTCCAGCATCTGCATCACCATTATCGATATCAGTGCAGGAGGTCCTTGTGTAGAACTGCACTCACTGAGCCTGAGCTGAGCTCGATCCACCCCGTTGTTACAGGACTGGTCAGAGCTTGCAGCTGTTAAAGGTCAAAGCGATGACTGAGGTCAGTCATATGCACCAAGATGACTCAACGCAGGGATGGAACAAGCTGAGAAAGGATCGTGATTTACTACAGCCCCTTTATAGAGCTGATCCAGTTGTGATTTGTTGGTTTTGAGCTGTAGTTATACAGCAGGCCTTACACAAACCTGCAGTGTTGTGGCTAACTTATCTTTACGTATTTCAGGTACAATACAAAAGGAGCTTCAGCTTGGAAAGCATCTTCGATGTAATGTGTGTGCAAAGGTGGAATAGCTTGCAATTATGTTCAGACTCATCATTGTGATGTTATTTCTGTCTGAAAATCAATAGGGATGTTTTGGCTAAACTTTGACAAGAGATCAAGTATTTAAAATTGGAAATATTTCTGTAAAATGGTTGCAAAGAGTGTTAGTGTGTGACCTAAAACACAACTTTAAAGTGTTACCAAACCTAACACAGGCAAGGGTTTTAAAAATAAATCACTTTTAATGTTAAATATTTTGTCACAGTGAAATTAAGACAGTCTAAGAGTAGGGTCAGATTTCTTGTCTTAAGAGTGAGAAAGAGAGAAACCTCACGAATCAAAACCGAATTATGGCATGACAAAGAAGAGAGGCAGGGGAGAATGAGAGAGATGTATTCATTGGGGCAGCTGGCATAGCGCTTTTCGTATGCCGTTGAGGAATCATGTGCTATACTGCTCATCATACTAGTTGGCTGTTATTTTTTGAAAGATCAACAGTTTGAATGGAAATAGAAACTTATGAAGAGAGCCTTAAGGGATTAATTTGTACTGGGATAGAAGACAATTCTACATGTCCTCTTCTGAAATGTCAGCTTTGCCAAAGGGAAACAATGCTGCTGACAGGTGCTTTATTTGAACTGTCACAGGATTTTCAAAGAGTCGTTAACAGGAAGGATATAGGAACACAAGGATCATTTGTGGCCTCTGTTAGTAGTTACTAAAGGGTTTATTCCCTTTCTGTTCAACCTCAAGCTCCTTGAATTTATTGCTGTTGGAGGAACTTGAAGAGTATAACTGCTTTTGCACTGAAGTGCCATGTTTCTAGGTTGGGGAAAGCTCCTTTGTCTGGGTAACACACCACTAAAGTGTTTGCAGGGCTCGTTCTGCACTGCAGTGCAGAACTCAGCAAGGACAGGAATATCCAAGTCAGGTGGCTGGAGTCAGATCCCAGAGCATTTCTATCCAGCTATAGAGAAGGGCTAGAAAAACAGTCTTCAAGCACCTTTCATTCAGCCTCACAGGTAAAGCCTTAATAAATGTCATGGTTTGAGCAGGGAAGGGACTGAGTTTAAACTTGGTGGGATTTCTGGTTTCCCCTCACACTTCATACCCATGCTCAGCATACGGAGGGAAAACAAACTTTCTTCAAAGTCAAAAGTAAAGAAAATGCATTTTGTGGAACAGTGAGATTTGGGTCATGTTTTGAACATGATGTACTGCTTCAACACACCACACAACACCACTGAAATGGAGTATCAGTGTCCATTAAAATTCTGAAATCTTACTTGTCTTCCACTAAAATCAACAGGACTTGAGACTGAGTGACTAAGATTAATTTCAGCAGACATCTTTAAATACATTTTTGAAAACCAAGCCAAACATCATGTCAGTGAATGTCCTTGGAGATGTTTTTTTATTCCATCACTCAATGATGAATGTTTACATTATACTAAATACAGCTTATTTATTGTAAAAACATTCTTGAGGTAGATCAGGTTTGCCTTTTCAGACTAAGTTAATATTTTTCAGAAACAAATCAGTGGAACTCCATAAATGTATAGAGTCTGATTATACTGATAAATACAAGCTCTCTAATCTTCCTGCTCCAAAAGTTAGTTGTTCACGTAAAAAAGGTGATGAATAGATAAAAAGAATTCTCTACCTGTCATGTGTAGTGAGTCAGCTCTTGCTTTCCCTGCGTTTCTTTCCCCACTTGACAGGTTTTTCACTCCGTCAGTTTTCTGTGGTCAAGGTGATCTATTGCAAACGACATGGGCCTCTTGGCTTCTGGTACCTTGGGCATAGGGCTGCACCCAGTGCACTGGAACTGGGCTCAGTGGCGAGCCAGGGTCTCACGTGATAAATGCCACTTCATCCACTCAGTCTGGAGCCCTGGCTATCAAGCAGTGACCCACAAACTGCTGTCCAAAGAGGATAATGTGTTCCAGATGTGCTGTTTGTAGCTTCCTGTGCTCCTTCAGGCTTGACAGCATTGAGCAAAGTTCTGGACCAGATGTTCTGGTGTGTGCATATAGATCTGAAAACAAGTATATTCAATGCTGGCTGGAGGCAGTAGCAGCTCAGCTGGTTTAAAGATACTGTCTGAGTGTTATCACTAAACTAGTCATGGTCTGAAATGAGTTTTCTCTAACATGCTTTCTCCAGTTTTTCTTATTTCAGTCCAAGAAGGTAAATGTAAAAGTCTGAGCTGAAAAAAATACGAAGTTAAAAGTGAAACAGGAAATTAAGAACAGCCAGTTGGGTTTGAACATGGATTTCAATCTCATTTGCTTTATGCAGGAACAAGTAATATCTATGAATAAATTTTAGGCTGGATGCAGTAGTAAGTATTTTCATAGATTTTTAAGTACTAAATAGTCCGTGTTCCAGGATTATCAGACAGTGTTCAGTCAGTCATGTGAGTTCAAGAATTGTTATTGAAAGAAACAGTATGAAAGAAACAGTATTGAAAGAAACTCATAGCCTGAGTTAAGAGCAATTTAAATGTTTTAGAGGACACATATTTGTTATAAATCATTAGTGGAAAAAGGTATTTCTTAGCAGCCATTCATGAGATATTTTTGAAGGACTGTATTTATAAATTCATCTGCTGTGTACATGCCTTTGTACCCAAACCATATGCAAAAACAGAATGAAGAAGCTGCTACTTGGTACCATCTCGAGACCTCACCCTGCGCAGGTGGAGGCTTGGAGCTCCCAGGGAGTGCTGGGTGCCAGAAGCTTGCACAAGGACAGGCAGGAGCAAGGTGGGTTAGCCAATGCAGTCCCATGGACTGCAGGATGGAGTCCAGAAGGGAAGAAGGAATGGTTAGCTGGGAATTAAGGTGTAAGACCAGACACAGCACTGGGAACAAAGCTGTTGGGACAGAGAGGTACCAGCAAGATGATTATTTGTGTCGTTTCTAAGCTCTGTATAAAAAAACAGTGTATTGCAAGCAAGGGATATTTGTACAAACAATTTAGAAACTATTCAAAGCAGTTTGCCTTTTTTGTTTGTTTTTCACTCTTTTTCTTGTCAAACTCAGGAAAAACCAGAAAAGGTATGAAAACATCCCTTTCCCTGGCTGTATCTCTCATGTGATGTTTTTCCAAAAGTACCAGTTGAATCAGCACTGTCAAGTAGTTCCCAGACTCTTGAAAAACTTTTAAATAATGGTTAAATAATGATAGCACTTCAAAAATACTTTTTTCCTGCTGTCAAATAACCTGTCATAATAAAACTTCTGACTTATGCTAATATCTGCAGAGCTGTGGCTCTGTACAGGCCTAATTTTTTGCTTCTTTGCTCATAGCCACACAAGTAGAGCAGAAAATTTAGAAGTCTTTGCAGATCTGTGGGTGACAATGATAAGGTAGACAGACTTCAGCTTCCTACTTTGGCATGTTTCCACACAACAAATGTATCTTGACATGTTAATGTCAATCTTTAAAAAGAAAAAAAAAAAAAGAGAGAGAAAGAAGAAAGAATAGGAATAAAAGAAAAATGTAGTGGGATCATTTTCATAAAATACTAGTGGGTTTTTTACATACTTGACAGTGCCACTTTTAATAACAGCTTTCACCTTTAGTTCTACCCTCACCATAATTTTGTGGTGGTATACCTGGTTTTTGTGATTCTGCAATAATTCCTTTGGAATATTTTTCTTTGATGACATGGCTTTATGGATATTTGCAATATTTTTCTCAACAGTATGGCTGTTAACATTGTTAAGTTTATGGGTTTGCTGCAGAGCAGTGGAACTATGTAGTAAAACCCATGCAACAACAAATGTTTTAGCTCCTGTATCAGCTTAGACTTGACTGATGCTAATCTTGGCTTGTAGGAAAATTTTAGTTAAGTGCTGGATCTTACAAGGAGTCTAATATTTTTAAGTGCATGTTATGTGAATAGGCACCTGAGCAGTTAAAAATTCCTTGAACAACAGATGGTGCCTGCCCAATGTGTAGGTGTGGCTGTAATGGAGGCAGGTTTGTTGTGAAGCCTGGTGGTGTTGGTACGCAGCTGATCCTGAGCTTTGAGCTGCCTGTTGCTTACAGCATGACGATAGAAGGAGAACACTGAATTATGCTTTGTTTCTGTGAATGCATCTCATTTTGCAACCTAACAAATGTTGATTTCTTGCAGTGTTTAGTTACATCTGCATGATTGCATAAATTTAACTGATAAATGTTTTCCTCAAAAATGGGTTCTTTATCTTAGGGGATAGAGCGTTTGTAGCACTGCTGTTCTGCTCTATGCCTTTTAGATGGGTTTATTTTTCAGTGAAATATAAAATATGGAATTAAGATTTCTGAGTAGGCAAGGATTTGTAGAGGGCTCAACAGAAAAACATGCATTTGAATAAAGTTCTTTCAGTAATTAATTTTTTTCTCTCTTTCCCTAATGAATCATTGATTACCATTTCACAGGAGCAATTAGTCATTCCAAAGGCTCGAGTATGAAAGGTAATTGCTTATCTGCAATAACAGAAGCATTTGCCAAAATAAGGGGAAAAAAGCAAACCGCACATATGAATCAGTAACACCTGTGTTGTGTGATGCTATTATTTATGACTACTGAGGTGTCTTTGTGTCCCTTTTGTCTCTTTTACTAATCAATGCAATTGAACTTTTATTGAAATTTAGTGTTCTTTTAAATGGCAAGTGAGTTCTGTTAATTCCTTAGAAACCAGCTTTAACTATCTCCAAGAAAGTTTTGTATGGTACAGAGGGAAGTGAGGAGGATTTCAGGAGGATAAACAGTTTCTTTAATGACACGCTTTAATTATTCAGCTGCAGACACACTTTTCAGATAACTGCAATTGTTGGCTCTCTGAACTGGGACTCTCCCAGCTCTGGCATGGCAAAAAATACCAGAGAGTAACCTTGTATGTACAGATAGGGAATGAGAATAAGGCAGAAAAATATTTGCACTTTAAGCATGTTTTCCTAACATCAGTGTCTTAATGGTGTCTAGTAAAAACTTTTATCTGGACCTTGCTGCGTTTGTACATTTGTCTGCATTTTTCCTGTGTCTGTTCATCTTAAGTATGTGGAATGTCAGTGGCTGCCTTCCTGTAGGAATGTGAGGTTTTCATGTAGTCTTATCAGTCCTTCCTAATCTCCAGCTCTGCCAGCAGCTCAGAATTTGGGTCAGGAATGCACAGAGTATATTACAAACCTGACTGAGTATCAGAACTGTGAGAAAGTCTCACTTCTTGCATTCATTGAAGGAAGAGATGAGCAGTGCAGTTGCATTTGTAATCACACAGATTGAATAACCTTTAAAAGGGCACTGTAAAATACTTCAGCAGTTAAAGTGACACCTGTCATTATACTCTCCATCAGGCAAGCTCAAGAACCTCTAAGTCTGCATTACTTTCAAAGTGCAATGGAGACATGAGATAAAAATAATTGTGAAGAGACATTTTCAAAGGACACAAAGCCAAACAAAGTTCCCTGTGTTCATGAAGGATGACTTTTCAGAAAAAAAAAAGTTTTTGTGGAAAAATAACAGCAGAGCCTTTGCACGAACCTTATTTTTCTTCAAAATCATTGAGCTATAAGGATCTGCCTCAATTCTATAGGGTGAACTGCAGTTTCAAAACTCCAGTAAAGTACCTCTACACTAGTAACTATGATTCTATAACAAGCAGCCAGTATTATTTCAGCTGAAACTAAGAGTCCAGTTGCAGTTACCAGAAGGCAAAGTCTCCCAGACAAAAAAAAATCCATATTCAATAAAATCAACCAGACAAGTACTCAAGAATATTGAATATCAGGACTTTTTTCTTTTTTCTCTAATTAGTCAGTGTCATTTCTTCTAAATCCCTGGATTTAACTGCATTACCTTTCAGATTAGGCCTAATTTTCATTTTAAAATGTAAATTTCTTTTGTTCAAATTAGATTTTCATAATACACATACAAGAACATATATTGAAAAGTCAGCTATACTAATACACATATATTTGAATCCATCATAAATAAAACAGGTATTTAAAGCTTTTATTTCAGTGTGACTAACTTGTAAATTAACTGCAATATTGTAGTACCTTGCTCACAGTGCAGTAAAGACTGAGGTGATGTTCAAAACACTTGTGCAGCTAACAAGTTATGCTCCTGTCACATAATTTTTGTGTAAAATCAGTGTTTCCTCTGTACTTTATAGGGTATAACCATCAGCGCATCTGTGAAAACCAAAGGCAGAAGTCTCCAGAATTCTACAGCAGAACAGCATCGGAATCCAATGTGTATCTGAACAGTTTCCATTACCCAGATCGTAGTTACAAGGACCATGCCTTTGATACGTTAAGCTTAGACAGCTCCGACAGTATGGAGACGAGCATATCAGCGTGCTCACCAGATAACATTTCCAGGTAAATCTTCTTTCCTTCTGATCCTGCAGTGGTCATAAGGGCATAATGAAAAAAGAGAATATGTACATGTTGACACTGTGATAGTGTGAATGCTGCTGATTGGTTAAGAAAATGTAAGATCATTCGACAGGCATCATATTTGTGTAGCTTTTCATAATCAGGTTTAACTACTTCTCACTTGTTTTTTGAAAGATGGAAAATAAAAATATAGAAAAGTTAAGTGATAATGCTGAAGTCTACAGAGCAGTCAGTGCTTCCTCTCCTGGTCACTACAGGGAAGGAATTTCCTCTGATAGGATAGGAAATTTCTCAAGGACATCTGCCACTGATGACATACACTTGTTCTACAAGTCCACCGTGTTAACCAACTAGATGCTTAAGCTGAAACACTTAGGCTTCCTCCAACAGTCTTTTTGCCCTTTCCTCTCCCTTTTCTGGGTCAGTAAAAATGAAGAGATGACACTGAAAGGCTTGCTTTTCTCATCCTCAGAGGCTGTCAGCTCAGACACCATTTCTCAGATGAAAGGAACTTCCATGATCTGTGTTAAAAGTCCAGATGAGTCTCAAAATTGTGTGCGAACAATTTCCTCGTGACAGTCTGTTTTTTATTTCTGACATTATGGTAGTGCTTTCATTCCTGCTCACAGTCCAGCCCCAGCAGTTTCAGAAGCATAAACAGAGGCTGATAATTAAGTACAGCTTTGTCACAGCACTATGAATCCCTTGTGAATACAAGGCCAGCTTTTTTGGCTAGTATGTTGTTTTACTTAGCATCTGTTTGCTGTGGCAGGGAAGCACCCTGATTTCCCCTTTTAGTCATTATCACTGTTAAGAGTTTCAGAAAATACCAGTGGCAGTCGTTCTGCTGGCTGGTTTGTTTGGGCTTTTTTGCATTGGCTGGTTTTGTTTCTTTAAAGGAAAAACATTAGGACTGGGGTTTTGAGGATTTCTGTTTTAAAGGGATAATCAGCAAGTTTCTGATAGCTGGAGACAGGCTGGGAACTAACTCTGTGCATGGATCTAACATGCCAGTGATGTGAAACCTTTCTCTCTCTGACTTCCTGCTCTGACCATTTTGAAGGAGGATGGTGTGTGTCTGAGCTACCCTGGGCCATCTTCTGAGTCCCATCTCCAGCCCAGGACTAGGAAGCCTCAACAGCTGTTGAATTTCACTGGTGCTCTTTGCTCTTGTGCTTCCCTCTGACTCGTGCAGCCAATGCCAGAAGGAAAACAAAAGCAACACAAATAAACAAATAGCCCAAATCAACACAAAAACCAGAAAAGGACCCTTTACAACAGATCTTTCTGTTTCTCACAAGGTAAACTTTGGTGAAAGAAGAAAAGAGTGTGAGCTGATTTTGTTGATAAAATCTGGAAGATAGGCAGTTATTTTTCCTCAACAAAATTTCCCGTAAGCAAAATTAATTCAGGCTGTTTTAGATGGTGTTTGAGAATATTTTCTAGCCATATCAGACTTTAAAGGAAAACAATTTATGATGCTTTGTTCTGACCTATATAAAATGTGTAAGTTATATTCTACCATGTTTAAGGTGAGAGAAACACTTTTTTCTAGAAATGTATAAAATTTGTGGGTGCTTAAAGTATTGAAGAAATAGAACCGCTGTAGTCATTCACAACTCACCAAATGTACCTCTTTTTTTGTTAGTGGCTAGTGCACTGAATTGGATCAGAACACTATCAACTCCATTCTTAAACTATGTTGGGCTGCAAAACATTTCTTTAAATACCAACTGTTCTTTTACATAAGAAATAATGGGGTTTTTTGCAGTGCTAGCACTTCAAACGTTGCAAGAATAGAGGAGATGGAGAGACTTCTCAAACAAGCACATGCTGAAAAAACTCGGCTTCTTGAGACCAGGGTAAGCGTAATTTTGAGTAACTAAGAGTAGGCATGTTAGTTTGGATAATGTTCTCCTAAATGCACCATAGAACCCTACCCAGCTTATACCTAATGGACACTTAAAAATTACCTCTTCCCCTTTGGCTTGACCTCACACTACAACCTTGAGCCCATATGCAATATCTGCTATCTCAAAGGGCGAGTTGATGGCAAAATCCCATCAGAAACTTGGTCAGCATTAGTTTGACATCTGTTGGGGGAGCTGCTTAAGAAGAGCCTTCATTTCTATTTGCAATTCTTATTCTGAATTTCAGTCCACAGTGCTGGATATATATTTCTGCCTATTTAAGGGACAAAAAGGTATTTAGCCCTAGCTTAGAAATGACATTGCCAACTATAGTTTCAGATATAATTGAAGTTCTGTGTGTGCTGTGGTATTTAGGAACGGGAGATGGAAGCTAAGAAACGAGCTCTGGAAGAAGAAAAACGCCGCAGAGAGCAACTAGAGAAAAGATTGGAGGAAGAAACAAGCCAGAGGCAAAAACTAATTGAAAAGGAAGTCAAAATACGTGAGAAACAAAGAGCACAGGTCAGATATGTGGATGTGAAGTGGTTTTGAAGTGCAAGGCTTCCCCTTCATATACAGAAAGGACTAAGTGTATTTCTGCCAATGGTAAACAGGACTGCTTTCAGCTGAACAAATGGATTTAGTATTTCTGAGGTGCAATTCTTTTGCTAGAAGTATGTTTGGGCTCTTGGAGCCAAGTATTCATTTAAAGTTAGATAACAGCATAGGTATCTATTTAGCATTTTATATATAAAGTATCAATATTAATCCTATAAAGTTTGTTACTAAATACAGGCAGAGCAAAATTTTTTGGCCAGAACAACAGAAATTTGTGAATGTGTTAATTTTATAAAGCATTGGTGTGGAGTTGGTGGGTTTTGTTTTGTTTAGTTTTTTCTTTTAATGCATAAAATACCTTTAAATGTGAATTATTACTTCCAAACATTTGACTGAAAAGAAAAAGACAGATAAGGAAGTTTTTTCAGCTTACCATCTACAGTAGAGAGTAAGTATTATTTTCTTCTAAAGTTAATGGGACTACACAACATGAGAAACATTACTTAATTTAAAAAGTGTTACCTCCTACATATTTTTGCTTCTTCTCAGGCTTAGAGATACCTTGAGTTTTCTGTAGGCTTAGGGTGTTACCTATTTGTTTATTCCTCCAAAACCAGTAATATCTATAAGGTACAGCAAATGGACTAGGCAGTCATTGCTACTATACCAGAGCAAGAAAATGTCTCCATCTTAATAGAAGTATTTGAGTGCAGAAGATTCCATGTCATATTGGAATATCTTTCTGGTTTTATCTGTGCTACCTTTGCTGATGTTTAACCAGCTGTTTCTAGTTAAATATACTCATTCCTTTGTTTTTATATAAAATGTAATTATGAATGCTAAATTTTACTTGCTTGCTTGCCTTCTTTTTTTCTAAGAAATTTTGTTGACAACTCAAGTATGGCGTAAACAACGATTCAATGCTGATATCTTTATCCCAAATTAGAGCATGCATGTGTTGTAATAGAATGTCCTGTCAGTTACTGCTAATTGGCAGACTTGGCAGAGAGGCTGAAGACTGAATTGGCAGGAAGACAAAAATTATCTGTCAAAAATTACTGGGTTTTTTTCTTTTCTCATTTCTTTGTACAGTGAGACCAATTTTTTGTTCCCCCACTTAAAAATGTAAATGAGAGGAAGAAACTCCACCTTTGCACTTGCCAGAACTGGTGCCAGCTTGTATCATACAGCACTGCATAATTTTAGAAGGGTGCTAAGGGTTCTTGTGGGCAACACAGCTCCTATTGCACCAAGAGGCTCTTAAGAATGCAATAAGGGAAAGTCCCTTTGATTTGAGACTCACAGTGGGATTAAACAGGCTAACTTTGGGAATGGAGCAGGGGCAGATTAGTTTCTCCAGGTCAGTGACTTCTCAGGAGTCCAGAGGGAGAGAGAGAGGGAGATGCTACTTTCACGGATCTTGAAAGCACCTAAAATCAGCTTCTGTTCCAAAGCAGCCTCTCTCTGCCTCAACTGCAGCAGGAGCTTTCTCAGGGAGACCCGTCTTCTGTGTTTAACTTGAGGGGGTGGTGATTGTGCATAGACCCTCCAGGCACAGAAAACAAAAATATTCCCTCCGTTGGCAGAGGTTCCAAATCACTGTCTTCTCCTTGTTCTCCCAACTGACACTATCCAGGCCTGATGCAGAGTCTTGAACTGCAGTCAAGAATGAGGCACTGTCTCCTGCACTGCTTTGCTGTCTCTTGCAGAAGGATGCACTTCAGCTCTCCATACCATACTGTGAACTAGATATCACAGTTAATTTGTTCAGCAGAAAATAATTCTGTTTTGTTCACTGCGACCCCTGAAACTAACTGGCGATTACAGTTCACTCCCATTATTAATGTTTCCTGCAATAGCATGTTCTTATTTATTTATATATTATACTCTGCATGAAAATATCCGTAGCAGTAGAATTAAAATTAAAGAGTGACATGTGCAGTGAGTATTTGATCCAGAGAAATAACGGGTTTGCTTAACATCCTACCTATGAAGTTCTTGGACTTCATCTAAGGTAGCAACACACCCTCACATTTAATTAATGTCTTAATTCTAAGACAGCTTTTCTGTGCTGTGGCCCCTGTTTTACCAGCTTATCAGCTGTTGATTTCAAGAAACTTCTATGCTCTATCTGGCTTTTACAAAGTTAGCCAACACTGTAAAGTTAGAAGTTTAAAGAATTTTTCAAGAAAAACACAGCTGCAGTAAAAGCTCTTTATTTTTCTTACATTTATTCTTAGACTCTGTGAGCAGTTTTCAGTTATATCCTCGCAGCAGAAAGAGTAGGAGATGATAAGGCTTCTCTTAAAAATCATATGATTTTCTTTTCTTTCCTATAGGCCCGTCCCTTGACTCGCTATTTGCCTGTTAGAAAGGAAGACTTCGACCTACGAAGTCACATTGAAACAGCTGGGCACAACATAGAGACCTGTTACCACATTTCCCTCACAGAGAAGACCTGCCGAGGCTTTCTGATTAAAATGGGAGGAAAAATTAAAACATGGAAAAAACGGTGGTTTGTTTTTGACAGAAACAAGAGAACTTTTACTTATTATGCAGGTAGGTTGCAGGATCGCTACTAGGGTTCATCTGTTCTTCTATTTTCTTATCAAACTCAGCTGAATTATGAACAAGTAGGGAGTCCAGATAAAACTTAGGTTTCCATTTAATCCATTCACTTAGAGGTCATGTGAACCCTTCCCTACAGAGTTCAATCCTCATGCCAGGTAAGGCAGAATTGAGCATACAAAACAAAATAAAGAGAGAGATGCAGATGGGCAAGAGAAAAAATGGAAGATGATCAGGCTACAAGTACCCAGAATAATGGGTCCATGTAATTTATTTTTAAATATTATACATTTTCCCCAATGACTGAATTTCTTGTACCCTTCATAAAAGAATATAATTTATTATACTTACATTAAAATTAAATTGAATGCTTCTGCAGTCCTGCTGCTTAATGTGAAGGAAAGACTTTCAGGAAATTAAACACATAGGGACTTTTTGAGTTTGCCTTATTTTGAAAGTGTAAGGAATTTCAGATGAAGAATACACAATACTCCAAAGAGGTTTCTGTACACTAAGTTGTGTTTTACAGTATCTGGAGCCATTATAAGCATTACCTTATGTTGTTATCTTAGGGTAAACCCAGAAATGGGGAATTTAAGAACATGTATATTTCTCCAAATGCTGTGTAAATATACACGTGGTTTGACTTTGAAGTTTCAGAGGAAGCCACAAAAATAACATTGTGCTCTGAATATTTATTGTTCAGAGAGTCCAGAAAGAGGCATATGTAGGATGGTCATTGCTAAGAAGCAGAAGAAAACACCACGAGTACAAAAACCACCCAAACAGTTTCATTTACTTTAATGACAATTACTGCTTTCCAGCAACTCATAAGGAACTTGAAATTGATGGTAGGGTTATGCATTGCTCTGTATCTTTTTTAAAACATGTACTTGAATTCATTACATTCATTCATTACATACCCACTGAATATTTCTTACTAGTTTGCAGTAATACAATGAAGAATGTGACAGACATTTTTTATTTTGTTCTTACCATCTGGTTTATTGGTTAGGAAGGTCTGTAACACACTGTAGTGTTCTCATCTGGTACTGATCTTTTTGTCTTTTTTTAGAAGTTATGTTAACATTTAACAGTTTCAGTTTTGAATGCAGTACAGTTGCCATAATGTAATTTCAATTACCAAAGAAAACTTTTGCTAATGTCTCAAGGACTCCAGCCAGCAAGCATAGTTTTATGAGGTCTGTACCAGCTGCAGTAAAATGCCACTGCTTGTATGAGTGAGGATCCATCTAGATCTTTAAATACGTAGTAGACTTCCAAAATAAATATTGGTGCTGTAAATTCAGAGTAATTGAACTCTTAAGTGAATGTACTGAGATACTGCTTTAGTTCTGCCAGTGCACTGAACAAAGAACTTACCCTGAAGTCTGACAGCTTAGTGCAGCAACTGAAGCATCTGCACTTTCTGAACTGAAGCATTCAGGGAACTCTGCCAAGATTCTTGCTATGGGAGCTTGTGGGCACCTGAAATAGTCTTGTAACCAAGGCCCCAGGTGGGGCTTGAAAGGAGAGTGGTTCCCCTGCCTACTTGTACTGCACAGAGAGTACGCTTTGTATAGTGCTGTGTTTATCTCAGTATAATGTGTGCTGTGATCTCATAATCCTATACCTCAGTGCTTCAGTACTGATCCTCTGGGGACTGGCAGGAAGATTCCCAAAGCTGAACCATTTGCTCTGGGATTTTATTTTGCCATCATATGAAGCTTTCTGAATTGCCTGCAGCTACCCATAGGACATAAGCTGAGTTCCCCAAGTGTTTAAATGACAGCAGAATCCCTCATGGGACTCAGAAAGATGTTCTGCATGACTGTTCAGTGTTGAGATGATACTATACCTTGGGGACAGAAAGCATTATATTCCCGTAATACAAAAGTTCTGGGAGTGAAAGGAAGTTTGCCCCTCAGTGTCCACATGCAGTTGGGATGCTTCTTAACAATTTCTCTCTCCACTGCAGGAAAATGGAGGGTGGATGCTGCACTGCCCTCTCCTTTTTCTTGTGCAACATTATAGTGGTGACTGTTCAGTTCACATGTGAAGAATTATTTTTCAAAAAAGTGCATGCACAAATTATGTTCTAATATAAAGGGTTTGGTGTCAGATTGTATTGAAAATTTGACTATCATTACAGTTTTCCATTGAAGGCAAACTGGAGCTCTTAGCCTGAGAACTGTATGAAGTCTGGCTGGTTTTCATGGAATTGGAAGAGTGGATGTATCTGAGACACATCCGGCCTTCCGTGGGCTAATACCCTCCATAACATTTAGACACTTCAGTGAAGTGAGTGACTTGCAAATAGATGAGGAAATTACAAAAGCTTTTACCCTTGGAAATTAGGTGAAAAAGAAAACATATTAAAGTCAAAAATGCATCTCTCAACAAAACCAACAAACTAGTAAGAAAGGTTGAAGGTTTCTGTGGGATTTCAGAAGCAGAACTGTTAAGTCACTTATCAGCTGAACATATATGGAAATGCAAATTAGGCTTTTGATTCTTACTGTTCATTTCAGTTCTGAAGTGTTTCTCTCTTTTCCGTTTTAGACAAACATGAAACTAAATTAAAAGGTGTAATATATTTTCAAGCTATTGAAGAAGTCTATTATGATCATCTAAAGAATGCATATAAGGTAAACTTTGTTATTGGTGTTTTAACCATGTATCACATAGAGTACCTAAAGTCTGATAGCTGCTCTAAAATTAAAGGGAGAGCTAACATTATTGGGGGACAATTAAAGAAACAAAACAAATATTAAAAAAAATCCTGGAGTGGAGGAAAAGGAAGAGGAAGCTAATCAGTAATTATCACTGTTTTGGGGTTTTTTTAACACTGATGGAAGCAGAGATAATTGTGTCTACCTGCAAAGTGGGATTTGCTGCAAGTAGTTCCTCAGTCCAGTGGCGAGACCACTGAAATCAGTGGCTTGGACAAGTCAAGGCCTGGCTACATGCCTCTGTGCCAGGGAGGGAGTTAACTGTGCTCATGGCACCCCCTGCCTCTCATCTGGAATTTAAAAGAGCTGTGAACAACTTGTGAAAGCCACTGGACAGAGTGGGGGAGTTAGTCAGTTGGGCATGAAACAACAGCTTGGAGCCCTGTAGTACTGTATAATAGTCTATTGGAAAAATGATGCAAAGGTGTTTATGGTGGCTACAAGCACTTCAAATGCATCTCTGCTGCAATAGAAGATGCAGTGGTACAGCATTTTATCTTTCTTCTTAACCCTATTCATAAATATCCCTGTAAGCAATTCCACCTCTGCTACCAATAAAAGGCTTTGATGTCACACTTTTGATATCTTCTTTGTGTTTTATTCTAGAGTCCCAACCCATTGCTGACTTTCAGTGTTAAGACCCATGACCGCATCTACTACATGGTTGCTCCTTCTCCAGAAGCCATGAGGATCTGGATGGATGTCATTGTTACAGGCGCAGAAGGCTACACCCACTTCATGTTGTAATAAAAGGGGAGCAATAGGGCATCCTGCAATAACGTAACTAATGAAGTTAGCCATACCTAGTGACAGCTGAAAAGCCAGTGAATACCCTGAAATGTCCTCCTTATGATGTGCACCCAAAACCTCAGATTGAGAGGGGGTTACAAATGCATTGAAAAGGGGGGGTTGTTACCTGTTTTAGTTGATTTTAATATGAATGAACAAGCTAAAGCTGTTGAGAGAATCATAGTGCTCCAAAACAGATAATCAGGCAATTTTAATTACAGCATCTTGATTGAATGGTAAGTTTCTACAAATTCTCTTATACAGAGAATGTCTTCATAAACTTACACTGAACAGTTTACAAGTGTGTGTGTTCTCATTGGTATGCAAAAATTCTAGTCGTGAAACAAAAAGGTGTAATAAGCATATATTTTAATATGCAATATTTGACATTTATAGATGATTAGGTGACTTTTTAAAACTTTTAGTCAAGTATTTTATAGAAATACAAACAAAAAGCAGCCCTAAGGTACACACAGTTCTTGCCTTAGTAGTTAAGTGTTACAACAGAGCCAAAGAGTTATACGATTCCCTTCTGTTTTCATATTGTTAGTTGTACCTAACTTTCTGTAAGGGGACAGTGCCAAAACTCTTAATGACTTTTAATGTAATTAAATTGTTACGATATTCTGTGTGTTCAAGCACTTAGTGGCAACAATTGTATGTTTAAAGTTTGCATCTATGGAGCTCAAAAAAAAAAAAAGAAAAGAGAAGGATAGCTTTATAAAGATGCATTTTTTCCACAAGGATGAGAAATGGAAACACATGTATTAACTTCCTCACAAGGAGGGATTTTTTTAATCTTCCCTGTTGAATAGAATAAGCTGATTCTGGACCCTACAGTAATTTTCTTTTATGTAGTAAGGTCCCAGTGTGGTTCTAATCTTACTCTGTGCCAAGTGAACGCTCTATTGAAATCTCTCAAACATTGCCTGCCTTGAAGCCAGCACCAAAATCTCTACCTGTCTGAATTCTTTGGAGCCAAGCTTTCAGTCACAGAGAGTTGTTTTGTTGTTTAATGTATATCTGCACAGAATAATGCTGTCTAATAGAATAAAAAGAGAGAGGTGAGTTCTAAGAGTTTACACTAAGCAGTGTATCTATAAAAACCCCTGAAAGTTTGAAGTAGTAGGGATTGAGATTCCTAAAACAGCAAAAATACTGAGGGTGCAGAGGTCTCCCATTTTAAAATCACCTCCAAGTTCTTGAGTAATATTGCAAAAATATAAATTATTTAATTGAAATTAACTTCAAGAAAGTCTCATATTATTACTTTAAAGGGGTTCTATTTCAGTAATTGAAACTTACATGCTCTGTGGTTTGTGTACTAGAAGAAAGCACATTAGCCTTTTTTTTTCCTTGATGAAAAGTTAATGGCTTTTGATTAAACAAATAAACTGAAAACAGAATAGAAGTATGCTGGCAGAATATTTTTGTTATACCTTTTAAACCCTGTAACTGTAATGAACAGGTTTGTGGTATACACAGGTGATGTGGTTGTTCTAGCATGACAAACCATCAGTTTCGACTTGAATCATAAAAGAAGAGACTGTTGTTGCAAGAGAATTGTTATCATCTGTGCAGATCACAGCCTGTAATCTATAATTTAAAACACTATCAGAAATAAATTGCTTTTGTTTATACAGTTATTTCTCCCTGATGTATCTTGATTTTATTCCTAAGTATAAAGGTTTTCTAATAATGATTTTTGTATCCTGCATGATGCAATGAAGGCATTTCAATAAACATTTTTAAAAATACACTTGTTTCAGATATTTTCTTGCTGCATTATCCTGAGACATTTCTGCTTGTCTTTTAAATAGTTGTATACAACTATTTGTATATCATGCAAGCAACATTGTATTTCTCAGTAACGGTTAACTATTCTATGTATTTTCCCATAAAAGAGCTATGGACAATAATCTTTGGGAGGGCAGTGAAATTAGGAGTGTAGTCTGCTTACTGCATGTACATAATATAATACCTTTTTCATTTTTTATGAACCTGTTTGAAAAACTTATCACCAACTTTGAATATTGACAAATTTTTTGTTTACCTATAATCCAGAAATTGCTTGAGTTTAAGGATTTTGCAGTTTTCTCAGTATTTGACTTAGACATGACTTGAATAGAAGGAAGTATTAACTCACTGTGGAAATGAAAACCAGTGTGGTTTTATGACTGACTTCTTTTCGCTAAGTTTGCCATCATCATCGTGAAGTGGGGTGGGTTCTGTAGTGGTGGACATCAAGACAACATAAGCAGAGCATGCTGGTAGGCACACCCTTTTACGATCAGTCTGCACTGATCATAAAAGCCCTTCAAGCTTACCTGCCTGGGAGTCAAATACCTGCTTACCCTGAAGGCTCTCGGGCAATTGCAAACCACGTAGGCTGAGTTGTAAAAACCTCCTCTGCTGTGTCCCATGACCTACAGGTGCTGGCCTGGTGCTTGGATGGGAAAACCTCCTTACCTTGGCAGGCACTGACCTTTCTTAGCGTTCATTTTCATGCGCCAGGGAAGGTTGGACATCAGGAAGAACTTCTTCGCAGGAAGGGTTGTCAAGCATTGGAATGGGCTGCCCAGGGAGGTGGTGGAGGGGCATCCCTAGAGATACTCAAGAAACGACTGGATGTGGCATGTAGTGCTATGGTCTAATTGACATGGTGGTATTTGGTCAAAGGTTGGTCTTGACGATATTTGAGATCTTTTCCAGTCTAAATGATTTGGACATTCTATGATTACTTTCTTTTCTTTGTGGCTGCCATGGCCTGTATATAAAAGTACAGTGCATAAAGACGTAGTTGTGGCTCCTGCGCTCATATACCTAAGGCTGAGAGAAGGCGAAGTGTGAGCCCGTTAATGAGATTCCTTCTCAGCCACCTCTTCTCGAGACTGAACAGGCCCAGTTCCCTCAGCCTTTCCTCCTAAGAGAAGTGCTCCAGTCGCCCTCATTGCCTTCCACTGGACACGCTCCAAGAGCTCCGTGTCTCGCCCGTACTGAGGAGCCCAGACCTGGACACAGCACGCCAGAGGCGCCTCACCAGGGCTGGGAACAGGGGCTGGATCACCTGCCTCGATCTGCTGGCAATGCTCTTCCCAATGCACACCTTTGGCCTTCGTGGCTACAAGGCACTGCTGGCTTAGGAGAAACACGCACGCTGCGAAACGCACGCCAAATGTTTTGGGGTTTTTTATTGACAAAACTCCGTTCGCAGTTTCCCAGGCAGGCTCAGGGCACCGACCGCAAACCGCGGCCCGCCCCGCCCCGGCCGTCGCTTCACACCCGGGGGAGGCGGGCGGCGCGCGGCGCGTGCGCGTGCGGCGACCATGGCGGCCATGGCGGGAGCGTTGGTGTGGGTCGGCCGCGCCTCGGCCCCGCGGGGATCGCTGTCACCGCTAAGGGCGGCCCGGGCGCTCCTGGGTAAGGGAGGGGCCCCGGGAAGCTCGGAGCAGAAGGGGTGCCACTCGGAGGGGAGAGGATGTGTGTCGGTGCCGGCTGTGACGGCCGCCGGGCGGGTCTCGGGCAGCCGCGGGTGACACCCTTTCCGCCCCTTTAGCGCCGTCTCCCTCGGGAAGGGCCGGGGCGCGGCCCTCTGGTGGGGATGGGGATCTTAAACTCGGCTCCTTTCCGACGGGGTTCCTGACGGACTTCTCCTCCCTGCCAGCCCCGCGGGGGGGGCTTCGGTGTCTGTGCACAGGGCAGGATGGCTGCTTTCCCACGTGTGTTTTGTTGGCTCTAAGCTCTTGCCCCTGGTGCGTTTTGTGGAGCTGGGAATCGGTGCGCCAGTTCGCTTGGTCGGGTGTGAAACGTGCCTGCCTGTAAAGCTTCGCCAGGCACCTGAAAAGCTTTGCTGGCATATACTTCTCAGTGAGATCGGTCTCTTCCCAAACACGTAGTGCCTCTTCTTGCTGTGTCAGACCCCGTGCTTGTTTGTTGCTGAGTTTATTCATTGCCTTTAATTGGACAGATGAATCTCATCTAAGGTTTCTCAGTAAGTAAAGTAAGTAAAGGCAAGTAAAACTTACTTGCCACTAAGGGTACACATTTTGTAGCTGCACAAAAGCTTGAATACACTGAGATTTTGTTGCTGTGTTTTTCTCCCTTTCTGTGTGTTTATAACAGTAACCTTTTCAGAGTGTCTGTTTATTTGAGTGTGTCTTTAGGTGCTCTGGGACCAGGCCAGGCAGCGGTTCCTGCTGGAGTGTGGGTGGTTGCATGGAACCAGGTGTGGACAGCGTTGAGTCTATTGCCCGTCACAGCAGCATTAATCTGCTGCTGCTGGCAATGGGAAGCTCAAAGTGCAGGAACATTCCCAGAGTTGTTCGGAGGACTTTTTTGGCTTCGACATGTAACAGTGATCTCAATCACAGTTTCTGGTGTTCGTAAAAGTGCACAGTGATTCCAATATGAAGAGAATTCCATAGATACCATTAGGCAAGGGTCCTGCGGTCTTCCTGTAGCTATCACCTTCTTTCTGTAACTTGCTTTTATAAACACTAATACCTGCCTTGCACCCTTTAGAAATGCTTCCCTGCTCTTACCAAGGTCTTTCCTAAAATCAGGAGGAGAAATTACTGGGTAGCTGCTGATGGTTTTGTCTTTCTAAAGAGAAATCTGAGAGGGTGACTGCAGTGAGCTTTGCTTTTGGGTTGGCTGAGGTGGTTGCTCTAGGGGTTTGCATTATTCAGGTTGGGATTGCCGCTGGTGCACTTCCATCAACTTGTTAAATGTAAGAATAATTTGTGAAATAGCTTGGACAGTGGTTGTGTCTTGTAGCTGCAGTTGGAACCCTGCCCAGTGTCAAAGTAATTTGAGGACACCTCCAGAGTGCTGCAGCATGGAAGACCAGTGCCTTCAGAGATGGCTATCAAGGCTTAAGGGGGAGAAGAATCCTCCTAATTATTTTTCTTTTAAATTCAGCGCTTCTTGGTTTATCTCCTCTTTACTGGCCCTTGAAAAAGTGACTGGCTTAGTGAGAGACACACACAAATCAAAAGCCACAGTGTGGAGGCATCTGAATACCTTTACTGTGGCAGTCATTCACCTTTATAAACAACTCATGCGTCAGTAGGATAAAGAACTACCTTATTGTTTGAGGAGCGCTTTAATGGTTTTGATCTGTAGTTCAAATGATACCATTTCTGTTGGACTGTAGGAAAGCTGAATGCTAGCTGCATCCTGTATCTGTTACGTATCCACACTTACTCATGCACATCCAAGTTTAACGACAAACCAACGCCCCAAAACCCCTCAAATGTAATCTTTCTGATAGTGACAAAACAGAACTCAAGGCTGCAGGGCAGTTAAGTGGTGTGATACTGTCGAGGCTTGTTTTTTGCACTGTTTATCCAGTTGTTATACCCCTAGGAAGCCCTGACTCTTTATTTTGGGTTGCATAGTTTCTGTGCCCCGCTGTTGAAGAACCAGTCATCTTCTAAGCTAAGAATTAAGAGTGTCAAAGTCTTAGAAGACTTGACCAAGCTTTCAGTTCAACGAATTACCTTGCTGAGTTGGATAATAGAGTGGATTAAGTCTCCTTAACAGCTCTCTACGAATTACTTGTCCTCACCCGCAGTAGAGGTACAACTGGCTGCTAAAGTTAGATTAAATCCTGTAGCAGCTGTTGCGATTCAGCAGAATTATTAGTTAGCATTTCCTCTGTTAATCTTATTTCCTTGTTTGATGTTATTTATTTCACTTGGTTTTAAGCAATGCTAATGTTGTTTTATGCTCATTATGATGAAAAAGTTAGTCACAAGACCCTTTCCCAATTCTTGATGATGAGCCTCCCGCTATATCCCCATATATTGTGTGGATGCAGGGTTCTGATAAAGGTGCAGTTTTATCCTTCAGTTTTAATTTTCTTAAAGAATTTGTCACATCATGTACTTGTAAACTTCCATTGCACAGAGTACTCTAGTATCAAAATTATGCTTTTTGAAAACAGGAAGTTAAACTAAGCAGATATCAAATTGGAAGATTTTTTTGTGAAATGAGTAAATGTATTCAAGATGGTATAAAATATGAGGACTGATGAAGTCTGGGAACCCTTAGTGTTCATTTTCAGTCAACCACTTGGCTAATTGCTGAGTGAACTCTCTACATGGTTGACATTTAATGATTTGAGAATGAATCGCAATAAACTTTCTTTCTCAGATTCATCAGTACTTTGCGGTCATTAAAGAATATAGGAGATGCTTTTTTCTTCTCTCTTGAGCCAAAATACCTTATTTTCACATAACATTTGCCAAACCCTGAGTTTATAAAATACTTGTGTTTCTGCCAAGGTTATCATGATGATTGTACTAAGCAGCTCCTCTTAATAGTTTGCAGGCTGAAGTCCTCGGTCAGCTTTCTTACTCGACCAGATCGACCAAATATTGCTTATCAGAAACTAAAAGGCAGGAATCCGGGGGTTATTTTCCTTCCAGGCTTGAATTCGAATATGAATGGTCAGAAAGCAACTGCCCTTGAAGATTTCTGCAAATCGTTAGGCCATGCCTTCATCAGGTACATACCAGGAGTATAGTTCTTGAGAAAGTGAAACTATTCTTGTGGGTTGGGGGAAGGGGTTTTAACACAAATCTGTAAACTTTGGCATTTGGATTGGGATGCTCTCTGTGCTAAGGGAGCTTGTATACAAGCTCAGAAGTCTTTTTTCCATGTCCAAATGTAGGATTTCTGTCAGTAGAGAGACTGAGGTAAATCAGGAAAATGTATTCTGAAAGTAATTCAGAAAATTCTCTAATTTTTTGTAGTCTAGCCAGTGCTCCATGTTACAATCAGGCTATAGGCACAAAAATTAAAAATGAAGGACCCGGAGTTCTGGTTTTTAAGTTATTACTGTAAGCACTGTCCTTACCTGCCAAGTCTGATTAAGTTACCCTGTATCTTCTGTGGGTTTAGAAGAACATGCCCCTGCTTGGTAATGCTGTCCTTTGATAGACTAGATTGAATGCTGTGTGTCATAAGTCTTCGTATTTGGGTTCAGTGTTTGAAAGAGTTTGTACATTTTAAAAATACCTTTAAAGTTGAAGTATCTGAGGGGGGGGGTTTGTCTGTAAGGGAAATTTTTTGTCTGTTTTGTGAATTATGATGTTTTATCAAATGATAAGAGAATGCTGCACAACTTAGTTGTGTATGTTGTATTTAAACCCCTTTTATGTGATTTCTGGTCCTAGCAATAAACAGGACCAAGTAAGAAAGTACTCAGTGTGATATTTTGTCCCCTGCTGATTTGATTATACAGTAGTATTTAGTTCAGTAGTATTTAGTTAGTGTCTGTGTTGCTGTAGACAGTACTATGACTTTTATGTTGATGGTTATTTTTTCAGATTTGACTATACAGGATGTGGAAGTTCACATGGTAAATTTGAAGAGTGTACAATTGGGAAGTGGAGAAAAGATGTTCTGTCTATACTGGATGAACTTACAGATGGACCACAGGTTATATTCTATTTTTAAATATAGAATGCTGGTTTTCCCTCAGGGTAGAACATTGATCAAACATATGCCATGATAGCTCTGGTCAGCAGTAGCTTTTGGTGAACAACTGACACCTGCTCACTTTCAAGCTGAATAATTTGAGAGGTTGTTTTCATGGGAGCTCTTTTGCAAGCAGGTAGGTCACAAAATCATGGAAGCATGGGTTGGCAGGGCCTCCTGGAGGTTATTAGAATCTCCTGTCAGGGGACAGGGAGTTGTTCCAGTGCAGTGCAGCCCTCTTAATGAGAAAGTGTGTCACTGTCCCATGCTGATGAATTAATTAAAGGATGTGCAGGAAGATTACAAGATGCTCCATATGATTAAATAGCTTTAACAAAAAAGGCAAGAAAAGCACCATTTGATTTCTTCAGTTACTTTAGAAATCACTGTGAAAAACTTGGAATCTCCTACAACCTAGAAATACCTAGTATTGTGTTTAAAACAATTTTTTATTACAAATTGCTTTTGTTTACTTCTTTTACTGCACTGAGCCTTTACCATGTGCATTTATCTTGAGAAGGAAACATAAAAGTATGCATGTGATACTGAATTGTTTCAACTCTCATTTTGTTTACAGTGTTTCAGTCTCAGACAGCAATAACCAGCCATGCCAAACAGAATAATAAATACCAGATCTTGTGGTGCTTACTCAGGCAAAATTTCCACTGGAGGTGACAGCAGTTCTGCCTGGGTAAGGACAGCAGGATTATGCCCAAGGTTTAAATCGTTAAACCAAGTGAAAACTGGTACTTTGGGCAAGAAGAAAAAACCTATTAGCCATTTCCTGCAAAACACTATATTTTCTTCTCTCTTTTTATTTTCTTTTCCAGATTCTGGTGGGCTCCAGCATGGGTGGATGGCTGATGCTTCATGCTGCAATAGCACGCCCAGATAAAGTAGCTGCTCTGGTTGGAGTAGCTGTAGCAGCAGATCACGTTGTAACAACTTTTAAGAGGCTTCCCATTGAGGTAAATGTTGATGGTTGGCTTTTGTGCAGTCAAAAAAAATCTTACCAAGAGTTTAAGAAATTACATTATTTAAACTGTGGTTTTCCTGCAAATTTTCAGGTAAGTTTTTTGTGTTTCTTTAATGTAAGCTTACAGTGTGAGACTAGTGTGAGCACTAGCCAGAGTGTGCTTATATTGCTATTGTTTAGAGGATGTGAAGTCAGATCCCTGCTGTTAGCAGTCCATTAGATTTTAGTGTTGAATATCTTATATTTGCATTGGAATTGTATCCTTGTGCTTTCAAGGATGGAGAAGTAACCACTAAGGTAGTTGAGGTGGCACTGGATGAGATGACGCAGGCTGTGTGCATAGAACGGAAATTCTTCAGATAAGTGTGTTTGTAAAGACTGTAAGATTTAGGTAGTGAGAACTGCCCTTCTGAGATTCTTCCTTGATGATGTCTATTGACTAGACTAATGTGTAGTCTTCAGGAAAGTAAATCAGGTGTTGCATGGCAATAAATAATGTGTGCTTTAAAATAATTTTTAAATTTTCCCAATTTGTTTGGGTTTTTTCTAAGGCACTTTGTAGTGTCAGTATTACTATTTAGGACTAAGGTAAGAATCTGGAAATACAGTATTTAGAGACATCTATTGTGGCAAAGACTGAAAAGACTCATCACTGGAAAATGACTTTTCCCTAGGATTTCTCCTTGTTTGAGGATCAGTGAACTGATTGAAGCCAAGGAGATTTACTGTTCATGGTGGCTATACATCTTTTTTTTTCTGATAGATTCTGGCTAAGAAACTTAATTTCATTGGTGCATTTTAACTAGATTAATTTAAAGGAGAGGTTTGGAGTAGCGGATTTGTCTTCTCAGATGCTGTGAGGAGAACAGGAATACACTTCTGCTCATAAAAATGAACAAGGTGAAATTTTATGCCTGGGGGAGTTTTACTGCTTTTAGAACAGAAATAAGTTGAGGTACTCTTAAGTACTTCTAACATCTGTTTTGTCTATTCTTTGCTCTCTTTTTTTTATAGGCACAAAAAGAAATAGAAGAAAAGGGCGAATGGAAGTATCAAACAAAGCATAATGAGGAAGGATATTACTCCTTGACCTACGACTTTATCAGAGAAGCAGAAAATCACTGTGTGCTGAATAGTCCTATTCCTGTAACATGCCCCATACGCCTTATCCATGGCATGAAGGATGGTGATGTCCCTTGGCAGATCTCTATGGAAGTTGCTGATCGTGTTTTGAGCAAGGACGTGGATGTTATCCTCCGCAAAATTGGCCAGCATCGGATGAGCGACAAGGAGGATACAAAACTCCTTGTGAATACTGTTGATGATTTAATTGACAAGCTGTCAACAGTAGCATAAGCTGAAGAGTAGCATTAGTGCATGAACTCTACACCTGACTCTTTTCCTTGAGTAACAGAAGCCTTGTTCTTACCCAGATGGTGGCAGGTCTGTGACTGTCACAGTAGGAACTGAGCTTTATCTGCTGTTTCCTTACCTCTGTTTTGTAAATACAGGTATTTTATTATTGCTGCATTTGCACACAGTCCAAAGTGGGAAGGAGTGCTGCTATTGTGTTCAGAACCTCTCTGTCAAGACTTTAATCATTTTTTTCACAAATTTCCTATAATTTTGTACTGAAATGCTGATTAATTTTTGTTACTATTGGCCTGTATAGTAAAAGTTTATTTTCACATCTTTGACACCTATGTCCTTCTGCTGTAACTTCATTGTATCTTATGTCTGAAACCATCTGTGCAAGGCAAAATACAACTTGAGTGTATACTGAAGTTAGTTATTAGAATAGTGAGTACCATGAAACACAATAAACAGATTTCAGATAAATGGCTATTTTGTTCTGAAGCGCTGCTAAAATTAAAAAGTGGAAGGCACACCCTGATGGTGTGCTTGGGGTACTACATAGGGAAGAATTTGACTTCTGAGAACACAGGGCCTCAAAGCCTTAAGAGCTCTTTATCTGTGCTTGGCAGGAGGGTGTGTGTCATCTTCTCCAGGCTCCCTTGTTTGTCATTGTTTATTTGTGGGCCTACCGTTAAGGGAACAATGTATGATCTTGCTGTAAACTGAAACTGGATCAATAAGGTGACTTTAATAGTAGCTTCTTCAAAGTGGGGGGTACAGTGCCACAGGGCACCACTGCCTCTTTCCCATGATTTGAGAGCTGTAGATTACCAGGAACAGTATCTTCTTGAGCTGCATGAGTCCAGCGCTGAGAAGTTGTAAACTTGATAGCTGGATAATTCTTATAATATAAATCCATAGAATTTAATAGGAAATGGATTTAATTGCAAATATGACTAGTTCCTGTACAGAATTACATTACCATTTGTACACTTGAGAGAGAGGAAGTTAAGTGAGAGGCTGGAATTAGTTCAGGCTGGCCTTAATGTTTAACGTCAGTGAAAACCATACAGTTGTTTCTGGGTTTATTATTTTAAGTAGTAAATGGCATCACTGTTGTTACCTTAAAAGACTGAAGCTACTGGGGGTAAGGTATTTCTAGAGAGTTTGTCATTTTCAGTTTTCATTTTCAGTTATGTCAGTGGAAGTGTGCTGAATAGGGCTTTGCTGAGGTAGTGGGTTTTAATTTTAAAAAAACACCACAAACAAACAACTAAATTTAAAAAAATAAACAGCAACAACAAAACTTAAATTTCAGATGAGTTCCTGTGAAGTGCAGTTTTATTTAGGCTTCAATATTGCAAAAAACAAGAAGCTGTGATGTAAAAAATTTGAATTTGATATGAGTAAAAAAAGATGGCACTTGTTTAGATGCAAATTTTCTAATTCAAATGTACTAATTCCCTAACTCAATTAGTCATAGAATCATAGAATGGTTTGGATTGGAAGGGACCTTAAAGATCATCTAGTTCCAACCCCCATACCGTGGGCAGGGATATGTTTTACTAGACCAGGTTGCTCAGCGCCCCAGCCTGACCTTGAACACTTCCAGGGATGGGGCATCTGCAACTCCTATGGGCAACCTGTTCCAGTGCCTCAAAGGAAAGAATTTTTCCCTAATTATCTGATCTAAACCTACTGTCAGTTTGAACCCATTCTCCCCCTTGTTGTGTCATAACATGCTCTTGTAAATAGTCTCTATCCAGCTCAGGAGAATCTGGATTGGGATAATTGCTTGAGGAATTAGAACATTTCATGAAATCTTGTTCCCAAGTATTTCTGGTGTAGACTGTTCTTCTGTTTGTATCACTATGCAAATCACTTTAGCTTTAAAACCTCTGGAATGTGTTTTTAACTTTTGAGAAAGTTAATGCAAATTGCGTTCCTGGAGCTGGAGCTGTGTTCATGTTTATGTACTGTTAAGCAGTTGTCATCTTAATATGTGTTTTTATCACTTGCATCTGATAAGACCTAAAAAATAGATTTTGCGAGTTTTAAAGGTGCAGTCAAATCAAAATTGTTTCAAAACTTTCTGCCCTAAGCCATGATAGGTTTTTTTTAATCCAGTTTTGTCATATCTTAGATTGGTTTACCTCGTAATGGAAGAAAAAGCTGAAACAAGTGGACTGCTGTAATTCCAAAGTAATTAATTATAATTAATGCACAGTTACCAGTTGTAATAGATGTACTTTTTCTTCACACATATTAAAGTTCTTTCAGTGACTGAAAAGTTTTGAGCCTTTTTTTTTGTATTAGGGTGTTATACCTGTAAACATTCAATTTAACTGTAATACTTCAGACAAGGAAAAGACTTTGTGTGCCTGCATAAACTAGCTGTGTATTTCTCTTGAAAGAGTTGCATTGTATTCGTGTCTCACGTTAGTCTTTATTAAATAATTGATATTTTGCATGTAAGGTGTCTGTTGCCATGCCTTAGAGCAAGACAGCTGAAAGCACATGTGAAGTGGAGCAGTTGTGCCGATAGTTTTCAGGAGGGCTTTTTTCCCTTGTTTGCTGGCGGTGTTTTGTGTTGTTGCCCTGCCCCCCCCCCCCCCCCCCCCCCCCCAGTTATTCTGCTGTAATAACACGAGGTGGGAGAATTCAGTGTAACAGGGTTGGCACAATTGTTGAGAATACAAACCTGCAGCATCGGTCGCTCAAACCACAGCATTACTGAAAACTTAATTCTAGGGGAGAGGTTTTTGCTGCCACTTGTTTTGCAGTTCTGGTTTCCTTCTCTGCAGGCTAAATGGAGATTGGTGGTAGCATCTACAGTACAGGTACCCCCAGAGTTTGTTACATATGGCCTAAATGCAAAGGCAGAGATGATCCTTTCTTCATAAAGATGGTATTCCAGGCAGTGCTTTGAATGCTACTGTCCTTCTCTCTGTGCTCGCTTTTTGTTTTTGTAAATCCAGTTTGCTTAAATACAAAGAGCTGGCTCTGAGGTAGAGAGAGCAGACAGACCTTTTTCTCTGACTTTGCTGTGGTAGTTCCATTGGTATTTATCTTTGCAAGCATAAGCATTTTCCCTGTGTTCACTCCAGAAATTACCAGAGTTTTGGCTGTTGGCAACTTGGCATGTTCAGATGGCTGAAAGAAGGGATAGTGATAACTAGGGAGATTTACATCCTACCTCTGAGTAGCTGGTGACCTACCAGGAAGTTCTGACAATCTGGAATAATGTGATATTTATTCACTTAGTATGGTGCCATTCCAAATTGGTACTGTTTTGTCCCCTGAGCTAATGCCTGGGCATTGCTTTTTTCTTTGCCAGTAGATGCCTACATAGCAATTATTTTCAGTATTAGTTATATTTAAAAACTAGTGTTTCATTCCTCTGTAGAGATACTGTATTAAAATAGTGTATTACACACTTGGAAAGCTCTGCATGGTGCAGATTTTTAAAATCCTTTTTAATGAATGCTTATGTTGTTTTGGGGGTTTTTTAAACAGACTTCTGATTCATTGACAAATGCAAAGTATATTTTGTGAATATATAATGTACATTTCCTCAACAATAAGCTTGATTTACATGAAATAATCAGTTTCTAAAGCTTATTCAACTTGTTTCCTAATAAACAAGTGCTCTTACTCTGCTTATATTGAGCTGTACTTACGCAGTTTTAGATACCCTTATTTTTGTCCTGTTAAATATTCTACTTGTTTTGTCTCTCCTGTTGTTTGGCTTTGTATTACACACCAGCTGGTTTGGGTTTTTTGGTTTTGGGGGGCTTTTTAACTTAATTGGTGCTAAGTGTTTCATGTAGTTTCAGTTTAGCTAAGCTCTTTTCTCTTGCATCAACACTAAATGCAAACAAGGCAGTGTTCACAAAAAAAGCCTAGCTGGATAGGCCTTAGAAGAACCACCTCCTGCTGTTTCATTTTTATGTTAATTTTGGTTACATGCTCTCTAGGACATGCTGTTATTCAATGGGGCTAAAAGATTTATGGTACCATACTTTTCATATCAAATTAAAGCGTGCTTAGAGAGAAACATTCAACCAGTGATTTGTCTGCAGCTGCTCAAGTATCTTCAATGCTCCAGTCATGCTGCAATACAGAGTTGCAACATTTTCTGAACCAGTGCTGTGGTCAGAGTTTCTACATTAGGTTTGTGCTTGTCATTTCTGTCTCCTCTGTGGCAGGAAAAAACCCAAACAAGTGGGAGGGAAAATAGTGTCCTGGGGAATATTGAGATTTCAACTTGTTTTCTAAGTTACTCAGTTGTGCTGTTACAAAGAGACCTACCTTACCCTTTCACATTTCTTTAGTTTTTTTAAGTGCTGAAAAGTTATATAATACTAAAGGCTTCGGGGGAAATAGAAGAGGGTTCTGTGTTTGACCTGACTGTGAGATGAGCAATCTCTCTGCTTTGTGCTGATGACCAAATTCATTAAGATGGGTGTGAATGTAAAATTTCACCAAGGCTTGGTGAAAATTCATCAGCTGTGTAAGGAATGCAGACAGAAACACCAAACATCAGTGTGTACACTCACCCTTCTAAGTTCTCGAGCCCAGCAGGGACAGGAAAGGCACTGAGGGAACTCAGCCATTACGTTAAATAGCAGCCAGCTTGCTGAGCATGAGGTTTTAATGCCCCTGTCCATCGCACTTTGCTCCTGGCAGGTGTTTTCTAAGGGAAGAGATTACTGCTGGGAAAGAGAGGCAGAGACGAAGGACAGAAATGCACTGCTCACAGATTCACTGCTTGTTGGTCAGTTTTTATAGCTCAGATTTACTTTGTGACTGTAGCACCTCGTCTCTCTTCAATATATATTTGCCTGGAACAGAGAAGTGTTACAGCCTTAGTCACGTAATGCATTAATCTAAATTACAGGACTTACTGCAGTCTGATTGTAGGCTTGACCTTGTATTTCTCTTTCAAGTCCTGCATATATATGTCATGTGGTCCAGTGCTTCTTTTCCATTAAAGAGAAATGGGCGTTCTCCGTATGATGCAGTAATTGCAGCTCACAGGTAGACACATTCTCAACCTGCTACAGTCTCTTGATTTGCGTCTGGCAAGGAGCTTCAGGCAGCTCTGCATTTATATTTGGAAGGAAAAGCAAATGACAGCTCCTAAAACTTCCAGTCATTTGGTTCTGAAATTAAAATACGTATTTGAAATGTTTCTAGGCTAGCACGTGAAAGGTTGTGTTCTTTTTGGGCCTTCTGATCTGCACCATGCTGTCCACTTGCCTCCCACGTGGCAACATGAGAAGGTCACTGCTGCCTGCTGGGGTGGAAACAGGTGCTCGTGTCAGTGGCAAAGGTCTGCCGAACAGTAGCACACTTAGGGGTTGGAGTGATGCAAGTGGCCTGCCCAGACTTTAGCCTGGGAAAAACAGTCCTTGAAGGCTGCCCAGGATCAGGTCTTGTCCTTACAAGAATCCTCAGGTGTGGGGTTTAAATGGTTATGGCTTGCTGGCAGAAAGTGTGCCAGAGTATGCTAGTCCTTAGGATAGTAGCTCTTGAAAAAGTTCCTTACAGCAAAGCTAAATCCCTAACCATAAGAAGCAGCATTTATGTAGTTAGAGGATTTGATCTTTTGGGGGTTTTGTTTGTAAATTTGTAAATGTTGCTATCTGTTTCAGTGAAATAAAGATGTTACCTCCTTTCTGTTCTACTGGTGAATGTGTATTGCAATATATAATTTTCAAACCAAAGTAGTTCTCAGGAGGTACTGTTTTAGTTGGGGACAGATAAGCAATCGATATGAAACCTTTTCTTTCAAAGGAGTCTGTTAATCCAGCACAAAACTTAAGAGGTCCTGAGAATTCAAATGTACAATTTACCTCCAAGGTCATCTTGAATAGTGGGAATGCTGATAATTATGTCCACAGGAACTGGTTTCCAGTGCTAAGTGGTAACTGTTTCTGCTGGCAAGCTGCTTGGAAGGTGGTCAGTGATTTACAAATTCCAGAAACACTCCTGTTCATGGCAGCCTCAGGAGCTGCCTTGTTCTGCAGGCTGGAGTATTGGTGCATTCTCTTTTGTCACACAAATAGGAATGTCCTTCTTTCCTGAATTACTTTTCTTTTAAACCCAAATTGGAGGTATTTGAAGTATGCACTTGCTTGGAGTGTAACATCTTCGGAGCTGGCAAACAAAACTTTTTGCAGGTGGAAGGGAGGATACTTGCTTAAATTAGCACTTTTTGTCTTCGAGGATCTCTAGATTGTAGATTTCAAAGTAATGGGGAAGTTAGAATTTCTAAAATTAATGTTGTCCCCTGGTTCTGATAACTCTGCCACCTGGTTTTGCACAGTTAAAAAGAGGGCAATATTCCAATACTACCTTTTTCCCCTAGCCTGACTAGTTCTGTTGTGTAGAACATCTCCAGGTATCTTACGAAAAAGCAAGGCCATGCATAAAACCAAGGCTCTGCAGAGCACTTTCCTGCCTTGAAGCTCCCTGAAAAAGGCCCTGTACTTGAACTGAGCTTGTACTGGACCTGAGCATCCTCTCTGCAACTCTAGAAAACCTGACATCACACATAGACATGCATGCAGGGAGGATCTTTGAGCAGCTCTTCAGATGCTTCCTTATGAAGGGAGGTGCTGTAAACTTAAAGTTTTGGAAAACTCCCTCTTTTTGTTTTGGGTCTTTTTAATTTTAAACTTAATAATGAAAGGTCCATTATTGTACGGTGGCACACTAGGGAAATGGAGCCTGGACTTCACAGTTATTCTTATTGCTGGATAGCTTTATCTGGTGGAGATTCAACCCACCATACTTTGTAAGATGGTGCTTGGGATAGCTGAAATACCAGGCTCTTTCTAAGGAATGAACTGCCAAACAGGGAATCTGACAAAGGTTAAGGATTGCTCTCTGGTAGGATAAGTTTTACTTTTCCTTCTGTATTCTAGTTGGAAGACATTGAAAGCTATCAGGTTACCCTGGATCTACATGTGGGTAGTGAGGTAGTTAATGTCAGTTTTGTTATTGGTTTTGGCAGCATTTTTTAAAGGCTTACAAAGATTTTTTAAATTTAAAGGATAATATTGTGATTATCTGAGAGCATAAGGTGAGTCATGGTGCTTACAGGCATGAAATGCTATTTCAATTAGTCAAGCTTCATCTCAGTTTTTTAGTCATAAATTCCAGTCTTGTGTTGCCAAAAAAAATAAGAGGACAAAATCCATTCGAAGCAGTAGATGAAATGGTAGTACCTTTGCACTGTAAACCTGCCCCTTTCTTCCACATCACGTTTCTAACCATCAGGCTTTAATCTACCTGTGTCTGACATAAGGAACTTGAGCTCCTTCAGTTTTTCTTTAATTTGTAGGCACGTGTGCTTGCCATTTCTTAACTTCTGATTTTGGTGAGATAAACAGATAATCCTTCTGAAGTGATTACTGTAAAAGCTCTAATTTTCAGTCCTCTGGTTACTAGAATCACTGTTTGATTTTACTTCACTCTTCCATCCCTTTTTATAAAGAGTAATTTTCATAACTGGATATGATATTCCCACTGCTCTTGGTGCACCTCCCATGTTTTATTCAGCCAAGCCCTTCAATCACAGTGTCTTACTCAACATCTTATCTTCATCATCCTCTGCATGTTTTTTAACATCTATTTTGTCATAGGACAGAGTGCTACATTCTTAAAAGTACATTTCTTTTTCAATGAAAGCTGTGCTTTGGCTGCAATAAGACACTTTTTGTCTGCTTCCAAGTAGACTGCTTTCAAGGAGGTTTCTTTATCTTTTTTTGCTTACTCATGTGAGCTGGGATCTTCTTAGGAGCCATGGGGGGGTGTTTTGTGACTTCTGATAACATAAAATAGTTCAGGCCTGGGAACATATTCTTGTACAAACTGAATAAAATATACACCATCATTAATGATTTTTCAGTTACAGTCATATTACAGGACCTACTCATTAGCCAACTTTAGTCTCTCAAATGTGTCATGTTGTTTCAGCATTGGTTTAGTTTCCTAATCAACACGTCATGCAGTAGCCAACTCTAATATATTACAGAGCTTTTAGTAAATTGCATCAACGTTATCACTTAAAAAAAATTATTCCATTGTTTTCCCCAGGATTGATGGCACAGAAAGCAGGCTTATGATTTGTTTAGTGGTACTTTGGAAAATATTGGTGGGGAGCTGGCATTTTTCCAATCCTCTGCAGTTTAACAGTTTTTCAAAGCCTTATTAAAAATTGATATTGATGGACAAGCTTTTCAGCTTTCCCAGTGTGGAACAGTCCCTCAAGAACAAGTTGCATAGCCAACATCTGTTAAGGGGGAGACCTCTGCTCTGCAGCTTAGGAAAGTTAAATTACTCATCCCTGCCCCCAAGTTAGGAAACAGAGGCTGATGCCAAGGTAGGTGACTGTCATGAAACCTTGTTGCCGGTGGGCACTGAGCACCCTGGTGTGACCAGAAACAGCCAGGCACCCTAGGTAGCTCCCTTCTAAACAGAAGAACACAAAAAGATCTGAAAGTGCAAAATAAACCTTATTCTTTATGGGGCTGGCCAAAGAGTGTGAAGCCCAGCCCTTAACAGCTGCTTGAAGGGAAAGGAGGTCAGATTCATATTCTGCCTCTCCCTGTGGCAGCTGCAGCCTGCTCCTTTTCTGATGTCCAGGCAGGGCTTGCAGCCTTGGTCCCTGCGCATCCCCCCGTGCTCGCTGAGACGGAAAGCGCTCAAGCGGTGGCCCTGTCACGTAGCATGCTCTGAGTTATGTAATCAAGTGTTGCATAGGGGTTTAAAACTACCAGTGCAAGCAAGAGAAAGCACTAAATGAAATGCCTGTGGAGGACAACAATGAATTAGGTCATCTATTAAATTTTTCATCTCTTGAGTCTGTTCAAGCCCAGCAGCATCAGAAGCAGTATAAGTCTGAGAATTCAGAATTTTAAAATGAGAAAGTAATGGATGAAGAGCCCATTATGAAACAGATATACAAGGCACCGTATTTCTTTTCCCCCTTTTTTTCCTTTCTGAATGCAGCAGAAGGACTTTTGTTGGCCAAACTGCTTGTGCATCCACCTCAGGTTTATCAACCTCCTTGCATATCAAGCTGAACATTAATCATTTGCCAAAAGGAAACGATATCATACCAGTGTGAATGAAAGCATTTGACAAATTCTTGTGTAACTCAGAAGCAAAAGTGATTTTATTTAAGATAGGATTAAATCAGACTGCAGGAAAAGTCTCGTCTTAACCCTTCTTCTCTCCCCTTCCACATTGTATGGGTGGTATAATCAAAGTTTAAACGACTATACATGGGCATAGGTCCCTTCCTATTGCTGGAGGTTAGCTGACTCATACCAGCAGAAAGTAAAATCCTTGTGCTTTACAGTAGGTTTGCTAATTTTCAGTGATTTCACCTTGGTTTTAGTGGTTTGAGTTGTTTTTCAGGACACCATTCCACTATTTGATAGCCTAATATATGCAGATGATAGGATGATAATAATATTCTACTACCTGCCTTCTCTTCCTTCACTTGTCATCGTGTTGTTCCCTTGTTCAAACTTTCTATCAGCATTTGAACAGGGAAGAGGAGAAATTCTTTGTTACACTCTCTGCCTGTTATCATCGCGATGCAGAACGGGGAGAAAAAGGATTTGTTTCTGGCTTATGATTAAAAGTAAACTAGATGTGTGGTAATTTCTGTCACCTTCATTTAACAGAGTGCCTCTATTTGTATTTCTGCCTATCTGTCACTGGGATGCTTGATGCAGTTTGGGTTGATGCAGACTAGGCGGAGTAGATCTGAGCCGGTGGGGTGAGCAGCGCAAGGCTGAGGAAAGATGCTTGAAAACAGACCACAGATGGGCGAGATAAACAGGATCCCTGGGCTGTGACTGAGGAGGCAGGTCTCTTTAATGGCTCTTAGCAACGCCCCTGCTCTGACCCTCCTCATATGTGAGGAAAATCAAATCAATACACTGTTCTTCAAACCACGATGCTGCAGCAGCAGCAGCAGGGCATTGTGGCAGCCTTCGTCTCTTAAATTCATCTTTGCATTTTCAGTGTGCTGATCTCTGGATATCCATCCTTGCATCTCTGCTGAAGAAGACTCTGACTGCATCTTTAATCGGATTGCTTGAGCTCCCATGCACAACCTTCTTCTTATTAGCAAGTATTAGGTAGGCAATTTTAAAGTGCTTTTGGATTTGCAGGCAGCTGTAACGTTGATCTGACAACCCTATTGTATTCTCTGTAAACATAGCAGAAGCCTCTCTTTAAAACCTACTGTGTTTTAAATCTTGCTTTTCTTCTGTTTTTGTGGTTGGGCAGGGGGGACTGCTGTTTTTTCCTTCCTTTTAAAAGAGATGTTGTATCTGATTTGTGCTTTTGGAAAAGGATATTCCCTCACTGATCCCTCCCCTGTTCTGTGGAACAGCTATAACCGGTGCCATATAGTTACTTTCAGTGTTGATGAACATCTGTTCAACTGTCTAACATTTAGGGCAGGCTGCTCACTCTTTTATTCTTTAATTTTCCTGTGCATACTTCAAAGGTGTGGACTGAGACTCTGCCCACTAAGTAAGTTCTACCTTGTTTCCAGAGATGGCTAACAGAGGACCAAGCTATGGCTTAAGCCGAGAAGTTCAGGAAAAGATTGAACAGAAATACGACCCAGAATTAGAGTCTAGGCTGGTGAACTGGATTATTGTACAGTGTGGAGAACAGATAGAGCACCCTCCTCCTGGAAGGCAACATTTTCAGACCTGGTTGATGGATGGAACGGTAAGTGCTTTGTCCAATTACACACTTTCAGTGTTTATATGCATGGTGCCCCTGTCTCCTGTCTTCATTTAGATAAACTGGCCAGAGCCCAAGGTCAGTGCAGAAATATATATCTTAGTATTTGATTTACTTCCTTTTGACCAAGAGTCTTAATCTCAAAAGATAAATTATCCTACTAGTGCACTGGGATCAGTACAATATTTATGATTCTTATGAGTCATGCATGTTTTATGTATAAGTATGGCTCATTCCTTCAGCATCTTTTCTCATGCAGTTAAATGAGATCGGTTTTAAAACCAGATGTATACTTTTCTCTTTAAGAAATAATCAGTGTTGACAAGGAAAGGTGAAGAGATACAGCAAATTTGAAGGATAGGATTGTGTCACAACTGTCTTCTTGGGAATAATTCTGTAGCTAAAACATTGTATTCCATTGGTTTATTGAACAACAGGCAGATGCTGCTGTTTGCAGTGGCTGTAAGACTATGCTAATCATTGAATCTCTGCCAAAGTGACTCTAACAACATTTCAATTGACATTGCTTAGTTTTTGGCTTGGGCATGAGGCTTCTTCTCTGTCAGTTGTTATATAACCTCTACCAGTGATTGCTTTGTTGTTTCTAGCAGATTAGGATTTATATGGTTAGGCTATTGCCTCAGTTAATGAAAGCTTTAATGCTTTTCTAATACACTTTGATTATTATCAATTCACTTCTTTGTTTTTAACTGAAGAAATTATGTCCCTGACAGAAACTGGCCAGGTCAAAAGCATTATGCAGCATCATTTCATGTGCAGAAATTGCCTTCTAGTTTGGTGCCCACTTTCTAATTTTGTTTCTGTCTTTATCTCTCAGCTGTTATGCAAGTTAATAAACAGTTTGCATCCAAAGGGAAATGAGCCTATTGCAAAGATCTCTGAATCAAAAATGGCTTTCAAGCAGATGGAACAAATATCTCAGTTCTTAAAAGCTGCTGAAATCTATGGAGTAAGAACAACAGATATTTTCCAGACAGTGGATTTATGGGAAGGTAAAAATAATAAACTGAAAGTCAGTTTACAGTCTTCATTTTACTTTGCTTTGATGTGCATTTTGTCTAGGCATATTCTCTAATGTAATTATCTTTTGTTTCTGTTTGCCTTACCTCATTACCATGTTCTTCCAGTGCTGCATTATTTCCTCTGAGGGATTTATATTACCCTGAGGGCATAACGGAACCTTTCCAAGCTCATGTGTTATCCAAAACCCCATCACTCTGATAGAAATCCACAGACCTAATAAAACAACTGTTCTCTCTGCTAATTATTTCAAAGTAAATAGCTCCTAACAAGAATATGGAAAACCCTGATTTTCTGATGACAAAATTTTATTGCAGTTTTCGAATTATAAGCAAAGCTTAAATTGGAGCTAAGAAATGCATTCCCAGGAGCATATATGCCTCTGTGAAGCTTATGAGGGTTCAATTATGACTAGTGAGAAACAAAACTCACTGCTTAATACCATGTTAGCTGAGCTTCTCTCTCTGAGGAGACAGTCTTTTAAAAGAGGTCACTATGGCAACAGCAAAAAAGATCAGGGTGTTCCTGTGGTTTTACAGTAAGGCAGGTGTAGTCTGTCTCCATCCCATGCTCTAAATGGAAACTGCTTGTTCTGTTTGCTGTAGAGCTGAGTCATTTGTGCATTCATGGGGCTGGTTTTGCCCACTTCTGTGGTGGTGCATGCCATCCTGGTGCTCTAACCAAACACACTGTATATCCTGCATCTCCCTGGACAAAGTGATGCAATGCTTTGGCTGAGCACTCAGAGCAAAGACAGCTGCAGAGCAGTGAAAGGCACAGATGAAAGGGTCAAAAATCTTCCATGAGAATCAAACAGTGGAAAGAGGAAAATAATCCACTGAGAAAGCTGGCCAGCATAGTTTGTGTAGGAGTACACATCGAGAGAAAAAAGTGGGGTCTGTTTTCACAGGCAGTCGGGATATGTGGAAGAGATCACTCCTGTGAAGGACAGCTGGAGGAATGAAAGACTAGGGAGCTCTTCGTGAATGGGTTAGAGGGAAAGGATATACTGACAACTGGAGTTACTGGGATCTGTAAAGGTCTAAGAGTGCCAGATTTGCTTGACAAATCCATACCTTTGGGCACAAGGGCAGGATTGTTTCTTCCAGTTCAGTCTTTAGTGTTTCATGCAATCTACCTTTACATGTCTTAAATGAAGGGATTTTCACTTCCCTGAAGAAGCACTTTCCCACCCCTCAGCCTAGCAGCCTGTTGAGAGAGAAGCTCCATCGATCCTGTAAGGGATGATGGCTCAGTTCAGATGTTGTTCTTTGCAGTCTTTTGCAACTCATAATGGCTTCCCACCCTGCACATGAAAATATGGTACATTGATCCTTATGAGGAAAAAGACTTGCTTTGAAGACAAAATGCTCTTTATGATAGCGGCTGTCTTCTAATTTCTCTTCCTTTCACTCATCAGCTTTTCTCAACAGATATAAGGTTAAAAGGTAGTAACTTCTGGAGGACAGGAAGTCAAAACACAACTTGCAACTTAGGAGGAAGACACACAAGGCTTTTTCTTCACTGTTATTTTAAGACTTCCCAAAGCTAATCTGTGACTCCTCACTTTCCCACTCCCTTTTCATCCTTCCTGCTGCTCATTTCAGTGCTGGGATGAAACAGTCTGTCTCTCCAGCAGAGAGGCACTGCAAGCTCTTTGTGTCTCACCGTAACTCTGACCTCTGGCATCTGTGCTGCTTCAGGGCTGAATTGTCTGAACTGGGATGCATTAGCTGGGCAGAAAGGACAGTGTCTTTTTCACTATTTCATAATTGCAGCACTCCTACACTTCGCACCTTAACCTCTTTAGAAAGAGAGATGTCAATGTATGTTTGTAGGGAAAGAAAAGCGTGTGACTGAGAAACAGCTTTTCCCTGGCACTAATTGTTTTCCACAAGCTTTTCCTTTGAAATTCTTAGCAATGATTAATGAAAATGTTTTAGGATACGATCTGCTGTTGGCTGTTTCAAACCCACTCAGTCCGTCTGTTGCATTTTTCTTCATCTCTGTGGCTTCTTGATCCAGGGAAAGTATCACCTCTCTTTTGGCCCTTTCTTACATAAATGTACCGTGCTGAGCAGCTTTCCCTGATCCACGCCCAAGGTATGTTCTCTGCCTTTTACAGATCCCTTCTTGGTATATTTCCAGGCAGGCAAGAGGCAGCTGCGCCACTGGGTATTTGTTCAACATCTACAAAAAAGCATTTCAGGAATACTCTGCAGAGCAGTTCTTCATCTTTGTATTTGAACCTTCCCCTTTCTGGACCTGGAGAAGAGGTCCTTCCAGATAGGTTTCCCCTAAAGAGAAAGGCTTTGCACAAGAAGTGAGCAGAGACCCCTTCCTCCTTGTTTTAAGAACAGTGCCAAGTTCCTCTGCAAGGCTGTGCTATTCAAAGCACACTGCAGAGGACACTGAGATGCAGGAGTGTCATCAGAGTGAGTCCCTGCAGAGAGGCTGAAGCTGTGGGCCAGGTGGGCGGCCCACATGGCTCTCAATAAACAAATACTGGAGCTGAGGGAAGGCACTGACTACAATTTGCTGCAATACCAGAGTCAAACCTGGCTTCAGAGAAGGTATATGAACCCTTCTGTCAGGTGACTGCACCGGAAATTTAAAATTTTTCCCTGTGGTTTCTCTTTTTTTTTCCTATGCTAACCATCAAGGCCCTTGTATCCTTTGCTGGAAGAGGGCAAGCAACACAAGTCCACTTGTATTCAGGTCTTCCCTCACCCACAGCACTCCTCTTATGCAGCAAGGAGTCTCTGCAGAGCAGAGCCATGGCCATGGCTTTGTTTTGTCACGTGTCATTCAGCTCCCACTCACTCAGTTTTTCCCCTGCAGCATCTCCCACTCATCACTGACAAATAAAGCAGAGCTGAGCACAGAGCGGGGAGGGGGTTGCCAGATGGCTCTGCAAGGCTGATCATCGTATTTCACTGCCTGTCTTTTGTTCCTTTTGCTTTTTTCTTCGCTTGCCGTCATTATTCAGCTGATTCACTTTTAAATCCTTCTCCACATCCCTTTTCATCCCAGGCAGTCACTGCACTCCTGTTATATGGGGAGGCATCCCAAGGACGTTGTCTGTGGCATCTGTTACAGCATATGGTACATCTGCTGCTCCGGGGAGCTCTGAGGGTTCCTGCCTCGTGCTCCTCCGTGTGCGCCTGTGGACGTGCGCGTGGGGGATGTCAGCTCTGCAGCCGCCCTCCCAAGCAAGGACCCCGTCTGATGCAGTTTGCCTTCAATACAGTAAAATACATCAGTTCTGGATAGCTGACAGTTTATTTTCTGAGCAAATGGTCCCCTGCAGATAGGATTTTTATAAACTTTAGTAGTCTGTATGACAGCCACAGCTGGAAGCTGATAGATGTTTTCAGCTTCAGGGTGCTGTCCTCACTTCAGCCACTGTGTTATGGAGCCCTGGACTGCATGTGCCTGTAATCAGGGTGATGCACCACATAAACACACAGTGTGCACCATTCCCTTCCCTCTACACTCCAGCTCGTCTACAGTGATGTTCATTAATATTGGTCCACTGGAGGTATTTCTGAATTCTGTTATCTTCATGTCTCTGGTATCTCCTTTTTTCTGAATTGCTTGTTTTCACATGTGAAGAACCAGAATCAGATCAGTTAACTAGTTACATTACTTTAGAAAAGAGGAAGAACTGGAATGAAAGAGGGGAGGCAAGTCATAGAAATGCTTATGGAAGGATTTTATGAGGGAGAAGCAAAAGGCAGATTTCCAATAACTTACCACCTCACACAATTGGAAATACCTGCTGCAACTTATTTTTGCTAGAAAGTATTCCAAAAGGTAGCATGTCTGGACTGGGTAATGAGTTATGTAACTTTTATTTGGCTAAAGATGAGACAAGCCCTGACTTTTTGAACTGAAGGATGAAGTAAGGTAACATAGGGAGAACGTGGAAATATAGTGGACCAAATGGGAAAAACTAAAGATAGGAAACTGAATAGCATTGTAGTAAGTAGGATGGATTGGAGAGGTGTTTTGATGGTTAATTTGGGAAGGACTGATAGAAACTATCTGTGCAGGAGCTCCCTGAACTGCTGTGAGCTCTGTTAGCACAGGGATCAAACTTACTCTGAACAAACTGAGACACAGCACTGTTATTTAACACACTATTCTCCTTCAGCCACATTTCACTGAGTATATTACCATTATTTGTATACCAAAGTAATCTCTCCTTAGGAGAAAATGTTGTCAAAGGGATTCTATAGACTTAAAATGGCATGGGGGAAGGCATTAAAATAATCAAAGGCCTGGAAACCTAGAAATGTCTGAAAAATTAAGTTTTGCTTTAACTCTATCCCTTTGTTGACTTTTAATAAGCTCTTGCATGTCAGTACTTTCATTTCAGCAGTGGTAAAATAGCATTTATAATTCTCTTAATGCACATCTTCAGGGACCTGAGGGAGTTAGTTCATAATACGGATAAAACTGCTTTTCAGTGTGCCAAGCTATTTGTTGTGCAAGGATTTCCTATATTAATTTCACTGTCTGGCTTTCTAGGGAAGGACATGGCAGCAGTGCAGAGAACTTTAATGGCTTTGGGCAGTTTGGCAGTCACCAAGGATGACGGCTGCTACAAGGGAGACCCATCCTGGTTCCACAGGTAAAGTCCAGAGCACAGCTGCTCAGAGCTGTCTTCCCTGGGCAACTGGTAATATCATCTGCCTTTAGGCTTTAAGGAAATTTATTGGGAAAGGAAGGGAAGAATATTTCCCAAGTTTCCTTGTAATAGGGAGGTTTTTCTCTCTGGAGGTTAGAGAAGGGAAGCAGGAAAAGTGTACATTTGTCATCAGATTTGCTCTCTCACATCAGACAGCAGACAGAAAGACCAATGAAGACAAGGCTGTTATGGTTGTCTGTGAACCCCCATGTAGTGACCCCCTTACTAAGCAAAGAGAAGGCATGAAGTTTCTTTCCTTTTTTCGTCAAACCAAAAATGATTTAATTTCCTAGGCTTCTTTTTATTTGGGGAACACCACCTATCCATGAAGTATTCTCTGTCTTGGCAAAGCTGTTTATTTGTTCTGAAATTCCATTTGTTTTGGCTAGGGAGGCTGTAAAGCAGGGACAGGAAGAAAAGGAAATCCTCCCACAGTTCCTCCCTCCTGCCCCACAGGCATATTATTGACATGAGTTTCTGCCTTCCAAGAGTATTTCTTACACAGAAATGTCAAAGGCAGGTTAGCAAGAGTGCTGACTGCTTGTCTTTTCTCTTCTTGAATTTTCTGATGTCTAGGTGAGGCTCAGCAAAAATGAAGCAAACTTCAGTTTGTTTGTCTTAAAGCCTGAGCTGGTTAAACTGAATCTGAGATTTGAATTTTAGGTGAATAAATGCAAACTTCTATGCATTGTTTATATGAAATCAGGTTACATTAACTTAATACACTGCACAAATAGATTTATATTTGTGGAATATAATTACATTTAAAATTGATTTCAAATCCAGTTACATTCTTTAATATAAACCAGACGTGAAATCACTATGACCCAGACAGACTTATTTGTTTTATGTAACTAAAACAAAGTCCCACATGGAAAAATTAATTTTCATCTGGACTCTTAATTGTGGGTGGGAACAGTTTTTGTTGGCATGGAGGAAGATGTGATCACGTCCCTTCTCCTCTAGCTGTCTGTCCAGCCTGTACTGCTTGGATAGCCAATCCATATCTACTGCAATCCCTGTGAATCCATGTTATAGCCACTGCCTTAAGGAAAGCTGGTGTTACAGCATGTTGCCAGTCAGGAGCTGCTTTCTGGGTAGCTTCTCTATCCCTTCAGGCAGACCAAGCCCCCTCACTGCCACCCAGTGTTACTCATCATTCAGGGCTTTCAGGCTGATTCTTAATCGCCTTAAGTTAAATTGAGAGACCAATATCAAATGGCATAAGGGTATCCGTGCAGGGATCTACAGTGATTAGGATAAAGCCACACTTGAGCTAAGCCATTTAACTTTCCATTGCCAGTGTCTCACATACCCAGTGCCATCAGACTGATCCCCCCTTCCTTGCATGCCCTAGCAAGATCCATGAATCCATAGCTGTGTGTTATCCTGTAGCTTGGCAAACACAAACACTGGTGTGAAGTTGGCACAAAAAGCTGACAGATCTGGTGGGCTCAGTTTTAAGTAAGAGTGATGCCAGACAGACCAAACAGAATTTGACATAGTGTTAGACATGGATGGTGAGTAGACTTGCCATCACCTCTTTTCTTACTCTCAGTTAAGGCCATTTCCACCCACCTAAAATCAAATCTTGTACATGTTATCTGTAAGGCCATCATATACTAAACGTGGGGCTTATGATGGTAAAAATAACACTATATGATCCAAATATGTAATACATTTTTATTAGTATAGCCAGGCTACCCTTTAGTCTCACCTTTTACTTCTTCTTTGAAGTTCTTGGGTTTTTTCTTGTTTAATTACTTTTTGACTTTCTGTGGAAGTACTCATCAACATAGCTAAAAATTCTAGGAGGAAAGAGAAAAGAACAGTAGAATGCTTTCCTGTTTTTTTAGTTAAAATAGAGGCTGACACAGTGAACCTGAGATTTAATTAGGTAATAGGAGTAGTTCTAAAAACATCCTCTCCTGGAGATCCTGGCAGTCGTTTGGTGCCTGTGTAAGTATTCTGGAAAATAAATTAAGCAGCTGTGAGAGGGGCCTGCTTTCTGAAGCACCGCGGTTCTGTGTGCTTCCCCCAAAAGACTGAGCTTTCTGGCAAGAGCTGTGGGGTCTGAGAACCTGTGATGGGCCTCTATAAGCCCTCTTACTAGTCTATACTTCACCGCTTGACTCATTCTGAAAAATGACTGGTCAGTCCTGGTGTCTCGTGGATCACTCACCCCCTTCTGCTTTGCTGGGCTTTCACGTGGACATGGGTTCGTCTCCTGCAATGCCCTGAACACCCTGAGCCTAGCAGAGAGTTTAAGTGCTTTTTTGGACTTGGGCCAGGGTTCTCAGCACAGTGCAGGATCTGACCCTCACAGAGAGGATCATGTTGATGGTTTTCAATCACAGCAGGTACCTAATCTAGTATTCTCATCTAGTGGTGGGGTGGGGAAGAAAAGGAGAACTGTAACTTGATGCCATGTTGCGGTGTAACCTGTAACCTGATCACAGGACAAACAGACACAGCAGGCAAATAGATTCTACCTGTGTGGGAGTACAGTCTGGTAGATGGAAAGCCTCCCTCAGTCTGGGGCTCTGCCGGTTCATGTGGCTTGTTTGATAGCAACAGACTGATCCTTCTCCATTGTAAATCGCTTGTTTTCCCACCTAGTATAAATGAAAGATGAATCCAAGATGAACAGTTTCTTGCGAGGCCGCAGAGTGCAAACTTTTGTCCTTCTTAGCTGCCACTTTGGCCTTCGGTGCTATTTTCAGGGAGAAAAAAGGCTCCTTTTATGCTCCAACAAAAGTTCATTGATCCAGAGGGCTTTTGAGACCAGGGACACTGAACAAAAGTGGTCAGTATGTTTTGACAGAAGATAAAGGACTGTCATACAGTTACGACACAGGTGCAAAGGGCAAAGTCTATTGCTTAGGAGGTGAGAGATCTTGAAATGGCAACAAAGCAAATGTTCTGTCCTGCAGACAACCAGTGTCCGCTCTGCAAAAATGAGCAAGTTCCTTCTCTGACCCATTGTTGCTCTGGGTACACTCAGCTTTTATTTACTCCACTGAGTTAAATTATACCGATTTGTACTGTTGCTCTAGATGGGTATCAACTTGTAGTATAGCACAGGTAAGTGTCTCATTGATCAGATCCCATGGACTACAGATGTTAAGAGATATAGGGCTCAACACAAATTAACCCTATTTTGTGTTTTATATACAGCACTGCATAAACATTTTACCTGTCACAGCTCCTGGGAAAGTCCCTTGGGGTTCTGGAATAACGGGGACAGTGAAAGTATGAAGTGTTGTAGGTTTGACTAGAGCATTACTTCTATCTGCAGGAAAGCAATTAGGCCGGCCAGTACCGTCCAGCTCATATGATGGTGCAAATGACACATTGCATTACAAGGGACATGAGCCAATTTCAGACTGATTTTCATGATCCCTGTATGATTTCATGATCATACACAGAATAATGGTATGTATGTATTTTGCTCTTTTTTTCGTATATCTGGACAGGAAAGCACAGCAGAATCGACGAGGATTTTCAGAGGAGCAGCTTCGGCAGGGACAGAACGTAATAGGCCTTCAGATGGGCAGCAACAAAGGAGCGTCACAGTCGGGTATGACAGGCTATGGGATGCCAAGGCAGATTATCTAAAAGCATCTCTGTCTGTGGAGAAAACACTCTTTCTGCAGCATGGTCTGTTAAGGAAAAAAAAAAAAGAAAAAGAAAAAAATGCTTATTAGTTCTCTTTCTGCCTGGTTTTTAATAGTTAGTGCTCTCTGAGGTTTGAGGTATTTTTGGTTTGGTTTGTTTTCTTTGCAGCTGCAAGAGTTCGTCTAGGAACTTGGGTTTTTGTGGTGGTGTGTGTCAGTTCACAGCACGTGCGCACTGCTGCCGCCTACTTTTCACTTCTGAACTATGCAAAGACAATTATTCTGTATTAATTTATTTGCAAAGTGTTATCTTCCATATTTGTCTCACACTGCACTTGTATTTCAACCAGTAACCTCGTTCTTCAATTCAGTGATGATATTGTTTGACTTAAGAATAAAGACAAATTAAACACACCTCAAAGACTTGTTATTTAAAGGAGGTAAAAGCCAAAAGCAACGACCACAGGGTGCAGTGCAGAAGAGTTAAATATTTTCAATGGTCAATGTCTTATCTCTAACCCAGAGCCCTCTTTGAGTGACTCCCTTCTATAGTGTTTACAGTCTGTGTTACATGTTCAATTTAGTGTTTGTCTAAAGGCACACCCAAAGAATTTTCCTAAAAAGAAGAAAAGATTTGTTATCCACAGAGTCTGATTCATGTAGTCCCTTCCAATTTAGCTCAGATTTTTCTTGACCTGGTGTGCTGGGTCATCTGCAGCCCACAAACTTGTGGATCGAGCTAAAATCAGTTTTATAGGAAAAGCAAAAGTTGTGTGTGAAAACAAAGCAAAATAAGGAATTAATTCACTATTTCCCATCGGCAGGCAGGCATTTAGCCACTTCCTGGAAAGCACGGCCTCAGCATATGTGATGGTTATTCCCTTCCTCGTCTTCCCTGAGCCTTTGCTGCTGACCATAACACAATATGTATGGGATATCCCTTTGGCCAGGTGGGGTCAGCTGTTGCAGCTGTGCCTCTCCCAGCTTCTTGCCCACTCCCAGCTGTGGGGACAGAATGAGAAAGAGAAAAGACCTTGACACAGTGCAGGCAGTTTAGCAGCAGCCACTACTGGTGAGTCACCAACTTCTTTAGTCCCCAGTCCAAAGCACAGCACCCTACAGGCTCCATCCCAGCCAGACTCAGTACACCCAGCAGCAGGCGAGTCTCCAAACTTGGGGAATTCTCCACTGTGAATGGACAGTCTGTCAGACAGAGGTGAGAACAGGCTTCATCTTGTGATAGTTGATACTATACCAAGCAAAGCACAAAGCAAGGTGTGTTTTAAATGCAAATCAAGAAATAGAACAAAAGTACCAGAATGCTTCTGACCTGAAAAACACCCACAGTTCAAGTTCAAATAATCTGTTTGCTCACCTGTGAAGGGCTGTAGATGTGGCTGGTCATTCATTTGGAGACAGATTGCTGGACTGTCAATAGAAGAAGTGGCTGACACAGTCCCCTGGCCACCAGAGCTTGCCAGAGCATTCTCTGAGTACTTGACTTGCCAGTCAGCGCAGCTGCCTTGGGGCTGTGCCCCACATACACTTGAGGGGTGCACATTATTTTCTCTGCAGGGTTTCCTGCTATTAACTGTCTCTGCTTCTCTCACAAAGTCCATTCATTTCTTCCGCACAAGCAAGAGGGAAGGGAAACATGATAATTGAATTCTGTGGGCTTTTTGGGTTTTTTTCTTTTTAATTCATGACAGTCTTCCAAGAAGGCCTGAAAACGTAGTGTCTTGACAGGTAACAAATGAATATTAATCTGTTCTGACAGCTCTCTGAGTGCCTACATACATAGATGGGGTGATTTCTGTCAGGCTTTGAACCCAGTGACACATGCTGACAGCTGGTTGTTTACTAAGTAGCCCTAGGGCCAGCCACACACAGGTTTGTGTGGCTTCAAAAATTTCTACCACAGAGTAAACTGAAGGGATGGTTCCTTCAGCTCATAGGAAGCTCTGTCTTCCCCGTCAGGAGAAGAGAATAACCTCTCCCCACTTGAGCCAAGCACTGCAGAGAAAGTGATGTGAAGGTCATATTATCTCATTGGGTCTGAGTGGATCGATAGTAGCTGCCACTGAAAAGGTCCTGTCCCCAGTTATACCTCCTCTACAGGGCATCTTGGCTCCTCCACTGTCCTACTGTCAAACAGGGGGTTGTGTTTACTGCCTGTTCAGGGCTACTCTTCTGTTACTTAGGTGAATTAGTTCAGCAGAGGAGCAGATGACCACTCCCGATGGTGCGTCTCAGGTAGGGGAGCTCGCCTTTCAGCTGTGGTAGGGCAGCAGCTCAGTGCAGAGTATAGTACATAACTTCCCCCTAGCCATGACGTTAGGTGCAGCATGAAGAGAATAGCAGGTTTTCTTACTAAAACCAAATAAGCTGATTAAAGAAATCTGGGCTGATGGCAAGACAAATGCCTGCCACCAGAAAGTTCACCTTGGTGAATGTGAACAGCAGCCACCTTCCTCTAACAGAAACTAGAAAGTCATAGCCACAGCAGGCAAAATGGCTGGATGGGAGGAGCTGGAAGAACTGCCTTGCAGGTAGGTAAGAGGTCTGAGAGGTCCCAGCCTGACCCTCTGCCCCACACCACCCCCACAGGGGATGCACTCTGCAGAATCCATCCTGAACTTGGTGACCTTGGCCTCCCCTCTCTGGCTGCAGAATTTTCATTCCATTTTCCATTCATATGTCCTCTCTGAAAACACCATTTTGAAAAGCTGTGTGACACTTAAGTTCCCAGGGTATGTTGCTTTCTCTATTTCTGATGCTAACAGCCTCATTGAAGTTACAGAAAACCTTGTGTGCTTGCACATTAGAAAAAAAAAAAGAGTAAAGAAAAGAAATTTAACCATCTATATTAGGGAAAAACAGCTAAGAGCTCCAGGAAAGAAAATCTATACCATGTAGCTCCAGACACGGGACTTGGTTGGTGTGGGAACAATGGCCAAAAATACTGATTCCCCAGGACCTTATTTCCTTATTCCCCAGCAACCCATCCCCAAGATCATAACATACTCTTTCATTACCTTAATCCATCAAACTAATCTAGCTGTTAATGTCTGGCAGTTGATGCTGCAAAGTATACTTTATTCTGGGAGTCAGCTTTATCCTTTCATATCCCCCCATGATAGATACAGAAATATTAATGCTATTGTTAATTAAAAGCTAATATGCTCTGGCCTACTAATATTCTTCTATTAAAATATCCTTACTACTAAGTTTACAAACATCCTAAGCTAAGAAGTAAATTAATACAGTACCATGCTAGTTGTAACCAAGTTAGCAGAAAACATCATCACTTCTCTTATATTAGCAATAAGCCATTGTAAATGTGCTTCTATTGCATCAAAAGCACTTATGCAGGTCTTCCAGAAGGCTAATTAATTTCTGTGACAACCTTCTGCATTGTTACTAGTTAAAAGCCTGGATATGCATTAGAGTAAAGACAAACAGGAGCTTTGAACGCTGAGGGGCAACACTGTGTGTTTGGGAGGAGGGGTTTAGGTGCTTCCTCTCCTACCTCTCTAATACTTAGGGGAGGGTTTCCTCTGCAGATGATGGACAGCATCTCCCTGAAGGCTTTGGACTCAGTCTGACAGCAAGGACGAGCTAAGACAAGATCTCCCACACGCTGCTTATAATCCTGTTTGAAGACTGGCTGTAACTTGATAAGCTAGCCCAGCTTAAAAATGAATAGAATAGAATAGAATAGAATAGAATAGAATAGAATAGAATAGAATAGAATAGAATAGAATAGAATAGAGTATTTTTGTGATAAAGTGCTTTAAATATCATAATATCATCCCCCTTCAACAGCTGTACCAGATAAAGCCCCATCAGAGTGGGCTGGACCAGAAACACCTTAAATATTGTCACCCTTGAGCTTCAGTTTGCCATACTTGCAGACAAGTAGATGACATTTACCTGCCTTTATAGAGGTTTTGAGACCATGAGCTCATTATGGACAATTGCTAAATAACTTCTTCTTAACATTAAGTTGGCATCTAATGGCCTTCTGAAAGGATGCTCAACAGCTGTGTGAGGGGGGAAGAACTGCATACATGAGAAAGGGATGCAAGTTTATCTCCATGTATAAGAAGAGCAGTAAGAAAATACAGTGAACAGGAAGTCAGTATTAAGTTCAGCCAGTTCAATTAAGCTGGAGTTTGAGGACTGTCAGACTAACATAACAAGTTGTATTTAAAATAAAAACTGATGAGGGTGAATGGCATGAAGAGGCTTTGCTCTCCAGTAAATTAGCCTGCATCCTCTCTTTCTACGATGCCTGTGCTAAACAGCATCTCCCACACTCAGCAGGGATGAGAGGAGAAGGAAGGTGCTCCTGGCAGCAATGGGCACCAGCAGCCCTGTCCCTTTCACCTGGGAGCTGTCTGTGTGGGCTGTTCACAGGCCACAATGCATTCAGACCAAGCTGTCTTGTTTTACTGACTTCTTAGGCCAAAGCAGAGCCCGTAAGGAGCAAGGATAAGGACTCAGGACGTAAGAGTTTCATTTCCATGTCTGTAATTGATTGCATTTGGCTCTGGCTGCATTGTTGGGATTCGCTACCTCCATTCCTCTAATGGGAAATACTAATAATAGTGATGGTTTGAACAGCTCAGGCATTAATAGCATCACTGATATAATAATGTCTCCTAACTAAAAATAAGCTTTAAGTACGTTGAGAAGGGAAGCGAGCACCTTTAGAGGAAAGAAGTTCAGCCATTTACTCTAAGCCTGTTCTGTGATTGCCAATATAGGTCCTGAGCAAGGGAGCGAGGAGTTACCAAGGCTGCAGATAAGCCTGTGTACACAGACCTTCCTACAGCTATTTTGTCTTCCATAAACTCTAAAAGAAACATAAAAGCTGATAGTTTTAATGGATGCATGAGCTACCAAAGGAAACAAAATGCAACACTCTAAATTTAAGGCTGTCACCAAACAGACAGATTAAGAGACAATTTGGTCAGCATGAGTTTTGCACACAGTATGCTCTTAACTGCAAACAAACTATTTTCCTCTTCCGTGGGGCTTGCTGTCCTGCAGAAAAGACAGGCAAGAAGACAGCACAAGCCACTAGTAGGAAAACATTCAGAGGCAGCCACTACTCCCCACCCTAACAAATCTATCTATTTTAACTTTGCTGAGGTTGTTCTGCCCACATGAATCTCCAAAATAAAATCACCACAGTTCTATGACTAAGGCTGAGCACTACAAAACCATGAGATAAAATGGCAGGGGGGGACAAAAAAAATATTAACTGTTACCATAGAGGGAAAATTACCACCTTGGATGGAAGGAAATTTTTCTGGTTTTACCCGCATTGTTTGTACTACCACACAGTGCGCACTGCTGTGACAGTCAAGTGAAGTTATAATGCCATTCCTCAGATGTAGAAATAGATTTGTCTGTTGTCCTGTTGGATTTATAGGGGAAATTAGAGAGGTGACCTTTCTCCCTAATGAAATTTCTGTTGAAGGGCTCCCTTTGGTAGAAAGGTTACTCTGTTGTTGGGCAGAAGTAAATCTTATGCTCCAGTGAGTCAGTGCTCTGCAGACCATGTGGCAGCTTCAAAGTTTATGTCTAGGTTCAGAAGAAGTGATGTCCAGAAACACAGGAGAGAGTTCTACTTTCCTGAGATCTGCAGGGCCCGGCTTGCTGGTGAGGGGAGAGGCAGTGCTAGAGGGAAGGAGCAAGCAGCCCCAGGCATGTGGCTTTCGGGGGCTGGAAGCAGCACGTGTCTGAGACGGGCTGGTGACTGCTGTTGCCTAGAATCAAAGACAAAAACTTTCCAAATTATATTAAGAGTGATAATATAAAAAGCAGATCTTTAATGCAAGCTTTCAGGTGCACAAATATGGCTCTGCACATGCGTACAATTGATTTACTACAAATTTTATAAGGTTAATTAATCAGTATATCTAGCAGGTACACCCAATAAGAGACCAGTTGTCCCAGCAACCTCCCATTGGGTCTGCCCCTTGGAGTTGTTCCAGGGGCTTCTTTGCCCTTTTTCTTGTTATGTCTTCTAAGTTGTAGTGCAAAACAATGCCCTTGTTAGAATTCCTCTTCTTGAAAATAGGACTAAACATAATTTCAGGAACGTGTTAGAAAAGGTTAGCTTATTGTTCTAAAATGTGAGAGAAAGGGCAGGAAAAGTACTAGAAGTTATATAACTATGTATTGACGGTCTACAAAACTGCAAGTATATGAAAAATATATAAAAAGCAAAAATCTTCAAGCATCACTGCTGGGTACTTCCAAACTGAATTTTAGGAAAGGGTATTCATTGTCATCTTGTCAGCAAAGATGTGAGGTGGATGAAAGCTTTTTTGTTTGCACAAAAATCAGCTAAATGCTCTGTTTTTCTCATTTCTTGTCAAGACATGGAAAGGCCAGCAAAAATGAACAGGGATTGGTTTTAGGAGCAGGTTTTGCATTAGTGTCATTATGAGTCAACGCTTCATTCTAAGTTTCTTTGTATTAGCTCCCACACATAATGTAAATGTAAGGGTAACTCTGCTGCTTTCAGCTCCTTCCAGCACACAGCCCAAGGGTTGTTTTGACCAGGTTCTCAAATGTGCTGGAGGAGTGCTTGCACCCACAGATATGCCCCAGCACTCTCAGGGCTGCTGAGCGCTGGACGTGGTCTTTGTTGGTGTGGTTCTTGGTAAAAGGGGACAAAACCCCTTCCTCATCTTCAGGAAAAGTCACATAAATTCACGTCTGGCTTTAAAGTGCTGGGATACCATGGCAACATTAGTTTTCCAAGAGAATAGAGAAACCTTTTGATTCAAGGAGGAAAAATCAATCATTCAGGTAGCAGTTTGGAAGGTGCGAGTGGGATATCAACGGATCCTATGCATGTGCCAGGAATGTTCATCATCTGGCATTCTTGAAAAGACCTTTTCCCCGGATCTGCCACAACAGCACTGCCAGAGGTGTTAAATCAAAGCAGTATTCCTTAGATTCCCCTATCCCAGAAGTGTATTTTGGAATAGGGATAATGGTTGGACTCAATTAAAATTCTCAATATTATGGTCTTTTCTGTGATACTTTTATCTCTACTCTATCAGTCCTTCCATGTTACCGTCCAGGCGGTGAGAATACAGCAGGCACGCACAACTTCAAACTGTTAAGGAGCAAAATAGATTTTTTTTCTTTTTAAAGCAAGTAACTCAAACTAACCTACTAATAAATAGCTAGATTATTTGCACTTTCAACTATTAAACAAGCTGTTTCACTGAGTCTGGTGAGTTTGGGGTTTCAGTTTCTATGTTCAGGAGTTATGGAGCAGCTCAATATTTCATCCCTAGAAGTGACTGACGCTGCTGTTGTCATCCCTCACTCACCAAAATTTTGATAAGCAGAATACCCAGAAGACCTAAAGAGATTAATTCAAGAACTGAGAAAACCTACTTGACAGGGAGGGGCACCAGGAAGTTAATCCACCTAATTTGAGATAGAAAAGTTTAAACAAAAGTATTTTTAGTGTTTGAATAACATAGCTCTGCTATTCGCAGGCTCCTCACCAGGCCAAAGAAAATCCTATGTGCCAGCAGAGGCAGGGCAGTGCAACCAGATAACTTACAAAGAAAATCTGGTGTTCAGGAAAAAATCCACACAGAAGAACAAACATGCCTGCCAAGAGGGCTGTTAACCATAAATACAATTCATCAAGAATTGCACTGGCTGCTATTGACCAAATTGCTCTCTTCAAATTTTATTTTTTTTTCCAGAGATGCTCTTGATGTTCTACCTAGGTCACTGCTCTGACCTTGACATCTTTGGGTACTGGCAGGCAGTTTCTGTATCTCAGCTGCAGGGATGCTAATCTTCATTAGAGGTTGATCCCCAGCTGAATACTTGCTCATGCCCTTGGGCTGAGTGCAGGGAAACAACAGACAGAAGTTAAGAGGATCTGGACTGATGGAAACAAATGAAAGTCTAAATATAAAACTTGTTACCATGCTCCACACAAACTGCATTTTTTTTCCCCTGCCTGCTTCTAGGTTCTGCATTACAGAGATTGCTGTTTGTATGTTGGTTAGAGAAGCAGGACTTCAAGGGCTGGGTATGGGCCTGATCTGCATGTGGCAGCGTCCTTACACATTCACTGCCCTGTGAAGAAATTGTAAGAACTAAAGAACTATAAACAGGAGGGAGCTACAGCCCTGTCTGCTCCATTTACAGTATAATCACTTTAAAAAAAAAATCTTACTATAGTTTGAACTACAGCTGAGGGGATTTGGTTTTGTTCTTACTTTTTTGTGTCTGCCATGTGGAAGGTCAGCAGAGAGAAACACCCTTTCCAGCTGCTGGGTCTCCGTACAGCTTCAACACAAAGAGGTTGTGAACCTTTCTCCAGCAGGATCATGTTATCCAGTTCCATCAGTCAACATCTCACAGCCACACCACTTGAGCCAGCTTTATGGACAAAAGCTTTACCTGGGATTTAAATACTGTATTTTCCCATAAGCAGGTCCGTAAGCTCCTTATACTTTCAAGAAGCTTCAATTCTCCCAATGTTAGAGCCAATCACCTTGTAAAAGATAAAATTAAGCTAATCGAGATCGTTGGGGAAATCAGTCTGATCAGCAATTTGCCAAATCAGGCAGGCCACCTGAGATTTGTTTAAGGATCACACAGCACACAAGCTGATCACACATGTACAAGTACAGTGCCTAGTAAGGACATCTGGTCACATAAGCTGCACCTGCCTACTGCAGCGAAATTTCAGTATCCTTTGTTGTCTGGAAAGCATGGGATAAGATCCCCACACTAAATCCTTTGTGTACAGTAATGTCAGAACCTGCAAAGACTGCACTTCCTCCATGTAACACTGTAGTGCTGAATGTCTGTCTCTTGACCTTCAGACACAGGGAGCTCCCTATATCCACTTCCATGTTGGCTACCTACCTACCTTTTGCCTGTCCAGACTTGTAGTGGATTTATTTTGACAGGCCAGATGGATTCCCCATGGTGTCTTGATGAGTCAAAAGGAGGAGAGAGCTAATTTAGGATCATCTGAGATGCTGGCAGAGCCACCTTTTTTACTGCCATGGCCACAAAACAATATAAACAAGACAAAAAATGCCTGTGCTTCTATAAGGATAGCCTGGACCCTTCCTCACATAACTCAGAATTTTGTGCAGCCTCATGTTGTGTCATGAGTTTTTATTTGCTCTCAGTTTTGCAAGCGACGTGCAGGGCTGTCAATATTTCTCCTTCAGAGTATTCATTACACACCGAACCCATCGCATAGTCGGGATCCTGTTCAAGACATCAAATCTCTGAGCTTGCCTCAGCCTCATCATTACTCAAACTTTTTTCTCATAACATTTTAAAGAATATATTTAACTCCAATTTCCCGTTGGGGGTGGATGTGGGGAGGTGAGGACATGACACATGACTGTATGTACATGATTTCAAATTAGTTATAGAAATTGTATTTTTCAATGAGTCTTCATAATACCCTGCATTTTCAATGCAGCCCACCTCATGATGATTACAAAGAGCTCCCAGACACAATAATAAGTCTCAGAAGTGCTTTGCATTTGTAATGAATCCTAAGGGAAGAAACATGATTCATTCTGTAAGACACTGGGCAAATGGCAACAGCCACATCCTCGATCTCAAAGGACAAAGTGTAGTTACAAGCACACAGCTCATAAGTAATGTTCTTTATAGAACTATTTTTGGAGTCAGTTTTCCTTGCTCCAAAGAGAAAAATGGTGTTCTTAAAAATTAAATTTTTTAAAAATGTTCTTTTGGAGGTCCTAGTTGTCTTTTGATGAATAGACACTCATCTAAATCGGAATAAAAACACCTTAGTCAGAGGGCTGACTTTTATTTCTTTGTTCTTTGAGTAGCTCCTGCTGGACATAGGAACAGTTTTTCCCAGTGCAGCAGCTCTGTCTGCACAGAGGGGAGGATCTGGAGAGAGCATGTGCATTTTGCTGTGCATTCAGTCTTATTTTAAGACAGCCAAGTAAGAAAGCAAATGCCAGTTCTCTTTAAGCAGTGTACATTACCGGTCTGCGCTATGAGCAACTTCCCACTAATGTGAATAAAGATCCGCCTTCCCTCGTTCCCAGCCGAGATGACAGGACTTTCACCTTCACTTGCTATGTGTAGATTTAAATTAAAAGTCTTAACTGAGCCTATACAAACATCAACCAAAGGAACAACTAAAATTCAAGGCCCCCTGGTGACCTCTGATGACAGAAGGGGTGGTATTGATGCCATTAAATACGACTGGTTTGTGTTTCCATTTGCAGAGGTAATTCTTCTCCCTCTTCTCCCAAATGAGGGAGATACTCCTTTTTTCTAAAGGAACAGCTGGTTACCCTCCACTGTAGTCTTTTTTTCCCAAGAACTTACTTTATTCTGTCCATATTTTCCTGTGTTTTGTTATCTTTTCCTGTACCCAGGTTATCTTTTCCTCTATTTCATGGGTTATTTGAAGCCTGCTCACAGGAAAGACAGCTTTAAAACCATCTATTCTTCTTTCTAATTTGCATTTTTTTTCCTAATGACTTTCCACATGTATAAAGCAGGCAAGTTAGCAGCAGGTAGGAAATGTTTGCATTTAGTGTTTATTTGCTATCAGACCGCATCTGCTCCCCGTTTCAGAGTTTAATAAAGTGCCCAGGAATAATAAAAAACCCACCACCAACAAAAAAACCCTCTCTTGTTTTCTCTGCCCATTAGTGGGTGTTATATTCATCCCCCCCCACCTAGGACAGCCACTGCAGTTCAGTTCCCTGCAGACTTTGCTGACCACAGGGCACTCTGTAGGGGCTCACATCTCACCACCATGACACAGCAAGCAAACAAATAAATCCAGATATTTCCATCCTGCATATTCTGGTACTCTAAAAATATCACTGCAAGGTTTTGAAGTTTAAAGCATGCTAACTGTTCTCTGCTGGCCTTAATCACATCTGTTATACCTGCAGTACAATTAAACTATCATTTTAAGGAGATTCTCCTAAACACAAAGCTAAAATGCCCCTTTTATTTCAAAACCACTATAAAGAACATAACATTTTCTGAAATTCATTGTGTTCAAAACTAAAGATTCATTCTAGATACATGTTAAGGCTTATGATTCATCCCATTATAGCTAGTACAGAGCCTCTTAAAGGAAGAAGACAATGTTCAGGACTAAAACCTCCTTCCTCTATCCCTCCTGCTTTTGTAAGAGCCAGTGTTTACACTTAGCTAAAGGGCAAGAGCATCGTTGCTCCTGCAGTTAAGTGCTCCCTGGGCCCATTTATCTCCAGCTAATAATCCAATTTGCCTGGATGTACTTGACTCCAGTAGGAGTGCAATTCACAGAGCAACTGCAGAAGGTAGTTCTTAAGGGACTCATCATATTACATGGAGACAGGCATTTTAAATAGAGCATATATTCTGCCAGAGTGAGGTACACTCATGCAGCCTGCTTCAGTGACGTGGCAGTACTATGGCTTGCATTATTTCACAACTCCCACTTAAAAGGCAAGCAGCACAAAAACTGTTTAATCATTCATGGATTCATTTTATAGAACACAGAGGCTGTAAACAGTAATTTTGCTTTTGATTCTCATCCTACACCAAGTATAAAGAAAGAAAGTGAAAATGACAGAAGTAATAAAGAAAAGAAAAAAAAAGAAAAAGAAAAATAGCCAGTTACCGTAAAAGCATCACTCTCCTTTTTTCCACTTAATTTTATTCAATGGGTTACAGGTGTCTCACATCCAGAAAACATAGAAACAAACCATCAATGCCCTCCTGAAATCTTTTAGGTAAAAGTAATAAAGCCAGAAAAAACTCTAGGGATTGGGTTTTTTTTGAGTTTGTTGGATTTTTTTCCCCCCAGGTTTGTTTGGTCTGTCCTCTTACTTAGAAAGTGATCAGAGTAATAGAAATGAGGGGAAACATCAAGACTTGAAAGGAAGGGCCATGGGTAGATTTTTGAAAGAAAGAGGAGGGAAGACAAGGAGTTAAACTTCCAGTGCTGGTCTTCTATAAGGGTATCAGAGATTTCTCTGCCTAATTGCAAGGAAAATGCAACTGTGGAAAGGCAGAACAAGTAGATTGTACTAGCATGTTGTAGGGGCATTTGTTTGTGGCAAACACTGAGGCTAGGCTGGCATGGGGCTTTGTGTTTCCTGGGGAGATAAGCATGAGTAAGATATTTTTGGTTTGCTTGCACTAAACATTAGACTCACATCAGCTGGCATGTGTTGTGGCAACAGATATGACTGCTAAGAAAGTGAGAGAAGAGAGATGTTTTCCTCTTTGCTTTCCATTTGACACGCAGGGTTTGATGATAGAAAACAGGGTATCCATTAGCCATGAGCGTTTCTGGAGGTCTTAGCCTCGTGGACCAGTGCTTTTGTACAGCACTGCCTACAAGCTGAAGCCATGACCTTATAAATCTCATCTTTGTTCGCTTTTAACCAATTAAGGACCAGGTCACCAACCGAAGTGTGATTTGCAGGGACAAGCACAGAGACGTTCACCAGTAAAAGCGCTTTGACTTGGCTGGTCAGACCCTGCTGAGGCCTGACCTATCCAAGCACACCTGACTGAGCATTCTAATAGATGGGAGTTTGCACATCAGCAAATCATCTGAAAAACTACAAATGTTGCTTTTGCTTGGCTGAAGAGCTGCCTTGACTTGGGCTCTGTAGAGGATATCATTGGCTTCAGTGCTACTTCAACTGGGTCAGCCTCATTATTGTAGAAACTCTATTTTTTGGTAGTATTTATTTTATTTGAAATGCAGCAGGTTTCATACCACTGTGATTGCCCTAATAAGTCATATTTAATCTAGCAGTATTATTCCATGTATGCCATGTCAATATTGCTTGAGTTGCTCCTTGCCCTGCTACACATAGCAGTTTCATATAAGCAAGAGAGAAATGGAGAGTAAAATTAGGTAGTGGCACCAATGAGCATTGAATAATGCAAGACCATTAATTGATGGAATAGCAGGGCTTGCTGTCCTTAAAATGGCACAGACTGATAAATGGATGTTGTGTCCAAAAGATGTGCTCACTTAGCGTTTTAAGTTTAATTTAAATTGATGGGATGCAAATAACAGCTATTCTCAGTCAGTTGTTGAGATGAAATAGCTCTATTAGCCCTGCTGTGCAAGATGGGCAGCTGCTTCATTTCAGGCAATGTGATCTGCCAATGGCAGTTATGTATTGTTTCTGGATCCTTGATGACAGCTCAATTGCCTGTAATTTCCAAGGTGATTTTGTCTGTTGGAAAATGTTCTGTTACGCCAGAGACCTCTAGTGCATAGTGAAGCATTGTCAGCAATCAGACATTGAGTAAGAGCTCAATGAGAAGAAAAATAAATACGAGCACTGTGATTCCAAGTTGCATCTCCAGATGACAAAGATCTGGAAAGCAAGCAACATGGTACTCATTCAGTGGGGGAGGGGAAATGAGGTTCAACGTTGATACTGAAACGTGTTAGTAGACAGTTATTAGTCATTTAGTATTTAATAATCAATTTCAACCCACTTCCACGCTTTGGTAAAAGTGTCACTTCATCTCACTTACAATTTCAGCTTTCAAAAAATTGAAATAATGTCTGTTGTGTACTGGTTCTGTCTTCTGGGGTGGAAGAGATGTATCCAAAATGTTAATGACTTGCCTGTGCGTATGCAGATCTTTGCAGACTACTACCACAGTAGTTATTAGTACATGCTTATTGAAGGTATAGGTATTTGACCTTCTCTGTGTTCAAAATGAAGCTGAATAACAAATTCAGCTGGTTTATTAGGAAGGACAGCCAAAACCTTTTCTTCCTCTGTTGGAAGTAATCTCAGCTGTAATTTGAAGAAATTATTTGAGGGACAAAGTGTGGAATCAGACAGTGTGATTCTGTACCAATGAAAATTGATTGATTTAAGAATGCTTATGAATGCGTCCTGAAATGTTATTATAAATTGTCACTTAAACTCTTGTTTAGTTTTCACAGGCATGTTAAAACCTGTGCTTTACCTGAGTTTTGGTTTAAGAAAAACAGATACTAGCAGTATGCAAGAAAATTCTTATACGTAATAAAACCAGGTTGTAGTAGAACTAACTTTGATTTGTGCAGGGACTTTCCTCCATGATTTCGTGCAGCTTGTTAGACATTTCTGGTAAGCAATGGAAGATCCTGCAATACAAGCAAACTCTGTCACTTCTGATGTTCAGTTTGGAAAAAATATCGTGCTGAGGTTAGTAGCTCTTTGGAGCACCCTGCTGTGTTAGTGGGCTGATGCTGTCAGGCTGGTTCTGGGCTCCCATCAGTTACAGGAGCAAGAAGGCCCCTGAGCTGAGTGAGCATGAAGGCAGCTTTGGTCAGAAGGGAAACATTTCTATTACACAGAGATGGTTTTGTAGAGGATAGGTTTGGTAAGATAATTGCCTCTTTTCTGTCTGTACCCAGTGGTGAAAGCGTGATTCATCTTCTCTGTTTTGAATGCTTCTCTGTCACCATCACGTATAGACTCAGTCTAGAAAACAAACTTGGATTTACATGCCTAACTTCTAGACAGTCTGAAACAGGTGAGATGAATTGTACCTCCCCCCAGCACAGCACTAGGTCTGTGCAGCACAAGACAAGCTTTTTGTCCTAGAAGGCTGAATTGCTGCTATCCCAGCTTCCTCCAGGATACATCTATGTGATACAGACAGACATCTCTGCTGTGGCTTGAGGCTGTTGTGTGGGTCCTCAGTAGCCTTTCTCTTAATCAGGGACTCAGTGGGCTGGGGAGTGTAGCGGAGTAGCTGAAGGAGTGTTCTCAGCCAGATGTGAGAAGTAGGACACAATCAGTGTGTGGATGATCATGATTAGATTTATTGCTAGTACAGTATATAAATATTGCCAATGCAGCATATAAATAAAAGCTTTATGATCTATTACAATGGATTATAGTATCTAAAGGGTTATAATATGAGGAGGTTCGGCTAGAAATGGGTAAGTTTACAGTCTTTAGCCTTGCAGAATTCTCAATTATAAAGCAAGAAATCACCTATGTAGCTAATTCAGATTGTATCTCTGTATTTATCAGGATCTTAGCACTTTTAGTCACTCATCCAAAAGTGAGTGTTCCCTGTCTTCCCTGTTAAAGGAATCCACCCTGAAGCCTCTGGCAGCTTCAGGACATCAGTTTGCTCAGATTTCCTGGTCTCCAGTAGCATTTTATACCCTTTTGCAAGCGGGTGTGCACCAATGTCAATCCAAACATCACAGGTCCTCCATCTCTGAAATGCATTCATTACATGAGCATCCAGGCTGTTCCTCCTGCAAGTACACACCTGGTGTTTTCATCTTAGGATGAACCACATTGCCCATCAGAGTGGAAAGGGAGAGGGGTGTTTGTGTGTGTAGGCAAGGATGCACCAAAGATCCAACTATCTTTTCTTTACTATCTTTTTTTTTGTCACCATCATGGGAAGTCACAGATTAGACTGTCCAGCTGCCCCACTTGTGTGAGGGTCTTGATGAGATGGGAAACAGAAAGTCAGGCTGCCAAACAGATGTGCATGAGGAAGTTACTCCCCTAAGTGAGAATGGTGCGAGTAAAACCAAGTGTCGTTGTCCCTGTGTGAATAATGTGAGAAGTCTGGGATTTGTGAAACTGGGTTTTGCAGTAGAAAAACACGAGGAAGTGGAACTGGTCTGGAAGCTGTGACAAGAGAAGAAAACAGGATGCTGAAACTGTTATGTTGATTCCTGTCAGAAAGAGGTTAGAGTCATGTTTTGTTATGCACTACTTACGGAAGATGAAAATCAAGCTGCTTAATACCAGTACATTCATACCCACTTAGAGCCAATAGCCCTTTCAGGTGGGCCTATGTGAAAGCCAATTTCTCCGCAGAGCTTAGAACTGGAATAGGTGGGTCATGGTAGCTTTTCAAGCTGAACTGGAATCACTGGTCCCCATCAGGGGATCTGAGAGAGTAAGCTTGTCGTTTGTATTAGCTTTGACTTTTTTTAATCTTCAGACTTCTTTTTTTGTATACGGAACATGCAACTAATTAAAGAGAAGGAAACAACAGGCCTCGCTTTCATAAGATGGTTTTATTTCTGATGTGTTTCTTGTTGTGGGTTAGCCATGGCTGTCAGCCAAACTCCTACCCAGCTGCTCAGCCCCTACCTCCTCCCCTCAGCAGGATCAGGGGAGAAAAGGGGAGGAACAGGAAGGAGGGAAAAATAATGTTTTCTGATGAAGACAGGGAGATTATTTGCCAAATACTGTCACAGGAAAAACAGATTCAACTTGGAGAAAGTTTACTTAATTTATTGCAAATTCAAATAGAAATGGAACTATGAGTGTGGGTAGTGGGAAACCAAAAGGCAAACATTGAAACAACATTGTTCCTCCCTGCTTTCCCAGGCCCACCTCTCTTGCTGCTCTTCTCCTTATCCACACCCCTTCATCTCCCAAACACTAAGTAGTGCAGGGGGACGGAACTTATGGTATTCACCTGTACAATGCTCTTTCAATCTATGGACTAGCTTCTGAAATAGCACTTATATTGTAGTTAACTCCCTGTGGATGGGGTAGTGAGAGGCTTTGGGGAGTTACATGAACACTTTAAGAGACCAGAGTAGTCCCCGAAAGGTAAGCATAATTAAATAAAAACAAAACAAAACAAAACAAAACAAAAAAAAAAGAGAGACTTGGAAGCAATTAAATATAGTAATATGGAGTCTACATGGACAGACTTTCCTATGCTGCTAAGCTTTAATATGGCCCAGAGCTTAACATATCACTTCATGTGGTTAAAATACCTTGCAGTTCTAGAACAAGCAAGGACTGAGGACATAATTACTGTGCTTCAGGGCATAAGCCAAAGACTCCTGATAAGAAGTGTTTAGTTTGCTAGAACATTATCTAACTGTAGGAATTTTTGCCTTGTAGTTGAAGTAATTTATTGCTGGTTATATGGACAGAGCATAGGTCGCACCTGGAGCTCACTTGTTATGAGTTCTGACCACATCTTTTCTGTTCTATACCTCTGTTGTAGTGCTTTTTTTTTTGATTGCTCGTCTAGGTTTTTATATCTTCAGAGATAAATTAATAAAAGGGTTATTTTAAAAATAATATTAGTATATCTCCAGTACCATTTCTGCAGTTGACTCAAGGAAGACATTGAGATTGTTAATCACTTAAAAGTAAAGACAGCTCTATACTTAGCATCCATTGAGGAAAGTACTGGTTTACATGCTCTATAAATATTTAATTAACAAAGAAAATAGGATGGAACTGTTATAATAAAAGTGACTTCCTGCATCTGGTTACAAAAAGGATTCTCAGTTTGAAGCCTGATCTATTTTAACAGTATGAAATAAGTTGCCTGGAGCAGTTTATTTTTCAGTTACAATAAAATAACCAAATTTGAGTTTTCAACAGGCACATTACAAAATTCTAGAAGAGAGTCAAAATGCTCGTCTTGATTTGCTGTTGTTATCTGCTATTTTCAACACTCTTACCTAAGGTGCTTGCATTTATTTTCCTTATTTTAGCATGTTTTTGCTCTCACTTTTACATTTTACTTGCTACTTTTCTTGTTCGTGTAACTAATTTTGTGACATTTTCACAGAATCACAGAATATGCTGAATTGAAAGGGACCCATAAGGATCGGTGGTATAGATTTTAGCACTGCATTTTGTGTTTTAATATTTCAGCTTTTTAAAGACCATGAAAAGCCTGTTTTATCCAGTTTGAATTTGAAGTCTAAAGTTACATGATAGCAGCCTTCTAACATTGGCAAAGGTGCAGTAGAGCAGATGAGATTACAACTGGAAACTCATCAAAGTAAATTGATGCTTCTTTTGGTCCTGGACATTGCAATTAGCTGTCTTCAGCTTCACAAGCAGAAGGGGTGCCTGAGAAAAGGTGCAAGGCTCTTTCTCAGCTTGGACAAGTCATAAAATTAATTCTGCTGAAATGGATGAAAAAAATGATCCCCCAACAGCTAAACCTGAAGATGAAGTAAGTGTAAGTAGGTGACTTGAACATTCTTGATTTTCTGTGCTTCTTCTCACTATTCGATCTCTCGTGATCTAATTCTCAACTATTAAACTTAACATGATGGTTAGATTTGGTATCATTTTCTGTTTTATAGCTCAGTCTGAAAATGTCAACATGTGTTTGTTTATCTCTGGATTGCTAATAATGCATGTTTTCAGACAATTGAAATAATGGACGTGTCAGTGTGACAACATAAAAGCTTATATCGGTGTCATGCAGCATCTTTTTCCAAAAATAAGTTAATTTCTAGGCAAGAAAGGCAACATTAAAGGAGGCAAAGTGTTTTGCTTTTCCCAGAGAAGATAGAGAAGAGGATTGCTGTATGAGTGTTAACTCATGACAAAGAAGTAATTAAATAATTTAGTGTATGGTGATAGTCAAACTGCAACTTTAGCTGGAAACCAATTCTAGAATACAAGAAATAAGTTGCAGTAGAGAGGAAAGCTGAACTGAGAATTATGGTCCATGTTGAGGGAAGGGAGCAGCTTAACTTTGCTGTTGTCTTCCTCACTATAAAATGTTTATGGTAAATTAATAAAACATATGGAAATATTGATAATGTAGCACACAGCATTCAATATTCCTATGAATCCCGTGTAACAGAGAACTTTGTCGTGGAAAGCTTGATACATGAACTGCTTTTAAAAAAAAATAAGATGAGGATTACAGTAGATGCAATGAAGACATCAGTTGTTTCAAGTGCCCACTTATATATCCAGTGATGTCAATTTTGAGCAATTTTTAACAATACTTGACAGGATTTAAGTTTTAATAAATCTGTCTGTTTAGGTCTAGAGCCACAAAAAAGAGTTACATGGGAAAACTTTAATATAAAATATTATTGTGGGAATCTTGATGAAAGTGACCAAAGTTTCAGATGTCAGAACTCAGCATTCATTGAGCTGCCTCAAGCTGGCCTACTGAACACCCGAGTGTATAAAGTAGCTTTGTGACAATCCAGAGCTTTAAACCAACAAACAGGCAATTTGGTTTTCATCCTTAAAGAGACTCAATAAGGTTTGTAAAAAATACAGAAGATGGGTAAATCGAGTGGAGAACACAAAAAACAAGTGCAGTTAATTACCTAGATAGAAGACACAAATCTGAAGTATTCCAATTTTGTGTTTAAATATTTTATTTGTATTTTTTTTTTGAGGAATTTGTAGAGGGTCTTTTAACTTAGTCTTTTAACTCTACTTGTTATTACTTATTGCCAAGTTTTCTTCTCCTCTTTGAACATCCTCCACTCTGAGGTCGAAAATTGCTATCTGTTGTTTTTGACTACAGAACCAGCAGGGTATTTGTGGGGATGTTTCTTGTGCTCCCTCTGAGGATACTTCTCGATAGTATTACTAGTGCATAATATCAGAGAAACGTATCAAAAAATGTGTTGGTGGAGACTTCTGCAGAATTTTAATTTTTTTAAAAAGCAGAGCTAACATTAAAACAAAAACAGATATCTTGGAACATTGATGCCCTGAGGTTTGAATAACTCCAGGCATGGGGGTTTCCTGGCCTCTCTGGGCATGGCTCAGGTGCATGGCCCTTGTGGTGAAATATATTCTTCCGCCTCCCCCAGTCTAGCTGGAAGGTCCCCTGCTGCTGTGTGTGGCTGTTGTGGCTCTCTCTTCACTGTGCATCAGTGAGAAAAGTGTGGCTCTGTCTTCTCCACAGCCCGCTTTAGATACGGAAATGTATAATTAAATTTACTCACAGTCTTTGCCTTCTTGTCTCCTGCTGAACAACTGCAAGGCTCTCAGCTTTTTGCTGTACATCATATCCTCCAGCTCCTTACCTCTGTGATCTTCCTCTGGAATCACTCTGGATTATCAACATCTCTCTTATCCTGATAGGCCCAAAACACAGATGGGGGTCTCCTACTGTTGAGCAAAAGGAAACAAGCACTTATTGTGGGTTATTTCACAACATCACTTTTGCAATGGCTGGCCGTTGTGCTTGTCATTTCCTGTGTATCAAACTGCATCAGCACAGAGGTTTTGTAGCCACTGTATTAAACTTGGCAACCCACAATGAAAACCCAAGAGTGAAATTCTTAGCTGGTTACTTCCGGACTTTCATGGTCTTCTTTCTCATCAAGTGTAATACAATTAGTAGAGATGAAAAATGACTGTTGTGTCCACACCTTTTAGTTTACAACAGGCTACACCCTCTTTGCAGGATACTTTCTGAGAGGCTTCAAACAATTCAATGCTGGTAAATAGGTGACCATCTTGTTGCACCCTTTCTCCTTGTGGTCTACCTGCTGTAGCTCTGCAGAGGCTAAAAAGGGCCTATTGAGCACAGGGAATAGCGAAATCTGCCCAAGTCGGGGGCTCTGCTGTTCTGTGTGTCTCTTGTGATTGTGAATTCCTCAGTGTATTTTTGTGTGGGCACAGAAGGGGATAGGTGATAGGACAGGGATTTGTCCCTCAGAGCAAGGCTGTCAGCGTCTTGAGCAAATCATAGACCAGTTATCACTGGTCATTGTCAGAGCTTTTTGATTTGCGCTGCTTGTAGATGATGTACCACTTAGAGATGCCTCTGAGTGGCATAAATTCAGCTGTGAGGTGAGGGAGACCCACTTTGAAGATGCCCTTAAAATGTATCAAGTTGTTCCAAAAACAAGGAAAAAGACCTGTTTGTTTTGGTCTTCATCTTTAAAATTACAAAGTTCAGTTCAATCCTCATATGTATACACTCCTGAGCCATGTCATTTTGTCTAAGACTGTTTTGTGCTTCATAGAAGACTGTGCACTAAAACTCCTGCTGCTGATTGCTGACTGGTATTTGTCAACACCTCCAGTCACGGACAACCCACAGCTTCCTAAGGCTGCTCCTTGAGAGCTTCTCTCTCACTGGCATCAACATGTTTTTAGAGTATTTTTCCTGAATGTTCCTTGTTTATGTATCAATATTATCTAACTTATGCTATAATTGTTATGTAAGGAGGAAATGCATGTGGGTTTTGGGTTATTGGGGTTTTGTTGTGGGGTTTTTGGTTTTTGTTTTTTCTTGTAATTTAATTCTGGTGCAGCTGGGTATAACAGCTAAAACTGTATTTATAACCGGTGCACTTGGTCAGTAATGCTCCGAGTGATCCAGGAATTTGCCAGCTAACCTCTGCAGAGATAAGACAATGAATTGACTTGAGAAAAGGTGATTGAATCTCTAGCTGATCTCACAACAAACCATTGTGACAGGAGATACCCTAAGAGAGAATTTTATGAAGTGATAGAGACTTCTTCAGGCAGCTCTTGCTGTGCCTGCAGCAGCTGATAAACATTATTTGTCTGCTGAAATGTGTTGATTATCTTTTGCAGAGGAAAACGCCTGGGACATGGTGGTGGTGTCTGGTACAAACGGTCTTTCCAGAACAGATAAGCTGTATATACCTTATAGGAAGTGGAAACTACTCCTGCAAATATAGAAACGGTCATGTTGTCTTTTGCACCTAGATGAGATGACCAGGACGTATTTTGGATCTGGCTTTAGAAAATGTGGGACTGTAGTTCAAAATAAACTGTCTAGCATCTGGATATCCAGGTGATGATTTTGTGCAGGTCCCATCTCAGCAAGACAAGACCTGTGCTGTGCTCTCCTGTTCACTGGAGATAACTTCTCAGAGGGAGCTAGATATGTAGGAAGACCCTGTCCATAGCCACTGCTCCATATCCTGAAAGAAGTGGAGACTTTTCTCTGAGAAACAAATCGGTTGAGACTTGTTGGTCAGTCAATTCCTGCTGGAAACATTCCACGATTTTTGTTGTCTTTCACCCTATTTTAGGCAGCCAACATTTCAGTCCAAATGGTATCTGCAGAAGACAAGTTGGCAAAGAGGATTCTGGCAAGGAAAAAGCATGACAAATTGAAGAAAAAAGATAAGTTGCTATGGAATTTTCAAAACAAAATAATTCTCTTTACCCTCATTCTATTCATTTTAGGAGTTGTAACCTGGACATTACTGTGGCTCTTCATTGGTGAGTTGCTGACAGCTCATGCCAACTCCGTACATCGTTATCGCCAATAGTAGTTTAAGATGACTTTAGGATCTCAATTGTCCTGAGGGCTGTTTCTAAAATAAATGTGGAAACTTTTAAATGGGGTCTGAAAAACTTTTGTCTTACTAAGACTTAACAAGTAATTAGAAAAGCAGGCATATCTGCTGGCTTTAGTGGGTGTGACTTTCAGCGTTATGCAAAACATTTTTATGTGCAAGCTGGTTTGCACGGACCTGACAGGTTTTTATGAGCTTGATTCCTCAGAAATGTTGCCTTCCACTGTGTTTCTTGGCCTTCTGAAGTTCAGGTAATTTTTCAGAATAGATTTAAGGAAGTAAAAGGGGAGTAAAATAAATATGAGTAATTAAGCACTAAAAGATATGTTTTCCTCTTTAGGTCCCTGATGTTAATACTGCCTAAGATTCCTTAGGGATGCTCCAGAATCTGGATGTTGATACTGCCTGCATTATGCTGGCTCATTTGTGTGGTGGTATCTTATCTGGTGTGTAGGGAACAGGAGCTCAATTAACCATCATTTGGTACACATCTAGAACAGTTTGGCTATAAAAGTGTGGTGTTCTTTGGGTAGTTGTTTCAAACTAGAAACTAGATTAGGCCAAATAGATTCATTTGGTTTCAAATTTAATAAAAAACCTTCGTTGTTATTTAAAAAAAAAAAGGAAAGAAAGAAAAAAAGGCTGTCTTCTTTTTTTCTTGCAGTTCAGGCAGAAAACAAAGATGCACTGTATTTTGTTGGACTGTTTCGTGTTGCCAACATAGAGTTTCTTCCAGAATATAGGCAGAAAGAGTCAAAGGAATTCCTCTCTATGGCACAGACTGTGCAGCATGTGGTAAGATGGGTGGGCTGCTTGGTTAGCAAAAAAGATCAGAGCTGTGAACAAGTGATGTTCAGGTGCCATTGAGGCTGCTGTGGTGTTCTTCCACCCCTTTCTCCCCAGAGGATTATGTGCAAAGGGTGGCTGTCTGGAGGTATGAAGGAACTGACTGCTTTCAGTTTTTTAATCACAAACTGAGTTTTAAACAGGTCTGGGGTTTTTTTACATTTTACTTAAAATTTTACATACTTCCCCCACAAATCTATGACTAAAATTCTAAAAAAGTCCTTAAACTCAAGTGCCACTTTTGAAACATCAAACAGATTAAAGCTTTCGCATTTACACTGGTATCTTCTGCCAGTCTTCTGTCTTAAAGCATCTATAATTACCCTAGGGATCACAAACATATTTACATTTACATTTCCTTCTGATACTAGGTATTCTAAAGACCATTATTCTTCCCAAATACCTTTCATCAGTCAAAGCAGAAATAGAACTCTGGATCAATAGCTGTTCTACAGTGGGAAGAAAGGGGTGGAAATCTTGGTTAAAAGGGAATTTGACTTTGAAGACATTTGGTGTAGGGAGCAAAAATACATTAATGCCAGTAACTGCCGTACTGTCCACATAAGGATTCAAGCAACTGTATAAAAACTCTTAAACAAAAACAAGCAAACGAAAAAATGTTAGGTACAACCAAGAAATTTTTCAATAATTACTAAGTTTTTGTCATCTTATAATGTGAACTAATGTTCCTGTTTTCCAGCTCTTTCCATGTCCTGCATATTAATCACTGAAGTTCTTTCAGTTAACCAGTGCAGGGCATCACCTTTCCCTGCTCTCCATGGAGCAGCTCTAACCTCCTGTAATTCCTGTGTCTTGCTCTTGTCTCAGAGCATCCTGCCCTGGTCATACATAGTGGAGAGAGGTGACAGACAGAAGGTGTTGAGCTGCCAGTGTCACCTCCTCCTACTTGAACATTACTTGGAATTTATTCTTTATCTGTAAACTTTGCCTGAAATCACCAATGGATTTTGCATTGCTGAAACTGGGCTTTGTGGCAACCTTAACTATTGACTAAAATTGTTGGTAGGGAAGTGGGGGATTTGGGATTTTGTTAGTTATTCTCCTCAAAACCCCTTTTGTTCATGGCTGCTGGGCCAGAGACCCCAAGTGGTAGTAGAAGACTCTCTCAAGATAGGTTCTTTCCATTTGATAGTAACGGTAATATATAAAATCCCTTGTACCTTAATCTGGAGAAAGATTGAGCTCTACCCACTTTATTTAGGCTCCTAAAGTTATTGTTCAAACTTCCTGTTTCAAACAATAAAAGTTAGGGATTAATATGCATGTGATTTTTACAGCCTTTAAAATAATCTGTGTCATAGTCCTTTGGGCATTAGTTTTAATCATAAAGCAGCAGAGTGAGGTCTGAACAGCTTGAGGTACATGCCACCTTGTGGCTTTGAACAGGAGGGGGAGAGGAAGGTTATTGTCACACTGGTACTATCCCAGCCCAACAACAGGGAGAATCAGGAGCTTGCTTTGCCCAAAGGCAGTCCTTCAGCAGGGAACAGACAGAGATTTTGCTTTTCCACGTGTTTTACACTGTGTGTATTGGAAATAAATATGTTAATACTAAGCTGTTGGTGAAGAAAATATACACAAATGAATCAAAGTGTAAGAAATTCAATGGAAACATTAAAAAAAGAATTCCTTAGCTGTGAGGGAAATCAAGCACTGGGGGTTCTCATCCAGGGAAGATGTGGAGTCTCCATTCTTGAAGTTAATCAACTGGAAATGGCCCTGAGCAACATGGCATAGTTGACCCTGCTTTGAGCAGTGGAGTAGATGCTCTCCAGAGGCCCTTTCCTATATCAGTCTTTCTGTGATTCTGTGGGAAAAGCTCTGATTTGTGCTGTTCACTGCACATTAGTAACAACACAAAAAATGTTATGAGCGTGTGCACGTTTTTTGAAGTTTGGCCTTAAGTTTTAGCCTCAGCATAGGGAAGCCATCTGTGTTTGGGATTTTCTGGGTGAAGGATGTGCATCTGTTTCAAAATTCATTTCTATGGCAAGTGCATTACTGTATATGTCAGCTGGCCATGGGCAGAAGATTTGATGTTTCCTGGGAATATTGGATTTGTTATGGGCGCATCGAAGAGCTTCTCTGCCCATCTCCTGCTCTGCCTAGCTTGGCTGATGTATGTCTGGAAGTGTGTGCATGGTGGGTAATCTTGGTGGAAAATAGGTTGTTCGTAGGAAAGCCTAGGCATATAGCATGTCTAGGTGTGACTGATTTTCAGAATGCTAAATCTTTATAATTTCTCTTTCAGATGAACTTGGTCTACACAACTTCTTCTTTCTCCAAATTTTATAAGCAGTCCACTGTCTCAGAAGTCAGGTAAAACTGTGGTTGATGTAATTGCTTTTCTGCTGGGCAGTATATAATGAAATAAGCCTGCAAAACAAGCTTATTTTTAATGGTTATGATTCAATGTCTTTGCTATGTACTTGAACTGATAGCAAAATAGGTTTATAACCTATACCAATTCACTTAACAAAAGTAAGGATGAACTAAAGTCAACTAAACAGTTCCTTGTCTGCCAGGAATACAATGCAAGATGAACAGAAATAATGTCAATAAAGAGGTTTGGTGATACTTTGGCTCATGCAGAAGTTTAACCACTTAAACATGCTGTTGGAGCACAATTCTGTGTTATTGACTAAACTGCACATATTTTGTAGGTAATGTTATTGGAATAAAACTATTTTCTACTTACAGAAGAAGCAGGAAATCTCTATGCAATAAAGTATCCTTACTTTAATATTATGCTTGCAACTAATGTTAGAAGTTTAGTTATTTCAGTCCTCTTGAACACAATACAGTTTTGGTTCAGAAACTGGAGGTTTCTAGGCTGTGTTTGATTTAAAGATCTTTCTCCCCACTAAGGAGGTAGAGAGTAGTGTGATCATAAACGGCCTCTAACGCGTTACCTAAATAATCTAGGAATTGTTTCTTATATCCAGCAGCACACAGTGCAGGGTGAGATGCATACCAGTGCAGAGCTCTGCATTTCTGGAGATGATAATTCTACTATTTCTGTTCTGATCTTTAGGAAATAGTCCAGGTCTAATTCATGTGTAGACAATGTGATTTCCATACATCTCAAAAGTCAGGAGCCCTCAGGAAATCAGCCTACTGAATATTCACAACTGGATGTGAAGAGTGTGTTTGGGTATTTTGGGGTTTGTCTTGCCTGTTTGATTTTTTAAAGGGGAAAATATGTATTCAGTAGGTTAAAGTAATTAAAAATATGGAAATGAGCCATACACTTTTGAATTTGTACTTCAGAAGTTTGGGCTAAGAGTCTAGTCTTCGGAGAACTTCCAACAGGATAACAATCTGAGCTCTTTATTTCAGTAACAACAACAATGGAGGCCTTCTCATTCATTTCTGGATCGTATTTGTGGTGCCACAGGCGAAGGGGCAAGTGCTGTGTGAGGATTGTGTTGCTGCCGTTTTAAAGGATTCCATTCAGACAAGTATTGTTAACCGGACCTCGGTGGGAAGTCTTCAGGGCCTTGCAGTTGACATGGATTCCATTGTCCTAAGTGGTTAGTATTAGAACAGACCCATATCCTTGAGGAAACACTTCATTAAGCAAACGTTTTTACCTTTATAGCAAATGCTATAAATAAACTAAAATCTTGATCCTACATCTCTAGCTTCTAATACTAAAAGTTTAATAGGATTAAAAAAAGAAAGTGAAAAGGAAAATAAAAATGAGATTTGAGGTCAAATTAAGGTACAAATTGTCCTTGTAAACAGTGATTGCAAAACTTCCTGTATTGGGAGTGCTTATGTTCATAGTCAGGAGGTCAGATGGATACCTTGTAGGCAGATTTGGGTTAGTCTGTGATTTTAAAAGTATAAAAACATGAAGGGTTAAGGTGGATCACATGGATCAAACTTCAGCCCCTTCATTGAAAATGAGACTCTTATCACCCCTTTATTAAAGATTCAGGAATAGTTTATAAAGCTGCCCATTTGTTAAATAACTCCTGTGCCATTCCTGTCTGGGGAACAAACTCACAAAGTGTGATTCAAGCATCTGTTTAATGTGTTTAGCTACAAAATGTTTAATGATTTTCCATTCTGTGGACATCAGACAGAACAATTCTGTCTAAAAGAATGCTGAGAGAGACTTTGTGGCCAAGGATGAGAAAATGACCTCCTGGGTACCTCTGTCTCAGCCCTTCAATTGACTTTGACTGCTTAATTGCCATGCAGTCTCTTCTTGCCTCACCTCCAAAGTTGCTTGCAGAATTTGCAGAAATGAAGGGGGCTATGGCAACCCCCCTCATTGAGAGAAGTGTTTTGTCCTGTGTGTTCAGTGTAATAGGACTGAGGTGTGATTGAATTAAACCCTGAATTCTGGATTTCAGGCAAACAAGAAGACTCACACAACTCTTTTTCTATGCAGCAGGTCTTCGGTCAGATTATTGGTCAACAACAGGAACAGGTAATTCACCCTTTTGGCAGCTTTCTGCAGAGGAGAGGTGGAGAACAAACCTTTGAGTTCATGACTTGAACTTAAAGATACTGTTCAGTGTTAATTTAAGAGGGCTAAACTCAGCCTTGGCATTTAAGTCCTGACTTACTGAAAGAATGATCAAGAAACTTGCATGTAACAAATACAGAAACTATCTACCTCTTATCTACTTGGTAAATTTTTTAGATGTACCTGGTGACATAGCAGGAAACAAACTAAATCAGGTGTTTGCTATTCATTGTGCTGACCAGCAGATTAACCTTTTCTAAGCTGGACAGTAATGAATTTAATATGCTGAACAAGAGCAATGCTTTTGTCCATCCTTTATGCTCCTTAACTCCCTTTTCTTCAAGGTTAATGGTGGGTTATTCTTTTGAATGAATTCCCTAATAGCAATTAGTTAGGCAGTTGAGTTTTGCTGGGTTGTGGGAGACACTATTTGTACACCTGCTTGGTTTCATGTTATAAACCTCCGAGAAGAGTTCTTTGCCAGTGTGCAAAGCACTGAACAAGTAGGTCAAAAGTACAGTACATCTACCTTCACTAGTACGTGGAGTAGGTACCTAGAAAAAATGTGCTACTAGGCTTAGCAATAGGCTGATCACCTTTGATGCACACACCTGCTAAGACTCTGTTTGGCCAGCAGTTATCAATCAGCTGGGGAAGCGTTGGCCTCCCTTGCTCCTTGACACAGACTGACTCTTCATCTTGAGCAGTTGCACTGTTCAAGATTTTCCAAGGGCTTTCTAGCTTTCTGAGTTTGTATTTTTCTTCCCTGAGACATTTTATTGCACTTCTATCTGTAATTTTCATTTCTGTTACCTTGCAAAGGTTTCAGCTTGCATATTTTTTTCAGAATCCAACGACTACTTTTACCATGCACCCAAGTCAAGCTCTCCTAGTTCTGAGGTCCACAAGCGGGCTTCAGGTCACAGGGCATGGGCCAGGGTTTGCAATGGGGATTGCTAACAGCCCATAATTTCTCAAAACTCAAGTTGAGTTTGCTACAGCATTCACTTGTTGAAAACCTCCTGACTTAAACTGCAATGCATAACAATATCAACTTCTATCGCATCTCATTACATGCATTTTATTTCGATAAAAGAGTTTTGCATATTGGTGTTTGCTTGCATAGCAATTTCATTTCCCAGTTCAGTGTTCCAGGGGGAAGGAATTAGCACAGTTGGAACTTGGTTCCAATTTATTCCAGAATGCAGCCCCTAAACCAGAAGAAATTAAGAAGAGCGCAACACAATTATTGTTGCTAAGTCTGTTTTAGGACTTATATGATATCTTTCACACAAAGGGAAAAGGAGGACCTGCCATGTTCTAGACACCTTTCAGAGACTTTGTATAGGCACCCACAGGTGTCTGCTGGTATCTGTGGGAAGCATGGAGCGGGTATGTAACGAAGTTTCTGGGGATCAACAACATGGATGGCCACAGTAGTTGAGAATCTTACACTGGTGCAATTTTAGTTGTTGGGGTTCTTTGGCTGTGTCCGTTTAGGACTATGGAATATGATGTGGAGGTGAAAGTGATTGTGCAGCAGCACATAAGGAATGAGTATCAGCAGGCTGTATTTTGAGAGCAATGGAGTTAATTTTGGGTGTGGAGACGCACCTAGTGGTTGGTTCAGGCACAGACTGGAGTGCAGATTTATTGAAGAATGGTGTTGGAGAAGGGACTTGTGGACATTCAGCTGATGCGAGGTTCTTGCATTGCTGTAATATCTGGTTGGGCAGGGTTTGCTTGGGTAAAGACTTTATACAGCTTTGGTTTCAAGCCAGCATTTTAGAGATTATGATCAAAGTTGGCTCTGCTAAGGGTGACTAAATAAGCACAAATAACTATTACAAAAAGAATGTTATTGGGAAGAGATAAGAACAAGGAAGAACAATGCCTTGAACAAAGCTTTAAACGCCTGTAACTGTAATTCATTTGAATGGAATGTGACCCTTACAGATTGTTCATGAACATTCATAGCACTAGTTTCGAGATTGTTATTAAGAAGTAGAAGCTGGACAAAGCCTGCCACTTCCTGTCTTGATTAACTACTGGTCAAAAGGTCAACATTTAATTTGAGTCAACAACTGGTAGTAAACTTTCACAGTGCTCTAATTGGTTTTCCATGATGGTAACTATTTCAGAGACTTATGTTTGTAATAGCCAGAAATTAATGCAAATATTCACTTTGTATCTTATCCCCCCTAATTTGCATTTTCCTTCCTTCTCACCTTTCAAAGAGCTATGTTAAGAATTTTAGATATGACCAAACAAAAATTCCCTACATTTTTTTGCTGACTGTGGGCTGCAATATTGAATTGAAATAAAGATATAAATATTTTTTTTTTGAAAAAAACAGTTTTTTCTGCTTAATTGGAAAATTGGATGCAAGTAGGATAATATTCTTCTTATCCTTGTCTAAATTATGACACAAATTTTACCCTTTTTTTGGTAACTGTTGTGTAGGGTAGGTTGCATAATTTGTATTTCACAGTATTTCTATTTCTAATGGTGATTTCTAGTGCTGCAAAAATTTTCAAGAGTGGGCAGAACAAAGTCCTGGTCTGAATTAATTTTGATCCTGCTTTGAGCAGGATGTTGAGCAAGAAAAGTCCTCCATCCCTTCCAAACTGAAGGACTTGGGGAATCTGAATTTGTTGCTAGCACTTCTAGCTCATGTCATGATAAAACATTGAGAACCTTGACATTTGATCAACAAAAAAGCTGGGGGAATACAGACATGTAGCCGCATTTTTGCTTTGATTTTGTTTTAAGTATTATAAATATCATAATGTCCATAGGGGCAAGCAGTTCATTTGTGCTTTGAAAGTAGACGAGTATCTCCCAGTGAAGAATTATTTGAGTAATTTATTCTCTAGAGAGTCTGCGGAACTTTAACTGCAATTTGTACTAAATGGCACTGTTTTAGTGCAAATACCATGCAAGAACTGAATTACAGCACTTGTTGGCCGTGCTCTGTACTTTTATGAACAGACTGTTACTGTTCTTTGACCACAGCATTGTAACTAAAATGAAAACAGTGAGTGGCACAGAAAGCCAGAGAGGGACTCTTTACAAGGTCAAGGGGAATGCCTCTAAGTTGGAAAAGGGTAGGTTTGGGTTTAGGGTAGGAAGAAATTCTTTACTGTGGAGATGGTTGCCCAGAACAGCTGTAGATGCCCCTTGGAAGTGTCCAAAGCTGGGTTGGATGGGGCTCTGGGCAACCTGGTATCCCCCTCATGGTAGAGAGTTCAGAACTAGATGATCTCCTACAACCCAAACCACTGTATGATTCTATTATTACTTTGTTTTCCAAGTTAGATATGATTTCATATTTTGCTTCAGTTTAGCACAAGTTTTAGGATTTCTTGTTTTAATGCTATGTGGATGTAGGGGTTTTGGAGTGATTGCACTCAGTGTTGAAAATGTGACATGTTCACAGGAACAAATTGCATGTATGATCTCTATGCTGACCATCTACACAAGCACTTTCCTCTGGATACACGAGCTACCTCAGAGGGAACAATCTGCTATTTTAAGCTTATTGCATCTGTGGGCCACCTTATCCGCCTTTCAATAGTATCCCTTCAGATTGAAGCAGATAACTGCATCACTGACTCGCTCACCATTTATGACTCTCTGATGCCGATCAAAGATAAGATACTGTACCGGTGAGTATAAATTTCTATTGAGAATTAATTGACAACTTTTGGGTTTTTTTTGAAGACCTGCCATCTGTGTTTTTTGGTTAGTTTGGTTTTGTTAAAATTGCTCTGATCTTCATGTATTACTCACATAACACATGACAATTTAAAATTTCTTGGATAAGTTATCTTGCTAATAAAAGGGAAAATTTTCTTCAAATATTTCTCTTTTTTTCAACTGGAGTGCACCTTCACCTAGCTACAGAACTATGAAAAATTCACATATTACTGGGCAAAATTTTCTGTTTCTTATCAGGAAACAGATGCTAACTGAAAGATAATGTCAAAATTTCCTCCCTTAAGCAAATTCTTCTGTATGAAGATTAGTGCTTTTCAGATACAGACTGAACTTCGGAAACTAAGTCTCATGATTTTTCACTTACTGGCACTCACTAGTTCAGTGCTTTTTTTATCTGCTCTATTTGTTTAGAGGGTTATAAAAATGTAGAGTTGAAGCTCTGATGGGTTGACGGATGTGGACTATTATTTTTTTCTTTTTCTTCTCTCTCTTTAATGATCCATTATGCTTGTTTAGGGACTTTTTCTTTGAAATTCCTTATAATTCCATAGGACTACGTAAGTCAAAAGGAAAAGACAGCACCTTCATGAAGTAGACAAAAGCTCAGTGTTTTCACCCCTGAAACCCTTTTCTCTGGCATTTCAGTCTGTGTATAAGCCTCAAAACCAGAGCATTTGCTTTTCGGTCTTTATTGGGAGCTGTCCTCTACTAATCTGTATCTCCAACTGACTTGTCTGTGGAACAGCAGATGGTGTTCACTTACATGTTAGTATCGGTAGAGGACTGAAGATGTCTACTAGGTAATGCATATGGAAAGTAACGTTTTTTTACTGAGACTACTTGATTGGCTCAGGTTCTTAATTTCTGACTTGAAGAATATCTTTCTTGTCTTTCCCACTGCCCAAAAAGAAGATAAAACTATTGGTCTAATAAAATAAGATTTCTCTTTCTTCCAGCTTTTCATTAATATTGGCTTCATTCATTTTTACTGGGAGTGAAGGCTGAAAGTCATTATCTCATAGAGCGAACCATTCCATATCCATTTTCATGTTTGCAGTTTCTTTCTTTTTTTGTAAGAAGAGTTTCTAACTGGCCTGTAACAGGTACTTTTGTGCTTAAGAGCATGGAAATTTGACTGGACTTTGAAGTAGGTAAGATCTGAACCAGTGGAAAATGTATGCATAGAGTGAGAGTAATGTGTTAAGCTTTTCGCTTTTTAAGCAATTGCTTATGTATTTGCTCTTCTCTTCCCCCTCAGAGCTTGTGAACCAGCTGATTCATTGGTGTCACTTGTGTCCACAAATAATCTCATGCTGGTAATATTTAAGGCAGCACAAGTAAAGGAGCATAAGGAATTCCATGGCTATTTTGAGGTCATTACACAAGAAAGTAGGTTTGTTCTGTGTTTGGAAGTGTGTTTATTGTATTGTTTCTTCTAAGGTCCTGAAGTGACTGTCATGTTCCTGACTATGGATAAATGATTCCTGTGTCTGAGTTTCTTCTTTTTACAGGCGCCTGTCTCCCCTTCTTCTCCTCTGCGTTACTGTGTACTTTCCTATTGAGTAATGTTATCGGATCAGACTAGTTGTGAAGTATGAAGGTAGAAGGCTGAAAGCAGCCCTGAATTCAGTGGGCGAGGCCTGCAACGTGCCAGTAGATGGAGCTGTTATTTCAGGCGTAGCAGCAGCCTTCCTTCTGCCTTGGGACTCCGGGATCACATTAAAGGTGGAAGGATGTCAGCACTAAAAACTGCTTTCAGGAAAAAAAAAGCTTCATTTGCTTTGTCTGCATTTGCTATCGGTCCCTGCCTCCTCAGGAACACAAAAGAGTCAGTAACGTTTTTGTGTCAAGTCCATCACTTTATTGCTTTAATCTTTAAGTGGTTAGATCATAATCACAAATAGTACAAGGAATATCACGCTAGTGGCACGAGGAGAAAAATCTCACACAGCTCAGTGCAAGGAAATTCAAGCTGCTTAAAAAGATGCTGCCTACTTTTCATGTTGACAGTAATTAAGCATTAATATACCACCATAAAAGCATGTGATCAATTCTCCACAATAAGTAACTTCAAGTTCCATTCCATGTGGGTTGTGGGTTTGTTGGTTGGTTTGTTTTCTTTAAGTTTGAGTCTGGGTTTTCTTTGTTCGTTTCTCTCTGTGTGTGACTTTGTCTTTAATGAATTCTGTAAATCCACTGAGCAGTCATACAAGAAAGTTTTGGTTTCCAGGAGGCTGATTAGTTTAGTATGTTGTCCATTTCACTTCTAACAGGCTGCATTCTAAGACTAGAGGTCCCTGTGTAGTACTGCAGTGTGGATGTATTGATATTCTTGTTTGCAAAACGATCTTCAGTGAACTAATATAGATAAACTTTACAATGTGTTCTTCCGGTCCTGCAGAGCCCAGCACTCATCCCTGCATCTTTACATCCTTTGTCTTCTGTATGCATCACTGGGAAGGGTCTCTTTTTACAACTTGAATCCAGCTAAATATAATTCCTCACCTGCCCGGCTTTGCAGTGACAGACTTGTGATAAATTCGGATGCTTTAGCCCACTGAATAGCTTTACTGAAAGTATATCAAGGTTTGCCAAATTTTGCCTCTTTTTTTTTCTTAGGATGTGGAAAAGCAATAGTGACAAAAGAGAAAACTGGCTATGAAGGGAGAATCACAAGTCCCTATTACCCAAGCTATTATCCTCCAAAATGCCTGTGTGCATGGAACTTCCAGGTAACATGACTGTTTCTCTCTGAGGCTTAAGTAAAGCAGAGTGATTGAGTTGGCAGTAACCTGCATCCTCACAGACGTAGTTTATAGAAATGGCATTGCTGAACAGCTGGCTGTGCTCAGGTGTTTTGTATCAGTTTTTTTCTTTTTTCTCTTTCTGTGCATTTATTTTTAAGGAAGAGAACATAGTTCCTAGGCTGTCCTATTACAAAGGTGAAGAGCTAAGACAAGTTTTGATGTTTAGCCTGCATAATTACTTCACGGCAGGCAATGTAAGACTTGACTGTTTTTAACTCCTCTCTTCCCACTCCCAGAAATTTGGACAAAAAGTATGCATAAAAAACCTCCTCTAACCTAGTTATTACTGCCACTTCTCTGGTATCTTTTCATATGCCTAATACATTTAATTTGTCTTCAGAATGGTCTGTCCTATCAGCACAATCCCATAGACCATTTTTTTTAATTTGGTATCCTTTTCCTTCATCTTTTCAGGTACTCTCCTGAAAGCAAATTGCTGAAAGCTGACATCGTTTTAAAGTAGTTTTGTTTTCTCTGACATGAGTGTTTCCTTATTAGTGCTGCTAAAAAAATAAGGTCTTTGACTTAGGGTTTGCCCTTCAGTATTTGCCTCTCTAAAGAAAATAGCAATGGGTATGATGAGGTCCACTGTTTACCCATCTTTCTGCTTATTGTTAAGCTAGCTGCTTATTGTTAATTGCCCACACTGAATCACAGCAATAGAGATTAAGTTCAGTGAGCCATGACCTACAGCCTCTTCCCCTTCTAGAATGATAAGGCGATTTTTGGGGGCTAAATTTAAGGTCTTCAGTTCACCCTGGACTTCTGATAGAAAGGTTTATTGCTCAAACCAGTTTCATTTTCGAGATTGTATTTTTGTACAATACTGAAACTTCACTCATTTCCCAAATTATATTTTCTGTAAGAGAAAAGGAGAAAAACTTTCATTTCTGGATTTTTGCCCTGAATCAGCCTTTGTTTTTAAATGAACACTGCCTTGCCTTGCAAGAAATGTTCTGATCCTTTTATGAAAGGAATTTCCAATTAAGTATGAACACTCGTGATGTTGCTGGGTTTAGAAATGTTTTGTAAAATTCTAAAGAATGCGTGGCCGAGCAGGTGCTAGCAGAAGACTATAATATTGTGGTAGAAGTAACTCCTAGCATTACAAAGGTGACACAAGTATTCTGGGCGGTATCTTAACTCTAAAAATCTGCTGGGGCTCTGTGTCCCTACACAAGTACATTTGGATGTGTTTGAGTGCTTTGATCTTGATACAAAAGCTGCTTTCTACGGCCAGTGGCTCTCTGAAGATGAGAAGGCTATTGGCTAGAGCGGGAGAAAGCCTGCAGCTGTGGTGGGGCTGTGCCAACCCTTGCTTCTACTCAGGACTGAATAGCTGGCAAGTGTGTAAAGTGCTGGCTGTTGAGCTGGTGAAGCCAGCACAGCTCCCAGAGTGTGGCATTGCCGAGCTCTGTAATTGCTGAAATAATTTTATAGACTTTTGTGTTCCATGCCCACAAAAGGAAAAAGAAGACTGCTTGCACTGTCTTTCTTGCTCACAACAGACTCCACAGAAGAGCCTTGGTGTAGCTCTGAAGTTTCATAACTATACCATTAGTGAGAAGAATATTAAAGGCTGTGAGCGAGGGTGGTGGAAAATTAATGAACGCATGTAAGTACTCTGCATGGATTATTAATGTAATGGTACCAAAATAAACCTTCCCATTACTATTGCAGCTCAGAGAGCTTCCACAAGGACAGAAGTAATTCACGGGGTGTCCTACCATTCTTTCATTTTAGCTGATGATGTAACAATCGTTATAAAATTTATTTTTATACATAGAAGTACATGTACATATATATTCTACTTAAAAGTACCAGAAAGATGAAGACAAGAGTCTTTGGTACTCTCTGGAGAGAGAGAAATGGAAAGAGTTGGATGAAGATTGATGTCCTGTGAACCCTAAAATAAAATAATTTTGTGTTTTCTGGGGCCATTAAACAAGGTCTGTTTAAAGCCCTTTTAAGTGTAACTTAATTCTATGATTGCTCAAGAGTACAGTGAATCTAATTAACTTCTTGGTGAAAGCCACTGCAATGAGATGTTTGGGAATAGAACTGTAACTACTTCCTCATTCAAGTCACTGGCTCTTGAAAGAGAAACTGCACACAGTGCCTTTCAAGGAACCACTGTATTTCTGAAGTGTTTTTTATTAAAGTATTGCTGCTGGCTTTTTATTAAGATACCACTGCTTTCCCAGCACATTGTCCACCCATTCTTTCCTCAATTTTGAAGTCATCTTTGGAATGCTGGGTGAGGAGGCAAGGCTAGATTTAAAACATCAGATTTTTTTTCTTAAACTTTGTTCAAATGGAAACCTCAGTAAGATTAGTCTTAAACCGAGTTTCTGAACTCACTACTGAAACTAAGTCAATTAGGCCCTTAGCAGTGCAACTGAAAGAATTACAGAGAGAAGAAAAAACTTTATCTGTTCTTCAATACCATGTTGTATTTATAGAGAGAAAATTCAGTTTGAAGCTCCTACAATTGGAAGCCTTGATGAGAATTGGTTGCTGGACTAGATGAGGACATAAAAACACACCGCAATTAGTGTGTTTGTGGGGTTTTTGGTGTTCTTTTTGTGACAGAAATTGAAAGATTTGTGTTATTTGGGATGGCTGAGATAAAAAAAAATAAAGGCAAAATCTGGACGAAAAAAATTATAATAGGTTCATACTGAAGGATTCTCTGACAGAGAATCCTGGAAGAATCTGAGCAGCTTTTTGATAAACCTGCCAATTATGCATTCCACAGAATCAAATGTCCATGGTATGATTCTCAGAAGAGCACTCAGGGTTGTTTTTGAAGTACTGCACAAGAACGCATGCTCCTGATTCCTGTTGGAAGTTGCTGGTTATAGTAGTAGACCAAGACAAGCTTTCCTTTGAAAGAGTGTCTTTTTCACTAAAAATAATGCTTTTGAACTTCTGATTTTCTGTTCTATGTTTACTTTTGAAGAGGAAAAAATATTACTTAATGCATGAAACATGGTGATGTTTTATTTTCTTTTTTTCCCCAAATTTTAATGGTTAATGAAATGCAGGGGGGGGGGGGGGGGCGGGCAGGGGACCCCCATCTTTCAGCTTCTTGCAATTGCAGCTTATGGGATGCCTATTCTGTTATGTTAGGTAAAAATGGTTAAGAGCCTTTGGGATACTGATATTAGTAAAGACTGGGACCAAGAAGGTGGTGCAGATAAGGTTCCTTCAGACCTCTAGGGACAGCTTTATCTAACCAGGGACACTGAACACAACCATGCAGTTCTTCCTCGTCTTTCTTCCAGTGGACATACACTGCTCCACTGCCTACTCAAAGAAGTTACAGCTGATGAACTGCTTTTGCTGAAATTCTCAGAGGCGGGAATACCAATGAGTCTCTTGTGAGCAGACCGCTAGAGGTTTATGTGAACCCAGAGGTGCTTTATTTGTCTTAAAACTGTTAGTGCAACATCGCTTTGTTTCTGCTACAGCATGCATGTATCTGCTCATCCCCTGAAAAACTACCCCACTTACTTCTCCAGCATATGGGACAGGATCCCCTTAATCAATTTCTCTCTGGAGCAATGGCACAGAGTTACAGATGGTGCTTTGCAACTTCCATTTGCCCTGGACCTGGATATATGACCAGTAAAACACCAGCAAAAGGCTCCTGAGGGCCTGTAGCTTTGTCTTACAAATCCCATGAGCATGCGGAGTTTCTCACTGTGTGTAGGAGATAGCTTCCTCAATGTACCTGTTCCAGCTTTTCCACAGATGGGCAGCAATTTCCTCTGCTTTTGGTGAGATGAGTTTGTTTTATTTGTCTGAGAAGGGGTCAATGCAGCCTGCAACTTTTTGAGGTTTTTTTTAATGGTGCTAGGGTTTGTTGGAAGGAAGGTTGTCTAAGTGATTGACAGAAGAAGAAATGTAGAAAATATCTGTGGGCTAATTGATGGGAATCAGATTGTTAGATGGCATTGTGCTGTGCACTTTGACAGGCTGTTTTAGGTTGGGAGCGTTGGTGCTAAAATTAGTGACAAATGCTAAAATTAGTGACAATTAGATTTCCTGTTGTAGGAAGTCTTCACTCTTAACACTGATAGATTTGGTGTGTGGGTGTACTGGTTTGAAGGCAAACCAGCGGGAAGAATTAACTCCACACAAATACCTTGCAAGAGATTTGAAGTCAGAACTGCAATTTAATAGGAAAATTAAAATAAAGGCGGTAGTACAGAAACACTGGCTTAAACTGACAAAGTCAGAATATGGCCTGATATCCTGTTAATTGTGGCTGCAGTCTCGTTGGAGTGATGGATGTGGTTTTCTCAAAGCGGTGATCCTGTACAAAGATCTGGTCCTTCTCTGGAGGTCCAGTGGTGGTTATTGAGCTCCTGTCCTCTGAGTATCCAGTGGTGGTGCTGCCATGGTGTTCCAAGCCTCAGATTATATACAGGTAGGAATGTTTGGTTCCTCCCCCCAGGGCAGGGTATCTCACCATGGGATGGTGTAATTCTTCGAGTCACTCTGTGAGACCTTGATGGTCCATTAGCAGAGATGGACTCCCAGGGTGGCTGCTGCTTCTCCGGAGGGAGTTATCGGGACTGAGTCATGACAAAAATAAAGAACACTGCTCCTCCCATTTTAACAGCTTGCTTCTTTGTTTGGGGCTTCTTTTACAATTAATTTTCCTATAGTAAAAATCTGTAAAATTAGCTGGGTTTTTTGCATCTGCTTTCAGGATGTCAAAGAGGAGTCTTGGTTTTTTAAATTGTTTTCTTCCTTTATTTTTCACACTGCTGGAACGGAATCTCCTACATCTGTTAACAGGATGCTTCATTTTAGTAGGGTGAAATAAAGAACACATGAAAACATATGAATTAGTGTGTCCATTCCCTGTGGCAGACTTCACTGGGATGCTCAGGACACTGAAGCAACATCTGTTCACATGGAAATCACTGACCAATTTTTCTCCATTCATTGACATGAAGAGTAGTCCTGGTGCAATGTTTGATGTGGAAAAATACACAAGGGAAATATTTACCTCTGGCTAATAGTCCACGAGTCCAGTTAACAATACAACAATCCATTTTTTTCTTTTGTTCTCTGTGTTCACTCTGTTGTCAGCGAGTGACCTTGTACTGCTGTCAAACAAGGATGTGTGCCAAGTCTGCTAAAAATCAATAGAGCTGCCTGGGCTCTTAAATGTATTTAAGATTCATATGTACTTTGATTTTGGCAGGAATATTAAAGTCAGATGTTTTTCTTGTAAAACATCTTTGAGGCATTTTTGTTGAACAGAGGAGAGGGTCTTTATTTCCACTTCTAGAACAACCTGTACTGTCGATGTTCACTGGTTTACTGCATTTAAAACTGTTTCCATTTTTAAAACAATGATCCAGCAACCTTCCCCTTGTCAAAGAGGCTTTGTTTGGTTGTGGGTTTTTTTGCTTTGGTGTTTGTTTGTTTTACTTTCCTTTTTTTTTAATGTAGGCTTTTTGTTGTCCCCCACCCCATCCCCACACCCCAGCTAGAGATTGGCCTATTTGATGAAAGGGACATTAGAAATTCATTAACAATGGATAGATTAAATGCTTGCTGGCATCAGAGAGCATTTAGGTTTCTCTGAATCCAGTGGCACCTAGGCAGAAGTCCAAGGAAACTCTTTGCCAAAATAGCAACTTAAAGTCGATGTGCACCCAAGGCATTATTTTTAAGACTATTTATTTGAAGGCAAGATATTCAAAAGTAAATTTCCACGATGTTAGTGGTGAATGAAGGCTGGGTGACCACCAAGAAATATTTTTGAGTTTGGTTCTTGATTAAAGTATGGCAGCTGACTGTATTTCTGAATTTCAGTGGTGTTGACATTTAAATTGTATGTAAGGCAATTTTCCTATGAAGGCTGCTCTAGAACTTGCATGAACACTTCTAGGTACTGTGGTTACTATGTCGATCACCAAACAGTCTTCCACGTTACAAGTTCTGCTGTCAGTGTGGAGCTCCAGTGCAGTTCGAAGGTCTCTGAGAAGCCCCTGCTGGTGGAGTATGGCAGCTATAACATCAGCCAGCGTAAGATGGATTTTATCTTTTTCAACCCTTCTTTGCATTTCAGACTTGTGAAGTAGCATTTTTTGGGTCCAGCAGGACTTAATTAAGTTTATGCAGGAAATTACCTGTTGGGTTTCAGTTCTTTTTCTTTTCTAATCTTACTAAGTCAGATGACTAGCAAACAAAGAACCTTTTCTAGGCTGCGTATCTAAGGTTTGTGGGCATGTGCAGCATGCTCTGGTTTCCTGCCTGCACACAGTCTGTTCTCTTCTGCACAGTCCTCAAAGCTTCCTGCATGGCTATGACCATGGTGCAGTCAGTTGAAGTCTGCTGTTCCTGTTTGTTTTCATCCTCAACGTTTTGTTTGCAATGTTTCTATTGCTGTAAGACTTCCAGGTAATGAAAAGAGTACCAAATAACCAACTGCTTATTTCACTGTTTCCTTATATACATTGTGTGCAAATCTGAAATCTGAGCTTAAAAAAACAGCTCAAAAAGTTGATAAACTCTGAGACCCTGTGTTTTTTTCCAGTCCTGAAACAGACAACTTATTTACTGGTACTTTTTCACCTGTGTTAGTCTTACATATTCTTGTTAAAGTAGTAGAGAAGCAGTGGTTTCTAGACATAGTTACTTGTCACATTAGAGGAACTTTATTCAGTGTAGATATGTAGAGTATGTAAAAAGAGGGGTAATTTGATTCTTTTAGTTTATAAGGCAGAATTAATGTAGTTCATATGCCACCTCAACACGGGTTATTTACTGAAGTTGCAAAGTGCTGCAAATTTTGGTTATTGGAAGTGAGACTGTCCTTTAAAATAAAGATGGCATTCTAAGCAGACTTGTGTTGCACTATATAACACTGGCTGATTTGGTCCAGCCCTAGAGAGCCTGTGGTACATATTCCAGGATTAGCTGAATTAGAACTTTAGAGAATTTTTTTCCTCTTCTTTAAATCCCAGTTTTCAACATTTGAATTCAATTTAAGTGCTGGCAATGTATACAGACTATTAAATTTAGATCAACTTTATCGTTCCTTGGAGAAGCTTAGTGACTGTAAATTGAAACAAGCTGGCAATATTTGTGAAAAGGAAATTCTGAAGTTTGGTTACTTGGTTTTTTGTTTTGGGGTGGTTTTTTTGTTTTTTTTCTTTTTTAACTTCCAGCATGTCCACCTGGACATTTCAAGTGTTCTACTGGCTTATGCATCGAGCAGATGCAGCGCTGTGATGGCATAAACAACTGCTTCGATGAAAGCGATGAACTCTCTTGTGGTTTGTATTCACTTATTAGAGATCTTGACTGGAAAACACAGTGAATGTATTCTCTAGTCTTAGAAGGCAGCTGAAACAGGGTGAAATTTTTTAATGGGGATAACAAAGGATGTTTTCAGCTTCCTTGTCCAGGTACAGACTCTCCATCAGTCTCTTGAGTGCTTAATTTGTAGTTAATTGGCAAGGGACAAAACCAAGAATGAAGAAGGTATAGCACCGGAGAGCACGAGGAAGAAATTCAGATGTGCAGTAATAGCTGTAGTAGGCTGTATTTTAGTTTTTCCTCATGTGATAAAAGCTGGCAGTTATTAATAAAGTTCTGTTCCATTTTGAGATAAGTTATTCTATTTTTGTGGGGGAATTACAAAGGGGGGTGCGTAGAGTAGATGAGAGTGATACTAAACATCTCCACGTGGGGAGCTCGCTGAACTCCTTTGTGCTCTATTTGCTCCACGGATAACGTGGCACTTGTGCCCATCCTTGTACCGTGCTGTGAAGGAACAAATGTGGTATCCAGACATAGCCAGAAAGGGATGTGTTAGCATTTACAGGAATGCTTCTGTACCTGATTTGGCTTATGTTTTTAAAGTTGTCCCTGAGTGGAACTGTAACTCCAGCTTCGCAACACAGGACAACTTGCTTTCCTGCAATGGAGTACATGATTGTGAGAATGGAAAAGATGAGCAGAACTGCACCCACAGTAAGGCTGCTCCCCTGAATAAACTTTTTTTCTCTCTTTTATTGTCCATCTATTCCTGACTTGAATTCTGGATGCTGTATTCAAAGGGTTAAGAGGCACTGTCAAATCTCACTTGGGCTATATTACTCCGTTCCATTTTTCTGATATATTTAGAAACAAGCCATTACTGATTTTAAACTGTTTCTTTTTAATAAACTCATGAACATCTGTTTCTGTAAAATACTGGCAGAATAATGAAGTACTTCAGGTGCACAATGGGAATCTAGGGATTTAAAGCTTGAATCTGAGATTTTATCTCTTTACAGCATAATCTGTGCAAATTAATTCCTGGATCTATTTTACCATCTGTAAAATAACTATAAAAATGATGGTTTCTCTGTAGCAGTTTTCAGGGTTATAAGGTTATTGGAAGCCATAAATTTAGCATTAGACAAATGAAAGTTGAATCAGAACTTTCTTGAACTTTTTAGAATAGATGGACACTGTGACATATGAAAGGGAGCACAACTGAAAAGTGCTGCAAGTGACTTTTTTAAAGAAAACTTTTTTGATCTCTCTGACAAGACAGTCTGTGTAAACGATTACAGAATACTTCTGTGTGTTGACAAGAAAAATAGATTGGGTTTGAGTGGCCTCATTTATTGCAAGCCACAGGGAAACAGGAAAATGCCGAGGTTGAGGTTGCAGTTTTACTGAATACAGTTAATAAGGCTGCTTTCATTGCAGTCTTTCATTTCACATTTAATCCTGAAATACAAAGGAGAGCTTCTTTCCAGAGTACTGGATGTTTTGTCTTGCCACCCTTACACTCTACATCTAATTTTCACTACTATATCTGTGTTTGTTAGTGTTGCGGGAAAGGATGTGAGGAAATCTTTGTTTGGACTTGGCCAAGTAAATGCACACCCAAGTATAGATACAGTTCTATTTGAATAATTTATTCTGCTTAGAGGTTGGTTTAAGCCATCCCAGCCAAAATGCTTTTTTGTCATGTTACTTCATATCTATTAATACATGTATTAATATATGTACATCTTCTATCTGTGCAGACATGTCTTTGTGTGTAAAGCTGAGCCAATGGTTGTTTTGGGTTTTTTTCCTCACAACTACTTCAGGTATTCCCTGCACCAAACACACATTCAAGTGCAGGAATAACATTTGCATTAGGAAACAATATGCAAGGTGTGATGGGACTGTGGACTGTGTTGATGGAAGTGATGAAAGCAGCTGCAGTAAGTTCCTCTCAAATATTCATCTTTCTGAACTTTGAACTTTTTACACAATAAAGACTTTTATTTCTTCTTGTTTTGGAGTGGGTACAAGTCATGCTGGATGTACTGAATTTTTATTGCATTCTCTCTGTGATAGTGGGGTAATGATCAGCTATCAGTTTGCTTCAGATCTGGTTGCAGAATTTGCCAAGTTCTTGTGGGAGGGTGGGCTTCCAGTTATGGGGAGCCTTAGACAGCTGCACTGCTTATTGCAGCAGGGATAATTACAGAGTGGACTTGGTTAGCTGGTGAGGCAGCACTTTTCCTGTCTGCACCAATGCCGGGCACTTTGTTGAAGTCAGACTGTATTTAGACTTCAGGAGTGATACACCTGCAACGAGAAAAAACTCACAAACTTTTCACTTCTCTGACTCATCCAGATGGTAAAGACCCCAATAATTTATAGCATCAAGTTACGTTCTAGTCTTAAATCTTCCTAAAGTAACCTCTGTACAACCTTTTCAGTTTGTTTCGCTGTAACGCAAACAGAAGATTGTCACTGCAGTAGCAATAAAAAAGTGGAGTTAGGATTAGTTGCTTAAACTGAATGGTCTCAGGTATATTACATAACGTGGATGTGTTGGAACAAGTCCAAGGGAGGTTCATGAAGACTGAGGGCTGGAGCACCTCTCCTACGAAGACAGGCTGAGAGAGCTGGGGTTGTTCAGCCTGGAGAAGAGATAGCTTTAGGAAGAAGGCTCTTAGCACCTTCCAGTACCTAAAGGGCTGACAAGAGAACTGGAGAGGGACTTTTCCACAAGGGCATGTAATGATAGGACGAGGAGGATTGACTTTATAATAAAAAAGGGTAGATTTAGATTATATATAGTGAAGAAATGCTCCACTGTGAGGGTGGTGAGGCCCTGGCAGAGGCTGCCCAGAGAAGCTGTGGATGCTCCATCCCTGGAATTGTTCAAGGCCAGGCTGGATAGAACCCTGAGCAACCTGGTTTAGCGGGAAGGTGTCCCTGCCCATGGCAGGGAGGTTGGGATTAGATTATCTTTAAGGTCCCTTTCCAAACCAAACCATTCTACGATTTTAGGATTTTGCCTGGCCCTCAGCTGTCTCTGGCATGCCTCCTGTATGTCAAATCTCTCAGCACTTGCCTTGGATCCAGTAGGACATCTTAAGAGACTAGCCATGTGCCTATTTTTATTTGGAAACATTAAAGCTGCATTCAACTTTTTGGATGTGTTCAGGAAAGGGTCCAGAAATATTAACACCTGTGTGTGGGACTAAAACTCCTGAGCAGAAACTTTATGTGCAGGCACTAGGGATGGACACGAGGCTCTACAGAAGGGTCTTTCTTCCCTGCTTTTCAAATTAAGAGTTCAGATTTTTGTGCTGATGAGACATGACTTCTTCACCTGTTAGTAATATACAGCATTGTCAGACTGTCAGTCATTTCCATACAAAATAATGATTGTACCACCTTGTTTCTCAAATAAATGTCCAATCTCCACATACATTTTTGCTTGTGTCATTCCCACTGTTTTGGCAAGAAATAAGTGTTCTGATGACGTTGAACTTCTTTGTTGATGGTCTCCTTTCAGGTCAGGGTTGGCAGTATCAAAAAGAGACGAGAGATTGCCTATTTGTGTATATTCATTGTGATGCTTATTAAATCTATTGACATAAATCTTATTAAATCCTTGACATTTCTGGCACAAGAAATATTTAGGGGCTAATTTCTGTAGCAGAGCTAGAAGAGCGACTTAGTAAAATTTCCAGACTAGTGCCTTTTTATGGAGTCACCTCTTGTTTCATTAATAGAGTAGCCAAAGAGAGAAGTTTTGAGATTATAGCAGGAGAACAAAATAGATTTCAAAATATTTCAAAGTGCAATATTCTTTCATGCCCTGTGTGGGAAGCTCCCTCATTAAAGGAAAGTACGGGAGATGGGGATTATAACCTGAAATATCCCTTGCAGGTTGTGGCAGTAGCAAGATCAGCAATCTCATCTCTCGGATTGTAGGTGGCTCAAACACTGAGGAAGGTGAATGGCCCTGGCAGGTCAGCCTTCATTTTGGGGGAGCTGCTTACTGTGGAGCATCAGTGATATCCAAAGAATGGCTGGTGTCTGCAGCCCACTGCTTTCAAGGGAGCAAGTAAGCAGTCTTCCCTCTAACTCTATCCCAAACATGGCCAGGATCCACAGGTGCCTTTAGGTTCCAGAGTTTGAACTGCATGGAGGTGCTGCGCCCCCCTTTCTGCAGCCCTGCTGTCAGCGGGTGTTTTGAGGTACTTTTTTAAGAAATGTCTTCTTTGCTCCCACCCAGGCTGGCTGACCCCAGAGCATGGCGTGCCCACCTGGGCATGCAAATGCAAGGCCGTGCCAAGTTTGTGTCTGCGGTGAGGCGGATCATAGTCCATGAGTACTACAACAGCCGGAACTACGACTACGACATCGCGCTGCTGCAGCTGAGCACACCGTGGCCGGACACCGTGAGCCACCTCATCCAGCCCATCTGCCTGCCTCCCTCTTCCCATAAAGCCCGCAGCGGGGACAAGTGCTGGATAACAGGTTGGGGCCAAAAGCAGGAAGCAGGTGAGTTTTATCCCTTCCACTGAGCTAATCTTATTCCCAGGAGCCTTCACAGCTGGGGTTGTGTGCACCTACCTTCGTATGCTCAAGAACATTGGCTGCTGGTCCCATGGATCTGAAAGTCTTCTGTATCATGTTGTTAGTGTAAGGAGCTACACTTACTCCAAAATAACACAGTGTTGTCTTTCCCCTGTGTTCCCCTTGGAGGTGTGGGATGCATGGAGTGGTTTCTCTGTTTGGGTTGCTGGTTAGTTGTATGTGAAATTAAAAAGCTGGTTAATTAAAAGATAAATGTAATGCCTCAGAAAAAAACCCCCAGGGGGGTGTTTTTCCCTGTTTCCCTCTATTCCCTTTGTCAGTTTCTACAATGCAAGTGCCAAATCAGTCTTTTAACTTCAAAGTATACTTTATTATATACTAGCTTTATCAAATCCTAAAACAAAGTTTCATGATTTAAACCAGCGCTTGCATACTTGAATATGTGGGTGAGGGTTTTTTGGCTATGACCAGATTTTGAAAGGATCACCTGATGATGAGATTGGACCTGCTGTATTGAAAGGAGGGGAAATTTTGGGTTAATTCTATTGTTATTATTAAACTATGTATCTTATAAAAAAGAGGTGTTTTACCAAATCTTTCAGACAGAAGGAATCAAAATTGGGAATTGGTTCTTTATGCTGCCAAAATTCACATTCTGAAACTCTGACTCATAATCTTAATCTTGAATTTGGCTGCTTCAGATATACTGCCCTCACCGCAAATCTGTCATGTGATGATCTAAATATCTGTGGATATTTTCTGAAGCCTTCTTGTTTTGTATTTCAAAAGATGAGTAAAATGCTAAGCTCTGTTGAATCACCCTTCTCTGAATTTGTTTTCCAGATGATGGAGGTTCAGCAGTTCTTCAGAAAGCAGAGGTAGAAATTATTGACCAGACATTATGTCACTCCACATATGGGATTATCACAGCTAGGATGTTTTGTGCTGGGCTATCGTCTGGGAAAAGAGATGGGTGTAAAGTATGTATCTCAGCACACTTTGCATAGAGCTTATCTTGTCTTCCACTGTTGCATGATGAGGTGTAAGAGTTGACTGGCAGAATACTTTGTGGTCAATGTTTCAGTTCTGAAAAAGAGCAATGTGAGAATTGTCTGTCAGCAAATCTCTTCTGTGGGTGATTTCAGAGTTCTGCTGCTTTATGTGCATGAGCAGCACCACTGAGTTTCAGTTGCAGGTCAAGAGCCAATCAAATTGCAAGTCCCAATAACAAGTTGAAATCAGGCAATTTTTGGCACAAAAGGCCCTCAGCTGAAGAAAAATCTGAGAAACTAGCTTGTGTCTTTTCAGGATCCCTCCCTTCCAACTTGGAACTACAGGACTGCATGATGAGATACAGACAATTAGGCATAAATTTGCAAATGTAAGATATTTCTGGTCTGGAAAAGCTGAAAGACGATAAAAGTAAAGTGCTGAATTTACTCCCAGTGAATAGTAGTGAAACCTCACAGACACACAATATGTATCTATATGACAACATTACAGACCTTATATGCCATATTATATTATATTATATCGAACTTACATAAACCATACATATTTACTGCTAAAACAGTAGTAAATTTACTGCTGAAATAATAATAAAAACATTTTTTTATGATGGAGATATGGAATCTTCAAGATATTCTAGCTTTCACTGATCTACATAAAAGTGAGTAAGACTACAATGGCTGAGGGAGTACAATGCACCAGCTGTTTTTAGCTGTTAGTAAGACCATTGATATTAAGTATCATTTTCAGTAACTGGAGAATTTGGTTTTTTATGGCCACTCAAGATATAGGCAAGGAAAGGCATCATTTTGGCTGCATTTTTTAAGGGCAAATGATTTGTGTCTGTGTCTGGCAGTTGTTAGAGCTAATCAAATTGTGGTATTCCTGCTTTGTGAAAAACGCTGGTGTTCCACTTTTCTTTTGTCCTAGGAATGAACGAAAAGGCTTGCAAATTTTACTCTCTAAATGTAAAATATTAATTGTCATGGAAGGAAGAAATTGTCCTCTAAATTCTTAACCTTTTTGAAGCAATTCAAGATAATCCTACTTTGAGGAGTGGGTGCCACCTAGCACCTTAGAAGAGGTCCCTTCCAACCTGCATATCTCAACAAACTATAAAGTGAAGGCAAAATAGTTTTCTAGCTCTAACAAAATATTTGTCTAGAAAGAAGGCACTTCTCTTGCGAACATCTGAATTTTGCCAAATGCATCTTTTGCTTTTGGAAGTTGTTTCTTGCACTCAATGTTTTGGTGAAGTTTAATGTACCACTGGGTGTCTTTTCCAGAGATGCTGTGTGTACAGCAGAGCCTTACAGGGAAGTATAAGCTTGGTCCAAGGAATTTTCCCCAAATGGTGGCAAATGGTTTTACACCTGAAGCTCTGCCAATGCATTCCTACAAGAACACCCTGTAAAGGAAGAGTCCTAGCTGCTTTGTCAGCATTATGACCTAGCATTATGACCTCCTGTATTAAATTTTGAAGTCTAGAACAGACTTCATTTTTACTGCTCTAATTACGAAGACATTATGGGCCTCTAAACATTACATGCTGACTAGTATCTACTAAAGGACAATGCTTAGGCTCTTCTTCCTTCTTAAAAAAAAAAATCAAGAAAAAACCACAAACACAAAACAATAGAGAGATTCCCCATATACCTCTAATTTGAAAGAATTCATACAATTATTAAATAGTTTATTTATTGTATTTATCTTATTTTATTTTTTAATATTTTTTAAAAGCTTACTATTTTTTATTTTTCTGTGTAACCTATGAATGTATGTACATGTTTAGTAGCAGATTTGGGGTTTACCTGTAAGTTTGAGGCTAAAAAAAAAATGTGAATTTCAAATGTAGTCCATGCAAAATAATATCTTAATTAGTGTCTTTAAGGAGTGAGAATTACCTTCTCTCTTGTGAAAGAGCAAACTTTGGTACAACTGTGCAATCCCATCTACTTGAAAAAAAACCCTATCAATTGTTTGAATTATGTGACTATGAAAATATAATCGCTGGAATTACTCATGCAAAATATCTCCTGTGGATTTTCCCTCAGTTTTTATAATTCATATTGTAAACACATATAACTCAATATATTTTTTTTAGGGTGATTCTGGTGGACCACTGTCATGTCAAAGCAATGGAGATGGAAAATGGTTTTTGACTGGCATTGTGAGCTGGGGTTATGGATGTGGAAGACCAAATTTCCCAGGTGTCTACACAAGAGTGTCAAATTTTGCACCATGGATACACAAATATGTGCCTTCAGTCTTGTAACTTGAAAACTCTTTTCTTGGAATAAAACATGTCCTGGGTATCTTCATTAAAGTCATATTTGGAAGAACTGTTCAGTGGTGGAATTTCTTTGCATGTCTCTTGCTGATTCTGGAATTCACATAGAGAGGTAATGAACACCGTTGTTGCAAGCTTTGGTGGACAAGGAGGAGGCTGTTCCTTGTGGTGGTTGTTCCATGCAGGTGTCTGGAGACACGGGGGGAGGTGCAATAATAAACTTCATTTTCAAGGCACCAACTAAGTGCAGGTGCACTCATCTGTCAGGAAGCTGAGGATACAATTGATGGTGTAAACAGAGAGCCTGAGGCTTACTTGCCATTTCTTCTGAGATGTGTTTGGCCAATACAGAAGTAACTGTGAAGCGGCAATGAACTGTTTGCACTCTCGCAAATACTGCTTTCCCTGCCTCCTCCACCAAGAACAGCTGACAGGGAGAAAGGGAAAGGATACATTGCCAAAAGTGAATCCAATCCTTCCAAATCCATAGGGCCCTAATTTTTGAAGATCAGAAATTCTGCTGCTAAAAGTGGTGATTTGTTGCATGCTTATTCCTTCTCCAGCTTTCATGTTAATTAACTGCATGATTTGGAGCTACTAACTCTTTTATTTCCTGCTTTCATTTCTTTATTTTCAAGTTCATTCACCTAAGAATTTGAATTCTCTAGTTTCAGGCAACCTTAACAAGATGAATAAACATGGTGATGTGTGTTATTGCAATGATCTTGCCCTTGCCCAAATAAAACTGATGTTTCTGAAAGGTCCTGATACAATTTTTATGCAAAAGTGGGTTTGTTTCCCCAGGCTTTTTTCTAGGTTTTTTCTGTGTTTTTTTCTTTTTTCCATGAAGGAAGGGGCAAAGTATCAGTCAGCAGGTTGTGTGTGTAGCAGAGACAGGCTGTTGAAAAAACAGGACTTGAACAAAGCCATCTGTCTGCAGCTGTAGTTTGAATTTCTGAGCTGTGACGATTGCCTTCCAATTAATCCCTTTTGCAATCTCTGTGTGAACTGTGTTGGGATTTGTTTGTTCCCTTTGTGTTATTTTTCTGGGGCTGAGATTTCTTCATCCCATTTTGCTTTTCTAGGTTTTGTTCTTTGTGCTCTCGCTCTCTCTAAGCATGTATCAAGTATGTTATTTCCCCACACTCATCCTTGATTTTCTTATTTTACATGCAGAATATGCTGAACTTGGTTTGCTGACTTAAGCTGCTTTTCCTTTCAAATAGGAAATGTGAACATAAATTGGTTTGGTATTTATTTACCACGTTTATTCTGTGGTACCATCTTGAAGCTGGAAAACTAAGGTGATATGTGGAACTGAGCATTTATCCTCTCTTGTGGATATTTCTATGGATTCCACGGGGTATTTATTAGAAGTTGCCTCATTTATATTGCCCTGGGACCTTTTATCTGCAAATCAATTGCATGTCCTTTGCATTGTGTTGTAAATTATTTCCCTACACTTGTATTTCTGAAAGAAGTGATCTATTTTCAAATGATGGGATCCATATCCTACTTAGCCAGTTAGGAAAACAAAGAGTTACAGTGATGGTAACTTTTCCTGCCCACCTTCTTTGACTGCAGATCAGCTGGCTCCAGCTTCAAGCAGTATGGCAAAGGTGAAATAAGAGAAGCCCTGTGTGTGTGGTGGGGAGAGCAGCTATTCTGAGTTATATTTAAGAAACAAGGTTCATTTAGGGGGTTGTTGCTAGGTTTGTCAAAAGGCATTTGTCACGACATCATGCTCCGGGCTTTTCCCTCCAGCCGGATTTCTGTGTACAGCATTCCAGCTCCGGACTCCGAACGGGCTGCAGGGCAGGTAAGAGCCACCAGCTAAGCTTTGTAGTAGGAATGCAGGAAATAAATTACCTCTGTCCACTCCTGTGTGCATCGACCCCGGTTCTTCACGAATTGCTCTTAACTAAAGCGATAACAATTCCCCCCCACGCTTTCACAGCTTGAAATGCATACAAGGAGGAAACAGCCAAAAGAGATGCAGGTTTCATGTGTGACGTAGATGATAACATGAAAGATCTTATCTCAGTTTTAATCTCTTTAAAACTAAGAGAGTAAATACACCAAAATGTGATACAATAGCTCTTCTTTTCTGTCCTACTAACTGATGCCTTCCATGGTCTTTCTCTAGGAAAGTTCACAGGTTCGCTACTGCTCATCCTACCAAGAAGACTTGTGCCAAAAGTGTCGTTTCTTCAAATGGATGAAGTTGTTTTTCTGGAGGAGATGGCTTCTCGGAATATTACCTACAGTTTCTGTAACAGTTACAGTAACCGTGCTAGTCCTGCACTACTCACTCTGTAAGTGTTACTCCCCAGCGTGGTTCGGGTGGGATGGATATTTTGCACTGTGAAAAGCTCTCAGCAGCTGAGCACGTAACGTGTGTATATAAACTACTGACTTTCCCTTCTCCTTAATGTCTTTGCTAAAGAAACAAAATGCACAGCAATTAGCAATTAGTGGTTGCGCAAGAATATTGGAAGTGTGCATTTTATCTCTAATTATTTTTTGTCTCTGCTCATGAATATCATCATTATTATAAGTGTTATCTTTTCCAGAAACCTATGGGAATTATCTGTCTTTTTCTCTTCACTTCTTTTTAAAACAGAATGAGTACCTAAATTGTTTATGTGCTTTCCCAAATGTCACCACATAGCTATTAAAACAATACCTCTTCAGGAGGAGAGCACTGCAAAAAAATGGAAGCTTAACAATGAAATCTTCCTAGTAGAAATGCCTGCCTAAACCTTTATCTCTTTCCTTTCCTTTCCTGCTGGGCTTTACTCTGTCAGTGGGACTGTCTCAATGCTCTGGCTATTACTGAATGTTTCTCTTAAGAGCTAATACCTGCAAATGCCAAGGACAAGCACGTACTTCTGCAAGCCTCTTGTCCTGTAACGTTATTAGGTGTGCTAATTTTTTATCTTTTTTTTTCTCAGCTCCAGCTTTTTCCTTTATTTATATTGGTGGAAGTGTAGAAATTCCTAATTTGACTTACACAAACGACCTCAATGATCCAGCATCACAGAAATTCCTCCTGCAAGCAAAAGCAATCCAGAATTATGTAAGTTCCCACATAAGCAGAGCGATATTTCGTAAATATTTATACAGAATCAGACTAGGAATGAGGAGAGGACTCCTGTTAACCATATTTTTTTTTTCCTTTGAAATAATAAGTTTAAAGCTAGCAAGAGCCTTGGCAGTTTTCAGATTTAGAAATGTAGCTAGACAGATGGGGCTGTGTGTCTTACAGTAAGGACAATATTTTCTAGGTAAGAAGGTTTCAGGGTTATGGAAAAATTACTTGTCTTGAAGGAAATAGGAGAGTGGGTTTTGTTTTATTTTACTTTATTCAAACTCCCTTCCTTCTACATTTTTCTTTTTCTTTTTAATTTTACCTCCAATTCAATGCTTCACCTTTTTGTTTCGTTTTCCTTATCACTCACAACAATGCTTTCTTTCTTGCCCTTCTTATGAGTTTCTATTTGTGAGATCAATACTGCTTCCTAGGTACATGTGGACAGCAGTTTGGAAGACAAAGCTGTTCTCTGTTAGCCTGTATTTCCCAAAAGAAATAATCTGGTGACTCAAACCTACTTTGTGCACAGCCAATAAAAGTTGATCATACCGGAAATTTAAAGACTGAAACAAAAATATAAATGCATTCATAAAGACTTTTTTTATTACTATCAAGAACTGTCTCAATGGTTTTGAAATGTGATGTGACTTAAAAGCAAATTTTTAGTGGAATTTAATGCACATTTATGATCCTTATTTGATACACGTTGTGAAAATGATGGACAGTGCTTGTAATGTGGCAGGGGTGAGGAAAAGGAAAGAATGAAGAAGACAAGCACTTTATAGTATTAGAGATAATATTGGCAATAAAATATAATGTTACATTTTCTTTTACCACTATTTAATTGTCAGTTGGCAGAAACATATGAATATTCTTTCTTGGGAAAGTACTACTTGAAGTCCGTAGTGGCTGCTTTCAGGTAAGTGCTGTTTCAGCATATGGTAGAAATTTGAAATATTCAGCTGTGTTTGTCCTTTTTTTCATGTATTTTAAATTAGTTATCTGGAAGAGCATGCACATCTCTAAGAGAATTAAAAATGAAGAAATGCACTTAAGTATATGAGCTAAGCTAATAGTGTGACTTCTGTTCTGCCCTGTAGAATTGGTGAGAGAAATTAAGTCTGATTAATTGGTCCTGAGTCCATGGGTTGTTTTGTTGTCTCATTAATCTACTTTTAATTTTGGAAATAACCATTCAGCACTCACAGAATCTTATTTTGGTTTTGTCCATTCAAATGAAGCTCCTTTTCAACCTCTGAAAACAAACCATTAAATGTATAATTTGGAGCAAAACACTCTATTTGAGCTCCTGGTAAGAAACGTAAATCCATTGAGCAGGAGGTTACTACAATCCTGGTAGTTTCTGAAAACCCTGATGGGTCAGTACACAGGCAATGTCAAAAGCAGGATTGTGGTGGAATCACTGAAGTAATAACTCGTATGTGTGTGCTCAAAGATTGTTTATTTCAACAAAAATTGTGTGAAATGCTGCATCAAAGTATGGGCATAAAATTCTGCTGTTGTATGGTGCTAGCTTCCATTAAAAAATATTAACTACAATGCGTCTGGAGCTGTTACATGATCTTAAAAGTGTATAATTACACAGCAGGGATGGTAACATCCAATTTCATAAAAACTATTGAAGGATTTCAAGGTGTGGTTTTCAGTCTCAGTGTGTAGCTGGTTAAGCCCCATACGTCAAAAATATTTCTACTGTATAGCAAAAATAATTGTTAAACGAGAGCTTTTTGTCACCATGTTTAGCAGCAACTATGGGCACAGAGGTTCAACTGGCTATGAAACTGTGCCAGCCAAAAATGCAGACCAGTGGAAACCATGTCCAAAATTGTAATAAGACTGCATTTGTGACGCATTTTTTTTCCTTTCACAGTGAAGGACAATCTGGGCTGCGAGCTTACTTCTGGAATACATTCTGGGCACCACAAGATATGGTTGCTTCTCTTAAAAAATTAACCTCCGTGGAACAAAAAGAAATCTGTAATAAACAAGCAGCTCACTTGTTCAGTTCTGGGGAGGAGGATTTTGATCTTGCTACAATGGAGCTTTTTGGTAACAATGTACCTGTCATTTAATACCTATTCTGTCTGGTTTTCTTTCTCCAGTTGGTGTCTTTGGCTTGTGTAGCTGATAGTTATTAAATTTCAGTTTCAGATTCCACAGAATATGATGTGATGCTAAAATCAGGTAATTATGCCTCAATCCCAAGTGATACCACTATGGGGGGGAGTGGAATCCTGTGATAGAAAAATGGCATTTTTCCAGTTATTCTTATATCTGTCGGGCTTACGAACTAAACCAGACTACAGAATCTCCATGGCTTGTGTTTCAAATGAAGGCTAGATGAAAATACCTTACAGATTTTATTCTGAAGTTCCAACTAGAATGGCTGAAATTTAACAGTTCCCACTGAATTGCAGTGAGCTGTGGCTCCTATTTTTGGCATCTCTAAAAAAAAAAACCAAACAAAAAAACCTCTAAAAAATTATACATAATTTGTCTTGTGATTAGATAATTTTGGTTATAGGCTGTTAGTTATCAATCAGATAATGTAGAGCTTTAATTCACTTTGCCTGATTTCTTCATAGCAAGCACGTCTCGAGATTTACTGCTTGTACTTAGTGTTCTCATTGCATGGAGAAGGACAAAGAGAAAATGGCAAAGGAAGCAGTAGGTGTGAAGCAGAGATTGTAGCAATTGCAGCTGAATCAGCTCCTGCTCGTGGAATGTGCAATGAGCTGGTGAGGCGTTGTACTTCCTTGGCCAGAGCAGGAGAAGGTGATGCAGTCGGATAGGGAAAAGGGAATAGCGTTGTAAATATAAGAGCAAAAAGGGACTAGAGTAGCCAAGAAATGTGGGTAGGTGATTGTTTCTACCTCGTCTGAAATTTTACCCAAGAACTTGTCTTTCAATCTAACAGTTTTTCATCCACTGATCTACATTCTTTTGCATAGCAATATCTTTCGACCTGTATGCCAAGCCAGGTAACAACAGGACTCTAACTCTGATGAATCCCAAAAAGTCTTTTTATCAATGGAGGCTGCGAGTTCCCTCTAACTATGTGGTGAGACTGGTAGTTATCACTTTGCGTGGTGTCACTCCAGAGACCTGCGCATCACACCACTTATCAGCATATGATTTCCTTCTTCCACTGCAGAACAAGATCATTACCAGGTATGATACGAAGAGCAAAGATGTTTTACTGAGCTGTACAGAAAATCTCTGAAACTGTACCAAATTGATAAAATGTAAGATTTGAAATACAACTTAATTAAAATCTTGTATAGGGTAATAAAAAGATCTAAAAAAGTTGGAAGGGACTGATAAGGGGTTTTAAGTCCAACTCCCTGCTCCTCAAAGGACTACCTAAAACTAAACCATCTGACTAAGAGCATTGTCCAGATGTTCCTTGAACTCTGACAGGCTTGGTGCTATGACCCCTTCCCTGGGTAGCCTGTTGTAAATTTCTGTGGGGTTTATTCTACACTGTGACTAATTCTTAATGGGTTTCATTTCGTACAATTACCCTCACAACTCAAAAAGGTACAGACTTTATTTTAGAATATTGTATTCTATTACTTTCAGAAAATATATGTTTTATAGCAGTCCAGTCACAGGTGAATTCCTGTTCATAATAGGAGGGTTGTGTCTGTGGAAGGCTCCATCCTCAGAGTCACTGTGTGGTCTATTTGCATAAGTGAGTGCAGATGATGTTTAAATTTGAGTGGTTACACTGCTCCTACTTTCCAGAGTCAAATGTCATATACAAACACAAGGAATCTGTCTTCCTCAACCAAATAAATAAATGATTTGTAGGATCTGAGGATGGACGGTTTCAAGAAGGGAACTTTATTTAATTTTTTTCTTTTAGGAACTTTCAGGAAGAGGTTAGCTGGGCATGAAGATTCAGCTAGGAATCTGAAACGCACTTGCTTAGGAGTGCTACTTGAGTAGGTGGTCCTCTTCAGCTCTATTAACGGACTAATTTCTCTCTATGCAACAAGACATAACAGATTGCCATTGCTGGCATGGAATAGACACAAGGTTTTTGTAAGGAGTTACTCTCAAATTGTAGCTTAACAAAGAGAATCCTGCTCCTGATGCAGGCCTGCATCTTTTCTGCTACTTATTATGGATTATTGCTGTGACTGTTACTCCATTGTGCATTATTAACACTGGCTCAGCTTTTTAGGAACCACAAATGTAGAGCTGGCCATGAGCACGAAAGCACCTGGAAGACAGCAAGACCGACACAAGTGTCTGATGTAACACATTCAGAGAACATTGATGCAGTAAGCAGTAGGAAAAAACTTAAGAATGTGCATTGATGTCTGTCTCTTAAAGAACAAAAACAGAACGTGGCGACTGAAATTATGTCTGATGGCACCTCAAAAAACTGACTTTTTTGGTTGCTTTTATTGCCACCCTAGAAAATGCGTTGTTTTGCATATGTCTATGCATCTTCTGCTGGGTCAAAAGCAGCCTAGTGACATACTTAAGACACATACAGTAGAACTAATAATAATAGTATGTCCAATATCCGTGACAGCCAGTAACTACAGCAGCCATTATTACCTGATGTTTAGGTCTGGAGTCACACATGGTGACTGAAATGATTCTCACCAGTTTCTGTAAACTGCAGTAATACATCTGTTCAGTGACAGATCCTAAAGAGTATTCACGCTGAGATGGTGAGGTGTACTGTGAGAGTCAGCATCTCATGTGGACAGCTCTTCTCATCGCACAGCTTGCTGTTCTGATGATACTGTGACAGAAGGTACAGGTAGAAGGTAGGCCAGGCTGTCGACTGGGTTGATGAAGATGCTGAAATATTTCCACATGGCAACATGGAGATGACCTAAATTGTTATTTTATAAACATTTTTTCAGCTATTATGATAAAAAGGATTTAATAATGTCTGCAGGAGAGGCAAATCAGAGATTCATTCACTAGTGTCTCACTTGAAATGGGTGAAAGGAATAGCCTGCTAAAGCAGAAGACAACTACTTTCAATTCAAGGTTCAAAAACTTTATTTTAATATTTCCAAGCTGGAGCTCAATGACATCAAATCTTGAAGCAGGGCTGTGATGGAAATACTGTCTTACTGTGAGGTCTAATCTTAATTGCTTTCTTTTGCTGTGCATCGAAAAAGAGAAAACCGTTAGAAATTTTTAACACACAGATTCACACATATCACAGAATACTCTGAGTTGGAAGTGACCCACAAGGATCATCAAGTTATAAATAAATGACAAAAGTCCAAAATGTGATGTGGGTTGCAAAACGGAGTAAGCATAAGAGTGAATTTAGAGATGCAAGAAATAGCATATCACATTACAAGTGGAAGTAAGTTTTCAAGCTTCAGGATATAAAATAACTCATTATTTAAGTAATAGTTGCCAAGCATGGGGCTTCACATTTTGTGTGATAGCTTTTGTGACACAAAACCAGGATGAATGTGGATAGATTGGAAATGTTTTGGGCTTATCTGTTGCATAGATACTGCTCAACACTGCTGCACTGGCACTTGTTGCCTTTTCATTCCTAACCTCTGCTTCTCAGTGCCGCTATCACCACTGAAGTAACATAATCTGGCATTGCCTTTCTGATGCTTCTATAGGTATGAAACTCCAGGGCACTTGTTAAGCAAGAAAATGGTGATGTATACCCAGAGTGACGAAACCTCACTGCTAGAAAGCTCTAGCATCCTGTCTACTATCAAATGGGTGGAAGAATAACAGGGTAGCCAAAGGAATGCTTCTGAAACACAGATGCCCTGACCAGTGTAACTTCTGCCCAGTTTCCCAGAAAAGATGACAGCAATGTGGAAAATGTTTTGGAATTATTTTTTTAATGCATTCTTTTTGTAATCTTCTAGATGGTGTGGGCCTGGGGCCTGGACTCCTTCTGTTGTGCGTTTAACTTCATCAAGCAATGTAATGCTGCTTACCTTCTCACTGGACCGAAGAGGAGAAAGCAACGTATTAAAAGCTCACTTTCAAGCCATTCCTAAAATCAGTACGTAGTTAATAGAAACAAGCACCTGATGGAAGCACACTTATTCCTGGTTTTGCCTCTAAAAAAGTTGATATTGCCTTGAACCTATCAGGGGGGAGGGAATATTGTCATATAAATTAGGGAATTGTCATTCTGATCCACTTTACGGGAGTCTGAGAATTCAACAAAGAAGAGAGAACATCGTTTGCCTTCATGATAACTACTCAAGCCTGACTTGCCAGTTGTTACTCTTACTATATGGGTAACATATAGCAGAGCAGCCAGCCAGCTACAGGCACTATCTGTCCAGGCAAAGATAGCCCCAGTGACAGAGCAGCACTTTTATCAGTTTTGGCAGTGTATCCACAGATCATAAAATGTGTTGTGCTAGCTTGAAAACAAACCAGTGGGAGATCACAAATCAGAATTATAACTTAATAGGAAAATTAAAATAAATGCAACGGTACAAGAACACTGACAGAGTCGGGATACAACCTGACACACTGTTGGTCAGGGTGGTGGTAGCAGTCTAGATGAAGTGGTCCTGTTGAAGTGATGATCCTGTAGAAGAGGGTCTGGTCTTCACCAGAAGGTCCAGTGGCATAGCTCATGTCCTCTGAAAACCCCACATATAAGGACTGCTCCTGCTGTTCCAAACCCCAGATTATATCCAGGTGGGAATGCTTGGTTCCTCCCCCTGGGCGGAGCATCTCACAATGGGCTGATGTAATTCCATGAGTCATGTGGTGGGTCCTTGATTGCCCAGTAAACAGAGAGAGCTCCCAGAGGGAGTTACCAGGGATGAGTCATGGTGGGAGATAAGGAACACTGCCCCACCTGCTTTAACAGCTTGTGAAGATGATAATAGAATACATGCTTTTGGTTACATCTTACATTGTAACCTACGACATGTGTGTTTAAAGAAAAACGAGAGCAAGAGCAAACACTTCTAATTTATCTTTGTCCTTTTTCTGAAAGCATTGTTCAGTGTAGTTAACTGAATAAGGAGTGTGTTCCAGACCTAAGAAGTATATTCCAAACCTATGGGGTACTATGGATTTTACATGAGTGCTCCATTATGAACTATTTTGAGTAACGCTAAACTGTAGTATTAATTTTAGAAGAGATAAAGGGGTTTCACAAGGTCAAGTTTAGCCACAGTTATTTGGTAAGGTATAAGTGGAAGACTTTTGACAATGAAGCAAGTGACTATTTTTTAATGTGTGGAACAAGTCACAGAGGATAAACTCCTCCAAACCTGCCACATTTCAGCTTATGTCTCTCTGCATGCTCCTTATGCAAATACTTATCCCATGCACATTACTAATTAAAATGGCTTTATTGTTCTGAGGATGTGTATTTCAAATTATGTTTAGCCCAGGTTTGCCACAAGATTTTTTTTTCATTTAAAAATTGTCTTTTTTTCTGTTATGTTCATGTTTGCATTCACAGTGTTACCTAAAGGGAACCAAAAGCACTAAGGACTCGATGTCTGGGAGAGTCCTTGGTAGAAAATAAAACCTCAAAGATATTGTTCAAATATGGCATGAATTTTCAAACTGAGAACTGACACACAAACTTCCTTGTTTACATGAAGTTAATCAGTTTTCACTTCACTGGGCTGATTGCTTTTTTATTTTGAAAATAACTACAGAAAAGTCGGAAGTAAATTGGAAGGGGGAGGTTTGTTGCTTTGTTGTCCACATTTAGTTGCTTCTTTCACTTACCATGAAAGAATGCTTTTAAAAAAAAAAAAAACAACTTCAGTCAGAGGTGTTTTTTACTCACCCTTAGCTGTAATTTGGTCTAAAAATAAGAGAAATTCAGTGTGATGAGGAGGCGGCAGTTAAGTGATTTTCAGTTAATCCAGGAAAAACGTGAGTTTAATACTGTCACAATGTATTCTTCTAACTCTGTACATAGAGAAGGGTCCTAGCAAGTGAAGTAGACTCTGCACTTTGGTCCAGCTGAGATAATTGTGTTCCTATTTCTTTCCTAGTATGTGGTGGTCATTATATTTCCTGGAATGGGACACTGAGTTCCCCTTATTACCCAAGTTACTACCCACCAAACATTGACTGCAACTGGATCATCAAGGTAAGCGCTGGGAACTCTTCTGAGTACTGATGGCTTTTCTTTATCTTATGTAGACACAAATTTGGGAGAAATGGATTCTGATGTGGGTGAAATGGAGAGGAAACCTAGTGAGACCACTGAACCTAACTTCTTCTCAGTCACTCATTTCTTTCCTGTCCTATGTACAGGTGCCAACTATGGGAGGGAAATATTGCCAGCTTCCAGAAGTTTGAGCATTATTTGTGACAGAAACAAATTCATGTGTAAGATGACATCTCCCAGCAGCCAGAGAAAATTAATAATAATCAGAGCTTTTCTTCTGTGCCAAAAAAAAAAGGGTCATGTAAATCATGCCTCACATGATGGATACCACACTGTATTTCCCTGAATTCTGCAGAGCCAGGACCTTCTCTGGCTCAGAAATTCACCTCTGAATCTCCAGCAAGTGCTTTGGCAAGACTTAAAATCTGCTCATGATTTCTACGAACTGCCCAATGTGTTGGTCTATTGCTCCATTCAGCATTTAACTACTTTTTTACTTTCCCTGGTAAAGGAGACTTTTTATGTATGTGACTTGATAAGTCTCCACCTTCACTTACTCAATGAAAATTATTAGCAGCTTGTAGCACAAAACTCTCACCTCTGTGCAGGACAGGAACAGGGACACATGGCCTTAGAACCTCAGATACAGTGCTTCATGCTGGCTGCAGAAAGGCTTACACTCCTTCATCTGGCACAGTCTAGCCAAAGTTGGATCTAAAAAGGCTTCTAGAGATGTTCAAATCAGCAAAGTGTTTTGCTTCTTCAGAGGTGCTAATTTCAATAATAGAAATGCAGTACTTTCAATCCCATAATAAGTAAACCATCTTAGAAGCAAAGGCTGTTTTCATTTTGTGAATGTGTGTCATTCACAGTCATGAATTTTGATTTTTAGGCACCATTACCTGGCTACAAGCTTTCACTAAAAATCCTTGTAATACAAATTCAAGAAAAGTCTCCAGGGTCCAGTAAATGTGATAAAGACTGGTTAGAAATTGATGGAGTCAGGTGAGTATATACATCATTTTCTGACATATTAATTTGCACTTTGAAGTTCTGCACATTTAGGCATCATGGTTTTTTCTTACAGGCATTTACCTTTTCTTTTGTTCCCCTTAGAGTAATCATGTAGAAAACTACAGGATTTTATGCAGCTGCAGCTGAACTGTAAATTCCTGGCTGTGGTCTTGATGTGGGTGAAGAGTTTCATAATCAGAAGTTTCATTTTCTTTACCACTTGCCCTTCAGTAATTGTAATTGTTACGCTAACACTAAAAATAACACTATTCAGAGAAATTTGTCTCTTGGAAGGAGCATATTGAAACAAGCAGCAGCTGTTGGATTTGGCTGAATGATTTAATCCTTTCCTGGATTTGTAGCTTTTGCATTTGCAAACCCAAATGTGCAATCCGAAATCAAGCATGCTTGAAACCGTTTGTGTTTATAAGGTAGATCCTGACACCGATCATCTTGCTGTATTTTGTTTCAAAGTCTGCTAGTCCCAAAAAAGTTGAGGAGTGGGAGAGATTTGTAACTAGGCTTTCTAATACTTCTGTTGGAGTGTTTCTAACACCAAAATACAGCTGATCCTTACTGCATTGTCTTAAAGCTTTTTGACGTCACTACCATTCAGTAAAAGGAGACATAGCTGGATGGTAGTGGCCAGTTTGGTTAGAAATTATTATTTCTCACTTTTGCCTTGCTAGATACTGTAAAGCTCTTTCAGAAAACAACAGAAACAGAGAATATGGCTATTCTGTTGCAATCAACTTCCATTCTGATGAGCTGGTCACCCACAGAGGGTTTTATATTGAATACAAAGCCTTCAGTCACACAGACCGTAAGTTATTGAGCGCACACTTTAATTTTTAAGCAGAAATCTTTGAGAAACCCTGCTTGACAGACCAATTATATACAACTCAACCTGCCTATTTTCTTAACCTAATCACAGGAGACAAAAGTGTAAAATGTTGTTATGTCTTTAGTTGAACAAATAGAGGTAAAAATTTAGATGTAAGATGCTTTTAGAAGCAAGTACTCATTTTCTAACTTTTATCAACACTTCTGTAAAATGGGGAGTAAAAGTAAAATTTCTCAATTTCTGTAGATCTAATTATATGGCACTTTGCTGACACCTTAAAATAGCCAAGCTGCAACATAAAAATAGAATGGTAGAGGGCCTCTAAGCATGACTCTTCTGCCAACAAAAGTTAACCATGAATACTTAGCCTTCTCTTTAAAATCACAACTCAAGATCAGTGCTCTAGATCAGTTTCCAGGTTTAGACAAACTATGGAGTTTTACTGGCAGTCAAAGAGGACTCTTGCTAGAAGATGTTGCAGACATATCTCTGGGTTTTTTATAGACCTTTCCTAACTCCTCAGTCTATGTACTTCTGGATCAGTGTTAGATTTTGGGGGGGTTCCAGATGGTGGAACAGGAATTTTCAGGAGATGCACATATTTACTCGTGATATTTCTTAGAAAAGATGCAATTTCTGATTTTTTAAATACCTTTTATTTTCTTTACCCAATAATGTCTAGGTAGCTAAAGTTCTCTGTGATTTCAATTCATTTTGAGTAGCCTCTTCAAATCCTCAGCTTGCTTGTCTGAATGTAGTTCTGTTCATTGTTGGCATAGAAGCATTTAAGTATTAAGGTCTCTGGTAAAGATTTTTGTTTCATGCCTTTCACTCTAAGTAAGTGGCAGGTTTTGTGGATGGTCATTCTGTAAGACTCACACATTTTCAGGGATTTCTTCTTCCACCAATGTGGGTCTCTTTCTACTAGAAAAAGTTACCAACAATTCTGAGTTCTGTGGTTACTCTGGTTACGGCCTCAAAAATGGTTAAAGGAGTCTAAGCCAAATAATACCTTTTTTAACAGAGAAAATCCCCAGTCTTGATTGTGTGTATCTGCGTGCTCTGCTTCTAGCACTGAGCCAGCAAGCAGATGGCTCAAAGTTATTTAGTCAATTCTTAGTCACAATCATAAGGCTCTGTATAAAGACTCATCAGGCGGAGTGGAATAGCTGTGATGTGTCAGTTTCAAGTTGATGCAGTAGTTTGTGGAAGGATGTCTGAGATAGTAGCATGGATTGAGAGCACTGGCCCATATCAGCCTTGCCTGTAGCAGTAGTAATAGGAGAAGGAAAAAAATAAATTCATGTTCTCTCACACCTTTACTACCTGCAGTCACCCACCTGAGATTAGTTTCTTCCCACTGTTGGGTGCGTATCAAAGCACAGTTACTAAAAATCACAGGCACTGCTGTGGGCTGACCTGAAAAGCAAATGCCAGCCATCAGCTGAATAACTTCAGGGAGAGGTGACAAGAAAATGGAGACACTCCTGCTTTGTGCTCGTGCTGGCTGCGTAATGTGTGCTTTCCTCCCACTGACATCACATGCAAGGCGGTGAACAGGACTAAATTACTCCTGACTGGAACTGATTAAACAACTGTGGGACAAATGGATTTGGTCCTTCAATCTGATGCAGCAATCTAATTTGCCTGTGGTGCTAAATGGGAGAAAGTTTCATTTGACTTGACTTGGGCAGACAGAGGAGTGGTTTGGGCTACTTATTCTTTCAGAGATTTTTTTTTTCTTGCACATCTGAAAGAGTGGAAGAGAACAAATATTTTTTATATATTGGAAAGAAACAACTTACCATCTATACTAGTAGTTAGTTTACATGAATGTGAAAGAAATTCTTGGTCAAAGGCCATTTCATAATGAGACTGCAGGATTATTGGGAAGTGTTTGATAAAGCACGTCACATCAGACATTGAGTGCAGTAACATAGAGATTAATTTCTACAAAATTTTAATAACAGGAAATATGTATTTGTAATACTAAAGAGAATGCCTAGTTTTGATTTTATTTTCCTTCTCCTTAGATGCTGCTGTACAAAATGCATTACCGTAACAAATTAAAGAAGTGCTTCCTATCAGTAGTTATGTATTTGAATGACTTTCAACCCTTAGAGGCAATTAATGCGAATTTAATTTGCTAAGTCTATTTAGGTGAATATTGACTCATTTAATTCAGAATGCTTGATAAAAGTCTTTGACAGATTGTGCCAAATAAGTTGGGGTTTTTTTAATATTCAATTTATTTTACAAAGGACACAAGCTTTAATTTTTAATAGCCATTTTAATATTTCTTCATGGTAGAGTCCTGCATTACTGCATTTAGACTGTATCAGTATTTCTAGCGTCATTGATTTCTTATTTTTCTAGCTTGTCCTTAGATACACAGCTAGAATGTGCATTCCTTCAAGAAATCGGTCTGAACGCTGGAAAGTCTGCTCAGATGGTAGTGATGAATTGGATTGGGGTAGAGCAATTATTTCTTGTTTGTTGTTTTCTGTAAAGAGTTTCTTCCATAAAGTTGAGAGATGGGCTGAAATTATCTCTAAACTACTGCTGGCAATCTTTAAGATCACATGAAGGATGTGGGTGAAGATGTAAAAGTCTGGAAAAGAGGCTGTGTAATGTGTTTCTTTAAAGAGTGGGAGAACAGAAAAATTGAGAGGGAATTTTACACCAATCTTTGTAAGTTAATCTTCCAAAGGGAAAAAAATAATGCACAAGAAGTAGCCAAAGTAAGCTATTTGTAAATAGTGAAAAGAATATTAAAACCAGCATGGAGATTTAAAATTTTGTTTTAGTTCCCTGCTGTGAGAGGATAAATAGAGAAGTTGTATTTTGACACAGTCTTGTGTGACAAGCTTATCAGTAAGTAAAGAAAATGTGGGGAGAAAAATACAGGAAACTGTTTCCACAGAACGAGTGGTCAAGACTCATTACCAAAGAGGAAGGATATTTTTAATGTCATTCTGCCAATATTGTTATGGAATGTCACATAATGTCACATAATAATTTCTGTTCATGGTCTAAATGATGGATTAGAGTAGATGCTTATGAAATAGGAAAAGTGTTACACAACAGAAAGATGGATGTATTTAAGAGGGATGTATTTGTAAGTGGTCCTGACAAGCTGTAGAATATATATGGAGAAAAATAAAGACAAGAATATGAGCCAGCAGTGCCCTGGCAGCCACGATGGTCAGTGGTGTCCTGGGGGGGCATCAGGCCCAGCATGGCCAGCCAGGTGAGGGACAGGATTGTCCCACTCTGCTCTGCACTGGGGCACCCTCACCTCGAGCTGAGGGCAGTTTTGGGTGCCCCAGTACAAAAAATATTAATCTATTAGAGAGTGTCCAAAGGAAGGTAACAAAGATGGTGAAGGGCCTTGAGGGGAAGCTGTGTGAGGAGCAGCTGAGGTCACTTGGTCTGTTCAGCCAGGAGAAAAGGAGACTGAGGGGAGACCTCATTGCAGTTACAACTTCCTTGTGAGGTGAAGAGGAGGGGCAGGCACTGATCTCTCCTCTGTGGTGACCAGTGACAGGACCTGAGGGAATGTTCTGAAGTTGTATCAGAGGAGGATTAGGTTGGATATTAGGAAAAGGTTCTTCCCCCAGAGGGTGATTGGTCACTAGAACAGGCTCCCCAGGGCAGTGGTCACAGCCCCAAGGCTGCCAGGGCTCAAGCAGCATCTGGACAATGCTCTCAGGCACAGGGTGGGACTCTTGGGGATGGTGCTGTGCAGGGCCAAGAGCTGGACTATGAAGTTGATCCCTGTGGGTCCCTTCCAACTCAGAATATTCTGTGATTCTGTGAAGATCTGAATGTGGGTAATTAAACAGACATGTGGATTGCCTAAGTTGCTTTTTTTGCTAAAAAATGGGGAGATGATTGTTGCTCAAAAGCTGACTTGTGAGTCAAAGTCACAAAATACTCTTTGTGAGTTTTGTTTGTATTTGGTGTTTCATTGGTTGGTTGTCTTTGTTCTGGGGTTTTTTAAGTGTCACACTAGGATGTAAGACAGGAATTTGAAAATACCTTTCCAATCAGCAGTAGGAAGGCTTCAGCTAGAGTACTGTACCTAAATTAGGCACTGTATGTCAAAGAAGACAGGGAACATTCAAAAGATGCCAGAAACAGTGACCAGAAGGTAATCCAAGGCCAGAGAGTACAGCACAAGTCTCTCTGTCACTGGACGCTATCAGAACCAAGGTAGACAAATGTCTGACGGAAACGGCACAGCAACATCCAGGGAACCTCTGATAGGGAGTGTAGCATGTGTTGTCTGCTATTTGTATTATAAATTTGCAGATCTTTTTTCTTCAGGTTGCAATCCAGAACAATTGAACTGTGGTGATGAGAAATGTAAACCTCAGTATAAGTCTTGTAAAGATGATGGCAAGTGTGGGCAGGACAGTGATGAAAACAACTGCTGTAAGTATGTATTTTTAGCTACTTCCCAAAAGATGGTGGAATTTTTTAATTTAAGGAAGAGAGACATAGTAGGCTGGGGACTTTTGCCACATTGATGGTCTTTTTATTGTAGATCCACATTGGTTGTGGACATTGCTGGTACTACCAATGGCTCCCTAGTGACTTGCTGCATTTTGCTTGTATAATTTTTGTCGTGCTTTCAATCTTGAATCCTTGAGGTAGCCAAGAGTATGTCTCTGTTGAAGAAAACCTACCTCCCGCTGTTTCAAGGCCTGTGTAAACAACTGGTAAGAAGAACACTAGTAATGGAAGCCAGTTGCTGAGATCTATCAGAATTCTCACATAGTAAACTGTGATAGTCCTTAGTCAGAAATTTATTGGAGGGAGGTATAAAGCTCTTCCACAGTTTTCTCAAGTTCAGTTGAAAATGAAAAGATGCTGCAAAATTTATGATTTGTAATGCCTGTAGTGCTGGTGAAGGCAAAAGAACAGATCTGACAAGCCTCGCTTACTCAGTTTAGAGTTATGTAAAATGGGAGTGTGGACAGTTGGAGGCTCTTCTTTTTCCTCAGGAATAGTGGAGACTGAAATTAGTGTGATCATGAGTTAGAGTGAATCATTCCCCTGTCCCCTCTCCACAGAGGGACCAGTTTACACCAGTATAGACTACTACTTCAAGCAGGCTAGAATGCGTAGCTTTGAACAACTTATTGAACGTGCAAGGTTTTGTTAAAGATTTGAAAGCATGACTCCAAACATGTGACACTATCTTCTCTCTCTTATTTCAGCCTACAAAAATTGCTCCCCTTATGCATACAAATGCGTCAATGGAAGATGCTTGCTGAAACCAAATCCTGAGTGTGATGGGAAAAGAGACTGTACAGATGGATCTGATGAAACGAACTGTGGTGTGGTAACATTTATTTTAAAATTTGTTAATTACTTGGGAAACTAATTCATGTTATTATTTAGCATTATGGGATTAACAATTGATTAAATCAAATGTGAATTTTAAAAAATTAATTTCCTGGTAACATCTGTATGCAAATGTCTGTCTCGAATTCTGCACTGTTTCTTTTAAATCAGTTTAAATTAATTAAAACTCATCCATTAGACTCATCTATTCTGTCTATGATGACTTATTTCAAGCAATGCAGTTCCAGGATAAGTTGGTAGGTCTTGCTGCTTTTTTGAGCTGAATGAAATGCAGCCAAGGAATTGCGTTTGTAAGGAGGGAAAAGATATGAGAATTATTCAAATGAACTTTTGAATTGTGCTTAATCTCCTTTTGAGTTATTCAACTCTTTAGAAAGCTGCACGGGAGGATAGACAATGATTGGTTTATATCTGACCTGCCCATTGAGTGAAAACGGGCAAGTACTCACCTTTTTACCAATTGCACAGTAAAGTCTAAGGGTAAAAGTTTGTGTCAAGCATGGCAAAGTGAATTAACTGGTGGGCTTTTTACTGATTTATTAAATTATTTCTATTAGCTTGTGGAAGACACCAGCTTAAGCAAAACAGAATTGTTGGAGGTGAAGATGCGAGATCTGAAAAGTGGCCTTGGCAAGCAAGTTTACAGATGGGACCACACGGCCACGTGTGTGGCGCATCTGTGATTTCCAACAGGTGGCTCGTATCTGCTGCCCATTGCTTCCTGGATTCTGATTCTGTGAGGTATGAAGAAACTATACTGTTGTAGAGTATTTGCAGTTTAATAGCCTTACAAAGTTGCTTTCAATAATTTGCAGAAGCTATTCCTTGTCCAGATAAGTTGGTCCAGGTTATAACTTTGTTACATGACCTCACTAGATAAACACTTGGTGTTTTCTGCCGGCTTCAAAACTCTTTAGTTTTTGAAGTTATTCTTTTGCTTCTGTTGCCAGTGAATCCTGTATGATAGTACACTGTTCTTTTAGATTTAGGATAAACACCTTTTTTTTTCCCCCTTCTTTTCAAAAGGCAGGGATTTTCTGAGTAGAAGCTATGGCCTTTTTTTCCCCAAGACAAGTCCTACTTATTGATCAATGGAGTTAAAACCCACTGATGTTCAGTTTAGGTAGTGTAAATTGAAAATGCATACCTCCTACATGTGGTAAGGAGGAGACAGAGTTTAATAATTTGCTTTTGTGAGTTCCAAATCATGATGCATAGCAAGGAATTGGTCTTACAGCTCCAAGAAATTAAATATTTTCAAAATAGCAAGTAAAAACATTACTTAATGTTTTAGCAGACAGAGTCTAGAGTGCACCCATCTTCTGAAGTCATATTCTACTCCATGCACTTTGGTTTTGACGAATGTCCTCAAATACTGAAAAGTAGTTAAAATGGAGTGACCTAACACTGCATTGCTTTCCAATGGGACGTTCTAAAAACATTTTTTTTACAGGTACTCTGTTCCGATGGGATGGAGAGCGTATATGGGCTCACACGCCATTAATGAAAAGAACAATCGTGTAACTATGAGATCAATCAAAAGGATTATTGTCCACCCACAGTATGACCAATCTATCTCAGACTATGACATTGCCCTGTTGGAAATGGAGACGCCTGTACTCTTCAGTGAGCTGGTACAGCCCATTTGTTTACCCAGCACCTCTAGAGTATTTCTTTATGGAACTGTCTGCTATGTAACTGGCTGGGGAGCCATAAAAGAAAATAGTATGTTCATTTCCTGGATATACTTTTTGCAAGTTTGGCTTAGTTTTAAACTCTAACAATGAAATATTTGTACTTGTAAGCAAAAAAACCCCCATGTGTTTTACTTAGTGTGTCTATTAAAAGCCAGAAACGATCTCCTTAGCTACAGTCTGTGAATTCTGAATGGTTGCTTGGGTGGCAGGTGATAAGCGACAAAATGCATACTCGGGTGTCACAGATCATTGAAAAGTAAATTCTTACAGATTTACAAAAATGTGCCCATTTTCATGCTCATGACTCATTTTATCTGGTGAATAGAACCTTGCAGGTAAAGAGATCAGTGACTTGCAACTATTGCAGAGAAAGAATTTGTTTCTAAGATTGATTGACAATATGGAGCCATAAGCAGCAATAATTGCAAAAAAAATCGTGGAGGAATTTTCATTTTCTCTGTCTTAACCAAAGGCAGTTTAAAGTATGCCTCACAAAGAGTTCTGCCTCTGTGTCGCTTGGAGCAGCCAGCTGCAGTGGGGAGGCAGGGAAAAGCACACTGAGTTGAAGAGGAGTGGCAGGGGAGCCTGTGAGATCCTTGCCCTGTCTCATCATTAAACAGCTTGAAACCTGGGCTTGGAGAGCATCTCAGCACATCAGAGGTGTCAGGATATTTAGCTCACAAGGGCACCTCACGTCAACACCACAGTACAGAATTAAGCTCTTAGCATCATTTGTGAGTTACAGACTGTGCTTTGGGTTTTTTTTTAATTATTTGTTTTTCCGCACTCAGCTTTATTCTTCAGTTTCTTCCCTAGAACGGAGAATGGAAAACAACACAGAAATTGCATTTTGTAGGACTTGGATGTTGTTTGGAGCACAACCATGGTGTAAATAATAACAGAAAGCTTCAGGCATAATTTGAAATGGCATTTACAGTTAGTCACCCTGTGTGCAGTCTTATCTTACAATTTGCATGGCACTTTTACTACTTTTTGGCAGAATAAGGTCATAAGGATAAAGTCTAGGGAAATGGAAAGTGGTGCATTGGAACCTCTATGGCTATAGGGTAGTGTGGACAACAGCTTTCAAAAACTAGGGCAGGCACCATTTGAAGGGAAGGGAATTACTCTGCTGTCATTAGCTGGGTAGATTTTGAGTTTGAAGCAATTCTTTGTTTTGATAATTGGTATCTCTGTAAGAAATTTGTGCCACCTTAACCTCTGCAATACCATTTGTATTTTCTTCTAGGTCATCTAGCCAAAACACTGCAGGAAGCTCGAGTGAGAATGATTAACCAAAGTGTTTGCAACAAGCTCTATGATAATGTCATTACTTCACGTATGCTGTGTGCTGGGAATCTTAATGGAGGCGTTGATGCATGCCAGGTAATCTGCAACTTGTAGGAGAACTACAAAGGAATATTTGCTTTCTTTGGAAAACTGTTCGGTGTGTGGTGGGGTTATTTTTTTTGTTTGTTGTTTTGGTTTTTGGTTTGTTTTTTTAAATTACTTATACAATGAGATGTCTTGAGTGTGAGTATATGGTTAATTTAACATGGCAACAAAAAGCCCACCAAAATAAGGAAGAAAATTTGTCATAGATAAACTCTGACTCTCTTGAGAAATATCATTTTGCAAAGACAAGGAGTAAAATGTGTCAAGAAGAACTCTTTTTCATCTTCAACAGTTATATTTCATACAACAGAACAAAAATATAAAGATAAAAGGAATCAAGATATGTCCATCTGTGAATTATGCTATTTGTATTAATTTCTTTTTATCTTTTTTAATATCTGGGTATGGAATTGCTAAAACACTGTAATAGTATGATGAGTAATGTATTGTTACAGTTGCAAAGAAATACAAAAGGAAAAGCTAAGCTAGGTTTGGGAACTGCAGCTGCAATGGTGCTTTTTAATTTCAAACATTCACTCGTGTATAATCACGAGTTGTGACTACATCACAGTAGTGTAAGTTATAAAACCCAGCTTGTTTACACACACAGTCAGAAACTGCTTTTTGGTCATACTTCACCCATCCTGACTCTGCCTTCTTTCTCCGTCTTAGTTATTAGACTAGTTGTGTACTTCATTGGTGTTCAAACTTCTGATGATGAATATCAACTTCATAAACATGTTTTTTATACCAGTTACCATGTAAAGGGGATAGAAATCTGTTACTACTAGACTGAGGCAATTTGGTACAATTTTTGTGTGTTATATAAATTTTATTATTTTAATGCAACAGGATAACTTTTGCAAGATTGTAGCTCATGATGGGTCAAATGTTTTTAACACAATAGACTATTTGTAGAATTTCCTTGCAGTCTCTAAGATCTAATTAAATTAATTATTATTTTTATTAACATTATGTAGAGTTTGTCTGCAAACTTTGACCTCGGAATTGTTTTGCTAAAATATGTTAATTTAGAGGGGTGATGTTCCTCCAAAAAATGTGTTGCTTAGGAAATGCCCTTGAATTTTCAGATGGGCATTTTTAACCAATTCAGCTATATATCATACTGGCCAGTTTCCACCATGAGATGCTGTGTTTGAGTTCTAGCATGTTAGTCCCTCTGGGTCTCGAAGTTCTTAGTCTGGGTATCATCTTTACTTTTTTTTTTTTTTTTGCTTTCTGTCACTAGTATATGTATTGTATAATATACAGTATGTGTTTCCTGTACAGTGCTAGAGAGGAATGACACTGGAAGTTCAGGAAACCCGCACAGCACCCTAAACCCCCTTTACTATGCTTTCAGACTTGTGAGCATGCTGTTTTGTTTTGCTTTTTCCTGGACATGTAAGCGGTGCATATGTTGCACAAGTTATGTGAAGCTTCCAAATACCTTTCGTCTTTAGAGGATCTGATACATGAGAAATAAAAAAATTACCCTTTCAGACTGTTTTTTGTCACTCTAGGATGTTCTTTGATCTTGGTTCCTCTGCTTAGGATCCTTCCTCTCCCCACTGGCATACAGCCCCTTTGGTCTTTCAGAACTGGCTGAGCAATTGGCTGGACTACACAGCCTCCTTTCTCAAGTCACTTTGTCATCAGTCTCTTGGATTGTCAAAATTTCTAGTATGACAGCAGCCTGAGAGAGAGGAAGAGCTCTGGCTTCTTCTCTTATCTTTAAATAATTTTGTACCACCATAATAGATAATTTTGTTTGGTTGGGTGATGAAGGCTTTCTGTTATTACTCTTTTCTCAGTACATGGCTTTCTCCTGACCTCTACATGTTTTGGCTCCAGCTGGGGGCTCAAACAAACCCCAGGGTCAATTTGGAGGCTGCTGACTTCCCTGTGTGCATTAGGAACAGCTGCAGAGAGGAGCTGCCCTGTAGCTGCCCAGAGCTCTGTGAACACATCAGTTCACAGAGGACATAAAAGGTTAAAGCAAGGAAGGGCAAAAAAGCATTGATGAACCCAAATGCATTTTGATCCTGTGAACTGAATTTAATGGGAATTTTTGTTTTTCTACATTGCTGTGCAAACTTGCGTGTTCCATTTGAGAAGCCAGTTCTTATTTGCATATTCCTCAGTCTTTGTTCCTTCTTCTGCCTCTCCAAAGTAGTCTGCTGTGTACTCAGTCTCGATTATAAAACTGATAATACTTAATTGTGCCTGGCTTGTTTGTTGGGTTTGGGTTTATTTTGGTTTGTTGGCTGTTTTTGATTGGGGGTGTGTGGTATCTTTCTGTTCCTATTTAGCGCACAGTCTGAGAGATCTGCCTTCCACCTGTGAACAATTTATGTTCAAAATGTAGTAGAATTCCCCATTTCCATTCCTGTGTTCTTCTCTCCCTATTTGGGCTGTGGTGAGTTATACTACAAATCCTGTAATGGGACATTATCAAGGAGTAATTTTATAAACTTCTTCTTCCTATTGGCTTTATACTGATTAGGGTGCTACATCCCTAAGTTAAGATAATTGAATAAATTTGACATCTGGCTGGGTACGTTATATCCAGAAATAAGATTCTAATACTATGTTTTAGTTTGAGAAAAAGAGGGGCAGGTATTTACTGTTCTTAAATAACCTATTTTTTGTTACAGTGCTCTGTGCGCATGCACTAATGGCTGGAATTCCTTCATTTTAGGGAGATTCTGGAGGTCCCTTGGCCTGCACAGGGAAGGGCAATAGATGGTACCTTGCTGGCATTGTGAGCTGGGGTGAAGGGTGTGCTCGGCGCAATCGTCCTGGTGTGTACACCAAGGTGACAGGTCTTTATGACTGGATCCGTCGGAATACAAACTGATGAGCCAAGGAGAAAATGCAGATCATCTCTGTGTGAAAGCTGCTTCCTACTGTAGTCAATCTGATGATACAACATGAAAATGCCATTGACTGTTCCTTTGTGAAAGATACACTTTTTTTAATGAAGAAACTATCATTTGTGGTTCACCTAGCAATAACTGTTCAGTCTCAGAGGAACTTCAGATTCCTTATGGATTCGTCTTCCTTAGGCTCATTTGCAGAAACAGCACTGCCTTAAAAACAAGATAAAATGGATTAGAACCTGTAACAAAAATTCAGCCATACCTCATTCATAAACCTTCTCCTCTCCTTCCTTGTTCCTTGTTATCTCTGTTTCCACATATGCATATCAGGATAAAAATGACCACATGCCATATATATTCAACTCCTTAGGGATGTTACAGGATTCTAAACATAAATAATTATTTCATAGTTCTCAAAAATATGAATAGTGTATTGTGTACAAAGCTGAGATTAATTCATTCTAGTTACATGCCACTGCATGACTTTTACTTTCTGGGCTGTAACTTTTGGGGTCTCTACTGTGTTTTCTTAAAAATACCAGCTGTATAGCGCAAAAATGTTAGGATGCAAGAAATTTTCATTAAAGAACTGGAAGAGCATAAATTTAGGTTCTTTAGGATGATGTCTAAATAAAAGGAAGGAATTAATGAGTTGTAATTAATTAAACAAAAGGAAACTTTAATGCTTTCTTACATTCTCTTTAGAATTTGAACTAACTGTAGGGTCTAATGTTTGCAATATGTTACAGGAGTATTTCTCCAGCTCTGGCTCTGGCATGCACTATGAATATTTAGCATGTTCCTGGTAGGTTGGGATTGTTTTTCCTGCTGTCCTTGGTCTACAGTAAGCAGAGTTTCAGGCTCAGTAATTTTTTTTGTGTATCTTTCTGGGCTGTGCCCATGAGGCCACACTAAATTGAAATGCACATAAAAGGCAAATGGATTTATGTGGTTGGATGCATCCTTGGGCTCAAAGAAAGTAAAAGAAGAAATGACAGCAACATTCCTTTAATCCTGGCAGTAAATCTAGTTTTGATAATTTTAATCTCCTGATGAGCTTATCATTCCAAATCTAGCCAATTTAAGGTTTCCAAAGCTGTTTATGGGACTTCAGAATACCAGTACTTAGCTTAATAAAAGAATTGTCTAGATGGCCTTAAGACCATTTAGATGGTCTAAGTTGTGCTCAATATTTGGAAGTGTTTAGCTTTCACCTTTAATATATATATTAAAAACATGAAGCTGGCAGTTTGAATAGCTGTCATTGCTGTCCACACAGCACACTTACTCTGCAGTACATATGTGATCTCTGTTTAATGTTAGACCCACCTTGGCAGCATGTGGGGAAAATGTTGAAAAGAACCAGCACTGTAATCTGCATGCAGTGAGGCTCCTCTTTCTAACACTGATATTGCTCTTCCTTCCTTTCTTGTGCTGGGCATCTTGCCCTGGCTCGTGTCAAACTTACAGCATAAGCTATATTCAAAGCCTGTATGTTAGGAGGTTTGTTTCTTTAATGGCTAGTCAATTATTCACATCTTCCTTTTTAATAAACTCGTGCTAAAGCTGCAAGTGGCTATGTTTTATTTGTTTGGATGTGCCTCTGAAACTCTCAACCCCAGATGCAATCAGAACTGCATTGGTGCCTGGGACTTTCCTCTTTTTGCAAAGCTGAGCCTAGTGCCCCCCCGTTACTAAAGGGTACATTTAAGGGCATAAGTTTTTTTTTTCCTTTTGTTGAAACTGGAGATGTCTTGCCTAGGGAAGAAAACAGCTTTCCTGCTGTTCTGTTTTAGATAAAAGCCTAGCCCAGAAAGTTCAGGTCAATTCTTGACTTCCCATTTTCTCTGAGAGTTTCTCGGCAACATGTCAGAAGGGTCAGTATTTCACATGGAAGAAATGCACCAAGTGTGGAAGTTAGATCTCTCAAATGAAAGAAACCCAGGACTTTGAGGAGCTTCTTCACAAACATGCAAAATAAAATAAGGACTTTGGCCTTTGCATGGTGAGAGCTGTATAATCATTAACTCTCTCTTAGAGGAACAGTTTTGGTTTCAGACAATTCAGTAGGAAGGTAAAGTCTTCTACTGTGAGTGAAAATTAAATAAATGAACCTGATATCCAGCAGGAGTAGCAAGAACCAGATAAAGGCTTTTCTAGTGTAAGATGTCCCAAGTAAGATTTTGTGCATCCAGATACATGTTCTGATCTTGATAACTTGCTCACCTTCACCATCAGTCCTCCAGAGCTTTAAGGAGACTCAGAACCAAAAGGTGTGGGGTATACAATTTGTATTTCTTTTTACTTGCGGAATAAGCCTAAGACGTGCTCACTTTCGTGGAGTGCCTTTGCCTGGATCGGTGTGACGTGACATCAGGAATGCAAACCCTGGGTGTGCTTCAGGCGGCAGAACCAAGGTGAGTTGCACAAAGGGAAAATTGAAGTGGTGGGGTGAGGAGAGAGCACCCTGAGCTTTTGGCAGGAAAAAGGAGCAGTGCTCTGAGTGGATACCCAGGCAGCAGGAAAGGGGGCTGGGGAGCGAGGCTGTGTTTGGTTCTTAGTGCATGGTACTCCCTGTGCTGGGACAAAAGAGTGAGCAAGGGTGTGGTTACCAGCTGTCCTCCCAGACTTTTTGATTTAGAGGGGAGAGAGATGCTCTGTGGGGAGGAGGGAGAAACGTGGATGGAGTGCGAACAGGAGAAATAAGAGGAGGTTAGGACGAAGGATATTAGAGAGGCTGGGGGCATAATCAGCCCCTGGCTACAGTAAGCTGTTGTGAGTGACTCCTAGTGCACATGAGAGTTCATGTGGGAAGCTAGTGCAGACCAAATCATCATGGTTGTTTCATAAAAGCATGTCCTGTAGAGCACAAGTTGAAATTGAAGGCCATCTTTCTCTTCTCTTCAGCTATGTCTTTTGGGTTTTTTTACCTGTGAGCAGCTTCTCAGGTTGAGGTTGAATAGTATGTTAAAGACACAAATGGTTTTTTAGCACCAGATATGATTTTAGGCAGTATAATAGCTAGAGAGAGAACAATTTACAGCACAAAGGTCAGTAGTGTTCATTTCTTTATTGACTACAGAGGGAGACTAGAATTACAAGTGTTGACAGTGTCCCAGCCTAAGCAAACAACATGCTCTATGAACTTTTACTCAGTTTGTGCTGTTCAGCACCACATCTGTTCAGCTGCATGGATAACAGTAATAACATTTTGTTGTTTTGGCTGACAGCAGCAGAGAAAGCGCTCTGGTTCCTTTCAAAATCGTCCCAGCAAATGACAGCGTTGCTGAAGGTTTAGTCACCTGCTTGTCAAGGGCTGGTACAGGCAGGTAGGCAAACTGGAAAACCTAGTATTGCACAGCTGAGAGACAGAGTTCTCACGGCTACGCAAATCGATACTTCCTCCGCCTCCCGTTTCTCTGCAGCTAGGGCAGCCGCCTTTATTTGTTTGTCCAAGGAATTCCCCTACTATAACAGTATTTTGAGACATCTCTGTGAAAACTATCCGCACTCTCCCTGCTTCCAGCCTCGTATCAGAGCTACTACTGACCATAATTGCAGCTGAAACCAAAGGAAATGAGCTGTCTCCGTGCTCACTTCAGAAACAGAGGTCCTCGCACAAAGACAGAAGCAATGAAAAGGCAGAGCTCTGCTCAGGAGCATGAGACTATTGAATTACAGGAACATAAGGTGGAGGAAAGTGAGACTGATCATGACAAGCCTCTAAATGCTCAAACGAGAAAGGTAGGAATGTCACTTGCTCATTTGATCCATCCTGGTGGGGAAAATACTACACAGCAAGACAAATGACACTTGAAGGAACGTCTTGTAGGGGTGATTTAATTTGTTGTTTGAGGGAGAGGGAAAGAAGCTAAAAACCTGTTAAATGTACTTTTTTTCCTTATCAATGAAGTGTTTTAATATGAGAGTGGGATTTTAAGCTTTAATTTAGGAACTGAAATTGTTATTGGTTCTCTGAGTTTTACTTTCTCTTTTCATGTGCTGTCAGTGGGAGTGGGATCAAAACCAGAAAAGAGAAAAGTTGAAATAAGTTTTAAAAGCAGGCTTTCCTTCAGTAGAAATTAACCAGGAAACAGTGCTGCCAAAACAAAAATAAGATGTCCTCCAACAGAGCATGCTGGATTCTCTTTAGCTCTGAGTGATTTTCAGTTGCTAACCATTATGAATTTGTATTAATAGAATGTGCCAAAGCCTCCAAAGTTAAAATCAGCACGTGAATCCTGAGGGAGGTAGCTCCTAGTTCCTAGCTTAAAGCTACGGAACAGACTAATGCTGGCAGAGGAGTAACATATCCACACGTGACTGCAGAACAATGAATTACACGACTTATTCCGGGAATATCTGTGGCGGAGCAAAGATGTTTCCCGCTTTTCTGTAGGCACCGCTGGGACTGTCTGCCTGAGTCACACCACCCCTCCCTTCCTGCTCCCTGTGAAGGGCACTGCTTCCTTGTGTGAGCCCCGCCGATCACCTCCTGGGCTGATTCATTCCGCTGACTAGGCAAAACCCCCTTTATTCTATTCTGTCAGGGGTCAGCTACTGCTCCTGCGGTCTGGTAAGCTGAATCACCGCGCTGCAGGGTCACACAAATTCCAGGAGGCACAAAGAGAAACAGGGAGGGTGGAGGAGAGCAGGGTGAGCTAGATCTGCTCGACTGTCTTGAGAAACTTAACCCTTAGGTTTATCCTTCCCCTTTCCAGAACTGAGTTTTCATTTGAGCTCTCTTTCTGCTGATTCTGGCAACTGGTTTCCCGTCCTATACAGACTGCTGGAAAAGTTACCATGCTCTGCCTTCTGCTCAGCTGGCAGGTTAACCAGAGCTGCCCTGCCCACCAGGGAGAGACTTTCTCTGCTGCTGTTGCTTCCCCCCAGCCTATGGGCAAAGTTCAGAAGGTGTTGGACTAGCTGAAGAGCTGAATGTTTTCTTGGGATCAAGCCAGTTTGCTGTGTGCGATTAAGAATTGCATTTTGTGATAGTCTAAACACGTGGTGGCTCAATCAAAACTTGGGCTTGACAGCTGTCTGTCTCAACGCATGAGGCTATGGCTGGTTTCATAGTTGCACTCTAGGCAGTAGTTACTGGCTTTTAAAAAATTTCTAAATACAAAATGGTATGCTAGTGTTAAGTATTAAATTTAAATTCATAATTCTAAAATATTTTAAAAATCAAATTAAAAGAATATGTAAATGTGATTACAGCTGAAAGCATGCTGTAAAGGAAGCCATATTCAGTGTCTGCCTTTCATTCTGTAGCAGAGCAAAGTTCTGTGTGCAGAGGTGTCTACAGAGAGTGTTTCCCTTTTTCTGCCTCTGCTCTTGGAGGAATCTCTCTTGTAAGATCTTTCTCTATGTGTCTGTTTTCTCTCCCTGTTCCCGTGCCACCCACACAAAAGCTTTTATCCAGGCATTCAATTCAGTTAAATTCAGTGAAAGCCTCTCTGTTATTCTGGGTTCTTAGGAAGTTCAAAAAGTAAAGGAAGGAAACCTGGATTAGTGCCTCCAGCCGGCAGCTGGTTCCTGCCAATCTGCACATGTGTGGCCCAGACAACCTTCAGCATGTGCTTTTCCTTACCTGGTACTGATGTCAAAAAGGACGTGGAGTTTACTACTACCTTTGTGGTGGATGGAGAGGGAGGGAAAGGAATAATTAAAAAGACAGCATGGTCTGCTTATGAATTCAAGCCCTTCCTTCAGTCTTCTGATACTTCTGGCTGTGGAACAAAACAGATGAAGTTTTCTGTTCTGCTGTCTCCTAAGCTTGCCTTTTTTTTTTTTTTTTTAATATTCATCCCGCTGGATTAACTCATTAAAAGACAAATTTCTGTCACAGTTTTCAATCTTATTAAAAATTAAATGATAGGCAACGTATTGTCCTTTCTCTCCCATATGAATGTACATACATGAACAGCTGCTTTGAGTAAAGTTTTCTTATGGCCTCATAGAACAGGTGAGATTTGCATTAAACTCTCTGTTAAATATACTCAATAGGCTTCAAGTTTCCAATCTTCTGAAGAAAAAGTAAGTCAGCTATAAAAGTCTCAGTTATGTCATGGAGGGTTTAATGCAATAGTATCTATTGAATAGCACTGCCTTTGCTTTGGGTACTGGCACCTAGGAACTATGCAGGTTAACATCATCAATGCTGCAGAGCTGAATGTTTTGGAAATACCACCAGAGACACCTTTTCCTTTGGGAGAGATGACAAACATTAAAAGGAGAGCTTGTGGAATAAGCAAATTTTATGCATGTAATTAAAAAAAAAAAAAAAAGGAGCCAAGAAATCACCTTTGCAATACTTTAGCTTTATGGGCAATTCAGGAGTTGGAAATTCTGCACAAAGGGGAATGATCTCTCTCAAGGGAACGTCCTTCACCCTCTCTAGGTCTGTGTTTCCTCCTGCAGCAGTAGTCAAGGCTGGGAACCCCTGGTGTAGGGCATTGCTTACCAATCTGTGTGGGGGGTTTGTTTCTAAATGTGACAGTAGAGACATGCTTCAATATTTTTTCTTGCCTCATTTGATTAATCAATAAGCCCTTCTCTTTTATACCTAGGAGAGAGATCCCTGGAAAACATGCAGGAATGTAGTTTTCTGGAAGTGTAAACTATGGATGGTTATAACTACAATATTTCTAGTGATCTTTCTGGTCATTCTCATCAGCCTAATTCTTTATTCTAGTAAGTATCTCACTCTTGGTTACACTAATACAAACATACAATATGTACAATCTAATAGAACACAAATGCAACCATAGCATCCTTTAATCTCCTTCAATAACCTGCACAAGGAACTGGGCTACTGACTGCAGAGGGTGGTGTGTTCAGTAGTGGATGTGAAAGCTTTTATCTTAGCAGGCAGCAAGCAACTTGTATCCTGATCAGGTGGCAATTCCAGTTTGTAGCTAAGTGAGAAAATATTGCAAGAAGAGATCTGGATATGAGGATGGAAATGATGTGTGTAATGTTGGATCAAGTGTCATGGTTGACTTAGGTCCCGTGGTGTCATTGCCTGTCAGGCTCCCAGAGCAGATGACTTTTGCTAACGGGGGTGGGTGATTGACATCCATGTGCTGTCACTTTTTTTCAGGTGACTTGCATTTTCCTTCTGTCTTTCCCAGTCAGTCCTTACCTAGGAAATTTGTGAGAAAGCCACCCTGGAGAAAGCCAAGAGAGTTTTTTTTCAATACTTCAGCTAACTGAAACTTTTTTCTCTCCTTTCTATCTCCTTTCGATTATTAGATGTTTACACAGATGAAGATGACTACTGGGATCCTGATGAACTGCTAAGCAGTGGAAATTTTCACAATTTTTCAGGAACATTAGAGTTAATGTGTGTTCTCCCACACTTCTCCTCCGAGGATATTACTAAGAGGGTAAGTGTTTATGGGATTCTTGGCAAGGTTGATTCTGCTTACAACATAGTTTCAGTGTTTTGCCTTTGTTTCTCTGTGTAGCAACTCAGTCATTTGCAAGTCCACAAATAAAATGCGTTGTACTCTTTAAAGTCACGATCTAGAAAAAAAAGAATTGTCTGCTTTTAAGCACAAAAAAGTGTCGATTTTTTTCCCTTAACTTTGATGATTTGTTAAGACAGAGTCTTCACCTTTTTCATAGAATCATTGAATAATTTAGGAGGGGCCTGTGGAAGTCATCTAAGCATAATATGGGCTAAACATCCTATGTGCTGCATTCTCTTATGAGTACACGATTACAGCCTGAGTTTATAGCTGTGATTTCTACTGAGCCAACACAACTCTGAGTTACAGCTGAAAAAAGCTCAGCATACATGGCAGTGCTCATTTGGACATTGTGAGAAGGCAGTCTCAGCAGAGAGACCCTCCCCTCTACGAAGTAAGAGTTAGAAGAGCCTTTTGGTACTAATTAAATCCCAAATCTAACAACATCAATTGCACATGGCAACATGAGCACATGTTTTTAGTTCACCCTGAATGCCTCCATTGTGTTAAGGTTATATAGCAATCACTCAAATGCACAATTAACTTCTCTGTCAAATTTAAAGAGACTCTGTACCTTTTCCAGGGCAGATACTTGCTGCTATTTGACCTTCAGCACCTGTTTTTATGCTCCTTAGAGCACCTTGTAAGAATGATTTGCTGTGCTTTTTTCTTTGTGATGGGAAAAAAGAGACTGAATGTAAGAATTTTTTTTTTCCTCTCTCAGCTAACAGAGGTCTACAGTTCATCTCCAGCTTTAGGACGTTACTTTAGGTCAGCTCAGGTGATTTCTTTCAGGTAAGCAATTTCTTTCACCAAAGTTATCTGAAAATTACAGGCTTTTCATGAGACATATATGTGCTTATGTAAATATGTACAATACTTAAATCTGTGAAAAATAGCTTCTTTGGGGAAAATTATGCATGTAGGCAGTAAAAACTGGTCAAAGGATCCTCTGGTGTAACTGGTAAACGCTGCTAAAATTGTATAATGATGGGAACTGTATAACATATAATATATGGGAATTGTATAATGATATTGTTGCTGTGAAGTATCATCTCTGTTATCTTTGGTTTCAATTGCAGCCCTTAATAAACATAATCAAGGATATTTATTAAGAGGAAAATTGCTGGAGACACTTAAGATTGAAGCAGTTTAAATAATCTTAAATAAATAAAACAGGGTTCATGGGGAGGAGAGAATCATTTTGTTCCCAAAAGAGATAAAGGCAAGAGGAATATACATGTCTCCTGTCGTGGAGAAATAGCAGGGAGGCAAGGGAAGACAGAGAGCTTCCCCAAGGACTTCTGAAAAAGAACTCTTACAAAAGGAATTAGAAAGACAGGAGATAACCAAGGCAAGTAGATTTGCAAAGTCCCAAGTTCTTTGAGGTAGCAAGGACAGAGGAAGAGCCACGTTGGAATGTGGCAAGGGGCAGTCGTGAGGGCACTTTGCTCCCTTGAGGAATACGCTCTCTTGCCCTGCCAGCCTTGGGCATGCCAGCTCTGTTCGATGGTGAGCTCCTTAGCCTTATGGGTACTAATTATGATTTAGAGCATCAAGTACAAAGCTGTAGTTCTGCACTTATATTGATTAGTTGATACCTCTCTCTCTGCCTCTTTGATGTCTCTCTCTTGCTGTCTCCCTCTCTTTCTTTCCTTTTATTTTCCCCCATTCAAGTATTTTTTGAAAATGTTTTGAACCCCGTGAGTACAAAAGGTAGCTGTTGAATCATAGTCAGTTTTGGTAGACCACAAAAAACAAAATCTCCAGAGATGGTCTCCAGTTCACTGATTTCTGTAATCCATTCCAGAGCTGAGTCAGGAGCACAGCTGGGTGGTCCCAGGTACTGCTAGCAGGAAAACAAACCTTCCTTCAGGTTCCTAGCTAAACCATGTGCAGGATATTGCAACACCTCTTATCAGTAGTTTCTTGTGAAGCACCAGTGCTGAAAACCACATCCCACCAGGACACATGTCCAACTGCCCTTTGTGCATTTGAAAAAATGTCTCTGGCTGGCTTCAAGTATGTACCCAGTCTCAAGTGCTGTTCTGAGAAGGGAGGGGGAGGCAGAAAGTGGCATCTTTGGCAGTTTTCTTTCATAATGCTTTTCTTGGGGAAATGTTTTTTTAAAAAATCCATGCCAACATTGATATGAAAAGTCAGTCTTCTCAAAAAAAAAATAATAAAAGATCCTGTTGAAACTTGAAGACATTCATCCTTGCCTTTGTTTTTCAGTAATGAAAGCTCCAGTGTAATTTATCAGCTAGTGTTTTCTGTACCACCATCAACAGAGGGATTTATGGAAAACACTATGAACCCAGATTTTATAAGGAACATTTTACGTCAAAATATTTATGATGAAGATACTCTTAATCCTGGGACATCTGAATGTGACAGGTTAAAGTTTGAGCCAACTTCTCTCACGTGTAAGTGCCGTACATTAGAGAAACCGTTTCTTTACAAAGAGCAGAAGTAGTTATGGGAAAAGAGGGAAACATTTCTAGAAAGGTATTGAAATTCATTAGTAATATAATTTGCATAACATATTAAGAAGGTTTTAAAATAGTTTTCCGAAAGTCTTGATATGCTTAACTTAAAACCTGGGACTCACTGTTTTGTCCTCTGATGAGAAAGGGAATAGTGATGAGACTGGTTAGCTGTGGACTCCAACCAAACTTTTCTGATCTAATACTGCAATTTATCTATACAAAAATTCTCCTCGTATGTATGTGTATCATAACGGGGAGACAAATAATTAAAAATATTTCTCCTTATTCTATATTTGGTTTTGAATGCTAACAAAACAAATTTTAATCCAAGGGATGAAAAAGACTCCTGATTTTTTCTTCCTGTAGTTTTTTGGGAAAATTTATTATGCACAGAGATACCTTTAAAGGAACCAAAAGTTCATTCTTCCAGGTTTCCTAGACAGTGATTCCAATGTACTTATATTTGTCGTGATAGAAATGCCTGTATAAAAGTCCCGTGAGCTTTGAAGTTATACTGAAAACAATGCATGGAGCTGCCTCCCCTCAATCCCAATGTACTGAGCCACACCTACGTGCTTTTAGAATAATCCTAGGCTAACAATTCAGCATTGCTGTGTATGTAAGTAAGGTTTGCAATTAACTCATTGATTTTTCTTAGAACTCTTACCAAGGGACAAGAGATCAACAAGTCAAGAGTTCCAATTTTAAGAAGCATTTTGTTTCTTATATATTGACAGGATTCTTAGAAAAAGTAGTGTAAAAGGAGACAGGGAAGAATATGTTGAAATAACTAATTAAAGTTTCATTTTAATATTAATATTGTACTGTTTTAACTTTCAGAGAAATGATGGAAAGATTCCTCATCTTCATCATCACCTAGAAGAGATGGGATTCCCTATCTATTAGTAATCCCAGGGCAGGGAACTATTCATTAGGTAGAAACACTTCTAAAATAGTTGTCCTATAAATACTGCCTGTGATGCAATATTATAAATTGAAAATGTGGTCTATTTATGACAGTGTTGTATTGCTATAGCACCACTATCTCCTTCTTTTATATCTCAATAATCCATTTCACCCTTGAGAAAATAATGTATTTGATGCATGCTCTGTTGACTTTCAAAGCTCTGCTTTGTCTTGCCTTATGATTAAATCTGAATGCTCTGCACAAGCTTTAAGAGCAGTCTTGCATGTGGCTCCTTTCTTCTTCTCTTGGCTTATCCAAAATTATCTGCACAGCTTCATCCTTAATGCTCACTTCCACCCAAACTCATATCTGTTATTTTTTTCCCTCCTAACTTCATATGCCATCTTTCCTTGTTGCTCTTTCCTTGTAAAACAGGGTGAAAACTTAAATATATATATGCGTGCGTGTATATATATGTTTGTATTCTTTAATTACATGCAAGGCCTTTGCACTAGCTTCTTAAGAAAGCTGCAACTCTCATAATTTCCTTATTCTTTCTACAGTCTCCCTGGATAAGGTGCTCTTTGCTCTATTTTTCTCTTCTTCAATGTGAAATACAAAAGAAGAAAGCAACAGCATGAAGAGACATGTCTTGTTCACTAGCGCACCTGAATGTCACAGGAATCTTTCCAGGGTCGAATTAGCAGTGTGCTTTTATAGTTAGCTGCTGCTACTAGTGAATAGACAGCTACTTTACCTGTATTTGTAAATCTGAAGATTAGTCTATACCCTTAATTAGAGTTCCTGCCCAGCACCGGGGGTAAAAATGAACAGATGGAAGGTATTTGCCTTAATAAGGCAGTAAATAGTTGTTCTTGTTGATGAGAGACTAGATGAGATGAATCAGTGCCAAGAGGAAGATGCTGAAGCAGACCACATAGGCCAGCATGGCATTAAAGTTATAGACAGTAATTAGCTGTAACATAAAAATTAAGCATTAACTTTATGCAGAATGGAATGTATTCACTACCATGTTAGTGAAGTATATCTTGTCATTTATTTATAGCCTTATAAATGTCAGTACTGTTGGATAGACCCTTTTATTTTAAGAAACATTTTGTATTGTAAGAAATATATCATGGAAAATTGTTTTTCTCTTTTTCTAATATTACTAGTTTATTTAAGGAGTAATCTGACAATATTACTGTGCATTAAATTATTTATTTTTACTCTTGAAGTGACTGTTTTCATTCTTTAGCAGCTCTAATCTTTCAGCTGTTCGAGTTGGAAAATAGCCATTGGAATTCTAAATGCTGAGCTGTATGAAGCATGTATGACAGAGCTGTACACCAAACCCGTAGTTGTTGCTGCATGTGTTTAAACTCATCTTGGGAAACATTCTGGACCAAATTAGTAGTTTGCATGACTCTCATATTCATGGCTTATTCTGATCCCCTCTTGGTTTGTAAGATACAGCATTGACTGTAAGAACTAAAATTTCTCTTGCTGTAATATTCTATGCAGCACACAGCTAGAAGAGAGCTGTAAGAATCCTTTTGATTCTTACACTGGGGAACGATACACTTCACAGCTTGTATGGCTTGTCCCAAAAGCAGCAGGCTATGAAAGTACCAGCAACAAAGAAATAAGTTGCTGTTTCTTATTGCTCTCACCAAGACACCTGATCCTTTCCTTGAACACTTCTTTATCTTGAGTCTAGGAGCTGAAAAATAATGTAATGATTAGACTTCTTTATGATGATACCCATACGAGCATTAAGAGTTGAGAGAAAAAAAGGAGTCAAGCATTCATTTTTTTCCCAGCCATCCTCCTCTACTTCCGTACCTTTACCCCAGAACTTCATAAGAAAGAAGGAGGTGGAGCTGTAGTAAGATGTGATATTCAACAGAAAATGTCTGACTTTATGGACTGCATCCAGTCAGGTTTTGAACTCTCATTGAAGGAAGTGTCCAAAAAAAGTGGCTTCTGGTTATATATCTGTGAGGTAAATTGATCACATAAAAGAAAATTAAAAAGTGAATTAATTATGACTCAATCCATTAGGGACACAGGAGTGTGAAAACACATTATTACATCAAGTTAGATATTTTGTGTGAATGATCAATGTTAATTTTAATAGAAGAAATGAGGATAATACTTTAATGACTGAGACACTGTTAAAAAGCAGCTTGTGAGTGTAAAATAAGCCCTTTAAAAATCCTGTGGCAGGTGCCATCTGTGTAGCAACAGCAGCTAGTATGAGTTTTGGGCAGACTCAGCTGCCTGCCACAGCAGTGGTACCTGCACATGCTGGCAGTGTGTCCATCCACTGCTCCGTGCACTTGCCCATGGGACTGTCCCCAGCATGGAAATGGCAGGTGGGAGTCACAAAGGCACTGCACCATAAAGCCAGGGCTGCAGCCAGCAATCACATACTAAGGAAGACTTAAAATCAGAAAAACTGTTCAACATTTTCTTCCATACTCTTTTGTTACAAAAATGGAGGGAGCAAAAACCATGCTTAAGCAAGAACGCAGGCACATAATCACTTTATGAGCTCTGGTAAACAGTTGAATACCTGGTTTCAGTCCTTTGCACATGAAATGCTGCTTGCAGAGAGGGGTGCTGGGCTGTGAGGAGATGATACTCTAGCATTGCAGAAAGCACAAACCAGAGATTCCAGCAGGAGTGAGCTGGAAGCATTGTGTCATGGAAGCAACACCTGGACTTCTGCTACTGAGAGGTAGTTACCACCTGGGCAGCGTCAGTATTGACTGTTTTCTCAGTGGGTGTAGTATGTTTGTTGCATGCAGTTTATTGTTTTGGGTTTTTTTATTTAATTCCATCTTCATTAAGACTTCACACTAAGTAGTATTACATTAGAAGGGAGAGGGGAGAATTTAAGAAATGAGTTCTTTGTAAAAATTGTGCATTGTATAATAGTACAAATCGAGCAGGTCAGAGAAATATTGGACGAGAGTAAGTACATCTAACACAAGGTTTACGCTTTCATTTAAAACATTAAACATTCCCCAAACAAACAGAAAAACCCCATTATTATTGCATTTTTGAGATTTATAGCAGTAATTCTTTAAGGCCCCTTTAAAAAAAAAGTATTATAAAAGTCCAGAAAAATGGACAGCCTCAGTTTCTTCAAATACTGTAGCTCCAAATTTTCTATAGAGGAACACTGTCTTATGATGGCAGTTGCTACTGATTCCTCTTGGTTTAATTTTCAAGTCCTGTACCCGGTCCATGTTTCTTTCTCTGATCAGCTGCTCATGGACAGGTTTGTCTCATAGTAAATGACTGGTAGACATAGTCTAATGAGTAAGCTTGGTAACAACAGAGAGATATTTGTTTGAAGACCCGACAGCAGAGGTAGGATGGGTTATCATGGCTGCACACACTCAGGCAAAGAGTGCCTTTTAAGTTACCAGGACATCATCATATTCACTATGCTCTTCAGGGCTGGCAACATTTGCCTTCCTTTTGGGCACACTGAGAAGCGCATATTCTGTCTGATTATTGCTGCCAATCACAGAGGCTTCATGTTTTACATCGTGGCTGACAGTCGAGTACCACAGTTCACTGGAATTCATAGAATCTTTTTTGGCAACATGTTCCTGAGGGGGAAAAGAGGGAAGAGAGAGCAAAGCTTCAGTATCATTATACCTTGAAGAAGTTTGGAGACATGAGCAGATCTGGTATAGCCTGTATACTCATGCAGTGCTGTTGACTCATACACGCAGTACTGAGAAGGGATCGTAAATCCACAGTCATTTCGCAGCTGTCCAGGCTGTGGCTGTGCACCTGGAGAGCCCAACAACCCACGGCCCTGCCTAGCGGTGGTGACACGGTAAAAGCTCATCACCACACGAGGGAGCACGGCAGCACAAACGGAGCCGGGCAGCCCGAATCATCCCGGGCCCCGGCTCCTCCCAGGGCTATCCCGAGAGAGATCATCCTTGTGACATCCGCCCAACCAGGGAATGGGAGCTGATGGGCAAGACGGTAAAGTTACATGGGACATTTTATCGATGCATGTGAAGGGAGAGCATTTGGGGTTTGAACAAGACTTAGTATGGGGCGTTTAGGGGAGGAACTAAGGGAAGGGGGTCAGGGTGACTTGCAGAGTACAAAGCATAAGAAAACAGAGGAAGGGGAGGGACAGGAGTCACAGCAAGCTGCCAGAGAGACTGTAGGGTTTGGGAGGCAATTAAAACCCCAGGTGCATGTGTGTGTGTGGCTGCGCAGGAGATGCACTGTCCTGGAAGGGGCCCTGGCCTCTGCAGAGCTGAAGTGATGGCTAATCCCTTCCCCAGCAGCCCTCATCTGATGGTCTCCTTGAGAACAGAGGGAGGAGAAAGAAGAGCCATTAGCGAAGGAGGAGGTAAGACTGTGTGGGCAAATGCCTTCCCAACTCTGTTTAGACTTGTCCCTCCTTTTGCCTCCTGAAGGTGTTTGCTAATGGGTTGTGGGTGATTATTAAAGAGCTAGCAGGATGACTCACTAAATCTAAAGGGACAATGTGCACTGATTAAGTACTTGGAGCCAGAACTTAAAAAATTGTTTGCCCTTCTGTTCTTGATTTGAATGCACTGGGTACTGAAGCCAGTGAGTGCAGGCTTTATAGTGGTATCCTCTGTTGTCTGCAGTAGTGGCAGTACTTTGAGTGAGTGTTGCTGGGTTCACGGTGACATTTGCAGCTACCTCTCACACTCTTTAAGGGAACAGAGGTCTCTGTTTCATGGGTTAAAAACCCCAAAGGATTAGCTTTTATTTTTCAAGCCTAGAAGCAGGACAATGGTGTTAGAACAAAATTCCTGCAGAATTTGCCTTGGATTTTCCAAGTTTATGCAAATCATATTGTCTGTTTAGATTCTGCTTTGCGTGAAAGATCTCCTGACCTTGAGGACACTTCACTGAAAATAAATTCGTATTTTTGATTTAAGGTTTTATAAAGTTTTGATATTTAGAAATGCCAAAAATTTTAAGGAGCAGAACAGTCAGGATAGACTTGCTTATCATCAAGTGCATGGCTCTCTCCTTCCCTAGCCATGATTGCAAAGATGGGAGGACAGCAGTATTTCTCTTAATGTACCTGTTAAATGAGAACAGGTAGGCCTTAGTTTTCACGAGTGGCTCTCAGTCCACTGAGTGAAGTCTGCAGCACCTCTTGTCCCTTCAAACACATAGGTCTAACCAAGACTTGCTCTGAGTCACATTTTCCAGAATCCATCCAGTCATCATGTTATGAAAGGCTGTTATCATCAACCTTCTCTTATCAGTAGGGAGACTGAAGTGCAGAGGTGGAGTGATTTCTCCCACATGCCGATGGAGCAAGTGTGAAAACTTCCATTATTCACAAGCCAAGTTTAACACTCAGAAGGGGTGTCTCTCCTATTGCACCAACAGCCCTGCCAGGACTGTCTTCAAACCACACTCTGGGGCTTTTACTTGGGACACCAAAAACTCTCAAAACCAGACAGCTACTTGGCAGGTTCCCCATTACAGTTCCACCCCCTCCTCTTCCCCCACAGTCCATCCTACACTCACAGGTACAAATGATGAGCTCATTTCATCACACCCTTCTCTGTCATCTTGCCCACTTTCTTCGAAATTTTCTGCTTAACACCTACTTATCTGCTGGGCACCAACCTTTGCTTTACTGATGTCATCTTTATTTAAAAAAAACACAAACCAACCCAGTTAGGCTGCTAAAATGCAGCGCTTCATTCTGCAGTACATAGGGCTTCTGGTGATCGCTCATCATCAGGGACTCAAGAGGCAACTTCACTTACCCTCTGCTAAAATGAACTGTTTACAAAGCAGAGGCAGCAAACCACAGGTACTCGGCTCCTGCCTCTTGGAGCCCAGCATACTAATACACACAAACCACCACAGACAAACAGCCACACAAGGCTGTGAAGTGCAACAGTTGAGAAGTGGCTATTCCTCCACCCCTGTCTTCCAGGATGATAAGTTTGGGCAGAGAAGCAGGGCGCACACCAAGTTACAGAGTTACCTCTTAAATCACTCTGGGGTGCATTGCCAGAACTCCTAAAGCTAACCCCAAAGCAGGTAGGTAAGATGAACGGGCAATGTGTTTATCTTACCAGTCTTTCCTGCGTTGCAGTGCAACTATTTGCTCCATTCTAGTTTTTCAGAAGCTAAATGTGCAACCTGAAAGGGCATGTTTGGTTTTGTAGGGATCTTTTTTCTTTCTTTTCTTCCTTCTAGAGGCAGTGAGACACTGGAAGGGGAAACCTTATTCTTTTCCAACAGAAACTTAGCCATTTGTTGATACATCTGCTGGTTTTTTTATAGCCCAAAGATTAACCAAAACCCTTTAAGCCTCAAAGCATTAAATCTCCCTTGGGTTTACAAATGAAGATTTCTTTATTACTAAACCTGGTTGGCAATAGTCCATTTAAATGACTTTTAGAAAATGTCATGCTGAAACTGAAACTTTTTGGGGAAACATGCCAATAGTCAAGAGAGGCTCTGCTGGCTACCAGAAAGCTGAGTGGAGAAGGGAAGGAGGAGGAGGAGGACAGAGAAGCACCCCCACAGCCATAAGTTGTGCAGTGGCTGAGCACATTCACCTGAGACATCATCACAAGGTTCAGCCTCCTGAATTGTCTGATTTGGGCCAGACAACATTACACTCAGCCTCAGAAATTATGAGTGTGTGCTGCAGTCTGTTTAGCCACCGGCTGCCCAAGAGTGGGGCTGCTTATCAGTGTTATAGTTTTGTGTGCATGCACTTACTTTGTACGTAGGCTTAAACTGGTGTTTTTCTGCACCCTAAGCAAATAGTTTTATTATGGGCTTTTCTCTCTTCTGCAGGAACATGACGGACACTTTTTCTTTCTAAAATGTGGGTGTTTTGGACTCAGTTGCCCCAGAGAGCTCGGGGGCAGGGGGAGGGGAGAGGGGAAATCAGTTTTAATCTTTACCTTGATGGTACCTGGCGGATAGCTGCAAGTCTGTGCTGAGGAAAGAGGAAGAAAACACATGTGAGTGTCATTCTCTGGTGTAGCAACACAAGACAAGGACTTTTGTCAGCACAGGATTTACTCAGCTACAGACTGAGCACAGGCTATGCAAAAGCATGAACTTGTGTGACAATAGTAGGGAAAAGGGTTGAATCTCTGAGAGCTAAATAATTCTGATGGCTTTTTGAGATTTATCTTTTCTCTAGTTTATACACACTTATGTCACACAGCACTGCTCACTGACCTTAATTAAACCTAGATGTGCAATCTTCTTGGATTTTTCTTTTTGTTTTGTTTTTTGTTTCGTTTAATTAACTGAAATCAGTTTTACATGTCTGTCTTAGAAATTAAAGTTCTTGCTTACTTTCTGACTGTATTTTAGCTTTATGACCAATGCAGCCTTAATTCTGCCTGGGATTGTTGGCTGGGTGCTGGGCACAGAGGCACCACGTGATGTGCCACATGCGCTGGGTGTCTGTGTGCACCCGTTTGGCAGTCTGAAGAGTTTCTGCAAATTTGTCTCTCTGTCCCATAAACATCTCAGTGGCAGAGGTCTGTCATTTTACATCCTGCTTTCTCCTAGCCTTATCTTTATCAGTCTGGTTGGCTCCTGTTATGAGGTGGATTGAACAGATTTCTCCTGTAAAATTTCAGAGCTGAACTTTCACTTTTGCTTAAGATAACAGGGCTTTTTAGGCATACTTATTTGCAACGTGATAGGAGAGACGTTAGTCTCTCAATATTGCATTAAAACTGCCATCTTAGAGAATTTATGGTATTTTCAAACATTATTGTGCTTCCTTAATACTGCCATGAAATTGCCAATGTACATGACTAACAAGAAGAGGGTTTTTGCTAATACTGCAACTTGTGAAAGTGGTAAAAGTATTATACCTCTGCTACATGAATGGCTTTACCCACAAGAGGGAAAAGGCAGCAGCCTGAATCTAAACCAAGACCTCCTGATTCATGTGAGTACATGTGATCCTGGCTATCATAGAGTCTTCCCTATTTGCATATTCAATATGCAGAAACTGTTTGGTTAGGAGAACACCTCATACTGACTTCTGTTTAGAGAAAGTCCTAAGCGGTGCTTGTGTACGGGGAACAGGGGCTGGTGCGTGAGCAAATGTAGGCTGTGCTGTGCTGGCAGCCCACTTGCTTCAGCTGCCCTCCACCTCATTTGCAGGGGAGGAAGCAGGGGCACAGCAGAGGTTCCCCCACTGTGGTTCAAGTGCTTGCAAGCCTGCAGGTCTGGCTGTAACATACAAGGGCCAAGTGCCCCATGGCAGGAGGCAGCTGCAAGGCAGTGGCTGAGGCACCTGTGGCTCTGTAGCTGGAGGGGATGGCTGCCCCCTGCTGCTGCCTTCTCCGGAGGCAAAAAAGACCAAAGAGCCCCCGAGCAATCCAGCACAGTGGGGCATCAAAGGGCAGGTATATTTCCCACCGGATGCAAGGAGGTTTCCCTCCCCTGGGGTGCAAAATGCCTTGCCGTGGCTGCTGCCCATGGCTGTGCCTGCCAGCTGCCTCTGCAGCGATGCAGAGGACTCCCCCATGTCCCCATTCAGGCCGTGCCACACCACACCCGAGGGGCTCAAGCAGCTTCTTTACTTACTTTGTTTGTGGGAGTATCTTTTTTTCCGGATGGGGACGGGCACTTTCCACCTAGGGCATGAAAAGAAGGGTGAGCAGGCCGATCTGGGGCTTCATGATCCTCACTTCCCGCTGCCAACTGTGAGCACATGTAAACCCATAGGGAGATGCCTTCTCCAGCTTTTTGGACAAGGCACTTTGTGCAGCTTCTCTACTGCTCTTCTCTCCAAGGGGCAGCCCCTGGCAGGCACCCAGCCCTGCTCTGGGGGTTGCAGAAGCAGGGGCTGCCACAGAGTAGGAGAGGCACAAATCATAGGTCCAGGGATAGAGGATGGCAGCTGTTGGCAGGTGTTACAGCATTTAGCTGATCCTGGGAAGTACGGCCTTTTTTCCCTAGGAACCCTGGCAGTACAGCAGCAAAGTTTGTGGACTGGAGGAGCAATCAGCCTTTCTGGGCTTGTCCATATTAAATAGCTCTAGGTGGGTGAGTCAGCAGTAAATATTGGGAAGAGACAGGAAAGAACCAGTCTTATGCTCCCACAAATGGTCTCCATCAATCTGACCTTTAGCATGTCTTGGGAAAAAGTAAAAGGAAGAAAAATGTAGCGATAGTGTGACAGAAAGTGCAAACACGGGAGTGAGTGCAAGGCTAGCGGATCTGATCTCTAGCAGTTGACGTAATCCTTGCCGGTTCAATCAGAAGACTATACTTGCAGGTTTAAGTACTGAAATCATTTGGCAAATTTAAGAGCCTTTACATTGTGTTCAGGTTGCTGTCAGCAAATTTCTTGGTAATAAGAGCTTTCTGGGGCGTGCACTGTTGCTTATAGTTTACAACTCTGCGCTTGTAAAAGGCTGATAAGTAACAAACATTTTGCAATGTAATGTTAATATTTATATGCTAGATTTATATGTATAATAAAAATGTTCTAAGGGATATAAAGCTGCCAAGTCAAATGAATTTAGGAATTACACACAACTTGCTGGTGGAGGTACATTATGAATCAGTCTCTAATTGTTTATTTGCATTTTTTTTTCTTTCCCAGGACTGAGGTAAACAGGTAATGCCACCATTCTTTTTTGTTGTTGATACTTTCCTTGCTAAATTTCCTTGCTCTTAGGTCTCATTTCTTTTATAAACTACCTAACTTCCACAACTCACCTGGAATAATTTCTTTCTGCAGATGTCCCTGATGCTCTTATAAGAGTAGCAGAAAGTTTTGCAAATATTAGTGAATGTCTCAATTTTCTGTTTAGTGGGAGAACTTAGATAGCTTTCATTACAGCTGGGTATAAAAATAAAGCTGTATTACTACCTCATTCCAGGTTGCCTACCTGGTTTTCTTTGAATTATAAATAGATTTTTGCTTATAGTGGACATAAAATCCTCTAGCTTAGTTGGATATGCCAGTGTGACCATTTCATACAATTCAATAGAAGTCCTATGAGCTACATTTAAAATAAAATATGTATATGTATTTATAATACACATAACTAACATTAGGAGTCTGTTGTAGCTGTCAGATATTGTGAGTTTGATATAAGTATTTTTGTTTCCTGATCTCTATTCATTCCACTTTTTCTTGTTTATACAGTTGGCTTCTGATTTTTTAGTCCCTTGCTCAGCTGAAAAGGCTGCTGGATTTGGGTAGCTCTCCCCCAGGACTGTCAAAAGATAAATAGCATATGTTCCTATAGCAAATTAGGTCTGTAAGCTGATGCATAGTTCTTAGATAAATTCTTATTTAGTCAATCATGTGTAATCCTGCGGGAATATACATCACATGGTCTGAGAATTGAAAGCCTTTCTCAGCATCTGCATTCATGCTACAGACATGCTGACTCTGAGGCAGGTCCCCAGCAGTTAGAGAAAGGGAGCCCAGCTTGCCTGTGTGTGCACAGGGGTTCTGAAGGGTTGGCTCTTACTGGGCTGAGGGTTTTTGAGGCAATTATAAGAATAACTTTATTATCAAAAATGCTAGGAAATGGTTCTGGCCAGCAGTCCTGAAAGAGGACAAATGTGACTCTCATTAAAATGAGAACAAAGGCAGATTTCCTTTTCTTTCTTTCCACAGTTCTACTTAGCTCTTTGCAGAGAAGCTTCATGAACTGTGTTACAGGCTACAGAGGCTGTCATACTCGGGAAGTGGTCAAACCAAATACAGAAATGCCTCTTAAAACAAACACTCCAAACAGAAGGGATGAAATGGCAGACTTGGGGATGTATAGGAAGAAGGAAAGAGTCAAGAAATTAATTATAGAGGAAGCAGCAGAGTTTACAGATAAATGGTAGGATCTGCAACATTTTCTCCCAGCAGCTGCTGTTAAGAGCTCAAATTTGTGTTAGGTCTGCTTTGCACACCTGAAACTGAGGTTGCCTTCACTCTGAATTTACTTCAACCCAGCTGCCAAAGGGCCAAGAGACAGGGCAGTGGATACCCCTTTCTGTCCCTGAATGGGGACTTCCTGGGCAGAGGTAGGGGGATGCTGCTGGTAAGATCTCACAGACACCCACAGAGCCACCTTAATAAGGGATGATGCCAGCCTCACCTGCTTCCAGAAATATAAAGCTCCTCTGACCTGCTGTGGGGCATGACAGCATCAGCCTTCAGGAGGGAGGGCTTCAGTGGGGACCTGCTGCAGCTGTTGTCTCCATCTAACTTGCTGTCCCACAAGAGGTTGCTGGTCCAGAAATAGCTGGACCTTCCTCCAAAAATATCCAGTTCTTACCTGACTCCTTAAACCCACCACCTCTGACACAAAACTGCCAGACTCTCAAAAACCCCCACAACCAACCAAGTAAAAAGTGCCATCCTTGCTCTGTGGCTGGCTGCTTAGCAAAGAAAACCCCATCACTTCAGTACATTTTAATTGCTGCCACCCCTGTAATTGACTCTGGGCCCTCCTCCCTTGGACTCCACCAGACATGGCTGGTCCTCACCTACATGTGGGATAATTCATCTGAAGCTGGTGAACTTTGCCTGCATGTCTCACTGGAGTGATAATTTTGGGATATTTCATCCAAATGGCTGCCAATGTTCCTACTCCCCCACCTATAGGTGCCCATCTACTTTGATTTCTTTTCAGATCTAGTTAAAGTTACTCAGGAAAGATGCTGATAGCTGGATAATGTAACTGCATGAGCCTCATTCCTTAGGAATTTTATGTGGATGGGTTGCCTGTTACGAGATACTTATAAACTTTGTGTTGTAACCTGAGTTTTCCCTTTAGCCTGACTCTGGGCTGGCCCTGTCCTGTGGAGCAGAGGAGCCTTTCCAAGCTGACCCTCAGTCTCTGCCTCTCACACCTCATGGAGAGCAGCGGTAGCCAGGACTGGACCTTTGCAGCACCAGAGTTTTGCAAGGATGCTGAGTCACTGCATAAGAATGACTGTTTCTCTGGAAAGAAAACCAAAACCAAACCAAAAATCCCACCCTCGTCATTTCTCCATCCCTCTGAACTTCTGCAAGGTCTATGATTTTTCTGAAGGACACGGCTTTGTCAGCAACGGGGCAGCTATGACTGAGGAGAGACGTGCTATGCAAAAATCACCCCAAGCTGGCCCAGCTCATCAACAGCAGCTTTAATGAGATGAATTGCAGTTGCTCTCTGCCATGCAAGGGCAGCTGGTCAATGCTCTCCCTGAATGACTTCTCCTGGCAGTGGTTTGTTAGAGTTTTGAAAGTGAGGAAAACAGGGTGTGGAGCTGCATGAGCACAGACTGGGGCACAGCACCACACCAGTTATGTCTTTTATGGCAGTGGCCCCTCCCCTCTGATGGGGGATACAGGTTTCACAGCCCCATCAAGCTAGCAGGAAAAATCTGCTTTACAAAAACCTTGCTTACAAGGTTCTTATAAAGAATTATGTTCTTATTCCTGCTCCTAAAAAGCAGTCAGGAATTATTTCAAAAGCAACGTGAGTCCCACATGTAAGGGTGACAAGACCACTTAAAGAAGTGGGGATTCAGCAAGCCTGGGAGCTGAGAGCCTGGACCTGAGACCCTTAAGGCACATGAGCTCATCACTGCTCCCTGCTGCCACAGGCAAGGACCCACCAGTTTCACATGGATTTTGTTTGCCTTGACTCAAACTGCTTCTGAGAGCAAAGCTTTGTGTTTTGAGGACTTCTGCCGTTTTCCTCAAGGCCAGGTAATGTGGTCACAGCTTAGACATCTGGACACAGATCTGCAGAGATGTGAGAGATGCATGCTCTTTGGAAACAAGAGGAACATTCAATTTTGGTGATGGAGTGCCTCATCTGAGTTCCTTAAGACCAAGTAAGCAGTCAGGGTACAGTACTCAGAGGTTGCATGACCTTTTCTTTGACGTATCAAGAAGACAATGGAAAAGAAAGGGAATTTTCCACCTGTCCTAGGTGGTTCCTGTTGAGCATCCTCCTCTGTCTTTATAGTTCCTTAGGAGACAATCTATTCCTAACCACTGTTGTTCATAACTATAGGATACTCACATATCTTGTGTACAACAATTAAATATATTGTACAATTTAGTCTATGTCTATATGGTGTATATAAAAGCTTGTCTTTATGAGACATGGTACTAACAGATAAGAGATACCAAGGTGAATCTCCTCTAAATGTAGTTTTCCTGCCTGGAAACTTGGAGCAGATGACAAGTATTCTCTGTTCCTTCTGCTCCTCACCAGGATAAACTCCCTTCCTCCCTTCAGCAGACTCTCTGTGCTGGGAGTTTACAGACGATGTCACCTCTCTAAACATCATCCTGAGGCAATAGTCTTTGACATACTAAGAACTATATGGTTCATCTTAATTTGCTTGCTAAATTATGTTTTGTTAATCAAGGAGCTCATCATGGTGCCTTGCATGATCCCTTGAGGCTGATTCATTGCAGGTATTATTTGTTTTGGAATCACTCTCTTAATCCTCTTGTTTAGAAATTAAATATAAAATGGTATTGGACCTACCTTATTTTGGGTAGGCAGTTTCTCATCCTTTCACTGTATCCCTGCACCTTTGGGTAGCCAATTTTAGTGTGGTTTCCTTGCTGCCTGAATTGTTTTTTGTACTTTCTGTGTTACAGAATGAAACTCAGTGATCAAAGCAGCTCATTATCTCTCATTATCACTCCATTAGCCCTCTTGTTTTGTAATTAAATATAAAATGGTATTGGACTTACCTTATTCTTGGTAGGCAGTTTCCCATCCTTCCACTGGATCTCTGCACCCTTTGGTAGCCAATTTTGGTGGGGTTTCCTTGCTGGCTGAATTGTTTTCTGTAGTGGCTGTGTTACAGAATGAAACTCAGTGACCAAAGCAGCTGGTTATGTCACTAAAAGGTTATGCAGCACTCAGATGTTGTGCACCTAAAAAAACTGAAAACCACCCCAAAGCCTTCACTGTAGGCAAACATTAACAAGTGGGGGCGGGAGAGGGAGCGAGTGGAATGGATGAGTGATGTAGCTTCCTGGGGTGCTGGGATGAGCTGGTGGCCTCCACAAAGTGACTAATGTGTTGCAGAATGGACTCCCTCTGGGTTCTGTAGTCTGAAATAACAACTTCAGGTGCTTTTGGCAAGAGGAAACCACATGCCTAGCCATCTTGCTCTTCTGAGAAATGCTGTGACAAACTGAATGGTAAAAAACCAAACACTTCAAACCACAATGAAGCATAGTCTTTGCTACTGAAGCTTTCCAGTGCAGTCTTTTTGTGCTTCTTCATCTCCTTTTTGTCCTTTTTTTAAAAATTATTATACTTTTATCCCTTTTTCTTTCTCCTGAGCTACAAGGAAGAAGAAAAATAGAAGAACCAGAAATACAATTTGCAGGGCCAGTTGGCTGGGGAGGAGTCAAGTTTTGGTTGACACATTGTAATTGCAGTACATTACCAGAAAAGAAAAATAAAATCTCTGTAAGACTTCAGGCGTCTGCAGCAATTTCATCAAACCTCAGAGGCAGGAAGTGTCGGGCAGTTAACAGGACACTTTAAGAACACGTACTGTCCCCTGGGAGCATGTGGTTTTGCAGATAGAGGTACACCACCATGAGCTATGTCTCCGCTAAGTAGCCCCCTCCTTTGATTCTGTTCTTCACTTCGCTAGGCAGTCCAACACCAGATTTCAGCAACAGAAGGTGTAACTTGCAGCTGACAGCAGTGTGTTAGCAGAGGGAGGGCGTCCAGTTTGGGGAGAGATCACAGATCACGTACCTCCAATTCAAACATACAAGGATAAACAGCTGTGTCTGTGTACAAACTACCCTTGTGTCCTCTGAGCTGAAACCTGTGCACAAACACCACAATTTGTCTGCATCCCTGCCCAAATGAGCACCACCTGATCCTGCAGCATCCCTTGGCTTTGAACTGCCACAGCCTGCCCTGATGCAATGGCAGAGGCTGGAGCAAATGATGGTCGATGCAGCTACTGTCTTTACCTCAGTGTACTGCAGCTCTCCAAACTCAACTGAGATGTAGAGGGATTTGCCATATGCAGGCACTACTTAAACATGTTATAAAGTTCCAGGCCTGTTCAATTGTATTCGACAAGCTGCTTCCCAACAGTGCTACCTACAACTAGAGCTGAGGAATCAAAAGTCACTGCAATTCAGAAGTGGATGAAACCCTCTCCACCTGTTTTGTTCTCATTACAGGTGATGTCTTGAGAGGTGGCACTGAATCCCTCTGAAAAGGTAGGCAGCTGTCCAGTTGTTAACCTGGGCTTGGATGGTTGAAAAAACAGTGGTTTAGACTGGTGGTTGACAAACCAATGTTTTAGACTACATTTGTGCCTGAGTGACTGCCCTTGGCAATGTTTTCTGGAAGTCCAACTATGTGAATTATTAATTTCATTAGTCACTCAGTCTGTGGGAAAATGCTGGCATTTCCTGACTGTGCAATTCTTGCATGTCCTTTTTTTAATCTACTCAGAACTAAAGAGAACATCCTGGTGAAACAGAAGGGAAGAAAATAATACAAATCACTGTGCTTTTCAAGCAGTAGTTGCAGAACTACTTCTGCCTAATTTATCCCCAAGCTTTCACTGTCTTTGGAATGCGACTGAACCTCAAGCACAATGTGCAGTTCTCAGAAATGAAGACGTTGTGCAGAAGAGCATGGGATGTGACTGACAAGGAAGGAGAAGGTCTGTAATCCACCAAAAGTCTATGCAAAGATGAACAGAGCAGGAATACATACACTTAAAGATACACTCAAAATTTTAAAATAAGTGGCTGGTTTAATGGATCTCACATTATGAGTAAAATGTTATGTTTAATGTAATTAATCAACTGGTGATGTTGTCTGGTCCCTGGAGAAAGGGTAGTGGTCCGACAGATGCTGCAGCAGTTGGATGCGCATGCAAACACCAACTCATGAAGGCCATTAGGGAGGTCCCTGCATGCTCAGGTTCCCTGTGGCACCAGGAGCTGTCAGGAGAAAGGCAGAGCTTGGAAGGAGCAGACAGCATACACGGCTCTTTCTCATCAGGGATGCTGTAACAAATTAAAGCCAACAAATTTCTCCCACCGGCGTAGCCATCTCTGTCCTTTGCTAAGACTGAAATTTTGCTCTTCATTGAAAAGTGTTTCCTCTAGCAGCACACAGTTTTTCAGGGTTCTGGAAGACTAGAGTGTTTCTGGGAGAAAATAAGTTGGTTAAATCTGAGAAGAATATTTCCTACACACCATTTGGGATTGCAATTCTTTTTAAAATCAAGTGTAGCTCATTTTGTGATCGTTAAGTGGCAATCTCACATTTTGATCAGGCCAGAATGCCCTTCCAGAAATGTTGCAGGAAAGTGCAACTGTGAAAATAACTCAAGGAAAGGAAAAGGAGATACCTCAAAGGAAAAAGACAATTGTATGAAGCAATTGCGTTTTGCAGACTTATGGGAATGAATTCTTGAACCTACTCAAAAGCACATCTAAAATGTTTCTTTAGAGGAATACTGATACCTATGCTGTTTCTGTTTTCAGATTAGTTAGCACCAAGGAGAGAAGGAACCATAAATGTGAAAGCATGTTTGAGAATTTTTTGTGTCACTTTATGATTTGGGCCCGCTGGCTTGCAATCGATTTGCATAATTCGAGGCTAATCTGTACAGCCACTCAACTGAGAGAAAACATTTTATTTGCAATCATAGTCATTTGGAGTAGTAAGAATTTGCAAAAATGTAAGCCACCTCATCAGAAATCAGAAACATGAAACACAATTTACCAGTAGAAGTTTGATTAGCAAATGAGGTCTCGCAGTCTGGCTGCTGCACTGGGCCATAGGTGAGCCACCTGTGGCAGAGGGCTTGTCTGGTTTCAACAACGTGATCACAACCCACACAAAAAGGGGAACACAGGCATAACAGTGACAAAGCAAAAGGCACAAAAACGATGACTCAAACAAGTTGTGTGACCTATTTTTATGTCATCTCAGGTGATGGTGGAGGGGAAAGGGTGTGTTTGTGGAAGGGCAACCCTGTCTTTCCAAGGGACAGGGCTGGGGAAGGATCATGGACCTGTGGAGATGGAGGGAACCTCAGCGGAGGAGAGGTGAGACCAAGGCTCTGCTCTTTCCCTGAGGCAACACATGACCTAGGCCCTGAGTCTGCCTCTTGGCTTGCTTTGGTCCCCTTAACCTAGAAAAAGAGTTGGGTTACAGAAGCATCAGCAGCTCCTGGGTCTTCACTGATCTACACGAAGGGTGCAGATCCCTAACTGGGTCCTCTGAGTTACATGTAGGGACATTTGCACTACTCATTGCAGCACGGCCTTTCCTGGAGCTCAGGTCAGGGCCAGGGTGGCCTTTCCTCCTGCAACCCACAGACACTGGGTGCTGAGCCAGTTTAGAAATCTGTGCTTGTATTTGGGCACTTATGAAAACCCAAGCTTATGGACAAAGTGCTTGTGAAAAAAACAGCACCCCTGTCTGCTTAGCAGCACAGCTGGGAAAACCTGAGTTTCTGGCTCTGACATTTGTTGTTATGTCCCCAAAAATTCATAGAGTGTCATAGAGGCAGGAGGCCACTTACCGTAGCTGCATGCAGGGAATATCCCCAGAGTAAGAGCAAAGCATATAAAAAAGGGGAAGTGGCACTCAGTGGATCAGTCGCTCGTCTCACTGAGCGCACAGCTAAGATGATGATGGTCACTTGCCTGCTCCTCACCAGCATCTGGACCGTTGCTCCAGGTAACTCCCTTGTCTGTCTGGGTGTCTGTGTCATTATCCTAACAGCATTAGGGACCTCAGTGCCAGCCTCCTTTGTGCTGCTGGGTGCTGCCGTCCCCCCCTTGTACCCTCCTGGGGCAAGCCCACTGGTGACACGGTACTTGTGGCACTGTACTACTTACCTGGGGCTTTGGACGTGTCACTGCTTGTTGTGTTGACAGCATCCACTTCTTAATTTACCACCAGTGCTTTTGTAAGTTCCAGAGAGATGTATAAATTTATTGCAATGGGCGAATTATAAAGCAGGCAAACTGTGCTTGTAGGTATCTGCTCAGGCCATCAAAAGCATGGGTGTATTACACTGGTTTTGTATTTAAAAATCATGTAGAAAAGGCTGAATTAGTTTCAGACTAGCTCCCATGATCATGGTTTGTAGTCTGTCTATGGCACTGCTGAGATCTGGAAAGCAAAGTGACTGGCACATCTTGGCAACTGGCTTCTTGGTCTTTGGTGGAAATCTGCCTGGCCACGGTCACAGCCAGAATCTCAGAGCACTTTGTCAAGTGGGTTAACCTAGTGTACCTCTGGGCACTGCAGACAGCCTCACTCCTGCTTAAAGTCTGCAAAGATATTTCCCTTTCTTGTAAATTGAATTATGTTTTCAGTGCTGCAACTGTTACTGCTGATATCTCCCTTCCCATGCTGACATGCACAAATAAACTTTGAAAACTATTATCCCAAGGAACTGTGGAGCTGAGCTGTCAGCTTCACCTTGCCTGTACCCTTAACAATTTTTTCATGTCTACAAATTGGAAGAGGAGACCGATTGTTTTCTTCTTTTCTCTCGAGACTTTTAATACCACGGCATTTATGCTGTGAAACTTTTCTGCCTGTGGGCTTTCAGTAGGGTCTCTTCTGCAGCTGCTTCTCAGCAGCATGACTTCGATGCTGAGATAAGAGGATAGATATAGTTGGCCTCAGGTCCTCCCTACCTTGCTTTTTCCTTCTGGTTTTCTGTTCTTTGCCAGTCTCTGACAAGTGTGAATACACAGTGTATAGTGGGGCACATAATAATTTTTAGCAGTTTTACTGATTTGCTTCACCCCATGCCACAGGAGGGCTAAGAGGATGGTATTGGGCCAACAGCTGTTTGGTCATTAGCACGGCTGGAAGTTTAGGGAACCTCTCTGTGGATGCCTGTGGGATAGCAGTCCTAGCAGACAAATCAGTGGCTCCCAACACCACAGCTGCCTTTCTCTGCCAGTGATGCTCCCTGCAGCACAGGTATCAGGCTGGCAAGGTACTTGGTATGAGAGTGGCAGGTCCAGTGAAATTCTCTAGATATTTCTTTCATGCTGCATTTTCAGTTTTTCCCTGGATGGAGGCATAGAGAAATCCTCCAGAGTTGCTCTCTTTGGAAATGAGGGTGGGGGGCTGTGGGGGCCTCTGCTGGGGCTGGGCTGCAGAAGAGTGTGAGAAATGCTGAGTGTGGCACCTGCTTCTCCCCCAGCCTCTGTGCAGGTGACGAACAGAAAGGTCCAGTCAGTCCAGGCAGGAGAAAATGTTACTTTTTCATGCCGGTCAGTCACTAAAGAAGATGTGATACAGGTGACCTGGCAGAAGGAGACAGATGGGGCTGAAGACAACATAGCAACTTACAGTACGATGAACGGCCAAAAGATAGCCAAGGCCTATGTCAGCCATGTGAGCTTTGCCCACAGCGAGTTACAAGCCTCGGCCATCTCCCTTCATGGAGTCACCCTCCAAGACGAAGGATGCTACAAATGCATCTTCAACACATTTCCCTCGGGGGCTGGCACCGGCAGGATGTGTCTCAAGGTTTATGGTAAGGCACTGTAATTGTGTGCGGGCACTCATCTGAGGACTGAGTCATTTTTCCTGTGAAAAACCTTCCCGAACATTGCTACACTGATGCAGGAAAAATGGTTCAACTTTCTCCCTGGCTCTCTCCCTCTCTGGTTTTACCGCTGATGGGAAACCAGCATTCAACAGTTCTTTAATTTTCTTCCCTTTCAAGTCAGCAACAGCGAGATTCAAAACTGACGCGTAACCCATGACTTCCTCTAAGTTTCCCTGGCCCTGTGCTGTGCTGACAGCTGCCTGGCCACAGCCACGAACCCCGTGTTCCTCTGCTTCCTTTCACTGCTGCTCTAACCTCCTAATCCTGGAAATCAGGCAATTTTTAACTTGCTCTGCATTTGGTTTTAAAAAAACTGCAAAGTATTCAAAAGGCAAAGAGGCACATGTATGACCAGAATAGCTGGAAGCTCATTTTGAAGATAGAGTAAAAATAACAGTAGTTAGGCTGGGGTCAGGAAAAGGATGCAAAAAAAAAAAAGAAGGCTAAAATACTGTACAGCTCGTGGGATTTGACACATGAATATCTTAGGCAGGTCAGCATCAACTAGCTTAAAGAAGAGAGCTGAAACAAATCGTGAGTCAAGATGGCAATATTTGTCACCACCATATGAAATCATCAACTAGCAAGTGCAACCTGAAATAAAGACCAATAGATGAACTCAAAAGAACCAAGAGTGATAAGCTGCTTATCTCTTGAGGAAAGCTGCTGGGTTTTGTCCAGCTGAGAAAGCTGAGACATTAAACATGCTCTGAGGACACCCTGTTGGCTCCTGGCTTTCTCATGCATGAGACTGCTGAGGGGACATTGGCCAAAGAGCATATCCCATGTGGAGAGTATCGGTGTCTGTGACCTGTCACAGATGATATGACCCCTGCAGAGTATTTTGTTTAACCGTAGTACCTTCTGCCGACAAAGACACAGACACATATGTCCACACACGTCTCTGGAGTCCTGCATGTGGAGAAAGGAAACTCCTAACTTACAGGGGAAAGGAGGTGGGGGTGGAAAATACAAGGGAAAGCCAAGTCTGGAACAAAAGTTCTTTTTCCCCGCTTTTGGGAAAACTCCTAGGACAGAAAAGAGAAATTAGGAGAAATTCATGCAATATTTCAATATTCAATATCAAGAGGAAATTTCAAATATCAAGAGGAAAGTTCCTAAAGAAACCCAGTTCTGAGTCAGTCAGAGGGTAAACGCTGATTATATATTACAGGAAAGACATGGAAATGCCTTGCACAGGGATCCCATTCTTTTTTATCATGTAAATCTAAACACAGAGATTTCTTTTGATTTTTTGTTTTGTTTTGGTTTTTTTCTATCCAAGTGGGGGAATTCCTTCCCAAAATCACCTTTGTGGCTATGGTTCATCCTTCGCCAGAGCGAAGACTACTTCTAAAAAAAAAAGGGATGTTTTTCTGCTGCCACACACACTCATGCAAGCATCTCTTCCTGCATCTCAGGTGAAAACACATCAGCTGAGAAGGGTTTAACTTCTCTCATAGACCTCACAGGCCACTGCCAGAGGCTGCCTCACCGAGGTCATGGTGGACTTCCTGTAATGTGCTGTATCAAACCTGCCCCCAAGGGTCACCATGAACAAACTGAGTATTTGGCACTCTGACAGAAGATTTTAGGTCATATATGGTTATTTCATTGAAGCTAATTTATACAATGCTACTTAAAAGCCACAGTCTTGCTCCTTATTCCTCAACTCTTAATGATGGGAACAACTTGTCTGAACAAGCCCAGAGCATGGCCCATGAGGGAGACTGAAGCCAGCAGGAATTTCCCAAGGCTCAGAGGTTCAGGGCAAGGTGAGAAAATCAGAGTCACCAGTTGAAAATGAAACGCTGCCATGTCTCTGCCCTCAAGAGGGGACTGCCAGGGAGTTTACGAGCCGGTAATTGCCCGATTACAGCAGCCTTCACAAGCACGGCTTTTCCAGGACCGGACAGGCACCATCGCCGCGTGATGAGGGGAACTGAAACCACGTAAGAACTGGATACAACACTGTGAAAAAAGAAACAGGTGTGACTGGAAGGATGTCAGACCTGCCTGGCTGAAAACAGCAAACCCAGGAAGAAGCAGAAATTTCCTACCCTTCAGCAAAATCCTTTTTGGAACAGAATAGTTTCAAGCAAGCTTGGTGGGTCTCTTTAAACAGACTGCTCCCTTTCCCCACCATATGGCTGGAAAAAGCTTTCTCTCATCACGAGGCACACTGTGATTCCTACAATCTTTTATCATTCTCTGTAACCCCACTATAACACTGCTAAGCATTTAAACATAAAAAGCATATCATGACCTGACGGTCCCCCTCTAATCACAGAAAGCCATTACAGAAAGTCCCTTTTTCAAATATTTGGGAATGCTGACAGAGATCAAATTTGGGAACATCTGCAGTACACAACCTCTTATGCAAAGACTTTCACTGGAAACGAATATTTTGATGAAAGGCAAAAGAAGCAGTTAAGCGCATGCAACAAACACAAACAGCCAGCACACACTAGCAAACAGTGTAGAGGGACTTTACTGCAAAAGCAAGCACTTAAAGGTTTTGACAGTGCATCTATTACAGACATTTGCTAGAGAGAAGCTCAGCCCTACAGGATCATTCCTTGGGGTCCATTGTGAGAAGAGAGAGAACTGCTTAGTCAGAAGAAGAGCAGGTGTAGAGTGCCTGTGTTTCTGGCAAGACACTGAGAAATTTTTCTCCTCCTCTATGGTAACATCTGTGACTTCTCCCTTTGGTTGTTTTTGAATTTCGCAATGTAATATTTGAAGTCAATGCTGTGGGTGGATATGTTATTTTTATGCATCCCGTGAGTGAAAGAAGAAGTTCAGAGATCATTTATTAATCGAAACATAAATTGTTTGTGACACTAGTCTTTTCATACCTGGGAGATTTTGAGAAGTTCCAACTGAAATCCCCCTACACACTTTCCTTGTTTTTCTCAGAGGTTTCAGCAACTCTGGGGGGGTTGAGTTTTTGTCTATGGATGATGCAAAACAGGAGAAATAGAAGCTTAGTTTTTCTAGGCTCACACAACTATAATAGGCAAATGAGGTCAGGCTTGTAAAAAAATCAAACAAACAAAAAGCAGCAAAGTTGTCGGTATACAAAGTCTTGGTTCCAGCCTCTGGCAGTTACGGCTTGGAGGACACAGACAACCTCTTGAGGTACATCTGGGATTGTGCTAGGAGGTCATAGGTGCCATTATGCATCTGGCACAAGCCTTTTCCCCTTTTCACAGTTCCTGCTACACCTCACAGGCAAATCTTTGTTTACCTCGCAAAAGGAAAATACCATTGTTTTTCCTAAGAAGAATAAAAAGAAGTTTTGTTCACTCGTTTAAAAGCAGGATTGCTAAATGATAGTGGTATGTTCTAGTGTTGGGACAAAAAATAATTTTAGCATAAATATTGCCACTTACTACTTATTTTTCTTATGTAAGTAGTAATATACACATGGAGTTCTACTAATTATAGTAATGGATACTTTTTTAATCAGAGGGCATTCATGGTAACCCAGACTTGATTGAAACTAGAACTGCCACTGAACTGAAATGGTTAAAAAAAAGTAATACTCTCAGAAACAGAGACCTAGAAGTAGAGTGTGGTTTGGACCCCTACTCCATCAGCACATGTACTGAAGTAGAAGGCAGGCTGGTGAGCTGCCACGCAGAAACCCATGGATTGCACTCCCAAATGGGACTGCACGCCTTTAGAGGTGCTGGCCTGCACAAACTGACCTAATCAAACTGAGCAAAAGCTTGAACAAGACAATACCCAGAAGTCCCTTCTGACCTAAATTATGGTATGATTTTATGTCAAAGGATAAATAGGTGATTTTTCCACATGGGACCGATGTGTCTTTATGTGTTCAGATCTCACCTGGATTTCTATCAGGTCAGGTTGAAAGCAGCTTCCTGAACTTCTCTCCTTTATCTATTCCTTGCAAATACAGTTTGTATAAATAGGAATCAACAAGTAGTCTTCATGTGAGTGAGTAAGCATGAATGATGCCTGTAGTTCATCCTTCTTCCAGACTAAAATTAAATGTGACAGCATCCGCAAATCTTCTGGAGTGAGATAGTTCAGAAGAAGTGATCTTTAATGGAAGTTTTAAGGGATACTATGATGCACCCAAAACCCAGTACAAGAGGGAACAAAGTTATACAAGCACAAACCCTCCACAGGTGAAATCCCGTGGTGCAACCACATATAAATTCACTATTAGTCCTTTGATTTGCAACTCTACCTCAAACAGCAGTAAAGATAGTCCTGCAGGTAATTTTAATGGAAAATAATTTTAACGCATTCGGGCAGTTCAGCTCTTTCAGAGAGAAAAGGACACATGATTCTGCAGTTTCACTACCTTCTGCTTTTAACTCAGCCATAATCACCACTTCTCAGTTGGGATGCTGCTGCTAGTAAGAGAATTGAAACAGATGCTTCTACCCTCTTGCCCTTTCTTTTGTCTAGCTCTTCACTTCCAGACTGCTGTCTGATCTCTTTCATGTTTATTTGTCACTGCTGGGGCTTTGGGAGGGGGGAGGTAAGATTAGATAGCAAGCTTGTCCTCCAAGATAATTGTAAATACAGATGCTCTTTGCTCAAACATGGGCAGAAACTAATGGACTTTGTCACTTTGTTGTTTACAGCCATCTCAGACCCCAAAGTGGAAACTAAGCTTATACCCAGCACAGACAAAGCTGAGGACTCTGAGAAAATGGTGGGGATGAGCTGCTCAGCAACAGGGAAACCAGCACCAAAAATAACCTGGCACCTTCCCAGCATCCTGCAGCAGAAACCAAAGGAGTACCACATAAAGTTCAGCAACCAGACCGTGACTGTCATCAGCAATTTTACCCACGCCCACTCCAAAATCCTTCAGGAGTACCCTATCACCTGCGTGATCCAACACCCTTCTCTAAATGTGACCCTGGTCCTGCCCACAGACAGCCTGAAGCCAGGTCAGTATGTAACTCTGCTCCTGCTCTGAGTGGAGCAGAAACTGCGCGACACCTCCTGGGGTAGATCAGAAAACTCCACAGAGGGTTGGGAGCAGGTGGGGAAGGCACCTGGGAGAGCAGCTGTGGCTGGGCTTAGGAGGGATGGAGGAGGTGCCGTGGAACATCCAGATGCCCTGGGCAGTGGCACATAATGTCTTACTGCTCATCAGGTCCCCTTACCCACCATAGTGTGCCCCAGCCTCCCTGTCCCTGTGAAGGACTGTTTGTGACAGGGTTCCCTGTCACGTAGCATGGCACACCAACAAGACGAGCCACTGTTGGGTAGCTCAGAGGGGCTGAATTCTGTACGCCTGACCTTAACATCAGACCCTAAGCATAAGTCTGCTGGCAGTGCCACCTGAGTGCATCATGCTGGAACGTGCTCCCAGTGCCCCTATCCACTCCATTTCACCCCAGGGAATGGCCAAGGGAGGTTTGAAATGGGTTTTGGGTTGGTTTTTTACTTCCTGCACAAATTGAATATCTATGCTTTCCCCACAGGTCCAGACAGCAGCATGGCACCGGCTATTGCCATTGCAGTGGGGGTCCTGGTCCCCCTGACCTCCATTCTCCTTCTCACCTTCCTCCTCTACCCCTGCCTCAGGCACCTACGTGACCCAGAGAGAAACCCAACCTGGCCATGCTGGGTAGGTCTGCCTTTCCTCAGGGTGCTGCCAGGGTCACCCCCACAGGTCACGGGGCTCAGTACCGTGACCTGGCTCTGCCCAGCCACACCAGGGCTGCCTGCACAGGGTCCAAGCCAGGCTGAACCTGGGCTGGAGACGGAAACAGGAATTAGCCCCCAGCCAGACAGCTGGGAAGGGGAAACCTGATTCTGCATAGCCAGCCTACAGGTGCCCAAGAGTGCTGGCAGCTAGAAAACATTCACTGTGCCAATGACAAGGCACGCTGCAGTGGAAGCATCACTCTACTACTGTATTTATACACAAAATTGTTGTGCAAGCAGTGGCCAGGCCCTTGCACTGGTCTTCTGCAGCTCCTAAAACAATCTACTTCAGCACAGCCAATGCAGCTTACGAAGGCAGCAGCTTTGAGGATGTGTCTCAAACAAAATGTGGTCTTAGAGGAAAACCATGCCTCTCTGAGGGAAGCCCAGGGTCCCACACTATGGCACGGGCTGAGGCACTGCTGGTTGTCCATGGAGGCTATCCTAGTGCAGGGGGTGCAGGATACAAGCTTGAGGTGGGGGTAAACTGGGGCATCATTTCAGAGAATCCCAGTCCATTTTTGTGAAGGCTCCTCATCCTCCTTGCAGTATATGCCTAGCATGTGCACCCTGAATTTTGGTGAAAATCCTGGAGAAAAAGAAGCAGTGGAGGAAATGCAACATGTCTTCCATGGGTGTTACACCTCTAGGACCAAGCTGAAGACTACTGGTGGGATTGCAAGGGGAAAACTTTAGTCTCCCCTCACAGAGAGATGCAAGGACTCATTTGGCAATACAAATATCCAGGATCTTTACCCTCACACTTAAAACGTCCATATATTTTGAAGAAATAAACACAACAACCTCTCTTTCATCAGGTACTTCCTGTCTGTACCAAGGCCAAGAAGTGCAGGCAGTATGGAGCTGCAGGCAGGTGGGTTCCTGCGGTGTCCCCCAGCATTGGTGCACCACTGAACACCTGAGAAGCTGCCTACCCTATACATGCAAGAAAGAATCTCTTAAAATGGCACCTTAAGCTTCCAAGGAAACCTCCTGTGACTTTCTCCAAGAGAAATCCAAAAAGGGACAATTTATAATAGATATTTATTTATTTTGTTACACTATAATATTCTGTTTTGTAAGAAAAATAATGTAAAGTATTTATTTGAAATGCAGGCTGGCTGTGTGGATCCATTTAGTGGAACTTATGCTTTGTATTTTTGGGGGGTTTGAACATTGTTTATTACTTTTTGATATTTTAACGTTGCAAACTCAAAAGTGGATGGGGGATTGTCTGAAACAAGGCGGCATTTTGTAAGGCTGCTGGCCTGGAAAGGGTTGCTGATGGACCAAAGGAGCCCCCCACCAGGAGCTGGGCTGCAGAAAATCCGTGGAACAGCCCAGCACACTGCTCTGAACTTCAGGTGTTGAACTTTTTACCTAAAGGGCACAAGAGATCAGGCCAAGACTGCAGCCAGCCTGAATTTATAACCCAGGCAGCAGGAGCAACAGGCTTCAAGCCAGGAGTCATGAGGAAGTGCCAAGTCTGATTTCCAGCAACCTCTCCTGGAAAGCTATGTAAAAGGCACATAAATGTTTCCTTCTTCCCTCTTTCTCAGGGCTTTCCACAGCCCCCTTCTTAATGTCCCTGATCCATCACAAGTGCCTTGTGTTTCCTGGCATCCCATCCACCTGCAGGAGGAAGCAGGGCAACAAAAGAGTAGTTGCAGGGGTAGTAGGTGGCCCAGTACATTTTGGTTGTGTCCTGGTGTAGTGGCAGGTGAGTGCAGTGGGAAGCAGGAGGCTGGTAGGCCTGAGGAGGTGGGTGCTTTATTTATTTCCATATGGGCAGATAAATACCAGTGCAGGGCAAGGAGTGTTCCCTATTCTGAAAATGCTTTGTTTATAACCAGTAGGTCAGATCTGAGCTGTAATCTCCTGTAATTCCCTGAATTGCACTCTATTCTCATGAAGTCTTCTAGACTTAGGGAAGGGGAAATGAGCCCACCTGGCTGATGCTGGTCGTGTGGGAAGCCACCAGCGCAGGCTGCTTCCTCTCCTTCTGGCTTCCTGGAGCAAATGCATGTAATCTGGTTTTTCCTCATCCATGTATTTCAAATGGGCATCCCACATGACTCACTAAGTCGTGGTCAAAAAGCCACGTGAACTCAAATGAATGCAAGTGGATGAGAATGAGTAAACCTGGTCTCTACTATAAAACACTTTTTTTAGGCCCCCCTAACACTTAATAATAGCACAGTTGGTGGCTGAGGGGAAAGGGGAACTGGCTGCAGCTGTTACAATTGGGGTTTTTTTCTCCTTAGCTCCCTAAGTGTCAAAGGAGGAAGTAATGGTTTGTCCAAACTTTTCCACTATTGCAGCTTCATTTCTTCCTCCAGGAGGGAAGAGGCCAGGGGAGAAGAAGGTTTTCCCCTGGGTTTGTGGAAGGTAGGAATGGGGTGGAGAGCCCCTGGCACCCTTCTTGAGCAGGCTGTGTGGCCTCAGCCCTTGCCATTCTGCAGAGTCTGCACTTGCAATTTAGAGCAGTTTATTTGAGTTTTAACATGAGGTTTCTGCTAGTGTTTAGACTAAGGTTTTGTTGTTTGGTTTGTTGGGGTTTTTAATAAAAAAAAGAAACTAATCTCTTGCAGAAACGGGGAGTTTGGACATGGGTAAAGAAAAGGATTTCCTGAGGGAAAAGAGATAGGCACAAGGCCAGTGAGAAATCTATTCAAACCCAAGAAAATGGCAGAGATTATCTATTATTGTTTTCTATAAGCTGATCACCTGGAGTGTGGGAAAGCAGGGCTTGGAGTCATGAAAGTATCTCTTTATGTGTGGGACTGTGGTTTCTTTTTCTTTTTAGCTGAATATAGAATTTTTTAAAGCTTTTACAGGTTTCTGCTTACGAGTATGATAGGTCCAGAAGCGGGCTTACAAGTAAAATTCTGTACAAGATTTATTTTTCATTCATGATATCAGAATGAGAACACAACATCCAGATACAGAACACTTAAAACCAACACATGTACTTACCTTCACGCTATACAAAGCCATCTGCTCAGATGCAGTGCCATAAAAGGCTGTATGCTACTGCTGTGGTGTTTGGCTTCACGTAGCAATGAAATGAATACAAGGATACAGGCTGTGGATAATTAACTGGCTGATAGCTATGGGGGGAAAAAAAGAATATGAAAAAGATACTGACCACCTTTTGTGGAATAAACAAAAGCATGACTGAGGGACTCAGAAGTTTTGACTATGAATGATGAACATCGTAACTGCTGTTACAGGATTTCTTTGTGATTATTTTGTGCTTGTCTGTCCAGTTACTTCTGTTAACAATTTGTAAGCAATTCCTTGGAGGTTATATTTCAAATGGGTTTATTCAGATACCTAGTATTTGTTTTAATAAATGTGTGATTTTAATAAATGGGTGGGTGTGATCCCCAACATCTTTTGTCTGCTGTGGCCCTGCATGGCTGTAGGTGAGGTAGGTGTGGAGCTTGAGATGAGAAATAGAAATAAAACTGGTAGGATATTTAAGTGAAATAGACTGCTCTATTTTGCTGCTCCAATACAAGTGATATGAAGCAGGTTAACTTTGTAAGTAAATGGAAGCAGACCATATTTTCAAAATAAATTCCACAAGAATGTTCTGAGCTACTACTGCCACCGAAAAAAAAAAACAGTCTAGGATTTTTACCTGTTTTGAGGCTGGGCAGTTGTCAGTCTCACCCAACTCTGCCTTTGGCCACTTAGTGTCACTGCATTTTGTCTAGCCTAGGGCAAGTGGTGTTGATGCAGGGTATAATTTCTCCTAACTGATGGAAAAGAGGCAAGAGGGAATGCCACCTTCCTGCTTGCCTCTCATGTAGATAAAACTGGCTCTGGGTAATGTGTTTCTCATTATAAAGTAAATGTAGCCTGCATCTCTCAGCTTTGGGATCCTTTGACCTTGACATTAGCCGATTTGGGTTAAGGTTTTAACTCATGTAAGAAGTGTCCTTTTTAACTGTTGAGATATAGATAGATAGATAGATACATAGATAGATAGATACATACATACATACATATAGATAGATATAGATATATATATAAAATGACGGTTCTTCAGGCTGTATAAAATGTCCATGTTTCTGTTTTGGCATGCCAGGCAATTGCAGAGATGTATTGTGTTGGTATTTTTTTCTGCCCAGATACTGGGTTCCTGGTTCTAAAAGAGCAGTAAGATGCAAGCGAATTGGCCCCAACAGCTCTGGCTGAAGATATGACTTTGAAGTGTAGCTGAAATGCTTGCCTTAGATATTTTACAGGCACTGGCTGAAATAGGAAGAATATTCTTCTTCTGAAACCAGTGCTGACAGAGGCATGGGACTAAATTTGTACAGTGAAAAGAAACTTTGTTTTGGTGATAGACCTTTGAAAGCGTCATTCATCAATTCTCTGTTGCATGACCCTGGGGGAATGATTCATCTAAATACCACACCAGTAAATTTTCTTAGGAAATCAGGCATGGAAGAAAATATAACCCATTGTTTTTCATTCACTTTTCAGCACTGAGCCCCTGGAAATCAGCTGAAACAAGAGAATTGCACTAATTGATTGCATTTTTCCCCTTTATAAATGAGACTATCAAGTCAGGCAAATACAAATCAAGTGTATTTTTGTTTTCACTCTCAGTACACCAGAAATTGCTCATATTTTTGGAAGCCATACAAAGGGTCTTCTAATATCTCTGCTGCTTTCATCTTTGGACATATAAAGCTATGTGTGAAAGGAGCAGTGAATACTTGTCCAGCTCTTTGTGGATGGACTCTGTTGTAGTCTGCTCAACTTTGAGAAAAGCCACCCAAAATTTCTGGGAATCCTGAGAGAATCCTCAGTCTAAGACGTCTGTACAATACTAACAGAGTTTTAAATTCCCTAGTGTGTCAGAAGCTGTGGTCCTTAACCACCCTAAGGAAAAAGGAGAAAAAGGCAGCTTTGTCTAGTAAAAGAGCAGGCTAAGGTGGAATGAAAACCTTGCAGAAAAAAAACCTACTCTTCTTAGTAAAAAAAAAAAAAAATTTCAATCATATTATTTTATTTGATATTATCCTTCATGTAAATTACAGAAAGCCCAGGTCTCATCATAAACACCCAGGCTTACATTTTAGTTTAAAGAAACCAATTTGCCTTGAGCCTTCCTTGTTTACAGGAATGTAGCTATTTTCATAAATGAGATTGTGGTGGATTTTAGCTGCCCATCATCTGAGTAACAGGAAATATCATTGTTTGCTACAGGTTCCTCTCTAAATACCAGAACCTATACACAAAGAGGAAAAAGGGGGAAAGTCCTAGTGTAGTTTTCTGAAAATCTTTGCATACCTACTTTAGAATGGTTTGATTTTAAGGGTATTAAATGTAGGCTGCCTACTTTCTAGGATTTATTAATAGAAATAAGGTGTCAGTTGTCTACTCAATACTTCAGCATTTATGTATATAACTTCAACATTTCTTTCTGAAAATCTGTATTGTAACAATTTCTGACCACATCAAGACAATTGGAAGACATTCCTTGGAATCTAGCTCAGGTTGCACAGGGAAACCAAGACCTTGCTGCATCACTAAGAGAAAGTGCTGAGCTCCCTGCAGGCTCCACTGGGGTGGAAACCTTCTGACTAGGATGCAAAACAAAAAGGGGCCACATCCTGGGTCACAGGTAATAACATCCCAGGCTGAAAGGATTTGATGTACCACGCTCTCCAGCAGGCTCTGGCCCAGCAGAAGGAACTTGTGGTCATCGTGCGGTTTTAATTCCTCTAGTCTCAGGTTTGTGACTCTGAATCACTCTGCTGTGGATCTGGCAGATGTGGGTTGGGAGGCTTGGAAAAACTGAAGCCAGAAACTGCCAAGAAACAGCATCAGTCATCAATAGAGAGACAAATGTTTTTCCTGAAAGGTGAGCAAGAAGGCTTGGGGACCCCATACCTGATTCTCTACAGCTTCCTTCATTCCCTTAGTACATTTATTCTTTGTTTGCTCTTTTTCTGGTCCATGGGATCCAGACCTGATGCTGAACTATCAGTGCAATATCTCTGCTTCAAACAACAAGTTTGTTTTTTGTATTCCTGTTTCTTGACTCAGCCACCTATTTTGCCTCTCCTGGTTGTTTCAAGGTTGTTTCCTCTCCCTGGTGCTGTTCTGTCTTACCACACCTTTGAAGATGCTGTCCACCTACCTGGATCACCTCTCTTCTGCTGGGCACCTCTTGTTCTTCTCCAACTAGGGTAGTCATAGGGCTGAGCTGGGAAATGGGAGCTAGGGAGGAAGGAGGGAAGGAGAGAAAAGAGCAAAAGGGCACACACAGAGCCTGAAGGCAGGAGAAGAATCTCAAAGTGCAGCCAAATGGGGAAATAATTTTCCCAGGAAAACTCTCAAGTTGGCAATTTGTTAGAAAACATGATCTTAGGACTTGGCTGCTTCCAGGAGTAAAACTTCTCGCAGAATTAGCTTTGGAATATGAATGTTACCTGCAATCTGTACATACCACTCTGCGGCCTGTGACTCCTGCAGGCATTAGCAACAAAGTGGCTTGAGAAGTTTGGCCAGTTGGACAACCAAGCCACAGAGATGCTTGGTGAAAGTAATTCTAGGAGTGCTTAGAAAGAGAACCCCTTAAGACTTGAGCAAGTGTCCTGTTTTGTGAAGTCTGCACAGTTAATTACCAATGGATGGGAGCAGTTTGCATTCCTTTTTGTCCCTTGATGGCCAGCATATGACAGACATGAGGCTGGCTATGGGTAATGCAGCCAGGGAAGATAAGGACTGGGCACAGCAGGGAGCTGATGCTGCAGGAGGGATCTGGCACTGGATATCACTTTGTGTTCCTCAATTGATTTCTGGTAAAATTCCCATAACTTCCTAACAGAAGTACACATGCTACCAACAGAAAATGAGGGGAATGAACCTTTCTGGTGATAACCTTCTCTCATGGAATTTTCTAGTCGAATGTCTGCCCCTCTTGGCTCAGCAGTGAGTCTGAGCTTGCAGCCAGGAGTGAGCTAACGTTTCATTTCCTCCTCACTCTTTCATCTACAGGCTGTGACCAGGAGCAGGATGCCCCTTGATCTCTGGCAGAACTGAGAACAACAAACACAAACCACCAGAAAGTGAGGGAAATACAGTGCTATAAAGCTGCTGATGAACTGTCTTTCTCTTCACTAGTAATCCTCCTCTTTGGCACCAGCAGAAATAGCGAAATTCAAGCCCAAAAAAGAGAGAAAGTTGTCTCTTCAATTTAAGCATAGGGCAATTAGGCAGACTATGACAGTTGTTTTTTTCCCTTCAGAAAGTAAGAATTAAGTAATTAAGGTGACACTCTCCAGTACTCACAGTCCAAACATGCTGCTTTATCTAAAACTTTGAAAGCACTGAGGTCTGGCTTGGACAAGCAGTCCCCTGGGACAGTTCTGTTTAAACAAACAACTGCATCTTCCAGCAACTTTAATAAATGACTGAAAAGAGAAAACCATCTGGCTTCTTTTGGTGAGCAAAGTTCAGAACTATACAAAAGAAAAGCAAAAGTTGGGGAAGGGGCATGTGGGAAAAAAGCTGGACAGATTCTGTTTCTATAATCTGACCTGTTGCCAGGACCTGTTGCACCAGAGATGTTAGTGCCATTTCTGTATGTTGTTATTTTGTATGTGAGCATGTAGGTTTTCCTCCACAACACGCAGCTGGCCAGTAGGATCCTTGCCCAAGTAAAAAATGCAGTGAGACTCAGAAGGTAAAGGTTCTTGCTGTAATCAAAATATCTGAGCCCAGTTTTGTTGCCTGGACAATGAAGAGCTTCTAGAAGGGAAGAAGTGGTCATTATCTAAGATGACTGCACCAATCTCCCCTATTATATAGGAAAGAAATCGAAGATGTACCTCCACAAAACTCTTTACATGTGTAACCCTCCACCGATGCTTGCACCTGGGTCTGCTTTCGCACCTCCAACCAGGCTCTGGGGATTGACAGAAAAGAGCAGATCTGCTCTGCTAAGTCTGCTGTACCTTGGGAGTAAGATACACATTGCAGTGGTTGGTATTTGTGCTGGTTGCTTAGTGTTAGCTATGCTTTCACTTTGCTTCCTTGTGCCCCCATGCAGCTGCCCATGTGCATTGAGCATATTCACCTCCATGGGCTCTCTGGCCTTTCTAAGCCAGGAAAGACCCCTGATGAGATCAGCAGCATTAGCTGCATCTCTCTTGTCCTCACCTGTCCTTTCTCGTCCTGAGTTCCTTGCTCCAAAATCTCTGCTGTTTGTTTTTGTAGAGGTTTCTGAGTTTAAAAAAGTTCCTGAATATGATTGGCAATTCTGACCCCAGCAAAGGGAACATAAGTGAGTTGTCATTACTTTCTCTGCTCCATGTCATAGAGTTTGCTCTGGAACATCTCTCAGCCAGCCCCTGGGAGCTCACTCCTAGCCCAAAACGCTTCTGCCTTGCTGGCAGTAGGGACACCCCTTCTGCCCAAAAGCAGAAGTCTGGGACAGAGGAGGCTGGGATAGGATCAGGCATCAGGGGAGAGAAGTTGAAAACCCCTGAGGGACCCTGTGGAAAGGCTCTGACTTGGTGGCGTGCACTGGTTTCACTGCCCCGCTCACTGCTTGCAGTGCAAGCTGGTGCTGCAACTAGAAATGAGAGGCTGGATGGAGCCTCTTCCCCTAATGCCAGGAGGTGCCAGGAGGGGTGTTCTGCAGTACATCTCACCTTGTATGGAATTCATCTCCAAAATGGGAGAAGGGAGGGGTGGAACTGTAAGAACTCATAGAGCTTATGAGAACTAGAGAACTTGACGCTGCTGGCCTGATGGAGGGAAGAGTCAAAGTCATAAACAGCAGAGATGAACACAGACTGGTACTTGCCTCTCATATTTTCCTGTAAAATAGCCTTCTCCCTTTCTTACAGAAAGCCTGTGTAGAGTGCAGTGGGTATCCTGCTGTAAGCACAGCTTGGAACCTCACATGGTGCTTGATCTCAACGCTGGGTTGCCATGGGGGCAGGAGCTGCACTGTGCACTTTCACAGTGAACCCCTTGGGCACAGGGCATCGCCTCTGTGCACCAGAGCACCGTCACACCCCCGGCTTTCCCTTGCTGGAATTATATCAGATGCAAACACATCTAGGGTGAGGAGACTTCAGCCAAACCTGCTCCCTACAATGACTCCTTTCACAATCCACTTGGGGGGTCTGGTTTGCTTGTGGGTTGTGGCAAAGCAGTGGCACCTGCAGGTGTCTCCACACTGCTCTCCTGATGGGGAATCATCTCCTGCTCTTGCTTGGGACTCCTCTGTGCCACATCCAAGGGAGGAAAGTGATCTTCCTGAGGACTCTGGAATCGGAACCAAGTGCGGTGTCCAGAAGCCTCAGAGGCAGTAATCCACAGGCACTTCCCTTCCTACCATCCCTTTCCTGCCAAAGAGAAATGGAGCAGGGTCTGTCAGGGCCTGTGGCCCCTTGTTTCTTCCCTCTCCATCAGACACCTCCCACGCATACCAGGAAGACCCCACATTTGCACCTCCAGAGGTGCAAGTAGTGGTTGTGATGCCTCCTAGCAAATCACCAGGATGGGATGAACAAGGGACACCACCAAACTTTGCAGAAGGAGGAAAAGAAGAGAAAAAAAAAGAAAGCGTGAGGGCTGTTTCCATCTCTGGCAGCCAGTGCTGCTGGCAGGCAGGGCACAATAATGATCAATGATTAACCAGTGGTGCTGCTGATTGGCCACCGAGTGTGCTGAAAAAAGGCGCCAGAATTTTCAACGGTTCCCTGGGAATGCCAGCCCCCCATTGAAGGAAATGGGGAGAGGGATTCGCTTTCCTGGGCAATTCCTTCATCCCACAATGGTTTTCCCCCTGCTCTTCTGGGCTGAAATCTGCCTCCTGCTGCACTGCGGAGGCTGCCAGCGAGTGGAACCAGCAACGGGTGAGTGGAGCACCCTTTCCCCACACCAGCTTAACTCTAGAGCAGCACCAGCCTTTCCTAGCAAGCAGAGAGACACAGATAGGAAGCTGACTAAAATATACCACATGGTGACCGGAACAGTAGCTAGTAAGCTGGGCATGAGTCAGCAGCAGCAGCCAAATTGGGTAAGGCTTGGTCAGAGAGAGCACAGAGCACTTTGTCTTTGCTCACAAGCTGTGTGCTCTGCCTGGATACTCCCTTTCTTTGTTGGTGTTGCTAAACTCCTCAGCACAGGGGATGGGGCAGGTTTGCATTTCCAGTGTCCATGTGCACACTTCTCTGGGGAGAGGCTGGAGCAGGGCATATCACTCTGCAGCCCCTCGTGCTGTCTCCTGGCTGCGGGGTGCCCTGGGCTGCTCTGCCTCCCCACAGCCCTGCAGGTGCCGGCAAGAGGGGACCGGGGGTGCTCTTGGGAGCGAGAGCTGTTTTTGCTGGGTGGTTGCTGTGCTTGCTAAAGAGCCTGCCTGCCCTCCGTTCCCATGCTGCCTTCCACCTCTCCATGGAATTGTACGGCAGAGGATAATGATGTGATGGCCACCTGCGACAACAGAGTGTCTGAAATCTCCCAGTGTGCCACACAGCCTCGTGGTGGAATTCCTTACTCCAGTGTTCTGCAAGATGGGAACAATGGGACTGGATGTTTCAAGGCACTATGGCCTTCCCTGAGTGAATTGCTTTTCCTCCTGCCCTGATTTTGGGGTTTGCTTTGTTCCTAGCTTTGAAGGAACCCATCCAATGTGATACCATCATCGTAGCAGCCCTCGGGGGAGAGGCAAATTTCTATTGCAATTTCTCGCTCTGGATGGATGTTTTGCAAGTCACCTGGCAAAAGAGAAATGGCACTTCCTTCCAGAACATGGCCACCTACAGCCCAATATACGGGCTGAGGCTGATAGGGTCATTTCAGAAGAAGGTGCGTTTCACTAGAGCAACCCCAAAGGCCTCAGCTATCACCCTTCAAAATCTCACACTTGAAGATGAGTCCTATTACAGGTGCATTTTCAATATGTTCCATCGTGGCTCCATCAGCAAAGACATACGCCTCAACATCCAAAGTAAGTTTCGCACTAACACCTTCTCTCTTTCTGGCACTCGGCTCGGGTCTCAGGTAGTCAGGAGGTGGGGATGTCATTATCCTATCCACCACATGGAGATTTTCCACGCAGCAGCATCTCCTTGGTGGATAGTGTTCAGATTGCCGCCCGGAATTATTACCTAACCAACTAACCTTTTAATTGGACAACAGATGACACGTATACTAATCAATTCTCCTTATAAAAATTGCAGAATTACTGTTCCACATGTGGTTTGTGCCATATTGTGTACCTGAAAGCTTTCAAGTAAAAATTTGCTTTTATATTCACTCTAACATTGTTTGGGAAGATCGGTTCTGTTTTCTAGGCAACACTTTCCTCAGGGGAAGTGAAGGCAAATAAGCCAGCAGATGCTTTTGGATAAAAACCTTGTACAGAGAGATAAAACCCACCCAGCTTTGACTGTAAACTCACCACAGAGTGTAAAAAGCATCTTCTTGTTTTGCTGCCAGCAATTTCTGAGCTCACAGTGGAATTCCATTCCCTCCTACCCACTGAGGGTCACCTCACTGCAGTGTGCTCAGCAACAGGAAAGCCTGCCCCCAACATCACATGGCTGCATGAGAGAGGCCTGGAGGAGACACCTGAAATACACCACATCCAAAACACAAACGGAACAATAACCGTGGCAAGCAGACTTACCTTCTCTGCCAAGCACCTCCATGCCTTGTTCTGCCTCCTTGACCACCCACAAGGAAGGAAAGTGAAGGCACTTCACCTGGAAAAAGGAGGGGAAGGTAGGCTGCAGTTGTGTGGAGATGTGTAACGTGTAGTGGGGTGCGCTTAGGGAAGGATGTGCAATTGTGGGAGGGCAGCTTGTGGGAGGGCAGCTTGAGGACACAGGTCTTGCTAGACAACTTTCTGTGAGGCCAGATCTCATTGCTAGATGATGACGTGATGCGAGTGGGGGAGTGGAAAGAGCGTCACGTCCGTCCCGATCGCGTCCTTGTCGGAGCAGCTCGGGTGGTGCCACACAAACACACTAGGACACACTCTGACACACCGGAATTGGTGGATACACGCAGCCACTCACACACACAAAGCCGGACAGCTCCTGCAGTGTCACCAGGGACAAAGAGGCGGGAGGGGTCCTTTGTATAGTGTTCTGAGGGTTTACTGGGGTCCCCGCTCAAAGGGATCCAGGGACAAAGAACACAGAACACTGAGGGGTCCAGGGTTTTATCCGGGGCGGCACCGGGGGTGGGCAGAACATCAGAGACCAATCTTCTGGGGGCCAAGGGGTGCAGAGGACGTGGGGAGAAAGAACAGTGACCACTGGGGAAGGCGAGGGGTGGAACAAGGGGACCGGGAACCAGTGGGGTATTAAGGAAAGGAGAACTATCTGGAACATGGACTTAAAAGGGGTAAAGGGCGTGGTCTTAGACCTCTGAGCCTGCCCACCAGCAGACTTCCACTGTTTTGGGGCTCTGTGGCTCCTTGGTCATTCCTGCGGTAGCCTCAACCACTGCAACAAGATGAAGATTTCAGGATTTGAAACCCTCCAGAAGACTCTTCCCTGTAGTACCTTTGTATGTGTGTGGTGGACATGTGCATATATAGATGGGATAAATACGTATATTTGTGCACACACATGTATATATGGCTCTGTATGTTTACATTTCTACTTAATGATTTATTTAGAGCAGCAGTACCCACAGCTGGAGGGTACCAGCAGAGCAGGCTCACATAGATGATCTTGCTGGAGGATATGTGTCAGGAAGGATGGGACACTTCTCTTGTGATAAAACTTCTTTCAACAGAAAGAGAAACGCAAATAGATCAAGAGTAAAAATTCTGGGGTTTGATACCCCTGATACCAGGGAAGTGTGAGACATTATCAGATTTATTTCAAAACATAAAAAAATCCTTCAGTAGAGGACCTTTGGTAGAGTTGTATTGTTACAGTGTTCCTTTCTCTCCTTCAAAGAATAAATGGGCACAAAATGCTGAATGTTGCATTCTCAGTCCCAGCCCCTGGAAGACGACACCAGAAACAGGTTGGCATCACTTCATGTTCTGTGTGAACTTACTGGTTTCTTTTTGTAGATGTTAAGAAGAGCACAATCATCATCACATCGATATTAACAGCTGTGTTGCTCTTATCAGTCTTGATATATTGTGGCGTGCAACTGAATAACAGCAGAAGGAACAAGTAAGAACAGTTTCCATTTTCTTGCAAATGATGTGGCTTGCCTCTGTTCACCTTGCAATTTGCCTTTTTCCTTGGGATTTTTATATATCTGTTCTGGAAACTCAGCTAGCTCGTAACAGCATCTTTAAAATAGCACAATTCACTCTAAATGACAAGGGGTATACTAAGCATCATGGGACTAATTGATGCTGTGGTTTTTTCCCAGGCAGAAGACACATGGCGCACCCACAACTCCTGCAAAGGAGACAGGCTCACAGCAAGACCTAGGTGACAGAGCCTCTGAGAGCCTGCACACACCGAAAGAGCAGCACATCACTTACCAAAACGAGGTAACACAAACCCCCAAGGCTTCTAGTGATTATTCGCATCCTCCATCAGGGGTCTCTGTTTCTCCTGCCGCGTCTTTGCTGCATGGGACAGCCACACCGGGTAGATGACACAGCATGTGCCCCATTTAACCCCCAGCAAAGATCAGGAAAAACTGCTTAATGTTTTGCACCGCTGGCCTGGAGGGTGCAGGAGAAAAGTTAGTCAAAGTTATTTTGGTGCAAAGGCATGGAAGAGGCACTGGAAATGTCCAGGAGGGCAGATGAGATGTCCCTTCTGGACAAGGCCAGGGAGCCCTGCAGAGCTTGGGTGCTGTAAAGAGCAGCCTCACACACAAGTTTCCCCACTGGGAAGGGTCTGCCCTGCCCTCCTCCTGGTGCAGACACCAAGGTGCTTTGGAGGGCTGCTGGCATCCACAGACAGAACCAGTAAGTGGTCACAGCAGGGAATCCCTCCCCCTAGACACTTTGCTCTGACATCCCACGTGTTCCCTGTTTTCCCTGCAAGCTCCTGGTGGTCCTGTGCTGTAACTGGGAACGCTCTTGTCTACTCACCACTTCTCTCTGCCACGTAGTGTAGAGCTCTGCAGTGATTACTACACCACTCTGCTGGGTCTCTTGCAGAAGCAGACGCCAGGCTCCACACTACGCAAAAGGTGGAACGGAAACGTGGGATTGAGAAAAGGTTGGAGGCCCTTGTTTTCAGGGGAAGCAGAGAACCTGAACAGCAGCTTCCAAAATGAGTTGAAGAGTGGACCTGCTGGGTTATCCATCAAGGAGCTTGGCTGCTCTCCCGTGAAGCAGGACGGAGAGGCAATGGCATGTGAGGCAGTCCAGGTGACGCCCCAGCCCAGCTGCTCCCCAGCCCAGCAGAGGAAGGACAGACACCAGCCAGCTCCACAAGCCCAGAGGAGCACAAAGGCCCTCGGGCTGCTCAGGAGCCCACACTAAGGACTCAGAGGAAGGGGCAGCTTGCCCAGACCCCTCCCAGGGGTGTCCCAGGAGATCCTAAGCCCTAGGGTCTGTGTGGGAAACCCATCCAGATGAGTCCATCAGTGGAGCACCTTCTGAACTCAGGACATCATCACTGCCTCAGGGCTATGGACACATGATGCCATGCAAATGAAGTGCACTTGGAGACTGCACTGGGCTGTCATGGGATTCTTAGGGAAGGAGACAAAGGTGGGAAAGGGAGGAATCAAGGGCATCTGGGAATAAAAAGCCTGGGAAAATGGATGGATGAAGGAATAAAAGGGTCTGGTTTCATTTATGCAGGAGGCTGGTCACTACACTTGTCTGGGCTGGCCCAGTGCCCTGTCACCACGGTCTCTTCTGTCTTCTCATTAAACTCCATTTCTGACTCTTCTTCTGGATGAGGGACACCTCAGCTGGTGTACATGTGTGTAGGGGGCCCTGATGTCAGCAGCTGGGCCAGGACCAGGGGCCCCGTGTGCCCGGGTGCCAGCAGCTGGGGAGACCTGAGTGAGACAGGCCAAGTGCCAGCCACCAGCCTGGACCAGGGCCAGAGCCTGGGTGTCCCTGGTGTGGCACCTGGAGCAAGCACGGGTGAGCCTGTGAGGGCCAGTGGGGCTCGAGCCACACCAGCCGGTGAGTAGGGCACATGTCCCAGGAGGCTCTTTGATGTCTCACAAGCAATCAGGCAGAAGGATCTGTGCTCTGTATGGGTCAAGACCAACAGAACCAGACCAAGACTGGTATTTGGGGGGAAAAAAAAAAAAAAAGAAAAAGAAATGAGATTATTCTTTTGAGGCCTTGATCTGGGAAAGTTCCCCTCCAGCTCTGTGTGTCATTACACGAGGTGTTTCAGAGATGTGCTTCCAATGTATTTGCAAAGGCTCCTCTGACAGCCTCTGTGGCGGTGCAGCCTCAGCGCAGAGCACTGTCTGTGGTAAGCACACAGTACCCTCTAGTGGGAGACATCCCCAGTGCACGGGACAATGCCGTCAGCGAGGCTCCCATTGAAACAGTAACTCACCGGCCCCCTGCTTTTCCTCTTGGGACTTTCAAATTCTCTTTGGTCTTTTGGTATCCAGCAACCCTATCTCTGGTATCAAGACATTACAACTACCGTATCCAAAGTCGTGCCAGGATGAAATGACTCTGTGAGGGTTGCCCAGCAGCAGGCACTGACTGTGGTTGCCGGAAGAGAAGATGTTGAAAGGGACTGACGAAGGAACTGGGCACTGGGTTTCAGTTCTTCCTTGCTCTCCTGGAGAAAGAGGTCTTTCCAAGGACCAGGGAAGGGCAGGTGGAAATATTCCCAAGTCTGTTCTCCACACTGCCAGGCTGGCCAGCACTGGGTGAAAGAAGGTGCCGTGGTAGAGAGAACTGGGAATGGCAGGCGTTCGGTTGTACCTGACAAGGCAGCCAGACTGCCCAAATTCCTCTGACAAATTCTGCCCAGGGTTGCCTCCTGACACAGCAGGATTTTCTGCAGCTGAGCTGCTTGGTAAATGGACCTTTAGAAAGTAATCTCAGGCTTCTTGCCCAAGGGACCTTGAGAAGTCAAGCTCAAGTGATGTTTTAAGCAAGGGTTGCTCAGCATTTAAAAGACAGCCATTCCTTGCTTTCTGAAAATCCTCTACTGATTCAGCTTGCCTTGAAGTGTGCCATGTTGCATGCATGTGGGTCACAATGAGGGGCTACAACTTGGTATTCCTCAAATGAGAGTTCCCTGATATTAAATGCCCTTTTTTTCTCTGTAGAGAAATCATCTCTGTTTTTTTCCCAATGGTTGGTTGTCATGGTTGTTTGTGTGATCTTGTGTTGTGGCTGTGATTGGAAGTCATCACTGTATGCATATGAACACAAGGAAAAACAAACAGGCGAGTGAGTTATAACTACTGCTTTTTCCCAGAAAATGAAAATTGTTCAAAGAAAATGTGCAGGTTCTGTACTGTGAGAGAGCAAGCAGTGGTACTGTGTTGGGGTGCACTACGTGCTGGAAGAGAGATAGGCCCTGAGGGCAGGAGAGAGGGCTTCTTTCTTGGACCCAGAGGTGATCCTGGGAGTGCATCTAGGCCACCAAGGATGGGCTGAGAGAGGATTGTGTGTTTCTAGACAGTGTTGGACCTATGAGATGTGATAATTGTAGTTTGTGACCTTATAGGGTATTGTTTACTTGTTACTATAATAGGCCTCTGTGGCGGTTCAGCCTCAGCGCAGAGTACTGTCTGTGGTAAGCACACAGTATCCTCTAGTGAAAAGGAATTATATCTCATTTAGCCAAGAATCTTGAAGTCCCCTGAACTTTGTAAGGAGTCATGTCCTAGTTAGCTAAAGAATTTATGTGGGGGGTTTTGTACTTTGTTTTTACCTAAATTTGTGTTTAACTTAGTGTCAGTAGAATACGATTAAAAACCCAGGATAATAATAAACAGCTGAACTTGAACCTGCAAAAAAATAACTCCAGGGACCTACACACTTCAGAAAACTTAATGAATAGAGGATTGTTTAGCTACAGAAGCAAATTCAATAGAGAATTGTTTAGTTAAGAGGAGTTCTGGGTTATCTTTAACTAAAGGTAAATGTAGTGTCTTAGTAGTGACTTAGTACAGTAAGATAAAAAACTAGAGGTCAGCAGAAGTGAATTACGCATGTGTTGGGAGCTGTGAACATGGAAGTGTCATCCAGAGATGAAGATAATAATGAAGACCCTCTGATGAAGTAACGAAGCCCCCTAATCAAAATAATAACAGGAAAAGGACACCATATGGCAGCCTTGCTTCACACCAAGACAACACTGGAGACAACACCTCTGATGTAATAGGCTGGGCAGACTCTGGGAGGAGCTATAAGGAAATCCTAAGTGTTAAAATTTCTTTAAACCCCAAGGAACTGTGTCTGGTGGGACATGCTCATGGCAAAAAATTCCCAGCATGTCTCCAGCACTGTAATAAAGGAATTCCCAATCTAACAGAATTTGGCTGTTGGATTTAAGTTCTTTAATTCACTAGTTGGAGAGATCCCCAATCCACTCACTGAAGGGAAAACACCTTCAGTGAGTCTTCCATTAAAATAGTAACTCGCCAGCACTGTGTTTTTCCTCTTTGAACTTTCAAATAGTCTTTTGGTATCCAGCAACCCTATCTCTGGTATCAAGAAATTACAACTACCATATCCAAAGTCATGCCATGATGAAATGACTCTGTGAGGGTTGCCCAGCAGCAGGCACTGACTGTGGTTGCCGGAAGAGAAGATGTTGAAAGGGACTGGTGAAGGAACTGGGCACTGGATATCAGTTCTTCTTCGCTCTCCTGGAGAAAGAGGTTTATCCAAGGACCAGGGAAGGGAAGGTGGAAATGTTCCCAAGTCTGTTCTCCACACTTCCAGGCTGGCCAGCGATGGGTAACAGAAGGTGCTAGAGGATGTGTGGATAAATACATGATGCCAGAAGTTTATGTCCAAAAGGAGACAGAGGAGTCCTGTAACTTTATTTGAATAAAGGGAGAGGCCATGGGGCATTTCCCCTGGGCTCTCTCAAATTGTTGGAAAACACAGCCTCCTTTCTATCCTAATTTCCCGGCCACATCACCCTCTCCCTTTCCCCATTGGCTGAGATACTTGGAAGGTACAGTACACTCATGATACACTCACTACATGTTCCCTTCTAATGTGCACACAACCCCCTTTGTATCTTTGTTCTTCTACTCTAGGTTCAGGAATTTAACAAGGCCTTGGTTGAGCAACATTCAGCGTTGAAAGGAATGAGATAGATTTGTCTTTACAAACAAATGGTGGGTCCGCTAATAGGTAAAGATAGATACTGAGAGACGAAAGAAGCAATGGGAAGAACCATAAATTCCATAGTAAAAGAAAAAGGGAGGGCATACATTAGAAGGGGGTCTGTATTAGGCGATTCAGGAAGTCTGTACCTCTCAAGTACCTCACCCAATGGGGAAAGAGAGAGGGAAATGCGGCTGGGAAATTAGGATAGAAAGGAGGCTGTGTCCTCTAACAATTTGAGAGACCCCAGGGGAATGCCCCATGGCCTCTCCCTTTATTTGAATAAAGTAACAGGACTCCTCTGTCTCCTTTTTGGACACAAACCTCTGGTGTTTGTGGATTAATTTTCCTGACAGCGTCAATAAGTAACATTCTTCTGAATGGTTCCTCCTGTTACTATCTTGTCTCTTTCTCTGGCCTTATCTCTGCATGTCTGTTTGTGAAGCCAAACTCCTCCTATTCCTTTCAATGAGAAATGGGAATGGCAGCCATTTGGTAGTACCTGGGAAAGCAGCCAGACTGCCCAAATTCCTCTGACAAATTCTGCCCAGCGTTGCCTCCTGACACAGCAGGATTTTCTGCAGCTGAGGTTCTTGGTGAATGGACCTTTAGAAACTAATCTCAGGCTTCTTGCCCAAGAGACTTTTAGAAGTCAAGCTCAAGTGATGTTTTAAGCAAGGGTTACTCAGCACTCAGAACACAATCATTCCTCCCTTTCTGAAAATCCCATGCTAATTCAGCTTGCCTTGAAGTGTGCCATGTTGCATGCATGTGGGTTACAATGAGGGCTTCTCCTTGGTATTCCTCAAATGTGGGTTTCCTGAGATTAAGTGCTCATTATCATTTTTTTTGGTAGAGTATTTATCTGTGGGGTTTTTTCGTGGTTGTCACTGATGCATGTGTGCTCTTCCATTGTGACTATGATTGGACGCCATCAATATATGAGTATAAACATAACACAAGATGATGTTTAAATACCATTTTTCAAAGTTAACTATTTTTACTGGTAAGTGGAAATTGTGGAGAGAAAATGTGCAGGCTCAGTATTGTGAGACAGTAACCGGTGGTACTCCAGCTGAGTGGTTCAGAGACTGCCGAAGTCGGGGAAGAGGTATGGGCTTGCCTCCATATTTCTTGGGGGGGGTGGGTTTAGGTTTCAGTGAATTTCTTCCCAATCTTACCAGGAAGATGCTGGAAGGGGGAGGGGGCAGCTTTCTCAGCAAATAGACAGAGATTAAGATACAAAGGGAAGTGGCTGATAGCTCCGGCATACCAATGGAATCGTTTTGGGGTTTGGGAGTTTTGAATCGGGGCGTGGGCTCTCCCCCTCACAGTTTGGCGGCTGGGGATATTGTGTGAGAAGTTTTGGGCTCTGCCTGAGACTTCGCTGGGGGGGTGGGTCCTTCCTGCCTTTCTGCCATTTTGGGGGATTAAGGAGAGAGGTAGCGTGGTGCCGCAGGAGTTGTGCATTCGGCTCCAGAACTTTGCCACGATGCAATCTGGCTACGATCCAATCTGCCTGCTTTCCCTGCTTCTGCCAGCTGCTCCTTGGTAGTGCTGAGATCGAACGCTGCCCCTGAGTTTGCAAAAGGAGCAATTTCCTTCCTTCCTTCTCTCCCGCCGCCGGCTGAGGAGATCACGGCATCTCTCTGCCTCGCCAGAACCGCCTGCGCCCCTGCCGGCCGTGGTCATAACTACACCATAGGGCAAACACGGTGCTCAGCAGGCGCGAAACTTCTGTGGCGTTGTCTGTTCTGTTCTCTTACATATCTATATCTATTTTCCAGTAAAGAACTGTTACTCCTTTTCCTACATTTTTGCCTGAAAGCCCCGTAATTTCGAAGTTACAATAATTTGGAGGGAGGGGTCATCTTTCCATTCCAGGAAGGTTCCTGCCTTCCTTAGCAGACATTTGTCTTTTAAACCAAGACATTGTGTCACCAAAAACTGGGAAATAAATTCTACAAGCAGTATGCTAGGTTAGAAAGCCAACAGTAGTTTATTCATAAAAATATAACTTATTTGGTAACAAATTGCCCCTTTGAGACTTTGATATAATTTCTTCAAAGTCTCATATCCACTTATTATATTGACCTCATCTATACAGCAGTATGCATTGCAACAAGTGATTAAGATCATGAGTAAGAACATCACAATAAGTACAAACAATTGTTTTAACCATCCTAAGTTGGGGAGCCACTAATCTACTTAGTGTACCTTCACACCAGTATAGACGGCTAGCAGCACTTAATATGGTCCCTTCCACTTTTCTTGGAGAGGCTCTTCAGTCCAGGTTTTGAGGTAGTCTCCAGATTGATACAGATGGGCTGTGATATCCAGTGTCACGGGTGCTGCCAGCACAATGTATCTGTGGAGACAGGAAAACACCTTCCTGTTGCACATAGGTAAAACCTTATAAAATGAAGGCCTTGTTACCCTTGTAAAATCATGGCTCACTCCTGTTACTTTGGCTAAGTAGAAAAGGATTCTGGGTAATGACTCAGCTGGAATAGAGGTAGAAAACAAGTTATGTAACCATAGAAAAACAATTTATATAAACATCATATGTTCACATCACGATTTATGGTGGTTGGTTGAATTATATTTGTTGTGTTTTAAAGGAATGTTACTGATAAAGGCCTAATTGCTTAAAAAGGCCTGGTTTTTGCAATAAAGGAGTTCCCTTCTGCACCTGCCTGGAGACTCCGTGTCGTTTCGTATCATAACAATTGGCACCGGAACAACAGGATATCAGATTGCAGCAAAGAGGTGGACTGCGACTGGCAATGAAGCCCCGTGGATCCAGAACAACAGGATGTCAGATTGCAGTGAAGAGATGGACTGCAACTCAGCAAGGTGGTTCTTATGACCCTGGACCCCTAGACTGCAAGCAGAAAGCGGAGCTCAGATCCTGCTACAATGACAGGGGACTTTCTTTGCGAACCACAGTCCGACGGAGAGAAAAATGCCGGCACAGCCTATAAGGTTAGGTCAGTGGTATTCACCGGACAAAGGGTCTGTCACCACGGGACTGTGAGTATCCTGTGGCCAGGGGTGTCCCGGGACTGTCGGCGCAGCTTAAAGATATGGCAACACTTCCTCCACGTTAGAGCAATTTTTATTACGGGTTAAAGAACCCTGTAACTGTTTCCTAAACAAGAAAGGCTTTGATGTTAAAAACTCCTGCTCGTAGCTGCAGCAGGTACTGCTGGAAAAGCTACTGAAAATGAACCTGGACACAGATCCAGGGAATGGACCCAGGGAATGGATCGATCCTCAACTTAGAGTAATGGACTCAAAATGCGTGCGATATTGCGGGCACTAGTGATGCCCCCCCGGAGCAGCCTCTTTGCACAGCACTCCCCACAGAGCACGGACGCTCGCCCCCAGAGCAGGATGCCCTCCCCCCACACAGCGGCCACTCTGCAAGGTGCCTCCCCCACAAGCGGCTTCTCCACTGCCCACTTCGCCAGCTGCCCCCCGACACCAGCCCCCCCAGTGGGCCAGAGGGCAGATTTATACCCTACATGGAATGATGATGCTATGGCACATCGCTGTCAGAATGCTAAGAGGACGCGTTGAAGGTCGGCAACTCACTTACAAAGACTTACTCTATTACAGTTAACAGGTGACGGTGTGTACTCACACCCCAGAATGCAGACGGACTATCCTCGCAGTATTTATGACATCATGACCCGGATCTCTGTTAAGACTAACTTTGTGTTTTCAGTGACCTCTGCATTTTGACAGGACTGTTTATTGGAGGGATTCGGAGTTGTCTGTGTGAATGTACTGTGTTTCTGCATGCAGGTAGCATTATGTAATTCCTTGCTTTGAGGCTGCTTGGGAAGGTCCAAATTCTTCTACAGAAATGCTGATATATTGCATGACTGGTACAGCTTGTCATATAAGATGTATACTGCCTTCTCAAGAATTTTGATTTAAAAATCTGATTGGACTGAATTAATACCAATTCTTTGCTCAGTTACAATGATGTTAGCTGTTACCACGACAATCAGAAACTTGTACACCTGGAAAAATATTTGCCCCTCCCAGCATCACTTATTATGTGGCCCCTTAGAAAATTCAGTAGGTCCCTCCTTGGATATCTTTCGGGTGGATAGTAACGGACCAAAATATGAAACCACAGCAATTAACTTTAAGGCCTTATGTCAAAACATTGCATGATTTACAAGAGTTACTGGGAGCAACTAGCTGGGCAAGGCCCATGGTAAATTTAGCCACTCACCAATCAAGCATTCCTTTGCTCACTTCCCCATTAATGTTATCTGCAGAAACTGTTCGAGGTTTATATATATTAAGCTCACGATTCTCCACTGCAAAAGCAGATAGACTTGTGCCAGCTTTACCACTTCACTTGCTTTTTTACCCCACAGCTTTAATAAAGTAATTTTATTGTGAAACTTTCGCCATAAAGAAACGTGACAGCATTTCAAATCAGTACAGCTATTTAGTGATTCAAGTGTAGTTATTCTTCCTTGCCACTTATAAATTGAAATTGGACTTGATATCAAAACAATTTAAGTACGTTGATGGACCACAAGTGGAGTAAACAGTAGCACACCCCTTTAGAATCATCTGAAACCATGGCTTTGTAGCTTTTTATGTACATGTGTCAGTCTTATACACCCACTAACCTAACAGAGTTTCAGGTGCAAAACTCATGGCAGTATTATATAACCAGGTCCTTGATGTTTTGTCCTTACATATTTATATCCCAATAGCTTTAGTAGTCCAAGCTCAAATCTATTGTACAGGCAATCTCCAAAAATTGTCTTACCATCTGTGAACTAAGCAGGTTTTAAGTGCAATTTGCCAAGATTTTTCTGAGTAAAGCTGCACTTTAAAAAACTCTGGCAAACTTATGCTTATACTAGACAAATACTGACCATGACCAGGTGTTTTCAATACTGTTTATAGTTACCATGAGCTATTCTCAAATTAATTTATGTAAAACCCTAGAGTTTCATGTTGCTGCTATTTCATTTACAAATCAGTGGTTTGCTTGCATATTGTTCATTGATGTTCAACTGTTAAATGACAAATTTTTGGTAGCTTTCCTGTAACGATGGAGTCAAAATGAGTTAAATTCTGTTGTATTTGAAACTTTTAAAGGAACACTCAACTTTGACTTTAGTTTTGTTAAATTTAAGTGATGTTAAGGGGAAGATTTGTTGCTTTTAAGCTCTGTTAAGTTTAAGTTCGATTAAGGTTAAATCTGTTAAGTTTAAGTGTTGATCAGTGTGAGTTCTGCTTTTTAAAGTTCTGTTAAGTTCTATTAAGATTAATTTCTGTTCAGTTTCAGTGATGTTTACTTTAGGTTCTGTTAGGTTTACTTTCTGTTACGTTTAAGTGACATTAAGTTTGAGTGAAGTTAAGTTTAAGTTCTGTTGAAATGTGCAGATACAGTTGAAAAGATACAGTTCTTTTGTTATAGAAATAAGATGGAACCAACTGAAACAATTATGATGGAGAATTAGTAAACAACTATTTCAGAATATAAGATAATAAGTTGTGTAAAAATATGTGAAGATACGGTTTATTAGATCCTTAATTTCATCGACAATACTACGGGTATAAATGTTCTACATTGGTCAATTAAGATAATTATTTATAACAATCTTTGCTGTTTTATCTTCCGTAGGTAGCACAGAAGAATGAGTAACAATTCCGAGTAATGGATACTATTAATTGTAAGCTGTTTAATGTTTTCTTGCTTGCTTTTATTTTGCTTTATTGTCATATATGCATAGATGAATGGAGAAGTATACTCTCGATTTTTTAGAACACTTACTGTTGCTGTATTAACGATTCTAGTATGTTGTTAATGTCACAACATGAATTCACTGACCTTTTATAAAGGACATTATCCATAAGATCTTATTTGATGTTGCACATGTGCATTCCTTTGGTTGCACTTTGTTCGTGGTACCATTGACTACTTAGCTAAAGATAAATGATAAAGCCAGCTGCTTTACAGACTTTCACATACCGTTGTGTAACTATCTGCAAGACATGTATCATTTTAAGAAACTTGCCCAACTGATGTTAATAGAGGCTTGTTTGTAGGATATGTTAGGGAAACCCTTCCAGTTAAGGCCTTGGCTCTGGCCAAGCCCTGGCCTTAGCTTGTTGGAAGTATGCCAACAGACCCAGGTGTTTCTGCACTAAAAATATAATCAGGTCACTTTGACTTGCCGATTTGGGCTTATATAGGTTGGACCTCCTTTCAAGGTAAATTTAGTAGCCTTGCCCAGGAAAGATTCTCCAGGTCCTCATTGTGAAACAGGGCTCACCAGCTATTACAGACTCTGAGTGATGGCATTGATGACGTATCGTTGTCCTGGGTTGCAGTGTATTCTATTACCATCCTCATGAGCTGTTGAAACCAGGTAGGGCAGTGTTTCCTGGCCTCCTCCCTCCGGACTATCTTCTGTCAATGGCCCATCAATGCCCTGCCGCATGACTCAGAGATAACTCCCTCCGGACTATCTGCTGTTAATGAGCCCATCAACACCTGGCCTCATGACTCATCATTCTATTGTGAGATGCTCCACCCAGAGGGAGGAACCAAGCATTCCATCCTGGATATAATCTGAGATTCCAAACACCAGAGACACCCTTTCCACTGGATTCCCAGAGGACAGGAGCTACATAGCCACCACTGGACCTTCTGAGGAAGAGCAGACCCCTCTACGGTACCACCGCTTTGACAGAACTACATCCACCACTTCAGGAGAACTGCAGCCACCATCTTATCGGACTGCTACCGCCACCCTGATTAACAGGGTGTCAGGTTGTATCCTGACCATGTCAGTTTGAACCAGTGTTTTCTGCCTTTATTTTTTTCTTTAATTTCCCTATAAATTGTTATTCTGACTGGGTGCCTCCCACTGGTTTGTTTTCAAACTAGTACACCTGTGAAACAGCAAATCTCCTAAACTGCAAGTACCCTTCCAGTTACGAGGTGAAGCCTTTCCACAGAACAGTTCACCTGAGCAGGCACAGGCCTCTGCAGTGCTGCACCAATCTCTCAGCCTCAGGACAAACCCAACCAGCTCATTACAACAGAGGAGCCTGCAGCCAGAAACTTGGATTTTTTCTTTTTCAAATGTAATTTGTGCATTTAATTTACTCAAACATCTCTTCCTAGTATTGGTATGGGACATTCAGGTATGTAAGGAAATTGATAGGCTAACACCCATTTACCAATTCCAAATTTTAATGTTGAAAGAAAGGCCAATTTTCCTTTTGCTCTGTCACACCAACATGAATTGTTTCCTGACTAAATTTTCCTTTAGGCCTATTTAAAACCGAATACACCACTCCAGTATCTACTACGAAATTCCGTTTGTCATTCCCCAGCGTTAATGTAACCAAAGGTTCAGCTGGGGATGACACATCCAGTCCCCGTCGCACATCTTCTAACATCTGCAGCCTTCCTGCCTGATCAGGAGCCTTGGGTGAAGTCCAAGGTCCAGCAGCTTCTGTTTGTCCCTTTCCCACAGACATTCCCATTTCCAGTGGCCCTTCTCTTAACAAATAGCACACAGAACTCTGTACAACTGCCTGTAATTCCTTCTCTGCCTCTCTCCTACAATGCCCCCCCTTACTGGGCTTTGTTCTGCTAACGCAGCTTTCACTCCTAATTATTGTACATATTCCATGCTGCTTCTAACAACTTACTCAAATCCCTAGGAATAACATATCCAATCATCACATACCTTCACAACTTTCTCTGGGTCTTCCCTACAAGTTCATGCTACGGGACTAAACCCTTCATCGGTTTCCAAACCCAAAATCCTTACTTCTACTCCTCCATCAACTTGCTCATTTATGCCTCTTTTGCCTGCAGCTGGAGGAAAGTCCCCAGCTGCAACCTCATCTACTCTGTCAGTCCCTCTTCTCCCCTTGTGGCCTCTCATGGACCCTCACGGCCCCTCTCAACCCCTCTCTTCCATGACCATACTTTATACAGCATTTCCCAATACTACAAGCCCAGCAGAATGCTTAGGCTTTTTTTCTTGCTCTTTCTCTAAAGCTAAAATCACTTAAGGACCCTTTAACAACAAGTTACACTTTGTGTCTCTGTGTGTGTGTGTGCATGTTTGTAAAACAAATCTACATACAACACCTTAACAATTATGGATTCCTCAGTTCCTACCACCTGCTGCAGTGGGGCATGTACTACCTGTGTGCCCCCTGCCCCCCTTATCTGTTCTGTTAGGGGCTAAAACTTTCATTACCGTGGTCACTTTCTTCTTCTTCCAATTCCACACCCACTCCATGCCATTGTTCTCCCCTGTGCTCCCCTTCCTTGATCCAGTCTCCACTTATACACTGATAAACTGACACTGAAAGGCAGTCCAGAAATTTTTTGTGCTTTTATCCCCACCCACATGGCTAACTTTCTGCTGAGAAATCTTGTGTAGTTTGCACTGGAGAATTGGCAGGATCTCAAACTTTAAATAATTTAACATTTGCTTGTTTCATAGAAGTAAGCCTGAGAGAGAGATGTCATTTGTCTATGATCCTGTGGTTGAATCACCAGCAAATGACAGCTGGTGGCAGATCCTCTGGGCCAGGCTAGACCTTCTAGTAGAGCCATTTGAGCATTTACGACTTGAAGATGCACTGCTTGAGCGTGATGATTAAGAGGGATATGCTAATTGATATGTGCAGAGCCAGAAGGGATTTGAATCAGCAGAGCAGATGCTCTAAGCCCCCAGCAGGCACTACTTCCTATAAAACTCTGTGTTTGGTTTTACTGGAATCTGTGTCACTGACTCCATTCATCCTTTTTTTCCTTTTCCCTATTAAAAAATGGCAACTTGGATCAGGTGTATCATATATTTGCCTTAAGCCTGTAGAGGTTTTGCTGGCTAGTGGCTCAAATGGCTCTGCTTGTAAGAGGTCAGTAGTCCAGAAATCAAGGGAAGAATGAAGAAATATATTGATAGTGAAATGTGTCCACCCAGAAGGCAGAGGAAAGAATAAAGAATAGACATCATTCATTACAGAAGGAATTTTAGATTGTTTCTTTCACCAGCATGCAGGGTGTATTACAGCTGAATAAATTTTAAAAAAGAGGAACAAAGACCTCTCTGGATTTTAGGACAAGAGCTCTCTACTTACTCTCTTTCTCACTAACTTCAAAGGTTTTATCATCCCAGAGAGTCTGTGTCACCTTGGCTGCCACCAGCTCCAGAGAAGGTAACGTACAAAGAACCTTGTAAAACTTGGCAAAGATTGCTGAGCTGAGCCAGGTTCCTGTGAAAAGAAACAGTTGACATAAGAACACAGAATAGGGCAGAAGGGAATTTTTGTGCCTTGTTCTCCTCTAAATATAAAAATATTTTGAATCTTCCACCATTGCTGGTTTGTCTGGAGTATTTTTCATTTGCCTCTGTCTGTCCTGAGGTTACCTCTGGTCTTTACCTACTACTTCAGTACCATCCTTTCCCTGCTCAGCTCTAATTTATTCCCTCTCTTCCAAAGAAGCAGCTCTCTTGTTTTCCAGACCCTTTCATCATTTTCTTCTTTAGGTTTCTCCAGCCCACTGAAGAAGTTATAACATTTGCCTAAATACAGACATTTTCCACCTCAGTAGATGTGAGTTACTGTAATATATCACTCAAATCCCCCAAAAGTCCCCTTTATTTTCATGAAATAAGAGCAGGAAGATTTCACTGGGATTTCCCTCCTTTCATTGCTTTGATGGCACAGGGAACTTCTGGATAAATTTATTTTAAGCTGTGCAGTGGGCAGTCCTCTGTAGTTCCCTCTAAAATCCCCTCAGCTATAGTGAAGGCTTTCTGTTTCTACAGGTCAAAAGGCACGCCTTTGTGCACTGAGGTACTGAGAGCAGCAGGACAGGCAATGTTAACGCATGGTGAGCCTGGGATGACCTGGGAAAGCTACAAACATCCCCTTCTTCCTTAAGACAGTTCAGCAGATTGCTCCACATATTCCCACACATCTGTGTCTTAAATGAGTTTCTGAGTTTATGTGAGCATCTTTGTCAATTAATTTTGGCAAGCGGTTGAAATTGTGCTGTTCGCTTTTTCCTGTGAGCAATGATGGCTTAAAACAGGAGACCTTCTAGAGCCTGGCAAGATAAATATTGCAACTGGTATGAACAGTGTATGAACATGTGCATGTGTATGAAAGCATCTGAAGAAAGAGCAGACACTGAATGTCCTGTATTGATCACTAAAAATGCTGTTTCTAATTAATCGGATTGGGAAGTGGGTTGTGTCTGTCAAGCCTGTGACAAGGCCTGATAAGTTATCCCTGTTGTAGTTTTTTTTAATCACTGAATGATCCTAATCTAGCAACAGGAAGATGGCAGCAAGATTGCCGAGTATCACTTCTGCTGCCCCTGTTCCTCTCCACTCAACAGGAAGGTAGCGGTGAAAGCAAAATAAGACTACTCCCAATTATATAAGACATATAGCCCAAAATAATTTGTTACTGGGCTGTTATGAATACCCGCGAGGGAAAGGTTACCGCTGGATGAGGAAGGCGCTCGCTGCTGTCCAGGGACACTGCCAGCTCCGGCTCTGGGACAAGGGACGGACCGTGACGCGGAGGGGCGAGGCGTGGGGGCTCCCGCCTCCCCGGGGCTCACATTCCATCTTTTTCCTTGCTTCTATGTACTTGGCCGTGAGAAACCACCCCTCTCGCCGCCTTCCCCGGTCGCATTCCCAGGTCTGAGGAGGGTTTCGGGCGGAGGTGGGCAGTGGGTGCCGGGTGGGGGTCAGCCTGACGGCACCGCCGGGAGCGGGACCCCGCCGGGGGCACGGAAGGCTGGAGCCACCGCCCGCAACTCGCGTCTCCTTCCTCCGTGTTTCTTAGCCAGAGGGTGCTCCAGCCGGGCTCATTCAGCAGCTGCCTTCGGAACCCTGGTGCGACGCCAGTAGGGTGACAGTTTCTTTAAAATTAAAGTGGCGGGGGAGTGGTTTGTCTAGGGAAGCGCACAGCCAGTGGCTCAGGAGCCCTCCGAGGTGCGGTTTGGGAAGGCGCAGTAAAGGATTTGCGCTTTACTTGCCGCAATCTTTAACGCCTTTTTCCTTCCTCTTCTTCTTCCCTCTTCTTCTTCTGTTCGTTTTGGTTTATATTTCCCCACCTTGCAGTACCCGTAACTGAGGCTGTGACCTAAAGGGACTTTTTTTCTTTCTGTGCCCGGTATAGCTACTGCATGTATAGCCTCGTTCCTCGTTGTGTGAATGCTTGTAGCTACCCTGGCTGTGTGCGATGGTGCATTAAGGGCTTTAACGGGTACTAAAGCAGTGAGGCAGAGGGTTGTTACTGAAAACTCTGCTTGCCTGCAGGTGTGGCATATTTTTCGCTGCTTTATAAACAATTCTGTAACTCGATAGTTTCCACTTGCGATGCTGGCCCTTGATTCCTGCGTGCTTGTAGGAATATCTATCTGAATTTCTTATAGCCATGCTCTAGTATCTGACTACACAAACGTTTTCATTTGGCTCGTTGCTGATGGGTTCTTGTTTCCTGATCCCACATATAACAACTTGGTCCGTGTTTGTGCTTGGTAACTGGAGAGTTATATCAGGAGTTGTTTTAGCACAGTGTGGTTTTAAATACTTTTTTCTTCGTCTTATTTATTTATTCATTTATTTACCAGCCCTCCTTTTTAATATAGAAAATGCTTTGCAGTTAATTCTCTCTTTTATTTTTTGCATGTTGTCTTTATAAGGTTTGGCTTTGCTTACATTCTTGACACAAGATGGTCCCAAGATGCATCAGCTAGTTTTGCAGGCAGTGGCAAAAAAACTCAGCATGGGCAGAGTATGTTACAGAGGTATTTTTTGCAAAATAATATTTCCACTTGAATATAACACCAACTTCAGTTCCAGGCAGGTCTACAATTCAGTTGTAGGAAACAGGGCAATAAGACTTGTCAAATCTTGCTGTCTGACCCCAGAAGTACATTCTTTTTCACATAAGAAATCTACTGTTAATTTTTGCACCTGTACAATATCACCAGAAGATGATCTGTCATCTGTCCTTGTCTTTCTTCAGGTGAAGCAGATTTTCTCTTCCAAAATGACTTTACGAGTTCTAATTTTGTGTTTGGCATGTTCTGGGCTGGGAAAGGCAAACGGTAAGTTGACTTTCCTGAAATCTGCTTGAAAATGTTTGGGGAACTGGTTTCAGATTTCTGAGGCTTCAACAAAGTAAGAGACAAAAATAGGTAAAATACAGATTGCTGGTGCTGTTTGACATGCTACATAGCTGAGACAGAGACATGGAGCTGGTAGTTGTGACACAAAACTTCCTGGAGCAGCATTTAGAGATGGGAGGGACAAGAAGCATCCCATATCTACAGTGACACTGGACACCATTGTTAACCTGAGTTGACAGCTTCCAAGAGTGGGGCATTCCCTAAAGAACTTCCTTCCCTCCATCTCAAATGCACTGTGAAACTACAGTTCAGAAAGTCTTTTTAAGGCATTTTGCTGTTTAATTCTCTAATAATGGCTTGGTGTGTACTTCCCGTATGCATTCGACCTTCCTTTAACACTTAGGAAACAAAAATTCAGTATTTGCTGAGGATAGAAAGCCATGAGCTGATTTAGTAAAACTTAAGAAGGAAGTCTGCAGATAGGGGTACAGAAATAAGTAAGTCTTTTTTTCTTTTAAGTAGCTTAGAAGAAAGCTAAAGCCTCAGCCAATGTAAATCAACATAACTTCATTGATTTCTAGGAGTATGCAGGAGATGGACTTTTTTGTAGGGGAAAGCCACAAAAACAATATGTAACTGAAGGAGTTTTGTCTAGGGGTAATCCAGGCCTTAGAATCAACATTAGGCTTCTGAATATGTGTGATATCTGCCCATTTCATTAACTGTTTACTGTCACTGTAGTGGTTCCACAGGCTAAACACACAAAAGTGAGAATGGGTGACAATGCGACTCTGAGCTGTGCCCTGACAGAAGCCATGGATGTTCTGCAAGTGACGTGGCAAAAGGACTCAGAAGAATTACATGATAATATAGCTACATACAGTAAAACAAATGGATTAAAGATTCACAAGCCCTATGAAGACAGAATGAATCTCACAAGTTTGGAACTCCACAAGACAAGCATAACTTTTTGGGACACTAGAATGGATGATTCAGGATGTTACAAGTGTCTCTTCAATGTTTACCCTTTAGGCGCCTTATCGGGAGACACCTGCCTGAGTGTTTTTGGTGAGGTTCTCTGCAGGGATATGTTTCTAGTGAAATAAGAGGTGTTTTCTCACCCACAGTATTTCCTTGAGCAGATTCAAGAACTGCAGTGACAGGAGCATCCCTTGGTGGAACGTGATGTAGAAATAGAGCACTACTGCTGTGAGCAAAACTCTGTGGGTCATATTCAAGACTATTGTGGTTGTTTTGGCTCTTGTTTGTTATTCCGTGAGTAGCAGCTGAAAAGCAAGGAGTGGGATCTTTGTAAGTCCTTGATCAGTCCCAGCTGGAACTTGGGCAAACCAACATTGTCTGTTGCAGTTTCCTTTTGCTGCAAGGTACAACCCCAGTGCTGCGAGCTGCTCTGCCAAACCCTACCATTGATAGAGAATTAGCAGATAAGACCAAGAAATTATTTTACATAACAGATCGTTTTAATACTTGGATTTCAGATTGAGTGAAATCTTCGGGGTATATAGCTTCAGTATTGGGGATGGAGGGGACCTGACCCAAGGAACTCTTCTTGCATTCTTTGCCACTGGGCTCAGTGCGAATCCAGTACGCTTTGCTCTGATTCACAGTGGTTAGACTGCTACTACTACTTATGACCAGGTGCTCACTGTGGTGATGACTTTTCTCATTTGTGTGTTGGAAGGTCTCAATGCATCTGTCCATTACAACATTTCTGAAGGTCATTTGATAGTCATCTGTAGTGCTGATGGCCTCCCAGAGCCCACCATCACCTGGAACAACCTGTTCAATTCTACTCCTACACAGAAGATGGTCAAGCACAAAAATGGGATTGTGTCCATCACCAGTGAACTGGAAATCTACAACATTCAGAGCATCAGTGCACAGGATTTGACCTGCAGTGTAAACAACACAAATGAAAAAATTGAATTGCCTGTGAAAATAAAAGGAGGTAGGTAAGCAGTACAAGCAACTTGTTAGCATTCTCTTGGCCTCCGTGTTTTGCAGTAGCATGTTTGGGTAGGAATCTTCTGGGAAGTGGAGGGAATGAGGTGTGTATATGTCAGGAAATCCTATTTGCGTTCATTGTTGTCTTTAGGTAATAACCTATCTTTGAGGTAATAACATATTGGAATCTTATCCAAGAGGGAAAAAAAGCCAGACTAATCAGCTAGGGAGATATGGGGTTTAGAGGCACCATGCATTCTGCAGCAAGTTGAACTTAGGGTTCCACATAGGCCTTCATAATTTTTTTTAACAGCCTAAAAATAAATATAAATATGGCAGCTGATATCTATGAGTAGAATGATGAGTAGAAACTCTATGGGTTGCTTGATGAACTTGGAAGTTTTGAAATTCATAACAAACTGTCTCTGAATCAAATGTTTCAGTTCAACTTACTGCGTGTTTTGTTGTATTTAACCTGTATATTATGTTCTAGTTTCTCTGATTTTTTTGCTAAGGCACATGTACGCTGCAGTAATGGTCAGGGAGGAATAGTACTTTCAGGCATACAGGGAGGGAGTCAGTTGAAGATACTTACATTGGATTTATACAGAAATCTTAGTTATATTAAGGTAACATCTGAATATCTTGTAGTGTTAATTTATTTCTTCTTCCAACATTCTGTTCTGCTGGAAAGACTTTCACCCTGTTTCTTCAGATAAGGAACAGAAACATTAAAAGCTAAAGTGCCATTCTTAGTTCATCTAGGAGTATTGACTTGGGTGATCTAAAATTCACGTCTCTAAATCCAGAGCCTTAAATTGAAGACCACTTGTAAATTAGCAAGACAGGATAAGCAGCTTGTAGCTGTGGGTTAATTCTGTAATTACATGCTCAAGAAGTGATTGTTATAGGAATAGTAGTAAAGAGAAGGATCTGGTTTTTAATATCTGCTCTCTAAACATTCAAAAGCAATTTACTTCTTAATTCTGAATTACATTAACTGAAAAAGCATATTAATATTTTTTGTCCTGTCTCCACTATTATTTTGTTTTGGTCTTTTAAAAAGAAAATGTGTATCTCAGAAAGCAGAGAACTAAGACCGTTGTTATTTCTTGCTAAGTGGGTAAAAATCAGCTAACAGCTTGTTGTTTTAACAATATTATATTTTAGAGGATGAGAAGTTCAAATGAATAGTTCAACGTATCTTTGTTAAAAGACATAATAGTTTTGGCTTGAGTCAAATAAATTTTAAGTCCTACAGTTTTCCAGCTAATCAGTGAACATTGAAATAAGCCTTTGTATTAGTATTTTGATTAATGGCTGTCAAATGAAGTGGCTTATGTCTAACCAGGGAGGAGCACTTACACTCAGCTGTTGGGTAGAGCTATTTGCAGGCAGCAAAGCATAGCCCGTGTTCTTTTCTTAAAATTAATGTCGCCTTTTCAACAGTGTTAAGTGTTTAAAAGTAAAAATAATAAAATTCTGGGTGAACAAAAAACTCTTCTGAAATTGTTAAGACTTGTATGAAGTTCTGCTTGTGTATGTATGCCAACCACAGTATCAGGTATGGGAATTGCAGTTTTCTTTGCCATGAGCGCATCTTTTCTTCATATTTTCTGTGGGTAAGTAGTTTTGTTTTTGAAGATACATAGGTTTACTCTCTCTGCTGAGAAATGTCTGCTTTCATGTATCTTAGCAATACCTTTAACCATATCAGAGGAACCACTGTCATTAATCAGATATTCTCGTCTCATTTTTCTTTTTTCTCTCTAAACTAGATTAATTTGCTGTGGGTTTTTTGTTGTTTTGTTTTCACAGAAGATGGATCCTCATTGCTTTGGCTGGTGATTATTGTGGTGATTTTAGTAGTCATAGTTCTGATTACGCTGTTTTGGAGGAAGAAAATATGCAGGAGGAGTTGAAGTGGTGAGTCACTGATGTGTGGAAACACATGGTTTTCCTAGAGCCCATAATAAGGTCTGATCATCTGCAGAGAAGAATGAGACTTTGTTGAGATACCATTGGGGGTATGAGAGTGTCATATTGGACAACTTAATAATAAATTATAATAGTAATATATTCACGGTTTTTAGAGGTTGCCTCAGTTGCGTGTAAGTTTAAGAGCTGTTTTCCCACTGCCAAGGGACAATCCAAGGTTGAAAATTGTGAGGGAAGAATCCAAGCAGAGCAGGACATGCTGCTCTTGGTTTGCTTTCAGGTAGCAGCCTCAGCAGAAGTAATTCACTTATCTTTCACATTTTCCTGGAAGCCCATAGTGTAGTATGCTCAGATTATTTTTGGCAGATGAATGAAACATTGGAGAGAAACCCACCCAAGCAGAGTGATGTCCTCTCAGGGGAAGCATTTTCTACTGGTCACGGCACTATCTTTGTATTTTTTAAGACAAAGAGGGTAACATGATGAAGAAGTGTGCTCAAATTTGGCACGTGAGTGTGCTTCCTAATGATGAATTAAGGAGAAGTTGCAGTCAGCGCAATGTCTCTGCGTGTGTAACAACCTGGTCATGGATCAATTCAACTCTCTAGTCTTAATTAGTAGTAACATAATGAACAGAAAAAAACTGAGGAGGACACACCATAAGCTTCAGAAATCACAGAAATTTGATGGTTGTTGGTAATTTCCCTCTTGTTTAACGAAATCCAAATGCCATGTCTGGCTTTAAATTACACTAATATATTTAAAAACACCAGCACATATTAACTTAGTTCCTGACTATTACCTGCTTCAGGGTGATAATGTGATATAAAGTAAAGAAATGTTTCAAGGAGTATCACACCTGTCTATTGCAAATGTAGACTTACAGCATCTACTATTCAGAGGACTTGATCTAATGAATCTGCTACTGCCAGAGACACAAAAGTCTTCACTGAGAAGAAAGAGAAATGAACAGTTCTTACACCCCAGATAGTAATGTCTTAATTATAAAATGTATGTAAGACTTCCATTGATCCTATAAACAATGCAGAAGATAAAATTTCTTTTTGAATTTTCAGATCAATCCAGAAGTTAAAGTGCAAGGAGTTTGTTCTTAAATATTGCTTTTTAAAGGATCGAAAGAAAAAGGAGAAATGCTCACAAGAAAGATGTATCTTTATTCTAGAACAACCATTCGAAACACAAATGAGCTTGTACTAAGCATATCTTGAAGGAGAGACCATGAGGTGAAGGTGATGTGATAGACCTTTGGGATCACCCCTAGAGCAGATCTGAGATTGACCAGGAAAAGAGAGTGCCAAAAAGCACAAGTGCTGCCTTGCAGTGTTTTGAAGCCCCCTCATTGCATAGCAGATGAGAATAACCACACTGGGATGCTGTGTCTGCACTGGGGCCCGAAGCTGGAGCAGTGTCACTCAGTGAAACGCTGCTTGACAAGACTAGGATGTTCATTTTTAGAGCAGGCTGAGGATGTTAACATGTGTCCTAGCATGATTCCGGCCCATGGATATTAGCGGTTCCCTGGGCAATGCCCTTGTGTGGGTTCAGTGATAGTTTGGAACAGGGCCATCCCCAGCAGGCAGCAACAGCAGGTTTCTTATGCCCTACACCACACACTAGGTATCGGGCTTGGAACCCCCAATCCGTTTCGTGTATCCTTGTGCCATGACATGGGTCACGTAAGACATGATTTACTGCTGCGGAGACACCGCTGTGATGCAGAACAACAGAGCCTGCATGTTATTTGGGAAACTTTGAACAGATCCCTCTCCCCTGCTTTGTCAGGAAAGCATAAGACACAGAAAAGCATTAGTTTCAACTGAAAGCACTGTGCCTCTTTTGCCTTAGCTAAAGGCTCAAAGCTTGAAGTCCCACTGTGTCACCAAGGGAAGTGGGGTCTCATGTCCTGCTGCCTGGGAAGATGTCAATATTCCTGTCCCCACACGTATGCCAACGTGTCACAAGGTCAAGACTTAACGTAAATCCCTGTTCACTGGGGCAGAGGGCATAAATTAGATGAGCAGTGTTTAGTAGTGGGTGTTTGTTGGATTAAAGTTTATCAAGAAAAGCAGGATTTGAATGACATCAGTTGTCTGTGTTCCTTCCCATTTTTCATGGGCTTTGATTAACTCTGATGCCAGGATGTGACTTCTGCAGTGAGCTTGTAAGTCGCTGAGTCTCTGTTCTTTGAATATAGTCTAGTTTTTATCAGTCATAGTCTGTATCTTTTCAGTTGCTCTTTGGTCTTGAGCTTCAAAAATGTAAAGTACTGACCTGGACCGGTTTTGAATAAAGGCTGCATTACTTTATCCAGAGTAATTTTGACCAGCTGATCACACTCCTTCCTACAGTGACCATCTTAGGGAAATGTGTAGTCTGTCTTCTTAATTTACATCTGTTTCCCTGAAGGCATCATTAATTAGTTTGCTGTAAAACTTCAGTGGTGGTGCAGTCTGATAACTCTGTCACCATCTGATTTTTTTTTTTTGTTTCTCTCCCAGGATGCTTTTTTCTGCTGGCAGCTAAGGGTTACTTACAGTTTATCTTGTATATGATTCCAGTGTCACTTTCCTGGCCATCCTTAGAATACTAAGAATATCTGTGGAGCTACAGTGATTTTTAACACTACATTTACAGTGTGGTACCACTCCACAAGTATTGTGATGAGGAAATCCCCTAAACTTCTTAGCTACAGATCCTAGTCTGGTTTTGTGGTGACTTGTTTTTTCCTTGATCATCTGTAAAATATATTTATGCTTTTTAAAGCCTTGGTTGTAGTTGATTCACCCAAAAGGCAGTCATATCTTTCAGAAAGCCCTTTTCTGGTTTTATCCTCTATTGTCCTCAGATTGGTGGGAATGAGGAGAAGTGCCTAGGTACATGCTTTTGGATGTGCTTTTTGTAACAGCACAATAGAGAGCTAATAGCACTGGCTAGAGAATGCCAGGGTCTGGGGCTTCAATATTTCTTTTCATTCTGCACTAGATAACAAGCACAGACGTTCCAGTCTTATCAAGATGCTCAGTTTTTAAAGTAAAACAGTAGTTTTTCATCTGGATGGCTGGGGACTCTTCTCTGACAAAGTTTCTTCAAAGTGCTTTTGCTTCTGAGAGTAAGGTTAGGTTTTGCTTTGCTTTTATTGTTTCCTTCCTCTTCATGGTAGATACTTGAGAATCAGGTCAAGAGCTGGGGCTGAAAGTTGATGTCCCATCCCTCAGGCATTTGCCTTGTGTACCAGTTACAGAGCATACACACATTTTGGTTCTCCCTGAAAACATCCCAAGTGAAGTCTCTTCACAACATTTGTGGAAAAGTGACTTGATTGGTATCAAACTGAGCAGCCTGTGTGGCAAGTGCTGACACACAAGCTTTGGAAAACTCACATCTCATCCTTTACCAAGTAGGCAGGCAAACCTAGCTGTGCCTATCACTCGATATAAGTGCAATGAGCAGGCTGCAAAGAATCACCAGGCATAACTTCTCCCTGAAGCTTCTTGGTGCTGCTCATCTGATAAAAAGTTAAATCCTTTCATTCCTTACTCAACTAATAGAGCTTAACTGTAGACCACATCAAGATAAAGCAGTCTCGTTAAGAAGCCAAGTGCCTGGGTAGAAGCAAAATAAAGGCTATTAGCCTGAATAAATTCCTGTGACTTACCTGTCATTTATGTGTCTTGACTTGAATACTTTCCATAGCATCACTTGCTTATTTCATGGCTTGCAGGATACTCATATTTCAGCCTGGCCAATTAAAATCTTTATAGTTAATTTTCAGGGTGTAGCAGTCTGCAGGGGGATAAAATTCCACGCATACTTTTTTCCTGGAGGCTTGTGGTAACCTGTGAGGAAGGACTACTTCACAAATGCATATAAATGCCAGAATGGGTATTTTGGGTTTGGTTTGGTTTTTAAGGATTGGTATGTTGATCTCTCTTGGGTGGCTTATTTAGGTTTTGCCATGTGGAAAGCTTCAGAAGTAGTCAATTAGTATGCTTGTGTTTAAAAAAACTATAACAAGAAGAAAAAAAATTGAGGCTTCTAATTGAATAGATATGATATTGAATAGTTAAGGAAGTTGAACAGAATAGGTTAACCTGGAAGAAGAAAACTTGAAGAGTCATAGAAGAAGAGACTAGACCAGGCCAAAAATTCCATTCTGCAGAAAGCAAAAGAACAGAAATGTGTTTTTCCTGTTTGGAAATCAACACATTCAGGTTTTCTTCAAGTGGAGATTTTATGGAACTCAGATGTAGGCAGCATTGTCTTTGCCACTTAGCGCTATGGTTTACTTGACCAGGTGGTGTTCAGTCAAAGGTTGGACGTGATGATCTTGGAAGTCTTTTCCAACCTTAATGATTCTACAATTCTGTTTGTGTCTGAACACAACTAGCTATCTGTATTCAAAAAAAATGCTGAACCTCAATGTGCTTCATATGTTACACAAGTACTACAAAACAGGTTCAAAACACCTCTTTGTTATGAGCTGGAGATCACTTAATACCCTGAATAGGAATTTAAGATGCCCTGATTGCTACCTTTTGAAGTTTGATAGTTGCTACAAATAGTATAGAATCAGGTCCGGTAAGTGTAAAATAGCAACTTGGCTGATCAGCTATAATATGTGGGTATGAGAAACTGATGGGTTTTAGGAGTTCTCCTTTTGTTCTTCTTTTTCTCTTAAAGAATTTTCCCCATACATGTTGCTAGGAGACAATAATTACCGGATACTTAAGAGAGACAAAAAGACCTGGCCACAGGGGGAGGGGTCCAGCTGGCTACCCTCTTTTACCTCGGGTTTTCTCATGCGGGGCAGAGACTCTGAGAGATCTGGACTGGGAAAAGGAGGTTGGGTGGAGCCCCTAGCTCTCTTGCTCTCTCGGAGCTCGCAGGGGAGAGAGGCTGCGGTCGCTGTGGGGAGAATTCATCGCCGCTGCAGGCTTCTGCCTTCTGCTGCCTTCCTTCTACCCTGAGTGGAGCTTGCTTGCTGGAGCGGCTGTTACACTGGGACCCTATTTAACACCCTACCTCACTAAAAGAGGGACCTTTTCACCATCTGCTAGGGTGCCTCAGGGAAAACCCCGGGATCCAAAGCCCGCCTTTCCCTGCCCCGCTGGGAGCCGGGCTGCAGCCGCTCTGCCCCCACAGTTCCTTTGACGCTGCTCCAAGTCTTCGCTACACTGTAGCTCCACACCCCCTGCCTGGCGAGACATCCTGGGGTTTCCACTACAGCTGTGGAGTTTGATACATCTCATCTACCACCCGGGATTTTGTGCTCATTCCTGCCATTCCAGCTTGCTGCTTCCAAGGGTCCTGCTGGGGCACCGGGATCAGCTGCCCCAGAGGGTTTGTGAAGCCTTTCTTCCATCCCTTCCCGGCTCAGCCAAGCTGCCATTGACTGTGTGCTCCCTGAGCTCGCTCCGGAGCGCCCCCTGCAGGCGCGGGGGAACCATCGCACCCGCCCTGCCCAGCCGGGAGCCACCGGCGCCCCTGCCGGCTGTGACCGGAACTGCACCGAAGGGGAAAGGGCCCGACAGCTGAGAGAGGCTGGCACTGGGTTCCTGGTTCTGTTTGTTGTTGCTGCCATAGTTATTGTTGTTTGTTTGCCTTGTTATATATACTAGAAAAGAACTGTTATTCCTGTTCCTCATATCTTTGCCTGAAAGCCCCTCAATTTCAAAACTATAATGATTTGGAGAGAAGGGGGTTGCATTTTCCATTCCAAGGGAGGCTCCTGCCTTCCTTAGCAGACACCTGTCTTTCAAATCAAGACAGAAACCCAAATTTTGGTGGCCAAATATGTCCTGGAAGGCTGGGAAATAAGTATTATGCAGAAAATTCCAGGTTTTTGGAAACATTATAAGAGCAAGTACTCGGTTACACTTTTCATTGCTTTGTTTATAGTAAAGATAGTCATTAATTCTGGAAGAGTCATCATAGCAGTATTCTCTAGTCTGTATTCAGTTTAGGGAAGGTTCTGTTTCTAAGATCTAGCTTAAAAATCGCAACAATTCTTGTTTTATCTTACAACGTGGCATGTTTCTTCCGTTGATTTGCTTTGACATCTGTTTTCTTACTAGCGAGAGACTTGGTAGTTGAGAACAATATAGTAGCAGCTTAGTTTTAGGAGAATTTTCAGAATAATTTTTCCAGAGAAGACCGCTAAATAGCAGACTTTCAGATGATAAACTCAGGGCATAACTCCCTCTTTCATGCGGCAGATGGATAGAAGACACTTCCTCTGCTCACAGAGGAATGGCTTTCTGGCAGTCATGTCCCAGCTGACAAGGCTCATTTTAGAGAAACTTGGTTTCCTCTCATGTATGGCTTTAACAGGAGCAGGAGATTATATTTGTCCTATTTTGAGTTCCTGCAAAATAGCAAAAAATGTGCAGTGAATATACAACAGCCTCATTCCTTTACCCTTCTTAATACTACACCAAAAAAAAAATCCCAAACCCAAGCCAACCAATCAAACAAAAATCTCAAAACCCAAAAATGCCACAGTGTAAAAACAGTATAGCCAAACAGACCTAAACAGAGCTAATGAGGGGAGGAATCAAAAACCAAACAACAACCCTCATGACAAAAATGTCAGTGAAAGGGTAATTCTGCTGCCAGGCTGCCCATCAGGTTTCCTGCAGAGATAAATATTTTGCAACTCAAGTGAAGATATTTTCTGGGTTTAATCACACACAGTTTCCAGACAGCTCCTGTTCCCTAGTAATTCCACTTAATTTTCTGTTCACAGAAATGTGCCTGGCAGTACCCTCTGGTCTGTATCACATATAGAGGGAGGATGGGCACACTTTCCAAGCTTTCCACACTCCAGTGCTACCTGTTTTCATTGTGAAGCACAGGGATGGCTGGTGTTTTGTTTGTTTTCCCTGACATGTTTTGCTGGGAAAAGCATGCTCCTTATCGTGCTTTCCATTTAGAAGAGCCAGGAAAAGGGAGTGGCAGAGGAGGAAGGAGGGGAAGGTGACAATTCTGGTCTCCTGGGCCATGGGGTTTTTGTCTGGAAGGATGAAATAAATCCTGGTTTGCTAATGACAGGGTGAAGGCAGTGGTGTAGCAAACATCCTGGAGTTTGTCCTGCCCATCTAAAGGGAAAGCAATGAAGTCTATGCTACTAAGACACAAAGCCCTTTCTTTGCAAACAGAGAGGCTTTTAGTATATGTGACTAGTACAATTTCTATCTTGTGCATCATATTTGTGCTCATATTTCATCATGAAGTCATTTTCTGGTCCTTCCTTCTCCTTTTCATTCGAACAATAGGACTTTGTATATAACGAGAAAATAAAATACCTGGCAGCTGAAAGGGAGATAAAATAGCATTCCTGTGATATGTGAATAGTTGCCTCACTGTTTCAGTTTCTCATTCACTTCCTTCATAAGAATTACTTATATACCCAATTCCAAAATACTTTACAAAATGCTTTGTATGTATGCAGGGTTATTAGGTAAGGAACCTCTTTCATACTCCTCTACATGAAAAGTAAAGATGCCATATATTTTATTATTGTCTTCAAAGCCATGTAAAGGTAGAATTACAAACTGGATCTCAAACATCTGAATGACATTCTGAAATATCAAACTATTTATATGCTCAATATGTCTGTGTTAATTAATTATTGGTGTATTATTACCAGTGAGAAAAGTTGGTTTACTGTCGTACTCGGACATGAACCACGCAAACCCAGCTTAGTTCAGGACAGAAAAGAAGCCGGGAAAAGCCCCAGGCTGTTTATTTTACTTTATATATATATATGTTTTTAGGAATCACTGTGGATTGGAGGATGAGGTTACCACCTCTCCAACCACACTGGTCAAACGAAAAGGTCTATTAAACTTCTCCGCCTCAGGAGAAGGAATGAAAACAAAAAGGAATGGTTAGCCAAACATAACTATGTTTACAGAAAGTGCGTGAGAACTCCATCACAGAAATGAAAACATCAAAAGACTGCAAATCTCAGGGCGACAGTTTACTTTTCACGGTTTACAAATCCTTTCAGGGTTTTGTATATTCCTTATCTCACTGTCATATTCTGAATTCTGCAGTGTGTGTGATTTCCAGAATTAAAAAACAGGGAAGTTGTTCACCAAAGGGCAGGTTTGTAACTGTTGCTCCCCACTTTCCCCACTGTGCATTTCTCTTCCTCCTGTCCCAACAGCAGCCACACTGCTAAGCAAAACCTGAGACAGCAACACAGTGACCACAACTCATCCTTTCCTGGGGTTGTTTTTTTGTGTTTTCTAGGATCCTTGAGTATTTCCATCCATCTACCAGATCATTAGAAGCCAGCAGCCTGAAGCCAACATTACACATAATGACTTGACTGGCTGGAAAGAAGCAGCAAAAAAAGGAAAAGACATCATATACACTTCCCTATCTGGAAGCTGAGTTCATCGCAGAAACGACTAACACAACGTTTGTTATCTGGTCTAGGCCCTTAATCTTAAAATGTAGGACTGGAGGGACCACTTGGTCTGCTGCTCTGCAGAGGAGGAGCTTTTTCCAGGCAAAACCTTCTTTGCTCATGCCACTCTTGGTACTGCTGCTGGGCAAAATGTATTTGTCTTCTTCCAGCTGAGTTTTGAAAAAGTCCATGGATAGAAGCTCTGCAGACTCTCTGGGGATTCTCTTCCAGTGCCTAATTGCTCTTGCAGTAGAGAAGGATTTAATTTTTGACAACATCTGTCTGCAATTTCACTTGCAGCAACTCTGAGTTCATCACCGTCTTCCTGTCATCTGATTTTTCTTCTCTTATCCATCTATTCCAACTCCCTTTTCTCTGTCTGGAAAGACCTACTGGACTCAAAATCAGAGGACTCAAACCACACCAGATTTGTCAAAATTATTGGGGAAGAGCAATAAGTCTCCAAGCAGGTGACTAAAAGGCAGTAGCAGCCACAGTTTGGAAAGAAGAATTTTAAGTAATTTATATAATATATAAGTAATTCACTTTATTTTACTTCTTTCTAATCCTGGAGTGTTTTCTTCTGGGTTTTTTGGTTTTTATAGGGATGTGAGTGGTGAGGTAAAGTATATGAGTGAGGAGGAGATGGTAACAAAGGCCAGTAGTGGAAGCCTTGTCTTTTCCATCTTTCCTTTCTGTTAATATCCTATCCTACTCCTTGCTGAGCAGACAAAAGGCATGGACTTTGTCAATAGTTTTTGTGCTCATCTTATGCACTGTTCAGAATAGTCTTCCCTGTCTTCATCCATTTTTAGTGTGTCTTTTCAAATACAGGTGAACCGCTTAGGTGGCCAAAAGCCATTATTCCATGGCTGGACCTCATTGGGTGGGATGTCACACGCTGAGCTCACTGTCCTGTGTCACTACTGTAGCTCTAATGATATCAGCTGCCAGTCTTACAGCAACTGAGCTTATTCATTTGTCATGCTTTTGGTAGCAGATAAAGACACTGCGCTATTCTTAGGAGCGGGCACCTAATTCTGCTCCTGTCCCAGGCTGGATTGGAGCTTCTCTCCCAGCACCCCAAGTTGCTCATCACTGCCAGCCCAAGCTTGCTGATCCGGCCATTTCTGGGCTTAAAGTTCCAGGTGCTTGACCCCCTCTTGCTGGGCAGCAGCAGGCTGCTCAGGAGGACAGTGCAGTCCTGGGCATTGCCCTGCAGCTGCTCATCTTTGTGAGGGGCTGAAGGCTCCAGGTGCCCTCTGCCTCTGTGCTTGTTTTAGTTGGGACAGAGTTAATTTTCTTGATAGAAGCTAGTATGAGGCTACCTTTCTGACTCTCCCCTTCCCTCCTGGGGGACTGTGCAAGCAGCTGTGTGGTGCTTAGTTCCTGGCTGGGGTTGAACCATGACAGCCTCTGAGCACCTTCACAGGGCTCTGTGCCTGCCCCACGGAGTGAAGATTGTTAAAAGAAAGCCTACCTCTGGGTGCACCTTCTTAGTGGCCAATTTTACTGACAGGATAGACAGATGGGAGGACTGCAGGCAGTCCTCTGGTGATTTTTTGTTCAGCTGATGCATGCTAATGTTTAAGGTGTTTCTCAGTCTTCCTTCTGTCTGAGTGTTTGTCATTGTATCAGGATCACCAACAGTACTCTCTTTTCTTTTGGCTTTGATGAGCATTTGGTTGTGTATCTGAAATACTCCATCTTACCAGAGTGCATAGCATTTTGGATTGTGCTTTTTATGTCATATGTTTTCTAAGGGTACAAACTGTCAATCTGAAAAATCAACAATGGAGATTTAAAACTTAGGACTCAGCGTTCAGAACAAGTATTTTGTTGGTTCTAGAGCAGTGGCCTCTCCAGAGTCTGGTAAAAAGTTTTGTGTGTATGTCTGCTTGTGTTACTGAGGATGTGAGGGTTGACATTTGCTCTACTGTTGTAGGTGCACTATGAATTATTTATTTGTATATTTCACTTTTTCTAATTTAAAAAAAATCTGATCCAACCAACTGGTCCTTTTTTTTTCCTACTTGTTTGGGATACCAGAAATGTGTCATTGCAATTGGGCTTTTTAGTAGTTTGGATTTATACTTTGCTTCCTTTCTGTACAGAAAGTGGGAGTTCATGGGGTTTTTAAGGTGTTTTGGGGTATTTTTTCTTTTTAAAAGAAGGTTTTGGAGAAAACTTTTGAGATAAATTTACAGAAGTATTTCTGACCACAGCAGCTGCACTTTAGTTCAGATTTGAAAATAACTTCAGTCAATCAAAACAGTGTATTCTATATTTTTACAACTATTGTCTGTGTCATATTTGTTGCTTAACTATTTTTTATCTAAAGTTACATGCTCTACTGATACATTGTCTGTCTTGCTTTCTGTACTTCCCTGGATGAAAAGAAGCCAAATAAAGCAAATTTGAACATAAGGCCACATGATTTCTTTCATTTGTAGCACAGTGCTTGTGAGCTTTTATAAATCAATGAGAGAAGTATCATGCATGAGCTCTAAGTGCATGAATAATTCCTTTGGGAAAAGCAGGAGTGACCCAGTGTACTATTTAAAACATGTGGCCTTTTGGGATTAATTGTGAAACCACAATAATTTTTGTTTCTCATGACATCAACTTGCACTTTTCTTCTTAAAAGATGCGATCGTGAAAAACTTGAATATAGTTAAAAGGATGTGTCAATGCTACTGTATCCCTAGAGGATTGTGTACTAGATCTTGAAATACTAGTGAAAGGCAACAGTTTATTGCTTATCTGAACTATATTTGTTGGTAAAATACAATAGGCAGTGATTTCCAGCGGTTTTCTAGAGATTGCAACATAAACTTTTTATTTTCTCAAGGAAACAAATGGTTGCTGCTTCTGAAGAGCTTCCTCCTGGATGCTGGCCAGAAGTGCAAGTCTTGTTGCTGCAATACCTCACTCACCCTGAGGGATGGGAGATTGTAGTTTCTTCTCCTGGGAATTCATTGCTATAGAACAAGGAATAACAGTTTTAAACTAAAAAAGAGTCAATTTAGATTATGTATAAGGAAGAAGCATTTTACGATGAGAGTGGTAAAACACTGGAGCAGGTTGCCAAGAGAGATAGTGGATGGCCCATCCCTGGAAACATTCAAGGTCAAGCTGGATGGGGTCTGAGCAACCTGGTCTAGTGGAAGATGTCCCTATTTATTGCAGGGGGGTTGGACTGGATGGCCTTCAGAGCTCCCTTCCAATCCAAACTCTTCTATGATTCTAAGAATCTGACACTCTCAGATTAGCCAGGTTACCTCTCCATGCAAAGGGAAAGCAGTGAGCCAGCAGTGCTGCTGCCCCGAGCACAGTGTAGGGCAAACTGTGGTTTTCCCGGGAAGAAGAGCAATGTTACCATGCACAAGAGCAAAAGGGCTGCTTGCCTGGCCCAGGAGCTCCTGGCAGAGCTGGGTCAAGTGCTGCTTAAGCCACCAGTTGCAAGGTGGGTTGTGCTGACAGAGCAGGGCAGGAACCAAACAATGCCGACTGAGGTGGTTCAGGCTGGGGTTGAAGTATGGTGGCAGAGTTGAGTGGCCTTAGAAAAAGTAGATTGGTCACCCTTAAATTTAAAGAACATAAATGTGCAGAACAGCACGTTCCCTCAGGGAAACCTCAGGGTTGCTGCAGTATCTATAAAAGGTTGGTTTTTGGGCTGACAGCCTGGTCCTCAGAACCTGTCAAAATGTTTGCTTTAGTTTTCAAGTCACAGCACATTGTTTAATTCCTACAGCTGTTTCCTCTCTTTGTGTGCTTTTGTCCCTGACATGGTCAAGGATGTCATTACTCTGAGTCTTGAATTGTGCTGATGTAAGGGAGAGGAAGGTAAAGTATCTGTGAGAGATAACTTCTATGTAAGCAGGGCTGCATTCCTATGAAAGATAGAGTTTGAAAAAGAAAAAAAATCACTTCTGATCGCCCTGTGAGAATGACTTTTCCTTTCTGCCTTGGGTGTTTTGAGTGTTTTCCCATTGCCCTGCTACACTGATCACCCAGCCCAAGGTCAGGCAGCTGCTCAAGCTGCCTCTGAAGTAGTGAATGCATGTTTATGTTTTTTCCTTTATCCTTTCTTTATCCTTCACCATCCCGTGAAGTTTGCCTCTGCACATTGTTTCCAGTTTCCAAGTCTGAGAAGTAGACTTGGGATGCTTCTGGGTGACTTTTTCCATGTCATGTCATGCGATGTGCCTGTCTGTTTCACTTCTGTGTATCCCAGCTGCTCCTCTACTAACTAAAATGCTGTTTGCTCTGAAAGTATAGTGGCAGCAGCTCTCAAAGTCTGCTGCATAACAAGATGTCAAGAAAGGAAGCTCAGTTAGAAGCTGAGGATGTATAGTAGGGGTCTGGATTTTTTTCCTTAAGATGGATTGAGGTTAGTGGCAGAATCAGCACTGAACAAGAACTTGCGTGTTGATGACCAGTATTTTTTCACCCAGAAAGGCTTAAAAGTCTTTCGGCTTCAAGTTGAAGGCACTTAAATTGTTTTCTGGAGACCATATTCAGTGAGCATCCTGGGAGATGGTAATAATGTAAATTTGGTACTTTGAGTCACTCTGCCTGCAAGAAGGAAGTGTGGCCACCTGGACAGGCAGAACTGGGAAATAAAGAATAAGACTGCAGTCCCAGCCTTACTAATCTGGATTTACTTAGAGGAAAAGGAGGAGACGTATTTCCTTACTAACTGCAGTCTAATACATTACTTCTGTAAAAAAAATGTAGCTGAGTGTAGTGATTGACAAAAGAAAGTTTCCCACTTCTCACTTGAAACAGAGGTTAAGCAGGTTGGTCCTTGGCTGATGAAGTATGAACAGACAGATTACCTGTTCTGACAAGAGTTTGTTAATGTAATTTGGTAAGGAAACATACAGTGAGAGAATTATTTATATTTTATTTCATCCACTCCTAAAGAGTTCCTGATTTCAACTTCTTTCCTCCTGATTTTGACCTTCCCTGTTCAGGCTTCCCTGATTTATTGTTCCTCTTGGTCCTGGACAAGTTCCTTCCTGATCACTCTTGTTCTTCGCAAAGAACTTGGCCTGAAGCGTGCTATTTTCTTGCTTATGTGGACACAACCTCCACCTGATTTCTCCCTTTCCCTCTCTGGTACTCAAGCATTCACAACAGTCACTCCATCACTGGAAGGCGTTTTCATCCTCCTGGGTCACAGTAACCACAAAGTGGAAGTAGCTCCTGTGGAACCTTGTCCTTGTTTCCAAACCAGGAGGCAGCCCCTCATGGAAAGACAAATAACCCAGACACGAGTAGACAGACCTAGGGAAAATGCAGATGACTGCCTGTCCGCAGGAGCTCCACAGAGCTCAGATCCTAGGAAAGCACTGCCTGGAGCTCAAGTGGAGCCCACTGATATGTTCACCTCCCTTGCTGGGCTGCACGATTGTCCCATCAAAATGTACAGAAAATGTGCAGCTGAGGGCCTGAGAAACATGGCTGATGTCTCACCATGGAGTAAAAGGAAAGCATGCTCTCACCACTGTTGCACACGTTAAGTTTGATTTCTGTTAAGCAGCTGGTTATTTCAGCTAACTGATCCTATATAGGGATGATAAATATTGGCATTCTCTGACCTCCTTTATCATGTCACAGCCTGGGATAAGACGGCTCAGCTGGTTAGAGCACGGTGCTAATAAAGCCCAGGTTGAGGGCTCGAAACCCACAATGGGTCCTTCACTTGAGAGTTGAACTCGATGATCCTTGTAGGGTGCCTTTCAATCCAGAATATTCTGTGATTCTGTGGTAACTTTGAAATTCACTTGGTAAGTCTTGTTTCCTTTCTGGACTAAATAACCTGGGAGTGAGAACTCTATGATGATGAGAGCAGCACTAGGAGAACTCATTAAGGCTTTGATGGAAACACAAGAGAATATTTTCTTGGGACAGCATGAAAGGCATAATGTTGGGAATGAGAGATTAGAAGACTTGGGGTCAGAGAAAGCTGGCTTGTTTCCCTGACAGCCCCGAGCATCCCAGCAGCAAGCAGCACAGAGTGGTTGCACTGCTGCGATGAGAGAGAGCTCATGTGTACTGCTCTGCCTCCAAATGGTACGCCTGGAGTCAAGTAGCTACTTATGCTGTTGTCTATGCAGAAGAACAGGACTGGAGTTGAGTCAAACAAAGGTAAATGTGTTCTGTTTGACCTGAATTGATGCTAAGATCTCAGATGAATTATTCAGGAATATTTTTGCACTTAGGTATATAGTATTTCCTGGGATTGGTATTATAATTTTAGAATTTCCAAGGAGTTTGTCACAATGTTATAATCAATAGGGTAAGAGTGCTGTTGGCCAGGGTTGTTCTATAGTGAACAAGTCCCCTCTCCCACTGCCCTCAGCACTCCCATCTCTTCCTAATTTGCAGCTGAGAGTCCTACCTTCCAAACCGACTTGGGCACCAAAGGAGCTAAATCTTATGGCAAGTTGCAGTAGAAATAATGAACTGAGATGCTTTTCCCATTTGCTTCACTGGAAAGAGGATTTGTTACTCTGCCTGCACTGCCCAGCCATGTTTTGGCTTGGCTGCCTGTCAGAACTGCAGTGTTTGAACAGTGGCAGACTGGCTACATGAGCAACTGAAAAAGTGGAATTGGGGAAATTTAGTTCCTTGAACAGGTTGGCTGCTTCCTAGGCAAAAGCTGAGTTTTCCCTAGAAGAGCAGAAATCCCAGTGTCAAGGAGGAGTAAAGACACAAGTTCATGAGGTTTACATAGGAGTTATTTGATGGTCTGCCAAGAACGAGAAGCATTGAGGGGAAATCCCTCCAATGTGGTCCGGTCCCCTACAAATCACTGAGAGAGCAGAGGTGGCATGAAGCCCTGTGATGGACCTACAGCGTCAGGCCAGAGAGGTCACTCAGCATGGCCTTGTCTAACTATCACGGCTGAGGTTTTTGCCACACTCTCCCAGTTGGATTTCCTGTGAAGTGCTTTTTGAGACTGTTCAGGTTCATGTGAGATCTGGACTCCTGAGTCTTCACACTCATTTCTGTTCGTGCTGTGCAGACCAAATTACTGTGAGAAATGTTAATCTGATACTAAATTTGGAAAACATAAAACTTTCCACTGTGGGATGAATGTTGTGCCTAACAACCCATATAAAGAGCTTATTATGTCTTTATTTTTGGGCATGTAAGTAGCACTTCCTTCTAAGGGAAAAATCTCATTCCCAGTAGGAGTAGGAACTGTGTCTCTGCTAGACAACCCAGATATTCTCCCTCTCCCTTCTGACACAGCTTTGCATGTTAATTTAGCCAATATGAAGAACCTAGGGGTAAAATTAATCCTAGATATCTGTATGGGCACCCTGAAAAATCATTATGCTAAAACCAGAGAAGACAAAGCCACGGAGAAAGATCGGATGTGGAAATCTCAAATGGTGTATGTAAGCAGCTAACTGAATCAACTGGAAGAGATTTCTGGTTTCCTGGAAGCAATCCTCAGGACATTTTCCTCTTGTGTTTAAAATGAGGTTTCCGCTGCAATGTCCTCCCTTCTCAAACTTTTCTGTATTAGTCGAAAGGTTGGTATTTTAATATAAGAGGGAAGATATTCCTGGAAACTGAACAATTGTTTCTTCTGTTCATTATGACTTTCTTAAAGTCTGAAAATTTGAGGGGTTAAGTGCTAAAAAAATAGGCATGAACTTATTTTCTATCAGCCTAATTTGTATTATGTGGATAATATGACAAATTATTTAATATTAGCTGTAAATCCTCTGCTCAGTGGTTTAACTTTACTCTTGGGGTAGCACAAGCAGACTCAGTTTAATATCCTTGCTTTGTTTGCTTGCACTGTGTACAGAGTGGCTGTTTGGATGGTGTGTGTATAATCCATGCCATTGTGGAGTGGGCTTGGGCAGGCACAGCTTTCATATAGTTAGTATTTTGTATTTCTAACTGGTTGTATTGGTACACATTTGTTAGCCTTTCCTGCTGAAATATCTGGGAGAGTTTAAGTATTAAAAGCATTTCTATCCTTTTGAGAAAGTAATTGGCTTGAAGCTGTTTCTCAGAGTAAATTCCCCTGAACAGACATTTGGAGAAGTGGGTCTGTTTCTACAACACTGTCCCAAAACACTGTCTGTTTTAGTTCCAATTTGGTATGATTTAGCTGTTTACGAAACATTCTTATCTGCTGGCATGCACATACATGGTGCATTCTATTTTTGAAACTAAGAGTTTATTAATTTTGTGTAAATATTGTCGACTCAAAAAAAGAAAGTATTACTTCACCATCTTCACTGGCACAACTTTTGCTTCCAAAAATAGGGCAAGTATAAACAATTGTGGATTTTTGCCTTTCCCACTGAAATGGTGGAAGGTACCTTCTGTGGAATAAATAAATATTTCACAAGAGAAGTATTTCAAGGTTTAGTAAGTCTTTCAGTTAAAGTGTTCCTTAACGTTTTATTATCCTTAACCCTTATAAATTGCTATGAAATGTTTTATGTCAAGGGATAGATAGCTTGTGAACAATCCTAAATAATGTAAAATTTTACATCTTCAGACTCTAAACTGCTGCTCTGGTTGAAGATAAGAGACTACAGTAGAGGGAAAATAGAGAGCAATGATTAGGATGTACAACAAACCAAATAAGCTTTTCTGAGACACTAGGTAGAGGTTTCAGAATGTCACTGAGACTTTAGGTAGGGGTTTGAAAACACCACTGGGAAAGGAGATTCATAAAAATATGGAATAAAAATATTAATTTATAAAAATATGGAAAATTCATAAATATTCATGAAATTCATTAAATTATGAAGTAAAAATATGAATTCATAAAAATACTAATCCCCTTTACCAGTGGCATTTTCAAACCAGTAACTAACTGGAAATGGAATTGCCTCTTACCTGACTTGAAGAGGAACTGTCTTAAAGGAGGAGCCAAGAGCAACCTCCACATGGCTCTGTGTCCTTGTCTTCAGAGCATTAACAGACACACGATGGTGGAGCCAAGCCCCTGGTTAGAGGAGAGATTCTGAGCCTGCCCTGTGTGATATGGGGTGCCATCAACACTGGGCTATAGAGCAGGAGAGAAACTACACAAGTAGCAGACATGATTACAGGAATTACAGAGGATTACAGGGGAGAAAGTTTACTTTCATGAAGTGGAACTGAAGGAGGTCACTTCTTTCTGTCATGGAGGTTTTAATGGGAGTGCAAGTCAGAGATCAGCTGCACTTTGAAGAACAGGAGAGCTCCTCTCTCTGAAAAGTCTATGCTTACAGAAACTTGATACAGGACTTTTTGCTGCCTGTATGAACTTGCCTGTTTCCAGGTGGTTTTGCTGATGGCTTCTGCATTAAAACATCCCAAACAAGACCCACACAAACTCTCATGTGTACAAAATAATTTCTGTTTATATGACTTCAGTTCTAGAGGTGTCATTAGTTCTAGATAATAGGATCAAATAGAAATATGTGGAAATACACACATTTGGATTTTATTCTTGCAGAAAAACTTAGCAGAATACTCCAGATTCCTTCTTGGAGCACACATAGTCATATTTTGCCCTCTGTTTTAAGATGAACATACATACACACATGCAACCAGTACTTTATTGTGCCGCTTGCTGACTTCCGGGATAAAATCCTGAGATGACTTGACACTGGCGTGGGGATTACTCAGAGGGGCACAGTGTCCTTTCTGCAGACGTCTCTGGGTGGGCAGCTGCAGCTCTCGCAGGCTGGCTCCTCTGCTCTAGGCGCAAACCCCAAGAAAAGATGGCAGGAGTGTCAGCGGAGGCAAAGAAGAGGGAGAGGTTCTTTGTATAGGTTCCACAAGCGAGATTTATTCCACGCCCAGGCGAAGGGTCCAGGGAGAAAAAATATTTTGAAGGTAGGGTCCAGGGTTCTTATAAACAGTGGACCAGAGGGTGGAGAAAAGGGAAACACCCAATCAGATAGCACAAAATGGGGGGAGTCAACAGGGAAGTATCCAATGGGAATGACTTGAAGGAGGGATTTAGAACAGTGAGCTAATAGGGCTTCGAATTGGAAGAACTTTCTAGAACTAATGCATAGTCAAACAGGTAAAATACATATGCATAAGTCTATACATAGAATTGGGTGGGGAATACATGAACCAATCAGTATCAAAGATGTAAATGATAAACACAATGGTCTGTGGGAACTCGCCCTAACCTTAGGGAGTGTGCTGTACCTTGGTGTCCATCCACCAGGAGTCAGCCTCCTTACTGGTTATTGTGGCCACAGCCACATGCACTAAAACGATGACTGCAGCTTTGGCTTTAAGGAGCTTTTTTTCTCTAGACAAGATCTTCCACTGATAAACAGAATGACTTGTAAATTCAAAAGAAGTAGGGTTTTATTGTTATTTAAGATAGGAGTTTTCACGTTCGAGGAAGAGAAAACTTAAATGACAGACAGAAATAACGGGCTTGTGTGTATCTTGTTCCTACCTTGTTGTGTCCTTGTAGGCAGGTCCTTGCTTCCAGCAGTTCTCTGTGGGTGCACTGAGTACCGGTTGTTCAGGATATCTTGTCGTCCAGGATATCTTGTCTCCCAGAAGGAAGGTGTCTGATTTTGCTACATATCAGAGACTTAAATCTTTCCTAGTAGGCATTGGAGAAATACTCAGACCACTGAGTCTTCTGGGAGGAAAATATATGAAAATAGAAAATGCAATACTGAAAGAAAGAGATGTGGCAACCCAGCTGCATAAATCCAATGAGGTTATGCCAGAAAAAATATTTTAGTATTAATGCGGAGATTTAGCTTTTGTTTTTCATGTTATTTGTTCTACATATAATGAAGCAGTGTAGTGCAGAAAAGTACTAAGAATTACACTTTTCTGCCCTAACTTGGAAGAAAAATTATTTTGTCCCACAAGGGTAGGAATTACAGTTTTTCACTAAATCCTAATTTTGAGTGTGTGTTTTCTTTCTTACCCATAATCTCCAGAGAGTGAGCTTCCAGCAACTCCTTGGCTTTTCCACATCCTGAGAAAGTTTAGATTGCTTTCCTCACAGCATTTCTTTTTCCCTTCCCAAGCAGTTGTGCAGGAAGGGGGGCAACCACAAGTTTACGTTGCTGCCTGTGAGCCATGCTGTTGATAAAATGAGCCAGCCCAGAGAGAGGGGGGAAGGGCTGAAACATCTCAGCCTTGCAGAACCTTTGAAATGGTTAACTCCCATCCTTTGTTTTTCCCAGAGGTTTCTGGTGGCTACCACTAATTTCCTACAAGCAGAGTGCTGAGGAAGGGGGGTTGACAGATATACATGTGGGTGTAGGTTGTTTACTGAGCTGTTTTCTTATTCTGTAGCCTTCACAACTTGAATCCATGGAAGGTATCTGAAAACTGCCGGGGGAACAGAATGTGCACCTGTGAGTTTTAGGTTGCAAGAAGTTATTAGGAGGGGGAGTGAGAGCCAGAGTAGGTGTGGGTAGGAAAGGAACTTGAATGGTGACTTTCATGGTTCAGATTCACAGACAGGTTTTCTCTGTCTTCCCCATCTTGTATCTTCTCTGCTCTTGTGCCTTAACTTTTCTCACTACCCACATTCTCTCTCTCTTTCAGTTTTTTTTTTTTACTTCATAATTTATTGGCCCTTTTGGCTGCCCACTTGCCATTGCTTTTGTTGTCTCCAAGGGCCACACACAGCACAGTGAGAATAAGCCAGCGGTGCATATTTTGGCCCCCAGTGGATTGTGTATGTTTTGGAGGTACTGCTGAGATGCCTGCAGATCGTTATTGGTGGGTTTCATGCTGGTGCAGTTGTAATGGAAAGGTTTGGGCTGAATAGGGTGTGGAGACATGGGTCAAAGGAAGACCTCATGCCATTTATTTTCAGCCATGGACAAACATGCTGTGAGTGTTGTGGTTAGTCCAGTGTGTGCCATCAACCCTTTCAATGAGGATTTATTAAAAAAAATTACAATATTTGTACAATATTAAATATTTAAGATAGCAAATATTTTTAATATTTATTTTAACAATGAAAGGCCAAAAAGTGGGAGGGACCCCCATCTTTTCCAGAACCTGTTATTGTAAACATAATGGAAAGATAATTATAAAGGAAACTAGTGCAGGCTGTACATCCTAGTATTTCACAGCTTTTATCTGAATGATTCAGTCCACATGAGATAAAAAACATGGCACCACTTATTCTTTTCACTATCTTAAAGCATTTCATTTCCAGAACTGAGAAGCTCAGATTAAATGATGTAAACTGCAACTTTCCTTGTTATTTTTTTCAGTTTGGTTTTGGTTTGGTTTTGGGGGGTTTTTTTTGGCTGATAAGTAGATGTTTTGCCATTTTCTTTTTAAAGTGACAACAGTTGAAACGCTGTGAAGATTAAGATGGAAATGTTTTGTACCAGTACTCATTGAGGTTTGTTCTGGGAAATAATTAATTATAAATCAATTTTTAGGAAGATAGGGGAAATATTTTCAGAGATGTAATATAGTATCCCATTCTGCTTTCACTTATGTAAGTGCAGCTGTGCTGAAGTCCTGGAGCAGCATCAATGCCATGGGTACCCTGTTATCTCATTTTACTTACGTCCTGGGATGCCTCTGAACAGTGACTGTGTGTTAGAAACCAATGGCAAATCCCTCTTTCCAGGGATAATGAATCTGACAAGGTCTAGTCCCTTCCCTATCCTCATACAAAGCTCCTGCACAGAGGCAGGCTGAGCAATTCTCAGACTTTTGGAAAATCTTTTGCAGGGTAAGTTTGATGGCACCTTGTTAGGTCCCACGAGTGAGGCAGAGATGCAAGAAGGGAGAGTTAGGTATGTGGTGACTGTGGCACAGCAACCCTCAGTTGCCAGTCAAGGCCAAATGATCATCCACCTCAGTCAGTGGTACTCTCTTGATGAGTTTTTGATGAGAGTTAGCATTGAACTAAGCATACTGCTCACCTTTACTTGTTGGTATAAAATACGGGCTGTTTTATGCATGTACATAAAACACGTATTATTCAAGGTCACATTGTGAGGTTTGAATCCTGCCCTGCCATCCTGTAGGAAGTGATTAAAACACCAGTCCTTAGGTCTTGTGCTCCTGCTCACCAAAGCAGGCACTTTGTTCATCTGAAATGCTTGTACACCAATGCACACAATATTAAGAAACAAACAGAATGAACTTGAAGAACTGGTCTGTTCCCAATCCTATGATGGCACTGGTGTTGGTGAGATGTGGTGGGATGAGTCCCACAGGCTGCTCAGGAGGGACAGGCAGGGCAGGTGAGGTGGAGGAGTTGCACTGTGTGTGAGGGAGAGGTTTGGCTGTACAGTCCTTACAGTTAGAAACTGTGTGCTTGAGAGCTTCTGGGTGAGGAATAGTGGGGATGGAAAACAAAGCAAATGTTGTAGTGGGTGTCTACTATGGGTAGCCCAGGCAGAATGGTAGGACTAATGAGTTATTCCACAGTCAATCCAGAGAAATGTCTGGATCAGTAGCCTGTGTCCTTATGGGAGATTTCAGCTTCCCAGCTGGGAATACCATACTGATGTGACAAGCAAGTATGGGAAATTCCAGTAGTTTGTTGAGGATAACTTCTTGACGCAAGTACTCAGTGAGTCAGCTAGGAAAGGTGCCCTCCTAGACTTGTTATTTGTGACTAAAGAAGGACTCAAGGGGGATGTGCCAGTAGGTGACTGTCTTGGCCACAATGATCACAGAATGGTTGTGTTTAAAATTGTCACTGTGTCTCGGTTTGGGACGAATTAGGAGGAAACGTCCTGAGATGAACGTCCTCTGATAGAAGGCAGGTTTCAGCAGCCCCTCCCCCATGAGGTTCAGAAAGAGTTTTCTTGGAGGAAAGTGAAAAAAAACCTGTTTGTTTAACAAGCAAGGTGCACATAGGCATGAGAGAATGAATAATGTTAAATAATAAAACCTCTCGCTGTGGAGAAAACCTGAGAAGATTCAGAGTCCTTTCTGCAGGTGTGGCTCTGCTCTCGCCGGAGCTGGGGTGCGGCGTGGGCCCCCTCCAGGCCATGGTGTGGGGCCTCCCAGTGATGTTCTGGTGTTGCTGAACAGTTCCAGAAGAATAAAAAGCCACAGTCCCAGGAAAATTTCTTGCCTCAGCTAACAGGCTAGCTAAAAAGCAAAGAATTTTAACTCTCCATCTCTCTCCTGAGAAAGAGAGCCAAGAGGTGGGAAAAGCAGGAAAATGCTTCCTCAGCTCTGCAGCGGTGAAAACACGGGGGAGTCTGTGAGTCCTTGAACACAAAACCGTGCTGAAGAATTCGCTGAGCTTTCCCCACCCCTTTTTCTTTCAGACCCAGCTTAAAGGCACAGAAAGGCACAGGACTCGTGTCTGGCATAGAGCAGGTGATAGGGGATACAGCATCATAAAATCACCCCAAGACACACTGTAATGAGAAAAAAGGACATCGGCATTTCTACCCTGGACTTCAGGTGAGCAAACTTTAAGCTATCCAGGGAGCTATTTATCAGAGTCCCCTGGGAATCTGCTTTTGTGGGCTTGGGGGTCCACAAGTGCTGGTCAGTTTTCAACAACTGCCTTTTAGAGGCACAGGAGCAGACAAATCCACTGTGTTGTAACTCACATAAGCGGGGCAGGAGAGCAGCTCAGCTGAACACGGAGCTCAGAAGGAAAAAGAAGTGATGCAATCTCTGGAAGCAAGGTCAGGCTTCACAGGAAGATTACAGAGCTCTAGTTTGCACATGCAGGGAGAAGACACATAAGGCCAAAGCTGAATTAGAGTTGAAACTAGTCAGTGTTAGCTCAGATAACAAAATAGGCTTTTTTAAGTATGTTAGTAGAACAAGGAAGTCTTGGGAAAACATGGAACCACTACTTATTGAAGATGGTCACCTAATAAATAGGGATGAAGAAAAAGGGAAGATGTTAAATGCTTTCTTTTTTCCTCAGTCCCTAAAGATAGACCTTGGGTTGCCTGGTCCCCTGAGTCAGAGGACTATGGCTGTAGTAACAGTGATTTTTCATTTGTGGACACTGAAATTGTAAGGAATCAGTTGCATCAGTTGAATGTTCTTAAGCCCATGGGGCTTGGTGGGAGCCCTCCCAGAGTTCTGAAGGAGCTGAGTATGTTATGACAGGACCCCTCTACATCATCTGCCAGAGATCTTGGGAGTCTGGGGAGGTCCCCGCTGACTAGAAGCTAGACAGTGTTATTCCAATTTAAAAGAAGGACATGAGGGAAGACTCAGGAAAGTACAGACCTGTTAGTACCTGGAAAAATTATGAAGGAGAGCATACTGCAAACTACTGAGAGTAATTTAAAGAACAGGACAATCATCAGGCACAGTCAACATGGGTTCACAAAGGGGAAGTCCTGTTGAACTAACTGGTATCTTTCTGTGAGGTTACCCACCTAGTGGATGAAGCAAAGGCAATGGAGGTAGTTTTTATAGATTTTAGTAAGGCTTTTGGTACTGTCCCTCATGGCATCCTTTTGGACAAGCTGTCCAGCGGTAGGATAAGCAGGTACATGATGTGTTGGGCGAAGATCTGGCTCAGCGAGGTTCAAAGAGCTGTAGTGAATGGCATTATATCTGGCTGATGACCAGTCACCAGCGGTGTTCCTCAAGGCTCAGTTCTCTTTTTTTGTATTTATCAGTGACCTGGACTCTTTATTGTACTTATCAATGGTCTGGATGCAAGAGTTGAATGAACCAATAGCAACTCTGCTGGTGATACAAAACTGGGAAATGCCATTGACTTTCTCAAGGGAGGAGAAGCGTTGCAGAGGGTCTAGATAGATTGGAGCATTGGGGAATGATTAATGGGACAAAATTTAACAATTCCAAATGCCATATTCTGCACCTGGAATGGAGTAACACCAGGCGTAAGTGTAAGTGGGGAGTGGCTGGAGGGCAGCCCTGCAGAAGGAGATCTGGGAGTGCTGGTTTGCAGCCAGCTCAATTCAAGCCAGAGTTGTGCCCAGACAGCCAAGAGCGCAAACCCCATCCTCGAGTGCATCAAATACAGTCAGTAAAAAGAGTTGATTATCCCACTGTATTCAGCATTGGGGCAGCCTCACCTGAAGTTCTCTGTGCAGCTCTGGGCCCCACAGTTTAAGAACCGTGTTTGGCTACTTGAATGCATCCAGAGGAGGCAACAAAACTGGTGGAAGGGCTGGAAGGTACATCCTATGAGGAGCAGCTAAGACTTCTGTGTTTGTCTGGTTTGGAGGAAAGGAGGCTGAGAGGTGACCTCATTGCTCTCTACACCTCCCAGAGGAGGGGAAGGGGAGAGAGGGGTGCTGATCTTTTCTCCTTTATATCCAGTCACAGGACAGTGGTTGAAACCTTCTCCAGGGGAGATGTAGACTGGACATTAGGAAGTACTTCTTTATTGAGAAAGAGGTCGAAATCTGCAACAGGCTCGCTAGAGTTGTAGGCAATGCCCCTGTCAGTGTTTGAGAGGCATTCAGGGAAATGTCCTTAACACCATGCTTTATGTTCGATGAGCCCTGAATTGGTCAGGCAGTTGGACTAGATGATCCTTGTAGATCCCTTCCAGCTGAACTATACTGTTCTACTATTTTCTGTGCAGGAAGTTGTTCTAAATCCATATTCCCAAGAGACATCAGCATCTCATTTCAGCAGTTACATTCAGTTCTCTTCCAGCAAAAGTAAAGGAAAAATGACAGCCTCCATAAATATGGGGACGCTATTATTCAATGAATATTCCAGGAAAGATTGTCAAATTGATAGATTACAGGAAACTCCAGAGAAAGTCTGCATTTAAATAGGTCCCAAGGAGGAGACAAATCCATGAATACCAGTGTTTTGCCAAAGTTAGCTACAAGGGTGTGCCTCTCTCTAAAACTGGGAACCATCTTCCCATTACTGTACATAGTCATCAAGTATTTATTTAAACAAAATATAAACTTACTTCTATTTACATAGCTGTCAAACCAGCAGCCTTCAGTTTCCAGGAATAGTATTTAGTAAAAAGAGGTACTGGTACATGTTTGGAGTATCTTGTACCCTCTACAGGGTCTGCTAGATGGCCGGTGAAGCAGAATATTAATTGGAGAGAGATCTGCCAGTGCAAATGTAAACCCTGGTATCTTTGGCTTGCAGCAACAGAATTCCAGCGTGCCCAGACCGACTCCAGATTTGTTTCTGTCCCTTCCTTATCAGCCACAGCATAGAAGAGGCAGAGGGTGTTGCTTCTCTTGCTGAACGATGTTATCTTACCCTCTAGGCCAACCTGTGGATGCATCCATAGCTCCTGTAAGAGCACGTGCACTACATGTATCGCCTATTAACATCTTAGCTCAAGGGATAAAGGCTTGTGGTGAGGATTCAAGCTTCAGTCTTCTTGATAGCCTATTTTGTGTAGAGCCTGTGGTTGTGGGCATTAAGTCTCCTTTTCTTATTCAGTGAGAATTCTGAGACCTTTGATGTGGAGTAAATTTTTCTACTGTGAATTATATTCATCAATTACTGGCATGTGAAACAGCTGCATATATTCCATTTTGTGGTTTTAAGTTACCTGGATCTATTGTTCAGCTTATACAAAGATGGGTGGCAGGCACTGATGGGTGTAACACTGTAGTATTGGGGAAGAGGTGTGTGGTGTGGTTTGGACCAGGCTTCAAAGGTACTAAGCTGACCCTACATGACTCTATTCATGAATTTGCCCAATACAAATATTTTTAGAAGATTTTGGCTGTTAGCTACAATCCTAGAGGAGCTCCAACTGAAGATTTAATCACTCAAAAGCAAATAAATAATGCACAACCTGGAACAGCTTGCAGCAAATGTTGTAGTAGGAGTTCCTCCACATGGAGGCTAAAGTTCAAACATACCATGAAGGTAAGTGAACTCATTTTAAATTATGGGATTTGTATATAGTCTTGGCTTATATATATAGTGTATATATATATATATATATATTATAGACACAGAGAGAGATATATATATTATATATATAGTGTATATATACACAGAGATATATATTATATATATAGTGTATATATATATATATGTATATAGTCTTGAATCTAAAATTGAACATCCACGTAAGTTGGAGGCCCCAAGCAGCACATAACACTAACAGAGGCATTACACACTCTTTTGGCAAACTCTGGAAATTTTTAAGAATCTTGCATGGAAAAAAAATGCATGTGTGCTAGCTGAGATGGAGCAATAGCTCCTTCTGTACTTAAATGAAAAGATATAGGTAAGACAGAACTATGCGGCTCTGCCATCCAGAGCGGCCTGGACAAGCTTGAGAAGTGGCCCGTGGAAACCTCATGAGGTTTAACAACACAGAGTTCAAGGTGCTGCAGCTGGGTTGGGGCAACCCTTGGTATCAAAACAGGGGATAAACAGATCCCCTGAGAGAGCAGAGAGCAGCCCTGCTGAGAAGGACTTGGGGGTGCTGGTGGATGAGAGGCTGGATATGAGCTGGCAATGTGCACTTGGCAGCCCAGAAAGCCAGACATGCCCCGGGCTGCATCCACAGCAGCACGGCCAGCAGGGCAGGGGAGGGGATTCTTCCCCTCTGCCCCGCTCTGGTGACACCCCACCTGCAGTGCTGCATCCAGCTCTGGGGTCCCAGCACAGGAACAACATGTGCTTGTTGGAGTGAGTCCAGAGAAGGGACACCAATATGATTAAAGGGATGGAGCACCTCTCCTATGAGGAAAGGCTGAGAGAATTGGGGTTGTTCAGCCTGGAGAAGAGACGGCTCCAGGAAAAGCTTATTGTGGCCTTTCAGTACCTGAATGTGAGCCTGCAAGAAAGATGGAGAGGGCCCTTTTACAACAGCAAGTACTGGTAACACAAGGGATATAGGCTTCAAACTGTAAGAGGGTAGGTTTAGATTAGATATTAGGAAGAAATTCTTTACTGTGAGGATGGTAAGGCTCTGGAACAGGTTGTGGATGCCCCATCCCTGGAAGTGTTCAAGGCCAGGTTGGATGGGGCCCTGAGCAACCTGGTCTGGTGGAAGGTGTCTGTGCCCATGGCAGAGGGGTTAGAACAAGATTATCCATAAGGTCCCTTCCAACCCAAACTGTTCTATGATTTCTTTGCCCTTACTTCAGCTCAGCTACCCAGGAGAATTTTCTCAGCTATTAGCTAGAAATATGTTGACCTGAGATATTTATTAAAATATTACTTTTATGATGCTCAGATGAGATTGGTGATATGTTCCATCTTGAAGAGCCACAAACAAAGTCCTTCTTTTTATGGGAATGCATACTTAGGCTGCCCCATGGCATGGTAAGAAGCCATCCAATCTTACAGATGTCAGTCCCCAGTGAAGATAACCAACAAAGTATGTGGAACTGAGATGCAATGCTCTTAATGAAAATAGAAAACCTTCACTAAAACTAAATAGAATTTAAGTTTCAAAACTTTCTGAAATGTTGTGCAAGCCTTTATATCCTTTTCTTTGCTGAATTAGTAGAGTCTAGGATAAATTCTTCATATTTAGCAAAACCCCTGCTAGTTCTCCCCGGCTCCTAGTTTGCCAGCTGGCATCATTTTAAGGCCAAAAATAATTCATTATATGGGTAGCACTTCTTGGCTGATCTAGTCTGAAGCTGAGTTAAATCATCAAGGAAAACCCCTCTTCTACACCCTATTTAAAGCAGTCAGTGTTTTAAAGGCAAAACTCCCTTGTATTCCTAAAAGTGTAAGTAGCTAAATTACCTGGGAAGTGGGGACTTTCTGAAAATTGTGCTCAAAATGTCCAAGCCTGGGTGTTAGGTAGCAAGCAAATGCATTTACTTTGGGCTGCAACTGATTTTGTTTCCTGGACTTGCTTAGACCGGAATTTGTCTAGTCATAACACAAAATCCTCAGTGAGGCCCAAAATATGGTTTGGGGAGATGAAGGGGAAGTCTGCTGCCCTCAGGGTGCTGTCACAAAGTAGTTCATGGAGGGCAACAGGAAAGACAATGTTTTTTCTAAGTAGATGAACCATGAGTTTGGTTACTTTATTGGCAAGCCTAATGGGAATAGGCAACAAAGATCCTGCTGAGGAACAGGCAGCAAGTAAAACACAGGAAAAGGATATGGGAATTCCTCTTCTGCACTGACTGTTTGAGGCGTGAAGAATGGAAAAGACACAACCAGAGGAAGCACCATCTGCCCTTGAGTTAAAAAGAGGAAAGGAGATCCTAAAAGAAATGTGTTGCCCAGGTAACAGGGTGAATAATAGGGAAAGCAGCATTATCCCCTTATGTAAATGGAAGGTATGAAATTGTAACATGAAAAGTTTATGCATGTAATTTGAATTTGGCCGCCTTGAGTGGAGTGAATGAGCATAGCCTCAACTTACATTTTTCTGTGGGGCTCTCCGCATCTGGTGACTAGACAGCACTCACCTATTTTGATGTTCAAGATGTTGTTTTCAGTGACTTTCACTGCTCTGAGTGTTCTATGTCCGTGTTTCAGAGGCCCATATCTTCCTGTGCCCTTCTCCTCTCTCCTGAAGAAGAGGAGGGCACGGATATGCAGAGTCCTCAGGAGTGACGTGGTTCCCTGCGGGCAGTGGGTGTTGGGCCTTGGCAGAGGATCAGGAAATGAGTAACCTACAAGCAGGCTGTAAGAGCTTCCCACCTTTGTCTTCTCTTTCTTTAAGGAATATGAATCATCATGGAGTTAGACAATGATTTTACAGTGATGCCAGCATAAAGATGGCAGATTTCTTTACCTGTCAGAAAAGGCCTATTTGACTCATCCTATCATTTCTTAACCAAGACAACCACTTCTCAAGCAGCAGCTGATATGGTAAGAGGCTAGCTGATTCCTAGTAGGTGTCAAAGCAAGCCACACATGAATTAAATTCACATTTTCAAATGAAAAGAATAAACGACCTATTCAGATATGGAGGAAATTAAATTTTGCAATCTTGCAGAAATGTGTTTTAGTCTTCGTTAAATCAAAACAACGTATCTGAAAAAAAAGTTGTATTTTTCATTGGGTCTTTTTTTTTTCTGTGAACATTTCCATCAACATTTTAGGGGAACTTAGGAGGAGAAAAACTCTGTAAAGCTTTCCTGTGGAAAAAAGTAAGGGATCATTTAAGATGACTGCATTAAACATTACAGGTATGTACCACTGACCTGAGCAGCAGTGTAAACTACTGAACAGAGCTGTCAAATACCTTTTGTGTTTCTTTAGATAAAAAAAGCTGCTTTCATACACCCGATACTTTTCAAACCCTTTTTTCCCTCTCCTAAAGTGGTTGGAGCCAGTTCATTGCCAGTCCAAACATAGAATTCCAGAGGCTGGCATGTGGCTATGGCCTGGCTATGCCCATGTTGACCCCTTCCTGCCTTGCTGGGGCCACTTGCCCTTCTGCACCTCCCTTCTCTTTCTGTGGCTGTTGACAGAGACTGGGCCTGTGGCCTAGACATAGCAAAGAAATTATGAAGTGACTCAGATACCTACATGTCTATGAAAATTATAGGTTATTGCCCTGACAATGGTCCTTCATCCACTACAAACATAACCTTCTGCCAGGAACAAAACTGCATTTGTAACAAATTCAGGGAAAACAAGATGACATGGTAGGAGAAATTTTTTTTTTTTTAAAGGAAGGACATTAAACCCTCTGTTTGGCATCTGAAAAGCTGTGTTGTGCCTGCTCATTATTCCGAAAAATCTTGCAAGCTCTGGACAGTCTCAGAAGGAACTGTTTGTTTCTCCTTATCGTAGACTTTCCGCTCTGGAGAGGGTCACAACACAGTCACCATTTTTAAGAAGAAAACCAGAACTTTGTCATTTAGATCTGGTGGGTTTTTTTGGAAAACTTGCCAGGGTCCAACTGCTCCCATCTGCTCTAAGGCTGCCCATTGTATGTTGTCAATGTAGGCAGCTTCACTTGTTTCCCTGGGTTTTGTGACCCCTGAGTGAGTTTGGAATAAATCAAAATTTGCACCAGAGCTGTGTGCCAGATCAGATAACCAAATGAGAGCTCCCGAGTCTTCCTGTGAGCTTTACCTGTCCTTAACCTCAGGACACTGCCTGAGGTGGCCCCATAAAACACTATTGTCTTTGCTTTCTGACAACCAGCAGGCTTAAGTTAAGGGGGCCCAAAGGCAATGTGGGTGGGGAATGAGTATTTTCAGCTTGGCTGATTGCAAAAGTCATCTCTAAATGAACATTTCTGGCTGTCTGCCACCCTTTTTCTTTGGGGATGTGGGTGTCTCAGTTTTCCTCACCAATGACTGAAGCTCTGTAAGAAAGAAAAATACTCAAAGGTCAAGACGTCCTCTCAGTATGCGCAATTTTCTCCATGGTAACTATAATGGAATGGTTGGTGCAGTAGTGGCATTCAAGTGATGCTGGGATGACCTATGATAATACACAATTTTTAAAACAAGTCTATCTATATTTAAGTCACACTAATCTACTAGAGAGTGTATCTACTACTTCAGAATGCCAAAACAAAACAAAAATTATTAAAACTTAAAGAAAATCTAACCCTGTGCAACTAGTAAGCAAAGGTACAGCTTTTTACAGAAAAACAGCAGCTAGCAAAAAAAATTATTTAGAAAAAGAAATGTGAGAATTCTAGGGAGATTAATTTTAGATGTCTTGTTAAAAAATTCAGGATTGATTTTGAATAGTCTCCCTTCCCCAGATTTGGGCAAATTACAGTTCTCTGGAGGCCTGTAATAGGTCATGTTTGTTTTCTGTTCTTTGCGACTTAAGTGATATTTAAGTGCATTAACTGTTTTTTCTGGCTCTGGAAAGTTGTACTTGCTGGGACAGTCCTTTGGGTAAGGCATTTTATAAGGATCAGAATAGTAAATGCAGTGAGGAGATTTCCACATTGCAGTTCTCCTCAGCTCAGATCCCAGGTGCGCACTGTCAAACACAGGGTTGGCTGCTCTTTCCGTGCTTGCACTGATCTGCTGGGTGGACCTCGAGTAAAATTCCCTTCCTTCCTTGTCTACCCTCCTTCATTTCTGCAATTCATGAAAGAGAGATTATCCTAAGTGGCTGACCTGGTATTCTCCTGACTTCATGGACATCACTCTTTGATGGTTCTCCAGCAGCCCTTTCTTTAGCTAAGGAAGAAGGAGAGAAGTAGTAGTTCAGGATTTAGTCTTTAGGTATCCTTTACTCTCTACTGTCGCTAGTGAGCAGAGACCGAGGAATAAAGCGACATGGACGGTTTAGGACAAGAAGAAACCGACCTTTATAAATTTACAAATTCGCTTATATACCTTAGCACACTGGACTGACATAAGGTTATTGGTTCTCTGACCAACCACCCCTCAGAGGGATTGGCTGAATCCAACAACACTTACTTCAGCTATTTTCTCCTTGGTATCATAACAATACCATAGTTTACAAAATCTCTCAACTGTTTTCCCATAGCGTCCATGAGAAAGCAAGGCTTTCACACAGACACTGTCAGAAAACTGAGAAATCTCTCTGCAGCCAGGCTTTTAGCATTCACACTCTCTACAATGATGGATGAGGGTTTCTAATGGTTGTCTTTCAGTGATTTTAACAGAGCTGGTCTCACAGGAAATCATGCCATGGAATTTAACATTCTTGCCCCCACATATTTTAAGGAAGTTGTCCTCTTTCATGATGGAAAGAGGTTAATTCTAGATGCAACAGCCTGCATAGTATGTCTGCCACCCTCAAGTGCTCTCTGCTTAGACAAATATGAAACTGTGAAAATAGTCTTTTCTATTATTATTAATTTTCTTCCCTCCTGTTTGTTTACCAAGAGCCCTCAGAGGGTGTTTATCACAGAAAATGGTTGGGACAAGCAGAATCAATTTTTTTTCTGTGCAGCAGAAGAGTAAACTGGGATTCAACCTCTTGCCACCACTAACCTTTATACTCATTTCATTTGATATGAAAACTAATGTCAGACTCTGTAACAACTCACCTTGAAGGGGAAGGCAGCACCCTACTTTTCCTTGTTTACCTAGAAATCTGGTATCCTGCCTCAGATGCCACAGGGATCGGAGGACACCTATGGACTGGCCTGAAATTTTTTGTGGACACAAACATTGGATTTCCTTTTGCTGCCACCTTGATATTAGAGGGGAAGGTAGCAGCTCTGTTCACCTGCACTGCAGAGCAGTGGGTGCTAGCTCTTGCACTGGGACCTTCCTTGTGTTACCTGCTCACTGCTCTGAGTTCCTGAGATCAGTCCTGTAGCTTCAGTTGCTTCCAATCCTTTGTGTTTGAAGGGCTGAGACAGGTACGTTCTGCTGTGGTTCATGGTAAGCTTTGGTTCCTGCTCAGTTTTGGTCTGTTGCTGTAGCAGGACAGCCAGAAACTAACATGGATTGGGGATCTTCAGTCCTGGATCTAGATCCAAGGGATCTCAGACCCGGCATACAGATCAGGTGAGCAGATCTCAGTCTAAGACCTGTCTTAATTGATCCAGGTGGATGTTTTTTACAGCAGTTGGAAAGGAGGCTTGCACAAGATGGAAAATAAATGTATGACAGCAGATGAAAGGAGCTTGTGTTCTTGGTGAAGCTCATAGCAAGGTCACTGGGTCCCTACTCTGGGGATGGGAAGGCTTCCTTCACAATCAAGGAGTGAATCAGCCAAAGCTGATGATGTGGGGGTTCATCCAATGCCCACATAACTATGATGTGCACAAATTGTGAGATATGATTGATCTTTCTCCCATGAGTCCCAAGGGAGCCTCTTGGTGCCTGGCTCAGATACAACATTCCACTGTAGTTGTCTGCAATGGGTGGGATTACTCCCACACCAGAGCTGGCGTCCAGGGAGAAGATGACAAGTTCAAGTTTAAGAGGCTTGGTTACATCCCGTGTAGCAAATAGTATTTTATGTTGGATTAGTTGCCTCCTGAAGGAGGGAGAAACTCTGGGGAAAGACAAGCATGTTTTGAAATACTGTATCTGTCAGAAACAAATCTGGCTGGGAGCAGAAAATGCAGAGAAATTAAATTCAAAAGAAACACGTTATTTTAAGAAAGTCTAAAGAAGTCCGTTTAACAGTTAGTTTGGGACAGCCAAGTAGAAGCAAGCCTTGCAGATAAGGCAGCCTATTAGCAGGTTGCAAGGAGGGATTGGGACCTGTGGCAATTGGAGAGTCACCAAAACAAAGACGTTCAGCTCCCTGCCTTGGCTTCATGTGGCCAGGCACATCCAGGGCTCAAGGCAGGGATGAGGCAGGGGACAACTTTCATCCTTGTAGGGAATTCCTCTCAGTACATAAAGACAGGAGGTGACAGTGTTATTTTAATAAGAAGCTTGTTCTGTTTCTGTTTGGAATATAACTTTTTGGATTATAAGGCCTCTGACTGACACCAGAGTAATAAAAAAGCATAAGCTTAGAGAAACAACTCGAAAATGATTAATATAGTAAAATTATTTTGGTGTTCTTTAGTTAAGCAAAGGAGAGTTATTCTGGCTAAAAATGCAAATAAAAATTGTACCTCAGCTGGTAGTGCTGTAAACTGTTCAGAGTAAAGCTGTTTAGCCCTGAAATTTCAACAGTGTTGTGGGATTTTCACTCTGGACACATAACACTGCAGTGAAAAGAGCAAAAGGGTGAGTGACACTTTACCGTGCCTTAATTGAGCCTCCCCTGATGGGGGAGGATTCCCCGAGCCCTTGCCTGGGCTCTGCAGATGAACAGGACTTTTCCACGCTTTTGCTCTCAGATAGTTGTTTATTAAGTCTTATCAGAGAAGGAGCCAAGGCACAAGATGACTCCCCTTAGAAAGCGCAATGGAGAAGACAAGTTATCAAGATTACACTGTTCTTTTATAGGTAAATTACCCAATGAAAACCCGAAACGAAAGATATTTTTACTTTTCTACCAATGTTCAATAAATCGTTCTGTCACATGAAAGGAACTGCGGCATTTTTCACCCAATCATCTCAATCCACTTTTGCCGCAGAAAATGGAGTAGAGAAAGAAGAAAGAAGAAGGCCTAAAACAACAACAATCCTCCATTTTGAAGGTTTTGTTTCTTATCTATTTTACTATATTAACAAACTCAACACCTCTAAATTTTCACCCTGTGACAATCTTATATAATATTCTATCACCTAATTCACACCAGTGTAGATTCTACTTCTTCCCAGAGGGTAGGCAATTTTCTCCATGGACGAAGATCAAAGACAGGGCTGTCCAGGGGGGTAGAACTCTTCAAAACAGGCAGAGAAATATTCCCTGCACTTTGGACTCCAACAGGTGAGCAATTAAGGATAAAATTTAAGTCTCTGTGAGGGCTTTGGCTTGTTTTTAATCAATTATAATCACTTTCCGCTGGTGGCATGTCAACCTGTCTTACAGAGAAGCACCTGCTCTTCCCTAAAGTGAACAGGCTCTATTCACGCATCACCACCATGCCACAGTTCAGTGGCATCTCAAAACAGGTGCCTTGACTTCTTCCAGCACAGCAGGACAACAAAGCAATACCAAAGAGCACCCAAAGTATCACCTAAAAATAAAAAGAGGAAATTGATTCGAGGGCTGTTGAGTGTAGAGAGGTTGTGCCTGTGCTCTGATGCACTCAAGTGAAGTTAGGAGGACCGTTCTGCCGGCTTGGCTCCAGCCGGGTGCTGGGGGGAGCATGAGGGGTCCCTCGCAGGGAAGAAAGGCACAGCTGGTGCTCAATCCTTGCCGTTTCTTGCCATCTAGTGGTCTGCCAAAGCACCAGTCCTAGGCCCCACAGCTCATGGCTTTAAAACCCTCGTCAGAAGGGAGGGAGGGTGCCGCGTGCCCAAGGAGAAGAACACTGAGAGGCGGATTCTGCCCCTGCACAGCCGTGTCACCTCCATCCTCCCCGCCCGCTCTTCTCTGCCCGTTCTTCTTTCTTCCCTTCAGAGGATGGCCAGGTGGTAGAGGCTTTGGTCACTCATTGTGACCTTGTCTAGGTTTGGAGAAGGCTTTAAAGTTTTACTTTTGGTGTTTCCTGAATAACTGAGTTGGGGTTTGGCCAGCCCTGAAGTGGAGGATGGTGGAATCACAGCGTGAGTTTTTTTGGTTCTTGGTGCTACTGGGCTGGGTGGAGTAACACCCTCCAGGCTTGAACACCTTGATGTGGTCAGCCTTGCCACGGGTGTGCTACCAGCCGTTGCCCCATAGCAACAGACAGATAAAATTCTGGCATACAGTGGGCAAAAATTTCCTGGTGTAGGCAGTCCCACCGTGTGGCCTTCCTTGGTATTTGATATCTATCTATTCTGTAGCATCCATTCTTTTCATGAGATTTTACCATCACTAAACTGTTTGGTAATAACTGTAAGGTTAGGATGGTGAACTCAGATGTTGACATCTGTTACGAGAGCAAATGCAAGTGAGTGCATTGGTCTGACAGTTCACTAATTCTCCCACCTGTGGGAACTGTACAAGTTGTTCTCTCCGTACACTTTTGGTACATTGAATATATTTCAAGTGTAAAGTTCAGAGTATTTTTTTTTCTGCAAGCAGATTCAGGTTATCAGGGTTTTTTTAGTTAAAACATTTCTCAGAGGAAGTAGGATGCTTTGACACATTCATCCAAAAATTCCCTGCAAGTAGAAAATGAAAGGCAATAATCTGCTTTGAATGTCTGGTACTTTCCACCTTACCTTCCACAGTAATAAGATGCAGTAAAAACAGGAGATTACTTTGTTATTTAGATTCTTTCCCATATCCCACCCAGAGAAATTGGAGTGTATCTAACAGCAGTGGGGTGGGATGACAGGTGATTTCTTTGCCTGTATCAGGGTGCAGTAGGGCCAGGGTTAGCCTGGAGCAGCAGAGTGGGTCTGGCAGCCAGTACCTGTCCTACCTCTCAGCCAGGAACAGGGTGGGCAGGAGACACTGGGGGCACCTCTCTGGGAATGGGGATAAAACATCAGCCCTCAAGTAGGATCTGCTATTGATCTGTTCAAGCCACAGATGATTGACGCACTCTTGGGGACATGGAGAGGATGTTCATTATTATGGACAGAAGGAGGGCTTACTGGCTATGATCCCAGCAGCAGGTAGTCTTGATGGGTTAGGTGCTGTGCTCCTCACCCATTTCTTTGCAAAGAAGTGCTCTGTCTACTGACAGTGGTTGTTTTGGACCAAGGGGACTAGAGCCTCTTTCCTACCAAGTGGCCGAGGTGGCTGTGAGTGCTGTAGTGTACAGCCAGGCAGGGCAGACTCCCCAGCATTCATGAGCCTCTCCTAACTATGCTACTGCACCCTGTATATCTAGGAGCATGTTTGCAGATAGCTTTTACAAATTTTAGATACGTTTTCGAAAGTTCTAAGCTAAGTTTCTCTGGGGTTTGTCTTCAGGATCCATGTCAAAGTATGTGACTCATGTGACACCTTTGTTGGAATGGGGTTTGCAGAGAATTCTTCTGGTCCCAAACCATAGAGCTTGTAGCAGAAGTATTTGCAAGCCACATCACCACTGAAAGAGTTCGGTTATATATTTGGCCTAATCAGTATGCATTTCTCTGGTTTTTAAGGTAAAAGTATATTATGTCATCTCTGTAGGAGAAGGAAGGAAGGAATAAGTTACGTTCCTAGCTCCTCTTTCCACAGTCTTTGAAGTAGGTGTTGACAGGTGTGTCCAGGCCCAGGATTGTCACAACTTATAATACAAATATAATTTGAAAATTCATTTCTAGCTGTATAAAGCATTTTCACAATCCATGTTTGCCTTGACATTATGGCCTTAAAATTGCTTTTATAGTATTAGGGTGAACGTCTGTTAAGCAGCACCTGTACATTTTCTGGAACAATCATGGTGTTTCCAGAATTAGGACTTCACAATCTTTTGGCTAGCACAGGGCATCACTAGATTTTCTTCTTCCCTGTAAAGAAACTAAGGAATTATCTGAGAATTGTATTTGCTGATTCAGAGAAATAGGATCTTGGGAGGTAGTGGGTCCAATTTTTCAGGCATTGTGCTTCAAGAAAGATGAGAACAGCAAGTAAGACTGCTAGTCAGAGGAAGGACTGAAAAACTTGAAGTCATTAGGCTACTATGAGATGTGAGGTCTTCAAATATAAATGCAAACCTGTAAAGAGGATGAGAATAAATGTTCTCTGTGTCTACTTCAAACAGAGTAAGAAGTAACGGCTTTAAGTCTGTGAAAAGATTTTCAGGATAAACACATAGGAGAAGTCTCTGTTGGTAGTGATTATACAATTCTGGCACATATGGTTTTGAATGACCAAAAACCATCACTAAAGAGCTATAGAAATAAGTTAGTGAAAGGCCTAAGGTGGCTTCAGTCTTGTCCTGAATTATCTTGTCCTGGATCATTTTGCTGGATCATTTTGTCCTTCATAGCATTCATTCTCTTGCCTTTTACTCTGCAGTCATAATGTCACTCCATTCATTGTGCAGATAGGAAAGGTGGAATGATAAAAAGTATCCAGCCCTGAGCAACCCAGTGTACCTTCAAAGCTGACCCTAGTTAAAGTGCCAGCTGGACAAAGGGGTCACCAGAGGGTTCCATCCAAGTCAGATCTCCCATGATGTTAAACATAGCCCTAGGTGGGCTGCTCTTTACCAAGAGCAAATGCAGATTTAGTTAAAAATGTGTGTATATGACTTTCAGGAAGGCAGTACCCTTTCATTATTGGAACTGTTAGCCAGGAATTGTCTGATTTCCAAGCAGTTAGCATTCACATTTCCTAGACGTTAAATGGGTACTTTTTTTGCAAAACATGCTGAGAAATGTGTTGCAAAGACTACTTCAGGGATCTCTTAAGTTTCTTCACATTTTTACTAGAGAAAGAAATTTCCAGGGCCTGCTGTGCTGCTGCCAGACACTGCAGTGCTAATTCTGATGCCAGGTATCTTTTGGCAACAGGCAGGTGCTGCAAACCTTCAGAAGATGAGGAGAGGAAGCCTTGCACAACCACCTGGCACAATTAACATCTCTCTCTGAGTACTGGTCAGCTTGCACTCATCAGTGGAAATCTGCACTTCAGCAAGGGCTACGCCCTTGGAAGACAGTTGCAAAAAAGCATTAAGTTCTTCAGGGTCTTGGGGAGAGTTTTTCTCTTGTTTTGTTCACTTGTATTCCGCACTTGCTTCCTGGCAACACTTCTGTAATATGAGGTCAGCCAGAGTACTTTAACAGTTCTGATTTATCTCTGGTTTGTGTTTCATTTCTCTTTTGTAGGCTTAGAGCTCTGTAGCCCCTCTAAGAAAGAAAAGAAACCACACTGGAGGAGGAGAGCCTTGCATGGATGTTGGAAGCCATTTCTGCTTGACTTTTGTCTCATCATGACAAATCAGTGTCCAAAATCAAAGCATGCTTATTACTTCCCATCACATAATGCAGGACCACTGTTTTAGTAAATTTTGTTTTCAGACTGTAGAGAAGAGGAAGCTGGTAGGTCACAGGGGTTTTCAGCCTCTGATCAAGGTAGTTGGCCATCATGTGCATCTGTGAGGTCCCCAGCTGGGGAGCTGGTAGTCATATTACACACATATTACATAAGTAATATTACATATTACCACAAATTACATAAGTAGAGTTTTTGCGCCTTGCTTTCCCACTGTGAAGTCAGCCTTTCAAATGTGACTTTCTTGAGAAAACAGAGGGTCTACCAAAGCTACCACTTCTCCAGAAAACTAAGACTGTCAATGAATAAGGCACGGACAAAGGAAGCTGCAAGCTACTAAATTTTTTTTTACAGTATTAAATGCATTTGAAATGGCATTTCCCAAAAGTTGTCAGCCTCTGTAGTATTTGTAAAACTTCAGTCTAAATTCCTGATGTAAAATTTACATGGTAGACTTCTGTGCATTAACAACTTAAATAGCTTTACTATCCTTCCCGTAATCCAGAAACACTAGAAAGTAGGCAAGTTTCTTATTACATACCAAAATTCAATAATCCTATCTCTTTTACTGAGAGAGGTATTGTTTTGGAAAAGATTGCATAAGAGAAAATTATTGTAGCCTCTCAAACTTCAACCAGAAATCTATGATTTGTTTTACTGTCTAGGGGCTCACTCATTTAATCTAATCTTTTAAGAGGCTTGTATGCTGTGTGGGTTGCTTCGGTGGGAGTAACCAGTCATGCCTCTCCCTTGCAAGAAGAGATTGCAGTGAGGAGCAGTAATGTGCTTTGCTAGCATAGACCTTTAGTTCCACAGATTTCACTATTTTCCTTCTGCGTTGGTTTGTGGGTTTGAGAGCTGTACAGCTTTGTTTCTGTTCTTTGGGCTTCCTGTGTGATTATACCTGCACAGAATATTTGATGCAAAAATAGCAAAAGAAAGACAAGTCATAGGAAATCACGTAATATAAATTGGAGGCCTTTGGACCATGTCTTAGGGAAGACGTGTAAGTGCTGTACATCTCCCACAGAATGGGTCCTGACCCTATTTGTTTCCTTTTGTGCACTGTTGTGATTGTGTGGTTTCACAGTGATTTAACCTAGTACTGGCTCTTTTCAGTCACATACTGAGTGCACAAGGTTAATCAGGAGACTTCTCTGATCCCACTGGTATTCTGCTCCTTAGTAGGATGCTGCAACGTGAATATATAAAATCTGGAGACCACCCACTGAGCCTTAACACAACTGTTGTTGGGTGCAGTATCAAATGTGACAGTGTTACTGAGAGGCGCAGTGAGACGATTGGGATGAATATGTAGCACCTGAAGTGACACAGTACAATGCTTCCATTCACTGGCCAGTTTTAAAGCCAGTGGATGGTTGTGAAAGACTGGAAAGTTGTCTTGAGACATTTTGAGATGCCTGTGTGGGGGAAGGGGCCGGTCAGGCCTTGCACTGTTGAGGCAATGCCCTGTCCCACGCCTCCCACCCCTAGAGTCTGTGTCCCATCCCGCAGTGGTGCCAATCAGGGGCACAGCACACGCGATGCTCCCCATCCACTTCTGGAGCCCCTAATCCAGCTCCTGAGTAGCCAAATGACCAGAAGTCCCACCTGGAGGAAGGGCCCAGGAAGGCCAAGGGGTATTGAAGGCTGAACATGAGGTAATCACATTGTCTGGACCCTACCTCTCCTTAGAGTTTCTATCATCGTTGGAACCCAGGAAATGGGAACTACATGTGTGCTTTTCTGTATCTTTTCTGACTTTCTCCTTCCAATTCCCTCTTCTTGGAATTTTGAGTAATTTGAAATCGAATGCACTTAAAGTTTGCTAAGCTGAATGGGCCAAGCTAATGCTTTGAGAAGTGTTTCATGTTGATGAAATGTTGCACTAAATCTTTTGTCAAAGTTCCTTGATTTTTCTGAAGTTGCCAGTAAAGTCTTTTGTGTTGCTTTGACCACTTGAGAGTATCTTGTCGGTATTTCTCCCATGCATCTAACTCAGAGTACATGAATAATTGTGAGGCCTTTTAAAACTCTCATCAAGTGAGTTGCTTGGGGCCTTACAGTGGTAGAAATAACATTTTAATTTCTTCCAAAAAGTTGTGAAAACTGAGCAATGCTGATCTTCATGTGAAGAGATTATCTGCACCTTAAAAGGCACATGCTTTCAGTCATCACTTTTGTTTCCCTGCTTCAAAAGGCACAGTCTTTGTTTACTTACCAAAATGAAGCTACCGGAGGCTCCTGTGCCTTGCTTCTCTAGGCTCACATATTGGTAAGGTGCTGAGGTACTTCCTGTTTATCTACAAAAATCTCATCTTCCAAGTCAAACTGGGCTCTCTGGGGATCTGATTAAGTCAAGGCTCAGCCTTGCTGTACAGGTGAAACAAACCATGTTTAGATTTCACTAGCCTTCACACCTCTGGACGGTGAGACACTTGTTCCTCATGTGTTCAGTCTCATTGCAGGCCCCAGATGTCAGTTGTGGTTCTGGGACTGCTCTCAACAGACCTGGCAGTGCTTTTCAGCTGGCTGAGAGTGAAAGCTCTACAGGCCCAGACAAACACACCCACTGCTGGAACCTCAAACAAGTAACCAGAAACCACCCCCAGCTCCTGAATGTCTTTGGACTCTTCCCTACATGTATTACGGTATGGGCCGAGTACTGCTAAGTATCTTCAAGAACAATATTGTTTCACATGTACATACTCTCTGTAAGGATGGCCTTTCCCTCCTTCAGGCAAGGCCTGTACCCAGGCCATGTGAAGCCATTAGAGAAGGTTCATGCTTTTTGTTTAAATACATTTACGCTCTTCAATGAATGGCTGTTCTTGTGCAGTTTAAGACAAATGAAGTGCAATCTGGATCAGAGAAACAAAGTGAAATGAAAAGAAAGAAAAAGAAATATAATGAAGTGAAAAGAAGGAAAATTAAGTGAAATGTAATGAATTGAAATGGAATGAAGTGCAGTGAAATGAACTGAAACTTAATGAAATAATATTAATTGAAAACTCGAGATTTCATTTCATGAAAGGAAATGAAATGGGAAATCAAGGAATGAAGTTACATGAAAAGAAAGGAAATTAAATATAATGAAATGAAATGAAATGAAATGAAATGAAATGAAATGAAATGAAATGAAATGAAGTGAAATAAATGACGTGCAGTGAAATGAATCAAAACTTAATGAAATTATATTAATTAAAATCTCAAGATGTCATTTCCTTTTGTGAAATGAAACTTCTTAATTTCACCAAATGAAGTTTCATTTCATGAAAGGAAATTAAACGAGACATCAAGGAATGAAGTGAAATGAAATGAAATACAAAGAAATGAAAGGGAACTAAATGAATTGCAGTGAAATAAGCAGAAACTTAATGAAATTATATTAATTGAAATCTTGAGATTTCCTTTCATGAAATGAAGAAGTTACATTACATGAAAGGAAATTAAATGAGAAATCACAGAATGAAGTGAAAAGAAAGAAAAGGAAATATAATTAAATATTTTATAATGCTGTCTTGACTAATTCTGTACCTGTTGCGATGCTTTTATATGTTATAAACAAAAGTCTTCCAGAGCTTTCTCTCTTTAGGGCTTCCATCCTCGGATCCAGTACATGTAAGTATAACAGCACTTGCATATACATATATGCAAGTATAATTGTTGCATGCAATAATAAATAATGCTTAGTCCTCAGATATATTTCTCATTTTCACATTTTAAAAACTATTCTTTTCACAAAGAAATATTAGCTCAATTCTATAGATACAGAAATCAAAGCAAAGAGAGCCTGTTGAGCATTTCTGAGATTATAGTGCAGCCTGAGGGGGAAGGGGGAGGCACCACCACAGAGCCTGAACTATTTACTTCACGTTCTGTAACAAGTAAGTAGTGTCGTGACTAGAAATCCATTTTCCCATTTCTCGGACTAATTGCTAAACCTACACTTCTGTTTGCTGGGTTGAATCCTAAATTTTAGCCACTGACTAGTCTTATTGTGGTCTAAGATTAGTGACCTGGGTGGAGGCAGGAACTGAATTTTATTAGAGACATGTATAAATGTATCTATTTATGCAGAACTAGCACTGAAGCGGAAATCCTGTACTTCAGCTCTCAGACAACCATTAAAACTTCCAGCGTATAATTCCTCCTGTCTGTAGCTATACTATGTTTAAATTAATACCTTGAATCAGTGGTGCTCCTTTTGATGTAGTATCAGGCACTTCTACAGGTCCAAGGCACAATTAGCAAGTTTGTTTCTGTCAGGAGGAAATGGTGTCCTTCTGAACAGAAGGGTCTCTCCTGCGCTGGGTCCTGCACTTGGGTCACCACAACCCCATGCAGTGCCCCATGCTGGGGCAGAGTGGCTGGAAAGCTGCCAGTTAGGAAAGGCCCTCGGGGTGTTGGTCAACAGCAGCTGCACATGAGCCCAGGTGTGCCCAGGTGGGCAAGAAGGGCAAGGGCACCTGGCCTGTGCCAGCAGTGGTGTGTCCAGCCGGACCAGGGCTCTGGTGAGGCACCCTCTGTGCTGGGTACTGGTGAGGCACCTCCAGTCCTGAGGTCAGTTTTGGGCTCCTCACTACAAGGGCACTGAGGTGCTGGAGCACATCCAGAGAAGGGAACAGAGCTGGGGAAGGGTCTGGAGCACCAGGAGCAGCTGAGGGATCTGCAGGGCCTAAGCCTGGAGAAAAGGAGGTTCAGGGGGGACCTTCTCACTCTCCACAACTCCTTGACAGGAGAGTCGAGCCAGGTGGTCTCCCAAGGAACAAGGGACAGGACAAGAGAAAACGGCCCCAAGTTTCCAATGGCACCAGGGGAGGTTTAGATTAGATATTACGAAAAAAGGGTTGTCGAGCTTTGGAATAGGCTTCTCAGGGAAGTGGCCGAGTCACTATTCCTGGAAATGTTCAAAACCCACATGGATACAGCATTTGAGGACACAGTTTAATAGTGAACATGGAGGTGGTGCTGGGTTGATGGTTGGACTTGAGGATCTTAAAGGTCTTTTCCAACCTTAACAATTCCATGATTCAAGGCATGCTCTTACTGAAATCTTCTGGGCAGTAGTGTGGTGACTGTATTCTCTTTTACTCCATTTTACAAGGAGGATACTACTATGGAGTAATCTAGATGAAGAGTACTAATCTATGAAAAGGTATTAAGGTGTCTGCCTTCAGATCAGCCACTGACCTTGCAAAGAAGTAATTCAGACTAACCAAAGTGATGAAACAGAGGCAGTGCTGGAGTTTTAGCATTAGTAACTATGAAACAATACAGCTTGTTCCCTACTGTCTTTTCAGTTAGACCTTTTCGATAACAGTTTTAAATCCTTTCCATTCTCTCCTACTCAAAACAAACGCTCAAGGAATTTCTTCTCTCAAAGACCAGCATTACCTGTTAAAAACATAGACTTCAGTTATCAACAGCTAAAAATCTAAAAAATAGCTGTTGAGGTACAGCCAGTTAAGCACGCTACAAACTCAACATCTGAAAATTTATACTATTAATTTCTAAAAGTTTATCACATACAGGAAGAGACAGCAATCCAGAGACTACACAGATTGACAAAATTTATTTATTTATTCCCCCACTTTTATTGACTTTTCAAAGAAACCCACCACAAATACCATCCAAGCTGGCATATACTAGACCGCTACCACTGTTAAAAAAAAGGCATGAAAAAAATGTGTAGTTGAAGGCTATTAAATTCTAATGCATCTGCATGTTCACTTAAGAGTCCTTATTATTCTAGGACAGTGGAAGTACAGTGGACATTCAGTGATAGCTATTTTGCCAGCTCATGAAGACAAACAAAGACTGATCAGTGTGTCTGCCTTCTCTTTAAAAGCCAATCAGCAATAAATAAATGGTGTCATTCATTGTCATGCAGGAATGATTGTGGTCTCTGTACTTAGTGGGGCTTCTGGGTTTTCATCATTTTAGGCTACTGGATGGTTGAGGAGTTTTGGGGAAAAGAAACTTTGAAAGGTGGAGGTTCAGTTTATTAGAACAGGCTATGTTTAAATTTTATGCTTTAACAGATTATCAGCATAGTTTCATGCCTTAATGTCTAACAGCAACAACATTCTTTTTTCCCCCATAAAACGGGCTATTATGAATGCATTATAATCAAAAATCAAATCTTTACACCACCTATGTTATATTCAGCTGTTATATTAAGAGGTATCATCTGGGTTAATGACATAACACCATGTTAGAATATGCCTAAAATAAGAGGTTTTAATCAACTATGCTGTGGCTTAAACACCACTTTTTAGACATAACTCTGCATTATTTCTGAAATTTTTAATATATCTTTAAAATATACCAATTAAAATAAATTACTGTTATATATTTCTTTATATCAAAGAAGAATCTTCAAACTTACAAAAAGCCAGTCCAGACGTAAATATGTGTCATACTTCACTAGTGAAGAATTTAAAAGTAACCGACATTATTTCCAAATAGTTTACTTCTTTCAACATACAGTTTATTGCCTGGTCTTTATTTGTTATTTAGCTCACAGAGAGAAGAAAGAGCATTTTGTTTCACAAGAATGTCTCTCGACAGAGCGGACAGGTGGATTTGTTGCTGGATGAGAACCATTTGTACTGAAAAAGAGAAATACAGCTGTTTAATATACAAAGGCAAGCTGAGTATCAGAAACACTGGCAGATCATCAATAATAACCATCATTGCCAGGGATCTGTGTTGTTAAGCTGCACCAGGGGAGGTTTAGACTGGACAACAGGAAGAAGTTCTTCACAGAAGGAGTGATTGGGCATTGGATTGGGCTGCCCAGGGAGGTGGTCAAGTCACTGTCCCTGGAGATACCTAAGAAAAGACTGGATGTGGCACTTAGTGTCATGGTCTAGCTGACAAGGTGGTGTTAGGTCATAGGTAGGACTCGATGATCTCAAAGGTCTGTTCTGACCTAGTTAATTCTGTAATTCTGTGAATGTAACTATCAAAACATTAACTATACTTTAAAAAAACAGCAAGAAACAGTAAAAAAACCCTTTTCACTCGTGCATGTATGCATGTGTATATGTACATATGTATTTGCATATACACATATTAGACACACTTTGTGTAGCAGCTCCTCTCTCATTACCTGCCCTTACATCCTAGTACAAAATCCACAGAAATAATTTATGAGTTCAGATAATCACAGATACTCCAATGACAAAGTGGAGAATTGTTGGTACTGCAGTAGAAGTTTCTGGTTTAAACTATATGGATAGCCAGGCTGGATGGGGCTTGGAGCAGCCTGGTGTAGTGGAAGGTGTCCCTGCCCATGGCAGGGCGTTGGAACAGAGCAGCTTTAAGTTTCCTTGCAACCCAAACTGCTCTATGATTCTATGATATTTTGCCTACTTAAAAAGATTTACTCCAGGTACTTACCAAGCAAGCTGAATGAAACTTCTTCTTGCATGTTCTGCAAGCTTTTTTGGGAAGAGAATAGTTTGAACCGTGAATAACTGAAAAACAGATCATGCAATCTTCAACGCCTTCAAAACGTTTATCCACATTATTTTTCCACAAAGATAAGCCTTCCATAATACTTCCATTCTAACAGAGGGAAAAGAACGGTTAATACTGTAGAATTCCTTTGGACTATTCCTGTTGTAGTCATAAAAACGTGAAGGAAACAAAGCCTGAAGGATTTATAATCTGAAATTACATGCAATACATGCAGTGCATAATTTATAATACTCTGACCTACAGAAATGGGAGTATTCATCAGAGCAGGAAGAGAGTATTCAGGAGAACTTAAAAAGGGATTTTGAAATTTTCAGTCACTGCTTGTTTTGTTCTAACCACATATGATGCAATTTCAGCAACCAGCAGTCTTTCAGAGAATTCCATGGACTGGGTTTTTGCTTTGATTTTTTTTGTTGTTATTGTTTGTTTGTTTGGGGTTTTTTTAAAATTATAGTTGAGATGGTACTGCCACACAGGACAAACACTGGCCCACATCTTAAGAGATCTAAATTTTCAACTTGGGCCCTGGATTTATCAGGACCTTGTAGGCTGATCATTTTACCTCTGTTTATGTATCTGGAGAAAAGCAGATGATAAGAGTGACCCAATTCTATGAAGGCCTTTGCGATCTACTGATGAGGTCTGTTACACAGATCTATATAGTACTGCATTACTAGGAATACTTTTCTGCTACAAGGACTTTTCCAGTTTTCAAAACTAGGAGCTTTCTTTAAATTCACCTGATGTGTAAGATATGTGCTTAACTGTAGCATCCAATTGCGCCACTGCTGGACAGCCACACCAACCCTCTTTCCACTCTCAACTGTTATGGATCCCAGTGGATAATTTGATGGGAGCTGTATTATTAGTTCAATAAAGATATCATCAACGGAGTAAGTTGCAATGACCTCTCGTGCTGCAGACCGAGCTTTTACCTTTGAAAAAAATACATATATTAAAAAATGCCACAGAGAGATACTCACCATCTCCAGTCTTTTTGTGTGTGTATATATACATATAAACTGTAAATACATTACTACACACATGAAATTATTTTCTTAGATCAGGTAAACACTTTTTTCCAAGAAAACAAAAATCTGCTCATATCTTGGCAAACTAAAAAGAAACTACCAGCCAGTTTGCAATGTACTGATTACATTTTTTAATAAAACAAAAAAATAGTATATTGATAGCAGTACCTTCCACTCACTTCCTCAACTTCTCCAACATCCTAAAACCCATTCTTTCTTTTTTTTCTAAGCAGAATATCAATAAACATCAATTTAATATATTGATACCAAGCAGAATTATGTTTAATCTGTCATTTAGAACAACAAAATTGCAATCATATTAAACAATCAGAACCACAGTCTAGTTCTGAAAAGCAAAATTTCTTGAAACGTTTGCAAAAAACCCAAGCAAATAAAAAGAAAGGACGAAAAGTCTTACTCACTGTCATGCCATTAAATAACTGTGTGCTAGTCTGAACGGAAGATATTTCCTGGGAGGAGAGCACACTGCTGACATATTTGCTTGTGAATTTATCCACAACATTGAAGACACGCTTCTCACAGCTATTCCACCACAGCCTCACCATGGCTGGCAGGTCTTTCAGCGTTATATGGTACACAGAGCAGGCCAAGTGTGGGATCTGGGATGACAGCACCCCTGTCCCTGGGAGGGAAAGAAAAGGTGTTGAAATACTCTTAATACGTTAGTCACGGATGTTGGTGCCTCCACACCACATACAAAAATTCTGATTCCAGTATAACTTTGGTAACTGGAATTTCATGTACATGTTCCTATTATTGCTATTCTAAGGGCTTGTTTGACTCAGCCCTTCTTCACCTGGCTGGTTTCTTTGCTCCTTAGCCTGACAGTCCACACCTTGGAACTCACGTTCTAATTTAGAGACTGAACTCCAAATGGACACCAGAAATCAACAATAATTTTATATTGCAGAAATTACAAAACACTCAGTTTGGAGCACACAAACAATAAAATGTTTGGAGGACAGCTGAGCTTTGCAGGCATGTACAGAAATGGCCTCAAGTTCCCCTTACAGAGGTTCAGGTTGGATATTAGGAAAAAATTCTTTGCTGAAGGAGTGGATAAGCACTGGAACAGGCTGCCCAGGGAAGTGGTGGAGTCACCATCCCTGGAGGTGTTCAAAAAACAAGCAGACAGGGTACTTTGTGATATGGTTTAGGGGGCACAGTGGTGTTCAGTCAAAAGGTGAACTTGGATGATCCCAGAGGTCTATTCCACCTTAATGATTCTATGATGAGATAAGGGAAATCTTTCCCTTGGGATGTCATGTTAGTAATTCTTTCTTACTGTCATCCAGATAAATTGTTCTGCAACATACAGTGATTTCCAAGCAAAAAATTAAGAAATGGAAACTCCACTTCCTTGCTTATACTTACATAGCTACATAAAAAAAAATTCAATGAAGGGACTTTAAAAACATTCTTTTTTTCACATTTCTCAGCTAAAGAAAGCAGCTTATCTTCTCTCATCATCACTGATTAACTGGGTCTTCTGAACACCATGACAAAAACAACACAATTTAACATCTCAAACATTTAAAAAATATATACTAAAATATTTTTTAATCTTTTGAATTTATATATTGAAATACAAGCAAATACAGAAATTTTATTTAGTATTAAAAAAATATATCTAGAAGCAATGGTCCCAGAATAGATCCCACATTTTTAGTGTTTTGGAATCTTTATGTTCAGGATTCAATAGTAGTAATGTATTATTCCTGGGTTTTGTTTTTCTTGGTTTCTCTGACAAATATGTCAACTTTGGTTAAGTTTCATATGGCGAGTGTTAGCCAAAGATTTTTAAACATATGTATGTATTTGTCGCTCTGTGTATTTGTTTTATTGGTAAGATTTTCTAAATAAGTATTTTTAAGCAAAAAAGCGTATTTAAATATAACAACTCTCTCAAATGCACAAATACAACCTTTACTAACCTTTGACATCTAAATGAAGCTCTTCAGTAAAGAAGGTTTTTGTGTCCTTATTTGGAACTTCTGAAGTTGGCCCAGAAAAGACAGGGTTTTCAGGCATAAGCCTGAACAAGTGATAAAGCAGTTTATTCAAGCTTTTAGTTCTTCTAAGGTATTGTGAGTAGAGAACTCGCAGCTGGTAGCATTAAAAAAAAATCACAAAAAAACCACAACACAGTAAATACAGCTTACTCTGTAAATAATACAAATATATCCTTGCAGGGAGGAAGAACAACACCGTGATTCAGAACTAGCGTTTAGAAGAGAAGTGTAGTTCTCTGCACCATTTTGAATGATTAGAAGATTATAATATGTACCAAGCTTGTTTGAAAATGCAAGAAAGAGTCATCTTTTAATGAATCTTAATTCTTCATTGCTCTAATTTTACCATCCTCAACTACAGCGGTGCAGAACTCTAAATCTATTGATGCTTTCAGAATTCCACTAATTTCACAAAAACAAGGAATAAGAAGTTACATAATTAAAAGAATAAAAAGGCTGGATGAAACTGCGACACTGAAACTGAATAAGTAGGTTAAGAAATTGAGTTAAAAAAAGACTCTGAATACATACCTGAGAAGAAGCTGCTTTAAAGAAAGCTAATGTTAACTTCCAAGTGAGAAGATATCCTAGAACAAAGCAGAACTCATCGCTCAGGGGTGGAATAACTGCAAATTCTCCAACCGGAATGCATTCCAGGATGTTTTCTAGCAAGAGTTCTTGAGTGGCCAGGATAGACATAAGAGCTGCTGGAGGTGATCTGTGGAAAAATGTTATCTGGAATAGTAAACTCAAATCTTGTGCACAGCATGAACTGAATTTATGTTCATAGCCTTCATAAGAAGTCATGAAAGTAAAGCCATGCACGCAGAACATAAAACAAGCCTTTTATTACAGGAAAATTTACTCTTTTAAATTTTTTTTTCCCCTGAAAGAGATAGTTGGTGTTTTTACCTTCTTAGAAGACAAATTTAAACTGAATGCTGATCACTTCATCTGGAAGTGGTCTATGGCTGAGCTGATTTAACCTAAACCATGGATAGCTGCTTTGCTTTCTCTGGAGTCACACCAACAAAGGAGCAACTGAACAATGACCTCCTAATCACTGTTGGCTCTGGGTTGAAAAGCCTTTTGCAGCTCTGCGGTTAGGAAAGGTATTAATCATTGGGCTGAGGTTAAAAAGGAATTTCAACCAGTTACCGCATTCCCTCTTCAAACCACAGACTTCGCTGGATTCAAGCTTTATAAAACACACAGGTTGATTTTGTTCAGTTTCAAGTAACTGAAGTTACCTGTGCAGATGGACACATTCTGAACACAAGTAAAAACTTGCCAAGATTTTCTAATATAAAGCATATATATGGCATTTAGTCCACTAACTGCACCTAAAAACAACTGCAAATACTGTCTCCAGTTTTAGTGCAAAGGCAGATAAAACCAAATTTAACATTTTAAGTATTTATAACCTTATTGTCATAGCCATGCAATTTTTTTCTTTTAACATCTCCTGGCTGACAGCTACTCTGCTGCAAATTTCAATCTTAAAAACACATTTTAAAATTACGGAAAACAGTATTATAAAAACTGAGGGAAAAAATACACACAGTGCCAATTCCTCCTCTTCATCACCATAGGACTTGAGATCTTCGTCATCAAATTTAGGCAATTCAGGCATTAATCTATAGAAATATGGAAAGGAAATCAGGTTTAATTTTTAAATAATTTTTAATAAACTATTTTAATATATGGGATGCATAGTTCTTTGCTTATCAATGTCAACATTACTGACAGGCAATAAAATCATGGCAATTATTCTGTAACAACCACACAGAGTCTTTAAGAGACATGTCACCATTGCAAGGATGGTTCATGAGTGACAGCCAACGAGCATGTATCCTTGCTCACTTCTCTTTCCAGACCTCTTACTTTTCCTGAGTCACACTAAAATAAAATTCTCTATCAGAATAAAGCTATTGCAACTTTATGCCACAGTATAAGTGAAAGATAATGGTGGCTGGCTTAAGCCATCTGCCTTGCAATCTGCATTTTGGGGAGTCAAATGCACACACTATTTTTCAAATTCTGTATTGTTTCTTTAGGTATCAGAAATATCCAAGAAGTTCACAAGAATATTACCTATTTATATTCACTTTCTTACCTGAATTAGTGAAAATAAAAACATTATACTATTCAATGGTAGTGTCAGGCCCAGATCAAACCTGGAATATTTCAGTTTACATTTTAGGATTCTATGAGTGCTAAAATAAGGGCTAAAAATAAACACCTTTATTAAGTCTACTAATACAATTAACTTTAGCATTCATATTTTTATATAGTGTCCTCCCAAAAAGAACACAAATTGCCAGTTAAGGATTTTCTCCCATAATGAAACATTGTGCTACAAGTGCATATTCTGTAACACATTTTTTTAAAAAAAGGGGCAGGAAGGTTGAGAGGTGACAGGAGTGAGAAATGTGTTGCTTCTTACTTATGCAGCATATGGTAGACAGAAACCTGTACAGGTCGAGCCCGGAAAAGCAACAATGGAGAGAGTGTGTTCAGTAGAGTCTGGAGTTTATCTGGAAGATTCGTCTTCTGGCCTGCAACAAACTTCGGTGGCAGCTTATGGTTTAACAGCTGGTCCTTTGAGATGTAAGTTAGAGCTTCACCCAAAGATGTTAACACAGAGTTCTGAAAAGAGCCTTCTGAGGCATTTTTGGTTTCTCCTATTTAAAAGAAGACAAGCTGTGATGCAGCACATATGGATGATACCATAAACAAGCTCTACTGGAAACAACTCAAGACTGCACTTGGCAGGTTCCATCTTATCTTAACAATCTCTATGTTACATGCAATTACTTCACTAATTAGCATGTACGTGTTAAAAAAACTGAGTTGTTATAAACTCCATCTACATAATATTCCTGTTAATTCAAAAATGTGGTCTGTTCAGTTCTGTTTCAGAACAGCCTGGCTGTTATCCCCTTGTCATATACTTGCCTGTGATTTTCACCAACAAAGGTAGCAGCAAATTGTGAATTCCCTCAGAAAAGAATTCTTTCCATTCACTGACCAGGTTCCTAGGAAGATTTGCAGTACTGTCAGGAGTTGCAGCCTCAAAGTAAGTGCTAAGGGCAGATGCCAAGTCACAACTGACACAAGCAAAAATCTGCACAAGCGGGACATGGTAAAGCAAACGGCTTTCACTTGTTGTCTACGAGGAAATAAACAAAGAGGAAGATTCCTTAACCCTAAATTTGCTTTAAAATATGCTTCACATTTCCTATCTACACGAGAAAGTGTAATTGCAAAGACGATTCAATTGCAAGAACTATTTGGAAATTATTTGGGGTGGAGACATGTTTAAAAATAGGATTTGTACTTTAATAAGACTTCCTGAAATGAATTTCCAAGTCTCACCAATATTTAGAACCATGGATTGTTTCCTTATAATGACAAAAAGAAAACTCAATTGACGACATGCTACTCAAAACTGGAAATTATTGAAGTGGCTGTCAGGAGAATATTTCCTCTCCCCCAACAAAGCTGCTTTCTTTTTATTTTTGTTCTTACTAGTTCCCTCAGAAAGGAGTATCATTATCAATTAAAAATATTCCCTACTTAGTCTACAAAACAAGATTTTCTTAAAAGTTTGTTGGTTTTTTGTTTGAAAATAAAATACATAGTTCTGAGGCACATACCATTAGGTAAGATTAATCCCGAGACCAAAAAAGGTCACATGAAGATTCCAGCCTGCCCTTCTAAGTGCAGACAGAGTGACAAAGAGTGAGAAATTCTGTATCTTTATTTGATTAATCAGGAAGTAGCCAGCTGACTACTGACACTACTGACCTATTTCCTAACAGCATTAGATTATAACTTTGATGTTTCATGTGATCAGTTAGATACTGAAATGCAGACACTGCTTTTTATTCAGTTAATTTTGATGTATCATGTTAGACTGTGTCTTGAAGGAATATAATTTTTCAACATAGAGACCTACAGCAGACATATTTCAGAATTAGTCTCCAATTACCAGTGCCATTATTAAATATCATATTACTTGAAGAGTGAGCTGATTTTATCTCCATACACAAAAAGAAACAGGACAGTATTATTGCTCGTGCTTTTAAACCACATATGACCTTTCTCCAAAGTCCAACATAAACAGGATTTTGTGCAATTCTTTTTAACATTGTGTCAAGTATTTGGTATGCTGAGACCACAGTGTCCATGTCATATACAGGGAATAATCAAAAAGGTAAGTGCATTAAAAGTGAAGATGCTTCCACATTACCTCTAACCAAGCGAGCATGGAGCACATCAGAAAGTCCCACTCGTTATCAGCCAAAGGAGCTGTGGAGTATTTCAGCAACAAGGGAAGGTAACGCATCATCTCAATGTTGAAACCAAGCAATTGAGCACTTGTTTCTTTCAGATTGCTGTAATAAAAATAAACCAAAGCTTATATAGCTTGATGTTGTAAACATGAGTATTTATATTCTTGCCTTCACTCCTCCTCACAGGACAAACTTGTCTGGAACCACCATGCTCTGCCCTATGTGCTTTTGATATTCTGTCTTTCAAAGGTAGAGTGCTACATTAGCTGCCAAGTCTAAATAATATTCCTAAATTACAGATTCATAAATTTCTACAATTTACACATTTGTTTGAGCAATATACTGACATAAACTATGAAATTTAGCAATTTTAATTAAATCAATGCAAGAAAAATAATCATTTTAAGTTAGTGATTCAGGAAAAAATATTAGCCCTCAAGTGTCCAAACATTATACATTATAGGTTTAGATTACTAGGAAGAAATTCTTCCCTGTGAGGGAGATGATGCCCTGGCACAGGTTGCCAGAGAAGCTGTGGCTGCCCCATGCCTGGAAGTGTTCAAGGCCAAGCTGGATGGAACTTGGAGCAACCTGGTCTAGTGGGAGGTGTCTCTGCCCTTGGCAGGGGGTGGAACTGGATGAGCTTTAAGGTCCCTTCCAGCCCAGACCACTCTACAGTTTTATGATTATTTTGAAACTTTGTTGCCTGGATTTTTCTCATTATAGTCAAGACAAATAAATCTCAGTACATTTTCACTCCTTGCTGGAAGATTTACAAGTTAGATTTTTGGGTCCAGAATTTTAAAAGACAGGCACTTAAGTCTGGTATGCAAGTTTTCTTCCTGCTGCCAAAATAAGCAATCAGAACTTGGAACTGAATATCCAGCAACACCTACAAAAGATGATCGGTTCTGAATGCGTTTGAAAACAGCTGACATCTTTCAAAAGCATTTACAAAGCTCCTTAGTTTCCCAGCCTTCAACCATCCAGATAATTTTCTGCAGCATGAGTTAGTAAATACCTAGTAACAGAGATATTAAACCAAGGGTCCTACAAAAGCTTAAATATGTAATATTAGAGCAGTAGATGGCAGCTGTACAGACTGATTTTGTTTGAATTAATAACTAGTCTGCATTTTTTAAACTTTTGTCTTAGAAATAAAAAAAAGTCAAATTATCTCAAAGTTGCACCCACCAGCTAAAGAGAAAGCTGTCCTCATTATCATTTTTCCAAGATATTATGATTTTCAGTATTGCAGGTAGTAGATGATCACAATCAATACTTCTATCCTTCAAGCAGGAGTTCAAAATGGAAAGGCACCCAAATGCTCCTATGACATAATAAAAATGTATACTTCATAGTCTTAATTATCAAGACAAAACAAACATTAGAACTTAACTTTATTATCATAGGACAGTTTGGATAATACCTAAGCTTTCTTCTTTGAACACTTAATCCACAGATGTCATTGTTAAATCAAAATACTATGTCCAATCCAAACTTTAGAAAAAACCCACCTACTATAAGATTAAGTGATAGTTTATAAAATTTTTAAAAAGGAAAAATACCTGCTAAGATTGGAATTTCTTTGTGCTACTAAAAATATAGTATGCTAAGCAATAATTTGGACAGATAATTAAGACAATGCAACTGAAAGTTGTGAATTATTATTGGAATGTTAATTGGAGTTCTAGTTGGAATGTTAATTTTTACTTTTAGAGTGGAGTACAACTGCTGCATTAGTACTGTTTTCCATTTTTAAGAAGAACTGTATTTATCTAGATTTCTTGGAGAAAATGAACATTTCCAACAAGCACACTGACAAAGAAATAAGGTAAAGTATCACATATGCATAGCAAAACCAATCAAAGCCCTGCTTCACTTAAACAACTTTAGCAACATTTTCCTGACCTGAAAAGAAAGAGACCATTGGAATAGTAAGCCTACAACCTACATCCTACTTAATGTGAATTTGGACATACATATTCTGCTCAGGAATGCTGATTACAAATAAAAGGCCTCCACAACAGAGGAGGAGTGAGGATTCTTCCATTTTCTTCTGTATAAAGTTTCACAGACACATTTGTTTGCCTCACTGGTTCACTCAGAAAGCCAGGAGTTTCCATCTCTTTCAACTACAATGAAAGAGTAGGAAACCACCACAGCAGAGATTTTTAAGATTCCTCTCAATTGTTGCCTGACACTAACATGACAATTTTCACACCTGAAGAACACCCATTTGAAGCAGTCATCTGAAATCCTGAGAACACTGCCAAGGGACAGATGTCCACAGTTTAAAGTAAACAAAGACAGGTCTTTTTCAATTTAAGTACACACAGTTCTGTTACAAAATACAAAACCTACACTTCAGTTTTCATATAGACTGATCAATAAGAGTGTGTGCAAGAACGCAAAAAGCAGTAAGGGACAAAAACAGAAATTACTTTCCTCTTAAATGACATCTAATTCATACAGATAGAAGGACTGTGTGTGAGCATTTCCAAATAATTTTGTTGAAAAGCAGCAAGTTTGTGAAAACATAGACCCAAACTAAATGGCTATAGTCAAAGCAACATTATAATACATCTCAATCACCTCTTAAGTAATTTTCCACAGCTGCAGACAGTTAACGTAGTGCAGTTTTCAGTTGGAGGAGCTACTCAAAAATTATATGTAAACTGTGAAAGAATTCTTGGCAAGGCGTCTAAAGACAATCATGAGCAGTTGACAATAGTAATATTTTTGCATGCTCTGTAAAGCCTAAATGGTTCACAGAAAACTTTAATATTTACAGACGTGCTTATATAAGATAGATCAAACTAGAAGTACAGCAACATCAAGATGCTTTTAATAATATCAGCCTAAATCTTTTAGTTCTAATTTTGTACCTGGCAGCAGAGCTTGTACTTTCTGAATGATGCAGAAAACTAGTATGCCAAACAGTCTAGAAGAAATAGGCAAACTGAGAAAGCATTTCTTCCTAGGAAAAGCAATATTTATACTAAACATGTTTTATCTAAAAGCAAACATTATTACAAAATTATGTTCTTAAATTCTAATGAACTAGACTGACGTAAGAATATACTCACCATCAGTGCTGGAAAGCTCTGTCTGTGTACATGTCATAAGTTTGGCCACACAATGGAAGACAAGTGCTCTCTTTTCTTCCTCAATTAAGAAAGGTGATAAGCACTGAAGTGTATGCAATCTGCCCTCTGTTAATGGAAGGAACCTATTCATGCAAGCAGAACATCAAGAATGAAACAAACCCAAAAACTGAACTAGGAAACAAAGTATCAGTTCATAATGAGGTAATATCCTCTGCCATAACTAATCCCACATGCTAAACTGAGTCTGACTTTCACATGCCATACACGTGTCACTTCATTTTCAGCCTTCAGTTGTCATTGGTCAGAATCAGGATCATTTCACACTATCAACATTTACAACAAACCACAAGTTTATAGGCAGCAGTATTAAGATACCCTTCTGTTGTCTTGAAAAGTTCTTTCCTCTCCCAGGATACAGCGTTCTCAGCATGGATCACTTTGGCCATGGTTAAGGACCAGAGTCTTCCATGTTCCTCCGATCTTCAAAGAAGAAGAAAGGCCCTGGTTAATATATACAGATGCTCAGGGTTCACCACAAAAGCATTTGGATGCATTCTGAATCAACACACAGATGGAAATACAGTGGCACTCTATACAACACGAACTGCGAAGACAGAACTAAGAGTTGTTTCACTTGTTCTCACATACCTGTCAAATACAGTTTGCTGCAGGCTAGCTGTACTACTCAGAGTACTGAACTCCTCATATGTGATGTGCATCTCTTCTAACATATGAAGATATTCCAGGAGCAGATAAGGAGGATTCTCCAATTCTTCAATCCATTGTAATGAGTACAACAGTTCTGCAACTAATTAAACAACAGCTGCTGTTTATAAATGACTACTGACTTGCATAAGCAAGAAGTCTCAGGTCAAGTTTTTGTTGGTTTTTTAAATATATTTTTAATGCATTAAGGATGTTATTTTTACATGCAATCTCAGGTGCTTCAGAGCATGAACTGGATATTCGCCATTGTATCATAACATACAAGAGAAAAAAGGCTACAGTAATCTATTCTAGATATTCAAGAAATTTTAAAGCAAATTAAGCATGGCATGACTCCTCTCTGTCCTCCCCCTTTTTTTAACATATATTTCTTGCAGACAAGGCAATCAATATCTAAGTCCAGAAGAAAACCACGCAAATTTGGTAAGAGCTAGCATGTGGTTCCTTCATTAGCTTACAAAGACCCACACTAAACAATTACACTTTTCATCATGATGAGATTTTTGGAGATATAATTGTTAATTTAATAATGCTGCATTTAATTTGAGCATTCTAAAAATAAAAGGAAACTAGATTACACCTCATGGAATTAAGAAAAATTGTTGTCTCAAACTATCTTTACATTATGGTTAAACCCTCAAGGGAGGGATACGGTTCTTATTGCCCACTCATGCCAGTGCACGGTATGTTTTGGCAATGAACAAATCTGAAGTTCATCGAAAATTCATACTTCTCCCAGTTCAAAGTTCTGTTGAGATAGGATGCATATAACCAAAAGAGGTCCAGGAATATAAACACTACATTTGTGCACACTTTTAAAGGAGACCTGAACAAAAAAAAAAAAAAAAAACAGCAACAAAAGGTAAAAGGATAATTTCTGATACCTGTATGCCAGACTTTAACTATGCATTTCTAATTTTCAATTCAGGTTACAACTACTACGAAATAAAATTCCTTTAAGTTTTACCATTGTAACTTACTTATATTATCAATTTTCTTTCTTTCAGCATCATCATTTCCATGGACTACACGATTTTTCAATTGAAGTAGTACCATTTTACTTAATAAGGCTGAAGTACACAGATGGCCTGGAAGTTTAGTTGTGCCACACAGCTTGACACTTGATCCCAGAGGTTCACAATTCATACTAAGCCTTCCTTCCAAAAGAGGCTTGTGCATCCACTGTAACATGTGCATAAAAAGAGTTTGAAAAATACTTTTATCTGTTTAACCTTGAAAATTCAGAATTATTAAGAAATAACCATGAAACATAGACATTGACAACAAAAGCACTATGGTGAGGATGACCCACTCCAGTGTATTAAAAACCTAATTGCAAAGCGGCAATTTGGAACTGCACTGCTGCCTCAGAAACAAATACATTTCTTTAGAACTCTATATATTTTACAAGAAATTCTAGGGCTACTGAAGATTGGTGGCTGGACAGGAAATTTATGTCCTTCCCCACTCTCTATGTATGTCAGCATTTTGTTGATAGGTAGCACACCATGTTCCTCTGCAGATATTGGTGTCTTTCACAAAATTAATCTTTATAAAGAATTAACTTAGAGATAAGAACATCTTCACAATATATACTCTGTCAGATAAAATTTCTGAATTGTAAAGCAAGTTGCTGGTGTTCCATACAGAAAAGGTAATTTCATGGATTTTGATTTTTCTCCAGTAGTACTGGATGGGTCCATAAATACAGAGCTTTTGTCTTCTTTATGGACAGAGGCTGAAAAGAACCTCTGCACAAACATATGGTATTCATAAGTGCAGTGCCATGTCGAAAGGAAGAATGCTTACCACCCTAGGGGACAGAGGCTTCAGGAAAGATTGACCACCCTGTGCAATCCATTATCATTTCCATACCTCAGAGCACAGAGACTCGTGCAATTTCCCCCACTCAGTTTTGTTCGGTGTGACATGCTCAACATAAGCTCTCACAAGATACCCAGACTGTCCATCAGCTTCCACGAGCTTCAACAACAGATCACTGACTGCAGAGATCAAAACCTGAAGACTGAGAAAAGGAGAAAGCGCTGCAAACAAGTTTGGCACTCTTCATTAAGAGCCACCTGCATATTATCCCCTGATATAATGCTCCATACATGCTGTACCAGGGGTGGTTTAAGTTCTGCTCTACCCACTGCCTCCAACAGGCTGAAAAGTCTCTCAGTAATACAGATGTCAATTAAGTAAAGGCTAGTATAGCACTGATCTTGGTTTGTTTTGGAGAACGACACCTTATGGAACAGACGTGCATCCTAATTACCTTTTAACGTCCAAAGAGGAAGACTGAACTTGGTTCTTGACCCACAAGGCAGCTTTAAGCAAAAAAGTGCTCTGTTTCTGAGTGCTCTGAAGCTGATGCACAAGTGAATTTACACCAGACATCCAAGTGTGTTTTAATTTGCATACAAGTAAATCTATTGTAGGGAAAAGAAAAAAGAAAACAAAACAACAACAAATGGACAAGCAAAACCACCACAAACAGGTAAACTCTAATTACAACCTACAGCATACAGCAAAAATCACGTCTAAAGATCCTAGAGTAGGAAAACAATTCTCTTTTCTGTGGTTACATGCAAAAACTATCAGGGGCACATACACAGCTTTCTTGTTGCAGAGCAACTTTAAATTAACTCTGACACACAGGTAAGATTTAATTTAATTGAGAATAAGAGTGATGTTCCTGTTGTCTGCTACCATATGCCCATACGGTCTTCAAAACCACAGATCTTTCTACCCAAATACTGAACATTCACAACATCAAGAGTCATTTATAGCAGCAGTGGTTTCCAAGCTAGTACTGTCCTACTTCACTTCTGTGGCAACACTGAAACATTGTATTTATTTGTATTAATGTCAGTAAATGCATGTACCAATTTAACACTCAAATTCTGCATTTGAAGAATATAAATTAGGATCTCAGCCTGAACATGAGACACTGGTAGAGAGAGGCATGGATCACAATTTGTCTGGGCAACTTGGCCAATAAATGGTTTCAGAATAAATACATGTTATCTGTAATGAAAAGATTGCACATATTTTTTCATAGACTCCCCAGACTGCAAAACGAACAAAATATGTTCATTTGTTACATTTCATAGACTTTAAATAACTTCTGTAACACTCCAAAAAGTGTGCAATATCACAGCCTCCAAGTTAGCTGATACTAACATCAAAAAAGCTTCAAAAGCCTTGTAAAGATGTGCAGGACTTGATGCTTAGTAGTAACTATGGGCACTGTAAATGAAAGCACAGATTTTTATGTCAGTTACAGCTGCAAATGCTTAATGTATGTGAACTCAGTATTCTATCACATGATTCTGTTCCATGAAAAGGAAGAATTCAGATGTAATCATCACCTATGAAAAAGCTCAGCCAAAGTTCTTTTCCCAGATTACCTGTCAAGTGTGTTGCATCCTGCCTCTGAGCACACAGCTGGAAGGCAGTAAGGAGCAAATCTTCTGAGGATGGCATCAGCAAACACCCTTTCACTGAGCTGAAAAAGCTCGAGGCCACATCGCAGATGAAAGATACTGATGGTTCAGTATTTCCAGCTTCAGAAAGGTCCTTCGCTTTAGACAGAGCTGCTTGAAGTTTATCAATAATCCTTTCAACAAAAGTTTCACCAATCAGTGATTCTATTGGGCAGAGGAAAAAGACAGTATGCTTTGATTACTTGATGAACATGACCATGCAAAGATGTCATATTAATATGGACCAATTTGATTCCTATTTACTAATTTTGAATTCAAAATAAAGTGCAAAGCAGTTTCAGTCTAATGGATACCGAAACTCTCTTATTTCACAGACACCAGCCAACGTTTCACACTGCCAAATATCTTTTCTCCAAACCAGATGAAGCAGCTTTGAAAAAGGTATATAAAATAGTGCAAGTGGAGAGTGATCCCCCCCCACTTTTATGCCTTCCTAGCTTCTGGCATCCAACCAGATCCAGCCCAAGATTTCACCGGACTGTTGCATATAGCCATGAACATGCTTAGTTCCTTTTTCATGGGATACAAGAAAGCCAATTCCATTCATCCTCAAACTCCGCAGTATCCTGTGGCAATGAGTTCCATTATTTAATTATAAACTGTATGAAGAAGTGTACTTTTCTCGTCCCTCAAGACTGCTATCTAAGCATCTGTTAGAAACTCAGGTCCTTCCACTGAAAGAAACAATGATAAATTTTTCACTATTTGCATTTTCTATACAAATTATGATTTTATGGCTCTTAAGCACAATCCTAATCACTTCCACTACAACTTGACAAATTCTAGTCTGTTTTCTTGCCTCTACAAGCAGAAGCCACTGTTTGTCTAACCATCCCTGCCAGATTTCTTTGGGCATATTCTAATGCTATTACATGTTTTTCAAAAGCATATAGGTGAACAAGAATATTGCAGTGACCAAAACTACATGCAGTATTCCAGATATTGACTACATATTCAGTGTATTTACTACACGCTATAATAATTTTCATTTGTCCTCTGTTTTTTTCACAGCAGCTCCTAAAAATCTGTATTACTCCTTTTTTACTGCTTTTTTACAACCTGTCACTTACAGGGAAACACCACAATGACTGCAGATCTCTTTTTGAGTTTTAACAGGTCAGAGCCTATCACTGAATTGATACAGTTACAGTTGTGTTCTTCCCATGTATACTTGTAATACTTATTGACTTTGGATTTCTTTTGTAATCTTTTGTATCAGTTAAGCATTCAGTATCACAACACAATGCTATGGATCTGTGAAGTTTCAGTTCTGATTACTCTGAATAATTTATCAGAAACAATTATCTTCCTTTCAGTATTTACCCTTTTTCCCCTTTAATTCCTATCATCATAGGCTACTGATCCATGAAAGGCTCGTCTATTTCCTCCATGACAATTTACCTTAAGAAACTTACAAGAGATGTCATTAAAAAAATCCTTTTCAAAGTCCACATACTCTATTTCGGCTTGAACGACTAAGTCAAGAACCACCATAGCTCCTCAAAATCTCTTAGGCTTCATCCAATATGAATTAAAAACAGGTCACCCAGCACCCAGCAGAAATTGAGCTCAGGAGTGCCTCCAGCTCTAGAGTCAAGAAGCAAAGTCACTGGACAATCAGCTCTAGAACATTACTGACTCACAAGCACAATTGTTGAACTCTCTGTGAAGAGAGGAAACAGGTTTTCCTGATGGTCCTTTACATCAAAAGCTCCAGTAACAGAAAAAATAATCTTAGGACACCTTCAGGATGCCTTGTCTAAGAACATCCACCACAGTGAGCTGCCTGTGTGCATCTTTGAAACTTGAAAGCACCATTAATGTGCACACCATCCACTGACACTGAAATATGTCACCTCAGGGATCCAAGCAAATGCTGAGTTTACATGGAAAACATGAAGAAAGCTGAACTCCCCTGGAATTCTATATCAGATACTAAAAATGCAAGGAATAAATTAAATAGGATGCTATTAATAAAAAAAACCAGATCACACATACAACATAAGAGCACACACAGTTTTTAAAAGACATGAAACTAAATGGAAATGGCTCAAAACAATTCAAAGGTCCTGTAACAAGGCATTACTAAAATACACATGGGTCCATAACAATTGACTTGGTATTCTAGTTTTGAAGGTAAATTTCACATGGTATGGTTTAAAAATTCATATTACTTTACAGCACATCAGCTAATACATCAAGCTTACTTAAATTTTCTTCAACTTTTCAAAACTTGCAAATCTGAATCTTCTCTTTAAACACTGCCCTCATTTAGCAATGTGGACCAAAAAAATGGCAATTGCTGCTCCAAGTTAGTGTTTACAAAATTAAATTGGATGCAGTAAACTGGCTCCGGTATAAAAAAAGCCCAAAACAAAGAAACAAAAACCCAAACAAAAACCAACCAATCAACAAAAAACTACTAGGAGAAAGCCTAAATGCTCTACATGAAGTATTCTGGAAGATCCCAAATTCCTTTCAACTTTATGCAAAGCCTAAGTGCAGCATTTACACTTCACAAACTCCAAGGATTATATATGCTCACCACTTTTAATGTGCTGTGACAACACCAAGCTCAGGAGAGTCCACCTTTCTGAAGAGGCTGATTCTGATGAGGCTGCTCTAGGTTTTAAACTCAGGTGACACAGATCATCTGCCAGCATTACCAGTCTTTCTCCAAGCGTGTCTCCTTTCAGCCAGTCAGAGACTAAGGAAAGTTTCGTTGTGCTTGAGCATGCCTGGATCACAAGAAAAAAATCCCAAAAACCTTTTGACGGTATAGAATAACAGAATGGTTTGGGTTGGAAGGGACCTCAAAGATCATCTTCCAAGCTCCAATTTAAGTACCAACCCCCTGCCATGGGCAAGGACACTTTCCACTAGATCTGGTTGCTCCAAGCTCCAACCAACCTGGCCTTGAACACTTCCAGGGATGGGGCAGCCACAGCTTCTCTGGGTAACCTGTTATTAACTATTAACTTTTATTACTAAGTATAAGATTAATACGTCAAACTTGCACACAAGGAGTGGGAATTATATCATCTGCCACAAAAGAGTCCTTAGATTTTACATCTGCAACAACACCCCCAACTTTCTTTTTGTCAGAGACAGCAACTTATGGCTGGGTAGATGTCTACTGCAGAGTGAAACAAGACACCTTCTGAAAACGCTTCCTTTATCTTTCTCCTCCAACTATAGAGCCTAGGAAATTCCTACACTGGAATTAGAAAAATACCTTCTGGATGACCAAGTTGGCTGAAATAAAATCTATTTACAATATAAAAATACTGTTTACAGCACCTGAATTTCTTTAGGAAGGTCACAAATTAAAAACATTATTTTGCTGATGAGCCACTGTAAGTTACAAAATCATAAAAACTGAGTATTCCTAAAATACACAGCATATGTGAGGGAAGATCCTGTGGTCTGTGCACTGGGCTGTAAGGCAAGTGCTATGAGTTCTTGTCCAAAAATTTGTCATACGCTTCCTATTTCATCCCACGCAATCACTTAAATGTCAGTTTGTCAACATTCAGTGTGAAAAAATGTAATACTACCTTTTCCTTATAAGCACCTTGTAAGGATGATGATATAAATAATCATTTAAATTATTGGTCTAACCCCCAGCTCCATTCTCTCTAGCTTAGAAGACATGATCAACAAATCAGGAATCCCTCTGGCTCAAAAAGCAAACTGACCAAAAAGAGAAGGGAAAAATATTCTTTTGTTTCGACATCGTCATTTCATTTTTAAGAAGGTTTCCAGATTTAAGTGCATTCATAACAAACACTACTCTGAAACGGTAAGATTTTCAAACTATGGAAATTATCACTACAAACACATGTGAGTCTTAAAGCTAACATCAGACGACTATTAAAAACTATGCATAACAGGAACAAAAAAAATCTTAAGAGGTACCTTTTGAATTATCTGGAGAAAAATAACCCATTTCAGATCCATCTGAAAAGAAAAAACAAAATTCCCCAATATTTAATAAAATTTTTTGCTGAATAGGAAGCAATAATGCCATTTTAACTGTTCTGTAGGGCATAAGTAGAAGCTGCTAAAATTCAGTAACAAAGTTATTGATTGTATCATTTTTGTCTTCCAAATCTTTCTCTACCACAAAATAAGGGACTGTATTTATACAAAAGGCTACCAAAGACTACTATAAAAGTACACTGTATAAAGAAGCAAGAGCAGAGAAAATTCTGATGTTGCTTTTTAAAAATTATTTATACTACATAGAAAGGGACAGAACATTTCACTCCAACAATATCACGTCAAACTTTCCTAAAACTACCTTCCTTATGCTGAACTTAACCCAAATTCATGTAGAATTATCTTCCATGTGACACTGCCAAAGGAAATTATTAATGAACCACAGCCCACAAAAACAGTAATGACTTTGATAAAAATTAATAACTTAATGTACAAGTCATACCTTTGCTAAATCATCAAGAATGACTTTCCTTTCATCATTACTGTTGCAACAATGAAGTACACTGTATAAAATATCAACCAGGAAATGGGTGTCTTTTCTCCAGTCTTCTTTCAGCCAAGTTATTAAATTCATATATAGAAATTGTACAGCTGCACTTCGGTTATGAGCTTTCATTTCATTTTGGGATTCAGCTTGAGCAGGGCTTACATCATTTCCCTGCTCTAAAAGTACTTGGAAAACTCTGTTTGAGGAAAAAGAGCTGAGCAGGGCAGAGAGAAATTTCAAATGCAGTTCTGACTTCTGTTCATTGACATACACAATGCTTAGCTCAGCAAGGCTGCAGACTAAGTTCTCTAGAGGTTCTTTCCTTAGATGTGAAGTTTGCTGCAATTCAGCCTGAATTTCAGAGTCACCATTTCTCACTTCCGTGAGCTTTCGATTCTCTGTGTTCCTTTCAGATTCATCCTCGTCTCTAAATCTGATTTTTAGAGATTTTCTATTGTTTGGTTTCGTAGCACTCTTTGGATTCTGAAGAATTTCTAGCATACCAGATATGGCAAACAATGATTTCGCATCAGCATCCAACCTATCAACATGAAGTATACACATTTTTAAAAGTTGGTCCCAAAATTCTGACAACAATTTCTGGAAAAGTTCATCTGTGCCATCAACATGGGAGAGTTCTGCTTTAGCTTCCCAGGAACTCAGCATTTCTGCTATCTGATAAAATAATGGTCCACTTTGTAACTTGGGCTCCTTAAGTACAGCATCGGTAAAAGGAATTAGCTATAAAGAAAAAAGAAATTAAAGAACAGTGATCCAATTTATAAAATCATTTTATCCTTTATAATGCCAAGAAATTATATAATTCTGAAAAACATTCTGGAAGCAATTCTGCAAGTATCAGAATTATTTATGCTTGAACACTTCATAAAAATATACAAGGTGGGAGGCACTTTTCTCCCCCTTAAACATAACTTAAATTGCAGAGTAAAAGGATGATTTCATAGGAAGAAAAAAAACCTCTAAATTCAGTACCATTACTTTTGTTACACGTTGCTCCCTACAGCTCCCTGAAAGGAGGTGGGGCTGGGTCTCTTCTGCCATGTCTCAAGTGAAAGCATGAGAAGGAATGGCCTTAAGTTGCAGCAGGGAAAATTCAGACCAGGTATTACCAAAAAAAAAAATCACTGCAAGTGTGGTCAGGCATTGGAATAAGTTGCCACCTCTGGAAGTGCTTAAGAGACACCTGGATGAGGCACTTGGGGACATGGTCTGGGGGCAATTTTGGTGGTGCTGGGCTGACGGTGGGACTGGATGATCTCAAAGGTCTTTTCCAACCTTGACAATTCTGTGTGGTTTTTTTCATAAAGTCTAGAGAAACACTCAATAGAGAAGTAAATCCTCACCTACAATTCACATTTTTCTTTATTTTTGAATTATTAAATGTACACACAACAATATTCAGTATTTCTGATGAATACCTGGTCACATATAAGCATTTGATGAATTTGGTTTTGGTCTTCTCTTTTCTGTAGTACAGCAAAGCACAGACACTCCATAAATGCTGTTATAATTGCTGAACTTTCTGAAGGGCTGGCTATTGTCCTCTCACTTGACAACCTGTAAGAGGACACACAGTCAACTGCGCTTCCAAGAAACCCAGTATGAATGTCATCAATGTACCCTCAGTTATGTTGTTCTGATCCAGACAACACCAGTATGAGAACACAGGATCACAGAATCATTTATAGGAGTCAGATCAAAATAAACTCAATTTAAAAAGTCAATAAACCCAGTCATTTAATAGAACCTACATCAAAATAACTTCTCCATCCAGTCTTAGCATTCAGAAAAAAAGACCTAAGTAAACAGAGAAACCATATACAGCCAAGCACACTGTCTCATGTTTCACATGGCTGTCAAAACTCCTTTGTAATTTTCCACACACACTACAGAGGTTCAGAAAGTATCACTTTCTGTCATTACAGAAAAAAAAAAAAAAAAAGAAGGAAAAAAAAGAGAAAAAAAAGAAAAGAAAAAGAAAAGCCACCTAAAGACAGTTTCACCAGTTCTGAGTCTGAAAAACTGCAATTTGTTTGCTTTTTAATAAATCTTAGATCACACAAATTATCATAGAAATATTACAATCATTTTACTACTTGTAATAAAATTCTATACGCTTTTCAATCAAACCCCTACATAACTCTCCTCTCCAAGAGCGCCGCTAATTGCCACACCAACATCAGTCAAGAACGATTTTTGTTTAAATTAATGAAATTTCAGTATTTCATAAAATAATTTCTATATGCTTTTGAGTACACAACGCACAGGTGCACATTTAAATTACACTTGACAGAAAGTTGGTTTTTATGTATTTTAAAGGCACAAAGTAAAAGCAGTTTCAATCCTTTAAAAAGCAGTATCACGAGAATTACAGTTCCTGCGTAAAGGAAACATCACTATCACAAGGCTAATCCCCTCTGTAAGAATTACACACTGGTGAGAAGAACCTGATTCTCAAGAGTCACCCTTAATTATAATTGATTTTCCATATTCAAACTGGTCATGGAATAAACACAAAGCTTTGACAAGGAAAGATAAGAATGCTTCATGTAAAGAAGATGTAATAAAATCAAAAGGAAAGCTGAAGATTTAAGACAACAGGAACAGTCACAAAGGACTGACTCCAGTTTTGGATATTGAAAAGAATTTTTGAAGTATGATTCTCGTTCATCTTTAAATGCTTAAAGATTAGTTTATTTCCAAATGTAAAACAGACTGATTCCAAATAAATAAATTTGTGGTCCATACCCTTGAATTATAGAGCTGAAAAAAACTCTGAAGTATTCCAGCTTCGGTTCCACAACATCAGGAGGCACCTTGCTAATGAAGGGCAGGAGGTTTGGGTAGATAACAGTGGCTAATCCTCGCCCACCTTCTCGAAGCACTGTCCAGAGCTTTGGCAGAACTCCTTTTTTGGCATTTACATGACTCCAACAGTCCTACAGAAAGAAACTCACTTACTATAAATGAAACAATAATATGTTGCCTCAGAAGAACTCCCAAGCTAGCCATTTAACCTACCTCCCTGTATTATAGCTGAAACAAGTTATTGTGAAATTTAAATTCTGTTAAGTTACTCACTTGCCAGTATTCTTTAAAATCACTTTCTCCCTATTTTGGCTTGCGAATTTAAGAAGTTAACATGATTATACTATTTCTGCATTGTTTAAAATCAATTGAACTTCCTTGTTAGCCAACTGCAATTAAAGGTTTCTCTTTAATAATGCTTTCATGATGCTTCATAGAAATCACTATTTAATTAGACTGGTATTTAATTTTAAGTTCTCATTATCAAGACCAACCAATGACTGACTTTAGAAGTATCACTAACTTCAAAACTCTCTTCAAAAATGTTCTGATGGTTAGAAAATGCTTTGGCACTTTCCCCTCCCTAAAATTTTTTGTCACCTGATCTATTTTATTTCTTTTAATATTTGTTATAGTTCAAGGTACCTATATTTATAACAAGATGAACAAAGACTGTTTAGGGGCTTTTCCTCATGAAAACTTGTTACAGTTCATTCCAGCAGTTGCAAAAGGGATCTGCAGCATTAAACCCTCAAAGTATCCCAGTCTATGGCAACACCTCATCCTGCTAATAAATGTAAAGCTGGTGTTTCATTTAAAATTAAAAAGAAAATAAAAAGCTATAGAACATTTACATTTGAAGGGGAAACAAACTAACCAAAAACGCACTGCAGGTCATTTTTGTAACTGTCTTTAACGAAGAAAAAGGTTTTAAGCATTATTTGACTTACTAGTAACTACATTTAATTAAAGGGTTTCATGTTAATTAAATTAAATTCATAACACAACTCTAATTTTCAGATATGCTAGACATGATATATTTGAAAGTTACACTGAAAGAAGGAGGATGCAGCCTTAAGGAGTTCCTGTTATTAATCATAAAGAAAACCCAGACAAGCCTGTCTTCCTAATTCTACACAGAGAACAACAACACTTGGTGACAAGTTAAACTTGATGAAAATATCTGCCCCTTAGGCTTCCCACATTACCTCAATAGTGGTGATAGTATAAAGCACTGCTTCCCAAAGAGCAGGACACACCACTGCATCACTGTCATCAATGCTGAGAAGAACAGCAGGACAAACTCTTGGTGCTTCAGCTCTCACCACCTCAGGCAAATGCTGGCAAAAAGCAGAAATCAGCTCAAAGAAAGCTGAGCGAACCTGACAGAGGCCACAGAAGAAAAAACAGAATTTGTCACTACATGTAGTTTATAAGATTCCTTTTAAAGTCAACGAAACCTTACAACATGCCATGCCTATATTTTATCCTATTAACAAACGTTAAAATAGTATTAAAAACGAAGAAAAACAAAGCAGTTATTCAACATTCTTATCAAATATTTTAACGCAATTTGTTTAGTGATAAAATGCTTACCAAAAGTTGTGTTTTTATATACTTCTCAAAAGGCATTTTTTCCCAAAAGCAACTTAAAACTTTTAAACAAAATACTATTGCATGAATTCATCACTCTATGCACTGCTGGTCTTGGCAGACTAAAGACCAGTAATGTGGTTTAAAAAATGAAAATCCCAAAGCATTAAGAACACATGCTGTAAGCTGACAGAGTTTGTATCTTGTACATGAATTTTTATTTATGGCAGATTGCCAAGAAGTAGATCATGATGATATGGGAATAAAAATTTAGCTTACTGGACAAATTTTCAAGCAATATTGTCTATATTGAGTTTGGGGTTTTCTCAGCATTAAGTTTGGTCAGATATTAGTCCTAGACCAAAAAGATTTATAATTATGTTAACTGAAGTCTCTTTAGCCTTTCCGGAATCTACCCAGAAACCAGAAGGCTGTTTCAAACCTAAGCAAAGTACAAAGTCCATCCTTGTAGAATACAAGTAACTAATACTTCCTTAGGTGAAGTGTATTACCTTTAACAAAAACCAAGCAAAATAAGGAAGAAATTAAACAGTCACCTGTGATACGCCGTGTCTGCTGTATTTCCAAAATTTGTTTTGGGACAGAAGTGACATTAACTTCTCCTCCAACGAATGCATCTCTTTCTTTGGCAACATGCTGAGCAACTTTTTTAAAGCTAACAAGGAACAGGTCAGAATCCGGAAAAATTTGGCTTCCCTTTCTTCTTCTGGTACAGTTCTCAGAAAGCAAAACAAACAAAAAAGTTAAAGTGAACCACAAATAAACCAGCAGGCATCCCAAGTTTTTCTAAACTAAACTGTCTTCATTTTTTTTGTGTTGTTCTTTTGATTTCAGGTGCCAGCAATGATCCATAGGTTCTAAATTACATTATAAAGTGTTAGAAAAAAAAATAGTTTCAAGTCATCTCATCTTCCAGCTATTCGCAAATGCTATTCTTAAAAGAGCTGAAACAAGAATTAGACAACTGATAATACTTCCAAAACCATTTATACTTAAGTTCCAAACAAAGTTGCTGAGATTTGGATTCAAATAATTATTCTGTCTCTTGAAACAAAATGAAATTCACTACCTCCAGGGACAGAGAACCGAATACAGACCAAGATTTAAGGACTTAAATATACATTAAAGCAGGCAAACATACTGAGGGTCACTGAGTGTATCAGCTGTTTCTTTCAGAAGGTGATCTTGAAGTACCTATGGGGGAAAAAACAATACATATAAACATGAAGAAATCTAATATTTATATGTGAACAATATAGTCCATACATTATTCAGAGACAGCCCTACAATAAAATTCCACAACCTCTGAGTTGTCTTTCTACTATTTTTAGACATGCTAGTAAACATGCTAGAAAAGAATTTGACTCATGCTAAACATAGTGGCTGTGGTACTGTTTGAATTAAGTCTTTGTAATACTTAGCAAATTACAGCCCTATGCCAATGTGCCCCTGCTAAAAAGAAGCCAAACTGAGGAAAATGAAAATAGTTAGGTCTGCATATGATGGGCCAGCGATGCAATCTTTTACCTTTTTTTAATTCAGTCAATTCAGTATCATATCTGACTGGCAGAGGAGTATAAACCTTGGTCAGAACTAAACTTGTAGATGCTGAAACACTGCTCAGCATTCTTCATTCCTTTTTCACTGCAGCTAAACTACTCCAGCATCATTACTCCCTCTGTCAGCAACATTATGTGTTGACTGAGCATCATTACATAGGAATGCACACAAGGAAATTCACTATTCATTCCTCTGGTTCCAGTCATTCTCATCTCAAGTCCAAAAAAACAGATGTATTTTTTTCTCTGCATTCTTTATTATTTTTCTTTTTTATATTTCCTTACAGAAGAAATTCTTCCCTGTGAGGGTGATGATGCCCTGGCATAGGCTGCCCAGAGAAGCTGTGGCTGCCGCATCCCTTGCAAGTGTTCAAGGGCAGGTTGGACAGGGCTTGGACCAACCTGGTCTAGTGGGAGGTGTCCCTGCCCATGGCAGGGGGTGGAACATGGAAGACCTTTTGAAAATCCCTTCCAATCCAAACCATTCTGTGATTCTCTTCACAGGAGCAAAGTTTCAGGTGAGAAAGAAATTTAACCGTGAAGAACAGATGGGGGAAGGATGAGTTTTAAACTTAAAATAGGAGTTGATATATACAAAGCCGTAAAGAAATACAAAATTATAAACTCACATTAAGAATTTCATCCTTACAGAATACTAAGGCTTCAGGTTGTTTGCTCGAAGGAAAAGCTTTTTCAAAAGCTACTTTTGCAGCAGAAGCAGCAGGGGAGTAAGTGTCACACTGAGCAATCAGCCAGTAACCCATTATACTTTTTAAGTAAGGAGCTAAGTGTTTTTTTACTTTAAGAATCAGTTGCTCGAAAGATTGCTGAGTTGCTTCTCGAACACGGCGATCATGATCCTGTTAAACAAAAAAAGGAAGAAGAAAAAGAGAAAGGTTTATTGGTTTAAGAAACGTACCTTTGATTTCAGGTACTTCAAAGCAAAAGGGGTGATTAAAAAGCCATGTTTGCAATTAATCGGATTTGAAACATAGATTTGAGACCACCAACAACAAAAAAGTTTTGGTATCCCAAGGTATGGGGAGAGTCCTAATTTAGTAGCATCATATTCCCAAAGTGTTGTACACTCAGAATTGTACCCTTTCCCTGATATCCCTAACTACAGTTTTTGTTTCCAGTTTATACAAACATTTTACAGACAGAGAAGAGGCAGGAGAAACAGGAAGCCTTGAAGACATCTTTTGAATTAGGACTACCATAAAGCTGTGCATCATTATCCTTTATTTGCATATGAATTAACAACATCATGATTTGCTACACTCTTGACTCCAGAAAGAAACATTAGGAATTACTCTAATGGGTAAGAATAGTGATTCATTTTGTCCCATGTTTCCAACAGTAGCCATTCCAGGGAGCTTGGAAATACAGTAAATACACCAAAAAACTTATTGCTAATCTGGCTACACATGGTCTTTTCATATTTGGGTTTGGGGTTTTCTTTTCGTGTTAAGTCTAGTCAAGTATTAGTCTTAGATCAAGAAGATTTATAATTATGTTAACTGAACAGACTCTCTAGCCTTTCTGGACTCCACATACAAGAACTTTTCCTAAGAAACATAGTACCATCTTTTAAACATAAAGTCTAACAGACCTATCAAGGAAGTACAGCCCAGACATCAACAGTTCAAGATTCCACCCACTGCCAATACTGAAATACATCCACAAAAAAAAGAACAGTATTTTCCTTCAACTTGATGTTTCCCCTAGAACAAGTCTGTAATTCCAACAAAGGTAGATAGGTCAACAATGACCACCTTAGAGGTAGTCACAGGAAGTACATGGTAAGCTTTTTATTTAAATACTTCAATACTTACTAGTGAAATTTTACAATAAATTCTCGGCCAGTAAGGAAGAACACCTTTAACAACTTCTGCTTCTCTTTCCTTGCACATTGTCCCAAACTCTTGCATAGCCTAAAATCAAAATATCAAGAGCATGACTTAAGAAGTCAGGTAGATATGTTCTGTAATTTACCAGTTTATATCTGAAACTGCAACTCCCTTTTCCAAAAATCAATTAATTTCTTGCAATTGAGCATCTATAGACATAATTGCATCATGGACCTTGCTATAGGTTATCCAAGGTATCTTCTGGATTGCAGTTCTAGCAAATCCACCAAAGTGAAATTAGTGTTAGTTACATCCTCTTCCTCTTTCTCTTCCACTCTAAAGAAAACTGTATTATTCTGCGATTAAAAACAAATAAATTAGGGGGGGCAAAGGATACACCTACTTTTAACTTGGTTGTGATATCCCTTTTAGAAAGTTTTCGCAACACCATTCGGAAATCAGCATCCACAAGGCTGTCTATTTCCTCTGCTCCTTGAATTGCAGGAACATATCCTAGATCACTCTGAGATGTTCCAAAGCCGATAAACCCAGGCACTGTTCCACGTTCTTTGGCAAGGAGCTCTGCAGCTCGGCCACTGCTAGAAGGCTGACAAAAAACAGGGACAGGAGTCAATGATCTATTTCATTTTATTTTGCACACATCATGCATTTGAAGATATGATCTTATTTATATTGTATAATTAACCTTCTAATTAAAATAAAGTCTCACAAAGAGAAGTCCACCTGTGCTTTAAACATAGAAGTTTGACCTAGAAAATGATTCTTCTCTTTAGGATCAGGCTGAGAAAGTTGGGGCTGATCAGTCTGGAAAAGAAAAGGTTCCAGGGAGCCCTCAGTATCCTTCCAGTATCAGCAGGGAGCCTACAAGGTAGCTGGAGAGAACTCTTCATCAGGAACTGTAGTGATAGGACAAACAGGAATGACTTCAAACTGAAACAAAGTAGGTTTAGATTAAATATGAAAATCTTGCCTGTAAGGGTGGTGAGGCCCTGGCACAGGTTGCCCAGAAAAGCTGTGGCTGCCCCATCCCTGGAAGTGTTCAAGGTCAGGTTGGATGGGGCTTGGAGCAGCCTGATCTAAGCAGAAGGTGTCCCCACCCATGGCATGGTGGTGGGACTGGATGAGCTTTAAGGCCCCTTCCAACCCAAACATTTCTGAGTCTATTCTATGATTCTGCAAATCAGCATCCTCTTTTCTCATAATGCATGAACACTTATGGAAAATTGTATTGCTTTTATTACTTCTTATTGCTTTTTTGCTATACAAAAAAGCCTAACAGAAAATTCCTTCTGCAAGCAAACAATTTATTAAGAAACAATTTATCCTCCTTCACTACTTCTGGTTTTCCTGGTTCTTATCATGGGCCGATACAGCTCCCAGGGAATGCTCCTTGTATCTCTGAACAAATAAAAACACACAGACAAAACAAAGGATTCTCCCACCAACCAAGTGGCCAAAAATTATTTAGAGGAATGGAGCAAAAGCATGCATATGTAACAACTATAATAAATACCATTACACAGTGTGTGTTTTGGAGCACAGCATCTCTTCTAGTTTACCCCATTTGCCATTGTATCACTGGCTCAGATTTGTTTCAACCACACTCTTTTGGAAAGATTGCCCCAAAACTGACTGATGCTTTAATGTCCTCTGGGACACCTCATAATGCAAATACCTTTTATTTTCTAATGACAGCAGCAGTTTTGTGAGCTTGTGGGGCTTAAATCGCCTTTTCTACATGTGAGCTGTTATGGACATGCTGCTTTGCATTCCCTAGTCTTCCCTAAATCCAGGGAGGAATTAGGGAACCTGAACACCAGACTTCTCCCACATCCTGAGTGATAGGACAGATGTCACATCACCTCTGGCCTCGTGGCAAGAGGGTATTCTAACACTCTGCACAGAAAAACACACCGAATGTACCACCGGTACCTTGCTGAATCTACACCCGCGGTGATTTTGCTGCCCCTCTCCGTACAAATACCACAGCAGTAGCAGTCACACTTCCCTAAAGCACGACTCAGGCCAAGAGGCCCCAGCTACCACAGCCAGGCCCGAGGATCGCGCTGTCCCACCGTGGGAGCCGGGCTCCGGCGGCCCGCGGCCCCCCGCCGAGGGCCCCCGTAGGTGCCGGAACCGCGAGCCCCCGAGGCTGGGCCCGGCCCCGCCGCCCTCCTCGGCCCCGCGGGCCGCGCTCACCCGCAGGTTGCCCTTGGTTCGCTGCTTGTTCTTGCCCCCCATGGCGGCGGCGGCGGCGGCGGCGGCGGCAGCGGCACCGGGGCCCGGCCGGAGCCACCGCGGGCAGCGCGACAGTTCCGGGGCGGGGCCCGGCGGCCGCGGGCACCGAGGCGCCGCCAGGGGGCGCGCGGCGCGGAAGGAACGTGCTTGGAGAGGCCTTAAACTCCACACCGTCCTTAAAAGAAAAAATAAAATCCATCGATCTTCAACTTCGAGCGGCCTGATGGAGCCGCGGCGCTCCCGTACACTTACAAGGACTTTGGATTTGGGAAAGTTTCACCCACACTTGCCGAATGACATTGCTGTGAAGTATCCCTACAAAAGGTGTTCCAAGTCTATACTAGAGATCTGAATGTTGGCGATTTTACTGGATGTGTACAGAAATATTAGTACAATATTTAATAAAAATATTTAATCCAAAGAAACCAGTGTCTGCTTTTCCTGCCATGGGGTTTAGATACAGTATCCACAAAATTAGCATTCATTGATACAACTTTGTTGAAACCCAACTCAAAAACACACGCAGCATAATGCACTTCATATCACAGGACTGAAAACTTCTGAACTCAGAAGGTTGAGGATCGTTTCAGAGTTTTGGAGCATGCTATAAGGGAGCCCAATCCTTGCTAAACTGTTGCTTTTACACAAACCAAAATAACAGATGTAGTGGAGCCACCATGGTATCTCTCTTACCTGCATACACACTTTTACCCACAGAAAATTCTTACGCCTTAGAGTAGGCATCCTAGCTCATCCTGGTAGCATGAGCAAGACTCTTGTAAACTTGCTCCCTCCCTTTGTTCATTTTTAAATAAAATACTGATCTCATGGCTTACTAAACTTTCAGTTAGAAAGTAGAAGATTGTTAAAAAAAAGTTTTCATGTAGTATACGTAAACAGTACCAATTAATGTAAACATCATGTTCTCGCTCCTGAGATACCCACACTGCATTTTTGTCTTTTCTTATTTGTATATTCATTCACCGTATTCCATCTGTTCATCCATCTATAGTTCCGTAACTGTCCAGTAGGTTACCAAACACATTTTCTTTTCTGTACCCTAAATCTCCTCAACACCAGAAAGTGCATAAAGCATTCATATAGTCATTTTCATTATTCAGGATTTCACTGGATATTTGTTTTCATTGAAAACTGGATTCATCACATAAATCATGAACTATTAATTCCCTCCCTGATCAACTGTTGCAGAAAAGCTAAGGAATCTGTTATGAGGATTAAATTAGAAATGTAGATGCTGAGGCCTGTACTGATCTTCAACCCCTTCAATGGCCTTCAACCCCAAAGTACATTTGAAATATGTCAGCACATCCTTTTTCTTCTAAAAAATGATATAGTTGCCCCAAATCCATATGATTTCCCCTGGCACCATGTGCATCAAAACATTTTTCTTCCAAAGTGGGGAACTTTCGTTGCTTCTGGATCTCAGCATGTCCTCCACCTTCCAAAGAAACATCTTCTCTGTGCCGAATAAGAATTCTTTTCCATGTTAATCTTCTTACCCTGAAAGCAATTGGAGAAATATTAATCTACCTATAAAATAAAGACTGTTTTAGGAAATACTATGGAATAACTACTATCACAAAAGTCAATAAATTCTATTTGTGTACATATATGGACAGAGATAATTCATGAGCTAGAGACAGAAATACTACTCACATGCAAACACTTTCATAAGCAGGAGCTTGTTTTCTTTTATCTCCTCAGAACTGAAAAACTTTAATATTATTCCTCACAAAATTATTAATAAAGATGTGGTTTCCATTTCAGGGCTCACTTCTGCCTTCCCCGTGCTAAGAATTCTCACACATTCTTAGCTGATACAATCAAATTACAATGCTTATTTAGTCTGCACCACCCAGAAGGACAAATGATGGGAGCAGAATAAAACACGAATGTAAAGTGATGTAACAGCACACATATCTAACATAACTGAGGTACTGCAGTCCATCTCTACAAAAGTGAAACACAGAGGAAAATAAAACAGAAATAAATGTGCACCACGCAGTACTGGTTGCTTTGACTGTTGCAACCAACAGTACAGTGGATATTCAGAGTTGTACATGCATTATAAACACAAATACTTTGCAGATCTTCACAGGTTGGCAGGCGGTTGGATTTCCCACCTTCTGGCCACATGTACAACATGACAACATGCAATATTCTAATTACGAATGGCATTTAAGTACAAAGAAAAACTAACCTTGACCAGAACTCTTCACAACTACTTTGTAAACCTTCTACACAAACAACACCCGGTTTCCCTGGCATGCAAAACCCTGACAGAGAGAGCTCCTTGGCCCAGTCAATAATATTCTTTCTCTTTTGCTTGTTGTAAATGTGATGACTGTAGATCCACAATCGAGTAAACGTGGTGACTTGTGACTGCGTGGCATCTGAGACTGTCATTGAGGAAGATGAAGGATCTTTGTCAATGTAAGCAGCTGCGTGGTCTTTAACCCATTCCCTCGCACTCAGCATGCAGGGCTCGCCACTGAAGTTTTGCATCAAATATGTTTTTAGATCAGAGTTCAGGAGAATCTGCTGAGAGCGGCTTAGTAATGGTGACCTAAAGAAAAAGAAAAATATAAATGCATATAAATATATATGTGTTTACAATTTAGCATGTTTTTAGAAACACAGAATAACAGAATCCTTAGGGCTGGAAAAGACCTCCAAGATCATGTCCAACCTTTGACCAACGATCGCCTTGTCAACCAAACCAGTGCACCGAGTGCCACATCCAGTTGTGCACTGAGCACCTCCAGGGAGGGGACTCCAGCACCTCCCTGGGCAGCTCCTTCCAATGACTGACCACCCTTTCCGTGAAGAAATTCTTCCTGATGTCCAACCTGAACCTCCCCTGGCACAGCTTAAGGCCATTTCCTCTCGTCCTGTTGCTGGTTCCCTGGGAGAAGAGGCCAATCCCCACCTGGCTAAAACCTCCTTTCAGATAGTTCTGGAGAGTGATAAGGTCTCCCCTGAGTCTCCTTTTCTCCAGGCTAAACAACCCCAGCTCTCTCAGCTGCTTCTCATAGAACTTGTGCTCCAAACCCTTCCCCAGCTTCATAACTTTTCAAAAGTTTTGCTTCAAGCTGCCAAGAAAATCAGGCATAGTTAGATAATATGCACTTGCTATTGATATTTAAGCCATATTAGCTATGCAAATATCTTAATTAGTATTTAATTGGTATGCTAACTCTTGAATTCACAAACAGCACTACCAACCTGTAAAACAAAATCAAGAAAAAAGTACTTGAAAAGTAAGTATGGTGGCTGAACTAATTTCCTGTAATACACAAGCCTACTTCTTTAAACAGAAATAAAAAATATCAGAAGGCTGGAAGAAATAGGATTGTGACAAGGGAAAAATAAGACCTTTGACTATCTTTTCACCCCTTTAGTTAGTGGTAAGCTTTATCAAAACAGACAAGTGTCTCTCCTTGAGCATTAGAACTATGAACAGTATCTACATGTAACCCTTCTGTAACAGGTGATGGCTCCTTCCCACTTTTTCCCTTTTCCTCACTTATTTGCTGAGCACACCAAAGAAATCATAAGCTTGTATATTTGTTTTTCCTTCAGCACTGTTGTCCACCTGGCTTAATCTGGCAGTAAACCATAAAAAAAAAAAAAATACTGTTTTCTTTGATCATGACCGTATTTGTGCAACACACTCTAACTTATAAATGTTTTTATTAGCAGTCGTACCTCACAGTAATTTCTGGGAGAACAGTCGGATATTTAAATGGAAAAGCACAGGCCATAGAGAATTCCACCTAAAAACAAATGAGCAAATGTTTAGTTCAAGTAAGTGGTAAAATCCCACAAAGTAAAAAAAAAATTTTTTTAAAAAAGGTGTTTACAGTACCATAGAGGCATTAGGCACCTCCGCCTTTACGTTCAGTATGAACTGAACTTTTGAAGATGGCACCTCTGCAGACTCATTTTCAACATAGTGTTTCAGTTCAGCTAGAGCCAGCTGGTCTGTCACAGCAAACTCTTCCTCATAAGGAAACATGCTAGACAGTAAATCTAACTCTGAAATTTGTATCTCTGCTTCTTCTTGGTTGGCCATTTCTGTTGTTCCCTGAGCAAAGAAAAAAATCAGGGAAGAAAAACATGGCTTGAATATGGGACAAAGTCCATTAACTACTCCTATGCAAATCAAGTTACAGAATCACAGAAAAAGGTGAAGGGACTCACAAGGATCATCGAGTCCGACTCCTAGCCCTGTACAGGGCAATCTCAAGAGTCACACCCTGTGCCTGAAAGCATTGTCCAAACGCTTCTTGAGCTCTGTGAGGCCGGTGCTATGACCACTTTCCCGGGGAGGCTGTTCCAGTTCCCAGCCACCCTCTGGGGGGAAGAACCTTTTTTTTTAATACCCAACCTAAACCTCCCCTGACACAGCTTCATGTCCTGCCCTCGGGTCCTGTCACTGGTCGCCAGAGAGTGCCTGCCCCTCCACCTCTCCTCACGAGGAAGTTGAAGACTTAATGTATATTAATAGTTATGAACAAGCCCATCATAACCGGCTCGTGTCTGGCGGGGAGTCTGAGTGACGCACACACTGACAGCCCACGCGGTTTCCATTGCCCTAAGGTGGGACAGGACCCACTGGTGTGTCGCCAAACCAACGTCTTCCACAGAGGGCTGCTGTGGCGGCTGCTCCCAGGTGTCGTGAGAGCTAGGGAGCCTCCCCTGCCCCTCGAACACACCGCTCCCGCTCCCCTCACTCCGCGTTTCCATGCGCCCTTCAGGGTAAAGGGGAGGGAAAACTGGGGCGGCGTGGCGCCCGCGCATGCGCGTACACGTCTCGCTCCCCAACCCCCCCCCCGGCCCCACAATGCAGCGCGCCGGAAGCGCGCATGGCAGCCGGTGACCGCCGCCCCGCCACCCGTGATTGAGGTGAGAGGTTGCCGCCTGCCCCGCCTGGTGGAGTCATGCGCCACCAAGTTGTTCGCCCCGCCGCACCGGCAGGTGAGGGACGGGAGCCCCCCGGGGCCGCCGCCGCGCTCCTACCCCTGCGGCCGCTCTCCTCCCAGTCTGGAGCTCGCTCCGCCGGCGCGCTGCAGCCGCCGCTCCGGCCGGGACGCGCGGGGCTTCCGATTGGCTGCGGCAGCCGTCAGTCATGGCGCGCGCCAATCGGAAGCAGGCGGGGTCGGGGCACGGGGGTGGCCCAGCCGCGGGACGGGCGGAGCGGGCCGGGCCAGCCCGGGGGGCTGCGGGCCGGGCCGGGCCAGCCCAGCCCGGGCTCGGCTCGGCTCGGCTCGGCTCGGCTCGGCTCGGCTCACCTCACCTCACCTCACCTCACCTCACCTCACCTGCTGCCCACGGGACGGACGGGACGTGCTGCCTGGCGACAGGGTCCGGCCTGCTGCCCGCCGCGCCCCGGGGGTTCCCCCGGCGAGCCTCTGAGCGCGTTTTTGCAGGGTGTCTGTCAAACGCAGGTGCACGTTTGGTCGTTTACAGACCGCTCTATCTTATCTTAAAAGACATAAAATGCTTCAGTCGTTTAGGCTGTGCATTTCCTCGTGAGGGCTGTGCCGTGGAAAGGCTGCTGCAGAGCCTGTCGGACAAGTCTGCCCAGGCACAGCGTGGGTTAAATTAACAACCTCACGTGTCGATGCTGTCCTGCCTTCCCGGCAGGAGCAAGGACAATTTGGAATGAATTTTATCAATTAAAGTTGTTCATGCAAGATCAAGTCTTGTAGCCTTTTGCAGAAAAGTGTGCTGTAGAGGAAGGTTGTTGGATGAACAGTTATTTCTTTTTCTGAACAAATTGAATGCCAAGTTGCAAAAGTTGGTAATTCTGCTCTCGATGAAGTGGCTGCCAACCAGCCATCAACAGTTAGGTCATTGCCTTAAGAGTGTGCTCATGCAAACGTGCTCGTGTTTGTAAATGGCTTTTCATACAAAACGTGCTCTGTGAGTATCATGCCTAAGCTCTCCCCAGCTTAAGTTTTCTCTCTAGTTCTCTTGGTCTGGCTTAATTTTTTGGCTGTGACAGCTCCAAGCAGGCAGTTGTGCTCTGGGGCTGGTGTGCTGCCAAGTACAAGCAAAGAAATGGATTTGGAAATGTGGATGGATACAGGTCAGATTTAGTGCTAGTTGTACTTACGTGAAGGGTGGACAGCAGGGTTAAGCTAGCCTGCAAAGATTGCAGAGACTTGATTTTGAACCCTTTTAGCTTCCTTGTTTTCATTGTGTAGCATATGTAGAGTTTTAAGTTTATCTGAGCTTTTTGGATGATCTTTTTTCAGGTAAGGCACAGGGGCTACAGACTAGAAACTAAAAATGTTCTATCACATCTTCAGTAGCCACCTATATGAAGTCAAGCACTTGGCTTAGGACTCTGTAGTGGTAGATCACTCTTATCGAGAAGGGTCCACAGGTGTAGTAAATAACAGACCCATTTGAATTATTTGCTTGATATGTGGGGAAGGTGATGATCAATCTTCCCCAGTAAAGAAATTGAAAAATTGGAATTCCCATTGTCTGTATATTTTCAAATATGTTAAGAGTATCTTACCTGTGTCAGACTTCATCAAAGACACAAGGAATTTGCAGTAAACAAAACGAAAAGGTTGCAAATGCAAATAACTTCAAGATTTAATTGGGACAAAACCAATTCTTTTTCATAAAATCCCTGTGGTGTTAGTTAAAGTCCTTGAGGTCTATAGGATGTTTTTGATACTAGAGTTTTCAGTCTTGTTATTTTGTGCAATGCTTTTGATTTAACATTTTAAATCATTTGGATTTTGTAATTCACACTGTGATCTTGTCTATACAACAGTTACAATTGTTTCATGTTAAAATATAATTAATTTTTTTTTGGTTTGAAAATGTCAAAACAAGTTAATTCACCTCAAGGGACAGCTTGGCCATAGAAATAACTTGTGTAGCAATGAACAAGGAAAACCAAAACTACCTTCTAATTTGACTGTTTTTCTTTGTTAGGTCACTGTTCCTTTTAGGAACAATTGCAGACTACAAGTATGGGAAAGAAACGCATCAAAGGCAAGACTGCACAGTCTGATGAGTCTCCGGATATACTGAGTATGTTTCTTTGGAGAAGTCTGTGGACCTAATGTTTCTTTTAACCTCAAAGAAGGCTTGAAAGCTGATTAACATTAGAAGGCCTTTACACTAGTCACTGGCTTTGAAGTCTCATTTACAAAATCTGGATTTTTTTAATTGAAACTCAGGTCTAGCAAGAAATATTGGTGTCATGACTTTTCTAAGTATGCTAGAAAATAATAATCCTGTCTTGAAAACTGAGATCAGGTTTTCAGGAAACTCAGGCACACAGTTCTTTACTGATACATATTGTGTCAAATTACTCAGAATATAAAGGGTTTGTGGAATCAGCTGCTAATCTTAAATTGCATTTTCCTAGTGAAAATTTTGTTGCAGAAGATTCTTGCTTTAGCAGTAAAAGCTGTGATTAAAATACTTTTTGAGAAGCAATTTGCCCTTATTCTAGCCGCTAATTTGGTACTGACCCTGGGCATTTCAGCTTTCATGGTGTATTTTGGTTAAAACCTCTTCTTTCTGTTCTTCTGTTCCTAATAGTTCCTAATCCCAAATACTAAATTTTATTCTCCTAGCTCCACTGGATCTCACCTGTGCTGATTTTTTTTTTTATCTTGTTTACCCTGGTTATAGTAGCTTTTGTTTTTACTTGTATTGTGTAGCATTCTCTTCTACCACCTTATCTGCCAGGTCACAGATTGTGTCTTTCCCATCTTTTTTGTTGATCCCAGCTGGGGAAGTGAGTTGAGCCAGGTTAATTTAGTTGAGAGAGAGAGCACTTAGAGTTTAAGGAGGCTTGGTGGGATGGCCTGTTTAAGTCTACTCTGCTTTGGTTTCCTGATTGTCCTGGTCTTCTTGTGTTAGCTTCTGTCTCTAATGGATGCCTTTTTTAGCTGCTTTTGTCTGGTTTCGTTGTTGGGGGCTTTTTTGTTTCCTGGAGTCAGGGTCAATATCTGCTGTAACTGTTCCTCTTTTTCTTCTGCAAAGAGATCAGTTATGTTCTAACTGCTGGTGGCATCTCACTTTTTTGCCTATAAATAGGTGATCTTACAATGACAAAGTCTTGTGAAGCTACAAATGGAACTAAGACTGATCATGGTGAATAATTCCACTGTAACAGTAGTTGCCAATGTACAAAATTTTTTGGTTTGTTTTTTTAAATGACAATTTTGAGGTTTTAGATGAAGCTCATGTTTTTCAGAAAGTTAAAAGAATGCTTCTGTATATCTGTGTTTGTCTCTTGTTGGCTAACATTTGCACTTTGATCAAATCCTGGAATCTTGGACAGGAACAGAACTGTAGGTACAAAAATTTGCACTGGTTTCAGCTTATGCCAATAGAAGTTTGCAATCTTGGGGCCGTAATCTTGCCTCAACAAAGATGAATTCAGAGCTGTCACACTATCTAAACAATAAAAACACCTCAAAGTAAAGTTTAGGATGCAGCAGCAGTATACCCAGATTGTAAATGGTGGTAACAAAAGGTTTCTTTCTGATACTGTGATAAATTGTCAGTGTTTCCTTGGCCCTAGAAAGACTATCCTAGCTTCTGGATTGCTGCCTGTGTCTTCAATACTTGCATTCATTATGCTACCTACATCCCTCTTGTGCTTCTTAATTTGTAGAACCTGTGTGCAAGCATATTCGTAAAGGACTGGACCAAGGGCATCTGAGAAAGGCACTGCAGAGTGTGGAGTGGCATGTTTGTCAGGACTGCAAGGCAGACAGTAAGACACAAAAGAAGGCTGAGGAGGAGGAGACTGATGAAGGCACTTCGATATGGTTATGCCTAAAATGTGGCCATAGGGTATCTCTTTTGTTGTTAATTTGTCTTAATACCTTTCAGTGTTTCATAATATAGTGGAACAAGAGAGTTTCTAATTAAACTCTTATAGTCTCTCTTTTTTTATTGTAAAGGTGGTGCTACGTAGATGACTTCATATACTGTAGAGTGTGATTTAAAAATGCCTGCTCTCAATGTCAAATGAAGTACTTGGAAGATGACCCAAAGGCATTTAGCAGGCTTAAGGCCAAAACATCGTCTTGAGGACTTGTTTCCTAGAAAGTTTGAATTATTTTGCTGAGAAAATAAAAGTGCTCCTAATTTATGATTTTTTTTACAAGATCTTAATGCTCATGTTAGTTCATGAAACTTGTAACTCTGCGTGCTGAAGAGGTTTTTGTTCTGTTTCATTCTTTCAGGTGTTCAAACTGGAATTTGTTCATTAAGTGTTGAGTCCCAGAGCAGCTTTATTCTGCACCCAGTAAATTATCTATCTGCAGAACTAAGTATTTTGAAATAGATAGCCATCTGTTGATCCCAATTAGTTGAACATAATTGAACAGTTTTCATTTTAATGCTTTGTTTGTACTCTGTGTATGTTTCATTGAGAGTCAGGTGGATTTTGTGACACTTGTGGTTATCCATATTGTAGGGCTGTGACAGAAATTCTCCAGACCAGCATGCTTTAAAGCATTATGTAACACCAAGATCAGATCCCCACTGTTTGGTTCTCAGTTTGGACAACTGGAGCGTGTGGTGAGTTTGTCAGGCAACACAAGACAAGAGCTGGAGGGCAACAGAGGCAGGGATATAATTTGTCCTTTCTTTGTGAATTCTGGGATTTCTCTCTAGGCGTATATTAAAATGTTTCCAAACATGTCATTCCCAGCAGTCTTTGCTGAGATTTGCAGAATAAGTATTATTTTCTTGTAAAATTTATGATTAGAATATTTTAATAATTAAGGTTGAACTTGACCAAGTAGTAAGTGTGGTTGACTTCGTATTTTACTACTTTTACTTGGTCAGAATACTGACACATGGAAACAAATGTTGATCTGTAGCTCTAAATCTTAAGTTTCGACCTTGGGAGAAGGTTCTTTCTGATGTGCACTTAGTGACAACCTTATTTTTATCTTCCTGGTAAATACAATTCCTTAATACCACATGTAGACAGAAAGTGCAGCTAGATTTACGAGATGCTACTGGATCAAGCAATACAAAATCCATGTCCCTGGTAGTTTTTGCTTCTCTCAAAAGTAATTATACACCTCTATATATAAGAGAGAACCCTAATTTTCTAAACTGTGCTGTACAGAAATACTGTACTTGATGTAAACAGTTTTTGTTTTGCTTAGTAACGTGGTTTTGTAACTTAGTATCTGTCATTATGTTCATTTTATATAACATTATCTATTTACTTGATCATACTTAGCACTTATGTGTAACAATCATTACTTTTAATGAATTCTAGAATGGAAACGGACATTATTAATAACATTACTAATGAACTAGTGAACTTCTCTTTGTGAATTTAAATTAGTGTTAAAATTGTGGGTTTGAAGTGCTTTATATTCCCTGGTTTTTAATCAAAATATTTGCAAATGAGAGGAAGTTGTCAAAGTAAGATGTTTTGGCTTCCTTCTAGAATTCCTTGGTTGTACAAACTTGCCCAAGAAGTTAACCAAAGATTGATATATTGGCTATAAATTAGTTATAAATCGAAACCCACAGTCAAGAACTGTACTTCACAGTGGGCCTAGTACAAAAATTCTGATCAAAAGTCCTTTTGCTTTCATTAATTATATGAATGTGTGACTAAATCTCTCTATGGTGTACATGCAAAAGTGGTTCAAATTTGATATAAGTAATAACTGTAAGCAGTTTAAAGACATGTTTTGGAGAGGAAACATAGAGTTCTAGGAATTCACTAAGTTCTGCTCTTTTGAGTTTACAAGTGCTGTTGTACACATTTTCGGTGCTGGTCAAACATCCATCACTAACAAAACTCTTTCCAATCCCTTGATTCTTTCAAGGTTGTCTACGATTTTTTTCACATGTAGAAGGTTATGGTGTTAAAACACACCATGGAAGTAACTACCCTTTGTTATTCCAGGAGTGAGATGCTTATTTTTATGATTAACCAGATAGACAGTAGATAAACAATCAGAGATCCAAAAGCTGAGCCAATTTTTTTAATGAGATATGAAGAAATGTGATGATTATAGCTAATGCCAGGGATGCTAGAGTTTTAGGGAAACATTTTACTGCAGACTTCTTCTGCTTTTAATATCAAAAAGTTGAGTCTGACTTACGGTAATCCTGAAGACTGCCTAAGAACTGTAATTGGTGTTTTCCAAAATGCAGCAGTATCAGTACCTTTTGCCACTTCTTCACGGAGTTGATTGGGTGGAACTACAAAATTGGTACGTGTAAAACTCTTTCTGCTGTGTGTGTTCTGTCAGGGTTTTACCCTTCTTGAGCCTTTATGACTGCAGCTTCTCCCACAATTTTGTCTAAAGCAGATTCCTGGCATAACCATACACTTCTTTGCTCACAAAGAGACAAATAGAGTTTGTATCAGCAGTAGAAGAGTGAATAAAAGTCTGCAGGTTTAATGGTGGACACTTGAATTATTTCTTATCCAACTTAAATGCAATTAAGTATTTGCTTGGCTAGAATATTCAAAATATTTTTCCATGCCATAATATTCAGAAGTCATTTCCTTTAGGGCCTGATACCTTAGTTTCTTGATTTTTGGCAAAACTTTCCCAGCTTTTTTTTTTCTTGCAGCAAGGTTTCTAAGTATATCTGTTAAGAGTCTAATTTATATTTGTAAATTGCAACCGCCAGTCACCTAAATAATTTACTAAAGAAAATTTTTAAGTGTTTTATTTTTGTGATAAGTAGATTGGATTCTTCTCTAAGATTTCTAAATCTTACACTAAACCTTGTAATTTTATAACTTTTTATAATGAATTGCATCAAACAAGCAAATAGTTTAGGCTTTTTAAATAATAGAAAAAAAATAGGATTAATTGTTTTCTTTTGGGGGCGGCGGAGACAGGTGCTACCTATGTGATAATGAAGTTCCATATAAAACTTCAACCCTTTTGGGCCAGACTGTGGATTTTGTTAGAAAACAAGTTGGTATTGACTCATCACATGCAGGTAAGTAATTATAGTATAGATACAGTGAATCAGAAGGTCTCTTAAGTGTTGGAGACAGTATTATAAATCCAGAATTTACACTAAATTAGATGTAGCACCTTATGGTAAAAGGAAAAACTAATGTCTCCCCTTTTTTTATCTTTTTTGTCACAATTCTGATAGCATAAGTAATGTTCTAGCCCGTAGACCTAATTAGATCAGGATTTTGCTCAGCATCCCCTAAACTTTTACAGACAAGGCAAACAGGAACAGGAATAAAAAAAGACAGTTCTACTGTGACTTTTTAAAAAATGTGACATTCTGTTTTTCTGTAAATAGGCTATTGACTTTCAGTACATAGGGTGCTATGTTTATTCGTCAGTGTTGCTCAGTCTGTCTTGAGATCTAAAGAAAAATTGTCATTGCTTAAGGATAATTTGATTTGATTTTTTTAAAGTATTTTTGTGAGTGTTTGTGAATGTATCAGGAATGACTAAGTCTCCAGTAATGGAAGGAGTATACAGAGGTTTTGTTGCTGGGTCTGTACATTTAGTATAGGCAGCTGCAGTGCTTTTAGAACTCTTAAATACTGTGTTCAGCCTGCAGTCTATCTGTAAAATATGATTGTTTAAAAGAAAACAAACCCAGCAAAACCCCCTAGTTTCCACAATGGCAAAACTGCTTTTGTACAAGACATTTCCACTAGAAAAATTGGAAGAATTTGCATATAAAAATAAATGCTATAACAAGTGATTGCCAGAAATTCCAACACTTAGGTGAAATCACAGGCCCTGTGGGAAATGGAACACAAACATACAGCAATGCCACGTGGCTGTCTCTGAATTCAATTTGTTCAGAAAGCAGCTGAGGTTTTCCCATAGGGAGCAGAGTGTTTTGAGTGGTCAGTCTTTCCCAGACACACAGTTACTCTACATCTAATATTTGAACTTTATATCAGTTGCCAAAATTTTCTTCTCAGTTTTGAACTGGAAAACCAATGAATACCTGGGTGCAGTTGTTGCCTATTTCATGTGTTCTGTGTGTTGTTGTCCATCCATCTGTTTCTTGTCCAAAGATTGTATTGTCTGTTTTCCTTGCTTTCTCTGAACTGGTGTTACTTGATTTTAAAGTTAGTATTAGGTCACAGCCCTATTTACCAGAAACCTAATCAGTAACTGACTGCCAAACTGGCAGAACCAGTGTAAGTGTTATTTTGAAAACTGCCTGTAACTCCCTTATGGCTTTATTAAACAGGTCGTTGAAATTTTCAGCAATACACCAAAATAATTTGGGGGAAAATATTTTTAACTTGTCTTGAAGACTATAAACCTTTCAGTATCATCTGTTTAGGTACGTGAAATGAATATGAGAATGCTTTGACAGTGGGAGCCTGTTGGATGTTGTAAAAAGCCCTCACATAGGTGATTTTGACACAGCAATAAAATTTGAGATAACACTTGAAGAATTTCAGAGGATGTTGGCATGAATGGCTTGTGGGCCAAGAGATGTTTAATTTGCATGCTGATTTGAAATGGCATTTCAGGGGGTTCTTGATTTGTTGCTTTTATTGTTTTGTTCTGTTTTTTTTAACTTCTGTTACCTAGACAATTTAAGAACCTAAACCAGTAGTTTTATATTTAAAAATTAAAGAATTAATTATTATATGTATAGTATCTAAACATCATAGATTGCTGATGGCTGTAATAATCTTTCCTAGCCCATACCCTGTTATTATGTTAATATATGGTATGTTTTTATTATTTTGGTAGAAAAACAACAAGAGAACAAAGAAGTTGAAAATAAAAAAGTAGAAAAAGACAGCAAAAATGAACAAGAAAAAGAAGTTTCACTTAAAGAAGAAAATTCTCATTCAGCTGCTAATGGAGAAGTCACTGTGAAAGGCCTTAGTAACTTGGGGAATACATGTTTCTTTAATGCAGTGATGCAGGTACAGGACTTGCTACTGTTTTTAGAAAAACTTTGAATAGGAAAGAAGCCACAAACAAAATGAAAAACAGCCCACAACAGCCTTACCCCCCAGCATTTTACAGTGACACAGTTAGAGCATGATTTTTTTATCTGCCAGGAATGATGGCTTCTTTCTAAAAATAGTGTGTTGGCCCAGAGGAATACGAAGAAATGGAGCTGCAGGTTCAGACTTGCTCTAAGGGGAAGTACAATAAACTGCCTTGTCCTTGAGGGAGAGCATTTTTCATTGACATAAATTAAGCATGCCAACTTCTAGTTACTTTTTAAAAATATGAAATAGCCTGACACATCACCCTTGTGGCCTCTTAGACTGTAAGAGATGAGTACTCAAAGGCCACAGGTGTTTATTGTAATAAAAATGTCTCTCTCGGCAACAGGAAATCAAAAGTAAGTATTGGATGAAAAAAACAGGATGAGCATGTTGCTGGCATTGCCGTCTTGTGTGACTTGTTCAGCTAAGAAGTGTAGAATAAAGTTATTCTTTCATGTGTATTGAAACTGACATATGATCTTGTGCTCTTTGGCTCTTGATACTGAAGCTTTACTCAAACAAAATTCTCACTGTACTTGCAGATTTTAGTAAACTGCTTTTGATTTACTTTTAAACACTTTTTAAACCAAGCAAATACCCACACTGCATTTTATCTTTTGATTTTTTAGAAACAGACGCTAGTAAATACACTTGCCAAAAGATCAGTCTGTAGAAGAATAATATATTTAGGGTTTCTGCAATCTGAAGTAATGTTTATAGAGGGCATTGGAAGTCCCATTAGCTGTATGAAATATACCTTTAAGTCTTAAGCACAGATGGAGATTTTAGAGTGGTAGTTAACCACTTTAGTTCTATGTTTGGGAAAATAAATTGCTGTTAAACTGGTTGCTACAAATTCCATGACTAGCAGAGTTCACCTGCCCTTCCTGTTCCAATCTCTTTCTGTCTTTTATGTTCTACAGAATTTATCACAAACTCCAGTCCTGAGGGAGCTGCTTAAAGAAGCTAAAATGCCTGGCACAACAGTTAAAATTGAGTCACCTGAGCTATGCTTGGTAATATGCTTTGACCTCTGTAGCGTTTGTCCTCACCTTCCAGTCTGTTAAGGAAACAAGCAATATTTATCTCTCGATTTTAAAGCTGTTCCAGCTAAATACTAACAAGATTAAGATGTAAAATCAGCAGGAACTTCACCACTGATTTCCATAAAGCTGCTTCTGAAGTCAGTGGAGGTATTTTGTTCACAGTTTAAGAGCAGTGATTCAGTACTCTCTTGTAGAAGGAGTGCTCGCATTATGATGATGTTATATAAAGGATGAAAATGTGTAACTCTTGCTATAGTGCCACTTGTCTAAATGCAAAATAGGAAACTAGAGGATGTCTGTAGCACTAACTTAAATAACACACCTGTCACTACAGTTAGAGATTTGGATGCACAATCTTTTTTTCAGAAGTTGGGGTTTTTTCCTTGTAAAGGCAAGAAATCCAGACTTTGAACTGAGCAATAAATAACTGAGTTTTGCTGTTATTTCGTGGTAAGCCACGCATTGTTTTTTTCGGGTTAACTTATTGCCATTTTGGAATTTTGTGTATTCTATTTGACAATAATGTTTTCAGGAACTGAAAAGGAAGAACTTACTGCTGAAGAATCTGTCACTGAATTAAGGCAAAACAGCTCTGTTGCTTTTCTTTCAAACAGGAACCTCAGCTAATAAAACTAGACCAGCCAGGTCCTTTAACACTAGCCATGCATCAGTTCGTGACAGAAATGCAAGAGACAAAAAAAGGGGTAGTGACTCCTAAGGAACTTTTTGCTCAGGTTTGTAAAAAGTGAGTATCTGTACAATTGCATGTCATAGTCAGTATGAAAAAGTTTGTTGTTTAAAAGACTGTCAGTTTTTCCTCTTTTTTTAATCTCTAGCTCAGAACACAGCATATAAAATTTGTAGAATACTTAACAATCTTTGAAAGAAGAGCAAAATATAAATGAATAGCAGTAAAATGAAAGATACTTAGTGACATACTGATGAGCTGGCTTCGTATTTTTAGAAAATAGGATATGTAGACACTTGTTGCTTTTATATACATACATTCTGGAGACTTTGTCCATGTGTGTTTGGTGTGAATTGTTTTTGCTGTGTTTATCTCTGAGTTCAGTTATACTTTACAATTTCATTTAACAGAGCAATACGATTTAAAGGTTATCAGCAGCAAGACAGTCATGAATTGCTTCGTTACTTACTTGATGGAATGAGAACAGAAGAAATTCAGGTGAGTGCTAAAATCATAGTTGTGCATACCTTTCTTCTTCATACCCCAGACCCAGCCTGTTTCATCAGCTGCGGGGAGAAAAAACATACTTTCTGAGATATGTCAGCCTCTGTAAAGCGGTTGTGCTGCCCATAGCACTTAACTTGAAGCATATGAGCAAAGAGAACCCACAGAAAAAGTGGGTGTGGAGTATGTGCAGTCACCCTAAAGAATGTCCTTTCGTCTCCATTTCTGAAACGCACTTGTAGAAATTCCACGGGTGTTTTTTGCCGGTTTTAATTTGGCAAGTATTTCATCCTTAGACTGATTTTGTTACATACTAATTGGAACATTATGGTTGCACCTTGTTTCTCAGTTGATTTTTTTTTTTTGATATCTACAGGAACTGTTGTGTGGTTCTACAGGTATTTGTGTTGTTTGTATTGAGTCTCTTAATTGGTGAACATTATACTTTTCCCTCCATCTGAAACACATCGTAAAATGAAGTAGTTAAATGAATTAGTTTAGAAAATTTTACAGAGTATATTTGTTTTGAAAATTTCAGCAAGTAAGTGTTGGAATACTAAAGGCGCTGAGTGACTCTAACAAAGAAAATGAAGAAGAACTTAAAAAGAAAATTAAAGGTAAAATAAATTATCACAGCATTAGTAACTTGTAAAATCTCCTCTTTCGTTGAGGTATATAAAGTAACATTAATAGAATCAACTAAAAGATACATGTTTAATTGTACAACTTTATGCCACCTCTTGAATATGTGTGCATCTAGAATAAGAGGCTCAATAGTTTTAGTCTATATTTAAATGTCTTGCTGAACTTGGTGGCATTTCCTTCTTAACATGATAAGAGAGAGTTGATTTTGTAGACATCATACATTAAAATATGTTTGGGCAGTGATTAATTGTTAAAACATGTAAGTTAAAATACTAGCATGTGAATATAATTTATGCAGCTGCTAATAGTCCATTGGTACTTAAAAGTGGTATAAAAAATTCAAATAATGAACAGAAAAATTTTTAAACTTTTCAGTGTGACTTAGGAGATGAGCTGCCAATTTAAATTCAGACTATGTGTTATTCTGAAATTACAGCTTAAGGAAATTGGTTTTGTTTGTCAGACAAAAGTTGGTGCTTGTTTTTTTAAGTTCAGATAGTTGTTTCAGTCCTGAGAGAAAACAGGAATTCTTACTGAGATGCAGTACTTCTGAGAAAATAGAGAAATGCGTTTGAGCAGAGAAAGTGGTAGAGGTTTAACCAAGATGTCTTCTGCAAATGTGTTTTCACCTCCACTCTTTTGATACACAAAAGATTCTTAATTTAAGAATCTTGCTGTACTTGCTATCCTGAGGAAGCCAGAACAGGCCAACATGTTCCATCATACACCTTGCATGTTGTATTGTCCCTTTTTATTTGGTATGCTGTATTGAAATTGGTTGCCAATATATTGTGTGTAATATTATTAACTTCACTATATGCTTTTTAAATTCTCAGAATATGAAAAGAAGAATGGAATACGAAGTTTTGTAGATCGAATCTTTGGTGGAGAATTAACCAGCACAATTATGTGTGAGGAATGCAGAACTGTAAGTAAACTGCCTGCTCTGAATAACCTAGAGTGTAATGTCCTGTAATCTGCAGGAGAACCCCAAAGTGACTGTAGAAAAAAGACTTGACTAGCTGCATGCTTTTCAAAAAGGAGCATGATTTGGCTGGAATCTTTCTTCCCTTGTATTATAAAGTTAATCTTCCAGTTCCTTTCAAAAGCCTTCCAGAAAAAGAGGTCAGCAGCAAGCTGCCTGTGCCAGAATTCCCTCCTAGATTCCCAGTGAACACCTTCCAGTGGTACAGATCGTAGAGCAAAGTAATTGTTATGGGGCCCTTTCCTTTTTTATTCGGGGGATTACATCTTCCCCTTTCCCACAATGAAAAGACCATGGAATTGCCAGGAGGACAGTGAAGAAAGCACTACTGGGATAATATATCCTGAGAATTAAGTAATTGAGTGTATTAGCAAGTGGGCTAGTTGAGTATCACGATAGATTACAGCTGTGAGTCTCTTAGGCCTTAAGGTGCAGTCTCACTAGATAACTAAAATTCATAAAAATATTTCCTGCTCATTTCTGTGGTAATGTGACTGCTGGATTTTGGTCAGTGGAAGCTATTTGTGGAGGTAAATGAGCTGTGTTTTACAGTTGTGGGCACAAGTGAAAGCAGGCCTTGAATGTAAACATGCAAATATACCTATTGACAGCAAGCCAGCTGCTTCCAAACAAAATTAAATTGGACTCTTGATTATTCATTTAAAGGTATCCTTGGTCCATGAGCCTTTCCTTGATTTGTCGCTTCCCATACTAGATGTTCAGGTAAGAAATAGTACTTTTTGGCCTGTATTTTTTTTGTTTATATGAAAACACTTACTATACAGTCATTAGGAACAGCATTTAAGCATCTTTCTAAAAGTCTCTTTTGCAAGTCAAAATTGCACAGGAAGATAGAGAATAAGATTTTTCATGAGAGTCATTCCTGTAAGTTGTGGCTCATAAATTGTCTCTGGAAAATCACACAGGTTGTTTGAGTTCTTTGGGAGTTTTTTGTCACATTTTTCATCAATTTTCCCTCACTGAGTCCAAGAACACTTCTCCTAATATTCGGGTTATGGAATAAAGTTAAGAAATGTTGATAGGATAGTATGTGAATACTTATTTTATCAATCTCCAGACACTCAAAGTACGTGATTTGCTTTGTGTTTTGTATTGATAATCTCTATATGTAATATTTCACATTTGTTGTGTAGCACTGCTCACTCATAAATACTGGATGGAACCCCCACAGCCAGAAGGGTCACGACTTCTGCCACAAACAAGTTTCATTTTAGCAGAAGGAAGAAAATTCTGTGGCAGGATGTTCAACTGAAAATGTCTCTGCCTGTGTAAAACATTACTCTTCAGTGCACTTAATGAGATCGGTTAGAGGCAAAGGTGATGTTGCCCCTTTACAGGTTCAGAATTTGGCCGTCAATAGCCTTACTTTTACATACTGTTTCATTCTGCAAGTCCTTGTTTCATATGGACTCTCTGGAGTGAGACACTTCTTCCGTTAACACCAGGGTGTGAGTTAGTTGTATGTTGCATCATTAAAATGTTGTATTTGACCTGACAACTTAGATAATGTCTCTCTTTCTGTGGTTGTTCTGTGGCTTTTTGGGTTTTGTAGAAAGTGAAAATTACGAAGAGAGAAAACATTAAAAAAAACAAAGAAAAGGAATCTGAAGATGAAGAGGATAAAATCAATGACCATTACCTTAAGCAGAAAGATGAGCCCCCTGGTCCAAGTAAGCACCTTCAGAAAAAAGTGAAGAAACAGGCCAGAAAACAAGCCAAGGTTGGTTTGGATAGGTATTTCACTTTGTGCTTGCTATTTCTGTTAAATCTTTTTGTTTCCTTAGTTTACATGAAGGAGGAGACAGCTTAAAACTTCTCCTCCTTCAAATGCACAACTGAAGACTAATTATACCCATGTCTTTGCTGTTAAGATGTTCTGTTGAGCATTGGTTTGTAGGAATAATATAATATCCAGCAGAATTTGTTGCTTGTCTGAAGTAGCCTTAATTTGTATCAGACTGTTTTCCAGTCATTGATTGCAAGAATTTTCACCAAACTTTAGAATACAGACATAAGAAAGGATCAGGAAAATAGCAAGGGAATCATTAGCTGTATTTTGATGATACTGCTTAACAAGGAGCAGTGGGAACTATTGTCTGAGTGAGGGTAAGTTCAATATTAGTGGAACTGATCACCTCTGATCATTACATCATAGATTATTCTTCCCCCTCCTGCCTTGTGCATCTATGGTATGCAACAAACATTCTGATAAAGAAGTGGTAAGAAATGCTGAATATAATTCATACTTACTTTGGTTTTTGTACTCTTGTTTATTATGTATTCAAATGTGCAGAGCCAGCGCCGGCAGCAAAAACTTCAAGGAAAGGTGCTTCACTTGTCAGATCTCTGTGCAACTGAACAGCCAGAGATAGATGTCGAGTACAACCAAGAATCAGAGACTGAAATGAGCTCTGAAACTCTTGATAAGAAGCAAGAAGAGGAATCATCACATGAGTGCAAAGATCACTGCTTAACTCAGAAAGATTTGAGTATACAGGGAAATAGTACAGAAATTCAGAGCAGGCATGAAAATACAGGAAAGCCAGAACAAGAGTGTGAAGAAAATGAGTCTCTCACGGATCTCTCTATGGAAGGCCTAGATTCTCCTATGAAGTTTGTCAATGGCCTTGACAACCTGTCTTTGAAAGAGGAGGATGATGACAATGAAGATGAGGAAGAGCTTGCTACGGACTTTTCGAAACTCCACTTGGGTGCCAGTGAATCTGACACGAGTACCGTGGATGGCTTTCAGCCTGTTCCTAACAAGACATGCGAAGTATCTACAGATGACCCCGAAACGGCATTTTGTACTCTGGCAAACAGGGAAGAGCTGAACCCAGAGGAAGGTTCAATCCATCACTGTTTGTATCAATTTACCCGTAATGAAACACTCACCGAGACCAATAAACTACTGTGTGATGTGTGTACACAAAGGCATTGTGGACCAAAGAACAACATACAAAGTATGACAAACTTTTTTAAAAGAAAACTTTAGATATATCCTTATCTGCTTCTTGAGTGGGTAAAGATGGGGGGATTATCCCTAAAGTGGTATTTGTATAACTTTGTCTGCTTTCATTCATCATATTGAAGGGGAATGCTCAGCTTCTCAGTTCTTGTAGTAGATGACATTGTAACAGTTTAAATAGTGAAAATAAATTCCTGCTGTAACATTTGTTTTGATATAAAACACTTGTTTTAATCTTGGTGGTTTTTCTTTTCTGCAGGTGAAAAGAAGTATGTTTATACTAATGCCAAAAAGCAGATGCTCATCTCTCTAGCTCCTCCAATTTTAACCCTTCACTTAAAGAGGTTTCAGCATGTAAGTAGCAGGCTGATACATGTATATAGCCTCAAGTTAATATGTATATATGTGTACATATGCATGTAGTACTAGCTTAACTGGAAAACATGCTAACGTTACTTTTATTTTCTATAACACTAGTTTGGGGTTTTTTCCCAAAGTTTGGAAGGCATTAGTGTGCAGCATTGTATTTTGTGGTCTTTGAGGTGTTGAGTGTTTTTCTGAAAGAATATTCCCTTAATTAACTGGAAGACACTGTTTCGTGAGTGTATTCACAACATACTCCCTCATTATTCTTACTGCTTACTGTATTAAGTAGAATCTTAGCATTAATGGTTTCCTACTATTACAGCTGTTGATGGGCTCACGCATTTCAGTGAGTACAGGTAAATAGGATCCCTTACTAGTAACAAATAAGTAACAAGTTAGCAGAAGTGGAAAAGAGGATTCTGAGCCTTGTTGGGGAGAAGGAAGAGAAAGAAAGGAAAGCAAAGTAACTTAAGTTTTATTTACAGACACTGAAGTAAAGTTACTTACCTCTTTATTCCCAAGTTGTAGAAAAATTTTTAACTCAGGGCTTTAGCTTTTCAAGGCAGAAGGAGGAAAGGAAGAGGAGACAGTACTGCCTCTTCTAAATTAAAACCTATTTGAAGTTTTGGTCAAGATACTTGAAAAGTAAGGGAGGCGACTTTAATTAGATGAAAACCAATTTCATATAGAAAATAGAAATGTGTAGCCTATTCCAAGAGACTGAAATATGAAGAAAATAACATTTATCATCTCCTTTTATTTTTCCAGTTTGATACTGGATGATTATGTGATTAAGGTGGGAGCACAGTTTGTGTCAGTTTGGATGCTCTAAGATCAGAACCTCAGGCATGTTACGGTATCTGAGAAGCCAAGAGTTGTCCCCTTAGTTACTGAAGTGCATTAGAGCTGATTCTTTTTCCACTTTTGCTACCATTACATTAATGTATGAGTGAGCTGAAGAGCCATCTTAACTTGTGCTCCAGTGCAGCATGTGGGGGCAAGGAAATAATGCTGGAATACTGGACATCAGAGAAAAAAAAAGTTTGCTTTTTCAGAGTTTTGCATAATGTAAAACTAATTTTTTATTGTTGAAACTTTAACCTGAAACATTTAGTAACTAAGCATGGTTTTAATATGCTCCATTTTAACATTATGGGGTTTTCCTCTACTTTGGTTGTTTAAGGCTGGATTTAATCTGCGGAAGGTTAACAGGCATATCAAGTTCCCAGAAGTGATAGACTTGGCTCCTTTCTGTACAGCTAAATGTAAAGTAAGTGAGAAAACAATCAGATTCTCCTTTCCCATGTTCTAATGTGCTTTCACAACAAAGCTGCATAGCAAAATCTTTGTAGAACGCTTGTCAAGCCTGTTACTTTGTGTGATGACTTCTACTTCACTGCTCCTAACTGTAGTGCTTGCATGAATCTCTAATAACCGGTTTCCATTTCATCAGCAAACAAATCAAAGAGTTTACATTCTTCAAAACTCAGCACCTGGCTGACATAGCTAAACTTGTGGTTTTCTAGAATGTGGCTGAAGGGAATACAAAGGTCTTGTACTCTCTCTATGGAGTTGTTGAACACAGCGGAACAATGAGGTCTGGGCACTACACTGCCTATGTTAAAATGAGAGCTATGAACAACCACCTCTCTGATCTTGTCCTTCGAGGACAATCTCAAGGTAAATCATTAGAAATATTTTACAAATTATCACAAAATGGTTTGGGTTGGAAGGGGCCTTAAAGATCATCTAGTTCCAACATCCTGCCATGGCAGATAAGTTCTCTGAGAAGGGCAATGAAGCTGGTGAAATCCTACAAGGAGCAGCTGAGAGAGCTGGGAGGGCTCAGCCTGGAGAAAAGGAGGCTCAGGGGAGACCTTACCAGTCTCCTAAACTGCCTGACAGGAGGCTGTAGCCAGGTGGGGGTCGGGCTCTGCTCCCAGGTAACAAGTGACAAGGACAAGAGGAAATGGCCTCAAGCTGTGCCAGGGGAGGTTCAGGCTGGACATTAGGAAGACATGAAGACAAAATGGTGGCTAAGCATTGGAAGGGGCTGCCCAAGGATGTGGTGGCATCCCCATCCCTAGAGGTGTTCAGGGAACAACCAGATGTAGCACTCAGTGCTGTGGTCTGGTTGACAAGGCAGTGGTCAGCTAGACTCAATCTTGGAGGTCTTTTCCAACTCAGTGATTCTATGATGGTACTCTGATTCTTACTGAAGAACAGTAATAGAACTGATTGCTTCAATTCTTTGTAATAACTTTTACTCCTAAATTTTTCCTTTCACAGCTTTAGAAACTGAGCCAGTCAAAGGTCAGTGGTTCCACATCAGCGATACACACGTACAACCTGTCTCTGTGTCCAAAGTGCTGAGCTCCCAGGCCTATCTTCTGTTCTATGAGAGGCTGCTGTAACTCATCAGAAGAGCCTTCTTGTGTGTGCAGCCACCTTCTTCAGGGGTCGGAGAGAAGGCAGACTTGCAAATCATGTTGTTAACATGTTGGAGCTACTGTATAGCAGGAATTCACTTTATGCATTTTAGACACACTGACAAGCAGTTAACTTAAACTTTTTCCAGTGTTTCCACTACTTTTCAATAAAAGTTTTTATCAAAATTACAGCTTTGAGTTTTTGTTGAGTAATTTGGGTGGATATAAATCTTGATCAGTAGCTTTTTCACTTTAAAGCAACCAGCTCTACTTTTGAACTATAGTTAATCTCGGCTATCATGTGTTCCCATGTGTTTTTTAGACCTGGGTTCCAAGCCTAAGAAGCTGTTTCTTCCTCCACAAGCGCCAAGACAATTGCAGCTTCAGCTCTCTTTTCACTATTGGTTTATGTCCAGTTGAGGAGCCCTCAAGTTTGCAAATGTTCCAGGAATTCTTTTGCTGGTGCTTTGGCAAGGCTGAGTGCTTGGCTCACTCTTATTACAGGCAGTCCCATGTAGCCTTTCCACACAGCAGGCGTAAGACCAGTAGTCTTGCAGTGACTTGTAACTTTGAAGTTCTCTTCTCCACAAGCTTCATGTTGGCTTTCATGTGAATAAAATCTTGGCTCTGCCATGCTAGAGCAGCAGCTGCTTGCATTCAGTGCATTTTTTGCAACAGCCTTACTAAGAAAATGGGCATCTTGTTCTTGTAACCCTTAGAGCTATCAGCAGTAGCCCTCGTGCAGCTGACTACAGCAGTATGCCAATCCTTCTGAAAACTTGCTGAGTTTATTTTTCAGCCTCACCAACAACTGACTATAAAGCCAGCATTAGTAGAGCTGTTGTATGGCAGCCTTATTTAGGCATAAGATAGTTCCAGACTTGATTTAGCCTTCCACTCCCTTCTGGTTGTGAGATAGAGTAGTGCTGGCAAGAGTAGTAAAAGGATTAATTATTGAAGTGGCTTGGATTTCAAGTGCAGTTCTCCTTTCAAGCTACTTGGAGACACATAAGCTGTTTACTTCCCAAGATTAATCTTAACAGGGGGCTTCAGTTGAAAGATTCCAGCACTCTGCATCATGCTGGCTAGTGCTGCTCAGCGTTTATTTTTAAGGTCATTAGAATGTGATGCAGTTCACTGCTGTCAGGCTGCCCTTTTGAGAGCGTGAGGACTTAAAAGGGTGAGGAGAGAGATGCATGTAAAAAAAAGAATCATAGAATGGTTTGTGTTGCAAAGGACCTTAAAGCTCATCCAGTTCCAACCCCCTGCCATGGGCAGGGACACCTCCTACTAGACCAGGTTTTTCAGAGCCCTGTACAACCTGGTCTTGAACACTTCCAGGCATGGGCCAGCCACAGCTTCTCTGGGCAACCTGTGCCAGGGCCTCACCACCCTCACAGGGGAGAATTTCTAAATTTCCCCTATTTGAGTTTGAAGGCATTCCCCTTTGTCCTGTCACTGTATTTCCCGATGCAGAGTCCCTCTCCAGCTTCCCAGTACACACTGGAAGGTGCTGTGAGGTCTCCACACCACCTTCTCCAGGTGGAACAGCCCCAGCTTTCTCTGCCCATCTCCATAGGGCAGGTGCTCAGTCCCTTTATCAACTCAGGGACCCTCCTCTGGACTCACTATGAAACAGTTCTCTGTCTTTCTTATGTTTGGGGCACCACATCTGTACACTGTGCTCCAAGTGGGGCCTCAGAAGAGGGGCTACTGAATGCAGGGACCACAGACCTGCTGTCAACACTTAATTATTTCAACATTCATTTAACTGTTTACACTCAAGTACTGGCCAAGGAGCACAAATAAGAGCACAGAGCCACAACAATTGTGGATTATGAGCTCCCTGTAGCAGGCTTATGGTCAGCCTCCCTGCACATTGAGTCTGTTGTGCCTGCAACAGGAATTGGTATGTGATCTCCCCCTCTTTATCTCGGCCCCTGAGAAGTTCTGCCTCCTTCCTCGCCAGGAGAGTGTCAGGCAGCCAGCCAAGGGTCAGCCCATCACACCCACAGTGTCATTCATCCCTACACATTCACAGACTGGGAACAACCATGTCATGCTAGCTCCAAATGAAGTAAGTCAACACTTCGACAGTGAGTACGTTTATTGAGGTGTCTGAAGTTCTGCACTCCATTGGACACTGTTCATAATTTAAAGGCAAGAGCAAAACATTGTGACAGGCTCCAACTGGGATATTAAAAAACTCACAAAGTCATGTCACTTAAGAAACACAGTTAAATTGTTCAATCATTTTGGTCTTCATCCCAGTCTTTCTTTCCTGACGGAGGTTTTGGGCCACCAGCTGGTTTTGCCATAATGATCTTGAAGAGAACAGAGAAATAGAAAAAGCTGATGTTAATATCAGGCTCGTACCCTGCTCCTACAGCCACATGATGCGGACTGCTAGCATTCACTACATTCATGCAGTTTCCCTACTCTGAACCTAAGCCAGTGAATACTACTATCCATCTAATTGAGATATTAACAACTTAGCTTTTTTTTTTTCTTGAGAACGGTAGAAGCTGACCCCTGATACAGTAAAAAAAGGTATTTTACCTCATTTTTGCATGCAAAGTAAGACTTCAGTTAGTCTACAGAAAGTGAGTGCTTAAACAGGCCAACAGCAGACTAGTTTACAGAGTGCACACTACAGAAAGAAGGATTATCAAAGCTACTGTTCTCAATTATTGTCTCTAAGTATCACACTTTAAAACCATGAAGTCCATCAGTCCTACCATGTTAAAGCACATTCTCTGCACTGGCTATATGGACAAGTAAGGTAAAACTGAACCTGCACTTGTCATTCCTTCCATGAAAATTTGGATTTAGGAGCAGAATTCGTTTGCAAAGGCACAAATACAAGATGTAGCAATCAGCACACAGCAGAAGACAGCAGTGTTATGTGTTCTGAAGGAGAATACAATCTGCCATGTGCTTGTCAATGAACTCATGCATACACTCACACAGATACCTCTCTGCTAGAAAAACAGAGCTTACTGCACACTAGTTTTCAGGCTCATCTTTCCAGTCATCCTTATCCCAATGTCCTTGTTGCTTAGGGGCTTTTGGACCGCCTGCTGTTTTTGCCATAATGATCTACAGAAATTTTACATGCAAATTCATTTTTGCTGAAGCTTCACAAAATAATAAAAGATTTTTATCATTACGACTGTAACCTCTATCTTTCCTAAAAATGGGATTTTCATGTAACAATATATGACAGAAGGTTTCTTCTATTAAAGCTTGTTCCTACAGAAGTTAGGGTTAACTCTCTGGATACAAATATCAACTGTCTTTCAAATATCAACAAAATCTTTTTAAAAAAAAATCCCAAACCCAACACGCATTAATAGTACTGCTATAGAAGCAGCCACATTCCAGATTACAAGCTCCTGAACAAACAACTTCCTGGCTTTCAGAAATGAACAAACCACATTCTCAAGTAGCATTCTTTTTATGCCTTGCATTTCCAGGAGATTCCACCTATTTGTGTGAGAGTTCTGCCAAGTTTTAATTCAGCATCCAAATGACACACAAGCTTACCTGATCAACCCTTAGGACAGTTACTGCTGCATTTGTAGCTAGCTTGATACCCCAGAATTTTCCAAGATAGGTGTCTAACACACCAGCTTCCAACATGTCCTTCACTGCAGCAGCTTCAGCCTGTCAGATGGGCAAAAAACATTATTCAAAACTTTCTCAGGCTTTTACCCAGCAAGGTGGTATCACTTTTCTGAGCTCATCTTCTCCCTTCAGAAAACCTTCATTACTAATCCATTAGCAGGAAGACACAGTCAGTAATTACTGAAGACTTACTCCCTGTCACATTAGTTCAGTATCCCCCTCCACCTCTGACCTAAGGCCACTATACTATACTGAATTGAACTGCTTGCTGATAAAAAAGAATATTTAACTATTTCAATTCCAATAAATTATTATTCGAGGTTGTGCAACACAGAGCTTCCAACAATTTAAAATAATCTATAAATACTTCATACTGAAGTACTATTAAGTATAACCCTGCACTGCAGGACAACAAGTAACATGAGAGACTGTTTACCTCAATATCAAATCCAACATTTTTCTTCCCTTCCTGATGCACAGCATAAAGTTTGGAGATGACCTCATTAGCCTTTACTCCAGAGTTTTCTGCCAGTGCTCGAGGAATGGCTTCAAATGCCTCAGCAAACTTCTTGATGGCATACTGGTCAAGTCCAGGACAAGTCTAAAATGAAGTTGAAAACCATGTCAGCATTTCAAAAACTGTAAGATAGGGAGGCATTTCCTCCCACACTTGTTTTTAATACACATCTATATATGCTGGTATAAAATAGCATTTGTGTTTTTTTGTAAGACGTGTGTGTGAAGATGAAAAGCCAAGAAGCCTGTTTGCTGTACCTCTCCATACGATGTGATCTGCTTGGCTAATTCAATCTCTGTTGCACCACCTCCAGGAACAAGACGTTTATCCTGTGGAAAGACGACACCAAAACACAATGTTTTGCTTAAAGCATCTATTACTTTTTATTGTTTTAGGATTTTTCCAGTCTATCAAGAATGCAGCAGAAATTCATTCCACTCAGACTTAGTAAGAATCAGAACAAACACGCATTATAAGAGAAATCTACCAGAATTTACTCGTTCGTTCCAATGTCTTTGAAGAAAAACAGCTTCTTTTGTAAAAAGCAAAATAATAATGCAGTGGGTTTTATGTCTGGGATTTTTTGGTTTTTAACAACTTCGACTCGTGGTTAATTGTAACACCATTCCTAGATTTTCTCATCTTTTCTATTATTTTGGTGGGAAGTATCATACAGGAAACCAATCTACTGTACACTAAGTTTACTATGTCAACAGGTATCACAAGGTGTTGGGAGTTTTTGTTTTGTTTTCTTTCATTTTAAATTAAGCATTTTGTACATCCTTTGGCAAACCAGAATTTACTTAATAACTCTGGTCTTTTAACCCACAAATTAATCATCATAAATCTTAAAACAGGACAACTCCTGGAGACAATCATAAATGCACAGCATTTCTGTACTCTAAATCAATATCCATGTCTTTGTATGTAGAAGACATTAAGATTTTAACAGTTCTACCAATTTTTGCATGCCATTTTCCAAGTAAATACGAGAACATTTCCTTTTGTATAAAAAAAGGAAAAACGAAATAATAATATTTAAGATCACATAAGCTGCTCACAAAAAAAATCCTCTGTAAAACTGAGTTCTTCCATCCATAAAAACCTATCTGTATTATGTGGAGGAAGCATGAGTTATCACCAATGAACTAGAAATTGAGTCTGCAACCAATCAGTTTCTCTGATCCCAAGTGACAAAGCTATCTAGCTTTTCTTCTGTGCCTGGTTTCCAAGGAACATTACAAAACTTTTAAGGAGTAAGTCAAGAAAGAGCTGACTGTCTTTACAAAGTGGTAAAGCGAGTCTATCTTCAAGAACTCACTCAACACTGGAAAACTGAGTGCAGTCCATGTTGAGCACCACCTTTTATGTACCCTATGTTCACAACGGCAATCTTCTGTACACAGCCCTCCACATCTCAGTACTACACAGCCATCTCTCCAACTCCAGAAGCAGATTAATATCTACAGCCTTTGTAGCAATGAGGAGAGGGCAGGCTCAAGTCTTGCCTCAAACTGATCCACTTCTCACTTTAGATAACTAAAGTGTTCTCATTACTCACCCTTGTGAGCACTTTGAAAGTATTGACACCATCATCCACTGCTCTCTCTATGTCATCCATCAGATTGTCTGTGGATCCACGAATGAGGATAGTAGAAATGGCACCATCCTCCTTTTCTGTTCAGAGACATGCATTACTGAATTAATTCATTCATGTTATATCTAAAACACATACAAACACACAAACACAACAGCAGTGTCAAAAGTTCTACAGAACATACATACCATGCTTAAACACCACAACCTGTGTATCCCCAACCTCTGATAAATACACACTATTGCAGTGACCCATTTCTTCAAGAGTAGGGGGAGTCTGGAAAGAAAAACGTGAGTTAAGAATTGAACCTGCTCATCAGTTCTCACCCTCCTGCACCTCATTTGGGAGGTACATACCAGTCTGGGTAGGGCTGTTGCACCAACAGTTTTGCACAGTCTTCTCAGGTCCCACTTGGAGTTCAGCCTTTAAAAACAAGTTTCCATAACAATGTTAACACATACAACAGTATTCTCTTAATTAGGCAGCATTTTGTAAACCAATGGCAAGATCAAAATTTACTGCATCAAGTATCAAGTATCCACTCAATTATTTTTTTGAGTTATAAATATCAATTTTCAAAGACAGTGTGCAAATCTTAAAACAAGTAAGAGTTTCAAACACATGGAAATCATCAAACTTCATCCTCTATTGCAAAAGATTTGAATTGACCTTTAAAATGCCTCTGTAATAATAATCCTTCTTTGTTATACAACATTACAGTACCACACTCCATTTCCAGAAGTGCAGACGTTTTGGACAGCACCAATAAATTTACAGCTTTCAACAAAGGACCACTAATCTGTGTGAGATGGTGAGAGCTGCTGCTAAGTACTTCTGACTTTATGTGATGCAGGATATAGTCTGAAGACGTACAAACATGATTTATAGGAAAAACGACAGAGCAGAAAAGTGACAGGAAAGTGCTAAGAATTGCCATCTATAAATACATTAGTGATACACAGAGGCATGTCATCATTGCTAAATCATCACATGAGGACTGTGATGAGAGGAAACCATTGTGGAATAGTCTGATGTGCCTTTGAGATCATATCCCTCTTTACCAGAGCCACAAATTTTGATATTCTGGATTTCAACTGTGCTATAGAAACACTTAAACCAAAATAACAGTATATACTGTATACTGTAGATATAACCAATATACACAAGTTACTCCCCAGTTAGCTGTCAGAGGTGAAATTCGATCAAGAAACTTAAGATATGAAACAACCAAGTTGTAGGTCAGATTTTGACTTACTAGAAAAACAAGTAATCTGCAGTATTTTGTTGGTAATTAATTTAAGAGCTAAGAGACAAGATGGCAAGTCCATTTCATACATCTGATAGACCAAATGTTTTCATGCTCTCCTAGTACTTACCTGACTAACATCAGATTGTATTTGTTGGCATAATGAAGAGCCATATCTGCCACTTTGCCACCTGTTACTACAACGTTTGCACCACTATCAGCAATAGCTTTGACTTGCAAATCCATTAGCTTTTCTTCTCCTTTACTGAAATTCATCAATTCTTCAGCATTCTTTATTAGGACGGTGCCCTAGTAAAACACATACAGTGTTACAATTTAGCATTAAACCACATTCCTACAAGTTTCTGACAAACCATTTTGTCTCCCAACCTAACTATAACCCTCAAGTCATCCTATTCTGTAATACTGACACCCTCCCCAGGGAACAGGGTAAAACAAGAGGAAAAAAAATGGAAACCACCAGGGAATTCTAGACAACCTTGAGGTTCAGAAATTCGAGCTGTAGTTTGGCTCAAATAACCTAACAAAACCAATGCCATTTCCCCTATCTCAAAAACCCTGTGAAGCAATCAAGGTTCAGAACTTTTCTATGAACTTTTTTAAACTAATAAAATCAATATTCACCAAAATATCTCAATCACCAAGTGTCGAGAATATTTATAGCCAAGTCTAAAAATAAGAGCACATAAGCATAAATAGAGATGTAACTTATTTTGAGCTTTAACATACCTTAGTTTCAGTTATCATACCATCAAAAGGGCAGGAATACACAGCTATTTTTGCATCTTTGACAGAAGTAACATCTCCTTCAGTTTCTTTTTTAAAAACCATGCCATGCAGTACTGAGGAAGCAGAAATACCAGCACCCTGAAAGGAAATAAATGGAATCTGAGACTTTTTACAAGGGCAAGTAGTGACGGGACAAGGGAGAATGGCTTCCCACAGAAAGAAACTAAGTCTAGATTAAATATCAGGAAAAAAAATCTTCCCTGTGAGGGTGATGAGGCCCTGGCACAGGTTGCCCAGAGCAGCTGTGGCTGCCCCATCCCTGGAAGTGTTCAAGGCCAGTTTGGACGGGGCTTGGAGCAGCCTGGTCTAGTGGAAGGTGTCCCTGCCCATTGTAGGGGGCTGGAACTAGGTGATCTTTAAGACACATTCCAACCCAAACTACTCTTTGATTCTGTGAATGGGGGAACATCATGTTACTGACCATTTATTGTCAGAAAGCTGCACTACTCTGCCTGAGAAGCAGACCTTACAATCATTTGGATGGAACACCTTAAGTGTAAGACTTTAGCTTATTCAGCAACAACAAACATTGTCTAACAGGTTCCCATTTTAGATTACTTTCAATTTTAATGATTTTTGGTTTTGACTGCTGCTACTGGGCACTAAATAAGAGAAGTAAAGACTAATTTCCAAAATTTAGTACACATGCCACAACAAAATTAGGAAAAACTCTTTGGAAGTTCAAAGATTAACCTTCATTACACTGTTTACCTTAATGATCACAGTAAAGCCAGCTACTTCAAACTTACCACAATTTTGCACACTCTGATATTATCAACATTGAAATGACCAGAATCAGGAAGAATAGAAACTAGCAAAAAAAAAAAAAGGAAAAAAAAAAGAAAAATTAGTATGTCTTGCCTAATGAATAAAGTAGAACAATGACAGCATTAATAATGCCTGCAATTCTTCTGAACTACTAAATTTCAGTGGTTTGAGATACCTGCTTAAATTCAAGAGAATTATAACCTGCTAGTAACTGGCATAAAGAGAAACAGAAAATTTGTTTTTATAAAGTAATAATCAGAAAGAAACATTTATTCAGGCTGCTCAGTTAATTAAGTTTAAATATGCACTCATACAGGTGGAGTCAAGAGGTAAGTCTGACCCAGAGTATTTAGAGGAAACACTGGAACTAAAAATTATGGTTTTTTCCTGGAAATCCAAAGAGAGAACAACTCAACAGAACTACAGTCTTGCTTCCATTGTTCTGTGGCTGCAACTAACACCAGCTTACGTGAAGCACAATACGTCCTCCTAATGATATAAAAAGAGGGAGAAAGATGGGTTTCTGCACTAAAAAGACTTGAAAGCTATTTCTAGAAATGCGTAGTAGGAAAGGCAAACCTTTTCTGAGCCACAATGCCAATGCAGAGTTCAACATGAGGAAGATTACCCTCATTTCAGAGGTAAATTGGTTCCATCCAATCCAGCCTGCTAAACTAACCATACTTTCTATCTTACATGAAGATGTAATGACCATAAGCAAACCTACTCAGTTTTTTAGCTGCATGCCCACACCTGTTCCTGCCCACTTACCACAGGCCTGAGCAATAAGCTTTGCCAAGAACCGTTCATTGCCATATTGTTTGCTCATCACTGACGTGTGCAACAAAGATGCCACTTCTTCAACATCTCGAAGGTTCTTTGCAGAACAGCACACCAAGTCTGGAAGAATTTCTAGGGCTTTCTTGCAAGCCTTTTCATATCCTTCTATCACCTGTGCAGCAAACAACAGATATTCACTACAACACTTCATACTGTTTTTATCTGCTTTTCAAATAGCCATAAAACATTAACAGATGCAAAAGTTTATACGGGAAGCAAGAAATCGCAAGCAGCAGAACACATGGTTTTCCTTCAAACATCTTTATCTAAAAAATTAGTTGAGAAGAAAGCAGGTGATTCACAGTATTATGATCCAAGAATACTGACCAGTGGCAATCTGGATTCAAGCTGTGTGAACAGTAATGAGACTATAACTTGCCTCCGAGACAGATAACCCCATCCTCAGAAGGTCTTCTGCTAACTCCAGAAGAACTCCAGCAAAAACAAGGACAAAGTTTGTTCCATCTCCAACTTCTTGTTCTTGCATGTGTGAAGCCATCACAAGCATTTTCGCAGCAGGATGCTGGACCTGTAAAAGAAGTTACACATCTTGGTTACTAACATCCCACCTAAGATTGAGGCTTCAGGCTTTTCTACGCATCTTTCTAAGCTCTCTTATTTCAAGTTGTACCTAGAGATACTAATAACGCACAAAATTGGAAAAGAAAGCAGCATAGATAATCTTAATTGGCTAACTTCCCTAGTAAGAAAAAGGACAAACATATATTAAAAAAAAAAAAAAATCAGAGAACTGAACATTGCCCCTACAACATGCATTAGACATCCTTGACATTGGTTCTGAGCTACTTTTACAGGATGCAGTGGCTTCACAACCCAGTTCTGCAACAGGAAAACAGTCTGGAGTTTAGATCTTCAAATTGAATTCATGTGTAACATACAAAGTACATGTCTAAATAACAGTTTAATTCTAATGGGGGTGAGTGGGGGGCTCTGCTTAAAGGTTGCACTGCTTCACTTTTCTTTCAAATAAATGCAATAAAACACTATATTCCTGAATATTTATACCTAACATTTTATACCAGAAAGTAACATGCAAAACCCATCAGAGTAGGTCCCTAGTATGCAGATTATATTTTTTAAAAACAGAACTGAGACTTCCACAGTTATTCTACTCATATGGAACACCAGCACAATGCATTCCATAGGGAACTACTTCATACTTACATTATTTCTATCACCAAGTATAAAATTCAGTAAAATATTATTCATGTTATTCCAGTATCAATTTGAAGTCGGAGGAAGAATTAGGAGAGGACGGCCTTTTCATGCCTTTACAGTATTTACAGAAGGATGCTGCTATAGCCTCAGATTCTTAAATTCAATTGATGGATTCAAAGCAGTCAGGAGAACATGGCAACCAACAACACTGGGATATTAACTCAACAGCTATGTCATGCAGACTTTTCCAAACCACTGCATTTCTAGACATATCCTCTTCTAAACCTACTGGTTTGGGGGGAAAGTAGGGAATTATTAAGCATCTCCTACAACTATTAATGCTGCTTCACAAAAGAATTATATTCTTCACTGTGGACCTCCAATTCAGTGAAAAAAGTAAATTTCCAAAGTGACATATGTAAATCATCTGGCAGAGTGACATTTCCTTACTGACAGTCAGATCATAGCAGCCCATGAGCAGAAACACTGGCTCACAACTGACATCTTCTGAAGCAAGAAAACTTACCTCTAGCTCTCTCAGGATAGTAGCAGCATCATTTGTGACAAAAAGCTTTTCCAGATGATTGATAACCATTTTGTTCATCCCTAAATGGGAAAACAAAACAATTTTTAAAAATCATTCATTATGCAAAAAACATCCTGTACACATACACTGTTTCGTTAACTTTCAGGTGTATCTTGCACATGAAAGTGTTAGTTCTGTTTATAATTAAAAACTTCAGAAGATTTTTGTGAAATAACACTTTAAGTGTGTGACATTAAAGAGAAATCAGTAATTTCTGAGTAAGCAGTTTTCTTCACAGAAATAGCAACACATTATTTCATTAAACAATACAGGGGAATATCTTTTGTTTCCATATATCTGACTGAACAAGATTATGTTCACTGTGACTACTACCATATTATCATGTTTCCTTTAATTTTTGTGCTTTTTCATATTTTATACCATGTCTCAAAGCAAACACAGTAACTGCAACAAAAACCTGGCAAAAGCAGACACTGAGCACAACTCAAAAGCTATCAAAACAAAATCTGATTTCTACAGTCACAAAGAACATATTTACAGTTTTAGAGCAAGTCCAATGTGTTTCCCCCAGAAACAAACAGCTGCTTCTTTGTCAAGGTATGTTTAGCCTCCAAACATAGCATTTGTCTCAAAAATGCAGCAATAATTTCAGGATTTATTTACCATTTGGTCCATAAGCTGTACGGGTGGTTTGAGCAAGTTCTTTGCATGCCTGGATGTTTCTATAGACAGCTTCTTCTAGTCCTGAATAATGCTAAAGAGAAAAATGACAGATCAGAATTAGGCTAACAAAAAAAAAAAAAAAAGATTAACTAGTAATTTCTCATCAAAGCAGCACCAATCTAGTGAGTCCCTCAAAGTTTTTTATTAATATACATTTGGTATTTCACTTACAGTTTAAACAGACATCAAACCTTACCCAAAGACAGTGAGAACTACTGTGTACATCTTCTCAACAGCTCAGTAGGCACAAAAACCTTCTAAACAGAAAATCTGCACAGTGACTCGACTTGCAATACAGTTTGCATCCCCTCAGTCTTCCAAAAAAGTTTTGTGACGTGCCAAAGAGAAACAGAAAACAACCAAAACCCAGTTGGAGAGGGGCAAGTGTTTTTGTACGTACTTCTTTACTCGCACCTTTGTATGCTACAAAAATCATTTAACTCAGTTCTACGTTCATAACATGTGCGATTTGAAAATACAGAAGCAGAATGATTACGTAAAATATTTGTGCTTCAGAAGGTGATCAGCCTGGCTTCAGTTTGGAAACCTTAAGACAAGATGGGATCCCCAGAAAGGGCCTTAAGAAAGAAGAAAAAGCAAGATAAAAAAGTACTGTGCAGCCCATAAGAGAAGGGAGAAAAGTAGCAATAATGTTTACTCTCTAAATACAAACCAAACATCTTAGATTGCCAGCTGCCTCCTTGTTTTGCAGAAGACAACTCTTGCTGTTCTGGCCTTGAATTGTCTAACAGTGAACCAGCAGTGAGGCCATTCTGCTTCCCTGTTCTGCCCCTGCCCTAGACATTATTTGGCCCCAAGAAGGATTCTAAAAAGAAACAGAGGGCTTTCAGAGCTGCTAGCTTCACTCTTCTTTCTATTAAGTAGAAGCAAACAGAAATTTTCCTATTTTCCCTCTTTCTTGGAGAGAGGGGCTTTGGACAAGGGCCTGGAGAGACAGGACAAGGGGGAATGGCTTCACATTGAAAGAGAGTAGGTTTAGATTAAGTATTAGGAATAAATTTTTCCCTGTGAGGGTGGTGAGGCTCTGGCACAGATTTCCAAGAAAAATTGTGGATCCACAACCCTGGAAGCGTCCAAGACTAGGTTGGATGGGGCTTGGAGCTAAATGATCTTTAAGGTCCCTTTCAATCCAAACCCTTCTGTTGGTTTAATGAATAAGAAAGAAAAAAACCCACACCTGCTTGCTTTCTGTCCACTTTTCAAAGAAGGCTTCTCCTTTATTAAGGCACAGTCCTTCAACTCTACCAAATCTTTATTATGTTAACGTTAAATACAATGCAACCGGACTCATGGTAAGGAAACATACACGAAGTATTACATTGTTCTGCATCGCTGACAAAGGTAACAGAAAAAGTCAAGCACAAGTGCACAGAACGACCCGGACACGTCTGAACAGCTTCAACTACAGGGCCCGCCTCAATGTTGCTGTCCAGCCCCTCAGAGAGCTCTCCGAACAGCGTGGGCACGAGCCGGGCCCCGGCGCATCCCCGGGGCGGCGGGATGAAGCGGCAGGGCCCGGCCCGGGGGAAGGGCGGGGAGCGGGATCCCGGCCCCGCGGAGACTTCTGGAAGGCCGCGTGCGCCGGGCGCCGCCCTGCCGGGCCGGGCAGGCACGGATCCTCGCAGCGCAAAGGCCGCCGAGGGGCCCCGGGCCGGAGAGGGACAGTGCGCGAACCCCGCGGGCCCCCGCCCCGCGGGACACGTGGTGCCGCCCGGCCCTGCCGGCCTTCCGCGGCTTTCCCCGCACCGCCACCCTGAGACTCCTCCCGCATCCACCCATCCATTTATCCGCGCATCCATCCAAAGGCGGTCTCACCTTCGCCCCCTCCTTGAGCATCTGGGCGAAGCCCGGGGCCTTGGGGACGTGCAGCGCCATCTTCGCTCCGCTCCGTGCCGGGGCTGCGGCGGCGGGAGCGCGCGGGGCACGGCGGGAGCGCGGGGCCGCGCAGGCGCGGGGCGGGCCGGGTGTGTGCCGCGCCTCAGGGTCCGGGCTGCGGGGCTCGTCCCGCTCGGGCCTGGCCGGGCTGGCGGCCGGCAGCGCGTCGGGAAAGCGGGTTGGCTCCCTCAGAGCCTTTCTTTCGCTGTCGAATTTAGCAGACCGTCCCCAGGCGTTCCTTGGTACGCTTTGCGATGGAAGTTCCAGGAACAGTGCAGAGCTTTTATGGCTGCCGATGATAAACGCTCATCATAAAACTGAGCAGACTCCAGTCAAGCGTTTCGCGTAGTACATACTTGGCCAAATGGAAGCACAATGCACAGATAGGAAAATTAAGTGTCATAGAACCACAGAGTGGTTTGGGTCGAAGGGGACCTCAAAGCTCACCCAGTTCCACTCCCTGCCACAGGCAGGGACACCTTCCACTAGACCAGGTTGGCTCCAAGCCCCGTCCAACCTGGCCTTGAACACTTCCAGGGATGGGGCAGCCACAGCTTCTCTGGGCAGTCTGTGCCAGGGTCTCACCACCCTCACAGGGAGGAATTTCTTCCTAATATCCAGTCTAAACCTGCTTGGTTTCAGTTTGAAGCCGTTTGCCTTTGTCCTGTTATTGTCCACAAAAATCAGATTCGTTACCTGGTGTGCAACACGGCAATAATTAAACACTCAAGAGAGTAATTGATGATTTATTTCAGAGTTGCACAAGCCTGGGTGCTCAGTGGACTTCTACAAATAACGCATGCCAATTATGAAAATGTTTTACTATTAATACATTTTAGCAAACAAAGGAGTTAGAGTTCATTGGCTGCAAGTTACATAGTTCTCTTATTAATTAGTATTTTGTCTGCTGTTTTTTAATGATTCTTGCTTCTCATGCCAGTTAGTCTTTTGAGTCGGTGGGTTTATTGAGTTGGTGGTCTGTGAGTCAGTGGTAATGATCTCCCCCTGCCAGAATTACCCTTTACCCAGTTCAAGCTGATTTCAGCATGATTGCTGAGTTGGTTTTATTAGGTTTTCTTCTGCCAGATATCCTTGGGGCCCATAAATTCTGCATACTTTGTGTCCACTATCAGTGGGTATCCTTCTTCGTTTGTTATCCTTCCCCTACATCTGAGATCATTTAAAGCATGTCAAGCCCTAAACCTTAACAAGGCAATTCTGCTAACAAGTAATTTGCTTTTCTAACACCTGGACATCACTTAGAACTTGCTTGTTAGCGTCTATCTGTTTCAGGGATTAAATCTCCCTTCTGGTTGTTTCAGCTTGAAAGTATACATAGACGAAACATTAAGGAATATCCTTTCTTATGAGAATTTTATATATTCCACATTTCGCAAAACTTTCACTGCATGCCCTTGTAAATAGTCTCTTTCTATCTTCCTTGTGGGCTCCCGTCAAGTTCTGGAAGGCTGCAATTAGGTCACCCCAAAGCCGTTTCTTCTCCAGGCTGAATCCCAATTCTCTCAGCCTTTCCTCACAGCAGAGATGCTCCATCCCTCTGATCATCCTGGAGGCCTCCTCTGGACTCGCTCCAACAAGTCCATGTCCTTCCTGTGCTGGGGACCCCAGAGCTGGATGCAGTACAGTCAAGTCCTTGTTATCCAGGGTAATGCCAAGTAATATGCTCACTACAGAACTTGCTGAAGAGCACTTTGGAGGCCCACCTTGACATTTCTACAGGTAGTTGAGGTCCTGCCAGGAGACAGTGGATCTGCTTTAAGTTTGACAAGTTTTATTAACTTTGCTTCTGTGCCACACAAAATCAAATACACTGTTTGAAGACAAGAAGTTCAAGGCCTCAGTAATAATATTGCAGTACCTGAGCCTGTAGGCCAACAGAGACTATTACCCCACCTCTGCAGCAGGCTGCCTGCAAGGTTGATTAAATCACTTGACATGTGTTTCTTAAGTAACCTCAGGAGAACACAGTTTAGTTTTACTGTCCTATAATTCTTAAAATTAAATCAGTTTTACCCTGTAAAACGGGGTAGCAGGGTAACAGTTTTGTACACTGCCCCTGGCAGTATAAAAAAAATTAACAATAGAGGAAAACTATTAATTTGCCCCACAAATTAACTTCAAAAATTCTGTATGCAGTTTTGCCAGAAGTATTTGGAGGTAGATGCCACTTGAAGCAGAAGAGGGAACTTACTCAGCCATGTCTATCATGACCAAGGAGTGTGGGCATTTCCAAAAAGACTTTCTGGGAGCTGGCACAAGGGGCATAACCTCATTTATCCCTCTCTTCTTTTTTCCAGTGTATCTTGCACCACACAAGCAAGGGAAGAAGGAAATATCCATCCTGTTCTAGGGTCAAGATACCAAAAACTGTACTTTGTAAAGCAACTTCCGTAATCTAATGTTAGCTGTGGAGATCAGAGGAGGTGCTTACTCCTAAGTCAGCACAAAAAACTTTAGATTCTATGAATTGATGGATGTCTGCTAGTGATACAACTTGAATAACTCCTTGTACTTTGCCCTAATTCTACAAGTCTTTGTACAAATTTTTCTCATTATAATCTACAGTCTCTCTGTGCCAGTGCTGTCTTCTGCTGCCTCCAGGTGTTTGTAAGGATTTTAACAACGACAAGTGCCAGATTCTGCACCTGGAATGGGGCAGCCCCAGATGTATGGACAGACTGGGGAACGAGACGCTGGAGAGCAGCGCCGGGGAAAGGGACCTGGGGATCCTGGTCTACAGAAAGTTGGATATGAGTCACTGGAGGGCCAACTGTGTCCTAGCATCGCCATCCGGGCCAGGGAGGGGATTGTCCCGCCCTGCTCTGCACTGGGGCGGCCTCACCTTGAGTGCTGGGGGCAGTTCTGGGTGCCCCAATGTCAGAAGGGTAAAAAGCTATTAGAGAACATCCAAAGGAGAGCTACAAAGATGGTGTAGGGTCTTGAGAAGAAGCCCTACGAGGAGTGGCTGAGGTCATTTGTCATGTCCAGCCTGGCAGAGAGATGACTGAGAGGTATTGTCATTTAGGAATGGTACTCCCCAGTTTATTGCTTCCACTGAAACCATGACTGCTCACTGCCCCTCCTTCCCACCCTACCCCACCACACGGTGGGCTAGAGAGGAGAACAGGCAGCACAAAAGGTAAAGATCATGGGTTGAGGTAAGAACAATTTACTGGAAACAGCAATGAGTTTAGAAAACAAACACTAATAGCAACAATACTTCTGACAGAGGAAATCAGCAATCCACACAGAAACCCCCCAACAGGGGACAATACCTGGCTGCTCCCTCAGCAGCACTTACTCAATTGGACTTCTGTGATCCTTGTCGGCCCCTTCCAACTCAGGATATTCTACTTTGCTGTGATTTCTGAACTGCCCTCTTGGTACAGTGCTTTTATTGAAGCTTGTTCTACCTACGTTTTTAAAGCCAGAATACCACTAAAATCAAAATATATATGTATGTTTGTGACTATGAATATAGAATATATATATATGTATTAAGCTGTATTAAATTATCACTAAAACATCTCTTTGTGTTACAACCAGGAGTTCTTTGGGACTCACTGTCTAATCACGACTTTGACTTGGCCTTGATCTTTTTTTAGCTATGCATCTAGACCATTTATATTCTGCACAGACCTTGCCATGCTAAAGGACCATGCAAAGGTCAGAGGGTTGGCTATTGGCTGTTGGCTGCACTTTCACCACCCAAAATCTATAACTGTGCACATGGAAATCCCCAGCTTATCTGTAGGCACTTGTTTGTCAAATTCTAGGATGGTAAAATTTTAACAAGATCTTGGGAAATTTATGAAAAGGACAGAGTGTTAATTTTTGTTTGCTTATTTGGCCATGGGAACCTGAGCAATGGAAAAGGAGGGACTGAAAAGCATCGACTGAAGTGTGAGTAGAACAATTGTGTTTCACCAGTAATACTGACACCTGGCCAGTGAAAAAAATGTGAGTGGCATCTTTAGGGAAGGCTAAGGGCCATGCTGAATTTGCAGAGAATCATGCTTAAACCTGAAATAGAAAATTGTGACCCACGTAGTGCTGAACATTCAGAATAATTCTCTTAGTAACAGCAGCAGCAGTTACTTTAGCTTTCCCCAGACTGTATTTACGTCACTTGTGACATAATGAGAAGGAACAGACTAATCAACTAGAGTATGTCTAATCAGCTAAGTACTACTTAGGTCATTGCTCTGCAGGTCCTGGGTTAAACACTACACTCATCCTGGGTTTCTCTTGCTTGTGCAGAGGATTGCAAGCTAAACAGGAAACCAAATTTTCCTTACCATTTGGTATTCTTACCTCAGTGTGTGCTCTCTGCTATAGCTAATCCAGTTAGCTTGAGTCACAGGAAAGCCTTTCTGGGGATTTTAGAGGAGTATTGCCGTTGCATGGAAGTGTTCAAAAGACTTTTAGATGAGGCACTGAGGGACATGGTTTAGTGGTGGTTTTGGCAGTGCTGGGGGAACAGTTGGACCCAGTGGTATTAGAGGTCTTTTGAAACCTAAACAATTCTGTGATTCTACCTGCACAGGTGACAAGAATTCAGAAGTTCCTCAAAACAAGCAAATTGGAAAGGATGATAGTCTCAGAAGGGAATCAGTGCTGCTTATATGGAATCTGTATTGCAGGTACAAGCAAGACAAGTGTTGTGACAATGGTACAATACTCAACAAAATACAATCCAAGAGCCTTTATTTCATCAGAGAAAGCAAAATTGTTGAGATCCTTCTTGTTTTGTTGTCATAAGAAAGAAACATAACTGGGCAAAAATGACACATCTTCTAGGTGGTGAGTTCTGTTTTGCCTGAGAAAATGAAATGCAGGATCAGGTAAGGGCTAGAGAAACAACTCTCTTCAGTTTTCAGCTTGGTCATACGGGAACTCTTATCCAGTGGAGTGCACAGGAGCCTGGGACTACCTGGAAATACAAGCCAAGTGCTATTGAAGTTCAGCTGTTCTTGTCGGGTGTGAAGGACTTACCAGTACCTATGTGGTGGTGGAAACTTGGAGAACGCCATACTGAGGAGTGAGGGAAACAGGAATTTAAGGCTGTAATTGGAAAAGATAGGAAATAGTGGAAGAGAGGGGCAAACGCAGCATTGAATAAATGAAGACTTCTGCAGAAATAATACCCAAATGAAGTAATGAAGAGTAGAATAAATAACATCTATCTGCAGCCTCCTGGAAACAAGATACTACCACACCTGATTTGCATTTCTTTGAGCTCTGCAAACACTAAGCAGAAAAAAGATGTAGCTAAAAAGGCAGGATTCTGAGATCAAGACCACAAATTATGCTGGCTAGTGCCTGAGCCACTGAGATCTGTGGTCTTCTTTCTTCACTTCTTCACTTTGATGCCCAATTTGGAATTTTCTAAGGATGGTCTAAACCAGTACTAAATCTTCAGGACAGAGACAGAGGCTTTTCCAATTTTTAATACTTTGTTTCTCTGCCTAAATAATTTTAAAGACCTTCCCTAAGTAACTACAAATTCTGTTTCTCATATCGCCCCCATTATTATTTGAGGATTAATTTTAGGGTTGTTCATCATGTGTCATCTGAATATACCTGTTGAGAAATTCATTCATTCTCCAGAACTCAGGTCAGTGGGAGTCTTCTGGCCCAGGGTCTGCAAGGGCACTGTCCTTCTTGCTACCAGCATGGAGTGTGACCCACCAGCATGACCTGGGGAACTTCAGTGTGTCCCATTATTTCCTGGCTACTCTGTCAGCCCCATGTATCTGCCAGCAGCTCAGAAATTGGCCTGAATCTGTGCCTGGTTGTGAATCAAAAGAACTCTAAGACACCTATGCAGCCCTCATTTCTGCACTGCAAAGCCTGCCCAGCTATAACTAAGAGCCATAGCTCGCACTATGGAATATGCATAGTCTTTCCTACGTGGTTCTTGAAGCGTTTAGAGAAATGTTAATGAATAAATGCTGTGCACTTACGCAAAGCAGGAGATACCACGCCACATTGCACAAATAAGGGAATCATGCCATAATGTAGTATGGGCTAAAAGCCACAGAATGGATTCATACCAAAAGTTGAGGCTGTTGCATGGGACTTGTTCTCAGTCTTGCACATTAAATCCCCAAAGTGCGATCTTGTGTTTGAACAGTAGACACACACTGCCTAAAAAAACTGTTATGTTGAAGACTGTACTATTTATTTTTAAAAATAAAGTGACATAGACATACAAATATATATATGTATAAAATCATTACAGGCCATTAACCAAGGTATCATTTAAATAGTGCAATACAGTTTACATATAAGGAATGAGCAGAGAATGTTTTCTAATAAACCTTCAAAACAGGTCATTGTGAATGTACCAGTGTTGTAATATGTACTAAAAAAAAAAAAAGTAACATCGTGCTGTTAAGTCCCAAGCTCACAAGCTCACTGATATTAGCTAAAGGATGTCACCAGACATTGAAGTTCCAAGGTGAAGGTGATATGGTGGTGTTCAATCAAATGTTGGACTCAATGATCTTGGAGGTCTTTTCCAACCTTAATGATTCCATGAACACCATGTCCATGACTCAGTAGTATGAGGCAGATTTCATTTCAAACCCTGTACTGGAGTTAAGATTCTTGCAACAGTAATCAAGCTGTAAAGAAATCTCTGCCTTTTTTGCTTTTGAAGGATAATTGTCCAAACTCTTTTCCGTCATCAATATGGCTTATCTTAGTAACTCTGCAGGCTAGGTGTTCATTGCTTATCAAAAATAGATTTTATCCGTGATGTATTTGAGCTTTTTTTTGCTTTTTTTTTTAACATTGTGCCGTAAAATGAATGTCTAAATGTTATTTATGCATCTTTATGGTCCAGGTTCTTAGTTCTATTGACTAAAATATGGGCATAAAAGAGGAGACTGAGGGGAGACCCCATCACAGTCTTCAACTTCCTCAAATCAAGGGGAGGTGGAGGGGCAGCACCAATCTCTTGACTCTGGTGATTGGTGAGAGGACCTGAGGGAATGGCATGAAGATGTGTCAGGGGAGGCTTAGGCTGGATATTAGAAAGTTGTTTTTTCCCTGAAGTTGTGCCTCCCTGATTCCAATCGTCTGCAATACAGTGTAACCAGCAATATATCTTCGATATTGAATTTCTATTACTGCTGGCATGTACAAAAGAACTACAAAAGAAAATGCTCTGTTCTGATGAGACTTATAAAAGATTATGAATTTGAGAGCTAATAATTGATATTGCATAACTAGAATCACACTCAAGCTGAAAGAGTGAAAGAGTGCCATGTACAATATTTTCACTGTTAAAAAAATTTTTATGGTTTTACCCATTGATGATGTAGGTTAAGTTACTAATAAAAGTGTGGCATATTCAGTTAATCTATTGTCAGATTTAGGAGTTATAATAAACTATCCCAGACCATCAGTAGGGTGAAGATAAGGGAAATCTTAGAACAAGTGGGATTACCAGTTGTATGACACGGTTGTATGATACATGGTTCCAAAAGGTTGAAAATGTCCTGTAGACTTCTCAGTAGCTCTAAAGAATAGATTATTTTCAGTTGGGCATGTATCTCTACTTACCTGTGTTAGAGGATTCCAGATACATGCTTTCAATGTTTTTCCCTGAAATCTAGAATAAAACAATGAGTCCTCTGCACAACATCTAACAGTCTCATAGAAACCTGCTGCTTTAACTTTTTGTGTCTATTTCTTGGTTTAAGGAGGCTTGAGTGAGATTATGGTGAAATTTGTGAATGGTGGTGTGAAGAGGAATAGCAAAACCTTCTAATATGTGGGTATACAGAACTTAAAAGAAAAGGGGTTAATCAGCAAGAAATTAGACAATGTTTCCTAATTTTCGCTTTTTTGTAATCATTAATGGCAAATTATGGCTTGTAAAAATTTTGTAAAAGGAATAATATTTGAAACTGTTTTCTTCTACTTATTTTTTTGCATTTTTAAAATTCAAAACCAGCCTGTCGTCTGTTTGCCACAGTTTTTGTAACTTTTGAAAGTAATGCTTTAAAGTTCAAATATCATCAACTGCTAAACTGTGGTAATGCAAACTGTCACTTCTCTGTGCAAACAGCACTCTATAACTTTTCAAGAATTGTGAGCTTTATTAATAGCTGGCTTAGCTCATTTTAAACCACTTTGATTTTATTTATGGCTGTAAAACTCTAAGAACTAGGTGAATGGGATGGGAGTAATTTCTCTGTTAGCTAGTTCAATAGTAATTTTCTAATTCTGCATTGTGTTTGAAGACTTGAAATTCTCAAGTAACAGACAATTTGATCGTCTAAATTGTAACCTGGAACATACACTTTTTCCCAAAAAATTTATGTGCACACATTTTTTTTTTTGAATCAGGGTTTAGATGCCTCAAGCAGGAGCTACAGCAGCCTGTGTCTAGTTCATGGTGCTAAAACAATTAGGTGGTACTGCCAATGGAACTTATAAAAAAATTATTACAGGTTTAGTTTGGAGATTTAATTTTGCTTTTGGATTATTATGGATGATAATATGAAGAAAATCATAAAATCAAAACAAGGATGTCACTAGGGGCTAGCATGAATGTGGAACGGGGGCATCAAGGTTCTTTTTTGGACAAAAATTGCTGTAGCAAAAGCAGTTTCTAAAAGCGATTAAGGAGTTTTTCATTAATAGGCCATATTAGTGAACAGTCAGTAGCAACATAGTCAATAGGTTTCAAATGCACGAGAGGGACATGGACCTGTTGGAGCGAGTCCAGAGGAGGCTGCCAAGATCATCAGAGGGATGGAGCACCTTTGCTATGAGGAAAGACTGAGAGAATTGGGAGTCTTCAGCTTGGAAAAACAGAAGGTTCCAGGGTGACCTAATTGCAGCCTTCCAATACCTGAACGGAACCTACAGGAAAGATGGAGAGAGACTACTTACAAGGGCCTGGAGTGACAGGACAAGGGGAAATGGCTTCCCACTGACAGAGAGGAGGTTTAGATTGGACATTGGGAAGAAATTCCTCCCTGTGAGGGTGGTGACGCCCTGGCACAGGTTGCCCAGAGAAGCTGTGGCTGCCCCATCCCTGGAAGTGTTCAAGGCCAGTTCAGACAGAGCGTGGAACAACCTGGTCTAGTGGAAGCTGTCCCTGCCCATGGCCTGGTTTGGAACCAGAGGATCTTTAAGGTCACTTCCAACACTGGCCGTTCTGTGATACTGTGAATTTCTAGAATGTGCCCTCTGAGGGGCAGCATTGAAGAGCAGGTTTCTGTAAACAGCTACTTCTAGTCATACTGTGGTTTAGGTATAAGGAAGGGATTAAAAAGCTAGAGCTTATTCTCTGTTGTCTAGAATTACTTGTTTTCAAAGGTAACTCATATGTTTGAGAGTATTAATGCCAATCTGTCAAAAACCCTGTAGCAAACTTGTTTCAGTTTAAGTGATAAAACCATCAGAATTCTTTCCTGAGGACTACTCGAAATCAAACAAAAAAGGTGGGCATTTTGTTAATTTTGGGTTTTCTTTGCTTAGGTTTTGGTGGAAAACTGATGGCAGAGCCAATTAGCATTTCTTTATTGTGGGAAATATTAATATCATGTCATTTCGAGAAGCAATATGTCATCTTGACTGATTAATTAAATGATGTTGAGTCTTTCATGTCAGTATTGCACTTAGACAGTATTGTGTGGGCATGATGACCCACCTTTAAGGGGAAGGAAGTATCTGAGATTCACAAATGTTCATTGGTCAAAAGGAATGACAAAAGTCTGAGGATCTGCAAACAGAAAGTTTTATTAGTGGGTTACACACTTGGCATGGAGATTGGTGTTAGTCCCTGACCTAATATATAAGCACACAGAAGTGGGGTTTGGCTAAAATGGTAGGGTGAAAGGAAAGAGGGGAATTAAGGAGGGGGGGGGAAGGAAGGAAGGCAGGCAGGAAGGAAGGCAGGCAGGAAGGAAGGCAGGCAGGAAGGAAGGCAGGAAGGAAGGAAGGAAGGAAGGAAGGAAGGAAGGAAGGAGAGAGAAAAAGAGATCACCAGTCCTGATGCCGGCGTCAATCCAGCAGAGGGGATGCTGATCCTGGTTTCAGTGGTGATATAGCTGATAAGTGTGATCTGGCTGTGTCGACCTGGCCCATGAGATGTCCAGGGTCCTGGGGCACCACCCAGGCTTGAGGGGATATCTTCCTATGAACACATTTCTCCACCCTGAAGACAGGTTTCTCACTTTCTCTGTAAGTTAGTTAGCATGCACAGTCTGTTCTTTCAGGCCTTTCTGGAAATGGGTTGGAGGGCTTCAGGGGTCTTTGGTGGTCTTAATTCCACCCCACAGTCCATGCCCATTCTTACCCCTATGCCATACTCTGTGTGGTTCTTTCTCATGGAAAAGTGCTGCCCTATCTCCACCTTGGCCCCGTTCTCCAGCCACATCTTGTTTTTTCTCATGGCGTGTTAATATCAACAATCCTTGTTTATTACCAACAGTTCTTGGTTGGTTCAACAGCCATCCAATATCTTTGAGATATTCATCCAATATGTTTGAGACATACACACTACCTGCCTTATCTTCTGGGAGTAGAGAGCTCAAGGGGTCTCACTTTGGACTGCGGTTTATAGAGTGTCTTGGTTTGAAAGACAGGTGTCGGCCAAGGAAGGCGGGAACCTCCCTTGGAATGGAAAATATGATCCCCCTACCCTCCAAATTATTATAACTTTGAAGTTATGGGGCTTTCAGGCAAAGATATGGGAAAAGGAATAACAGTTCTTTACTAGAATATATATATATATTATGTATGTATATATATATATATACATACATATATATATATTTTTATATATATATCTATGTATAAAACAAGGCAAGCAAACACCACCACTGGCAGCAACAGCAAACAGAACCAGGAACCCAGTGCCAGCCTCTCCCGGCTGTCGGGCCCTTTCCCCTTCGGTGCAGTTCCGGTCACAGCCGGCAGGGGCGCTGGTGGCTCCCGGCCGGGCAGGGCGGGTGCGATGGTTCCCCCGTGCCTGCAGGGGGCGCTGTGGCGCGACCTCAGCCACCTCTCCCTCACGGTAATGGCGACTCAGCTGGCGGGAGAGAGAGAGAAGGAAAGCAAACTAATGGAGGGCAGCTGGGCCCGGTGCCCCTCCATACAGTGAAATGGACTGTAGCAGGAACCTCAGAGCAGCAGGCTGGAACAGCACAGGCAAGCACACCTGGGGTGGCAAAACAAAGTGTAGCAAAAACTCCGGAGCTGTGCCAGGAGCCACAGGGTGTGTGGGTGGGCCTGGGGTGTCGGGTTCAAGTGTAGCAAAAAGCCCGAAGCAGCAGCAGGAAACAGCGGGGCTGGGCGGTGGCAGATGGGCTGCCGCAGGCAGCTGCCACAAGCAGTGAGAGATGCTCCCTCCAGAAGGGGGAGGGGGTCGGGATCCCGAGTTTTCCCCTGGGGCACCCAAGCAGATGGTGAGGGTCCTTCCTGGTGAGGTCGGGTATTGAAAAGGTCCCAGTACAATGGCCGCTCTTACCAGCAAAGGCTCACCCACCGTAGGAGAAGCAGTAAAGGGCTGAACTCTGTGGTGGTGGCAAATTCTTCTCTGCAGTGGCACCGGCCCGACTGTTCCCCTCTGGTCCCAAGAGTAAGAGAGAGTGAGGAGCTGACCCCAGTCCCTCACCCTCCCAGCCAAAATCTTGTGGTATGTCTGCACATCTGAAGAGAAAGCTCCCCAGCCAAGAGATGGCAGCAAACTGCACCCTTCCCCCTCCTCCTCCTCCCAGCTGCATCTTTTGTCTCCCAAGTATCATCATTACCATCTCTTAGGCAACAAATGGGAGAAAATTCCCTGAGAGAAAGAAAAAAAAAAAAAAGAAAAATCCTAACCTCTAACATAGAGTCAATAGAGAGTGGGCTTCAGTATGCATTAGCCCCTTATAGTAGCAAGCTCCAAACAACTCACTTTGAACCACTGTTCATAGACTTCAAAGAGAGTGGGCCTTAGCAGTTTTTCATACTGGCTGCAATTCAGGTCAATAAGTTTCTTTGAAGGTTCACTAACAAAAATATTTTTCTACTTGGGCTGTTATTCAGGCAAGAAAAATAAATTTCCAAGGCTGTGTGTTAAAATAGTAGGTCCTCACTAGACACCACTATTTCCTGGGAATAATGTTTCTGATAAGCTCGAGAGGGGCTTAGCCAAGGTGCAGTTCATCAAGGCTGATGTCTAATGAGCATTAGATCATAGTCAAGCCTGGGGAGGAGAATGCACCAGCACAATCCATCCCATGACTAAAGTCAGCTTCTCTGGGCCTCTGCAGGGGGTCACTTAATACTGGAATATTCTGGAGTCTTAATATGACTGACTGGCTTAGTCCTGTACATTAGATCACGAGAATATCTGCTTCTTCTTTATTAGATTCCTGTGACAAGAGGAAAAGTGTGGTATTACTAATGACACAATGGTAGTGCTTAGTCCTTCACTTGCAATCAGATTCAGGGTGATCATTTATGAAAAGCAAAGTTCAAGGGCTATTTTAACCCCCTCTGAAAAAGCAGCACTTTACTGTCCTTACCCAACTTTTTCTTGTTATTGTCCTAGAAGAAAATTGGCAGAGTCTTTTTTTTTTCTGGACAAGAGCTATGCCTAGGTATGATAGTCTTTGAAATTGTCTCATTTATCTTGGCAGATTAAATATGATTTCTTTCTAATTGTTGGGGTTTTGGGAGTTCTCCTTCTGTTTTCTTTTTCTCTTGAGGAATTGTTCCCATATATGTTGCCGGGGCGACAAATTGCTGGGTGCTTGGGAGAAAACAAAAGACCTGGCCACAGGGGGAGGGATCCAACTGGCTACTCTCTGTCACCTGGGGTTTTCTCGTGTAGGGTGGGGGGATGCCGCGAGATTTGAACTGGAAAAAGGGGGCTGGATGCAGCCCCTGGCGGGTTGATGTTCTCGGCGTTCAGAGGGAGTTCGTCAGCGCTGCAGGCTTCTGCTTTCGGCTGCCTTCCTTCTACCAGAGAAACCCCAAGATCCCAAGCCCGCCTTTCCCTGCCCCACTGAGAACCGGGCCACAGCTGCTCTGCCCCCACTGTTCCTTCGAGCCTTCACTACACTGTAGCTCCGCATGCCCTGCCTGCTGAGACCTCGCGGGGTTCCGTCACAGCTCTGGAGTTTGATACATCTCGTCTGCCACTTGGGATTTGGTGCTCATCTCTGCTCTTCCAACCTGCTGTTCCCGAGGGTCCAGCCGGGCACCGGGACCGGCTGCCCAGGGAGTTTGTGAAGCTTTTTCTTCCATCCCTTGCCGGGACCCCGAGCCACCATCACCGTGTGCTCCCTGAGCTCGCTCCGGAGCGCCCCCTGCAGGCGCGGGGGAACCATCGCACCCGCCCTGCCCAGCCGGGAGCCACCAGCGCCCCTGCCGGCTGTGACCGGAACTGCACCGAAGGGGAAAGGGCCCGACAGCCGGGAGAGGCTGGCACTGGGTTCCTGGTTCTGTTTGCTGTTACTGCCATAGTTATTGTTGTTTGTTTGCCTTGTTATACATATACATATATCTATATATATGTATATAAGTAAAGAACTGTTATTCCTATTCCTCATATCTTTGCATGAAAGCCCCTTAATTTCAAAATTATAATAATTTGGAGGGAAGGGAGTTGCATTTTCCATTTCAAGGGAGGTTCCTGCCTTACTTGGCAGACACCCATCTTTCAAACGAAGACACTAATGTAGTTCATTCTATGGAACAAGATAAATTCACGTACACGTATCCTGTCATTGTATGATAGTCACATGCCTGATACATCTACCATACTGCTCTTTCTGGTTATAATATTGTAACTTTTCAGGGAGAGAAGATCATAGTCATAGAATGGTTTGGTTTGGAACGGACCTTAAAGCTCATCTCATTCCGACACCCTTGACACCTTCTACAAGGCCAGGTTGCTTCAAGCCCCGTCCAACCTGGCCTTGAACACTTCCAGGGATGGGGCAGCCACAGCTTCTCTGGGCAACCTGTGCCAGGGCGTCACCACCCTCACAGGGAGGAATTTCTTCCCAATGTCCAATCTAAACCTCCTCTCTGTCAGTGGGAAGCCATTTCCCCTTGTCCTGTCACTCCAGGCCCTTGTAAGTAGTCTCTCTCCATCTTTCCTGTAGGTTCTGTTCAGGTATTGGAAGGCTGCAATTAGGTCATCCTGGAACCTTCTGTTTTTCCAAGCTGAAGACTCCCAATTCTCTCAGTCTTTCCTCATAGCAAAGGTGCTCCATCCCTCTGATGATCTTGGCAGCCTCCTCTGGACTTGCTCTGGCAGCTCCACGTCCTTCTGATGCTGGGTGCCCCAGAGCTGGACACAGCATTCCAGGTCGAGTTTCATGAGAGCAGAGCAGGTGGGGAGAATCACTTCCCCCAACCTATTGGTCATATCTCTTGTGAGGTAGTCCAGGATACAGTTGGCTTTCTGGATTGCAAGTGCAGATAAATATCTAGAGAAGGTGTGAGGACTTCCTGGACTATTATGAGCTGCATTTGCTAATGAGTTCTTTTTGCTAATAAATATTCTAGATTTTGTTGTTTCTAAACTTCTCTGTGTCTGCAGCTGGCAGTATTACCAAAGGCAGTGTCAGTGCTGAATCAAGTATTGCCAGAATACCAGCTGCTGTTTGGGATTTTGCCACATTCTTCTACATACTGATTTCTTCCTTAGAGCAGCAAAGCTTCATGAAAGAGTGTCTTGCCTTGAAAGTCTTGTGCATGTACCCATGACATCATGATGACTTCAGCCATCATCAACAAGTGAGGCTGTAATATCTTGTAGTGTCCTATTCAGGTGAGCTCTTAAATAAGCATTTCCTTCAGGAACAGCAAGTCCAGTTGCAATGGAGTGATTACTCCATTTTACATGGATGTGAGAGAACTATCTTTCTCTTCTAGGACCAAGCTGAATGTAATTTAGCTGCACAATTGGTAAGCAAAATTGATGCATTTTTGTTTAAATGCTGGTGTTTCCAGTCACCCAGTGCTAGCCAATGCTGGCTCTGAACATTCAGCTGCTGACCTCCCAGGGAATTGCTGCATACTGTCTATCTGTATCCTCCTTCAGCATTCCCTGCTGAGATGAGCCACCATCATTTTTCCCAAAATTAGTTTCTAAAGGTTATTTTCATCTCTATGCTGATGTGAGTAAAGTGTGTAAATTTGCACCTGTTGATTTCTGACAATAGTGAAGCTTTTCCAGTAATATTTCTAACTACAGCTTTCATCTTGTATTCCATGCAGAGTTACGCAAGGGTCTTCGGCAGCATCATATCTCAAAGGCTTCAGTTTTCTTCCTCTCAGCAGAATTAGCTTTTCACAATTTCTGCCTGGAGTTTGCTGTGGAAGTGATGGAGTTTTTCACCAGTCAGGTTTTCAAGTAATTCACAATGTAGTTATTTGCAGATGATTTAAGGCAGGTGTAAAAATTACTGGGTCAGCTCCTGTAAATCCACATTATCTTGATTAAGCCAATCTTTAATTTCTCTGCAGCAATCTCCTTTATTAGACCTCTGTGATCCTATGTAAGTGAATTCAGCTATTGCATATCAATTTGCCATTAATTATAAATTTGCTTGTGTCCTCTTTTGTAAGTCAGTGCACAGTGCATTTTTCCTGCTGGTGTTAATGATATAATTTAATCTGATGGGGTTCAGCCATTTATGAGAGTAGAGCTTTGGGGAAAGTACATTGTTTTACCTGTGTTAAAATACTACCCAGGCAAGGATACCAGAGGTAATACCTAAGAGCACTAATGCTCTGTTGGTTGCTCCAGTTGTCAGGATATGGGATGTTGGATTGTGAGTGATTTTGCTCTGTGTGCAATTTCAGGCAATACTTTTTTTTTTTATTTATTTATTCTTGGAACATCTTCCATATGCTAGAATATTTAAAGTGTGTTTTTAAATAGTGACCGGCAATCTGTGAAACACCATTTTAGCATGAATGAGGTCATAAGCTACTAAAATACTACTTATACTAGGACACTGAGATGAATTGAAAGTAGCACGGCTAAAAAAGTGAAGGCAACAGGTGTTTTATTAGATTGCAGATATTGGCTTTTTTTAACATCTTTAGAATAACTGATACTTCATCCTAAAACTTTTTGCAAATTTGCATGTTTCCACTACTGAATATCAATAAGTCCCAGTGTTCCTAATTTAGAGTATATTCCTTTAAGGTGTTTTTGACTAATAAAACATGATATCCTCTTCTAGCACATCACCGGTTTCATAATGTGATGCAGGACTGAAAGAATTTTGCTTGCATACCAGGCACCTGATGACTAAGGGTATACTGAAAAAGGAACAGGGCAGGCTGTGCTCCTACACAAAAAAAACCCTGGAGTTATCAGCATTCTGTAATTTTCACAGAGATGACTGTAAGGTGTATGTGAAGCCTGTCAGGGAGAACAATTTTTTGTGTTGTAAGCAATTGGAGAGTAATTTGTTTTGGTGCGATTATTTTAATCACCTCTTTAGTAAGTAAGAAGTATGGGATTTATCTCTACCCAAATGCCTTGGACTATTAATTTGAGCAAGTCAAGGAAGTGAAGCATCCTAGACTTCAATTTCCCTATTGTTTAAAATTGAGTCCTTCCCTATTTACTCTTATGAAGTAATTCAAAGAACTTTTTAAAATATGCTGTTTGAGTCCATGTTGTTGAGAGTTTTAGCACAATCACCCCAAGAATAGATAGGTGATAAAACAATTACAGTCAAATCATTCATCCTGATGCTTCAAATTTGATCTTCTGTATACAGAATGCTATAATAGTCTCACATTTTAAAAATATGCCACCTCCCATAAAGTAGTACTGTCAGGTGACTAATCATTGTGTAAAGCACAGAGCTGATACTTAAATGCAAATTGGGGGCTTTTTGGTTTGTGCAGTTTTGGATCTTAGCCCACAATTCACAGTTTTCAGAGGCAGCACGCTTCACAGGAGCATGTAACTGTGTCCTGTTCTGGGCTCCTCAGGACAAGAAAGACATGGAGATACCGGAGAGGGTGCAGCAGAGACCACAAAGGTGATGAGGGTTCTGGAGCATCTCTTATGAGGAGAGACTGTGGGAGCTGGGCCTGTTTAGTTTGGAGAAGACTGAGAAGGGATCTCAATAATCCATCCAAATATTTCCGAGGAGGGTGCCAAGAGGTTGGTGCCAGACTCTTTTCAGTGGTGCCCAGTAACAGGACATGGAGCAATGGCTATAAACTGAAACCCAAGAAGTTTGGGTCCTCACCCAACATGAGGAAGAACTTCTTTCCATGGAGGGGGGCAAAGCACTGGAACAGGCAGCCCAAGGGGCTTGTGAAGTCTCCCTCTCTGGAGACATTCCAAACCCACCTGGACACGTTCCTGTGTCACCTGCTCCAGGTGACCCTGCCTTGGCAGGAGGAGCTGGACAGGGTGATCTCCAGAGGTCCCTTCCAGCCCTAAAAACTCTGCGATTCCATGAGTCTGAATAATACAGATGTAACTAGAAACAGTGAAATTTAAAAAAACATGGATACAGTGGCTACAAGACATGAAATGATGATATACTTAATTTGCAAATGCACATGCTAATTAAACTGAGTGCAACTGAAGTGTCAGGCTGGAAATGTGGAGTGCCAGAGCCATCTGGAAAAAACACCCTATGCTATTCAGTCATCATTTCTATCCAAGACCCTTGCTGTCATGGCTACTGGAAATTCTGCCTATCTTAAGATTTTATGTAGAGAGCCTTTCTTAGGCTTTACTGTAATGGCATGTAACGAAGGCACTCATCCCATCTGAATACCACCTGTCCATACAAAGCAGTATCTTATGATTTGGGGAAAACCCTGGCTCCATGAAAACTGGTGCAGAATATTTTTTGTGTCTCCACTGGAGCCAGGATTTTCTGTGTCTTCCAACAAATACTTTCACTGTAATTCAATGTGGAGCTGGAGATCAATACCAACTGCTGGTAATATTGAGCTGTAGAATGTTATTTGCAGTAGTGGTTGTGATCAGAGGCAAATCTGTCTTCTGCCCCTTCCAAAGGAGACATTTAGGGAGGAACCCTCAATCTTTTCAGAAACACATCGAGAAAAGAGAAAATGGTCAGTGTAGTCATAGGTGCAGTCCAGCTTTCCACTAGCTGTTTGGGCCAGAGCTCTGAAATCCCACTGCAGTTAAAGACAGTCTCAAGAGATACCTAACTAATGGTGTAGCCGTCTGATGCCTTCCCGGGTCATTGCTGGGGTGAAGGCAGTGTGGGTAGGATATTTCTGCAGTTTAGTAATTTTGAAGTATAAAAAAGGTCTTTTGAGGCCACAAGGGCAACTGCTAGCTTCCAGAGTTTTGCCCTGGTGAGATCAGTCCTGGACTAGGGCCAGAAGGTGAGAGAGTGAGGAAGGATGAAAATTTGACTTCAGACCTTCATGTCTTTATTTGTCCTGCAACCTCTCTATAGCTCAGCTGAGCCAAGGGAATCTAGGAATGTGTCTATAGAGATCTGGGTTAGACAAGCTCCTTCCAGTTGGAATTTAGAGTTGAAATATACCTTCACACACATTTTGCAGGAGACCCCCTTTTCAAGCACTAAACGATAAAGATATTCTGTAAAATCGTTCTGTAATTGTTCTACATTTTTCTCCATTTGTTCTAATTACAGTGGTAGCACTCAATCAAAGGCGGCATGTAGGCAGTACGTGTGCATGACAGGGATTAAACTTTTCTGACAACAGAAAATAAAACTTTAAGCTGAAGAAATTAATCTCTTGTAATACTTCAAGATTTATCTATTAAATTGCTTGCCAGTGGTTTGAAAAAAAAAGCTATCTGAAATCACACTAGGAAATCCTCTGAGTTCAGTCAAATCTCTGCTTGAGTCAGCTTCATTTATCACCGCCAGCCAGCTGATCTATAAATACATCTGCTTTTACAACCTACACTGAGATTTGCCTGTTATCTCCTCAGAAGAGCAGGGCTATTGGCTTCTCTTAAACAAGCCTGGCTTAGCCAAAGCCAACACGAACCTAAGCCTAGAGGCCAAGCCCATCGGTTGTTGTTAGCATGATAGGCACTGCTATCATTTGAGAGTGTGCTTGTAGCCAGTCCAAGTTGGCAGTGTCAGCCCAAGCTGATTGGAGCTGCAGACATTTTTGCTGACTGGAGTCATGCTATCTTTGCCAGTTTGCTGGAATAGACACAGACACTGATTGGGTCATGCTGAAAACATTCCTGTCCTATGAAGCAAGTCTGTTTGTATTTCAGGTTTGCCAGGACTAATGAATTAAAAATCTTGGGCTCACCACAGTTTGCTGCTTAATAATGCCTGTGACAGAAGGATTTTTTCCTCCCTGAAGTGTGACAGCATCATAATCCCTCATCCCTGGCAAGGAGAGGAAGGAAAAGCAGAGTTGTGGAGAAAAGTGGAAAAGGGTTATCTTTTGGGACAGCAAAGCCTATGGGAAGTGCAGGTAGCAGCATGTTGCCCTGACAGCTGTCTCAGCTTCTCAGACCTTGTCAGTTTGTTGCTATGCAGCAGGTGCAGCCTTTTCTTTTATTGAAGCTTTACTCCATAAAGGCAACGACAAGCCAAGGCAGTGGCTGGCCCTGGATTATACAAGTGCAGACACTCCGCTAAGTGAGGTAAGGCAACAGGTGTGAAAAAAATCCATAAAGCTATAACAGCATTTAATCTCAGTTCTGCTGCAGGTTTTTTACAGAGGAACAGCAGCCATCCAGCTCTATAGGCAATTGTTGGGAAGAAAAGAGCTGCTCATTAAATCTCATTAAATTCCAGGTTGCCCACTCACTCTCATCTCTGTCTACAGAGATACTGTTCTTCATTCATGGAAAAAGCATGTGGGGAATTGGGGGCAGTTGGTCTGCATGTTCCGTAAAATCACCTTGTTTGCACACAGGCTTCTTCCATCCCTCTCTGTTCTCTGTGATCGCTTTTTGTGATGAAGAGCTTGAGGATTTGTCAAAAAAGGGAGCGAAGGCAGAAATGCAATATAAAAAAGTACAGGGCTGTGTATAAAGATGAGTTTTCTTTTTTCTGAATCAGAATAAAATGAAAACTTTCTTTTGTGTTTCGATAGAATTCACCATTTCTTACTGAAAGGGTATTGATTTTTGCCCTCACAGAGTAGATGCTTAAAAAAGTTAATTTAAAAACATTGCACACCAACAGAGTATGTGATTAGGATAAGATAACAGTCTTGTAGCAATATTGTTATGGTAACTTTAAAAACTCTAGCAGAATGCATCCTTTTAATTTCTTAGGCTGTGATGAGAAATGTGAAGTATACGCTTATGTGCAAGACACTTGAGATAGTCAGACAATGTCAGGGAAACTGTACCAACAGCACAGAGTGATGGACAGCCTTGTTTTAAGAATTTGCTTATCACTTAAAATCTCTTCATTCTGAGAGGTTTTTTCTTTATCTTGTATGGGGAAATAAGGAAGGGAAATATGTTAAAGAATTTTGCATTGGTAATTCTGTTGTTTTTTAAAAACAATGAGATGTCTCAGATGTTTCTTATGAAGTGAGGGTGGGTAAGAGATCAACGATGCTCAGAAGGTAAAAATCATTTACTCTGATGCTATGCACTTCAAAATAAAATATTTCTGTTGACTCCAAGAGTCTTTTCCTGAATCTAAAAACATACGTGGCTGCAATTTATTTGGCTTTTCTTTGCCTCTGCTCCATGGATAACAGTTCAGTTTTTGTGGGTCTTGAATACTAGTAATGGGGAATTAAGAGCTGTCCCTGATATCCTTTGTATACTAGCAGAAGGAGACACTTTCGGCTTCAAACAAAATTTATTTGAAGTAAGGATTTTAGATTATTTGTTGTTATTATAAGAAAAGATTATGCACTTCAAATAACAAGTAACCATATCACTCTGCTAGCTAAATATCCAGAGAGACAAAGCAAATAAACAAGAAATGCTGAAATTAATGGACCCAATGCAAATTTGATCCTTTTCCACTGATTGCAAGGCATTGATGCCGGAGAAGTGTTTGATTCACTTGTGCACCACCAAGAAAGATGATACTCCTGAAATAGTGTTCTGTTCTATTGACTTCTTGAGATTGCCAAATAATTCAGTATGAATAAGAACGACTTGGTAGAATTTTCATGCAATACAATAGCTACTTTACTGAAAAAGTGCCAGACTATTGGCTTAGGAAACTGGCTTTTGTTTTCACTAGCTAAATGCTCTATTGTCTGCTGACAATGAATTAGTAAATTCATTGTATTTTCCTGATGCATTTTGTTTCTAATTCCCTGAGAAGTTTTTATGGTAATTTAAAAGCATAATTGTCCACATATTTGGTATGAATACAATGCATGCTGGATTGTCCAGAGTCCTAAAATAATTTCTTTATGGGTAGATCTTTTGCATGCATGAAGTCCCACTGACTTCACGTTCTCCGCACATGGTGCTAATCAGAAGATTAGTATCTTTGAATTTTAGCAGCTTTGTGCTAGATAATCAAGGAGATTGTTTGCATTCAGCTATTCAATAGAGTTTAACCAAAACTGTTCATTCAAAAGGTTAAATATACATAGTAGAGTTCAGAGTACAACTTTTCAGGGCACAGAAATGTTTTAATTACACTATTAGAGATCAAAAGTAGCTAATTCTTTTGTTGCTCAACAATTCTTTAATGCCATATTTGAAATGAACTAGCAGTTTTCTTAATGGGCAGGATTTCATCACAGTAAAATCACTTTTTGGAATTGATGGTCTCAGAAGAAAGACGGAGGGCTGAGTAAGGTCCCGACCCAGGAGCCAAACCCATGCAGACAGACCCCTACACCTGCACAGGCTTCCACTGAAGAATCACCACCAAGGTTTGGAGACCCCATGAATTTTTGGTCATGAAGTGCGTGACTTGCAGGCATAGTTGGACTGGGGGGGTATGGGTGGAAGGTAGGAGGATGAGTGCCTCCTCATTGACACCATGTGGAGTGGTGTGCACGGTTCCAATCACAGGGCAGGCTTGGGGTCATGTTACTCTCAACTCCCCACCCCTTCTTCCTTCTTCACCTTCAGAACTAGGCAGCATTGCCACGAGTCAAGGCTTGCTGAAGGGGCAATGGCGGGGAGCAAGCAGGTGAGAAGAGAGGCAGCTTCCTTTGCCATCATTCTTTCTAATCTATAAATAGCAAAAATAAAAGCAGTCTCTGCACTGAATTTCACTTAAATTCTTTTTAAATGGAAAAGTGAAATGGCGCTCCCTTGACTTTGATTCTCAACATTGCTTAGCTAGAATGGGAAAGGCAGCTGTGAGTGCATGAAAGGCATTAAAACTCATTTGTTGAATGATGTCACATGCTCTGTAATAAATATATTTTTTGTATTATTGCAGCTGGAACAAACAAGTAAAAGCATTGACTCAAGTGCCCACATGATCACCACCGCCAGGGTACCTGCTGATAAGCCAGTACGAATTGCCTTCAGCCTCAATGATTCCCCAGGTACAGTTTAATTTATGGAGTAAACCACAATGTTTTTATTAAACCACAACTGCTTTTAAATTTTACATTAACTTACCGGTGTTTACAATATCAAACCTAGTCCAGTGTAATGGATGGATTTTTTTCCTGACTGGTAGCATGTGATCAGTTTTCCTGTCTGATAACTTTTAATGTTTCCATTAACAATTTTATTAGACTAAACTCACTAGGTTGACAGTTTCAATCTTAACTTTCTTTCGGTGGTTTGTGGAATGCAATTAGGACTGTAATTAACTATCAAATTTACCTGCACGTGCAGTATGTCTGATTTTGTGGAACTGTAAAACAAGAAAAGTAAAAGGACAAATTTGAATGAGCCTAGAACAGGAAGAGACTTTTTCTAGGAGGAAGGTTGGAAAGTGCCACACATGCCCAGCTTGGTGAAAGGTTTCAGGAAACAGGTGCCCCATGTGGCATGTTGTCTGAGACAGCAGCAGAAATTTCGTTGATGTTTATCCTATCAGCTAGTGCTGAGGGAGTATTAATTTCCCCAAACATACCCTGTACACACATTGACCCTTTGGAGTAGATAAATATTATTAGTTTGCACCTTCAATATTGTAAAGGACCAGAGAGCTGTTGCCAAACAGTGAAAGTCAGAATGAAATAAATCCAAGCGGAAGCCGAAAAGCATCCCATAAAAGTTGGCTGTTGCTTTTGCTAAAGGTGAGTGCCTTGGAGTCAGGGCTGAGATGTATTTATGGCATGAGGTATAAGGACGACTGAAACCTACTGCGGTCGAGTGCTTTATGGGACTCTATGCATTGTAGGATAATGTGTGAGGTCGCTGCCTGAGGTTTGTGTGAACAGAATCTCAGTTTGAATGCCATTTTTTATTTTAAAAATATTTTAGAATATGCATTATCTTTCCTAGCTAATTGTTGTGTACTATTAATTTTCAGCTACAATACTAAAATACAATCTCATCCCCTAAGCAAGGGAATTAAAAAACAAACATCTTCATGTATTTTTGAACTTAACTTTCAATTCATAAAGATGAGTGACAAAGAAAGATTGGGACAAGGGATATAAAGAAACACGTGATAATCTATGTGCCCTTTTTCATAAATTAAAATAACCTGGTAATTATATTTTCAATACAGAAAGCAGTAAGGAATCACTCACATCTCTCAAGATACAGTCACATGGTAAATTTCTTGCAGGAATTATGGCACAGATAGGTCTTGAAGAGAGATGTAAAAGAAAGAGGAGTGCTCTTACAGATTATGGAAAAAGAATGCTAATGTGAGACACTGAAAACAAGTCAGGGAAAGCTGAGACCATGGGAAAATCAAAGAGAGCAGAGTGGTTTGTGACAAGAGACGGCAGTAGGAAATGACAAGGTTGTGAATAACTTGGAAGAAGGGGACATGAAAGGCAGGAAGCTTAACTTCCTTAACATTGCATCATATTTTATTTTTTACTTTTTTATCCTGCTAATAATTCCAGCCTCTCTCTTAATGTTTACAAAAATAAACTCAATTAGGGAAAGGTAATCTTTTTCTTCTACATATTGTTAAATTGTTCCAAATGTTAAAATTGTTAAAATTTTGAATCCTTTATTGTATATATACAAATGTTCCTGCAGTATGCAATCCAGAATCTTCATGAGTACTCATAAAAAAAATAGCAACCAGTAGAGTGAGTGCCATGTTCCCATCTGCATCACATCCCTTTGGGGACACCAGGAGATCTAAACTAACACTATTGCTTTACTATGTTGTAAGAATTTCAAGCGTTTTTATGTTAGATATATTTTAAGAAGGCAAAGGAAATAAGCTCTTAATAGGTGTGAAAGTTTCCAGCAAACCATAGTTGAATCAAGGGAGTACAAACAAGTATTTAATACTTTTTTTTAAGATGAGCTACAAAAACATTCAACAGATAGACCTTTAGGTGCTCCGTAGCAGGTGCTTTTTTTCCCCCCTTACTCTTTTATATTTTTTTCACCTTTTTTTTCTCCTTGACAAGGATATTTGTTTTCAGTGCAAACAAGAGTTACGTGATGTGTGATAGTAAAGCATCAGCTGAAGCTCATGCACTGCTAGGATACAGTAAGTTCTTCACAAGGGCTAAGTGGTGAGGAAATCTCTCAGACTTAAGCTTTTCCTTAAATTCTAGCTCACTTGAAAGGCACAGTGACACGTTTCGCCAAGAAAGGCTGCATTCTCCTTCCGGGGGCTGTGCAACTGCTTACTAGGAGGAGCTGACAGCATAACTGGATATAAAAAGAGGAAATGGAATGCTTCTTCTGGGTGGCGATTATCTCACTGGCTAGGATTGTAACCAAGCAGTGGGTGTGAGGAGCAGTGAAAGGAAAAACTACTCTCAGCTCATGAGAAGAAATTACTTTGTGTTAACTGACCTACAAGACCAGAGCTGGCTTATCCTGAGTGTACAAGAAATAATTTGTGTTACATTATTTGTCAGTCAACACCTGATGACTGAAATTCTGGCCAGCTTTGTGAGATATTTTTAATGTGAAAGTGGGGTAACCAGTTCCTTAAAAGTCTCGGGAGCAGCCCATCAGCGGGTGCTATATAAGAGGACAGTTTTATTGTGTATCTCTTATTCCTGTATATATAAATGTTTATGTTTGGCTCTTTCACTCAAGTTCACTAACACACGTTTCCCAGGGTGTGTCTGCACACTGTATTGCAACAGTTTGACTTAAGGTACCATTTTAAAGTAATGAATTGGAAACATATTATTTCAACCTACCTTTCATCACTTGGAAACTAATGCAGCTTGAACTGAATGTGGTGTTCCAAGATTCAAATAAGTGTTCCAAAGCTGAAAATTCATTGTGGTTTGTCATCATCAATTTCATTTAACCAGTGAAATTCAATGTGTCCTAATTTTTATCAATCATACTTATAAATATATGAACTTCATGGAATGTAGACCGCTGGATTTGTTTTGTGTAATAGTTCAAAGGGAAGGTTTGTAGGTTCATATCTCCTTGCCTCCTAGAATAAAGGCTTGAATCTAGCTGAAAAGTTTTGCTCATGGTATGTGGTGATAAATGACTGGGTCTGAAATTGTTAGTGAGTTCTTTAATTTGAAATTAGTCTACCTCTGACTTTCCAGAAAAATCACTAACAACAAAGGCAAGACATACATCTTCTGATGAACCTGACAGACAGTGGAACAGTGTCATATTTTTGTAAGCATAGCAAAATTACTTATTTTACTCCTCTTTATGCTTATTATCCTAGTGACTACAAGGAATTTTTTGCTTTTCTAGTTGATCATGTAAGACTGTTTTGCAGTGGTTGCTTCTTCAAAAGCAACTTTCAGATTCCTGCCCCACCCTTATATTGGTTGTAATGGCAACAGAGGCTTTCCAGCACATTGATTGAAAACCAGTGAGGATTGCTAAAATTTATGGCTAAAATTTACAGAGCTAATTTCCTAAGTCTACACTCAGCCTACAGGGCTCGGTCCTTGGAGAATTAGATGGGAAATCGGGTGAGATACCTTCAAAGAGACATTCATCTGAAGACGCTTAGGCTTGAGTGAAAGTAATGAAGTAGAAGGATTTTGCTCTTACCTCTTCTGTTATGGACTGTTTCTATTTTTGAGAGGTCCACAACTCTTATTATTGAGCAAGCCTTCACGTCCTATTCCTGGGTGGGGCAGTGACCGTTCCCCACTATTTTATGGGTGAGGTAACTGCGAGGTTGTGTAAGGTCGTGTCAGGCAGGGCTGTGAATAGAAGCCCTGGAGCTCCACAAAGCAGTGCCAAGTCGCAGTCACTTAGCCACACAGCCTTCCAGGATGAATCTGATGAGTCTATGCTTGTCTGTCAGTACCCAGGCCCAGAGCTGCTGGATCCCACAGCCCTCCCAGGGGCAAGACTGGACCCTGACACGCAGTTTGCCACTGTTGTTGGTGCAAGCTGTGGTGCTTGCAGTTCAGTTTGAGCACTTTTCCCGTGCAAGGGCTGATCCACTTACAGGATAGCAACCTACTTATGTTACCAATTTAATTCTTTAATTTAGGAGGAAGAGATCTGAATACATTGGCCCACACATGTAGGAGAAAAAAAATAGTACCTGACTGTATAATTAAATACTGGATCATAACTCAGTTACTCAAGGAAGCAGAGCTGTGATTGGCATTTCCTAAGTTTCAAGTGCTTGATTTAGCAACCTTAATATGCTTTCAACACATTTAAATTTTTATATTCTATTTCTGTCTATCTTTTTGAAGATCATAGAGAAACTAATTTGCAAGATTGTACTGCAAGTGAATCAGATGTTGTTTTTAAAGGATTTACTGCCTTTAGCTCACAGTTAAATGGAACAGCCATATAGGAAAAGATCTGGATATTACACTTCGTTGTGCCAAACATGGTGTCAGTCAGACAGCAACATGGGAAGGATTTCTCTCATTTGACTACATGATGGAGGTCTGGGATACTGGAATCTCCAGGAAGCCAGAACATGATTAAATAAATGATGCTTTCTGGAAACCAAGATTCATTTTTAAATGTGCAACATTAGCATATATCAGCTGCCTTGGGGCAAGTAGTGAGCCTTTGGTACAAAAACAATCAGTGTTAATAGAGTTCAGATGCTCTCTGTTACAAGTGACAGTTTTCAGCAGCAAACCAAGCGAGCACATGAACCTGATGAAACAAACATGAAAATCACACTATTTCATGCACATGAACTGAGTCTTTGGTTAAAAATACATGGGTTTTAATCAGGGTATAGGTCTTTAGGGCATTTTTAAATATAGAACTTCAAAATTAGATTTAGGATCTACAGGAAATAAGGAGATGCTACTCACTTAGAAATCATGTTACAGATACATTAACTTAGGTGGCTGTAATGAAGTCCCTGATCTGATTCTTTCGCATCACATGATAGTGCTGTTGAGTTTGCTGGGATGGCCATAATATACACATGTACGTTTTTTCTCCTTTCCTGTTTCCTTTTGACCAAAATCTTGACTCATTTTCGGGTGCAGTGAGTTTCTGTCTCTGATTTTTTTAAGTATTTTTATTTTAAACAAAATAGGTTTTCAACATCCAGCTTGAATTATAAATAATTTTTCTTTATGTTTCTTTATAACGACTATAGGGACGAGATGCTGTTCGTAGCTGGTGAAGAATCAGCCTAGGTATTTTCAGGGCTTTGTGGTACAGAAAAGCCACTAACTCCATTATAAAAAGGGTCTTTAATTGTATCAGTGATTCCTTATACTAATCTAGATACTCGTTAAAAATTGATAATTAATTGAGAAAAGGAGAAAAAAGAGATATTTCAGAGTTTTGTTTTCTAGTTAAGGAGAGGTAGAGCAGAAAATAAACACAGATCAGGAGATAGTTTTGAGAATGTTTTGATCTTCAGAATATTTTCTTTGGCATTTCAGACATTTATTGTATTTGATTTTCAGAGTCAATAGATTTTTAAGGCTAGAAGTCAATGTGATTTTGACTGGTCTTCTGCATAACACCCAGTATTCCACCTTGTAAGGGCAATAGCAATTCTTTGGAAAAAAATGCAAGAGTTTATATCTTTCCCCTTGGCTTTCTGAAAACATCCTCAAAAAAGTTTTAGGAGGCGAATGACTGGTTTCGTTTGCTTTCCCCTTGTGTGAAATTTAAGTGTTTCATTATTACCAAGTGATTTTTATTGTTATTGTTGTGGTTGTTACTTTGACAACAGTGAAATAAAGACTGACCTGAGGCAATAATTTATTTCACTGAAAGCTGTGGGGAAAGCCTTTTGTTGTTCTTTTTGTGGAAAACAAGATTGCAGTTAGCTATGAGGATTTCTGTTAGTTTTTGTAAACGAAATTCTTCAGCTGAAATTCTCAAAAGAGCCTAAGAGAATTAGGAACTCAGGATAATTTTAAAACACTGAAGTCTGTAGCATTTCTTGATGATGTTCTGCACATCAGATGATGATTTAAACAAGTCTTAAACTAGTATAACTAAAAAAAACCCCTAGCAGCTGTTCAATAGATGCTGGGGCAGGCCCATTATAAAATGTACTATGGTATGTCATAATGGTTAGGATACCAGTACATTCTATTTTTAGTACCATTGACTCAGTCACTTGAGTTCAAAAAATAAGCAGGGAACATCTGTTTATTGAAAGGATTTCCTCTACACTAATTTCTCTCTCTATTCCATTCTTTATAAAGTACTTCCAAAATTTTTAAGTGATTCTTTTCAGAGTATAATCCAATTTATTTTCCAATATTCTTACACTGCATTAATTTTATTTTCTTCTTAATAGCTGATGCTGTGAAAAAGTAATTACTGTCTGATGTTTCTTCAAATTTTTTTTAATAATTTGGAGTGTTGCTTTTGCTATGTTTTTTTGAATTTTAAAGATGTTCAAGATCCCTCCATAAAGCTACTATACCAAAGATCATACTGCTGGATTGTCAAAACAAATAGCAGTTTAACTGCCATCCATGACTCTGGTCCAACATCTCTGTCAGAATATTTATCAGCTATTCAGCCAAATACTTGTAGAGCAGCTGTAGCCCTAGTCAGACTGAGTCTTATTCTGTCCTTCCTTTTAGCCTTGCCATATGATTCATCTTTCTTCTTTTAGAATATTAGTCTATTTATATGTTGTACAAGAAAGCAATAGCAAATTAAAGGTAAACACATGCATATTAGCATGATACAATTCTATACAATTAAAGCAATTTAAGTATTTTCCAGAATGAACATGCTTGGCATATGGTGTGAAAAAAGGAGGGGGACACTCACATGACATTTGATAATGCTAGCAAGACAACTACTCCACAAAAATACAGGAACTTCACTTTGTTTTCTGAGGAAGTTCAAGAGCTTTTGCTTTTGTATCACTATATTTTTTTTTCTTCTCTGAGCCTCTCTTCCCAGAGGCCACCCAGCTCTAGCTATGTTATTGAGTAAGGCTCCAACCATGTGTTAGCCAGTATATTTATTTTTTCATAGGATAAGGTGACTTATTTTACTTTTTCCCCCCTAACCTCCTTTGCTGTATAACCACAGAGGCTAGGAGAAAGAGGTATCAAATATTTGACAAATAATTTAGATCCTAGTCTGTACTCTTTTAGAATCCTGCTTTGATATGAGGGCCTCTTGGTCTTGTTGGGGTTTTGTTGCTGTGTTCAAGTCTACAAGTACACAGCAGGTTGAAGGATCTGAACCGTGTTAGCAATTTTCTCCTGTAAGAGCCATCCTTATTTAATTTTGACACATTACAAATAACTGACTGTAAGCTAATATTAACACTCTCCTCACCTCCCATAACCTGTAGTAAGATAAATAAACAGTCATCACAATCCAATGCAAAACTAAGAGTGTGAAAGTCACTGAGAAAGAAATACTGCAGCGGCGCTACCAAGTGTGATTCATATTTCTGATCTCAGTCCAGCTACTAGTGGGACGGTGTCCACATCACAACTCTGACATAACTGGCACAATCTGTCCCACCTTTGCTGGAAGCCTGTACTAAAAACAAACAAACAAACAAACAAATAAAAACACAGCTTGGTTTGTTGTCATGACTGAACTAATTCTAGCCCATAAGGATTGTAATAGATAGGTTAAAGTCCTTTAAGACAGTCCTTTACTTAGCAGTGTAATGGAGAGAGCTCAGAAAGAAAAACAGTTTAGATTTATTTGTTTTATTAAATTATCACATGTTCTACTGGACTAACTGCTTTGTTTCTTAATCACTGCAATGAAAAATAAACCTGTATTTCCAGAACATAAACTTTTCTTATTACAAACCCCACTAGTGTTTTCAAGGATTCTAGTGAGGCATCTCAAGTATAAAACATAAGATGGAGGTGGAGGTGTTTTCAGGAGCCGAATATTACTGTCCATATTTGCAATATAGAACTTCATCAAACAGATTACTTGAAATGCCCTCTTTGGTAGACAATGAGTGTTAACATCATGTTTACCTTTTAGATGATGCTTCCCCTGAAAACTTCTCTTTGGCATTTCCAGAACTAGATCAGCAGCTGCAGGTAAACTTTTATTCTGTTATGACAGTTCTACTTCACATTCACTGTATTTGTTGTTATAAAAAGCCTTTAGTTGTTACACTAAGGTGGAAGTTTTTAGTGATGCTTTTCTAGCCTATTAACATTTAATAAGACTGTATATATCCATAGAAGAAAACATTGTCTTTTCAAGATCTACAGAAAATTTAATTTAACAATTTTAGTCCAGCTGCAGGGAAATTACTATTTTAACAATCTTGCCTGCTTTTAAGATTTCCTATACAATTCCTGCAGTGCTGCTGCAGTGCAATGAAGAGAGTTCTTGTTCATTTGATGGGAGAAGGAATGAGACAGGTATTATATATTCTAATGCCTGCAGGCTGTGCTACGACTGATATCATCAGTTTTCTCAGAAGCATTCCAAGAGAATCCTTTTGTAACCAGTCTGATTTGTCAGCATAGGATGATGGGCCCCCAGTATACTGGAAAGTGAGCAGTTGATGGCAGCTCCATGGTTCACCAGACACAAAGCCTGTTCTGCATCCAGGGATTACTTCCCTTTCCTCTGTGGTGGTTCTGGAGTGTTTGCTGGCTTTTGTAGACTACTTCAGATCATCTGTTTTCCCAGGAGCATTTAGACTTCCTCTGATATTTCACTATGAAGGCATTTGTTTCCTGACTGTAACTTGAGAAAGGCCTTAGTAGACCATTTGTTGTCCAATAATGTCATCTTTCCCGTACCCATGAACTCGTGAGACAACACAGGAGGGCTGCTGACTTCAAGGGCTGATGCTTCTGTCCTGCTGCTCTCATCAAAATGATGACTGAGAAAGGAATGGAGGATGACAGAGACCCTTCTTGCTCTATCCCTCTCATCCTGAGGATATGGGCAGGTTCTTTAGGCATAAGTAGGAATTAACAACTGCTTAAGATTTGGGACAAAAGGAACAGGGTAGGATGCTAACATCTTTATTCCACTAACCTTCCAGCGCAGCCAACATAATCAGTATTTTTTTTTCCTCAGAAGAATTCAATTTGAGAAAAGCAATCATGTTTCATGGCTGAAGCACTGAATTGAAAGTAAAGAACCTGCATTTTGCTTCCAACTCTCTCAGTGACACATTGCCTAGTCCTGGAGTTGCTTCATCCCTCTGTTCATCTCTGAAATTAAGTTAATAATTTTTACCTTTTTTGTTAAAGAGCATTAAGATCACTGGGTGAAGATTGCTCTAAAAGAGCAAAGTGTGATTATTGTTGCTGCTGTTGATACATAAAAACAAAATTACTAGCATAGATATAAGTACTCTACAGGACAAGTGATGATTTTTTTATTAGGACTTTTATGACCCGTATTTCTGGAACCTATAATATACTCTAAATATGGAATTTCATGATAGACTGAAAATGCTCCTCTGGAAACATTCAAGTGTGCTGGATAAATCATAGCTCTTCAATAAAAGTTTTTAAGTGCAAACTAGCACAATCCCTTTGAGTGTACCCTATTGGTCTGTTAAGTACTTGACTTTTTTTCAAGAAAACCTTCCTTTACTCTCATGATCTCAATGTGATAACAAAATCAAAGAAACAATCAAAGGCTTTGATTCATATAATCTTCTTTTTATTATCCTTCATACAGTCTCTTGGTAATATCATGGTAGCTGAAAGGATAACTTATGAGAACTACCTGTCTGACTCAACCACTTAAAAGTATAAAATTTGTGGTAGCACTTCATCCTTTAGCTTTTCAAGCTTATGTGCATATTTGTATTTTGATGCCTTTATGTTTATCCAAGGGCAGTTAAGTCAACACAGAGTTCTGAGCTGATGGAGAGGTAACATTGCATTCAAATTTAGCAACAAAAACTTGAATTCCCTTGCTTTTGTCAATCTGGATCACAGTTTCATGTGATAACTATTTAATTTAATTACAATATTTTTAATCTGCTTTAAAATTTCAAACAAATTTCAATACAAAGTTATCATTTACCCCATTACATTTCTTATTAATTGTGGTTTTTTTCGATTGCTACAATCCAAACTGCTGAGGGTTTGTCAGAACTGTATGGCAACTGTATGTGCTTGTAATTCATGCCAGCTTTGCAACAGGTAGCTCCTGTATTACAGAAACAAGTAAACATGGGCTTCACCAGAACCTACAGAAGTAGTGAATGGTGGTATCCCTTGTCATTCCATCCATGCTTTTTTCTGTCCCAAAGTGCATTAATATAGAGCACATGCATGAAGGGTCATAGAAATGAACCTTTTAATCCACTGTGGCAATAGCGGCCTGAAATGCTTGAATTTGTAAGAATGCTGGTACATATGTTCATAATAAAAATATCATATCTTAGAGCCACAAGATTTTCATCACTGTGCCATAAATACAGTCAAAAACATTTGAATTTTATTAAAGAAGCAAACTATAAATCCACGTTAGGTGGCTATATAGTAATAAGCACCTTAAAAAAAAGTAATAACTTTTCAGGTTGCAAGCATACAAAGGAAAATTTTGTAACCTGTTTTAAAAACAAACAAACAAAAAGCCTAAATTAGCTGATCTTTAAGCTGGATTTTGAAAGCAGCTTGAAAGCTATGTAAGTTCACCGAGTCACTTGGAAAATCAGAGCCTTAGAATTCTATGCATGCAGGCAGCAGACCACAGCCTGAGTACCAAGCAATTTGCACCTCTGTTTTAGGCTTCAGGCCCTCGTCCTCCTATGTTAGGCCCTGGCAGACAACTTGGCTATTTGAGCAGAATTACCTAGTGGTCCCACTTTTCCTCCCACAATCCTTCCATACCTATTCCCTAGGCAGCAGTATCAGATGGCAGGGCAAAGTTCAGTGCGGCCTCCCCTTGGCAGGGTAACAAACCCTGTTGTCCAAGCACCCAGCTCTACAGAGGTAGAGGTGGGATTGCCTGGAGACAAGGTCTTTCTAGGAGACTTAGCAAAAAAGCTAATTCTCTATAAGAACTCTTACTAAAGGATAGTTCTATTTGCAGCTTCTTTCTGAAGAATAAAAATGATCAGTATGTGTATTCTGATGTACTAGCTAGCTTCGGACTAACATGTTTTATTTTCAAATTACTTTTTTGAATGTTACATTTTTCTACACATTCCAAGAAGCAATTTGTAAGAAAATAACTCAACTACTCTAAATCAACTCATATGTGGTCAACCAGACATGAAAGCCCTACATACGAGAACAGAGCAGTTTAAGCTATATTTGCAGCTTTATTATTAAAAAAAAACCCCACAACTAAAATAACTTCCTGCTACGTTATCAGTGAAACAAAACTCGTGTTAATAAACTTCTTGCTTTCAATTCCTTTTGTTTGCAATATTGGAAATTATTCTCTTCCCACTGATGAGCAATACCTGCTTCTTTGGGCTTTGGTGTCTTTTTCCCCCTCCTATGTGTGAGCCATTTGGTGGGTAGTGCAGCAAGGTTAGGCTGGTTACACTTGTCACTCTGTCACTAGGAAACTTTAACCTTTGCCTTGTGTAAAAGCTGGACAGGTCCTTGGAAGGCACTTGCTTGATTAGCTGCATAGTGGCCCCTCTGACAGACACTTTACTGCGGGTTATCTGCTGTACTTAGAAACATACATTGGCATCCAAGGCCTTGTTGTTCAGGTCACTGAATGGAGAGGAGGGTATCTAGTGTTAAGTACCTGCATTGCTGTGCCCTGTGCATTGTCTGTCCCGTCCCAACACTTCCTGTGACTTGCTCAGTTCATCTCTCTATTCTCCATCAAAGTCTTTATTCTAGCTGAGAGCTTGATCCTGAAGAGGGAAGAACACATATGGATACACGGGGTGTTTTATAATTCTTTATTTTTCAAAACCAGGTTGGATGGGGCTCTGAACAACCTGGTCTAGTGGAAGGTGTCCCTGTCCATGGCTGGGGGTTGGAACGAGGTGATCTTTAAAGTCCTTTCCAACACAAAACAATTATATGGTTCTGTGGTCTCTTCTCATGACACTGTGAGCTTGAGAGACATTTATGTCATATTTTGTATTACAAATCTTTGTAGTTAGATGACTATAAAATTGCTGCAACAGAGAAAAAGCTCCAACCATTTATAACATCAGTTTTTTAAGTCAAAGGATAGTTTTTCTTGCTTTAGTGGAGAATGCCCATATAATAGATGTAATGAAAAAGTTATGAAAGGGGCAGTGTGTTGTGTGTGATATAAGCATTTAGCAGAAACCTTGTTTACTCTGGAACTTTAATTGCTTCTGCTGAATGCCAGGATTCTTGTTAGACACATACATTTATTTTAGAAAGTTTAAAAGTATACTGTGTTTTTAAAGAGGATGCTGTATTTTTTTTTAAATGTATTGATTTCCATGAGAATTCCTAGAGCACTGTGGTGCTCTATAATTAGATTTGATTGCCTATGAACTTGATAAGTCTCCTGTAATGCTGCTGTGATAACTTTGGTCTTAGGTCATGTAAGACCATGTTATGCATGTATGTTAACATGTATGCATGTTCACCAAGTCAGAGCATCATACTAAGGTTAGAAAAGAATGGAAAATCTGCCAGGAAGGAGAGCAAAACTCACAATTGCTCTCATCCAGTTAACTTGAATTATTTGGAGGAAAGAGAACTGCTTACTTTCAAAGTAAAACTAGACTAGACTAGATGTATCCTAAAATAGGTATCTGAAACTGGTGGAAGAGTTCCAGTTGCACAACAAAAAGTAGCTGCAATCTGCTATTTTTGCTTGGCACAATGTAGTTTTTTCCATCATAGAAGAGTGCACAAGGCCATGTAATGAACATAGGCCAGATTCAAAACATTGGCATTGGATTTTCCAGTTTTCCAGAAGAGTTTAGCTGAAAGTTACCAAATTTGCAAAAAGCAAGGCACCACTCTTTAATTAGACCAGTGCTGAAGACTTCTGCACAAGTTCACGTGAGCTGGAAAAACTGCCTGATACAATTTTTTCTTGAAACTTCAACTTTTTCAGGAGAAAGTTTTAATTTTTTTCACAGTTAAACAAACATGTAAATTCAAATAAACTTCAGTGAATTAAAAAATCAACTGTTTTAAAGTTTTTGAATGCTTGAGTGGCACTGTCAACTCTACAGCTTTTGTGGATATGGAATGCTGATATTCATATGCAAGGCAAAAGAATTTGTCACGTGAGTGAAGCAAAAAAACCCCCAAACCTGACAACTGTCATTCTGTGTCCCCCCGGCAAAGATTTTATTTAGAATACCTCCTTCAACCGGCCTTAAAAAGCAGGGAGAGAGGAGGTCACACAGATGATTAGAGGAATGGAGCACCTCTCCTACAAGGAAAGCAGGTCCATTCCAACCCAAACCATTCTGTGATTTTCTATTTCTTCATGAACTGCCTTTGCATGTCATCTTCCAACATCTTTCATATCTGGATTCTGAACAAAAGTCTAAATAAACAGTGCATATGTCTTGTAAAGATCTACATATATATGTGCAATTACAGGATGGCCTATAAGAGGATCTCTTAGTGTCTGCCTGGTGGATTCTGTAGAACATTTGTCAGTGTTACAGTGAGTTACTCAACAAAATACAAGATAAAATTAGACCTTGTTGAAAATCAGGCATAATAGGATAGGCCACCAGTATAACTTACAGCTGTAGCTTTTGTACTAGCTTTGTGAAAAAAATCAGAGATGCTGCATGTGCATATTTTGCCAGCACAGGAAAATGAGGGTGGATGACACTGAAGCCTGAAATAAACAGGATTAAAAGTAGCAACTGTTGCCATTAAATGCAACTTACTTTGGCAGGGGTTTTTTTTGCTTGTCTAGCAGGTATGCTTTTATTTATGTTAATTTATGAACAGGCAAGGTACTTCATGAAGTAGCAAGCTCAGGCTGTCCTAAGAGGAAGTTAAAGTATGGCTGTTTGCTTCTAAGTAAAAAAAAACCCATACTGCAAACTGAACTTTATTAAGGCCTTCTGAAATTAGTCACCTCAGTAGACTAGCAATCTCTTAACATAAAAATATTATACAGACTTCATGGAATGCCATTGGGTAGTATCTGCAATACTTCCCATTGCCTGGCCACAGACATTTAAAAAAGTCCTTCCAGGTGGAATGGAGATTTGTATCTCTCCTTTTCCCATGTTATTGCAGTAGAAGGTGTTTGCTAAATAAACCTGTTCCATATCCTACTGACCAGAAATTACTTGTGGATGCTGTAACCTGTTGTAACCTGTTTTTCTCTCAGAAATATATTGCTACATTTTGGCCAAACCAGCACAGTTGTACATACTATCTCTGAAACCTTTCTTAGAACTCTCCGAATTACAGAGGAGCAAACCAAATTCTCCAGTTCCAGCTGCCCCATCCCTGGAAGTGTTCAAGGCTAGGTCGGATGGGGCTTGGAGCAACCTGGTTGAGTGGAAAGTGTCCCTGCCCATGGCAAAGGGACTAGAACTAGATGCTCTTGAAGGTCCTTTCCAACCCAAACTATTCTATGATATGATCCAATGATATTCTATCTAGTCATTTGAAAACATAATCACACTTATGTTTTAAAGAAAAATACACTAATAATTTAAAAGGTTCTTGATATAGTGCTTAATACCATCAGACAAATTGAAAAGAATTTTATGAACAGAAATTAGTAAACTGATAGTATAATTTGCTTTAAGTTTAATTTAAGTGCTAAAATATCAGTGTAAGAAAAAACGTCACTGAAGAGGAAACAATAATAGGAAGGCGTTTAAAAGTCAGCAACTGGTTCTAAGTGAGACTTAGATACTAAGTTTCAGCATGACTAGATAATTTTTAGCTCTCTATATATATCTTTTGAGTGGGAAGCTGGAATATAGAAACCGAACACTGTTTTAATTTTTAAACTGGTTTAAAACAGCTAGATTAGCAGAAACTAAATTGGAAGCAAATCCAAGGTGTTTTTTGCTTTGTTTTGCTGTGTTTTTCTTTTGAAGTATCACTGTTTGGGGACTTTCCCCTTGGTACTGTTCAAAATTGTTTTATTGTGACGCATTTGTTGGTGGCTGATCTCTGGTAGATAGCAGAGATGCTGCTTTGGCTCATCCCTGCATTCTTGGATTAGAGCACTGAGACTTCTATATTCAGTCTTGTTAAATTTAATGTGTATTATTTGGGTGGCTATATGAATGGTGCTATTGCTCATCCACATTGAAATGCAATTAAAAGCCCTTTTCTCGGGATTAGATTGATCAAGTAATGGGCTGCTGTTTCCCTGGGTTCCCAAAATCTCCAAGATCAAGGAGAATGAAACAATGTGCTGCAAAACAATTCTGCTGCAGCAGTTTTACATTTAGAACATGGAAAATGAGTGTCTGTGTTAAAATTTCAGTGAGGAATCACATACCATCTGCAAGTACTTGCAAGGTCCATACATTACTTACATCTGTGCTTTGGGTTATGTCTGAAGCGAGCTTACCCCGTCTCCTGAACAAAAATGTTTTTAATCTTTGTCTCTGAATATGTTTAGTAAAATTTAAATTTCCAGTTTCAATAAAACAAAGGATTACAAGATGATAAATAGGAAAATCTGACTACTTGTGCTTTTCTTTTCCTAACAATGTTGTTAAGGGAATATTATACTACAAGAAGAGTCAGGGTAGAACAGCAAGAAATGCAAAATAATCTACTAACTAATAATCTAATAACTCAATTGGATATTATTTAACTGGGCAGTAAAGGAACTATTTTCCTTCGAACATGTGGCTCAAGCATGCTATTTGAAGTTCATTTACAGTCAATAGATTCATGGCTAATAACTTAAAAATACTTCCTGGAAGTGTTATAACCAAAATGTGACAGTCAAGCCTGAAGCCTGAATTAAGATGCATTCTTTTTTACGGAACAAAAAGCACCTACATTTAACCAAAATGTATTTTCAAGAACTTTGATGAAATTCACATGAGGAATCCTAGGACAGATTGGTTTTATTAGCCATATTTATTACATTCAGTGTGCATTGAAAGAGGTTGGTCTTGCTGCAATGATATAATTTCCTGCAGTGAAAAGATGTATGTGATAGGTCTGACCAATGCATCAGCTTTAGCATTTACATATCACTCTAGCTGAAAAAGAGGGAGGTAAGGGAGAAATCCTCATTTGAAAAATCTTCAGGGATATTTTGCAAAGCTGACAAGGAGAGTTCTGAAAATTCTTAAAATGTTTGAAGTTTTACACATATTCTTATGCAGGGAAGTGTTTTGGGTTTTTTCCTTCCATGAAAGGCCATCTCTAGGAGTAGTTGGCCATATCCTGCAGTTAAGGGAACAAAATTCTTTAGGTATTCTCACAGGAATTTAGAGAAATATTGTATCTTTCAAAATATGTGGGGTTTTAACTAATATTTAATTCAAAAAACAGTGGGTTTTTTTTCTTCTTCTCTTTTTTCTTAAAGCCTCTGCCTCCTTGTCATGACTCTAAGGAATCTATGCAGGTGTATAAACAGCACTGCAAAATAGCAGAAGAGTACCATGAGGTCAAGAAAGAAATTGCTCTGCTGGAAGAAAGAAAGTGAGTAACTTTCCCAAAGGATTTACCATTGTATAGTCTCTTTGTAAAACCCTATTTGAAACATGAAGGTTTAACATTGTATTTTCTGACCTTATATGCATATACACTTATATATGTATATACTTATTTATACATACCTTATAATTGTGGCCTTCCAGTATCTGAAGGAAGCCTAAAAGGAAGATGGAGAGACTATTTAGAAGGGCCTGGAGTGACTGGACAGGGGGAAATGGCTTCCCACTGACACAGGGCAGGGATAGGTGGGATATTGGGAAGAAATTCTTCTCTGTCAGGGTGGTAAGGCCCTGGCACAGGCTGCCCAGAGAAGCTGTGGCTGCCCCATCCCTGCAAGTGTTCAAGATCAGGTTGGACAGGGCTTGGAGCAACCAGGTCTAGTGGAAGGTGTCCCTGCCTGTGGCAGGGGGTTGGAACTGGATTATCTTTGGGGTCCCTTCTAACCCAAGCCATTCTATGATTCTATGATTTAATATCTCTGCCTGATGGTCACAGCAGAGCACAAGTTGGCCATTGCTCTGCAGGATCAACTGAGGCCACTAAGGGCTATCATAGTTCTGGGCCCTCAGCTTTGTGGATGTCCCTTAAATCCTTCATTGACAGCCTCTAGGTCACATAACAATCCAGTTCAGCTGGTACATGTCCCCTTTTCAATTTTAGTTTTTTTCAATAAACTTTGCATGCTTTAATGAAGAACATAACGGATCCTCATTTAGGCTTAGAATACTTGACAATATTAGTAAACATGTTTCTGTGAGGTGCTTTGTTTTTGTGTACACTGGTTCAACATACATTGGCATTTCAGGTGTTCATACCCAAAGTGAATAAGCTGGAGACTGCCATTTAATAGTCAGGCAAAAGATGACAGGGCTATGAGTACAGGCCATAGACAAGAAAAAAGTCTCCAGTGCACTCTGTGGCTGTCGGTCCCTTTCCACAAGAAACCTGAAAAAGAAATTCAGAGAGAGGAAAAAAGGTGAGTAATGAAATCTCTGCCCAGCTGACCTTGCAGTTCAGCCAAGTTTGCATTCATGGGAATCTTCAGCTGCAGAAACAAGATGATGGGAGGGAAAATATTAAAAACCTATAGTCTTACAAGATAGCCAAAGAACTCCCTGAATCCAAACTATGCACGGTAAGAAAGTGAGATGTCTTTATCCGGGTTGACGGCTATAGGCACAATATAGTTGTTTTTGCCTGAAGTGTCAAAGATAGTTGAAGTTTCCCACTGCAAATCCCCTTCCACTGAAGGATCTGGTGTGGCACTCAGATGCTGACAGACTGGAACAAAAGCTAAAAAAGAAGATGTCCAATGTCATGGGAAAATGCATTTTGCATTTGATTCATCATTTTGCAGTGTTTCCATTTGATCCATCATGAATTGAACTTGGCCAATCAAAAGTCATTGGTATTTTTAAAAATATTAGAAAATAATTAATTATTTAAAATTTGCAATGATTTTTCAAATTTGGTTGTCTAATATAAGCTGCTCACATATGTATTTAGCAATCAATTCAGTGGAAACCGCGTGTCTTTGTCTACTCTGAAAATCCAAGTGCAATATAAAATATTAAATGGTTGTTTAAGTGCTTGACTTTAGTTGTATAAACACCAAAGGTAGCCTTAAATCATTTGGGTTTTAGAGTCTACTAATATAAATCCATTATTTCTACTATTGGCACATCCCTGAATCAGTTATGCCTATTTATGAAGAATGCTTGGAGCCCATGAAAATGAGACATTCATGTATATTTTTGCACTTTCTGGAATTAAAAAAAAATTGCTGTTTGAATGCATTTTTTTTAATCTATAAGTCTGTGGTACTAACTAAATTAGAAATTATTTGCTTCTTGAGAAGGCCAGGTACATGCACAAAATTGTTTACCTGAACTCACAACTATCCTAAATCAACCTCTGAGCCCAGAGGTCAGCCTCTCAGTGGTGCTTATCCTGGATGAGTTAAAGGGCTTCAGGATGACATTTTACTTCATTCCACCAATGGATGTCAACAGTGGAACAATGTCAGGAAGCTTCCACCACTGCTATCTTTGCTGAACCTGTTCTGTGAATTCCATGCTCCAGTAAACATATGTTAAGAATGGCTGAATAAGGCAACAAATGGAATGATATTATTGTGAGTCTTATGTACCTTCTAATTACATATTTGCAGCCTTGTGTTCACATGCTGTATAGCTGTGAAATGCCTAAACATGACAAATATCAGGGGAGCACTTTTCACACCTCCTATGTGTCTTAATCTGAAAAAGTGATCCTACAGCACTGGGATCAAAGACGTTAAATTTCCTACAGGCTAGTGCACTGTGGTTGCCTGATTTTGAGGTTTAACAAGCTGCAAGTGCCAACTGAAGGTGTTTTTTCTCCAGATGTGGACTGTTTATAACTCTTCCATCCAGGTAGATTATCCATTTTGTAGTATTTTGGAGCAGATCTCATGAGACTGCCTTTCCCCCATGGGGTATCTTTCATTTCTGTAGCAGTCTGTTTTTATTAAGCCCTCCAGAAACTAACTGGGACCTCTTAACCACATGAAATTTGGTTGAAATTGAAAGGTGGACTAGAAAGTTATTAGGACACATGTAACTTTACATACATGTAAGCAAACAAACCTGAACACGTTAGCCTTGTTTTTTATCTAAAGCTAGATAGAAAGGGAGTATAAGTGTGGAGGCAACAGAGTAAGTGAGAAGTAAAAGAGAGTTTTGCTCTAGTGTTCACTGATTGATGTCTAAAAACATTACCAGCACTTACAGTTTGAGAGTTAAAAGTAGTTTAGGGGGTAGCATATACTGAATGAAGAGTGGATTAGAGTGGCTGGGGCGGCATGCATGTTTTGCATTGTGTATATATATACACATATATATAAATATATATGCATGTATATACTTATATATTTATACACTTATATACACACCTTATAACTGTGGCCTTTCACTACCTGAAAGGAGCCTGCAAGAAAGATGGAGAGAGACTATTTACAAGGGCATGTAGAGATAGGACAAGGCAAAATGGTTTTAAACCAATAGAGAACAGGTTTGGATTGGATATTAAGAAGAAATTCTTCCCTGTGAGGATGTTGGGGCACTGGAAACGGTTGCCCAGAGAGCCCTGGCTGCCCCATTGCTGGAAGTATTGAGTATTTCATTTTTAGAAGGGAAGGATGCTTTAACTTGTCTAAAAAGTCTGATAAGATGCACAAGCTTTTAGCCTAAAAACCAATTATAATCAAATTGAAAACATGGAGTTTAAAGTTTTCTAAAATTTGCCCCTGCTGTGGGCGTCTTCTTCTACATTTGAATTTGAATGTGTGGAAACTAAGATTCCAAATTGCCTACTACATCTGCTATCATCTATTTCTCTTAAATATCATTTTGATTAAATGGACAATGAAAAATTTTCATCCCTTGTAATGGGAACAAACAGCTTTTATAGTGTTTTTCAGTGTACATTTTTACCAAAGGCAATCACAAGTGCTGTTGGATGATACCCTTGCCAGTGCTCCCAACTTCTCTCCACAGATCAATTCACTTGTGTCATTCCAATGGCAAGTCCCACCTGGCAGTTTCTGTACCTGTGGTGCCTGCTGATAGTACACACAGAGTGCTGAAGGCTGTGACTGACAGGAAAAAAGCAGAAAATAGATTGCACAAATATTTTTTATTTGTTGGCTAGGAGGAAGAAATAATGTTAACCTGACATAAATATCTGTACAAGTATTAGAGCTTTTTAGCAAAAAAAAAAAAAAAAGGAATAGAGATAATTCTACTTTAAACAATTTTTGTTCCAACCACCAAAGTTCAGTGTAACCTTTCATACATGAAATAATATATGCAGGTATATTTTTTAAAATATATATATTTTATTTTTTTTAAGAAATAGAAAGTTGAAAAACATTGTTTTATAAATAGTGAAAAACATTGAATCTTTTACAACTTTTCAAAGGCTTTTACTTCTGCTTAGCTTGACTTGTAATGTGAGCATTGAGTATGGCCAAAGTAAGTCAGTGAAGTGAAATGGCAAGGGTCGCTTTTCATCAAGGCAAGAACAAAGCTTACTCACTTTTGTGCAATATAGATGGCAAGAGAATGTACTAGGCTGGCAGTGGGAGAGAAGATGACAAGTATTTCACAGGAAAATGGGAAATGTCAAAGAGAAAAAGAGGTTGCAGTTTCAAAAAAGGGAAAATCAAAGGACAAAGCAAATAAGGATGGGAAAAGAAGTTACTCAAGAACAAAAAAGGAAGCAAGAATTTGAAAGTACATTGGGTAGATTTTTTTGCTAATTTAATCATAGCTTTGTTTGCTATCTTAACTCAAACTCTTCACATTTATGCCAGCAATACGTAGTAGAAGGGAAAAAACCACTCTGGAATGGGAGACATGATTGAAAATAAAAGAAAAGGGTGTGGAAGCAAGAACACACCACATTTAGGGCACAGAATGTAATTTAATTTATGTTCCAGAAACACACACGTATTTCCATAACAGATGGTTTTGGGTATCTAACTTTGGGTGAAAGGGATGGGATGGCTGGTTATTTTGAGCACTTGTTATATTGCTATTACTAGATAATGACCCTGGATTATGTAGTTAAATATTAGAGTTGCCATGGTTGCTAGCTCTATCTTATATTCTTAGCACTGGCTGGTTATCTCTTTTTCCTCCCCCAGACAATTCTAATATAACTCTACAGAAAATTTCATTTGATCACCACCTGGTTTAGGATCATTCATTTTCTTGGCCATGGATATGATTTCTTTTCCTTCTTTTACACATTACAGTAGACATAGAATTACAGAATTGTTAAGGTTGGAGAAAACCTTTAGGATCATCAAGTCCAACCTCCAACCCAGCACCACCTCCCTGTTCACCATTAAACTGTGTCCTCGAGTGCCACCTCCACGTGTTTTTTTAACACCTCCAGGGATGGTGACTCCACCACTTCCCTGGGCATCCCATTCCAGTGCTTGACAAACCTTTCAATTAAAAAGTTTTTTCCTGATCTCTAATCTGAACCTCCCCTGGCACGACTTTAGGCCATTTCCTCTCACCCTGTCCCTTGTTCCCTGGGAGCAGTGCCTGACCCCCACCTGGCTCCACCCTCCTGTCAGGGAGTTGTGGAGAGCGAGAAGGTCCCCCTGAGCCTCCTTTTCTCCAGGCTGAGCCACCCCAGCTCCTTCAGCTGCTGCTGGTGTTCCAGACTCTTCCCCAGCTCCGTTCCCTTCTCTGGACACTCTCCAGCCCCTCAATGTCTCTCTGGCAGTGAGAGGCCCAGAAATGGACTCAGGACTTGAGGTGCGGCCTCAGCAGTGCCCAGCACAGGGGAACAGTCACTGCCCTGGTCCTGCTGGACACACTATTTCTGATAAAATCCAGGATCCCTGTGGCTCTCTTGGCAAATGACGTGCAGTGGAGATGTCTGCTTAATTTTGTGGGAGCCTTTCTTATGTTTTAGCTTCCTCTCATAACCATAGGACTGTTTCTAAGCTTTTTAGTCTAGAGGATTTCTCCAGGTACACTGTTTCTTGAGTGTCTTTCCCAACACTGTGAAGACAAGTTGTTTTCAGACTTCCAGGTACTTCAGGAAAAGATTGGTATAAACCTTAAAGGCAACCTTTTAGCTCAATAATTTTCGCATTCTAGACCTGTTTTTTCATCATCTCACATGTAAGCAAAATATATGTTACTTGCCAAATACAAGAAATTAAATTACAGCTTTTCTCATACAGAGACCTCCTCTTCTAAAGGAAGTGTCCTTACCTTTGGAAGGTCCTTTCCAACTCAAACTTTTCTGTCATTCTCTGACCTTTTATGTGTTGGCATCTGAGACACATTTTCATTTACATTAAAGCAAAGTTTAATGTCTTTAGTGATGTTGGTTTTAGATTAATTAATAGACTTAGAATAATCTCCTCAGACAGCAGTTACCTTACAGTGTCTCATAATTCCCCTGATGTGAAAGCCATGCCAAATATGGGAAGAGAAAATGACCTTATGGCCAGCAGTACACACCAGTTGTTGGGGAAGATACTGTACTGCCACAGATGTGTGATCCTGGATACCTTGTTCACAATGGGGGAAAGACAAATCTGATTCTTTGTATTCTGGAAACTGTTTTCCTTGTGTCCAGTCCATCTCTAAATACACTCATCTCCAGACAGTTATCTGCTTAGTCTGTCACTTTTCTTTGTATTTATTCCTTGTGAATATGAGTGTTAAGGAGCTCTGTTCTCTGCATGTTCAGTCATTAAGGCCAGAACAAGAGAAAAAATTTCGCTAAGACCATGCTGTGCTTTTCTCCTGCTTTTGCATGGCTTCTGGTTTATTGGTTTATGATGCAAATCACTAATGTTGCCTCCCAAACCCCTCCCCAAAAAAGAACACTTCAAGTGCACATTACAGATTGTCTCAAAGGTTTGAGTACCTCAACACTAGTTTAGAAAATACCTTATCAATACTGTTAATATTTAAACTTGGGGTAACCATTAACAGAAAACACAGATTACACAGTGCTATATCTATTTATTAAGCATCCACAACAAAGTCTAGATGGTGCAAGAGCTTAGTATGGTGTTCTTTAACCTCTGAAAGCTAAGTTCAAATCTTGGATTAGATCAGATGTAAATGTTAGTTACTGTCCTCATCCTTTTGTGAGCTCCGTAAACTACACCATTCATAACATTTAGCAATTCCCTGGTATTCTAATTTTAGATCTGTGGCAGGCTGACAGTATTGGCCTGAAACATCACCCTATCCCATAAACAGGTGTTGATCCTGATGGGAAGGGAATAAGTAGGTTCTGCTGACTCAGAAGTGGGCAATTTTACTACCTCAGTGCAAGGAAACTGCTTTCTGTGAGGGAGGTACGAGAGTGTGGACTACAGCAATGAGTATATTTTGATTTTAATGCATTTAGAGTTTGTTTGCTAGCAAAGCTAAATCCTGGGGAGGGGGGAGGGAAGTTATCTGTGCTACTTGAGTATTACTGGAGAGCAGCATGAAAGCCATGCCTGCACAGAATGTCATCAAATCAGGACTGACATTCATTAATAGAGCTGTCTGAGTTTGCACGTTGTCTATCTGTGCCTCTCGTGGCTCAAGTCCAGAGTAGTCAGTACCATTCCTTTTCAAGTACTGAAAGTCCCCATCTGCTTTTAGGATGCTGATTACCTATTAGTGTGTTCACTGCATCTCCCTTTTAAGAAGCTCATGAGTGCAAGAAAAGTAAGGAAGAATAATTCTGAATTCATTTGTTTGGACACCTCTGATTTAACAGTCTGTAATTTGAAAGAGCTTAATTTAGCCCTTCAGTCCAAAATTACACCAGAGAGTAATTGCAAAGAAATATTGCAGAAGTTCTGATTTGGTCTCCAGAGACAAAAGTCTTCCAGAGGAAGTCTAGAGAGACTGGGGGGAAAAAAAAAAGCGGCAACTGGAGTTGTAAAACCTCATTGTCCCTGAATGTATTTCCCTCAATGCAATCACTCCTCCATGGCCTCTGCCCCATGAATAAGAGCTGTCTAGCAAGATTGTCTTGCCCTCTATGAAAACTGGTTGACCTAGAATGGCCCAGCCACAGAGAAATGAAACTCTTAGTGGCTTGCTGTGTTCAAAACTTGTACAGCTATGTTGTGTTAAATGCAAACAGAATGTTACTGAGCAAAAATACCATCTTGACATTTTCTCTCAAAAGCCTGATTGAATGCACCTGTCACCTGGTGAAAGGAAAAAGAAGAGGCTTTGCTGCAGCATAGCTGCTCTGCATTACCTCAGTAGTATGAAACAAAGACATAGTATAGGAGGGTGCCTAAATGCTGCCTCTTTGAGATGATTTAAAATTTCTGTAACAGTTGCTAACTCTTCTCTCTTTCTTTTTCCTTTTATTTTTTATCTCAGGGAAGCACAGTTGGTAGAAATGGCTGTGCCAAGGGTCTCTTCTAACTTGTGACTCCTTGAACTGCAGTAACTATGACTGTAAACAGTCAACTAAACTGGGCAAACTCTGCTATCACTGAAAGCTGCAGTAAAGACTGAGGAAGGTCAAACTGATCCTAAAAGGAGGCCAGACAGAAGTGTTTTTCAAAAGCCAGACATACAGTTTTGCAGTCAAGAGGGTATTTTTGCTCTAAGTGGTAGCTTTGCTGCTACAAGTAACATAAGTGATCAGCAAACACAGAAATGTTATCTTTTTGTGAATACTCTGACCTGTGGGAATAGAATTCCCAATCTGTAGGAATTTCCTGTCTGAAAGCACTGGTCTAGCCTGACAAGAGGGCTCCTTTAAGGACTGCAGTGAAATCTATCCACTATGAAGGCATTAACAACTTCCCACTGATGATCTACAAGCATTGTTTTGACATGACTGAGAAATCAAGTCACAGCGCTATGAACAGTTAAAAGATTAACTAATCTCTGAGACAGAATGATCAAAAGAACCTTTTAGAAGAGACTTCCTGTAATGGGTGAATTTTTGACTTAAAGGGAAAAAAAAACCCCAGAGGCCAGGCTAGCCTGGAGGGTGACTAAAGGGAGAGCAATTAGATACTCAGTGAATTACTCACGCCTTCAGTGTGTTTTAAGACCTCTTTTATCTTAACTTGTGCTGAGGTAATTTCAGTTGATACTATACAGGAAACTCCAGCTCCTGGCCAGCTCTGGGAATACAGGGCACTGTGTGACTCCATCCAAAAGAAGCCACAGCTTAAATCCTCCTGTGTCTGCACTTAAGGGGACCAGCAGGGGTCAGGTTTGCAGCTATATCACTCTTCCTCAGCAGCAGGGCTAAGGTCTGAGCCTAAACACATTGTAGAAACAATAGATGTAGTTCAGATTCAGCGCCTAGTACCTACTGGATTTGTCTGTAGAAGAGAAAAGGAAACCAGGCACACTTCACAGAACTTACTGGTAAATCTAACCAACCAAACAAAAACACTTCGCTCTCTTTCAATGATATCTGGTATCAAGAGAAAAATTAATTGTTATTCTTCTGGCAAAGTATTAGCAAGTCATCTCCGGGAACTTGATTCTCCACCTGAACTGCATGTTCAACTCTTACTGACGTTAGGAATCACGGAATCATGCAATCAATAGAATGTTTTGGATTGGGAAGGACCTCAAAGCTCATCCAGTTCCTGCCATGGGCAGGGACACCTTCCACTATCCCAGGTTGCTCCAAGCCCCGTCCAACCTGGCCTTGAACAGTTCCAGGGATGGGGCAGCCACAGGTTTTGGGCAACCTGTGCCAGGGCCTCACCACCCTCACAGGGAAGAATTTCTCCCTAATATCCCATTTCACCCTGCTTTCTTTCAGTTTAAAGCCATTCCCTTGTCTTGTCACCCGTGTGAAGAGTCCCTCTCCAGCTCAGTTGGAGCCCCTTTTGGTACTGGAGGGGGCTCTAAGGTCTCCGCAAAGCCTTCTCTTCTGCTGAGCAGTCCCAAATACAGACACATGAACACAGCATTTTTCAGGTTTGGTCACTGAAGAGCAAACCTCAGAGATCTTGGAAGCTTCATCTTTTAAAGGGAAAAAACAGGACTCTAAAAATTTAATTTTCTAGGTCCTTGTTTCACACAAGTTCAAGTAATACGAAGTAAGTTAGCAACCCACAGCCCATCTTTGATCTAACACATGACAACAAATTTTTGCCTACTGCCATTTTTAATATTTGGGGTTTTTTTCGTAATCCTCAGAAAGGAGCTGATTGCCAGACTGGAACAAGTGGAAAAAGAAAGCATGGATGCTGCTCAGCTGGCTAAGGAGTATGCAGAACTGACAGAGGAGAACCGAACACTGAAGCTGGCCCAGACGCAGTGCGTGGAGCAACTGGAAAAGCTCAGGATACAGTACCAAAAAAGACAGGGTTCCTCATAACTCCCAACTAGCTCATGTGAGGCAGTTCATACAGGATCATTCCTGTGCTGGAAAGAGATTTTAAAATAAAGATCTGTTTAATATGTTACAACACTTTACTACAGATACAGAGTATGTAGAAGTCTATATTTGGTTTAATGCTTGCCACCCAGTAGCTTAATATAATGGAAATTTCATCCATTATATAATGGATGTTTTATTTCAAGTAATGTAATTGAAGTTAATCTATCCCCATTATATGTTGTAGTGGATCAGGTTTCTTTTCTAAACATATTTCTTCCTATTTAAGAAGATATGGACACACTAGAAAATTATATAAATAGTCGCTGTGCTGGAAATTTGGATCATACTAAGGCATACAGCAGGGACAATGTTAATATATGGAATACATGTATGTTAATTTTAGTTTGGTGAATTCTTTTTAAATTATTTTCCTCATGCCTAAAGTGTTTAGAAGTTATCTTGAAGCAGATCTCCTCACTGGTAAAAACTATATTTCATGTCAACTTCACACTGTTGTATAAAATCTGAGAAATTGCACATTAAAAGCTGAAGTAACAAAATCATTTTTTATCAAACAAGTGCACTGCCAGTGATAACTTGTAAGTTATAAAATTAAAAGGAAACAGATGAGATCAAACTTTCCTTCCTCAAGTGTAAAGATTACTTGAGAGTCTTTTTATTGTACTTTTTGGCATGCAAGAAGTGAAAAATTAATGTAAGAATCATAGTTTCAACTGAGACTATGTCAGTAAAATTGTTGTGAGGATCTTTTGTTCTTATTTTCTGGTCTGTTTTGAAACATAAGTGGCTGTAAGTATGGACAGGAGTTCCGTGATACACAAATAACCGGGAAGTAAAGTGTCAGTTTTACTTGCTCTATTTATCCCTGTATTTTCTTAGATCAACTGAAAAATCTTTGTTATACTTCCATTTCTATTCATACAGCAGTTTTTTCATTAAAAGTGGATGTAGAAAAGCCCTTTTATGTTCTGAATGTTCTCAAATCACCTTGTATTTTAAACTCTGCTTGACAGGTGCAGCTTGTCACATCTTCATGAGCTTGGAATTCAACTTAATGTGTTATTAGTACTGAAATGTCTCTTAGTAATTGAAAACTATGAACTTAAGATTTCCACCAGAACTTTAGCTTTGATTGTTATCACTAATCTATTATGAAAATGGAATTTCATGTTAATCAGAGCAATTTCTGGCAGCAAAGGGGACAAAAAAATAATTTCAAGCTGCCCATTATTCTTCTGTGCTAATTGCCTACAGTATTCCCTGCAGCACAGATGTGAAAACTGGCTCTGCGTAACTCCAATCACCTGGCACTGCAGCAGGAGAGCATCAAGAGGTAGCAGGAGAGGACAACCTTGTTTCCACTTCTCCTCCTGAGCCACCAGGGCAGCGTCAGTATCCAAACCTGGCACTGCTTCCTGCTGTACCCGGAAAATCACCATTCTTAAGGCACGCGCTTCCTGCTGGGATGCTCCCTGAGCCGTGTAACACTGTATTTATTCCTCTTTCCTTATTATCTGAGGATCCAATTTTCACTGTACCTTGTGGAAGTTGAAGAGGAAAAAAACCATAATAAAAACCACTTGGAATATTGGGCCTGGAAGTGCTGGAAAAGCCTTGTTTGAGTTTTGCACTGATGGGAAACATAACCTGAAGATAAATCAGAGCTTTGCTTTGACCACAGAATCTAGAATGTACTTTTTTGGCCTGTGTTTATGTGTTTTGAGCAAGAGAATTCTCATTTTAAAATAATTTTAGTCATTTTAGTCAAAGGTTTTTCCATCTAGCCTTGAAAACATCATCCAGTCAGATGCTTTCAGTGAATTCATTGAAAACCATATAAAGTACATAAAATTAGTTTATTGACAAACTGGCTTTGGATGCAAATGGATCAGACAGCAGACCTTTACTTACAAATAACTGTGTTCGCCTTGAAATTTTCTATTTAAGTGCAGCCACTATGCTTTAGAGATCAGAAAAATAACAGATCATATGCTGGGAGAAAAACCTGAGGGAGAGCCACAGCCATGTGGAGAAGGAAAGCTTGGGCCTCATTTGTGACAATCAGCACTTTGAGAATAGTCAGGGAGTATGTTTTTCCTAACCTGTAGGTACTGACCAGTATAGAAGAATTCAGGAAATATTTTACAGATGTGCAGACACCAAATTTTTGGTGTGGTCCAGCCTACCAGCCTGGATAAATATAAAATTCTTAAACCATCCCAAACTAATTCAAGTCAAAGATTTATATTCAACTTGGACTGTAGCTATGTGCAATCAAATTTTCCTCCTGCTTTTAGTAAAAAATAACAGCCTTGTATGAACATATTTGCCTGCGTGGATGCTCATGTGCCTCAGAGCAGTGATTCAGAGAAATTGTATCACAATACAAATGAGTAAAATTGATATAGAAGTACTAAGGAAGAAAAATTAAAGTATCTCTTGAAAACTATTTTTAAAAGAAAAAATAGTTGGGGAAGTGGGATTCAAAGGCAGGAAGGCAGGGAAGTGGAATTTTCCAAAAATATTCATAGGCAAGTTAAATTAAAATGTAGCATAGTCAACATAACCCAGAAAATCATCCAGGTGTTGAAAAGAGTAAAGGTAGCTGGAACAACCTTCTGAGAGGTAACTGCTTTGTCTATCATCCATCTCCCGATTTGTTTATCAAGAGCATAATAGTGAGAAATATTTCACATTCAGTAAGTCTCCAATTTTGACATGCTGAGTTTTTCTCTAGATAGAGTGGAGGTCTGCTGACTGAATAGCTGAAATTAAGCTTTTTTAAAAAGCATTTATCATATTGATCCTGTATTTTCCAAGTAGACAATATGATTTGTGCCCTGGTTGAAGTGGTGTGCACGTTGGGTCCTGTTGTATGTATCATGCTATAAAAACAAGTTTTATACCATTATTTCAAAGATGGTTTTACATTGTATTTCACCCAAGAACTTAGAAGCCTGTTTCAGCTTTTGAAATCAAGTGCCAATGAAAGGTTCAATTTCATAACATGTGACTACAGGCTGTGAGAACTGCAGTTATATTACAAAGTGTATTTCTTGTTGTTATCTAGATTATTCAGGTTAGCAAAAGTAAGCATGCCACTACCATGGTAAATGCATTTGCTTCAAACCACTTAAGAAGCAGTGAAGTAGATGGGTTTAAAATAAAAACAAGACCTGTGCTTTCCATTTTCTATCATTGTTAACTAACTTCCTTCCATCGTAAAGAATGCTGAACAAACTCAATTTAAGGCTTCCAGTTAGCAAGGATATGACTCATGCGGTCTTGAAACAGCCAGAGCCAAGGGTGACTTGACACTTGGAAAGTCTGGAAGATGAGGACCTGTGAGTCTGAGTTCGGTGCCTTTTTTTTTTTTTCCAAATGTTTCCCTTTCCAGGACTACCTCTATTCTGTCTGGTTTTGTGAATTAATGATCTTTGGAAGTGTGTCACCTTCCCCCAGAGGCTTTATTGCCATCTAGGCCTTTGTGAGGATTACACGCTGCTAATAGTGGGGACAAACAGGCACGGGTGGGACAGAGAAGTGTTCTCAGCCTTCCTTTGGGTTGGGTGGTTGGGGAGCTCTGCCATGTGACCCTTTGCTGCTTCATCTCCAGTCACAGAACACCTTGCAGAAATGAGCTAGTCACAGTCTTAATTGTGAAGCCACTTGGTGTTTTTCCCTACCTAAAATTCCTTTCTTGATCAATGCACAAAGTGGAAGCGTCTAAAGGAACAAGGAAGACTTGTCTGAAGGAGTCTTGCCTCTCTTTCTGTGGGGGGTACAGGATGTGCAATGGTGGAAAAAAAGGGCTGCAGGGAAAGGAAGTTCAGTCCAGGCAGTGATGTAACAGGAAGAGCACTGGCCCTATGCAGCAGGACTGTGAGGAGAATTGACAAAACCTGGGTGCTGGCATGACTTTTCTCTCCCACCCTCATACTTCCACAGTCATACTTGTGCACCCACAGCTCTGAGGGTCTTCTCCCTCCTGGTGGAATGTCGTGGCATGCACATGCATGGATGATGTGGTGACACATATCCTTGGAAAACCCACAATGAAACTAATAACTGTCTTCATGACAGGCCTGGAAGATGTGCAGCAATGATAGACTAAGGCTGAACAAGTATCGAAAAGCTGGGCCCTGTTGTCCATCTTGATGGACTTCTCTGGCACAGGACCAGACACTGACTGTATGACTGCACCACGCTGCACATTATGGAGGGAGGGAAGGTAGCAAAGTGGAGTTGGAGGGGCAACCTCGACCTCACCATTTCCTTCACCGAGTGGCTTGGCTTTGCAATGTTAAACTGGGAGTTGTCAAGATGGTCTTTCACGTGCACACCAAAACTGTCAGGCTGACACTTTAAATTCAAAGTAGATTATTTTATAAGAATCTGCCTTGCTTAGGACAGTGCCAGTCACCTCTAGATTCTTCAGTGCTCCTTACAAGTAATATCATATGTTACTCATACCCATATGAATGAAAGATGACAACCATTCACAAATCACTGTTATCCTCAACCCAGGCTTCCTCCACTGCATGGTCCAGTGGTTTATTCTGTAGAAAGCACAAGATTTAGCATATGAGTCACTCTGCTTTTCTACACACCAATTATCAGTTCCCCCTTCTAAACCTCAGTTCCTTTAATCCCCCCCGACCACAATCCATCCCCACTGAGCAAGCAGCGTCAGCCTAGAGCTCAGATCCAGTTGGCTGGCAATCTTATGACATGGTCTGATGATCACCATGTGCTCAAGGTGGTTTCCAAATGCTACGTGTGATGTTTTGTGGTTCGGTGCTGGTATGTGGCAGCAAGGAATTCTACCAGCCTGCAGGTGCCTGCTGTGACAGATGCTTGGTTTTCTTGAACTGGTTAGAAAATATGAGAGTAGGTGGTCTGTGGATTTACTTATTTGTCTGAATCTTATACAAAATATTAATACAGGAATTAGGGAAATGAAAGGAGGATGTGTGTGCTGATGTAACAAATGTGCAGCCAGATGCCAAAGTGCTTTGGGTGCTTAGAATGAGTTAAGTGATACGAGAACTGTAAGTGACAGAAAGGAAGTAGGTACAGCTAGGAAGAGGAACTGGTGAGTGACTGTTGCCTTAACTGCTTGCTTTCTGGCTGCTTATGGCTTGCACCAATAGAATGTATAGGCTGCTGTCCTTAACATTAAGAAGCTTTTGTTTGGATGTTTCCCAAAGCTTTTCCAAGCCTAGTTTACACGAACATTTTATACTGGAATATTTACTTCATTAAGGTTATGTTTTTGTCAACTATGTTTAGAATTAACAGAGTTATGATGTGATACAGATGTCAGAGCATTGCAGATGGTTCTTCTACAGAATGAGGAATAACCAGTGTCAGGATATGACTCTATTCTGCTAAACATAGAATCATAGAAAACCTTGAGTTGGGAGGGTCCCATAAGGGTCATTGAGCCCAATTCTTTGTCAACTGCTGTATTTGCATTAAAGATAAATAAAGCCTTGATAAATAGCCTATGTAGAGTAAAAACTGCACTGAAGCCAGAGCACTTCAGTACTGAAATAACTGCAGCCCCAGTAATGGGCTTTTGCTGCTTTCAGAGTTTGGTACTTTCATGAACTAGATCCCCAGTTTCCCACATGAAGGGATAGCAGTGTGATGTTCTGTGATTGAAAAACTTTCACCTCTGGCTTCTAACTTTCTTACAAGTGTATGACAAATCTCAGTGCACAGCCCAGATTGCCTTGTGGCCACACACTTCTCCACAGCCATTTCATCACAGTGCTCTCCCCAGCCTGGGCCTTTGACTCTCACATTCCTCTGCTGTGTGTGGACAGCTGAAATAAGTCAACCACTCTGAACTTTTTAAGAGCAGTCAGAAGCAAATGCATCATTTAACATTACCTGCTAAGAACCGTGACTGTCTTGTGGTCAGATCTTTTTGTACTCCTGGTCTGCAAGTACGTCAGTAGATATGTTGACTGATTAGATGTCAGTACAAAAAAATACAAATGTTAGTATTCATGGAAGACAGAGGTATATTCACATATACTCCTATAAATGCTGTTCTGAACAATAGACTTATTCAGGGTGTACCCTCCATGGCTGTGAAAATAAGAGCCAGCTACTCAAGTATGAAGAAGTACCTCCTGATGAATTATCTGTGCCGAGAATGCAAACACTTCTTTTTGAAATAATTTCAGAAAAGGAGTATTCTTTCAAGCAAAAAAAACCCAAACTACCCACATCACAGTTCCCAGCTAATATAAATTACATTCAGCTATGCACTAACTGCTAAAAATGTGCTTAAATCTATTTATAACCCTTCAAATAGCTCTCACTAATTTACGTTGGTGGAACAGGCACTTACATTTGACTGAGCTCCCTCTGGTGGGTAATGAGACATTATTATTACAAAGCAGAGATACCTAAGAAAATGTACAATTACGTTTGTCCAAGTGGAGCTTTATTTATTTAAGTGTTTATAGCAAATATTTTTTTATATAACTAGGTAAAGGTCAGTGTACAAATTTATCACTATCTGATCACGTCTGAAACTACCCAAAGAGTGATATCCAATATTTTTAAGATACTAGAGATACTTCAATGGAGGTGTAGTTTTCAACAAGACATAACACTGAACAGTACCTAACATGAGCACCTGAGTTAAATGAGTTCTGGCATCCTACAGAAGCTGAGAGAGCTCATAATTAAAAATTATTACTGAAACTGAAAGAGGGTAGGTTTAGGTTAGATATTTGGAAAATATTCTTCCCTGTGAGGGTGGTGAGGCCCTGGCACAGGTTGCCCAGAGAAGCTGTGGCTGCCCCATCCCTGGAAATGTTCAAGACCAGGTTGGACAGGGCTTGGAGCACCCTGGTCTAGTGGAAGGTGCCCCTGCCCATGGCAAGGGGAATGGAACTAAATGACCTTTAAGGTCCCTTCCAACCCAAACCATTTTATGATTCTATGATTCTATCAATTATATCATAAAATCTCTGTTTGTCTAAACTACTTTTGGAGTTCAGCTGGATTTATGTGCCTGGAAATCTGGCCTGTATGGCTTCAGACAGTACTGACCGACTGCAGGCACTTTGCAGTGCTTATTTAATGGTACAATAACTAAGAGTGAAATATGCTTTAAATAACACAGTACAGAACAACTGACGAATGTGCCTCTTTTTTGCTGGTAAATTTTAATATGCCTTAAATCTCATAAACCCTGGTATTAATGAGTGACCCATTTCTAAAAGAAAGCACAAGTGTTCTCTTCCTATTTTTCTCTTTGTATTTAGGTTAAGTAATCTGAATAGGGGAAGTGTCAGGCTTCGGAAGAGTGTCCTAATGCATGGACAATGTTCCAACCACAGTTTGAGTTTCAACAACCCAAAGTGGTTGTGCTGGAATATTAGGATTGCTTTACCAGTAACGAATTTAGTGGCTCTTGCACATCCCACAGTCTATTTGAACAAACTTGGTCTTGAAAAATTTGGGTTCCTAGAACATTCTGAAAGGAAAAAGAGCAGAAAAAGCATGCTACTAAGTTCAGTCTTCTACTTTAGCTGCTTCAGAATTCACCTTCAATTAATAAAAAGACACTTATGTTTTGTCATTTGGATGAAACATGGTGAGAGGCAAAATTCTAGTTACACTGTATTTAAAGGTGAGACATGAAGATGAAAGATAAGGAGGTTTTTACCAAAGACAACATTTTTACTGGCAGTTTTTGAGATCTTTGTATCTCCTGAGTATGACTGTATGTGCAGTGTTTTCAGATGTTTATGATATTCTTCTATCTTCTAAATTCTGTTCAAGGGAATTTCAACTCACAGTTTTTTATAGAGTAAATCTACCACTATATTACTGTCCAAAAGGAAATCATCACTGAAAGTTTGTCATGAGAAAGTGGCATTTAAAAGTGCTTAACATTGCTTTTGAAATGAAAGTGTCCAAGTCTAAATGAGCAAGACTGCCTGGTAAGAAATCAGCAACGCCAAAAAGGCACCACATGGTAAACTGGATTTAGGCTCTGGTTCAAGACAGCACTTACTGTGGGGCACTGTGGCCACATCAAACAAATCTCTTGAACATATACCTAACTTGAAGCAATGAGTGGTTCCCACTGATTTGCCAATAGGACTATTCAAAGTAGGTTTATTTCATGCACTGAAGTGTTTTGCTGGATTGAGGCCAGAGAGACCAGTGCCTCAGCTTGAACCTTGACTGTTTTGGGACTCACTGGAATTTAATTACATGCTTGGAGTTTTCATACACTGCACTGCAACAGGGCCTTTCCATTGAGCTGTCTGTGAGGGGGCTAAAAAGTTCTTCACAGCATCTAATAGCAGGGAGGACATTCTTGTGGTAAGGTGCATACAAAACCATCTTGCTGCAGCACCAGGAGCTGGGTGTAGATCCAGCTGCAGCTGCCACACAAGCCAGATGCTTGTAATGCAGAAGTAGTGAACAAAACATTCTCTTTGTCATTCCTGGTAAGCACATTTGTTCCCACTCACACAACTGCAGCCATGCCAACCCATCTGAAGTGACTCTGTAGGGCCATTATTTGAAACTATATGAGTTTAAAAAGAAAAAAAGCAAGCAAACACAGAAGGAAGGTCAAGTATTTACAAAGCACTATAAAATACATTCAGAAATTGCTCTTGACTAGAAGACTAACAGCATAATACTATTAAAAATTTTAGAAATGCTCCTCTTGCTTTGCTTTTTTTTGGAAAAATGTAACAGAAATACTGGACTAGAACAAAAATGCCATGGGTGTCTGTCAGGTGCCATTCCTCCTTTTCTCTCTCTTCATATATCTCTCCCTGTTCTTCCAGCAAGAGGAGATCTCAGCTGCTTCAAAGATGAGATAGAGAAATAAAATATTTCCCATAGCTGTGGTTGTGGCACCCTTTTGTTGGAGAAAGTACCTTCTGCTTTTGATGCAGGAACTGGGCAGAGGAGGAGTGCTTGGATTAAAGGTGGGTCCTCTGCTCTCCACAGGAATTGCTGCTCTAATTTGGATGTGTGATAAGCAAATGAAATTTTCAGTTTGCATGTGGTAAGTGAAGATGTAGAGCTAAAATATTTCCCAGCTGAACTTAATCCGTAACCCAAGAACTTTGATGCATTGGCAACAATTCAGCACACAGGTCTCTCTTCTCACAAATGCACACTTCACACAGGCATATGTGGCCACAGACAATGTTGCTTGTGATTTCATCTCAAAATTTGATTCTCCCATGCTGTCATCCATTCCTTTGGTCCTTGTAAATTGTGAAGGAAGAATATATCAAGTTCAAATACAAAATAATCAAGTATCTGGATCTAGGAACGAAGAAGACTCTGCCTTTAAATTCGGCTTGCACCTGTTGCTACTTTTCTACTTTGCTAATCAGAATCACCAATCAATACTAATCAAAACCAAAGCTCTTCCCTTCCCTTCCCTTCCCTTCCCTTCCCTTCCCTTCCCTTCCCTTCCCTTTTCTTTTTTTTTTTTTTACCCAGTCAGGAGTATTAAAAGATATGCCTACAAAAGATAAGGGACTTTGAGTGCCTTTGTAAGATGTCAGATAGCAGTGAGCTCAGACCTATCATGACATGTACAACTGAACAAACAAAATTACTATTTCAGCATTTGGAGGTTTTTGTCTGATGATGCACTTTCCTGTTTCAAGAGAAGGATTTATTTAACATCCCTCTGCGGCAAGCAAAGGATTTATGAAGCACATCATCTTCAGCTAGTTTCAGCCTTACTGATGCATCACTGAGGACTTTTATTTCAAAACAAATAAAGAAAGACTTCCAGCCGCATTTAAATATTTATTAAACACATTTCTAAATACCATTTTAGTTAAAAGAGTCAGTGCCAGCTAAAGGATGAAGGAGAGTCCACAATGAGCTTAGATTGCTCACTGTGAAGTTTGAGTTTTCAAAACTAAGTACTATTTGGGTAAGCAGCATGCCGAGTCTCTTGGGACTTCATTCTCAGGGACTGGGTAATAGGGCTTTCTGAGTATCTTATTTTTCTGAAATAAACAAAAATTGACATGTTACATCACACCAGACTTCACCTTTGAAATTTAAGACTGTATAAAGATCTTCTCTGACATCTGACATGAACTTGGACAACACAGAAAATGCCCCAGTGAGATGTGAGCAGCTCAGATCACATGTTATCTGGGGCTGGTGCTGCCCTGGGAACGGGGTCAAGAGCAGGCAGTAAATGTTTGTTCAAACTTTAAGTGCCTGGGATAGAGCTCTTTTACTTCTGCAGTGACTGTTTAGGGATGTGGGGGTCTAGTCACCCACCAGCTGAATCTCCGTGACCCTCTACCTTTGCTGTGAGGGTGGTGAGACCCTGGCATAGGTTGACTACAAAAGCTGCAGCTGCCCCATCCCTGGAAGTGTTCAAGGCCAGGCTGGACAGGGCTTTGAGCAACCTGGTCTAGTGGAAGCTGTCCCTGCCCATGGAAGGGGCATTGGAACAAGATGAGCTCTAAGGTCCCTTCTAACCCAAACCATTCTATGGTTCTATGATTCAATTAAAACTTGGTTCTCTGCACTCAAATGCCTTCTGGGGCTGCTGTTAAGACTGAGATTCCTGGCATTCTGAGTCATGTTATGTGGATATAAAAAGTACCTAAAACTCAGGTTCTGAGTAGCATTAGCACCATATTGTTCTGGCTTCACTTGAAACAACCATCCCAGAAAACAACTACTTATCAACAAACTATTCTGCCAAGAACACAAAGGTGGATATGGCACAGGCACAAACACAACACAGGACAGGAAACTTCAAATCCTTATGGTATGTCTGTGAAGCTGCAGTCATTGCTCTCTTGAAGCTGGGAGTCGGATGTAAAGCCCTGCTGCGGGCCACACACAGCACAGCAGGTTTGTGTGACCTCTGTTCCTTATGGAGTCACCTCCAACTTTTGCAGGGCAAAGCAGAGCAAAAGCTGCTCCACAACTTGCTCTGCTGATTGTGCCTGTTGCTCTTCAAGTATCTGGCAAAAGGCAGCAAAGTTTTTAGAGAACAGAAAATGCGGCCCTTTGTCGCCAGGGCTCCAGAGGCACTATCAAAGAAGAAGCAAAAAGAAGCAAAGAAGAAGCCAAAAAGATTTCAAACATGCAGGGCAAGTGCTCCTGCAGCTCCAGAGAGCTCTTAAAAAAAAAAAAAACAAAAACAAAAAACCAACCACCACACTAAAACGAAGCAACAATTTAAAAAAATATTACTGTGTGGCTGCAATGAAGAAGTGTGGGACACAAACTGACAGTTGTCTACACTGTATGGACAAGTATATTCAAGAAGAACTTGAGCTTTTTCAGGGTTCAACTTGCAGCTTCTTCCAGTAAGTGGAAATCCTGGAGAAAGACAGCTGACCAGGGGCAGAGCACTGCTTTCATAACATGCTGAAAGAATGTTACTGTTTGGTGATCTGAGCTCAGAAATGAAGGACATGTACCCTACAAACAAGTTTGCTCTTCTGCACTCTTTGACCTCCAGAAGGTTTTGATGATGTCTCAGCTTAAGAACAGACTTAGCAGAGTAATAAAGATCTGGAAAGATGTGAACTATAAACTTTGTGACAGTGTATGTGGGTCTTTTGGAACTTCCTTGGAAAACTGTTTGGGACCATTTCATTCATGTGCAGAGAACAGGAGAAGAAAAGCACGCAGTGATTTCCTACCAATCCTCCTCTCCAGAGCCACTCTATAGGACCAAAACCCCCAGGACACACCTGCTAATTCATCTCTGGTGCTGCAGGAACTCCTGGGGACTCCAAGCAGGAATAGACCCCCAAGGGAGGGAGGAAGGGAGGAAGGGAAGGAGAGAGGCAGGCAGGCATAGTGCCTGGGCTACCTGGCATCCTTTGCTGTGCCCACTTTGCCCACTTTGCCCACTTTGCCCATTCACTCTGGACAGCGGATCTGGATTGCTATTTTTTTCAGTTGCTATTCCAGGTGATTCCTTCCTTGTTCTTGTTACTAATTTTCTTTAAAGCTGGGCTATGCACTCCGTGGAGTCAGCTCCAGTTTCATCTTTCCTTCTGCCTAATTATTTCTGGAAACCCTGTGTGCAGTTTAACCCTGTGTGCAGTTTAATCAGTAATCAGGTCTGAGCCAACAGTCCTTTTTGATAAAGCTGAAATGTTTAATTTTAATGCTGTTTACTAACACTCTCAGGGCTGAACTTTTCTGTTACCTGTTCTCTGCTAGAATTTTTGTTTCTCATTTCCTTTTTTGAATTGAACCATTTCATTGTGTTTTGCATTAGAACTGCTCCTACCTTCTGTCAGATGGCTCTTTCTATAGGAAAATTAACTTAATACCCACACCAGTGTTTCATTAAAAGAAAGAAAGAATTTGTTGGTAGCAACACAACTGTCTTAATTTATTAATAGTCAATTAACTTTCTTAATAGGCATCTTTTCCCTGATTGTAAGAGTCTGTAGCAATTAACTACTTGTTTTATAATTACTCTGCTCTCTGCTTTCAAATCCCTTACTGACCGGTTGATTTATTTTTCCTCAATGCTCTTTTGAACTCCTTTTTTTTTTTTTTTTAAACTAACAGCAACAGGTTTTCTCCCTAGTACAAGCTATTTCTCTCTCATTGCTTGTAGGGTAGAGAGAGGACTCTATCTCTGGTATGTCTGCTTTGACATTGATAGTCTGGAGGCACCTTTCCTTTCTGGAACTCATTTTCATAGAAGTTTGTTTTCTGCTTTTATCTGATAATGCAAAGATATTTTGTTCTTCAACAATTTCTATAAGCATGCTGACTTTAAATTCAACAGACAACAGCACAACCTTTCTCAGCACTTCTCATTCGTTTTCTGGATAAGTTTTTGGTTAACTAATTCAAATTCATTCCGTCAGTGGTTAAATTTTATGTTTTCACCTTAAGGATATTCTAGGGCTTTATCTACCTAAATACCATTTTTTCCCTTTGGATGAAGCTTCATTATATATATATATTTTATATATATAAGTACACACACACACACACACCATAATACTTGTTCAACTATGATGGCCATGTAGCCAATTGAATCAAGGACATCTTGGATCTGAAAGTTAGCTAGCACAGTTGACAATATGTTGTATTTTTCTGTTTGAAACTCCAACATCTGAAAAAGCTCAGTTTAATCCAAGCTAATTATCACATTTTTAATGGCCTGGTGCCTGTTTTTATAACTCATTAATTCCAAGCTTAAAATAATGCACATGGATTAAAATAAAATCCAGGTGATGTGTTCAGAAGAGCAGTGTTTGATCAACATAAACAGGCTAATGTCTGAAGAAATAATGATCAGAAGTAGATGAGAAGAATTACGGAAAACCAGTGATGGCAGTTTTGTTATTTGTGATTTTTTAGTAATTTCTACCAAAATAATTCAAAGAATGCTCAGAGGAAAGTAATGGAAAGTCTCGTCAGCTTCAAAGACAGTGTCCCCACTACCAGAAAATAGGCTGAGGAAGTCAAAGGATACAGGCAGAGGATGAACCCTGATCCTGTCCTGTTGCAAATGGGTCCTCTCCCAGCAACTTTTGCAAAATCTGTGAGCAGAGGGAAGAGCAAACAGGAAATGGAACCCTAATGTTTGAGTACTGGAGCTCTCCACCTAAATTTTATACTTCTATTTTTGAAATGTTATCCGCAGCCCTGAAGTGAGGGGCCACATCCTTTCTGTTTCCAGCAAGGTGCCCCAGTTGGAAGGCAAAGGGCTGCATTTCATCAGAGGCTGGGCTTCACCTGTGCTCACAGACTGAGGACATTGGAAATGCCACTCCTGCACCTTGAAACTCAAGCACTGCACTCAATCAGGGACGAGGCAACAGCTTTCCTGGGCTGTGGCTGGTCTGTGAGTGCACATCCAGGAGCACTGACAAGAAGCTCAGGTCAAACAGAGAAGGATGGATCAAATCGAGCTGTGCTCAGGAGGAGAAACAAGGAACATACTGCACAGTTTTGCATTTTGGAGGTCAGTTTCAGAAAACCAGGTGTATTTGTATACCTAGATACACCCAGGCATATTTCCAAACTCCTCCCACAGAGCGGTATTTGCAGTTGTGCTACTCTGTCACCAGCTCAGGGCTGCTGTTTGAACTGCTTTATCAAATGCAGTGTTTCAAACACACCAGCTATTATGAAGTTGCCTCCCTGCCCTTTCAGCCCAGTTAATATTTTACTTTACCAGAAGAATCACTGAAGAGCAATACTTGCAAATAAAACTTACACTCTTTCGTTTTGCAGCACAAGTTTTTGCTAATGTCTTTGCCAATTATTTAGCTGGAGGCCCCACCTAACCCTAGGGTAGGAGTGAAGGTGGGTCCCCAGACCTCAGCTAATACAGTGACCCCTGCAAGGACAGACACTGAGCACAGCAGGTCCCCCCAAGGCTGAGCTGTGCAACCCCCTGGAAAGTTCCTGGGGTGTGGGTGTGCTCTGCTTTCCCGGGGGGCACTTGCTTTCAGATTTAGACAAAGAGCCTGGAAGAACAGGCTCCCCAGGGCAGTGGTCATGTCACCAAGCCTGACAGAGCTCAAGGAGCATTTGGACAACACTCTCAGGCACAGGATGGAATTCTTGGGGCTGCCCTGTGCAGAGTCCGGAGCGGGACTTCGAAGATCCTTGTGGGTCCCTTCCAGCTAAGGATATTCTGTGATTGATCCTATGATTCTTTGACCATGCTTTTCTTTGTCAGAGACCACCATCTGTATCTGGTGAAAATGCTGTCTTTCTTGACTGGGAGAAATGTATTCTTTACTATCATTCATCAGGGGATTTATAGTACCAGTGGAGTTGTGTCACCTTGCACATTAACTCACGACCTTCTGGTTGTCCACCTGTTCCGGTAAATCACAGCTTTCTGCAGCAGCTGCAGCAGACTGCTCTCCAATACACATTATTCTTTACACTACTCTTAAGATACATTGTAATTTAAGAAATGTCATGAAAATGAGACATTTAATTTAAATACAATTTTTTTGTTTAATATTGAAAATAACAAGATATGAGTTAAGAAGTCGCTTCTAATGTTGATTTCTCTATTCTGACCAGTATCAACATTGTAAAAACTTGGCAGCAGTTGAATTCAAACAACTGCACCACTTGTGATAATCGATAGTGTTATTTCAAAACCAGAAAGTACCTAGAAAATACAACTGACTCTTCAGCAGTTTTTTTCTGCTGCATCATTTCCACTGCAATTGGCAAATAACAAAAAAACCCAAGCAGGCTGTTCATGTCCTGACAGAAATAAGTTTGCCTTGTGCAACTGAGAACCTTTAAAACCAAATCTATACTGCAATGTACATGACATTTCTAGACATTTTTAAGTGGTTATCAAAAGTATTTCTCACTTTATGCAACAGCAAGTATTGACATCAATGACAGCCAACTTTATATTAATAGAAACATGTGAAGCTTAGTCATCATGTCCTTACAAATGCAACTGCTGGCAACAAAAGAACAGTTAAAAGTTTCTTGTTGGTAGAAGAACAGCTACTAATCCCAATCAACATGCCTGTGATGACACATGACCTCTCTCAAACAGGCAATGGACAATGGGAGGCAGAATGGGCAGAACCTCAAACTGTGTTATATCTAAATATCACTTTAAATTTCAGCTAATGTCTTAGTCTTAGCAGAAGAGGGACTCAGCCCATACTATATTCCATTTTACTATCCCTTTGGAGTATTTAACTCACAACCCTAGAGTTGTATAATTAGAGTTTGTATAATTTTGCATAAACATTATTTAGGCTATAAGTGCCAGTCCCAGAGCCTACATTCCCAGCTGCAGCAGCAGTTCATTTGCATTCCCAAATGCTTCTGTTTCATTTGTTATTTAACTTCAGAAACACTGTTAAAAATGTCCCTGTATTGTTCACCCTCATCCACACCTCATGATCTATTAATAGGGCAGGAGTCACTACTGTGTATTTACATGCGATTTCTGCATGTATTTATTAAATTCATGTTCAGAGAAAAACATCTAATTCTGATACATCTAAGGCGTGTGAGGGAGCACTCAGAGCTGAAGGCTTGTGTCTTATCAGGTCCAAACCTTACTGTGCTCTGCTGCTGCTGCAAGCAGAGATGTAAACAAGTTGACCCTAACTTGCAAAACTCCACCTGAACTCCAGAATCCCAAACTTTCCAAGTAATTCTGAGGTGGAGGGACATGAGGAGAAGTAGGTGATATGCACAGGTACAACACACTATGGAGAACATCGCTGCCCCAGGGCATTTTGAGAGGTCAGTCAGCAGCAGGCTGCTCTGCCAAGCACTTCCTCTGGAAGCCCCAAGAGTAGCAGTGTGCTTGGCATAAGCAGGTAGAGAAGATTGCTCTGCAGGTCCTATAAATGGTCACATCCTCTTAGAAAGGCTCCTGGGGAGTACACCCACCCACAAACAACAGACTTACACAAAGCCTTACTACCAGCAGCTACGTAGTGGGACAGTCCTTGAGTCAATACAGCTGGAATTTGCTAGATAGATAAAAAGAGGAGGATTTTATACTGGAGAAAAGAATCACAGTGGCAAGGGAAATAATATGAGAAAATTAATCTCCTAAGCAAAATAACAGTCGGGAAACACCTTACAGGAAATTCGAGTTTGTAGGTCTCTTTATCAGGAAGTAAGTCTGTGGGCAAAGAAGGACTCACAAAAACTGGTTTCTCTCCCAGCCTTTAGGTAGTGTGGCAGCCCTTCACTTCCTCTGCCTTCCCTCCTCTTCCTCAACCTTCCAAATACTTGCTGAGAGGTAAAGCAGCCAACACATAACTAAGCCGGTCTCTCCTGGAGACTGAAAATCCTGTGTGAGCTCTGCAAACAAGAGATAGGGGCCAATTTCAGGAAAGACACAAAATTTGCAAAGAAACTATCACCAACATACTCACAGGCTGCTTCTCACCACTGCACTCAAGCCTAACATACATTTGTCCATTTGGGATATCAAACCATCCCCAAGGCCTACTGTAACAGGAGGCTACTGCACAACCAAGGATGTATTAAAAAAGCCTTCAAGGACTTTTTCAGGTGTTTTTTTGCAGACTGTTTTGAAAAGGCCCCAGGCTGTGTAAGCTCTGGCCGGAGCAGCAACCAGGTTCCAACAACACTCAAGACCTGCACTGTCATTAAGCTCAGCATTTACAGGTTTGTCTGAAAAAAAGCAAGCCTCAAAATTGTTTTAATCATGCAAGAACAGCACCAGATATTTTTGCTGAGTAAATATGTCTTTCACTAAGCATCTTGGCCTATTTCAGTCTTCCTTTAGTACTTCATCACCGTTAAGCAAAAGCTGAGGGAGGATCTTAACAGGTGAAATACCAGAAGGGCTGGTATAAAGATGATGGACATAGGCTCTTCTCAATGGCATCCAGTGACAGGCAATTGGCACAAACTGGAACACAGGAGGCTCCATCTGAACATCAGGGAATCCCTTTTCACTGTAAGGGTGACCAAGCACTGGCACAGGTTGCCCAGAGAGGCTGTGGAGTCTCCATCCCTGGAGATACCAAAAAGTGTCTAGGCATGGTCCTGGGCCCTGTGTGGCCCAGCGTGAGCAGGGGGTTTGGACCAGATGTACCTTACAACCTCAGCCATGCTGTGATTCTGTGAAGGAAAGGGGAAGAGAAACAGTGTTCCTGAGATAAGCTTTGACAGTGGTTTCAAGAAGCTCCTGCTTGCACTGTGAGAAACCCAGCTCCAAAAGATTTCTAAAAGAAGGTTGTGAGTCTCCTCAAGTCCTGGTGGAACCAGACTCCTAAGGTGTGGATCCTGAGCTGTACAAAGGAGGAAGAGGAAAATTATGAACAGCAGGAAATTCGCTGATAATTGTGTGCTAAGCTATACCTCATAAGACAAAAAATTAGCTAAGAACCAAGTTATCAGGAAATGACACTATATAATCAGTTCCATCAGTTCTATAACAAGTTCCAGATTTGCAAGTGCACTTTCCAACTGTCAACTTGCTGTTTTCAGCAACTTTCACCCTCTTACAAGCACCAACCACTAGTTTGTGCATCATCCAATGATCTGGTTTTGAGAAGCTATCAGAGCCAGTACAGAGAATTGCAGGTTTATGTCTCTCTCTCTCCTTTTTTTCCCCTCTTTTTTTTTTTAATTTTTAATTTGCATGTTGATGGCAATATCTCCTTCTGTGTCTGATTTGCACTAGGTTACTTTTTGCTGTGTGTAGCAGTTTTGGTGACTTTCACAGAACTAACCTGGAGATAAAATCAAAAGTAGAGTTAAAATTGGCCTCATTTTCCCTTCAGTAGAGTTGTGCACTTAAACCATGACTCATCATGACTTGCAGTCACACCCAGGCCCATGATGAGCTGACTGGCCGGTCTTGAGAACAGAAGGCAATCCAGATAGACACAGCAGATGGGTGAAGGTTGGCTCCCTCCTCTTACCGGATCACCGCAGTGACAAACAAACCAGCAATCACTCTGGTTTCTCAACTGAGGTTCCAACTTGGTAATGAGTCCCAGAGACTGAATAGCCTCTGTTGTGGGGCATTTTAATGTGCAGCTCTAGGCAGAAGTAGATACTGAATCAATTTTTCCTCTGTTATGACAAATGGGGAAATGCACAACCTCAGAAAAATAAATCCCCTTTTCTGAAAGCTCTAACAGGAGAGTGACTATGTCAAACAGTCAAACCATTTTCCTGGCAAGTCATTGCATGATCAATACATGAGTAACAGGTTACAATAAGAACCTTATGCTGTGAAATTAAAACTTAGCCAAGTGTCTGAATGCATGGTACTCTCCTACCTTTGGTATGCTTTCCAGCCTTAGCCAGGTCTTCAATACATCATTCACTTTTGCAATCATTCTGTGCAGCGAAAGCAAGGTGGGTGATCATAAAGAAAAAATTATTTAAGCAAAAGAGTGGCTTCATAAGGTACTTTAAAATTATGTTATATCATCCTGCAAAAGATATGTTACTTTATGCCACTGTCAGACACCTCTAAAAGCAAATGCAATTTCATTGTTCTCTGTTCTGGTCCTGATATATTCAGAGTAGCCTTCAGACAGCCAAAGTATAAGTCCTCCAGAAGCTTTCTACCAATAAATGTTAAAACTAATCTTTCTCCAGGCATTAGACTCAAAAAGCAAATATGTATTATTTCCATATTTTCTTTCAGAGTTCTTGAACTGTTTCAGTCCAATGCCAGAAAACCTAACCTTTTGAGTCACTTAACCAGTGTTTTTGTTGTTCATCTGCCTGTCTTGGTTGCGTCTGACCTCTGGGATTATTGCAATAGAAAAAACATACAGTTTTTCTTTCTTTCTTTCCTTTCTTCACTATGACTCAACATCCTTCTCCTCTCAGGGATATGACTACAATTCATAGGGAACAGGTCCAAAGTTTCAACATTTCAAGTGTCTCACCCACAAATACTTTTGTCATTTAAGAAATCTCAGGGTACCTATTTTCACATATATACTGAACATTCCCTGGGTTATAATCTGGGGTGGGGAGGGTTAGCATTTTTCTAGAGGAGCAACAAACCAGTACTCCAGATAGCCCTGATGATGAAGCACTAAGGAGTAGACTTCTGGGTTAAAGCAGTTCAGAGTGAAAGCAAAAACCAGATACGTGTGAGAATATTGCACTACCAGCAATTAGTTCTCCTAAACTAAGCATATGCAGAGGGGTCATCCCAAATTGCTACTTCAGGAGACTCTCAATAGACTGTATTATAAATTAAAGAAAACAGATGGGTTCTTCCCACCCTAGTAGTTTGTTTTGTGAAGAGATGACTCTTCCCCAGCATGACCCCTGCACAGGGGGAGGGCACACAGAAAGAGCGGGGTCTGTTACGCATTTAGTCTGTGGTCCTGTGAACGCACATCCTCAATCCCTCAAGCATCAGGTGTTTCACCAGGTCTCCCTCCATCTTCCCAAACTCCTGGTGTTTCCATCAGTCCATATGTGAATTTGCATCTTGCTGGAAACTAAGAGCCTGCTGGTTTCAGGCTTAGCAGTTTTCTGCCTCAGGGAGTTAATTGACCCAAAGCCCTCCCAGGTGCAATCCCACAGCATTACTCGAGCCCTGCATGACATACTCTGGTTTTCCCACACGTACTTGGGTTTCCTCCCAGGTTTCAAGAGAGCCACTGTGTGAAAATGCCTGGTCTGGACAGCCTGGCTGTGGTAATTTCACTTCACCTCCTGAACACCTCTGGTCTTTTCCCAGATCAATCAGCTCAGGCATTGCTGTCTGACAAAATTACAGCCATTGACAGTGTTTACTCCAAGTTTCCAGGAAGGCAAATCCATTTTTCACAAATAAATAAATTGTTTTCCTCTTTTAAGTTATGGGGCTTTTTTAGCTGTCCTGCTGCAATTCTCATTTTTTGGTCTTTTCATACACCTCCTCCAGCCTATCTAAGCAGACCTCTTATTTTCTGCAGCTAGACACTTTTAAATTTGTTTCCGACCTTTTTGCCATTGTTTACACATGGTTTATATATATCCCTTCTCACAGAATCAAAAATAATTCTCATTCTATACAAGAAAAAAAGTCCTTTTTTCCCCCATTGAAATGTTACTGCTTAATTTAAGGTTGATGGGTTTAAAAACAATATCTCGGGGGGGAAAAAAAAAAGGGAAACAAAGCAGATTTAACCGAGACACCAGTTTTCATTTTAAGAAGATTTGATGTGAATCTGGACCAAATTAGCTGTAGGTTTAAGAGAATCACATTTACAATTGCATTTTAAAAGACAGTTTACTAGAATAGGATTTACTTCTAGATAGAAAGCATTTTTTTCTCATTTTTTGTAAAGAGGGAATGTAAAAACATTTTCCTATGATTAACACCATGCTTTCCCAGGATGAACAAAAGACTTTTGTAAGCCAGAAACCACAAAAAATAAGCATGTGTGTTCCCAAGGATTAGAACAGTATCACACACATACAGCAGAAGACGATATGGAAATAAATTCTAAAATAATGTATTAAAAGGCTTCAAAAACCATTTTAAAATAAGAGTCAGTTTTTCAGCTCATACACATTGACACAGCCCTGAGGTTTCAGTCACTTAAATACATACCACAGTAGCTCCTTGATAGCTCAATTTACAGTTAGAAAATGCTATCTAAATGTAGATTAGAAAACAGCTTTTGTGTTTGCAAGTTCACAGGAGGGAGTGGTCTGGCTTTCATTTACTGGAATGTAAAATGGACTAATCTTCTATGTGATGGCCACAGAAGTCATATTTGATGTGGCCATGTGTGCAACAGGGTCCTCAGCCTCTGCCCTGTGAAACTAGAAGATGGGCCTTCAGCATCAGTTTTTCCTAATGACTCCTGAACACTTTTGCTGTGAAGGATTCTGATCGCGGCACCCTGCAGAACTGTGCGGCCACGGGTTTAATGGGGGAGTTATGTCTCTAGCCTAACCCGGTTGTACACGTTCCCACCACAAAAGCATAGGACAGGCATCTCCAAAAGGGGCTCCATCACATCTGTCTCAGACACCAACCACAGAAAGGGAACAATTACCCCATGGAGATGCATATCTAGTTCCGTCAACTACACGGGACCCTAGATGAGTAGCTTAGATGACAGCTAAATTTTAGATGGCTAAAGATAGGTGGGATGAATCTCGCCTTTAGCCTTGGGACATATCACAATTTACCTCTGGAGAATCTATAAGTCAAGTTTCTATGGTAGGAAACCAGCTTCAGCACAGAAAGCATAAAAAGAGGGGACAAGGGCAGAAGAGAACACACCCAATACTAAAGATGGCCTAAATATCCCGTAGCATAGGCCGTGCTCTGTAGTCCACACAACTAACCTGCAGATTAGAGCACTTTCATCTCACTGGGCCAGTATCAATCCACAGAGCAGCCAGAGCTCAGTAAATCGAGTTACAAACTGGTGGTAGCTGAGGCTGGTGCTTTCAGTGTGCCAGAAGCAGTAAACAACACAGAGGCAGCTACAGCCAGGCTTCATAAAGAATTAACAATATTTCATAGAATGGGACTTAAGAGTCCCATTAATGCCACCAAAGTATCAGAAAAATAAATCTATTTCAAAAAAAGGGACATTTTCCCTTGCTTTCTTCTGATGATATCGTCATTATTTGTTATCACACACGCTTTGTGAGCATTTATCATCTAAGTTTTTATATTGTTTTAAATGCTTAAAACATTTATTATTCATCTGCAGGAAGATGTATGTCCTTGATTTTCAGCTTAGATTCCCAGATCTCCTTTTTATTGGTTTCACTTCTCCTTTTTAGGAAAAAAAAAATTGCCTAGTTTTTTTTTTTATTTTTCCTCTTCTAGTTGTGTCTAATTTCAATGCAGAAAGTACTTACGCAGTTCTTCAGTCTGCCTATGAGTGAGAACCAGGCTATTACACTGTAATTTCACCCCCTATTGTGTGGGAAGTAAGAATTGCATCATCCCTAAGATCCAGAACAGGAGATGAAGATCCCTTCTTGGTGGGTGCGGTCCAAGATTTCGTAGTCAATCTTTCAGCCAAAGTAAGAGCTCCTTTTGTTTTGGTTTGTTTCTTCCCTCTTCTGTTTCCCTCTCTTCCTGACAAAAATCTTTGTGGAAGACCAAAAAGAGTCCCAAAAAACCCCAACTTTCAGTCTAGTAGTAGGTATTTTAAATGTTATGATTGAACATTGTGAATATCTCATACTTCTGCGACTCAATTTTTATCATCTAAACAGTTGTCTTTAAGCTCCCTTCTTCACATGTGAGTACTGTGGGATTAGGAATTCCCAACATGTGTAAGAGCATGACAACTACAAGTCACAGAAAACGTAAAAAGCAGGCGTAGAAACTTAGATTCAGAATACCTTAAGTTCTGTTAGTACCCAAATCTCAAGCCAAATGCTGCTTTTTGGATATCATTATCTAATAGCTGTTCTTAAATTTAAATCCAATTAATTGCTTCTGTTATTTTGTAACGCAACTCATTGTACTGACGAATATGTTGACCAACTAGTAACTAAAAGGAATTAAATTCTGCCTTCGTAACAAGGTGAAAGGCCAGTAGCAAACAGACATTTAGGAAAATCTGTATTAGCCTCTACCAAAACTGAAAGTCTACTGTAAAAACAGCTGAAGAAAGTTATGTGACACTTAAATACAGCATAAAACAGAGTGTGTCACTCTATGAGGCATAAAACCAATCATTCAAAGGCACACTTAAATTGTTAATCTGGGTTAAAATATTTTAACAATGAAATTCCCATCAGCACTCTTGGCAGTGCATCACTTGATGTCATTAACGTTTTATGGAGGAGCTTTCTGGAGAAGGCTGCCTTCACTGGTGCTCTTGGATAAACAGGCACGTGGAATCTGGGAGGGAGAGAAGGGAGAGGGGAAAGGAGGGAATGAGAGAGGGAAGGGAGCGAGGGCAGGGAGCGAGGGAAGGAGAGGAGGAAGAAGGGAAGGAGGGAGGAAAGCAAGGGCAGCGCGCGGGCGGGCGCCAGGACGCGGCTCTCAGCCGGGGCGCTGCAGCCGCCCCGTGCGCCGCGGAGGCGCGCATGCGCAGCGCGCGGCGGTGTGGGCGGCCGCGCGTCGGCGGCAAGTGCGGCGTCCAATGGGCGCGCGGGGTGTGCGCGCGGGGTGTGCGCGCGGGGGGGCGGGCGGCGCTGCGGGCAGTCACCTGACGGCGCGCGCCGCAGTCGGGCCGCAGCCGGAGCCGGGAGCGGCCGGGCCCGGGCGGCGCGCGCAGGGCGAGAGGGGACGAGGTGAGGCGGCGGCGCCGCTGCTGCTGCTGCCGCCGTCCGGCCCGCGGCGGCGGGCACCGAGGTAAGGCCGAGCCAACCGCACCGAGCCGAACCGGCCGCCGGCGGGAGCGTGCGCGTGCCCGGTGAAGGGTTGGCGGCGGGGGTACGAAGGCAGCACCCTTCGGGCGGAGGGCGCCGTGAGGCGGGGGTCGCAGCGCGTTCACAGGCGTGGTGTCAGGGATGCGGCCATTTCTCCCCCGCAGCGCGCACCCCGTGACGCGGCCCGGCCCGTGCAGGGTCGGGGGTCCCGCCCGCGGGGGCGCCGGGGCGGTGGCGGAGGCGCCCCGTCAGCGCCCGGCACCGGCGGCGGCTTTCCCTCGGCATTGCCGTGTTGCGGGTATTGCCCCCCTTCCCTCGGGACTGCTCCTTACTCAGTGGCTCGCCCCCGGTTTGCTCGGGTGCCCTTGTGCCCCGCTGACACAGGCGTGACTCTCCCACGCCGCGTTCCCCGGTACTGTGCGAAAGGGCCAGCTCAGCCCCGCTGGGAAGTCGGCGGGAGCCCCGCTCTGCCGGGGTAAGACGTGCAGCTGGTATTTGCTTTTCTTTGGGGGGAGCCGGGGAAGGTCTGTCTTAGACTGTAAACAACGAAATACAAATCCTGTCCGTCCTGTTCTGTGCGGTGAGATCCTTGTCGTGTTTTGGGGCATGGTGAAAATTTAGTAATCACAAAAGAACAGATACCCAGTTTAACATGATAGTAATCCCAAAATCATCTACAACTCAGTCTTCTAAATGCTTATTGAGTTAGAAAAGATGAGAGAAAGTGTTCTAGCAGTAAAGATAACTGTATGTAGAGTAAATTTTGACAGACACATTAATTTGAGGCACTTGAGGAAGGCAGTTTCTCTGTGTGAAAAACATCTGGCTGCAGTAATGGAATAATTGCAATCCAGAAGCACTGTAAATTAAGGTGATGCAGCACTCAGAATGCTCTAGCATATAGAGTCAGTTCTTTAATCTAGCGTAAAGTATTACGCCACACAGCAAAGAAAAGGAAGGACTACAGTCTTGTCAACATGATGAGTCTGAATTAAACCATCTAAGGTAACCCACGAAATACAATTTGTAATATGAGTTTAACTTTAAAGGTTACTTTAATAGCATTATTACTCTTGCGTGCCCTAATACTTGTGAGTAAGCCTTTATGTACCTTAGCAAGCAGTGAGGCCCAAAATAGTTGGATTTGCACAAAGAAACAGTTGTCACTGAAAACTGAATACTCACTGTGTTTTTCAGAAGGTCTTCCTTTGACCTGGCTTAGTAAATCTAAAAAAAAAAGCTAAATCCCTTAGTATTTGGAATTCTTGAGAACTTCTAGAGTGTGTTTTCCAATTTACTCTAAAAAAGAACCTACTCTTGTTGGCTGGGTGCATCTTGTGAAGTGAACAAAAGCATACTAAGTGGAGTGTTAGAGAAGTTTGCTTCACTAGCACACTCCTGATTTTAACAAAAATGCTAAAGTGGAGCTTTTAACTTCCATCAGCTGTATCTTTGAGTTGATGTGCAAAAATGTGGAAGATCTTAGTGTGTTAAACGTTTCATTTTTTTAATAGGTTCTAAAATTCTTATGCAAAGGATATTTTGAGCACTAATAAATGTATTATGGTAAAAATGGTCTAGTATTAAAACCTATACCCTTTACCTGATTATTTGGATCAGGTGGGCACTCTAGTTAGGTGTAGAATAGACAGGTCTTTGCACTCTGCCCTGTGGTTTAGGGAAACATAGATCAACAAGCCTCCTTGTCGTGTCATCCCCACCTTGCAAGTTTGATAATCAAAGTGTTCCTATAAACACTTCATGGGTTTTCTTTTAATCATAGTCCTGTCTTCCTCCCTGCACTGGGTATGCTGGTGTGGGGGCAAAGAAGAGTGGTAGATCAGTCAGAGGGTTCACATTTGTGTCTGAATGCTGGCATTTTAATTGTCCTGTAGAATTTAACCACTGAAAGTTTCGTGGGGGAGGTTTTGGGAGTAGGAAAAAACACTGTGGTATTCATAATATGAATCCTGTTTATATGTAGTCCTTAGTTAAACCAGAGGTAGCATGTTAGTTGATGCAGGTGTGAGCAGGAGCAAAACCCTGAGTGAGCCAAAATTAGCTGCTGAACCAATCGTTAAGTTGTGTAGATTCAGCCTAGTGTGACCACAGTGGGGATAATGTGTGAGGATCCACCTGCAACCTTCCCTGCTCCCTCCTCTCGTTCAGAGGTAAGCAATCTGGAGAGGGGACTGAAAGTAATGGAAAGGCTTGCTTTTCTCTAATGAATCATAGGCTGCATCACAAGTCACTCTGTTTCCAGCAGTATGCAGTGTTTTTCAGCTAAGGCCCTCTTAAGAGTGGAAGAAACTTTTGTTCTTGTTAAGTATGAAGGGAAAATGCAGTATTTTGTATAAATGTGAGTTAGAAGGTCAGAATAAGGCTCAACTGACTGATCAGGTACTGAAGCTTTAAAAAGGGGAAAGTGTGCTGTGAAGGGTAAATTGACTTTAGAAGCATTGGTGAAATACAAGTAAATTGAGTTTAATCATTAAACATACATTGGAGAGTGGGAGAGGTGTAACCTAGGATATCAGTAACTCAATGTCTTTAAATGAGAGCCTGTGTTTTAAAGAATATTCAATTAATCTTTAGAGTTGTGTTGAGATATTTTGTTTGTGAATTACTTTATTTGAACTGTCAACATAATGATTGTAGGTGTTTGGATTCCAGTCTTGGCCCATTGACAAATACTTTGATAAGTAAATATATGGCACTTGCTCTCCCTGTTTATGCTACTTTTAAGGTCATCAAATCACAAAATCCTAGAGTGGTTTGGCTTGGAAGGGACCTTAAAGATCATCCAGTTCCAGCCCACTGCCATGGGCAGGGACACCTTCCACTAGACCAGGTTGCTCCAAGCCCTGTCCAGCCTGGCTTTGAACAGTTGCAGGGATGGGACAGCCACAGCTTCTCTGGGCAACCTGTGCCAGGGCCTCACCACCCTCACAGGGAAGAATTTTTCTAATAGCTAAGCCTGTCCTCTGTCAATGTGAATCCATTCCCCCTTGTCCTGTCACTCCAGGTCCTTGTTTAAAGACCCTCTCCAGCTCTCCTGGAGCCCCCTTTAGGTACTGGCAGGGGCACTAAGGTCCCACTGGAGCCTTCTCTTCTCCAGGATGAACACCCCCAGTTCTCCCAGCCTGTCTCCAGAGCAGGGGGGCTCCAGCCCTGAAAGCATCTTTGTGTTCTTCTCTGGACTCACTCCAGAAGATCTATGTCCTTGTGATGTTGGGGTCCCCAGAGCTGGAGATCAGTACTTTATTTGGTACCATCCCAAAAATGGTTATTTACAGGTCACCTAGTAAGATTGTGTCTTTTGACATCATATGTCAGATAGGAAATAGTCTTCAATTTCAGGATGGGAAAACTGAGACAGCTTGATGTGATTTGGTGGAGACCTTTGCTAGTGCTACTATCTGAAGCCTGGTCTAATGCATTTTTTTATTTATTTTATTTTTATATAGATATTGTTAGTTCTGATAAACCTGTGCTGTTCTGTTTTTACAGAAATGTTTCTGAAGTTCTTTCTGATTTATGTCTAAAATATTTGTAGATTTCTTTCAGTTTCACATACTGTGAAGAACAGTTGTGGAAACAAATCTAAGTTAAAGAGATAATACCAGAAGTTAGATTCTAAATATAATTTCCAAGAAGTATTTTCTTTGACTTGGCAATACAGCTGCTTCACAGTTCTTTCAGGTTGTTTCTTGTGTCCTTCTGAGTTAAAGTACATTAAATGGTTAATTTAGTATTTATCATAAATATTTTGACATATATACATGTAAATGGATTGTGGTAGTCATTCAGCCGAATTATTCATGTGGTTTGTTTAACTGTAGCATTGAGTAGAATATGTAGCTCTAAATGCAAAGATGTTTGTCCTTTAAGCAAAGGCAGGCATTGACAGTAGATTTTAGTTGTGCATGCTTTACTTATCCTAAGTGAGTATTTTATTATCTAATCTAGTTCTTATTTAAGAAAAAATAAAACCCGTTTTTACTTGTATTCTTGGGGTGTTGTGTTTGTGGTTATTTTTGTTGTTGTTAGGTGCTTTGGGTTTGTTTTTTTAAGATCTTTAGAAAGTCTGTACATTGTTATCTTTCTAGAGTAATTCTCTTTGAATACCAGCACAACTGAAGGGCTGTAAATGATGGAATTTTTCAGAGGATTCTCTGAAATCCCTTCAGACCTATTTCATTTTTTAGCAGTGAAACAAACCAAATCCCATAACATGATTTTTATCACTGATCCAAAAATTAAACAATTACTATAATCTAAAATAATGGTAAACTGCAGAGTAGTTTGGGGGGTTTTTGGCTTTGATATGGACTTTGTGTCATCCTCTGAGGGAAACTTTTCAAACTTCTGTTCTGTGGAAAATTTCTATGGTTACATGGTATCAATCTCTTTTTTCCTTTTAAAATCATGGCTTCTGGAGGCTCGTGACTACTGATGTTCTCAGTATCCCCCATGCTCTCCTTCCCATGTCCCAAGTTCTCATATAGTTTGCAAATACTGAGAAAGAAGTGTGTATTCAGTCTTAAAACCTGGAAAACAAATTAAGACTCTTAGCACAGACTTAAGACTTGCCAGACTTCCCGTGATTCTTTTTTATGCTCACTTGTGACTTGACAAGAGTCCAAATGCAGTGTTAAGAATTATGCTACAAAAATACAAACTAGTAATTTTAAAAAATCTCATTTATGTAATTTTGAAGAATGTCATCCAGGTGTTGGACTAATAAAGAATATGATTTAGAATTATGACTCTGCTAATAGCTGAAGATTAAATGTACTTTTTTCTAATGGAGAAAGCATTGTTTTTGGGCAGCAAAGCTTGCTTTTTGCTTTTTTTATTACTTTTTTCTTTTGCAGTCTTTTTCAAGATGAAGCAATGTACATGCACACTAAAATGCTTGTTCATTCTTTGTCAGCATAATGTGAATCAGCAGCTATTTAACCACTGTAGGCATTCATCTGTAATATAACTATTTCCTTAAAAGGAGAGATAGCTGGGGGCAAGGACAGAGAGATAAAACTGTAGAAAAAAAGCCTTTGCAGTGTGTTTTGAGCTGTGTCTTATCTAAACTGTCTTGTTTTAGCAGTGGTAGATGATAGTTGTCCCTTTGGACTTCACATCTGTGGACAACAGAATTCTTTTATAGGCTAAAGAAAATGTAAATATCAGCCCTAAGAGAACTGATGGAGATGACTGACCTGCTAGAACTTACTCAATAGATCAGCATAATAGTCAGGAGTAGCACCAGGAGTTTGTTTTCTCCAGGCTATATTTTTGAGAGTCTATAATTGTATTTTTTCCAACTGTTGAGGAATTTGAAACGTTCCAAGAATACAGCTATGTTAGAAGCATGGTGCTAACTGAACAGACCCTTATTGTGTGCTAGATGATAAATTAATCTTGCTAGTTTTATCATTTTGTTGATCACAACTGAGTTTACATCTGGGTGCCCAAGTTCAACCAGCTTAGACAGCAGTGACAGCCAAGGTGTGTCCTGCCTGAGTTCTGCAGCTATCAAGGGGAGTTTTGCTCTCTTCTCTTATTGCAGAACTTCACCAGTGTACAAGTGACACTTACTGTGATTGCTAGAGAGGATTGATATCCAGTGTGGTATTGCTGGATACTTGTTCAATAAGGAGAAACTAAGGAACAGGGTTTTGTTTACATTTTTAGCAATTCGGGTAACTTTTAGCTGGATCATGTACAGGAATTATATGGTAGGTGCAGATCAGAAAAAAGCCAAACACATGTAGACTGCGTTAATTTGGATGGTAGGGCTGCATAATTTATATCCGAGTCTAGGAGTAAAAGGTTAGCTCTTCTTTATGGGAATATCTGAATTGGATTTATTCACTGATGGAAAATAAGAGGCTTTTGCTCTTTAAAAGAAAGCACTGAGCTCATAGGATGTTAACTCCTGTAGCTCAAGTGTTTTTGCTTGGCTCTTGCTAGAACTGTGGCTTAGTGGAGCTTAAAACAGAAGGACCACAGATCAGTTTTTGCTGGTTTATTGCCCCAGTTGCTCTTTGGTGTGTTACAATTGATGGTAACAAGGTAGATTCCTGTGTTTTATTTGGCAGTGAGTCTGAGACAATTGTTAGGTTTGGACCCTAGATTGGATTGAATCTGGGTGCCTTTGGATGAGTCCTTTCTTCTTCAATGCTCAGCTGGTGATAAGGAAATTACTGGTCACAGAGGCACAGTGAGGTCCTGCTGGACAAGAGTAGCTGCTCTGCAAGGCTTACTGGAGTGCCTGGTCCTCAGCTCCTGTCCAGGAGGAGAGGGAGAGCGTCAAATGATTTCTGTATCAAAACCTTCTCCATTCTACTCTGCTCTTCAGTCTGTTTTTTCCTGAATTTGAAAAACCTGTAGTTTGGAGGGGGGAAAATGGATTTGGAAGACAAACTTTGATATGTGGGGATGGATGCTGCCTCTGGATTTGGTGTTCCCATTCTATCTTGGTGACCATTAGATACTGGAATTTCATTTTCCAGGTCCTTGGATTTAGCACCAAGAGTTAAGATTGTAAAATGTTATCAGCTGTGTTTTTCCTGGAAGTGTAAGTCTTCAAAGTAGTAAAGGTATGGCTGTCATTGATTTCCATGGGTTTCTGTCCTCTGATTTAGTATTTTTAATGACACTTGAAACATTCAGACTCAGAATGTTCAAAAAGCATTTTGGTAAACATGTACACAAATGTGTGTGCTTTTGTCAGCTTCAGTGACAACTTGATGCTTTTTAGCTTCCTTCAACTCTTATGGACACTTGTTTGTCCACAGGATGTTGAGCACACTTTTACATGCGGTGGTGCTGGTGCTGAGCTTGGGTGAAAGTTTGTCTACCTTGTGAGATTTTTGTGTGGATGAGGAATACATCACACTGTTGTGAGTTCTACTCTGGTACTCCATTCCTGCTCTTGTACTCTACCTGCACTGGGTATATTCTTCAACAGTGTTACCTGTTTTACTACTGTTTTTCTTCTGTAACTTAGCAACAACAGTTCCTTATAGCTTTACCTGGTTTCAGCCATCATGATTCTAATCTTTGGGATACATTTTTTTTTTTTAAGTATCAGTGGGGAGACTTTATGGTTTACCTGAGAATCTGCACCACGTGACTCTTTTAAGGAGAGATTGTGGAGGAAGTAAAGGATTGTATATCTACCTTTATTACCTTACCTGTCTATTTTATATCCACCTTTATTCTCCAGTCAGCTAGTAAAGAGCAGTAATTGTTACCAGTTGTAAGCAATTAGATGAGCAAACCTGCAGCCTAATTTTAAAGTACCTTACGCTCACTATACCTCACAATTACCTTCCTGTAATAATATAATGAATGACTTTGAATGCATGAGAAAAATGAGCCTTGGATGAGATATGGATTTTACAATGAGTCCTGATAGGCATCTTGCTTTGGTCTCTATACTGTGTACTTAAGCAAACGTGTATTTTTTTTTTAAATGTGATTGCAGTACTGATTTTCATTAAGATAAGTATTTATATGTTTTTTGGAAATAAATATGTATATATATAGTCATTTGGATGTAAAGATGTCTAAATTTACTGAAGATATGGTAATTTTGCAGGTAACTATTGGGCATAGTTTTTGTAATTGTATGCTGGTAGGGAGAAAAAAATTGAGTTACTTCTCTTTGATAAGGCAGAATAAAGTTTTATAGCTGGTACTTATACTTTTGTATACAAAAGGAAATACTTTTGCCCTTATGCAAAAAATTATTTATCTCAAGATCACTGATAAAGAATGAAAACTTCATAGTAGCAGGCTTGGTTATGTTCTTAAAGCAGAACTTGATTGATTGTGCTTAAAGTGTTTACATAGGTTTTTATACTAGTGTGTGTGTGCTTATGTTCACTTCTTTTTTTAATTTTCAGTCTCAAGAGTATAAGGTTACTAGGTGTGCAGGGTTTCAGATGAGAGGAATTTGAAGAATGCTCACAGTACTAGTTTTCTTCCACTAACAGAGGATTTGTAGTAAGTGAGCTTTCATGTTGTTACTGCTTTAATCCTTCCAACCTGTATTGTAAGAAGTATTTTAAGTTTTGGAAGATCTTTCTGGACTCTCCCTATTTTTGATGGTGATGTTTGTAACAAATATCTTAAAGAATATTCTTGCATGGTTTTTTTCTTAGCATCTTTTGCATTCAGTCACATGGTTGTTGACACCTTTGTGAGCAGTGATTTTGACATATAGTCATCTGCTGATTTGTGGAATACTTTTCCAAGTTATCTGTGCTTACTTTCAGTTTTCCTTGCGTGAAGGTTACTTTTAAAATACAAGTAGCATGATAGGAGTTTTAGTCTGCTTTCCACGGATATGATTTGTTATTGTTGTTTGTAGTGTCACTTTTCCTTTCTAATACCTGGTTGCTGATGTTAATGTTTCTGAGAGTGGAAAAAAGACCCTGATAAATAATATCTGTAGAAAATTAAATTATGTAAAATGGACAGAAAAGCCTAGAAGGCCTATCCTTGTGACAGTTGCAGCACAAACTTGTAAATTTTATAAAACTTCTTTAAAAAGCATCATTGAATTGTTTTCTCTACTTCATACCTTTTCCCCTCTTTGTCCACCATTCATAAATAAAACTAATTTTAAGAATTCTGAGTACTCTAGAAGAACAATTACGGTAGAGGAGAAATTAAACAGTTTACAGAAGAGATGTACTTTTTCTCTTTGCTATGACAGTAAGCGTTCTTGTGCATGTGTGTACAACAAACCTAGGTATAGAGAAGTTATTTTGTACTCACAGTGCTGTGGAAATTCTGGTCGGCTGTTGTGACAGATGCTATCATAAGTGCGGTACTGTGCTTTTATTACACACCTGGAAAACAGAATTTAGACCTTCACAAGTTTGACCTCTGATAGTTCTTAAGTGTAACAGCTTTTTACAGTGGTTACATTTTCTCTTTCCCATTCAATGCTTTTGTTTTCACCAGCATTTTCAGTTTTCTGGTGCTTTACCTTTGGATTTCTTTTTATTGTATTTGACAGGACCTAGATTTTACAAAAACTGAGAGGAATTTAGTGTAGGGGTGGCGGGGTTTTGTTTTTGTGGGGTTTTTTTAAAGGTTCTCTTAAAGCATGAAATGCTTATTAAATGCAGCATTTTATATTATGGATACCTCAAAAAACCTGTCATCCTGTTTAAATATAGAGAGGACATGGCTGATGAAGTCCTCACAATTAGGAAGCACAACATTCTGTCAGAGTAAAGTGTTAAATTGAGTTATGCTCAAACTAAGTATTTAATTCACTTCTCAAGAAACAGAAGGTAGTGTTTCAGTGTTGAAAGCTATTTTATTTTTTTTGGCAGCTGCAACATTGGGAGCTTGCTCTCAGTGCTTCAAGTGGTCCGCAAGCTGTTTTGAAAGCATGGTGTGTGCCTCACAGAGATAAGTGAAAAGGAGGGTTAACTCTTCTTTGCATTCGTCTGTATCTATAAAAATAGAAATAAACTAGTGTTCCTTTTAGCCTTCTGGGCTATGGAAGTGTAATGAACTGAACTGGACATTGGAATTGATTATTTTATCAGGAAAAACCCAAAAGCAGCATATATGATATGTGTGTTGTCTATCTGAGGATTCTTTCTTCAAAGAAGATAGAAAAAAGAACACTGTAAGGCTTGTCTTAAAACCCTCATGGGTTTTGTGTAAGTGTTCACCTAGAATATGTCCTTATCTGTAATATTTCCCTGTGCTTCCCCACCACTGTGGATTCAGTCTTCAGTTTTTCCATTTTGTCCTGTGTTCCTTTTTGGTGTTTTGGGGGTTTTTTGCCTTGTAACAAATAGAGAGTTATACTTTATTAAACTCTGTGTGCTGTAAGATATGAGCAATATAAGTTAGGCTATAAGAGCAATCCTGTTAGGAATATATAATTTATATTGCACTGGTTACTTCTCATAAGCTCTTATAAAAATAGAATTTCATGAATAGGAGTTCCATGAGGAATTATTTTGTTCCCATGTAAATTGATTGGAAATTAAATATTTCCTAAGTTAACAAATCTGTATTCTTGTTATTAGGTATGTGAAAACATTTGAACTGTTTCCTTCCAAAAATAAACCGTTTAGGTTTAATAGTGCATGGTATATAGCACTTTTCTCTACCACTTCTTAGAGGGGAAAACTCAGGTTTGTGGAACTTTTGGGATTTTCCCCTCAAAACTTTTATTTTCACCATACATTTGTACATTTTGTTGGTGAAGTTAGGCATACAGTGTTCCATAAGGGAGTGGGAAGGGCAGGTAATGCTGATGTGCTCTGCACTTTACTGGGGTCCAGACTGGTACTGTGCTGCTGTTGCCACTGGAAATGGGGATCTTTTTCTTCCCTCTTTCTATTCAAAAGTTCACTCAAAATGCCTTTGTGCCATGAAAATAGCTTGAGCAGTGAGTAACCAGGAGCACAGCTGGCAGCATGGTTGCTTTTTCCGCAGTGTGTTTAAATATGGCCATGCCCTCTGCCCTCCCCATGTTGTGAAAGTTTCCCCACATCTGAAACCTGAGGATTTGCACTGGCAACAGTTTTATTATTGTTGGGAGCTGGCAGATGGTAACAACCTCTGTTGAGCAATAGAACGATGAGGTAGTCCCATGTCAGCTGAAGTGAGTCTCCACAGCTGTGCTCAGTTACAGGAATTCTGGGGTAACTAGTAAAGTGTAATCTGAATGCTTGGTTTGTTACCGTATTTTCTTTGCAGGATAGTTCCAAATCTGACTTAAGTGGTTTCTTGATTAAGCAAGGGCACTTCTTAGTAATCTTTTTTCTTCCTTTTAATTGGAAGAAGGGCTCAATTGAAAGTGAAATACAGTGTAAAGATCAGACTTGGAAATACTTTTAAACTTTGCACTCTCTGCCAGAGCTGCCTTCTCCCTAGTCCTTCCTTTTTTTTGCAAATTTAGGAATCTTCAGAACCGTTATATATGAGTTACGTATTTCAAGGTTTAAATATTGTATAACTTTTACTGTTGTTTATTATCCAGTGAATACTGTCATTTGAGAACTTTCTCAGAAAAGAGATGGTATTCCATTGTGATCTGAATCATAGTGATCCATTGGGAAAGCAAACTTGTAACAAGTATGACAAATCAAATAGTCATGAACAGAAAAGGGGGGGGGGAAAAGGTTGCACCAAGGCGGGTAGAGAATTCAAATTTAAAAACAAAACACCAACCTGCTAGAGAGAAAATCAGGGTATTTTACCAGTGCGTGATTGGTTTAGCAGACAAAATACTTTTGAAAGAAGGCAGAACACATATATTTTAGTCTGCACTAGGTGAATCAGTAAACAGAAGTAGCTCACATAGTATTTCGGTGAATTTTAGTTTAATGCATCTGTTTTATTTCTCTTTACATTTTCATAGTGTTGGAGTTAGAATATACCAATTACTAAGAGTGAAAGCTTAGATAATTTCTAGATGTTACAGTAAATTTATGACTCTGAATCACTTGCTGAGGAAAGAACTGTTCTTTATTGCTGAAGTCCATTTTTTGGTCTGTGAGACTACAAAAGCAGTGTTAAGATGTACGTATCAAGGTCTGGGTACTTTAAATGGTCACAAGCATGTATTTATTTGAAGTACTGATTTGAAGAAGAATTAGACCAGGGCAGTGCATGTTTAACATGCTCGTGTTTCAGTACCAATAGGTTCCTGTTGGACATGACTTGCAGGTGTACAGCTTGTTTCTTTGCTCCCCCAGGTCTGAAGCACAGAAGCATGCTTTCCACTGAGCCTCACACTACCACCTGTGATACAGAATGTCTCTAAGTGAGAACAACAGTGTGGTGTTTGCCTATGAATCTTCAGTGCACAGTACCAATGTACTCCTCAGCCTTGATGATCAGCGAAAGCAAGATATCCTTTGTGATGTTACAATTTTAGTGGAAGATCAGCGATTTCGGGCTCACAAAGCTGTGCTTGCAGCTTGCAGCAGTTACTTCCTTTCAAGAATTGTGGGCCAGGTGGACGCTGATCTTATCATCACTTTACCGGAAGAGGTGAGTGTCACTCCCTTCTGCATTTTACCTGCCAGTGCTTCTAATCTGCTTTGTTCAATTCTCTTTTACAGTAGGCTGGGGTTTAACTGAGGAGTTAAAGTAGGTAGGGGGTTTAAGGGCTGAAGGGAAGGAATTTCCAGGTTGTAAGGCTGCTGTTGGTTGAGGTAAAGGCTAGACAGATCAGAGCGTTTATCACAGACTGCAAATAAGTGAGTGCTGTCATGGGAAATATATAGGGGAGATCTTTTCAATTAAGTATATATTACTTTTTAGATTATGCACCTCTTTTGAAGGATATGTTTGTCAAAAACAGGCCTTCAATGGTAAAGAAATACTGCAGATCTAGTTCTTTTATATGACAAGAACACTTTTCAAGTAATAATTAAAGCTTAAAATTGTAATACCTGAATTAGTTTCATTAAGATTTGGTTTTGTATGTTTGAGTAATACAACTGTGCATATTTTCCTTGCTGCTTACTGCTGTTTACAATTTCCTTTGGCTCAGTTTTCCATCCTTTTTACACACTAATCATTAGCAGCTTCAGGGTTTTTTGACTGTATTTTATTACTGTTAGGACTGAGAAAATGTATTGCAATTACTTGTTTTCTTTTTATACCTAAAATACATATTCTTAGCTTTCATTTAAAGGCATTCAGTGGGAATGAGCCAGAACCTGACATGCATTGGAAAAAAAATGTATTATTACATATCTGGAGCATCTAATACATTTAATTATTCTAGTTAGTATTTAGTTAAGTTATAAGAGGTATGAGGCATGAATCCATGAAATAAACCAGAGTTGGAAGGAACCAGAGTTTGTACAGAAAATGGAAGAACATAATGGTGGTATTTACTACAAGGTAGACTTAAGAGGACTCAATGTGTCTAGTATTACTGATGTAAGAACTGAATCTGCTGAAGCAACTAGCAGAAGTACAGTGAATCTCATCTTCTAATTATTTGATCTGATCACTTACCTGGTAAAAGCATTTTAAGACAGCAACTTGAGCTTCTCTTCTGGGAAATGCTAAAGATTTTCAAACAAGTCAGTTTGTGTAGCTGCATATCTAAGATTAGAGACCAACACTGATCACATGGTTTGATGTGTGATTTTTTTTTAACCTTTTTAATCATCCAAAATACTTGAAATGTAAATTGAAAGACACCAGCCCACAATCTGAGATACCAAAAATATTTTTGAAATTCAAGTACTTCATATATATCATATTGTAGAGACTGTCATCTTGGTGTAGGGTTTGTTGTTTTTTCTGCCAGTGTTTTTATTCTTTGGCTTTCATCCCAAATAAAAATTAAATAAATGACTACTGCAAGAGTTGCTTTTCTAGGTCAGTCAGACTAAGAGTCTAGGGTTCTTTTTTGTTTGAGCATAGCTAGCTAGAAATGTGTAAGAGAAAGTGAAAGGAGTGTTTGTCCCCTCTTGATCCTTGCAGTTTTTTCAGTCTTTCTCCCTTAAATAGAAAGACAGTACAGTTTTAAAATACCATTGTATTTTTTCTTTCAGTTTCATTTATGAATGCTACTTATTTGTAAATCCACTTTAATGTTTTGCTAACTACACTAAGTCTGAAGACTTCTTGACAGCTTATGGATAAACTGTCTTTTACGTTCCACTTCCCCACATTATAAAGGATGAATTAATGTGATGGTGTAATCATTAGTCTCTCCAGAGCGTATTTCAAACGCTATTTTAAGAATTCTTTAGGTAGGTCGTAAGAGTTTACAGACAGTTTTGAAGAACTGGTCTCTGTGCAAATCTCATCAACTTCCTTTCACGTGTTGTGTTCTTTAAAAAGAATGCACCAAACAACTACTAAAAAAACCAAAGTAAACAAGCCCTTAGCTGATTCTTACATTGAATTGCATGAATAGTTTGTTATTTTGCTGGCAGAAGGATTCAGTGTAGTTAATGCATTGATATCGTTTATTTATATATTTATATATAGTTTATTTAGCATAAAATACTGTTCATTTCAGTAAAGGCAGGGAGCAGAGTGTGGACTTGAGTTTGAGTACTAATAGTGGACATACTGCTTTATTCTTCATTTGCAGAGAAAAGGCTAAAGGAAGTGTCATGCAGTTGGTAATATGGGGATCTGTTAGTGGCTTTCTACTTGATTCCCTAGACATTTTTTCATGTGTAGAAGAACTTGTGCAGTTTCTAATGATACAGTTTTTGTTTATCTCTGGATTCCCCGATAGGCAACTGTTGTGAAGACATACATGTTCAATTAAAATTACTTACTCTAAAGGGTCTTTAAACTGAGCATTCTGCTTGGTGTACAGTTTCTGGGTGCATTTCTTCTAATCTATGGGAGGAAGAAAGGAGTAGGTGGCTATAGTAGTAAATAATCTTATGTGGTCAAACTCCATTTTTTTCAAACTTTTTTTACATCAGTGGTGCATAAGACTAAGTGATTAACAGTAATTGCTCTTCAAAAAGTACAATTAAATACCAGCAGCATACTCTAGAGTAATTCATATACATCTTGCTTTGAAAGATATCTTTGTGAGGATGGAATCCTGTTACTGGTTTTCAGCATACAGCAATATTTTTCACTTTTAGTACTGCATTGCCAGAACATTTTATTAAGAGATTGATCATAGTGAAGAAAACTGTCACAAAACGTGCAGGATAAAATTGTATCAGAAGAATTGTTTCAGAATGAGTCTGACCAGGTTTTCACTATAGAACAAATCTGCTGCTTTTGTCCTGTACTCTGTCCTGCTGGCAGGACAGGTAAATTTGTGTATTTCTCTACTTAAACCCAAGTTGACTGTACTAATGGTTGGTTTGTTTGTTTGTTTTTGTAATAGGTAACACTTAAAGGATTTAGTCCTTTGCTTCAGTTTGCATATACAGCAAAACTTGTTTTAAATAAAGACAATGTGTCTGAAGTTTGCAAATGTGCAGAATTTTTGGGTGTACGCAACATTGAAGAGTCCTGCTTTCAGTTTCTCAAATTCAGATTTTTGGACTTTAAATTGGATCAGCAGGAATGTCCTAGGAAGAAATGTTGCACACAGCATTGTCAGAAAGCAAACCCTAAAACTGGCAATGCAGATGATGGAGACCTAGAAATAAATGATGAAGTAGAAGCACTTCTAGAAAAGGAATATAGTCAAATTCCTGACACAAAGCCCTGTAAAGATGAAGAAAACGCTAAATCATCACCTGCTCTCCAAGATAATGCCAATCAAAACTGTGATCCTGGACATTTAGAAAGGGGTAGTACTTCCAGCTTATCTTCCCAATGCCCAAAGTATAGAAAATTCCAGAAGGCTTTTGGAAATGACAAAGTTCATACTTCAGAGTCCAATTCCAGTATTAAAGACGTTCAGGTACCACCATTTGCAGCTTCTCTTGAGAAGGAAATACCCGATAATGATGGCATACAAAAAGCTCAGGAGTGTGTGCCTATGCAGCTGGTCTCAAACTGTGAAGAGACTCAGGTAGAAATGGAAGAAGGGGAAGAAGGCATTCAGAAAAAAGAAGAGTCAAAGAGAGATTCTGTAACTCAGAGTGTGTCGTGTCCTGTGGAGAAAATGGATCTTGCTGCTTTCCCCCAAAACTCTGCTGCACCTCATGGACTCAATTCTGTGTCTATTTTACATAGTTGTGAGCAATATGGTAACTTGAATTTCAATAGTATGCAAAACAACACAGTCTTAGCTGAAAAAACTGTGTCAGGTACTGGAGGTGGAAATGACAAAACTGAAAGTCAAGGTAACCCATCTTCAAAGGTGGATTTGTGCATTAGGGAAGCCACTAACATCACCTCAGCTGGAGATCGAAGCAGTGTGGAGAGAGAGATAGCAGAACAGCTAGCACAGGGGTTCTGGAGTGATATTCACAGCACAGATGCCTGTCAAATACATTTACCACCTGCAGTTTCTAAAGAGTACTTGGAGCCAGTGTATTCGGGGAAAAAATCAGAGTGTCCGTGGCTGGGGATCAGGATCAGTGAAAGCCCTGAACCTTGCTCTCAGCGAACTTTTACAACACTGAATTCCGTCAACTGCCCCTTTATAAGCAACCTTAGTACTGAAGGATGCTCCAACACCTCTGAAATAAACAGTGGAGATTATGCTCAGGGACAGCAACAAGAACAGTGTCCCTATAACTATGTGATAAGTTTGGGAGAGGATTCGGAGACTGACACTGAGGGAGACAGTGAATCCTGTTCAGCAAGAGAGCAAGAATGTGAGGTAAGAACATGGTGATGTATCCCTTTGCTTCCTGGTCTCTTAAGGCCATCTTCAAAAATCTGATTCTGACTCTTATGTGTTTTGTTGTTTTGGGGTTTTTTTTCTGTGCCTGCTTGTTTTAAAAGTCTGGAACTGAAACTTTAAATAACCATTCAGAGGTTTATATGGAAGGTCACTGTTAATTCAGGGAGACTGAATTGAAGTATGAAAACATTTTTGGTCAGTTGTTGAAGTGTTAGATGCTTACATATTAGATCTTTTAAGATTTTTTTTCTGGACCAACTTTATCAGAAAAGGTTGTGAGTGTTAAATCAAGGCATGAAGGTTCTTAGACTTTTTTTTTTTTCATTTATCTACTTCAGTTAGCTTTAAGAAAACTCTAAACTCCCTGGAACTTTTGTTTAATAGAAACATACCAGTTTTCTTGGTTTTATTCTGAGCTGTGGGGTGAAGGTGGAAGAGAAATGATACTTCAGTTTTAATGTGAAGTGAAAATTAAGTTGTCAAGCTGGCTTCAGTAGCTGTGTATTTAAGACTGTTTAATGATATCACCTTCTCCAACACTAAGGTTATTTTTGTTTCTCCAACTGCAGTAATTATTTGACACTTCCTTTCTTTGTTACTGCTTTGGTAGTGGTTTAGGCAGATACCATACAAGTGTAGTCTAGTCCTAAAAGATTTTGTGATATACCTGGAACAATTTCCATCTCAGCTCTTAAAATCAGAGAATTGCAGTTGTAATCTGCATGATGGATCATTCAATGTTACGAAAATTCAGTTATTCGTAAAGCACTAGGGTTTTTTTTCTTTTCAAGATGCAGGGCCTTACTGAGACTGAACATAAGTGGAACCTGCCATCAATACAAAAAGCTGGAATGCCAAACAAAAGGCCAGAATTGGTTAAATAGATTCCTCACCTTTGTGACAGAGAAGTAGATGTTACCATTGCTGAGGACAGTACTCTGTTTTTTTTATTATTTTTTGACTGTTTGTCACCAGTAGTTGCCAATCAGAGAAAAGATTTCCCTGTGTTCTTTATAAACTAAATGGAGATCTTTAACCACAGCAAGGTAACATAGTCTGCTACTTACTATACTCAAATAGGATTAAATAAGGATTAAAATAAAGTGTCTTTAGTTGGATACTCAAAAAACATGGTGATTATTTTGCAAAGGTAAATGTTTTTCAGTATGTAGGGGTTTTAGCTTGAAATATAGATTTTTTTTTTTGTGTGTGAGGGAAAAATTAGGAGAAAACAAAGCAGGCACAAAACTTACAGACTATAAGAAGCTTACTAACAGACGTAAGAAGAGAAACAAGGACAAAAAACTGCTGTGGTGTGACACATCTCTTTCATGAAAACTCACAGCTTTGTTACACTGCAAGACATGGACCATTACATGGGGTTATTAATTTTTTAAGGATGAGTTATTTTGGCTTGAATGCAAAAGTTTTTTTCGCTCCCAGTCTTTAAAAAACCCCTCTTTCTCTCGGCTTTTAAAGAAACTGGCATAGGCACTTTTTCAACTTTCGCAAACCACACGTGAATTGTCCATCCCCCCATGTATTTTAAATGGATTAAAGAGACAGTTATGATATTACAGTCTTTACCACGGCATTGCAAGAAGTATTTTAAGCTGCACGTGGGAAGCGCGGCACCGCCCTCTGCTCTCTTCCGAAGCCATCTTTAAAGGCTTTGGAGCGTCATCCCACGTGATCAACTTTCTCTCTCTGCCTCTGAAGTTGCTGTTACCGTTCAGAGTCCACGGTGAGGAGAGCCCCCTGCTCTCCCTGTGCTGCTAACTGCACGGCAGTCGCTTCAGTTCAGCGTGAAGTAGGCTGGCTGTTGGCTGTAAGCTCCCGCCGGCTTCTTAAGAAAACTGCGTCGGACGGCTTCATAGCTCCCCCTCCCAGCGACCCAGGGTCCGTGCTGTGGCGTTGGGAGTAGGGGGGCAGGAGGGGCAGGGGCGCCTGGCCCAGCCCGGTAGGGCCCTGGGCTCTGAGGGCCATCCCCCCTCCATCCCATCCTGGCACCGAGCTGGAACGGAAAAACCTCCCTAAAAATCCCGGCTGTCCACGCGGTTTAAATATGTGAAATTGAGAGAAGCGTAATTGGTTTAACAGGCTGTCTGTCAATTCGGGTCAACCCACCACACAGTATTAACCAATACTTTGTGATCTCAAATGCTTCTGTAGCTCAGGTATACAACAGTAGCAAGAGCCTGGTCCTCTCTTTTCTCCAAAACTAAGAAATACAAGACAAATATTGTAACTTCTGTATTTTAAGGAATTGCCTGTTTCAGATTAACTTTTCCCACAGAAAAAAAAGCGTAGGTATAAAAATGTATGCAGGATGCAGTTTTAATAGCAGCTTTGGGAAAACTTTAGACTGTGTTAGTGAGTCTTGACACCTGTTTTGTGCCTCACCAAACTGTAGCTTATCTTCTTGGAGTGTATCACCTGAATATTTTCTGCACACACAAGTAGCTTTTGTCCTACTCTGAATATGCTTGTAAGGATCTAGTGTAAATATGCAAATACTCTGTTGCACCTGTGCTTGAACTCCTGTAGTTGAACCCCCTGGACTTTATCCCATCATCTGATAGCTATGTTAGTTTGCTCTTGTCTCTGAGATATAGGAAGAAGGATGGGTTGTATGGTAAAGAATGCTTAAAATGGAAACTTGACTTGTTGGTGTTTGTGTGTATCAGTTCCACCTTGGATTTACAACTGTATCTCACATTCTAGGTAAAGCTGCCATTTAATGCACAAAGGATTATCTCACTTTCCAGAAATGACTTCCAGTCATTTCTGAAAATGCATAAATTAACTCCTGAACAATTGGACTGTATTCATGATATCCGAAGACGAAGTAAAAATAGAATTGCAGCACAGCGATGTCGCAAGAGAAAACTTGACTGCATACAAAATCTTGAATCTGAAATTGAAAAACTGGTATGTATAAATATTCATTGCTGTTGTCATGTCTTTCTCTAAACATCTTGACTGGCTATCTGGCAGTAGTTTGAGAGTGAGGTGGTTAACTACTTTTTCCACTCAAGCTTAGAAAACTTTATCAGTATTGTATAACTTCTTGATCACAGTTCTAGATTTTTCTGAGCCTTGCTCTCTAAGTACACATACCCTTCCTTCGGTGGACTTGTTTCCATTCAAATAAAACATGCATCACAGCATAATTTTTGGTGAATGATGTTTCTGAAACCCATAAGCTTTGAATTGAATTGTACAGAATGATTCCCAGACTGTTATCGTACACTGTTTTCTGCCTCTTCCCCTTTCCTGCTTTGAGATTTTGTTCTTCAGCTCATGGTATTGCTCATGATCAAGTTTGCAGTTATGCAATTGTTAGTTGTGTAAGTACTGTTCTTGGAACGTGTCAACATGGGCTGGCAAACTGTTTCCTGAGTCTTGAGTGTTAAAAATGAGACCCTTGCAGAAAGGCGGAAGATACAGAAGAACTTGGGAAGTTGCTTGCCTTTTTAGCAGTTGCATCAAGATTGTAGCTGAGGATTTGATGCATCCAGATTTCTCTGCAGCCATCTGTTAATATATTTTCTCCTCCTTAAGAAGGCAATAAAAAGATAAATATGTAACTTAATAGAAATGTAGGTAATCTGAGGTTAGGATTATGCAAAAATAGCAACGGCAAGAAGACAATTGAGTGGCTTTTCAGAAAAACAAGTCTGTTTGACACTCTCATCTCACTTTCATAGTCAGTCATACCATGTGCATGAAATAGTTCAGTCGTTTAGGGCTACTACTACTCTTATTCTTGTTCGTGGAGCATTTTAGGCTTGGCGTACCTGAATTTGGTATCTGCATCAGCTGGAATATAGCAGTCATGTTGCATCTTTTTTGACTTCAAAGTGAAAAGGAAAATAAAATTAGAGCCAAGTGCCATGAACTGGAAACTTACTTTCCTGTGCTCATCATCTTTCACTGCATCTACTCCTACTTCTGCAATGAGGAGGTAGGCTTTGAAGGAGGGCTTGCACTGCCGTACAGCTCTGATGAGCTGACAGAGCAGGTTGTGCTCAATGAAGAAGGTGCTCTGTGAGGGAGGGTAATCAGGTGATTGTATTAATCTTCCTTACTGAAGAGAGAAGTTGCATTTCTGCCATTTCAGAACTTTTTGCCTGGTTTTGTCATCATGTTGTCATTTCTGTTATGTAACTCTGTCAATATTTTGCAATACTTGGGCAGGGAATTAAAGGTTGATCTGCAAGATTAGACATGTGGTTGTTTAAGACACTAATAATTATAACATAATATCCTTTCTTCTGTGGACCTGTGCTGGAACAGACTGAACGTCTGCTGTTTGACAGGTAACACTGTGCAAGGTCTAGATAATGAGTGTTGAGTCTTGAGAATTGTGAGGTGAGGTCTGAGTTATATGAATCATCTGCTAGGCACAAACATGTTCCAGTCGCTTTTTGTTTTTTTTAACTGTGCTGATAAGTTTCTTCAGAAATTCCTGAAAAGACCCTGTTTGGAGCTGTTGAGCATGTCTGACAGCCAGAGATCATCAAATTTGTGTAAGTTGTACACAAGTACAGAAACATTAAGATGTGTCTAGGCATGATTTCCAGGTGGGTGGAAGAGATGTCTGTGAAGGGCTGTGTGTGCTACATCCAGGTTGCTTCATGCATGATGGTTCCTGCCTTGTTCCTGTTACTCTGGGTCAATTGTGTCTCAGACCTGTAAGTTGTTGATCTTCTCGTGGTATTGTCTGTAATGTGGTTTTGACAGGGAATTGAATGGTGTAGCTATAGTTTGACAACTCTTGACAAGTACATAATACTCCGTACTACCTGTCAGGCGATACTTTCTGGTGGAATTCCTCATCCTGGTTTCCAGTATGTGCAGCGTGTTGTCTTGTTTTAGTTTCTATTTGGTGTTGCTTCAATTTTTTTCTCTCTCAGAAGATACTTGTGGTGTGTTTCTTGGAAAAGTCCTATATTTGGAACAGACTCACTCCTGCCTGACTAGAGGCTGGAAACTGACAGCTGACAAATAGCTTTGCTGACAAGGACCTTGGGGTCTGGGCAGAGAGCAGGCTGAGCATGGGTCAGCAACATGTCCAGGCTGAAAAGAAGGCCATCAGTGTCCTGGGCTGTGTTAACAGGAGCACAGCCAGTTGTTGGAGGGGCAGTGGTTGTTACCCTATTTTGGCACGTGTAACACTGACTCTTTTGCTGAGTTTTCACCCCTCCCAGTTCCAGGAGCACATTGATGGACAGGAGGAAGGTTGGATGAAGGCCACTGGGATGGCCAGGCCTGAAGTACTTCTTTGGCGACAGGCAGAAGAAATGGGGCTTCTACCTGGAAAAGGGATGGGGAAACCTAATGGTTACCTGCCCATATCTGTGGGGCAGTCCTTGAGGTTATACAGCCCTTGGTAGTGGAAGATCTTCAACTTCCTGGGGGGAGTACTTGACAGCAAGAGAACAAGAGACATTGTCATTACAAGGAGGGATTTCATCTGAATATAAGGAAACTTTTTCTTCCAGTGGGGACAGGCAGGCAATGGAGCAGTTCATCCAAAAAGGCTGTGCATGCCCTGTCTTTGAGGGGTTTGTGGCATGACTGAGCAAAGCCCTGAGCAGCCTGATCTTACCTGATTTTTGACTTTGTATTGAGCAGGTCAGACTACAGACCTTCTGAGGTACCTCCCCTCCCAAGTGATTCTGTAAAATTGGAAATAGTATGTTAAGTTCTACTTCTATTAAAGAAAACTATTGTTCAGTGCTGAATCTGTTATCTGAGAGAGTTACCTTTGATCATATCTCTTGATCTTCTGTACTGATAAAGTAATATTTTTACTGCCCATATAGCCTTTGCTTATTGACCTTTCAGGTGGATATGGGTGTTCGTGTTGGTCACTAATGTTCTGTATTTGAGAATACACAAGGGCTACTTAAGGAGATGTTGACTTGTTAGAAACAGCTCTTTCAGAGAACCTGTGTATATTCACATTCCTTGTACTTTCTCCTGTACAATGGGATGACTCTGCCTGAGCAGGGAGCTGGGACTGGATGACCCACTGTGGTCCCTTCCAACCTGACCCATCCTGTGATTTTCACTTTGAAACTTTTAAAATGAGGGTAACTTGTGAGGGGGAGCAGAATAGAGGACAACTGGTCTCAAGAAGCACTGCTTTGCTAAAGATTCTTTAGCTGAGGAGGAGGATGTGTCAGCGATCCAAGACAAATGTAATTGAGATCTTGTTATATATATTATAGCAGGGTGAGGTGTGTGAACTAAGTACATTCTTTACCAGAAGATTCAAAAGAGCTCTCAGTTTATTATGACCTCAAAACTAACTGACATTACTTTATAGTATTAGTATAATGCTGCTAAAATAAAACAATACTATTTAAATATATTAACCTGTCAACAACTTCAGAAGAGGGGTGAGGAATTTACACTGGAATAACTATTTCTGAATGTTCATGTGTGTTTTAAACAGCAGTCCAGATAATTTCTTCAGTCCATAATATACAGCTGAGTACTTCTACATACACAAAAGGTACTTAAAATGATTTTAGATTAGGTGATCTGCCTAACAGAATGGAAAAGATTATTCTGATAAGTATTGAAAAACACCTGGATAACAATGCAGGCATCAGTCACAGCCAGCACGGCTTCATGAGGGGAAAGTCCTGCTTGTCAAACCTGATTTCCTTGTATGACAGGGTAACCCACCCAGCTGATCTAGGAAAGCCAGTACATGTACTCCTCTTGGACTTCACCAAAGCTTTTGACAGGCTCTCCCAGGATCCTTCTGAACAAAATGTCCACAGCTGGATGAACACATCATGTGGAGGGAGAGCAACTGGCTCATGGGTCAGGAACAAATGACAACAGTGACAAGGGTGACATCAGGCTGGCACTGGTCCCTGGTGGGGTTCTGCAGGGCTCCATCCTTGGCCCTGCGCTCCTCACCATCTTCATTAACAACCTGGGCACAGGACTCAATGGAACACTCAGTAAGTTTGCCAATGACACTAAATTGGGAGGAGTTGTCAACTCCCTCGAGGGCAGAGAGGCCCTGCAGAGAGACCTGGACAAATTGGAGTCTTGGGCAATCACCAACCGTGTGAAGTTAAACAAGGGCAAGTGCCGGATCCTGCACTGGGATGGGGCAACCCTGGCTGTGTGTATGGACTGGGGAATGAGAGGCTGGAGAGCAGCTGTAGAAAGGGACCTGGGGGTCCTGGTCCATGGCCAGTTGAACATGAGTCAGCAGTGCCCTGGCAGCCAGGAGGGACCTCCATGTCCTGAGGGGCATCAGGCACAGCATCACCAGCCAGGCAAGGGAGGGGATTGTCCTGCTCTGCTCTGCACTGGGGCAGCCTCACCTTGAATATTGTGTGTGGTTTCAGACACCATGATTTAAAAATGACATTGAGCCATTGGAGAGCATCCAAAGAAGGGTCATGAGGATGGGGAAGGGTCTGGAGCGAGAAAGCCTTATGAGAGGTGACTGTAGGCATTTGGTCTGTTCAGCCTGGAGTAAAGGAAACTGAGGGGAGACCTCATTGAGGTCTTCAACATCCTCAGGAGGGGCAGGTGCCAATTTCTTCTCTCTGTGACCAGTGCCAGGACTTGAGGAAACAGCATAAAGCCGAGCCATGGGAGGTTTAGGTTGGATATTAGGAAAAGCCTCTTCCCCCAGAGAGTGGTTGTGAATAAGGTTTTTGAAATAAGGGGAATTGCGCCCAAAATCTTTTCCAGCCTTACACAAGTCTCTCAGCTGTTCAAATGACAATGGATCCCATCTAGGATTAGTCCCAGTTCTATCATAGCGAACTGGAGCTGCTCTGACTTCAATTCTGTTTGCAAGTTCCCATTCACCTCCTGCTACAGCCTTTTTCTTTATTGCTTCCCAGTGATCCTCAGTGGCTGAGAGATCACTGTCTCTGTCTGAGAAGCATGGAGGGTTACCCCGGTGCGAAACACGGCAGACCGCGCGGCTCCGGGACCGCGGCTCCGCGGGAGCCGGGCCGACTCCCGCCGGGCCGGCGGCGCCGGCATTCCCGGGCTCGGGGGCTTTGCAGCTGGCATGGGGGGGTGAGGCAAAGGCGGCGGCAGGCATTGGCTGACTCGGGGCAGGGCTGCCGGTGCAGGGGGCGTGGGTTTGAGCAGGATCCGCAGCTGGGACGGGGGCGGCCGGCGCAGAGACACGCGATCTCGGGGGATGGGGACAGAGCCGGGGGGGGGAGGGTTGGGACAGCCGGGACGCACGCGGCCGCGGGGCAGGGTGGGAGGGGGTCGGGGCAGGAGGGACCGATACGGGGACCTGCGTCGCCGCGGGGGTTGTGGTCGCAGCCGCGGGGGAGGGGGCCGACGCCGAGGCCCCCACCCCCGTGGGGGAAGGGGTCAGGACCGGAAGGGGAGGCTCGGTGGCCGGGGGCAGAGGCACCATGGTTTGTGGGGGAAGTGGGGCCGACGGAGGAACAGCGACCGAGGCAGGGGGCGGGGCTAGGGAGGGGACAGGACTTAACGGCAGCGCGGGGGAATTTAAGATGGACGAAAACATGCCTGAGGGTAACATGTGCGTTTCAGTATTTTTGCTTCTTTCTAGGGTGGATTCTACAGGGGCTTGGGGGGTGGGAACGAGGGTAGAGGGTTTCTCCGAGTAGGGTTGGTCAGGCCCGACCTGAAGACAGTCTAGGAGAGGCCCAGAAAGATGTGAAGGGGCTGATAGCTCCCTTGCACCCAGAGGTGATTCTGTCTTTCTGGGGTTCCCCAGGAGTCTAGGGGTGGGGGGACAAAGGGAGAGGGAAGGAAGAAAGGGGCACCATCACCAAAGAGACCTGAATTCCCTGGCCTTACTGTTTCAGTCTCTGTATTTTTAACAGATTGATAAATAGCAAGTAACAAAGGGAAAAACTGGACAACAGAAGTGTCTCCCGTTTTTCTGAGAAGCATGAGCTTCTCCCCAACCTTATCCCAGGAATTTAGAGACTGAACAGAAGCTATAGACACACCCAGAAAATGTTTAAACAACCACCGGACAAAACTTTTCAGGTTTCTCTTATAAAAAGGGGATTTTCCCATCTTAAGATAAAACTTAATTAGGGTATAGACCTCCTTATGAGAATTAAGGGAGATAGATTGCTTTCCACCCATGAGTTCCCAACAAGCTCTTCCCAGCACAGAGAGGAAAAAAAAATAAAAGAATATAAAAGGGGACCCAAACGAAGTAATACTCAATCCAATACTCTGCGGGTCAAATAAAACTCAAAGTGCTGGTCCTCTGGCGTCTGGCTGGCCCTCCTACCTCTGAGGGTTCCCAGCCACCCTTCAAAGCAAACTTAATAAAATTTCAATCTGCTAGTCTGGGAGCAGCAGCTCCGAAGACGGCTCCTCCTCGGCCAAAGCCTGAGGGACGTTCACAGGAACTCTTTAGCAGAGTCCTGTTCAGACAGTCACTTAAAAAATTTAAAAGGTTGTGGGGGTTATAGGGCGGTCAGAGGTAGCTGCTATGTACCCCAAATTGTCTCTAGAGAGGGACAATTCAGGTGCGGACTAGGCCACTAGCAGACCATCCTTTCTGCCCTGCGCTGCTAAGGCGCTGATGGCATGCACCCCACACCTAAGCCAGATAGCTCAAATATTACCAGAGACAAGGAGCCAAGGAGTGCCCTCCGCTAGCCCGTATTCCACGAACAGCTTTAATCATCTGAAGAGGTGAACCGGCGAAGAGAACGACCGCGAGGTCTCTATCCCTTACATAGTCTCATCTGAGGGCATGGGGGCGGTACAGAGGCGGGGCCGGGGAAGGGAGCCAATGAGCAGGGGGAAGGGGCAGGGCAGGGGACAGGTAAGGGAGCAGCCACAAAGGCTGCTGGGAGTAGTAGTTTTCCTTATACAGAGTCTGGGGGGGGAAGGTTACATTCCAGCCGCAAGGACTTGTGGGAGAGGCTTTTCCTTTCCGGAGATAAAAGGTATTTTTCAAATGCCTGAGTTTTTCCACCAGCTGGCCTCAGTGACCCCAACATGGTTGGACACTGGAACAGGCTCCCCAGAGCAGTGGTCACAGCACCAAGCCTGACAGAGCTCAAGAAGCCTTTGGACAACGTTCTCAGGCACAGGGTGTGACTCTTGAGGTGTCCTGTGCAGGCCCAGGAGTTGGACTCAGTGACCCTGATGAGTCCTTTCTGGTGTGGCGTTTCGTGATTAACAGCTGCTCCCAGTATGCTGACAAGTAGAAATTTATTTGCAAGGTCCTCTTTCTACTAATTTTAGACAAAAAGAACTGGCAACAACTGCTCTTCCTGCCAAATGCTGCCTAAACGTAATCAGTTCTTCCAAAAAGAAGTTGTAGAGGTTGCATGTACGTATGAGGTTTCTCTGCAAAAGGGGATGTGAGGAGAAGTGAAAATAAAACTTTCCAGGGGTGAATTGACATAACAGTAGTTGTAACACATAGTCCCTGTGATTGAAATTTGAAAACTTTTTAAAGCTTTGTGTGTCTTCAAAACTGTATCTTCTTTTAATTAATTAATTACAGAATTTAAAATTTATGTGTTGCGACATGTTTGGGTTCTTTGTCCTTTTCATTCAGTTTCTTCTTGTTCCCTGTCCTTCTTTGCCATTTCCTCATTTTTCTTTATTCAAAAAGTTGCTTGTTTCCGTGATTAGACTTCTCAGTTATCAGTGTCTTTTCATCTTCAGCCAGTTGTATCAGAGGCCTCAGAAAAATTCACAACATTGAAGCAAAAAAAAAAAAAGCTTGATTTAATAAAGGCTATTTTTTTCTACGTGATGTTTATTAGTGAGTTGCCATCCTGTTTGTTGCCATGTGCTTAGACAATCCTGCTACATTGTCTCTAGGTTGTCAGTTCTTCAGCACATCTTTCTTTACCTTTCTTAAATTTTCTCTCTAATTTAGAAACTATACTTAACTCCATTGTTTGTCCTACAGTGGACTTGGCACTTCTTGCGAATGGAAGTTATTTTCACCTAGCGGAATAGTATCAATAATTAAAATGTGATGTTTGATTTTCAGCATTTCAATTTTAAAATACAGATCTCTATGAAAACTGCTTAATGTTTTGTTGACTCATTGGTAATGGTTTAAGTGTGTTACCCTGTGGAACTAGTGTTTCAGGAATATTTACAGTAAGTGCAACTATGTTTCATTTGTTCAATAGCTACAAATTACTCCTTTGCCAGCGTGAGTTTGGAAAAAGCTGTGTATCTGAAAAACCATATCAAATAGCTGAGTTGATGATGCTTCCAGAGAGGTTAGGATTGGCCTTTTGATATGTTTGATTGTGTTGCTGTGTACTTTCTCAATGCCAAATTACTTCTGTTTCAGCAGACCAGAGTATTTAAAGTCCTGTTTTAGCTTTGATAGGAGCTTAAACCATAGTTTTCATGTTAAAATGTAGACTAAAATACTGGTTTTCTTTTTGCAGCAAAATGAGAAGGAAAACTTGCTGAAGGAAAGAAACCACATTTTATCAACTCTGGGTGAGACAAAGCAGAATCTGACTGGACTTTGCCAGCAGGTGTGTAAGGAAGCAGCCTTGAGTCAAGAGCAAATACAAATACTTGCAAAATATTCTTCTTCAGATTGTCCACTCTCATTTTTGTTCCCGAAAAGAGAACAAACAGCTGTGTCTGATAGTGAGCTTGTGGTACCAGCATCTGTAGAATCAGCAAATGGTCTTTCAGGTGTAACACCTACAGCTGAGCAGAGTTCCTGTTATCAGTGTGTCAAAAGCGTGTGTGAGGCCACATATGATCAAGTGCAAGAATTGCATCCTGTTTCTGCCAGAACATTGGAGCAAACATCACTCGTGGAGCAGTGTGGACAGAGCAGTGGCATCACAGACTTCTGCCAGCAAATGACTGACAAATGCACTACAGATGAGTGAATCTCTCCTTCCCGTTGCCAGCCTCTCAACATTGCAACTAGAAGTGGGATTGAGCATTATTGGAAAGTAACTTACTAAGTGAGAGAAAAGATAGAAGTTTAATCTTTTGAAATGGCATTGACAATTACATGGTCACCATTATTACTTGGCAAGCTTTGGGTTTGCTCTGTGTGGTTCCAGAACATAATTTGTATGTATCAGCCGTGGAGCTTTTTCTGTGTGGTGATGCCAAAGAGGGTTCTGGAAAGCTGTTGGAAAGTATAAACTCCATGCACAGGTGCTTATTTGTGAGGAAGTTTTGTTCATGTATAGAGCAGCCTGTACTGTGATTTATGCCACAGTACTTAATGCCACTCTGCATTTTAAGGAAAGCCTCCTGACAGTTGTTTCTGCATAATGACTTCTATACCTGGAATTCTTCTAAGACTTCTTTTTTCCTGGTAGACAAACCTTAAGAAGCAAATATAGCTCTGTAAATGTTCATTTTATAGATGGGCTAAATAACATGACAGGATGAGGAGATTCTGGCAAGTGGACTCTGGAATAGCTCCTTGCTTCCTGCTGTTCCCCTCCCTGTCCCAGAGAAGACTTTTACTGAATTAAAGTAGTAGGCTACTACTACTAGTAGTAGAATTGATTAGTAGTATGCTTTTATTGAATAAGGGCTTTTGTCTTGTCTCTCTAGTACAGAATTAAAAGAACTGGAGCAGCAGAGGTGCTGCCACATACTGCTCTCTTCTCTAAATTTAGTGGGAGGAATAACAATGTACTGTGGAAGGCAGACATCTGAAACTGGTGCAGTTCTTGGATGAGTGTGCATTGGATCCTCTGGTATCTGAATCCCATGGGCTTATTAAAACTCACTGCTGTATTGTGACTTACTATCTTAGCACCTTCAAGCTTGCTGCTTGTTTGTGGCAAGTTGGAATCAAAGTATTGTGAAAGTCTAAGGACAGACTTTTTTTTTTTTTTTTTAAGGTATTCAGGCGCCACTTTTTTTTCTTTCAGTGCCTAACTGCCTAAAGTAAGTTACAAGTATATTTGTTCTCTGATGACTGGGACCAGTAAAGTTCTATTTCAGAATCTTAGTCTTCGGGATACTTTATGGCTAAACCTGTAGTACATTTTCAATGGCTTGTGCTATTAGCATAGATACATAAAAAGTTTATTGAAGAAATGAGCTGAAGATATTTCCTTTATTACTTTGCGAAGGAAAAATTCAGCTACTGAAAATAATCCCCATTTTCTAGATTTTTACATAGCAGTGGATGCATATTGTATACCAATGATGCTTTGTTACTTAGATGTTATTCTCACACCAGAACTAAGTATTGAACCTCACCACAGAAAACTTTGAGTTTGCTGGTTTACAAAACATGAAGAATCTTGTACAAGCCAGTGGAATTCTTCATTTCCTACCTCAGAATGTATATTAACTTTTTGTGTCTTTGTGTGCATGTACAGTAGGCAGCAACTAAGCAAAGACCCTTGTAAATATCGCTTTGCAGTTTTATCTTGCAGTGAGACAAAACTTGTTCTTGGCAAGGCTCTTTTTTTTTTTCCTCTCCCCACCATCCATAGGTAACATAGCATTAATAAATACAGTAAGCCACATATTTAAAACTAAAATTTAAAAATTGACAGATTTCAACAGGACTTTTCATAACCAGCATGTAATAAAAATGACTACACTACCTCACCTATGGGATTGAAAGTTGATTCAAATCTCTAGTGAATCCTTGGATTTTCATCATATATCATTACTTTTTTAAGGGAAAAAATATGCTGATGGAGCATAGCTTGTATAAATCACAATGCTTGCAGTAATTGAAATTCAGAAATAAATACTACATAGCAGACATCATGATAATTGAATTGAAATTCTTTTAAATTACTATCACTGAGATATGTTGATCCTGTATAGGTGTTACTTCATGAAGCTCTCTGGGCTTTTTCTCCAGTTTCTGTAGATTCCTGGTTAATTTAATCCTGTCTCTCTCCCAGGCTGCCACCCTGGGCAGCATTTTGCTCTTATGTCTCCATTTTATTTAAAAAGCAAACCAAGAAGAAACAATCAAAAACAAAATTGAAAGCCCCAAACCTCTACTGTTCATAACTACTATCACTTTTAAAGCTGGTGATATTCTGAAATGACGTGGACAATGGCATTAAAGCACTGTCCTAATAGTGCACATACTTGGAAATGGAATTCCTTGTTATAATGTGTGGAGCATCTTTGTAGGGAATGGCTGGCTGGGAGCTTATCCAGTGGCCCAAAGCCCTGACACACTTGGCTGCAGATGTTGGAAAACAAGGTCAATGATGACCAAGTGTGAGGCTGGAATATCCCTAGAGTTGTGCTCCACTGCTGCAGTCTGGGCATCAGCCACAACCTGAATTCCACATAGCTGATGGTGGAGGGATTCCAGGGTGGGAATCATGGCAGTTATTGACCTATGATAAAAGTAACATCATGTTTTTAAACCTGATATGAACTTGATGAAGTTTGAGGGTAGGTTTTTGCCTGACCAGCTGCATCTAAATAATTTTTAAAATATTTATTTAATACCATAGACCTACAAGTTGCATGTTGACTTCTGTAGCCTATATCATCAACTTGCAAATGTTACAAATGAATGACAATTTTATGATACAGAATTCTCAGGAAAATGTTTTTGGAGTTTGGTTTTATTTTTTTTCTTCCAGTAAAGAAATACTCGATTTTGAAATTGTAAAATACTTTGTTAAAGCATGTTTTAAAATACTTTGGACAGACTGTCTTAAAGCCATAAGGGTATGATGGCATACAGATTGTAAAATAAACAGATAATTACAACAGTTGATTTTGTATTTTTCATAATTCAGTATTTTCTAAGACTACAATAAAAACCACTATCCTTTCTACAAAGGCTTTTCTATTTTGTATAAGTCTTCTGCTGTGAAAGTCTCTACTGGTGCATTATTCATTTCTGTATTACTGCTCAAACAGTTCTGAAAACAGTAGCAAAGTGGTCTCTATATAGTTTATAAGTTTAATAGGCCCAAACCACTAGCTTAGCATTCTTCAGACAAAGCTGCAATCTCCTAATAATCCAGAGAGATAATTGTACCAAAGTTGGGTATCTGCTAAACTACTCATGATATTTCCTCAGTAGTGTGGATTTTGTTCTATTTATTTTCTTTTTTAATTGCATATTCTTAAATACATTAATATTCTTCTCAACCTACTGAAGATTAAATTTGCCATGTGAAAGACCTGCTGTTTCATACAAATGGCAGAGTCAAGATAGTCAGAATTTAAAATAAAAACCCTAAAAATGGTTAACATGAGTGAGAATAATATTGCAATACAAGTAAGTCGAGTATATTTTGTTAACTTGAGAAATAACATTTAAGTCTTTCTTGATACATTATATGATAATAGTCTAGTAAGAATTCAGTATGATACTTTAACAAGGTTTCCTAATGTTTTACAATCTACTATTTCATATTTACTGTGAAAGAGGAGGAGATGGATCAGAGAGACTTGGGAAGAAACAAGACACTCAGTAGTCAAATAGCACCCCAGAATGTGTATATATTCAACTTCATGAACTTGCTGAAGGCCATAAGTCTCAAGTTTTCAGGTGAACTGGCATGATTTTGTTTAGAAGTATTTGGTGATGAGAGATACTCAAAAATTCTAAGTCCTATTGCAATTTTATTTCACAGCCCAGTGGTAATAAATCAGAAGTTACATTTCATGTCAGCCTGGCAACATTTGGGACTTTTTCAGGTAATGATCTATAAGACCATTATAAGATCATTACCTGAAATAAGAAAGATTTTGAGTGAACAACCTATTGGTTCTGAGTTTTCAACCTTCAAATCTGAATAGGACCCAAAATTGAGGCTGTACAGGAGGCCCCATGAGAACAAATGGGTACTGGCTTTTAGCTCTCCTGAGCAGCCTATTGAATTCAACCAACACTGGGGCTATGTACTTTCCTTCACAAGGAAAGATACTACCATTCCCTTTTTGGAGGGCATATCCAAAATTTAAATTCAATCTTCAAAACTAAATAGGGCACAGGATTACTCCCACAAAAAAGTCCCAGGAAAGAAAGGTTTTGTTGCTGTTTACCTCACCTGGGCAGCCTACCATCTATACAAAAAACACTAGGGCAAGGTGCTCTCCTTTCCTAGGAAGGCTGTTTCACCCCGTTTCTCTCTCCCTCCTACAAATTTGGATACCGCTGCTCAATTAAATACATCCAGGGAATGATCCCACACAAGAGGTTCCAGGACAGAAAGCGGTTGCTGGCCTTTACCTCTGTGAGGAAGCCTCTCATCCGCTGCTGCCACACTGGGACACGGTGCTTTCCTTCCCAGGTAAAAGCACTGTCATCTCTTTCCAGGAGCTTACAGCCAAAATTTGCCTATGACTCCAATATTGAATTTGTCCTAGGACTGATCTAAGAGAGAAAGGGGCCAGGACAGAAAGGTCTTTACCTCCACTGGGTAGACAACCATCTGCAGGGTGAGCTTGTTTATATTTCCAAGGAAAGGTAATGTGATTCACATTCAGGGCACTAGTTCTGACAAATGGATCCAAGCTGCAAAGGCAAGAAAAATATTGCTGGTCTTTACCTCTCCTGGCTAAGTTATTGTCTCCTACTGAAACACATGGTCTCTGTGCATTCCTTCCCATGTAAAAGAACTGTTGTCCTCTTTCAGGATACCTCCTGCAATTTTGAGTACATCCATGGGTTGCTTGCACAAAAAACGTTTTAGGACAGAAGGTCCTTGTTGGCCTTTACCTCCCCTTGGAAGCTTGTGGTCTGCACCAGCGACACTGGCACTATGTTCTTTATTTCCAAAGGAATGGTACTGTCACTTCCTGGACCCCACTTTGGAAACTTCAGGCTAAGCTCAAAAATTGAGTATGTCCAAGGATTGCTCCAACACAACAGGTGCCAGGCTAGAAAGCTGTTGCTGGCCTTCACCTCCAGTGGGCAGCCTATGATCGGCACTTAAAAACACTGGCTCTCCAGGTTTTCCTTCCCATGGAACAGCAGGTTTACCAGCCTTAAGAGGAAGGTGAATGCTGCTAGAGCGTGATGTGAATTAAGGGTTGCAAATGGAATCTGACGGCTAGACAAACTTTTCTGTCCTGGCACATTGCTTTTTGCCAGTACTGACAATTTCAGCTTGGGATCTGCACACTGCGTTGCTTATGGAGAATCAGAACACAGTTACCTCTTTTGCAACTACACTGCCGCCATCGTGTGGAGCTGAGCAACCGTGACAGGGGGAAGGTAAAAGACACCACGAGCTTTTTCCTGTGGCACTGTTAGTGTGGGGAGCAGTTAGTAAACAGTTTGGGATCTTGGCTCTGTAAGAGGGAAAGAATGGGAAGGTACATAGAGAAGGAAACTGAATAGCACCAGGGTGTGCACAGGCTGCAAGTGGAAGGTGATGCCCAGCCCTGTCTTTTTGTTCTAGGACCTTATTTGGGGGGATTTTGGAGATTTCAAATTGGCAGGTGGACTCACGAGACTGTAGGAGTATGTGACCCTGCATATAGCTGGCAAAAGCTGTGCATAGCCCCAGTGTTTGTGGTGCACTGACAGGCAGTGAGGAGAAGGGGCAGTCCAGCAATTGCTTCTTTGCTGGTACATTTTTCTGTGTGAGCTGTAGCTGTTTAATTTCCTGTGTCCACAGCAGCTATCCCAAAAGCCCAATGATGTCCTTTTGGGTCCTTGAAATACCCTCTCCTGAGGTAATCTATGCCCAGGATGTCCAGGGCCTCTGGGCCAGTCATAATGGGGTGATTCTGTCATTTGTTCCCAGTCAGGCTCTCTTCAGCTTCCAGCACAGTCATTTTTGGGATCCCCCTGTCACCCCAGAAATACAGATGGATTCTGCCCCTACATATCTTGATGACATCAGGGTACATTGTGCACCAGTGTCAATTAAAGCCTTGTATCTGTGCCAGGCCATCGGATCCACACAGTCCAATTGACCCGATTGTCCCTTTCCTCCACCTGGCAGGAGACAGGGCCCGTTTAGTTCTGGTCATGGTACTCACTGCTCACTTCTTGTAAACATGAACTGGAAGTCCCTTCAAGAGGATCGGAAGTAACGTCAGTCCTCCTATTCTGTCTGAGGACTTGCCCACAGGAAACCGGAAAGGCATTTATCCTTGAGGCATTTCCTGCGGTGGTTGTTCTTCCCACCAGCTCACATGCCTGTGCTGCCAGGTCAGAGGTGGGTTTTCCATCCCACTTCTTCATGTCCTCTCCATAGTCATGCAGGTAAAACCACAGGTTACTTGTGATGTGCACCCTCTCTCTCAAGCAGGAGGTTCCTCTGCTCCCAATAGCAGAGACTCTACTGGTGGGGTGTGGGACACCTTTTAATTGCTGGTAGTCCTCTTTAAATCACTGCAGGTCCTTGGACAGTCTTTCCACAGACAAGACACAGGCCCAGGGGGGAGGGGGGTGGAAAAAGTACTTCATATAGCTGAAGTTTGATAACTATTCTTTGTTCTTCTTTGCATGACATCACTGCCAGTGACTTGGCGTATGACACTGGCATGCTCCATAGGAACTTCTGCCACACAGTTCGTGTACACTGTACTTCACCTGGCTTTACAGGGGACTGCTCATTATTCAAATCCATATAGATTATCTCCAGCACAGTTCATTCTCTCCAAGATACTGGGTACCTTGCTCCATGGTGTTCCACTTGTCTCAGTGCACTACTTGATCATCCTTGAGAGAATGCCTTTTCCTCATGCTTGACAGGAGTCGCCTCCAGAGCCTGAGAGTTTCTGTCCTCTTCCCAATCCCCTTGTCAATGGTCACATTCCAGGACAGGGAACCCAGCTGCTTGGCTTCACTACCATCCCGTTCCATATCGAAGGCTGGGATATCCCAGCACTGGAGCAGCCAGCTCACCAGGGGCTCACCTAACTGGCGGCTGAAACCTTTTCACACATCTTACAGCTCAGCCGGGAACATGGATCAGGTGATTTTCTCCGGCCCTGCCTCCTCCTCCTGTTCTGAGGGCGCTGCTTTGTCATCGCTCACTAACTGAACTGATCTTGTCTTGGATTCCTTCTTCTGTGCAGGGGTGACTGCTCCTAGCACGGGTTATTCACCGGATTCAGCTGCAGGTGGTGTGGCCACGGTGCCTGTTGCTCTGTTGCCTCCTCCTCCCTGAGGGTGATCTCTACTGACCACCAGTGTCCAATAAAGAGTAGCCAGGGCCCAACACACTGCAGTAAGCTGCTCATCTCTGGAGTTGCCATAGCATCCTCCTTGCAAATATTCTGTCACTTTATCCGAGTCCTGGAGTTGTTCAGGGGTGAACTCCCAAACCACTGGAGCAGAGAATTTCTCCAAAAATTAGCCAATTTTCTTGCACATTCCATGCCACTCATGACCATTCCCCCTCAGGACAGGTCTCTGAAAGGCCTTCTTGGAAATCTCTGTTCTGCCTCCAAACATGACTCTAAACATAGTGTGGCATGCACTGAGACATAGCAGACATAGCAACAAGAACACACTTTCCTTAACACCCAAAGGGAATTCAAAATTCTCAAAAGCCGCTGTAACAGGCCTGAAGGGGGAAAAGGGGGGGGAAAGGGGGGAAAATCATCCTTCCCCTGTGCCCCCCACAGACTGGGTACGAGTATTAATGGACTCCCAAATGTAGTGCTGAAGTAAGGGCAGCAGGAGAGCAGCACTGAATACACGTCCCAAAGTACCCTCATTGCCCTTGATGTTATCATGTCATAAACTCACATCCCACAGCAACAGAGAAACGCTGATCCTTGTCCCTGCTCTGTAAAAGTCACCCCGAGGAGCACATACAGGAATATATCCAGGGTTAGGTACCATACCCATGTGAATGGACCAAGCAACATTGTGACCAGTGCCTGTGGACCTAATACAGCAAATGCTGAGATCACGTTTGTTTCCAACCCATTCTTTTGTGGGTTGTGCCCTCATTGTGCCTCACACACTGGGAGCCAAGTAAGGCTGTCTTGGTTTAGGAATTGGTAAGGAATTGGTAATTAGTACCTTGGTTTAGGTAGATTTACTGCTCCCACTGAAACCACTCCGACCTATGAGCCACTTGCTCACTTCTCCCCCTTCCTCTTCCTCCCCAAGGCAGGAGAACTGAGGGCATAAAAGGTAAAGACCATGGGTTGAGATAGGAACAATTTACTGGAAAACAGCAATGAGAGAAAAAATGTAACAGTCACAGCAATAGTATCAATAACAAAGAGAACTGTGACTGCTCCCTCAGCTCCAGGTGACACTTACCTGTCACTCCCAGCCCTTGTCCAACATCCCTCTCCAGCTCACAGGCTCCCTTCAGGTCCTCTTCAAGATACTGAAATCAGTAACATATTTAGCACAGAAAGATCAAATCTGTCACTATTAAATCATGCAACTACAACAGTATTTCAAATATCTAAACTATGATTTACGTAAGTATATGAATTCCAGTGTTTATCCTATTGTGTTCACTCCAGAAATCCAGCTTTGAAAGATGATTTCTAACATATTGGAATAGTCAACCAGAGCCAGCATCCACATAATTTCCTTCACTCCCTTCCTAAAGGAACAAAGTTTACCAAGTTGCACTGCAACAACTCCTTGACAGATTAGTTTATTGAAGCAATTTTTAAAAGCAGGTATTTCCGAGTGTGCTCCATCAATCCCAGCTGTTCAAAAAAACAACTATCCAGTGTCCCAAGGAAGCGTGCATGTTACAAATGGTATGTTTTTAATATAGTCATTTATACCACATGACAGAAGCATAAATATTATTCAGTATGCAAATTAATTGCTACAGTTCCCCTAAAAAAAGTTGGGCACACGTGGAGAACAGCTCTTAACCCAAGGCTATGACAGCTGTCCACCTGCCTTGGACCCCAAGATCAAGTCACTAGTGTTCTGATGTATATCACCAGATTTTGGAAGTGGTTTTTCACTTACATTTAAAATAAATGCCTTGGGTTTTTTAGGACTATACTTAGTTGATATTTAGTGGGAAGTGTAACATTTGAATATTTACTACAATATAAATACTTCAAAGTTTTTTTTCACCTTCATTTTGCTCCAAATCTTTAGCCACACTAACCTGAAGAAATAGGTTCCATGAGTGACATCACAAAACAAAACCAAAAAAACAAAGCAAACAAAAAAACCAAACCCAACCCCCCCCAACCCTGACACAACTTAAGCAACTTAGAAAAGGAAGGAGGGTCCAGAATTCAGAGGTAAACCATTACTCCTACAAAATGAAAGGTGTTTGGAGCTTAGGAAGTGCCACCATCTACACATGCACAATAACCACAAATTCTCAGTGTTTGCCTGTATATAAAAAAAAATGCGGCATTGATCCAGATCTTCCTTTGCAAATCTCTTTTTAGCTACTCCACATGGAGTGCAGCACAGCTGCTTCTTAAAGGTCAGGATCCACTTCAGTGTGTCCCTACTCTTCAACTTATGGGACTTTTCACATATTTTAATGTTTTACCAGCCCTTTTGACCAATAATACGATCGTTTTATTGTCAAAATACGTCTTTTTTAGCAAATGAAAAGCTCATTGAGACAGTACATCATCTCTATATCCAGTGTGAAAGCAACATGGTGGTATAAATATATGCATACATTGTATTACACAGAATATATTATACACATTCCAGTTAACATGGAACAATTAACAGGAGCAGATGACCACTGATCATGGGCACAGAGTATTTTTGTAAACAAGATTTTGAGAAACATGAGGGAAAATCTGGTTTCTGGAAAGATGACAACCTTGGGATTCCATTTTTGTTTTCAATTAAGTCAATGATTTTTATTTTTAAGGATGCTGTATATAAGAATGCACTTTGTATTAAAACAAAGATCAATACTTTACAGTTTAAGAAACTTTACATATGTACATAAATTACACATCAGGAATGGTTTTAAAGCTCAAAATGAGTTGTTGGAAAAGTCTATTTTCCTTCTATTAGAATCTTGAACTCTTTTACATTGTGATCATTTGCAACAGTAATGGCATGATCCAGGGCTCGGATACTTGCTAGAAGCTTTATGATCTGCTTGATGTGCTCCCTAAAAAAGAGGCAGGAGAAGTCAATACAGAAACAGAACAATAAATTAAATCGATTAATTTTCCAACAGAAGACTACATTATGGAGCCATATATTTCATATTCCTGCTGCAGATTTATTATATTTGCTTAATGAGGGTAATGGCAACAGATTTGTTAAATGATGGGAAAAAGCAAAACGACAGAAGATAGAAATCAAATTAGAACCTGTTATGAAAACAAGGATAATTGGATGTTTCTCTTCCAATAAAAATTTTTACCAAGTTATCATTTCATCTGGTAAAGCAAGTTCTTTCAAATTTAGAAACACACCACCAAAAGAGGACAGTTCAAAAACTTAAATCCCAAACTGTTACACTGAAACACAGGACTGTACCAAGACTGGAAGACTGTTCATTCCTGTGCTGTTGCTGTTCCCATAGCATGTCAGTTACTTGGCCAGCAGTAACATGTCTAATGCAAACTTTTAATTAAGCTGATCATTGGATTCAAGTAAAATGACTCTGGGATCTCAGGAAAACAGGTTCATCTAGTTGGTTGTGTAAATAGTCAGAACTTTTGAACTGTATACAAAAGACAGTTTGCAATTTAGAAGCCACTATGCAGGAATCAGCAACTGAGTCACAAGGTGAAACAGTCCAAACATGGTAGCTACAAAATTTGGCAGAATCATAGAATGCTTTGGGTTGGGAGGTACCTTCAAGCTTATCTCATTCCAACCCCCTGCCATGGACAGGGACACTTTCCAGCAGACCAGGTTGCTCAGAGCTCCATCCAACCTGGCCCTGAGCATTTCTAGGGATGGGAAGCTTCTCTGGGCAACCTGTGCCAGGACCTCACCACCTTCACAGCCAAGAATTCCATCCCAGTATCTGATCTAAATATCTCCTCTTCCAGGTTTAAAGCCACCCTCCCTTGTCCTGACAGTATCTGTTCATATAAAAAGTCCTTCTCCCTGCTTTTTATAAACCCCCTTAAGAATCCAGGACACTAAGGAGTAGTGCAAAATATCAGTGTTTCAGTATTTCCAGCAGTTGCTGTTTTCAGACACCTTAAAAATATCCCCATCTACCACAACGTAACATTTCTAACATGTGAATTACAAGATGTTTCCAAAGACACACAGCAGGATGGAGAGAATTACCCATGTTTGCATGCATTGGCAAAATAAAACAAATCACAAGAACTGCAACTGCTTTAACTCAAGTTACCTTGCATTTCTCTTCTCTACATCAGAGCAACCAATGCTGTTTCTGTAAATTGTATCAGCCAGGTGAACAAGGTATCTACAGAAGTTTTCTAGCTGAGAAATAGTCTTGTCTCCTGTTAGATTAGTGAACCACTGTTTAGGGAAGCAAGCAATTACCTAGGAAAAACAAGAAAAAGGAAGTTAAACACAACGTAACAAAATTTTTAAAAGCTATGTAACATGACTTGTGAAGTCTGCCTAGTCAGACTGCAGTGCCAAGGCCGAACTGAGTGAAAAAATGAGAAAACTACAAAAAAACCCACACCAAAATCCAAGCAATAAAGCACTGAAACCCACAGTATACCTAATCCATCTACAGGCATGAGCCAGAGAAGGTTCTTTCTTCAGTCTGTATACTAAAAAAAAAAAAAAATCTATTTTTCACTGACAGTACAACTTTTGAGGTATCAAAGCCAAGTTTTCATAGGCAACACCAAGTTTTAACTATATTTTCCTTCTGGCTGAAATCCATTACTTTAAACATTGTTTGATTTTACTTACACTTTGAGCTTTCTTAATGCTGTCCTCTCCATACTCTGAGTTTTGAAAAGCCATAAGAATATATCTATTTAGCAACCCATCTATGGACAGCTCCTGGAGAGTTTTGTTTGACAGGATTCCATACCACTGGAGAAAGTTTCCCAATAACTGAAAATACAACACGGGGAAAATAACTGTTCCAAAATGTACTGAAAACAGAGTTGATCAAACACATCAAACATTTTAAAATATTTACTACTTTAAAATACTTTGCAAACCTATTCAGAATACAGCCTCTCTTGCTGCTGCAATTTAAACAGAAAATTCCAGAGAAGACTTCTGTTTGTGTGATCATGGAGAGCAGTTGTTCAATCAACATCAGCCTCTACTTTTCTGTTTAGCTGGGAGTTAATTTTCTTCATAGTCTTTTATTGGAAATAAACTACGATAGCCATAGCTTTGAGCTCCCCCATTCCCCAAAGTAGTATATTTTATTCTGACAAGCACAAGGACATAAAAAACCTGGGGCGAGTAAGCTAAGTGACTCCATAACATTCAAGTTGAAATGATGGTGTTTCCACTTGACAACCTTTTCATCTACAAAACCAACTAGGTTGGAAAAGACCTGTGACATCAAGCCTACTCTTTGACAAAACACCACCTTGCCAACTAGACCAGAATATGGAATGCCATGTCCATCTTTTCTTAAATCCTTCCAGGGATGTGACTCCACCACCTCGCTAGGCAGTCCATTCCCATGGTGCATTATCCTTTCTGTGAAAAAATTCTTCCTGATGTCCATCCCAAAGCTCTCCTGGCACAGCTTGAGGACATTTCCCCTCATCCTGTCGCTGGTTGCCTGGGAGCAGAGCCCAACCCCATGTGGCCACACCCCACTGTTAGGCAGGGATAAGGCGTCCCCCCTCGCCCCACCTCCTCCAGGCTAAACAACCCCAACTCCCTCAGCTGCTCCTCATAGGACTTACCCTGTAGACCCTCCCCCAGCTCTGGACATGCTCCAGCCCCTCAATGTCCTTCCTGAATTGAGGGGCCCAGAGCTGGACACAGCATTCAAGGTGTGGCCTCACCAGTGCCCAACATAGAGGGATGGTCACTGCCCTGGTCCTGCTGGACACACCATTGCTGGTACAGGCCAGGTGCCCTGGGCCTTCTTGCCCGCCTGGGCACACCTGGCTCCCATTCAGCTGCTGTTGACCTGCACCCCCAGGGCCCTTCCTGCCCAGAAGCTTTCCAGCCACTCAGCCCCCAGCCTGCAGCTCTGGTCTTACTGTGGACAAAGTGTAGGGACCCAGCATTTGGCCTTGTTGACCCTCATCCCACTGGCCTCAACAATCCAAGGTCCCTCTGCAGAGCCTTCTTGCCTCCAGCAGATGAACACTCCTGCCCAACTTGGTGTCATCCACAAATTTACTGAGGGTGAACTTGATCCCCTCATCCAGATCATCAATAAGGATATAAAACAGGACTGGGACCAAAACTGAGCCCTGGAGGACACCACTAGTGACCGGAAACTCCGTGAAGAGGGCACAGTGTGTTATCAAAGACTAAGAATCCGGAATTAGAGTTTTTGCAAATGAAATTGAAGCAGTTTCCATCTACCGTTTTCCAGGAATTTGAGGAGGGTGTTATTGCTACACTGTCTTAGACCAAAGATTTACCAGACGTATTTACCAACTTACCTTAACAGAGGACCAAAACTGACGTTGGAAAAACAAATATGGACCAGAGTTCTTGTTTTCTAAGATGCTGGAAAGTAAGAAATTTCTTTAATGAGCAACCAAGACCACACCTCTGTCTTGAATTTGCTGGCTTTTTCCTTCCAACACACAGCTCATTTCCATAAATACTCCCTTCCATCCTTCTTGTCTTTGCTAAATGCTCCTAGCAGGATAACAAAAGATCTCCTGTATCCATGCACTGAACCACACTGGGAAAAACCCCTGTTAACTACGGACAGAAGACAGTGACTTGCTAAGAAAGGTCTAACACCGTAGCTGAAAGTAAACTTACTTTTTTGGATACAAGGGCATGAATACGTCATCATCTAGTGTTCTCCTCATTCTTAGCAACAATGCCTTTAAAAGCATCTGAAACAGATAATTTTTTTTAAATGTCCAAGGTACTGCTTAGTAGTTAAACACTCAGATACTGATTTTTAAAGCAACAAAGAACACTTGTGACCGTAACAGTAAACATACATTCAGATTTGAGCACAAAAATAAATAGTCTTAAAGAAGTCTGTAATAATGAACAGAGCTGAAAATTGACACTTTCAATTAAAACCTGAACTCCTAATATCGGTTCCTGCATTCAAAGAAGGCAAGTAAAACAATCCAATTTCCAGGCAAAATATTTGAAAAGGCTGCAAAGATCTAAAAAATAAAAGCCTGAGTATTTGTAGCCAACCCTTACAGGAAAACTGGAGACCAAGAAGTCTTAATACATCTGGTGTATCTTTTTACCTCCAGTATCTATTTTGGGGAGGCTCCACTGAGTTTCTTCTTTTAATTTATCACCATACTTTACTCCCCACAATCAGGCTGCAGAGTATCAAATAATTTAAAAATTATTTTTCTTGCTGTATTTCCCAACATAAGGTATTAAAAATATATTCAAATTCCTTAACTTATGTATCATATGCAAGGAAAAAAACCCAACAACTTACTTGTGTATTTTTGTTTTCCGCATTCACCACTGAGGGATATCCATCTATTAGTTTCTGTACAATTGCTACCATTCTAGATGTCTGTGTGGTAGAAAAGGGATCCCAGATATTTTCAGAAATTACTGTAAGAGATTAAAGAATTACTCCACTTTACAAATACTCAAATACAGGTACTGAGACATTCATGCAATTATTTATGAAACAGTAAAATCTGAAAGCACAAACAAGCATCAGACTCCACAACCTCTTCCCTCCCATTTTCTAAGCCTATACCTGTTAATTTAGGAAGAACAACTCTCTCTACAATGGTAGGCAATAGTGAAATATCAGCATCATCTTTCACCTGCTCCTGCTCTTCACAGCCATAAAACAGCAGTGACTCAAACCACAACATCGTTTCAAAATCTCGACACTTGCCCTAATAAAAAAATAATTGGGGTTAGATTCCTAAACAAAGATTTGAAGTCAACACATAGAAGTGTTATGTATGCAAGTACGATATACTCACAGAAACAGCTTTAAAACACTCTGCCAAATGAACCAATTAATTCTACCAGCACAGGCACTAGATGTAATGAAAAACAAAAATGGCTGAAGTAGGATTGATTTTTTAGCAGTTGCTGCCCCACAGATTTTAACTTCCACTTACACTTGAGCCATCAAAAGCCTACAGATTAGGGTGCAAGTCGAAGTACAGCTCAATTGTGTTGCATTATAAAATTATGCCTTCTGGATTTAAAACCTCTCTTTATGAGCACCTCGTAATTTTTCTAACTTAACAAAATGCTTACCAGGACCAGTAATAGAGAGTAGTGAACACAGTTAGACTTGACAATTATGTACCATGTCTCCAACTAACATGAGCTTTGTTTTGTCAACCTGAAAACTCAGAGAAACAGAATGGGGGAAGGGAGAATGCACAAAAACTGTTTTAAATTTAATGAGGGCATCTTTCTTAAGATTTTTCCTGGTTTGATTAATGAAGTCAAACATCAAATTAATAAAATTACTTTAATACTCTGAACTTCCTCTGAAGAGGAGTTATGCCTCCCCCTCCTCTGCACTCAGAGAAGAGCTGACAGAAAATCCCCTTCTGCAGATATTCTCTTGGTAGATAAGAAAAAAAAACCACACTTCTGAAAAAAGGAGGAAGAAAGAGGGAGTCAAAAGCTACCTGAACTGTTTGTCCTGGTGGCATCTCATGAAAGCATAATATGCAGGCTGGACAATGAATGTGTGCCAGGGATACTGGGCTGCCACAGTGCTGTCCTGCTTTTCCCATGTTCTCTACCTAATAACTGGGCAATGAGTACTGTGAGGAAGACTTGGAAATGGCCAGCCAGAATTCTACAGGGTATGAAGGTGTAGGTGAGAGAAAGATACATAACCTAGAGACACAAGTTTAATTCCATGTAAGAACAAGCTTTAGTTCCACTTCTGATGAAACAGAGTATCTAGAGTCACAATTTTCTCTGAAGTATTTTAAAAACTAAATGTATTTTCATAGAACCATACAATGGTTTGGGTTGAAGGGACCTTAAAGATAACCTAGTTCCAACCCACTACCACGGGCAGGTGCAGACCTTCTGGTGTACACCACTCCCTGAGAAGGAACTGGGAATGTGCAAACTGAACTCCAGCCTGCTGGGAACATAGAGGATCAACCAGCCCAGGCAGTCCCCAGAAAAGCTTTGTCCCAAGACAGGTGCCCATTTGAAACTTCATCCCTAGAACACACCTTTAAGAGAAGCACACATCAAAGGTGCAATTTATTTTGCTCTGCACAAGTGTGAAAGAACCACCATGTAGCAGCTAATGTAGAGGAGCTGCTTGCAGAGGAGCTTACCTCCAAAGGAGTCCAGGTAAGCAGCTGAAGTCTGATTAAAGGGTTAAACAACTTTGGTAAACAGAGGCCAATATAAGCATCCTTATAAGAAGCAAAGTACTTGGAGCGCCAAGCTTCAAACTGTGACTTAATGCAATCAATCGAGTAAAAGCTTTCCAAAACATCTTCGAAAACTTTGCTGGATTCTTTCAATATACGATCTGGCAGGGGAAAAAAGGAACAAGAAGTTAATCATTTACTCCCTGTAATGCTTCTTTCAAGACATTCTTTGATGCTCACTGCCATAAGCTGACTCCCACAAACAAAACCAAAAAAAACCCCATCACCTTTAGAAGTTCTGTTACTTCTGCCTCAAACACACAAAGCTATAAAAACAGGAGCACGTGAGTACTCTCCAATAGACTCTTTTATCACAGGTCTTACTTTAAACATTTCATGGAAAGATTTTAAGTAACCAGACGTAGTCAGGTGACGTACTGGGCTGTATTCAGAGTAGATCTAGCTTCAAAGCTGGCCTTGCTTTGCCTGGGAGTTTCAAACAGCTGATCTCTAGGCCCCTTCCAACCCAGATTATTCTACATCTTTGATTATCCAAGTGCAAATATAGGAAGGCATCTCAGATAAGGCAACTGAATTGGCAGTTCAGATAGGGTGGGTCCTGGCAGACACCATGCTAAAATGCTGCCCAGAACATGCCTGTTAGCACTGGGCAGTGATTACAATCCTCTAGCACCTTCTTCTCCAGGTTTTTTTTTTGTATTTACAGAACCAGTATTCTATGCAGTCCAGACCTTTTTCTCTATATATTATTTTCCCTTCATCTTTTCTACTTCTCAGGGTTAGTTTCATTTCAATCAGTCATATTTGCTGCAGCCACAGTTGTAAATATTTGGTTACATTAGTAACCGGTACACAATGAACACAACTAGTACAACACAGCAGACACAGACAGGGCCAAGGGAACGGGGGATTATGTCATACAACCACACCTTTCATACTGGGTTTTAGAAAAGACACTATATATAAAGTTAGTAGGTCCAAAGTGCACTCCTCTGTTCCACTGCTGTTTCTGGACTAACACGAGAGCTACGAACAATAGCAAAAAAGCTTTACAAATACTATGCTTATTCAGAAACTGAACAAATTTCTACAAAATGCTTTTGCACGCATAAACTGCCAAGTTACTAAGCGCAATTAAGCCCCACTGAAGTTTGAATCTATATAATTTAATTTAGCAAAGTTAATTATAGCACCTAACAACCCTGAACAGTTGTTCTATTTATCCAAGAGCTCTCCCTGTATGCAGTAAATCAGTGCAATCATAAAATTGCAGTAAATCAGCCAGCAACTAAAGGTGTGGAAACTGTCTGCACTTCCAAAAGACCTAACAGCTAGACGGTTCATCTAATTGCTTTTCCAATCTGTTCATACTTCGGGTCTCCACAACCACCTACAGCAATGACTTTGCCATTTATTACCTTGACTGTGAGAAGTGACCTCTTTATTTTAAACCTATCCTATCACTTAATTTCATGGTCCCTAGCTTTCATACTGTGAAAAGTCAATATTGTTCTCCTACTTGAAGAGACCAAAACCATTCAATCCCTCCTCAAATGCAACAAAAGCAATTCTGCATATGAGATCCTTGCTGCACTCCTCCTCCTCACTTCTTCTAACCTGAATCTCTTTAATCAGAGCAAATGCTAATTGTACCACAAGATTTTTCTACGTTTGCATTCAACATTGTTTTCTATCATTTGCAAACTTTGCCAGGCTGCAACAAGACTCTACAAAATTTTTGTCACTGCATTTCTAGAAGCTTATTCACAACTCTACTAAATACTTGCCAGGAACCAAAAAAAGATTTTTAAAGCACTGAGGTTTCCAAAATTTCACAAGTAAGACAAACAGGTATTTAAAGAATGACAAACTATTTTACAAATTGGAAGGAAGACTTACTGACAGTCCAAAGGCTTACTGCTTGCCAGCAAAAGCATGTTTGAATTAAATAAAAAGAACCTCACTAAGGATGGGCTATTCAGTCAGCTGCAAGACACACAACAGGTTGGTGATAGAGACTATTCTGGTCACACTGATGGTCCTGGAATCAAAAGTTCCTAAACTTCTCCCAAAATATGGTGAAGTATATAAATAGGGCTGCATTTGGATCAATTTTTTTTTCCTGTCAAATATTTGGTATTTTGTTACATAAGAGAATTGGAATTGCTCAGCCTGGAGAAGAGGCTTCAGGGTAACTTAATTGTAGCCTTAGAGTACCCGAAGGGAATCTACAAGATGGAAAGGGACTACTTAGAAGGGCTTGGAGTGAGATGACAAGGGGGAATGGCTTCCCACTGAACAGAGGACAGGGTTAGACCTGATATTGGAAAGAAATTCTTCCCTGTGAAGGTGGTGAGGCCCTGGCACAGGTTGCCCAGAGAAGCTGAGGCTGCCCCATCCCTGGAAGTGTTCAAGGCCAGCTTGGATGGGGTTTGGAGCAACCAGGTCTAGTGGAAGGTGTGGAAGGTGTCCCTGCCCATGGCAGGGAGTTGGAACTGGGTGGACCCTTCCAACCCAGACCATGCTGGGATTCTGTGATAAAGCTTGGGTAGCTTTTCTAACCTCGCTCCAAGTTGAAGTTTGTGATATCTGTTGAAGTTTCCTCATCATCGCTGGAAAGGCCTTCAAGGTGATCTGCCATCTTCCCAGTTTGCTCTCTCGCTTGTCTACGGCGAGCTCTGGAAAGGAGCAGCAATATAAACCAGCTGTCACCTGTATAAACCAGCTATACTAAAGCAATAGAAACCAGCTGTTTACCCCATCTATACAATGAATACGCCCACTTAGGCTTGTCCTTTTAGTTCTAGGAAAGTAAAGCAGAAAAGAACTTTTACTGTGCCACTACCTCAAGCATTCCACTATGTTGCTGCCTCAAACAATGAAAAGAAATGAAACCAGCAGAGACCATATAGATATGGAATGTATTTACTATGCTTTCTTTTAGTGATTTTAAATCAGTATCATGGAATATTTTTTACACTTGCATGATAAGCTGGGATATATAAGAACACCTCTGCTCCGCATACCAGCTGAAGTGTTTTCTTCCCTTTGCAGGGAAGAAGCAAACATTGCCACTCATGTTAGTATGTCACACAGGAAAGTTGTATCTTGCAAGCAGACAAAGACTCCTAAAGGAACAAAAGAGACAAGAAATCTCATTCTCTACCTTCTAGCCTCTCTTTCTGCAGTTCGACGCTTGACTTGTTCTTGATAGATCACTCTGTCTCGCCCAAAAGAATCAAGATTTGGTGCCATCAGTGCTTTATCTGTAAAATTACATCAATGAAAATTAAAATGCTTATTTATGATTTATAAATGTGATGTAGGCAGTTTCGTAAGAGCCTTTTACCCACTTTTAAAACTAAGGGTACTTTGAAATAGAAAGTCAAAGTTCAAAAAAACAAAACAACAAAAAAAACCCCAAAACAAAACAAACCCCACCAACACCCCCCAGAAGCCTGAATTCACCAAGTGTAGAGGTTAAAACAGAAAGCAGTGGAGTTTGGAAAAATTTCCACTTAAATGTCAAATAGTTGTCACCATACTTCACTCTTATACCTCTCACAACAGTGCCAAACTACATAAAAGTCAACAGTTTTTAACAGAAATAGCTTAAACAGAATGTCCAAGAAAAGAGTGCTCCTTACATAAACACATTCACCACATAACTTTTGAGAAGAAAACTAACAAAAAAGAAAGCAGACGAGTGACTGGAGCAAGAATATATGATATTTCAGAGTTCTAGTCACAGTGCTTCTAGGTTTACATGCTTTAGATTGCCTAAAGTTTAAAACACATCAAAATTTACAGAAAGATAAGCCATCTTCCCTCGGCTTTTCAAGCTCTGATTATCTTTGTTCCTGGCTATAGAAAACAACACAGCTAAAACAGCAGATAGCAGACAGGAGTGTTTCCAGTTCCTCCTTTCCAGGTAAATTTTAAACAGTAGACTGAATGCTAGCCACTGCTCAAGTCCACCCGTTAAAGTATAAACATTAACATGTAAACAACAGCCTATCAAAACTTCAGGAATAAATTTACATGTTCTGACAAAATCTATTTACAAATTCATTATTTAAAGTATTAATTATGATCTATGTCAGTATTCCAGTTCAATACCTGAACTACTAAGACCGTCTCTAAATTTCCAGATACTAAATAAGATCCCTCTGTAAAACCCAACCTCAGCAACGAGAACTACTGCCATCCCATCATTAAATTTCAGTATAAAAGAATCCATTCCAAGCTTCTTTTAGGAAATAGGTTTCTAGTACAACAGGTTTCTAGTTTTTACAACAGCATTTTCCTGATAAAACTACAAGGCCATGTGATGCCTGGAACTCCAAATACAGTCCTAAAAAGAATACGTATGCTAACCACTCTATAAAGGAATGACCAACACTGACACTCTGACATCCTAACACTTTATCATCTTCGGTGAGTTCTAGCCAATGGTATTAACAAGATTTCATCTCTGACAACTGTGGCAGAACAGGGAAATGGCATTGATTATAGGATTTTACATCAGCAACAGGACAGAAAGCCATTTTTAAAAATGGGAAGCTCTCTGAAGCATAAAGAGGATTCCTATTAATAGGGTATTTTATCCATTGATTTAATATGCTGAACAAAACCTCCTCCAAGAAACATGTATTTCCATCCAAGTCAACATTTATGCCTTTGTAGAGTTTTACATACTGAAGAGTAGTCACCATAGAAAACCTCACTGAGAATCCCCCATCCACAAATTCACAGTAAGCAGGAATTTTAACTGGCCATTCTTAAGCTGTACTTCATGTAGGATCACTGTATTAGTCTGATTAGTCTTCCAGTTCTTTAATTTACCAGTTAAGTGTCTGAAATTAAATATTTATGCTGGCTACAAAACAGAACATTACACAGAAGTCTAGCCCAGTGCTTTGTGGCTTTACACAGTTAACTGTACATGTTAAATGATGTTTATATAGATTCAGGAAGGTTAAAATAAATTTTTAAAAAGTCCTGATGTAAGAAGAAAATGGGGAGTCACATGCTACCACTACTCCCACTGCCACCATGCATACATTTTTAGTGCTAGGAAAGAGAAAATACAGTTAAGAGAAACAGAAAGGAGAGATGAAGTCAGAGTGGTTCGGAGTTTAAAACAAAACAGATTAGAGAACTTTCATCTAAACTTGCTTCTACTCATCTCAAGAGTAAGAATAAACTTTAAGACAGTCATACATTAAACATTTACGTTTCAATTAAGTCATACTAAGTAAACAAGGTTGTTTAATGAATAATAAAAACCTTCAAGATGGACTGACTTGAATGGCTTGAAAACTCCGAAGATTCATCTTTAATATCATCTTGTCGTCTTTGGACAAGGCGGGAAGCTCGCTGTTTGTACAGCTGGTGCATTGCAGATTCAAGTTCGTTAATCAGAGGCACCTGTAAAAATACAACACACCACGTAATACCCGGATCCTGAGCTGCTCAGCTTCTGGGGTCCCAGCCTATTCCGGAGCAAAACGCTGTCACTGTGCTCCCAGCAGCACAAACTCCTGCCTTTTACTTCTTTGTATCATTTGCATCAGGAAATAGCTCAAGGTGTGGGAAAATGCATATATTTAATGTTGGCAGCTTTCAATCAGAGCAAGAGCATTCTGAAAGCAGCTTCCATGGCTTGAATGAGTCTACACAGCCAGACATCCATTTCAGAGTGTGAAATATTCTTTCCAGCACTCTTGCTTTCCCTACCAAGTGTGTTACATGTTGTGTAAAGGTCTGCAATTCTCAGACATCAATTGTTTCCTCTCTATCTTTAAACAAGAACATAGAAGTATTCTATAGTTCAGTGAGAAAATAACCTGACTGCACTCAGAGAAAAAACCACCCATCAATCTAACCTACTGAAGCCAGCAGCTATTGTTTTGCTCTAACTCTTATTAGCACATGCTGAAACATTATTACGGAAAGGAAATCAAACTCTGCATAAGGGTGTTAAGTCAAGAGGTAATTCAAATCAGTCAAATACTCCTCTAGATTATCATTAAAATTTAAATAGTACAATTCGTGCAAGTTATGCATTAAGTATAACCTTGAATGATTCAGGTAGGTCAGGTCAGACCTGTCACTTTTTTTTCTCTTTAATGAACTATTTTAGTAGCATCTCTAACAAAAATAGACAGTATTATGACAGCTGGGAATTTCCTGACATTAAATAGCAGGTTCACTGCTCACTTTTTTATTTTGTCATTTCCTGAGACAAGTTAAAATTAGATCATTATAAATATTCAAATGCAAACCAGAAGTTTTCACAATCTCTTACTTTGGAAAGGCAAGTCCTTTTGGTACGAACACTTAAGCCATGTCCTCCTTACCTCTGAGACGTATGCTTACTCCAGTCTTCCAGCCTTTTATATTTCATTGCTGCCTACCATCCAGGATTACATTTTTTTCAAAACAAAAGATAAAATCAGAAATTGTTTCCTGATGTATTTTAGAAGGTGACCCAGCAGCTATTAAAGAACCTCCTTCAGTAAAATGTAAGATTCTAGTTAATAGCTACAGGGCCATTTCAGCTCATTGAGACTAACACACACATCAGAGGAGAAAAAGGTGTTAGCTTTGTGGGATAAACTGGGCTCCAGGGATTAAAACGAAAGCAGCTCTGCACCAACTCAAAATACGCACACCTTTCTTCCAGAGAAAAGAGTAGAGAGAAAGACAAGGAGGGAATAAACTTCCAAGTGCTGGAAGTTTATATTTGGAATTTAAGACAGTTTTGAAAACAGAAATAATAGTTTAAAAATACTAGTTTTACTGCAGTTTACCATAGAAAATATAGCTTCTTCTCTTAAGCACATAGAGGAAATTCTAACATTGAAAGGTTAAATGAAAATCTTTCAAAGCATCCCTAGTGGTTCTTTCTGTAATTTTCTCAGGATTAAAAAAGAAACCTAGTGATGTATTCAGACATATGAATCCACTCAAAATATTTCCCATTTAGAATACAAGAGACTTAGAAGCCCTTATTCTTCTATAATCAGTACTGTGGTTAATGAGTGGCTAACAATTTCACTGACTACTATAAAGTTACAGCCCTCATTCCCTGTTTTGTTTAGTCAGTACCTTAAATTCAGTGTTTTCAAGGGGATTTTTTGTTCACTTTCCCTGTAAACAGTGGAAGAAGAAAAGCAGAAAGGTCTCTAAACATTTAGATCACAAGGATAATTCTGACACACAGTGCGTGTTTTGGTAATTCGTTTTTGCAGGTAAAGTAACAGTTCATCTACTTGTGCTGTCAAAGGTATGCCCAGAACAATTCAATCTTTCTGTATCCACTGTACGTTCCTATATTCCAAACGAAAAAATGCCATTGCGACTCGCCAGCCTTCTCAGAAGCATGATTTTGGCAGTAATTACTTCTGAAGGAAGTCATGCAATCATCTTCCACTCCACTGATTTTCTTATTTATGGGGGAAAAAAAGGTATCACACAGGATTTGACCTTTCTAGTGCTTTTTTCTAAAATCTGCATAATAGCTGCCTTTTCATACTTTCTACTGAGCCTTAAGAATGGGCAAAGTGATCCTAACATTCAGAATCTCTTCAAAATATCATATTTGAAGATATGTTTTCATATATGTATGTATAGATATACGTATATACACATATGGTATTATTATTACACACATATATATGCACATATCCTTACGTGTATTATAATAACTACATACATTATTATAAATAATAATAACAACACTTTAAATATGAAGCAGTCAAGGCCACAGGTTCTACGAAAAAGCTGAAGGTAATTTATCTCTACACTCAAAAGATAAGAACAATTTACTGTCCTACTGCATTTAATTTAAATAAAAACTGATACTGATTTTCTTACTTGATTTTGTCCCCTTCCAACACCTCCTTTTTAGAAAACTTTTCAGTATCCTGCGGGCTACTGGTTCTGAATTTGATGGTACTTTTGTCATGCTGCAAGCACTGAATTCCAAACCACATAATCTGGCCAAACAATATCAAAATAAATGAAATGCTCCTGTTAGATTCACCACGTCACCTGCTGCTTTTGCAACACACTTTACATACAAGTACAACAGCAGGCTCCACCTGAAATCAGCAAAACTTTGTGAATGCTCCTAAGAAGCCTGAGATGATAAAAGTCACATCTTAAAGATATTTGAGTAAGACAGCTTATGCTATCAAGGAGAACCTCCAGATATGGTTTATAGTTATCACAAAAGTAATTTAACAAAAGGTCTTCAGAAAGCAAACACTGGATAGAGACACAGATATTTAACTTGACTTCTGAAATACGTATTTATCTCAAAGTAATAATATAAAAACTTATCTGTAGTAGGAATTCAGCCATCTGGGTAACCAGCACTGCCAGAGCTGCTTAGGAAAGTACCTTTATTAACCTTCAACAGCTAATGCTAATACAGACTCAGGAATATGGCTTCTTAAGTGAACAATCAGTTGCAACTAATTAGTTACACTAATCAATCAGCTGGGTGAATTAACTGTCCCACACTTCCTGGGTTTGCTTATGACATAGTTATTCTTCGCTTTTACAGGATGAAGACTGGACTCTCCCAATACCACTAACAGTGGACAATTAATGTCTAACCCATCAGCACCCAGAATGCTTTTCCATTCCTCTCCCACACCTAATGGGCTAGGCAAGCAGTAGCTTAAACTACTCAATTATTCTGACAAGATATTAAGAAATTACTATACTATTACTGTATTCAAGTCAGAAGACAATGAGGAAATAGCCTATATACTGCTAACTGAATTCTACAGCTCCTGTGTGTGCCTAATACGTATATGTATATATACACATATATATATATACATGTGTATATATATATATATACATGTATATATATATATATATATATTCAGTAGTTCCTATTATATTTACAACAAAGTAAGTAATCAAAGCATAGTGCATAATATAAGACAAAAGACTACATTTTTGACTTAGAGGTACATAGAAGTAACACACTATACGAAAGAAATATATTTTTAAGTGTGGGTGTCTTCGAACAGCTTTGCTAGTTTTAAAACTTCTCTCCTTCAGACTCCAGAGCAGTACCAAGAAACATCTGGCAGGAGGAAGTTTATAATAACACAGAAAATACAAGTCTCTGTTGTTGTGTACACAAAGCACTCCAGAAAGTAGCAATGTCATAATTCAGCCCTTATTTTTGCTAACCTGATATCCAACACAAGTAAAAAGGAGTATCTGAGTAAAGCTGAAATGCCAGAGTATCTATCAAATCCTGAAGAAACAAAATCTGCAAGTTTTTAGGCAATCTAAAGTCAGTGAGCTGGGAAGAGAGATTTCTGATAATCAGCTTAGCATAATAAAAAGTTCTTTTCAATCCTCAAATAACCAAACCTTTTGAAGAGTATGTTCTCAAAGGACTTTTTTCGAGAACAGAGGGAGATGTGGTGTTTGGCATGTAATAAGAGACCCTTTTTTTTTTTTTTTTAAAGAGATGAATGTTTTTGCATCCTTACCTTTTCACTGAAACACTCAAGCAAGTCTTGGACATACCCTCGCATTTCTTGCAAAAACTTATACCGTTCACCAATACCCCCAGAAGACCCTTCTAATCTTTCAATTGCCTTGGTAGAGTCCTCTTGGCTTTGCTGATGTTTCTCATATTGCTGCCGATTAGCTTTGTGCATTTCTTTCATAGAGTCCAACCTGAAGGGCAATGGATAAACAGTAAATTTACATCCAAAAGTCTGTCTATTTCAGACCATTGTGACATCAAACAGACAGTACAGTGCAAGTACTGAACGTATATATGGGAAATTCTGCAAAGACATTCTCGACCTTTTATTTGTCACCTTCTCCCCTCTCTTCATGAGCAGCAAGGCTAATGACTGAAACTCATTTACTAGACTATGCTGTAGTGCATTGCATTGGCCACTCCTACAAACTTTTACAGGAGCTGATAGCACAGAATAGTGCAAGGCTGTCCCTAAAGAAAAGCTGGCTGGACAGGTTGGGGGTGCATGGGAACTACAGCTTATACAAAGCATTCTTTTTCCTCTTCTAACTTGATTCACTGTCAAAGGCTGCAACACTACAAGGGGAATACAAACCAATTTCGAAGACATGTAAAGTGCAAGCTGTTCATTATACATGATTTCTCACTGCAATTGCGTTGTTCATTCCATACCTTTTGCACACCTGACAAGCAGATTAAGGTGTTTAAGCCAAAAAAAACCCTGTATACACTAAAAATTAAATTCTTTATCTACTGAAGGGGAAATCTCTCATTCACAGTTTAAAGGAATGCAGCTTGATAAGCTAAACACCTCACTGGCCTTTCATTTCTTCACTATAAGACTGTGCAGTGTCCAGAAGATGCAACTCAGACCTGTCTTCAACAAGATCAATGGCCTCATTTTTAAAGTTTCACTTCCAGAGAGGCAATCCAAGGAGATTTTCGAACAAAGTGTCAATGTCATCTTCACTTTGAGCTTTTTTGTTTGCCTTTTTTTTTTTATGGATGTGCCAGTCAGTACTTTTCCAGCGATGAAACTCTGTGTTTGCTCACCGAGACTAAAAGACACCTGAGGAACAGAAACCTAGGGGACAGGTCTTTAAGTCTAAAAAGATGGTCTGTCCTACCTGTCTTTAAGCTGTTTCTTTACCAAATCAATAGTAACAGGAGTCATCTCATTACTGGGAGTTTTGAAAGGAACTGTATTATCTGTTTTTTGAGACTTGGTTTCCGATGATCCATATGCAGCATAGGTGTATGGAATGCCATATGACGAACCATAAGACAGTGTCTGGTAAGTGTTCTGGTAGTACACATTATTCACTTCTGCAGGCTGACTTGGCTGAACCTAGTGGCAGAGGAAATACAATTGTACTATATTAGGCTTTAAAGACAAGAGAAACTTACTTTCTTACACATCTCAAATGTTATAAAGCGAAAAATGTAAGCAGATACAGTTACAAATGTAATTATCAAGTGGATTTAAGCATCCAACATCTAAGGTAGAAGAAAACAAATGCCCTCAAGAAGGTAAATAGACAAATCCTCTTAAATGGACAAATTCTTATTATCATTATCACTCTAAATACTTATACTATTTCTCTTTAAAGAGCATCAGAATGTACGGACTTAATTTCTCAGATGAAACAGCCTTCTGTAAACTACTCAAGTTTGTAAAGGATTTAGCCAATGCTTGCAGAAACAAATCAAAAAAGAGTGCACAATTATACACATGCCTGGGGTATGTTGATTCCTTTTCGTATCTGCTCTTGTTCCCATCTACTGAGTTCTTCATCTTGCTCCCCCGCCACTAGAGCTTCATCATCACTTCCCTCAATACCTTCATACAAGTAAGAAAAAGAAGATAATGCGTTCATAAGTATAAGAGCCATGAATTCAAAAACCTGAAACCATGCCTCAGTGAGAACATCTCAGAGCATCTTCCTTTCCTCTTCATGAGGAATTAAGGACACTGGCCTGTGAATTATTAGCACAGGCGTTCCACTTGAAAGATCCAATGGGTAAATCTGCAATTCACTGCTGGTACAACCTTCTAACGTTAAAAATCTACGTGTCTTACTAATTCTCCTTTTCCAAAAGGTTATTTTACCTGCTTGCCAGCAAGCAGAAGTCTATATCAAAAGTTTTTTCTTTTCACAACTACATACTTCCTAAAACCAGAGTACAGGAAAAACAAGAATTGATCCTTAGCGTAAGTTTCTACCACAGTTGGCAGTGTGCACAGGAACAGAGTTTTGTGCTCAAAATTTTACAAGCACATTCCATTATGTAGTACTTTTCGTCAGAAATGCAATGCAACTCCAGATTGTTTGAAAAACGTTTTTTAAAAATGCTGAATGGGAACACTTGCAGTAAAAGCAGTGTGAATATTTATCAGCTGACCTTCCAAAAAAGGGTTTACCTATTTCCTCAGCAATCTTTTGCCTTTGGGATTTTTCCTTCACTGTAAAAACTATCCTCCTCTTCTCGTCATCATCTTCATCATCACTGGCATCATTTTCATCTTCTCGAACAAGGCGGCTTTTACCTGGTTCACTGTCAACAGGGGTAAAGTCTCCAAGCTCACGAGCCATTTGACGCTTTTTCCTAGCGGCATGAATAAAAGCAGCATCTGGAATTTCTCCTAGAGACAGATGTGTGCACTGTTAAACAACCATTGCAACAAAACAGGTGTTACAATTGCTTATTGCTCATCTCTGTCACCCTACCAGATCATCTTTGCACACAGAAAAAAACCACGAGAGGAAACAAATCCATACTCACAGAAAATTTTTGCAAGCAACTTAGACACTAAACATGTCAACTTTCTGAACAGAAACCCTCAAATTTGGGATCATCACAGAAAAGTCCGGCTCTGCTTCCAGCAGCTCATGACGTAAGAGCAGAAGCCTGATGTTCCTATGGAAAATATTCCTAAAGAAGAGGAAGCCCTTTACAGGAGCTGACTATTGCAAAGAGAGGAAGAAAATGAGGTGCATGACTGCATCACTTCCTATCCCAATACTGCTCCCAGCTCTTCTTATTTTGGGGGAATAAAAAGCATCAACCACTTCAACAGACGATTACTGCTCTGAGATCAAGAGGACACCAAATCAGACACAGTTAATATACAGAAGATTGTACAATCAAGGGAAAACATGAAAAGCAGACCTAATTAAAAACTAAAATCTACAGCACAAAACTAACTCAACTTACATAAGTCATATAAATCAATGTGTGGGACCAGGACGCCCATCCGGTATTTGGGGAGCAGACTACCACAATTAGCAAACTAGTTTCAAAAATATTTTCTCAGACTGATTTCTTTGGCCTCAGGGCCTGCCTAGAACCTCAGTATACAAAACAGGATAGGAAAATATTTCAGATACCTTGCAGACCATAACTGAAACATTTGAACTAAAGAACAGATTTTAACTGAAAGCAGTTAAATCTCATGTGAAGTCACCTATTCCAAATCTAGATTTTCTTATAGTTTGTCATCTACTTGAGAGATAAATTCCTGCTTCTGACATCAGGATGAGGCATTCTATAGCAAAACATTTTCTCTCATAAGGCTTGTAAAACTCAACAACTTTAGAAAATAGTTTCTTGAATTCTCAGACGCTAAATTGTTGGAAACTATTTCCTAATCTCTCACACACATTAGTCTGCTGTAAACATTGGCTACATCATTTGGTAACTTATCAGACATATTACAAAAACCAACCTGGGCGGAGAACATTCAGTGATGACAGAGCACTTGAAAAAGCACCACCAGCTTTTGGTTTTTCTTCTTCCTTTTCACTTTCAACTTCCATTTCTTCTTCACCATGCTCACTGTTTGCAGTCCCATCTTCTTGGCCTATATCCTTATTCTGTCCTGTCTTTTCTAGTGGTGCTTCAACTGGTAAGACAGCAAAGTCCATGTTTTACTCCTTTTATAAAGATCATTCGGATGTGTCTTTTTAAGATATAACAACCAAAAGTGAAAATCAAATGAAAATGTTAAATAATAATTTTATTACTTGAGATCTAGGAAAATACACTTTCTTAACTGTGATTAAGTCGCGGACAACCTCTCAAAATAAAATGTGACAAGGCAGGCCCCATCAGCCACTAAACATTCTCCATATTGTTAAGTATTAAGAAAGTGGGGGAACTCGACCTTGTGCAACCTTGTCAAAGTCTCTTACATATGCAACAAGAAAGCAGTGCCTGTGTTACACCAAATCTTTCCACAAGAACTGACTGATTTCAAAAAAACCTTTCATTTTCCTCTTGGGCTACACCCTACATTAGGTGGGTAACATACTGATACATGCAGCAAGTACAAATAATATGTAAAAAAATGCATGTTAAACCCAGCTAGCCAATCCAAGCTGCACATATCTGAGGTTTTAGACTCAAGCACTTGTTCAGAGAATCCAGGCTACTCTCTCAGTAGTAGCCTTGAAGTCTTTGAACTATAGCCATATCAATTAGGGAGAGCAAAACAAACAGAAAATAAGCCCACACAGCCATGTGCAAAATGCAATGTTTTAAGGATCTTTGTGACAGAAGCAAGAATCCAGGTTTTCACAGAGGATCTGAACATTAGCCACAGAAATGATAATTTCTGGTTTTGCTCATGCCCCACACCACTGCATAGGCAATTTAAGGATTCTAATAAGAAAGAATTTGTGAGTTTTCTAAACACAGACAAAAACTTTAAAAATAATTTAATTAAATTTAAAAAGGGTATTTCCTGCATGGCAGCATGTTCAACCCCCATTTGCTTCTCTACATCATTGCAATCTTTAGATCCTAAGTCTCCCAACTCATGCTCATAGCATTACATAATCTATGTAAAAACATAAGTGGAAAAGAAGTCACTACACTTTACCAATGAGCTTCCCAAAAACCAACAGTACAATGAAATTGAAGTCCCAGGCTGTATTCCAAGCTCTCAAGGACTGTACATTGTTAAAGAGATCCTTTTGCTCCAACACTTTCAGTCTGTTGTCTTAATCAAGTCTACCCTAACGTCCAAGTCCTGAAAGAGGCAGCTGTTGAACAATTAACTTAATAACAAAGACCACCACTCTGCTCACCCCAGCAATCCTCCTTTTCAAAGAAAATGCATTACAAGGACACATCCTGTCAGACAAGCACAGGTACATATTCAAACTAATGTTAATTCCTTCCTAATTCAATAAGCAACTCATCTGTCATAAACACAGCTGCAAATCAGAATACTGATGTCTACTGACAACCACCTAAGAGAGCTGAGAAGTTTCATTCTTCTATGTTAATTTCTACATGAGAATCAAAGAACTCTCTACCAACTGCAGAACAGCATTCATAAGGCTCAAGTAACACATTTCATCTGTGCTCTACCTCAGCTCTAAATGTGAAATCCTCTAGAAGACTAACAATTCATCCTGAAAACAAAAAATGCAATTACAGTACTTAATCTTTTCCACTACAAAAGTTACTATTAGTTTTGCAGTTACCATCTGTTGGAGAATTGACCTCTGTTCTAATTTTTGATTTTTCAAGATCTTCTTTGTATTCTTTCTTCAATTGTTTTACAATCTTTTTGCTGTAACTTGATTTCTTCACTTTGAAAACTTCTTCAGTTTCTTTAAAAGAGAAATTGGATAACATTACATTAGATCTGTCAAGCATACTCATTTATTAAACCTCTTAACTTTGTACCTAGAACTTCACAAATGCCATTAACAAACATTGTCGGATTCTGTCCCACTCTATAGTGTAATTCTATGCTTTCAGTATTTCCATCAAGATTTCAAATCACGAGTCTTAGAAACCAAGTTCCAGTGATTTCAAGAGAATTCTTCCTAAGACGACTCAAAATTATACGAACTGTTGGGACAAAAGGCAGTGAGTCCGAGGTGACCCGTGAACACCAGCCACATCAGATTAAAACAAACTCGACACAAAGCCACGGGACAGATGCTCCTCAGACAACACTGCTGGCTCCAGGGGGAGGCTACGGGCTGCACCTACTCCCGCACAAACCTGCGGGCAACGCAGGTGCAGTGAACACAACACAGGTGACGCACCAGCAACACAGAAGCAGAGGCAATCTAGCGCCCTACACCACAACTAAGCCTGCTGGGAGCATGCAGGCCCCGCAGGAGCCAGGTCGAGCCGGGGAAGGCGCGGGGCCGACAGGCGCTCCCTACCCGCGCATCCCTGGCCGCCCGTACCGTGCCCTCAGGGCTCGCCCCCTCTTATGTGATCCCACATCACCCCAGGCCACACGGGGCAACCCGACTGCCTGAAAAAATAAATATGGATCCCGGCTCTCCAGGAGGGCCGGGGGCGCGCAGACGGTGGGAGAGAGGCCCAGTGCAGGCTGAGCAGCTCTGGGTCCCTTCCACTCCCGCAAGAAGCGACCCAAAAGCCAGGCAACCACTCGCCTCACCCTCCTCCTCGTCCTGGAAGCTGAGCAGGCTAGCCCTCGGCACCTCTTTGTTCTCCCGCGGCCGCTTCTTCTCCTTGGGGCGCCCGGCCGCCGGCAGCCCATTGCCCTGCTGGGGCTGCGGCGGCGGCGGGGGGCGCAGGACAGCGGGCGCCGGCAGAGCCCCCAGGCCTGCTCGGTCGCCTCCCATCAAGCCCAGCCCCAAGCCGAGAGCCGCGCCGTAGCTCGCGGCGCAGGCGAAGGCCGCGGGGCTGCCCGGCAGGGCGAGGGGCACGCAGCCGGCAGGCAGGGGCAGGAGCCCGGCGCCCGACGCCAGCGGCATGGAGGCCTCACTGGGCCCTTCCCCCGCCGCCCCGGCCGCCGGCGCCGGCTCCTGAGGCGGCTCCTCGTCGCGCTCCTCATCCTCCTCCTCCGAGTCGTTCCGCTTTCGCACGTTCACCCTCCGCGCCTTGCGGAACATCCCGCCGGGCACCGACCGGCCGCCCCGCCAGACCCCGGTGCCGCCCGCTCCGGCCGCCCCGCGCCGCGGCCCAGGCCCGGCCCCGCGAGCATGGCACCGCCGCCCGCAGCGCCCCCTGCCGCCGGCTCGGCCACCGGCGGACGGAGGGCGCGCCACTGCGCCTGCGCGGCGGGGAGCGCGCGGAGCGGGGACTCGAGCGGCCCGCCCCGCCCCCGCTGCCCCCTCACGGCCGCCGCCATCTTGTGTCGGGGGAGCAGCGCGACCCGGGCGGGAAAGGTGGGGGGGAGGGGCGATGATGTAAGTATAACGTGAGTTATATTAAACAAAAGGTTCATCATACGAGACGAGTTTGTTATACAAAATTTGCTTTATTATACTAGGCGTAGGCACGGTTTGGAGACGTTGCTCTGGAAAAACTCTGTGAGCTTCTAATGCAGTACTTCCATAGGGCAAAGCCATATAAAATAGAATTGGGAGAATCAGGTTCTTGGTATCCGCTGGAGCAGAATAGGGGCGTTGGAAAGATCACTGCAATATCGGTGCTGTGGATTTCTGTAGTCGAGGATTTTTTTGCTCTTTCCAGGAAAAAAAACCCCGTGCAGTACTTACTTAGGTACTGGAGTAAAAGGTCTTTTGCACGAGCCTTATTCAGAACACTACAGTGGCGAAAGTAACTGGAATTTTAATTTGCTCTGTTAGAAAGCCCATGGATTTTTTAACCTCGTTTCTTCCCAACAAGGCCAGAATACATACATTCTCAGCTAGTGCTGCATATGTGAATTTTTGGACACCGCTGTCATGGCAATGGGGAATTAGTGTGATTTCATCACATTTTTTACCGGAGGGCAGCAGATCTTTGCTGAAGATCATCTAGGTTTCATTTTCCCGGATTTTGGAGAAAGCATTGGTAACATTCAGAAATCAATATATTTGTGTGTACCGGCCCTTTTTTTTTTAAACACAACACTATCCTATGCAGGATTGGTGAGTTGCTAGTTTGTGAAGGCAAGGTTATTTCTCTTGCACAGACAACTGGAGAAGGGGGTTCCTGGGCAGGTGACATGAATTATGTGCCTGTGTCTGTAATCCACAGTCATGAGAGGTATGACTAGAAATATTTGTAATTTGGGGAAAAAGGCTTATGGTTTGTTGCCAAGGTGCTGACAAAGGAAACTACATCTTTACAACAGCTGATTCAATTGTTCTCTGGCTGAGTCAAATGGAGTTCGGTACCCAGATTGCAAACACTGGTGTGCTTAAATCTATTTGCAATTGCATATAGACCCCATTAATTCCATCGTTAGCACATTGTTGATTTCAGTGGGAAAGCTCACAGTAATGGGGGGTGGGCATGTATTTAAGTCTTCTGAAAAATTAAGTTTTGCTTCCTAGCAAAACTGCTTCATCATTGATTACAGTTACATCAATATGACTATTTAAAATAGAAATAGTCTTTCTTTTAAATTGTAGCAGTTGCACTGGTTCCTCAGAATCTTGATAGCCATTCCCCTAAGTGCACAGAGAATCACGGAATCCCAGAATGGTTTGGGTTAGAAGGGCCCTTAAAGACCAGCCAGTTCCATCCCCCCCAGCCATGGGCAGGGACACCTTCCACTAGATCAGGTTGCTCCAAGCTCCATCCAGCCTGGCCTTGGACACTTCCAGGGATGGGGCAGCCACAGCTTCTCTGGGCAGAAGTTTTATTTTATCTCAGTTTCATGTAATCCATTGCTGACAATGCAAGACTCTTACGACTTGCTATTTCAAAGCCGTTATTTTTCTGTATTGGTGGATCCAGCTTTAATCATATCTCACAGAATGCAAATCCTGCAGACACAGGCAAGGAGCAGACTTTGGGCTATTTTAATAGTCTTGGGTGTACGTTTTTCAGGGAATGACAACCTTTCTCATGCAACACATCTGAAAATTGTCTGCCCGCAGCCTCGCCTCCCTTGTCAGATGAGAGTCATTGGATGGAGTATTTCTACTTTCTCACAGGGGAGAACATGAGCAGTTTATCATCATCACAAAAGTTGGGAGTTCCCTGCATTTGGGGAAATTGCAGGTGTCAGCACATCCATCATGCAGGTGGCAGCCTTTCCCTGGAAAAATATGGATCAAATGAAGTGGTCCAGTGGAGAGTCATCAAGATGGGCAGGGGCTGGCACATGTGATTGTGAGAAAAGTGTGAGGGAACTGAGCATGCTCAGCCTGGAGAAGGGAAGGCTAAGGTTCATACATGGAAAAAAGTTTGCCAGTGAGGACAGGCAAGGCAGTGGAGCAGGTTGCCCAATGAGATTGTGCAGGCTCCATCCTTGGGAGCTTTCAGGACCCAGCTGCTGAGCTGCCTGGTCTGATCCCAGAAGCAGTCGTGCTGTCAGCAGGGGATTGCACTGAAGATGACGCTGAGATTGGCTCAGTGCTAGTAACACCCAAGTCCTGAGCGAGTTCAATCCTCATATGGGCCATTCACTTAAGAGTTAGATTTGATGATCCTTGTGGGTCCCTTCCAACCCAGAATATCGTGTGGTCTGGAAATAAAGATTATGTGTCAGATAAGGAAGAAAGGACAGATGCAGGGAAATACCTGCTTCACAGAGGGAAGTCCATTACCTCTATTTCCTAAATCGCTGAGTGTAATGGGAGTAGTTTGCAGCTTGCAAAGCAACTGTGAATTTACCTGCTGAGCTGCCATCTAACCTGAGTGATTCTCTGGGGGGCTTGGGTTCTTCTGCAATGGGACCTACACGGTTATGCCTTTTTCTGTCCGAGGCACAACCTTAAAACAAAATTTATCTGCAGATTTCAGTTCTCAGCTTAGAATATATAAACAAAAAAATTCTAACAATGCTTTGGAAAACAGTTGTTTCACATTTACTTTGTTCTTTAAGAAAGAGTTTGCTGAATTAATCTGACGAGTCTCTTACTTCAAACACCTCCTTGTAGAGTTCTCTCACAGTCCCCTTAACAGCTCCTCCTGGACAAACCAGACAGACTTAAAGGCATCCCATCCTTCTAACTTAGCAGGTTGCCATGCCTCTCACTACTGACTGTGTTAAATAACTCAGTAAATGAATGTTACAACATAGCTCTCGTTATCTGAGGTTGAGAAAACATCAGAGTACAGGAGGCTGGGAAAGTGCTTCGTGATACTAGAGATGTTTTCCACACTGTATGACTTCAGCAATGAATAGCCATTGAAAAGGGAGGTATCCAGAAAAGAAATACGTGCAAGCATTTGCCTATCTTTGTTGTGCACCTCAAGCAAGTCTTCTTTGTCATTGTTGCTGCTACCACAGATGGTTACGCTCTGCTCTGGAAATTGTCCCTTGACCTTGTTTACTCGGAGCTTTCGAAGTCCCCAAATGGCCAAATATTCCGTTGGGAGAGGAGTGGTGCCACAGAAGGACAGCTTCAAATCCCACACCCTTGTGAAGTTGAGGACCATCTCCAGCACAGAGGTGTCTGTGAACCAGATGGTCAGGTGGCTGTTGTAGGTAGTTTTTTCCATGGTAGAAGGCAGCACTGTTTTGCAGTTGCACATCAAGTTTGCCAGGCAGTAATCGCAGTCACGGATAGCTACGGAACAGCTGCAGTTCCGAATTGTGTTTTCCTTAGTGAAAATTAGTGTGTGGTTCTTCTGACTTCTCACAAAACTGATGTGTATGCCAAGGAATCTGGCCAAAATGAGAGCCAGACAAATGGAGAAAGCAGGGTAGGCTATTGGCTTCATTAGCACTGGTGCCAAGCTGCCAAGTGTCTCCTCCTTTTACTGAGTGATTTAGATCACTTGGCTTTACCTACTGAGGAAAAACAATTTCTTTATTATACTAAAAATCTCTCAATGGTTAATATTACTTTGCTTTTCCATTCATTATCTGTCACATCTATTCAGAGCCATATTGCAGTTCTGCATTAAGGGGAAAGCACAACTACACTGATTTAGAAAACAGATTGTGACTAAAGTTTGGGATTCTTTTTTTGCTCTTCTTTTGCTCTAAATGGTTTCATCTGCTTAAAAGACAGCTTGTACACTCTCTTGTCTATGCAGACAGCTCCTGAGCCTGGCCTATGCAGAGGTAAGGACAGGACAAGGAGTTGTGCAGGACAATTCCTACTTGTTTCTCCTTTCTGCTTTCTTTGCTCCCCACCAGACAGGGGTGACAAAGAACCCTGTTCTCCACTTCACTGAGTGAGGCAGTCTGAGAAGGGCTAGAGGCGATAGTTTTGTTTTACACCTGAATTGCTAAGTAACCACTGTGATAACCTTTCCCTTAAACTGAGTGTGGGATGTACTGGGAAGAGGGAGGGAGGGAGGGAGGGAGAGCAATTAAGGGCGGAAGCATTGCTGGACACTGCGTATATCCTTCTGAGCTATGTGAAGTGCTGATAAAACCTGATTTTGATCCATGTGAAGCTGCATCTGCTCCAGCCTTAGTCTGTAAGTTTTCAGGACTAGGGACCACCTCTCATTATGTCTTGCACAGCAACTACAATAGGATAGAGCCAGGCTTTGTCAGTTGCTCTGCCCCCACTTTATTTCCCCTGGCAAAGCAAAATAGCAACTCCACACATACCTATGACAATGGAGCAAGTTTCCATCCCAGCCATGGGCCACCTCAAATGGTTGGGAGCATGTTTGGTGGGATTCTTGGATTCTCAGCTGCCAGCCCTTTGGTTTTCAGAGTGGAGTTGGATTTTACTAGGAGCATATGTGTTTTCCTGACATATTATTTATTGTATGATGGTACAGGCAATGAAGCAGAATGCAATTGAACACAAATTATGAGGTTGGAAAGCTTGTCTCATTTGATGTAACTGTTTTGAAGCACCAAGAAGCATTAGAGACAAATTTTGACCAAAGATCACAGGTTCTAGTGAAAGCAGCAGTACAGCACATGCTGGACAGAATTTGGTCCTTATCATGTAACAAGATTGATTCACATCCAGAATGCCTGTCTGCAGCACTTCAGAAAACATGGCAATACACCTGCAGTTTTGTAGACTTCTGTTATTAATATTGTTCCTGTTACTGTTTGTTTTCTTATCTCAACCCACGAGCATTGCCTTTTGTGCCTCCAGTTGGAGGTGCAGGGAAGGGATCGTGGGAGGCTTTTTTAGTGGGAGTACTAAATTGGAGAATACCATTCCCAAACCATGACAGAAGGATGCAGACTTTTAAGTTTTTAAATCAAATATGTAATCTGTGTTGTGGAACATACCAGAAATTCCCGTCCAGCTGCTGGCTGATGTTTAACTCCAAAGGTCGGACTCACCCAAACTGTAGCTGTTGTGGTATCATTATTGCTAGTAATGTTTCCACTATCTAAGCATTTAATCACATTGAAAATCCTATTACTAGACTTCCACACTGCTTAATTTCTCAGTCCTGAACAGTGGCTAACAGTTGTGATAGACCAGAAATCTGTAATACCAACACAGCTTCACAACTAAATGAAATTATTTTTCTGTGAATGAAATGAAAATGAAATGAAATGAAAATTTTTTCTGTGCTGGAGGTAGTATTTGCAAGAAATCCTAGACGATGTTGACAACATGAGTTTGGACTAAGTAAAAGAGATTCAAACTCCCACCTGTGTCGAAAGGAGTGATACTGCTTTTTCCACTTAACGTTTGAAGACTTAATATTCATAAAACATTAGACTAAAATACTTTGATGCATCCTCATTAGTTTTAACTCATTTCCTTTATTTTTCTCAGTACCTGAAGAGTGGAGAACCTTTAAAGTTGTACCTGAAGAGTGGAGAACCTTTAAAGTTCTCTACTAGTTTGCAACCAACCAAAGAAAATTCTATTTCAGGTTTAGCTTAGCTGATAACATTTGGGCTCCATCCATCAGAATCCAAACAAAATTCTAAATTCTGGCATTCCAGGAAATTTAATCTCCAGAAATACTTTCTATCCTTCTCTGCTCCTTGCAAATCATTGATAGGATGAAACATTCCTATCCAGTTCTCGGGATTTAGTTTCTGTGTGGCTTTGGTGAGGGATATGCAAGAAGTGAAATATATGTTGCAGGTTATGTGTCTGTGAAGTGTCAAAGTCACTTGCAATGCATCTTTACTTAAGCTAACAACTGTCTACAGAAAAATGTGCATTATATGGCTCTCAATCAAACCACATTGCTGTCTCCACTGCTTAAGGCTTGGAAAATGATTTGCTTTAATTTTTAGGGAATTATTTACTGCCTTCAGTAGGGCTCTTGGAGATACACAGAGCCCTTTGTTGTAATATTGCCATTAAGATGAAATAAAATATGAGGTGATTTTCTTGCCTGTTGTGGTTCTGTGTTCTCCATCATCTCCAAAATTATAAAGAAGATGGAGTATCTTCAGAAAACTGGAGAATATGGTGTGTGTGGTACATCTTTCCACCATGGTTGCTCTGAGCATTACCCACTTCCCTTAACAGAGATAATTTATCCCTTGAAGTCACCAAAATAGTTTTAGACATAACCTATAGAAAGGCAAAGAATGCAACAGATTGTGCTAAATGTCAAGAATTTCTGTGCAATTTTCTAGGGAAAACTGGTGGGTATATCATCTTCTCTTCCCTAAGTTTTCAGTAAAATTTAGCTAGACTTCCAGTATAATCAGTACAACTATTTAAAGCCTCATCCACCTGACACAATGGATTTTACAACTGGTTTCCATAAGCTATTTGACATTTCCTGATGCAACGTAGCAGGTATAGAAGTTCTGTAAAAATCATAGAAGCCTTTTTCAGCTTTCTAGTTTATATTAGAAGACTTTTGAACTCAGGAAACAAGAACAGGATTTCAAATCTGAACTTGGCAAGTTATCTGGGTGCTCTTCCCTCACTGATGGGTAACCAAAACCTACCCACTTTTATGTATCTGTTCTGGTGAAAAGAATAACTCCTTTGTGTACAGAAGCTCAAGCTAAGAACGAGCTGGTTTGCATTTTATTTCCCTATTACTGTCCAATACAGCTGGTTTAGAGCATCATTCTTTTCCAGCCTTATACGCACTGTTCATCAATGCTTGAAAGTGGCTGGAGTAATAAAACTGGTAACACATTTGCATGCCAAAAGTGATTGAACTTTTTAATTATGAGTGAGATGATTGATAAATACATTTTTATTAAAACACAGAATGACTCTGTAGTCTAAATGTGGCATGCACTGAAGGAGTCTTGGACTACTGTTGAAGGTTTGGTTTAAACTTTCAATTAAAATAATCTAGAGCTCTACCAGGCTGCAAGATGACCTCCAGCAGAAATAATATCGCCTTGGTAAATACCTCTCCTTGTCCAATCCAGCAAAAAATAAATTTGTCCAAACAGATGATGGTTTATTCTAACAACATGGTTTCTCCGTGGTGGTATTATTTCTAATGACATCCCAGACAGCCATGTTTCAAATGATGCATGCCCTCCACTCAACTGCACTGGTATTCGTTCTAAGTTGGTCTCATACAGTCAGCTAAAAATTACACAGTGTTTTGGAATTATGCCCTGTGATTGCAGTGTTTCCTTTTATGAGTTACTGGTCAGTTTTTGTTCCAGTGGTAAACTTCAACAAATTCCCCCACTCCTGCCTAGGTAAATTAGAGATAAAGCCTACATTCCTGTCCTTTCCATCTTTACGTGCTCTGGTTTGGGACATACAACTAGAAGTAGAAAAAACGAGAGGCCAGTAAAACTAGGAGATAAACAGCTGCTGAGCCCTTTCACCACCACCACCACCCCACCTTGCTGCCCAGAAGTAAAGTGTGGCAAGCACTTAATGTGTGAGAATGAAGTGAGAAATCAGTGTATAAGAACACTGTAGAAGAACTCATTAGTGCCTTGAATAGTAATTAGACTGTATTGCCCAAGAGGTCTTTTCTTATGCCAGGGTAAGCTGTCACCCAAATTCACTGAGCAGTGGTAGCATATGGAAATTACTGATAGTTAATCTAATTCTTCAAACAGCTGAGAGTGTTTCCCCAGCAGTTACCTGCCAATTACAGCATTAAAACACCTCAGAAAAGTTTTGAAGTGTGGATTTTGGTTTCTGTGAACTGAAGATACCTCAGTTCTGGTTATCTCAGAGGATAAAGGTTCAGCAATTACAAGAACAGTTTTGATAGAAACTCTGCCACTGAAAGGGCTTTATGGGAAACGGGGAGGTGGAAGTGAGATGGTTGAGATCAAAAGATACTTAATTGTCCTGAAGATATTAATTATCAAGAAGACCTTGGTGCTTGGCACCATTTTCTTGATTTTCATCTGGCTGAAGTCTGAAGCTACCATTGTTTTCCTTGTAGACATCCCTGGGAGTGTTCAAGGCCAGGCTGGACAGGGCTTTGAGCAACCTGGTCTAGTGGAAGGTGTCCCTGCATATGGCAGAGGGTGGAACGAGATGGGCTGTAAGGTCCTTCCCAACCCAAAATATCCTGTGATTTTACGAGGGGCTGGGTGAAGGAGAGGCAACTGCAAGCCCAGAGCTGGGATGGAGGAATGAAGGAGAAACAAGGAGTAAGAATCCTTCCTCAACAAGTCAGGAAGCTCTTTAACAGGGCAGAATATACAGAAAGAGAAAACTGAGCTCCTGGGGCAGGCTTTTTGCTAACTTTACAAGCCTGTTTTGACAAAAATAAAGGAAAAGGGAAAAACGTTTCTCTAGAAGAGTCCCCCATGCTGCTCCTTCTGTGGCTCCTGATTAGTGTGGTGTATATCCAATCCAGTGTTTGTTGTTCAGTAATGAGTTGTTCCTTCCATGCAAGAACTAGCAGAAAACTAGATCTCAGAAGCTGCCTCAGAGTCCCTGCAGCCTGCAGCGCTGGCCTGGGAGGGGTAAGGCCACTGCTGCTTTGCAGCTGGAATCTCTGCAATAGAGAGGGGAGAAGGGAAGCTGCACTCTCTGCTTAGCACCAAAAAAATCCCAATTATTTTAGGGAAATTTTGCTTACTTCTGGTAGCAATAACCTGCTTCTGAAAAAAACTATCTTGAGTGAGCTAAATGTAATAAATCATTTGTTCATTTTTTGTCCTGAGTGGGGGCCTCTCAGGTGAAAATCAGACTAGATATTGATAGCAGCAGAAAATTATTCATTTGATTGTTTCAGCCATGCATGGTTTTAGATGTGTATCCTCCTTCCAGCAAGGAAAACCCTGATTTATTACGTGTTATCCCAAAAGTTTTCTAGCACAAGATTCCATCCCTGTTCCTTTTGCTTCACAGGTTTTGACTGCTAAAGGAGATTTTCAGTGCTTATTTAGTAGTAGCATCATTTCAGGTTTTTGAATTTGCTTTGATAATTCCACTTTTTTTTTTCTAATTGTAGGTCTGTCTATTAAGAAAACTGGAAAAAAGCAGTAAAAAGCCTTTGACTATTGTGTGAGAATGCTACTATCACAAGGAAAGTTTATCCTATTCAATGGAAGTTCCGAGCCTATAAAATTAATTTCTTCACAGGGTGCTTTCTTCCATTCTTTCTTCAGAAAAAAACTAATTAAAACCCCTCATTGATCACTTGTGCTAACATACGCCTATCTGAAAGTGCTGCATTAAGCAAAGAGGAGCTTGAATCTATATAATCTTGTGCATCTTGAGTAATGTACACAGGATGAATAGCAAACCCACCCAATTTAGATCAAAATGGCATTTTGAACTGAGCAGGTGTTAAAATACAAGATTACAGGAAAATGCAGTGAGTCAGTCCCTTAATAAACCTAATCTGAGTCTTGACTGCAGAGCAGCTACATAATCTGACCAGAAAGCCCTAGGGAGACTGTGGCCTTAAGGAAAACAAAATGCTGGATTTGCTGTTTTTGCTCCATGGGAATTTTAGGAATTCCTTAAGTGGGCTGATGGCTAAGAGGAATTTTGTTTGCTGTCTCTTTGCTTGAACAACTACTGTACTTATTTAGTTAGTCCATAGATAAATTGAGGCAAATAAGTTTGTGATCAAAGCTGAAGTTCTACCGCCTTTCAGGCTGCACCATGATCCGTTCTTGTTGTCAATAGCTTGAAAATTATATTTGTGTCTGCTTGTGCAGCAGAAGCTTGGGCTACTGGCATTAGGTTGTAGCGGTGGAGTGCTCAAGTGTAGTGAAACAAATTCCTTCCCAGCAAGATAAAGTAGATAATACTGTAGCACTGAACTTAAACAACACACTGACCCTTGAATGTTCACTGTATGGGTATTTTGATATTCAGGTGTACACAGACTCCAGAACAGGCAATTCTTCTATAAACACCTCTGTAAAATCCTCAAGCCTGGCCATCCTATGCAAAGCTTCTGTCCGCAGCAGAAGCAAACGTTACAGCGGGGAAGGCTGTGACATGGAACTGCAGGGAGGCAGAATATCAGGAGAAAACTCAAGGGAAAGGAGGAAATCTTCTCCTCCCAAAGAATTGGGAGTGGTGATACCTCCCTTCTTCCCCCAGATGAAGGTCACCCTCAGCAGGTCACAGCCTGATTATTCCCAACTCTGAGAGAGCAGGAAGGAGGCATGTCCAAGATCTTCATTTTCATGCTGCGTTTCCTACGTGCAGCCTGCACTTTTCCTAATAAAGAGCAGGGGACCAGGATGAGTGGCAGGATTTGCTTTGCCAGAACACACCTGGAGCTATTCCAGCTTGGAGGTGTGCACAGTACATGCTCTCTGGGAAGACAGACATACACTGACCTGGGTATTCACATTTGAATTGCATCAGGATAAGCATTTACCTAAATGAAAAGTGAGAAGGAAGTGTTATAAAGCTTTACCAGCATGGGAGGAGAGAACTGTTCTGCACAGATGTAAGGTAGAATGATTGGTGGAGTTGTGCTCCCTGGGATTTAAACTTCAAGTATTCAAAAAGCTCAAAAGTGTATATCCATGCATAAAGCATGAATGTGCAGGCTCACAAATGCACAAGTGAATTGTATTTTCATACAAGTACTTCTGTAATTGTAAGGTACGCACAGTCAAAGCCCTGTTTGTTCATGTGTCCTCAGAAACGGACACCGTCTGGGAAGCCAGGTGACCCAAGGATGAGTGGTCAGCACTGTCCAAAAAAGAGTTATCCTTGGTGGCTCAAGCTGAGAACTTCAACACTGAAGTACTTACATTCATTTTTAAAAGACTTTTTTAAATTTTCATATTTTTATGTCAAACCAACTACTCCCTGGAGCAAGAGCACTTATACTCAGTGAACTTTAGGAAAGAAAGCTTGACTGCAGTTTTGGTTATTTCCCGGTACCCTTTCTAACATGACCTGGGACAAAAGTTCGAATTAAATGTTACATGAAACTAAAGATTTGCTAATCCCAAAACATAATGCTGAAAATTACAGTGTATTGTAGCACTTAATTTTCTATTGTTCAAATCCTAAATTAAGGGGAAAAAAGTGAGAGCAGAAAGCTGCATGATCACAAAGCTGGTATGAAATATTAGTGGTCACTAAGCAGCTGGAGACTGAAACTGGAGCAGGGCACCTTGGGGCCAGATACCTCAGCTCTGTTCACTCAGATAGTGGATGTTGTCATTGCCATTGAGACTCCAGAGCTATATAGAGATAGTACATTTACTTTAGTTTGTCCTTACTGTATCACTGACTTTATTTATAAATTAAATGGCAGAATAAAACAGAGGTCCTAGGTGCTCTTTCCTCGAGCCTTCTCTTCCAATGCTCTTCTCAAGGCAGTTTTTACTGAGTAAAATGTCTCAACTCCTGTCAGCTGGAATAATTCCCATGAAAATTCCTGTCCCCTTTAAAGATTTGCCTAAAGGAGTCTTTGCAAAATGGAGCAAAATCACTCCACCATTCTTTGTGGTTATCATTCATAGAACTATTAATTATTACCTTAGGCACACAGATACAGTGTATAAACAATTGCAACACATGAAAGACAAACTTTGCAGAATCTCTTACTTCACCTCGACTACAAAGCAACAAGTTTGAAACAAAAATACCTGCTAGGAAGAGTTACTGGAGAGGGAGAGAAATGGCCTCGTTCATAAAAATACAAGCTATTAAATGTTTCTCTCTCAGTTACCCCCCTCCTTTAGAGCCAAAACAGTGACTTACTCTTTCTCTGGATGCCAGCGGATGGGTTTGTCCGTGCCCAGTTTCCCGCTTGGCTGAACTTCTCAGCTGTGGCTGGGAGTGGGGTCAGTCTGCAGGGCAGGCAGCAGTGCCTTGTCTCTCACTCGATGCTGCTCTTTTATGTTGTCATGGGCCAGCACCCCATGACATTCCCCCACCAGTCAGGAGTGTGGTCCAAGGTCTGCCCTGACCACTAACACCACCCGTGCCACACTGTCAGGCACAAAGGGCTTGCCTGGAAATGCTCAGAAGTGCCAGCCAGCTCCCTACTCACTCTGTGAGGGGAGCTGGGGCTCTTGGCTGGTGATCTGTGTTCACAGGGGGTTGGCCAGCCTGGTGTGCAGGGACAGAGGCAGGACCTCTGGTGCTTTGCTCCCCTCATGGCTCTGTTCTGGCCATCCACCTGGGGAGCCCTGTGACTGTCCCCATGGGACACATTCTGCTCTGCCTGCTTCCTGGGGACTTTGGGTGGAGGTTTAAAACAGAACTTCAGGCACAGTCGGAAAGCCTGCTCGGTCAACGGGAGGGAGTAACTGGAAAGCCGTAAGAAGAATGGCTCAGGTCACCTGGCTTGAGGAGAAGAGGAGACTGTGAGGGGAAACCTCATAGCAGTGTGGAGCTTCCTCATGAGAGGCTGCAGAGGGGCAGGCACTGATCTCTGCTCTCTGTGACAGTCCCAAGGGAATGGCCTGAAGATGTATCAGGGGAGGTTTAGGCTGGATATTAGGAAAAGGTTCTTCCCCCAGAGGGTGGTTGGGCACTGAACAGGCTCCCCAGGGCAGTGGTCATAGCCCCAAGGCTGCCAGAGCTTAACAAGCATTTGGACAATGCTCTCAGGCACAGGGTGGGATTGTTGGAGTGTTCTGTGCAGGGCCAGGAACTGGAATCAATGATCCTTGCGGGTCCCTTCCAACTCAGGATATTCTATGATTCTATGAAATTTTCAGTCACAGCTTAGCAGAGGCACAACTGGCTCTCAACTGTTCAAACATTGTGTATGCTTCTCCACGATCCAGCATGGAAAAGGCCACCTTTGTGGCATGTTTTACATTCTTGTTTTTACAGCAGAGTACCTACTGAATGCTAGAATTTCTGCTGCTAGCCTGGGACTAACTGTCCTGAATAAGCAGAAAGATTATTTGCAAGGACTCGTAAGCAGCTTCACAAGGAAATGCAGTAGGAGTACCCTAAAAATAATCATGAGGCAATGTGCTGTGGGACAAAGGCACTCTAGTAGGGCACATGTAAGGAACAAAGACTAAGATTTGCTGTGGTTCAAATGAAAAGATATTTGCTGCTTTTTTAAAAACAATGCCTGGCCTTTACATGCCCCAGGTCCCTCTGGGAACGGCCGATACTGGAACCACTGTAAGGGCATTTGGCCAAAGTCAGAAGGAGTTAGGGTGCCATTCAGGGCCTGGACATCCAGGCTTTTTTTTTACCTAGCAAACAGTGCACCTGTCCAAGCCATGAGCAGACAGTTTCTCCAGAAAGCTGTGAGAAATGGAGTCAACGGCTTTACTAAAGCCCAGGTAGACACATCCACAGCCTTTCACTCACCTACTGAGCAGGTCATCTTGTCACAGAAGCCAGGTTGGTCAAGCAGGACCTGCCTTTCACAAACCAGTGTTGGCCAGGCCTGATCCTCTGGTTGTTCTGCACGTGCCACATGATGGCACTCAGGATGGTCTGCTCCATCACCTTTCGAGGTACCTGAGACTTTTCCTCATTCTTTGTCTCTCTGTTTCCCCAGCCATCCAATAAAGGAGATTCTCCTTAGCCCCTGTTTTGTGGTTAATGTATTTATAGAAACATTTATTTTATTGTCTTTTACAGCAGTGGCCAGATGGGCTTCCACTCTTCTCATTTTCTCCCTGTATAACCTCATGACATCCTTGTTGGTTTCCTGATTTGCTGCCCCTTCTTTCAAATGTCATAAACTCTCCTTTTTACTCTGCGTTCCAGACAAAGTTCTCTTCCCTCTGGCTCTTCTTTTGGCATAGCCTGCTCCTGCGCCGTGAAGATTCCTTCTTACAGCACATCCCGCCTTCCTGGCCTCCTTTGCCCTTCAGGACAGCCTCCCAAGGGACTCTGTCAACCAGGCCCTTGAACAGGCCAAAGTCTGCTCTCAGGGAGTCCAAGGTGGCAGTTCTGCTGACTCCCCTCCTTACTGCTCCAAGAATCCAAAACTCTATCCTTTCATGGTCACTGTGCCCAGGGTAGCCTCCCACCATAGTAACATGCATTAGTCCTCCTCTCCTGACAAACAGCACATCCAGCAGGTGCCTTCTCTAGCTGCTCCCTCACCAGCTGTGTCAGGAACATCTCTTCCACAGACTCCAGGAACCTCCTGAACTCTCTCCTCTCTACTGGATTGCCCCTGTGAAGACAAGGCCTGGCCATCGTGAGACTTCTTGTCAGCCTCTTGGTCCTGGTTGGGTGATCTGTACCCCACTCCCACCTGGATATCTGCCCTGTTGGCCTTCCCCACGATTCTTACCCACTAACCCTCGGCACTTGCATCACCACTGTCAAGCTCTAGACAGTCAAAACACTCCCTCACATACTGGTGGCTACCACACCACCTCTCCATTCCTTGCCTGTCTGTTCTGAAGAGTTCACCACCATCCATTGCACCACTCCAGTGGTGCCAGTCATCCCACCATGTCTCTGTGATGGCAACTATGCCATAGTTTTCCTCTTGCACCACCCCTTCTAGGTTCTCCTGTTTGCTGCCCACGCTGCAGGCATTGGGGCAGATGCACTTCAGTTGGGTTACTGATCCCAAAGCCTTTTTGGGGAGAGAAGCTCCAATTCCTGAGTGACCATTCTCAGGAGCTTCCATGGTTTCTAGCACATCAATAACACTTGCATCCCTTGCCGCTTCATGGATCTCCATTCCCTACATCTACTGAGATGGTAGCCTGAATGACCTCACTAACACACCATCCCTCAAAGAGTGTCAAGCCACTCCCAGGCTTATCTCCACTGACCTGGTTTTTATCTCCTTCCCCCTTCAAATCCAGTTTAAGGCTCACTCAACATGCCCCTCTAACTCCTGCACAAAGATCCTTTTCCCTCTGAGGCAGGTATACCCAGTCTGTCACCAGTAGGCTTGTTGTCATCCAAACCAACCCATGATCAAAAACCCCAAAATTCTGTTGGTGACACCTGGTTTAAAGCCAGGGATTTGTCTGTACAACTTTCCTGTTTCTACCCTGAGCAGTAGCCCCCCTAGACCAACCTCCCCCAGTTTTACTGCTGACCATGACATCCTGTGGTTGGGAATATGCCTGGGGTCAGTTGGGGTCCAATGTCCTGGCCATGTCCCTTTCCAACTCCTTTCACACCCCCACCCTACTTGCTGGTGGGGCAGCGTGAGGAGCACCAAAGGTCTTGACGCTCAGCACTGACTGAATCATCCCTGGTTTATCAGTGCTCCCTCCAGCAAAAATCCAAACCACAGCCCCAGGGAAGAAATGGAACTCCTCCTCTGCCCAACACAGTACCTTCTCCACCCCTTATTCTATGCCATGTACATCCTGCTCAGGTCCCGTGCTATCCAATACCCACCACCCCCTTCCCACCCTTAGCTATCATGCACAGATATCATTCCCTTAGTCTATGGACCACTACTATGAAATGTACATAAAATGCCCATAAAATGTCCACAAATGTTCACAAAATCATAGAATCACAGAATGGTTTGGGTTGGGAGGGACCTTAAAGCTCATCTTGTTCCAACCCCCTGCCACGAGCAGGGACACCTTCCACTGGACCAGGTTGCTCTCCAGACCCCATTCAATATTGAACATTTCCAGGGATGGGGCATATACCTGCTCTAGTTTGGCCTTCTGCATGGCTGCAGTGCCTCTAAAGGTGTACCTGCTCTTTGGGGGCTTATGAATGGCCACACACTTTCAGGTGTTCCAGCATGACCTCCAGGACAGCCACAGACCCTTCAAGGTGTACCTTCTTTGGCGTGGTCTTATCCTTGGGCCACATTCCCTTCAGAGGTGCTCCTGCTGCAGCACGGACATACCCACAGTCACCGATGCTTTGGGGTGTCCTTCTTCCACGTGGACATATCCACAGGTCACAGTAAGCAGAAGCAACCACTAATGAGAACCAGACTAATTTACAGTAAGGCGAGCACAGGAGCCTGTGGTTTTACTTTCCCTTCCCCTTCGCCTCCAGGGCTGCTCTGGCCAGGCTCTCCTCACACCAGAGCTTACTTCTCATCCCAGGTGCCCCAAGGGGACAGTGTCTCCTTCTCCTCACCAGGGTCCCCCCAGCTGGATTCCCGCCCTCAGGCAGGAATAGTGCTGTTTGCACTTCCCCCACTACAGCAAATCCTTTGTGTGCCATCCCAGTGAGCCCCAGGACCCCCCCTCCTCGGTGTCCCCAGCACCTCCAACTCTCATCCTCCTGACCCCTGATCACCCATTGATATCCTCCCATATCTGGCTGTTGTCCATCTCCCTGCTGGCTGATGGGGCCCCTCATCTGGGGAAGACCCTGCTCCTGATGGACATGAACCCTCCCAGTATGTGGGGGTGATGGGTGAGCATGGCCAAGTCGCTGCTGCCAGCATAGGAGGAGTCAGAGGTGGCTGAGCCACATGCGTGATAATGTCTTGGGGGCTCACTTTGGCTTGGAAGTGAGGATGGGGGCCCAGCTGTAGGCTGCCATCCCAATGTCATGAGCGTTGGTCCCATGGTCCCCCTGCTTTGTTTCTGAACCTCCAAGTGTGCTGTGCCCTGCTGTGCAGACCTGGGTCCCCAGGGAGAGGTATTGCTGCTGACCTGAGCCACAGCCTACACTGTCCTCAGCAGCACAACAGGGACTCGGGCAAGCAGTGCATGCTGGGTCAGGAGCACCCTGCACCCATGCATCCAAAGGCTCAAGACATGCTGCTGGCTGGGACCCAGTAGGGCTGCTCCACCCAGTAGGGTGACACAGCAGGGCAGGTCTCAGCTGGTGCCAGCATCAGCGTCTGGGTCGGTGCTGGGACATGTGCCGAGGAGGGGCTCTGGCCTGTGATGCAGCTGGGGCGCTTTCCCCCAGCCTGCCCTGCATCTCTCAGCAGCCCCTCCCAGGCCCCGCCACCCTCCCTGAGCTGACCTTGCTCCTGCTGCCACACCTCCGCAGCCACTTGAGGAGCAACCAGTTGCTTCCCCATTTGCAGCACCATGGCATCTGGGGGCTTCTCAGGGTGGCTCTGCCCTGATGGAGCATCTACTCTGATGGAGCATCTGCTGGCCAGGACCCTGGCCGCTGGCAGCCCCCCACACCAGCAAGAACTCCACCTCATCAAGGAGATGGTGTTGGACATGGCCCCCACCTTCTTAGCTGCTACTGTGTCCATGGGAGCATACCAGTGCCACCAACCCATCCATGTCAGCTGCTCCACCTCTGCCTCCCTCTGGAAAACAGGCACCCTGCCATTCAACTGGGATGCCATCTTCATGATGGAGACCTGCTACAGTGTCCCTCCCAAGGACTTCTTCCATGAGGACAAAAAGGTCCTCATCCTGCTTTTCCAGATGTGTGAGGTGGCTGATATCACCCTCTTCCAGCTCTGTTTCCGACTGTGCTCAGCACCTACAACTGTGAGTTTGTGAGAGGTGATGTCCCCGCAGGACAGTCTCTCCCGCCACCGGGCCACAGGGACATGTGGCAGGGAATGGTCCTGTCCCACCAGCTCTGCCAGGACAGGGATGTCTCGATCTTGGTCGTGGGGTGGGCATGCCATGGGCACATGGCCTTTGAGCATCTCTGAGATGCTCTGACCTGTGGTTTGCAGTAGGGTCCGTGGGCAGCAAAGTGTGACACAGCGTAGCATGGCACGACACGAGATGGCACGGCATGGCCATGCTGTGCAGTGAGGAGCGTGCTGCTGCCATCACACTGCAGCAAGGAAAAAGGTCGGGGATGGAGCCACCAGTATCACAGGGACAGCAGGACAGGATCGGGGACACAGAGATATCCACACACAGTCCTGCACAGCAGGTATCTGTGCCCAGCTCAGCCTGGCCATAGTTCCACTGCCCCCAGGATATTGGCTGAGCCTGGCAGAGGCCTTTGCTGAGTGGCAGCTGGGGTGTCGGGATGCAGCTGAGTGTGGGGTCTGTGAGAGGCTCTCCCAGGGATGGAGGCTGGCATTAACCGGGCTAGGGGGTGTAGCAGGGCTGCCTTGGGCGGGTCCCTGCCCAGGTGGCTGCGCTGCTGCTTGCCTTCCCCTGGCTCCTAAGAGTCGCTGTGGGACTGGGGTGTCCCCAGGGGGCTCCTGTGGCTCTCTGGGCTGAGGGCAGCTCATGGGGGCTGCATCTGGAGGCTTCTCCATCCTCCCCATCCTTATCCCTCACATTCTGAGCATCCTGAAGTGTGATACCCATAACCCAGGGGTTGCTCAAGGGGTTCGAGATCTGTTCCTCAGCCTGTCCCACAGCCCAGGGGGGTCGCAGCCCCCACAAGCACCTGAAGGAGCAAGAAGGAGGCTGGCACCCAAGAGCAGGGGCCCTGCCAGCAAAGGATTGTTAGGGGGGCTGCCCATGGAGCAGCAGATGGGACTCAGCAATGCCATGCTGGGGAACAGCCCCAACTCCCCAGGTGCAGAGAGGGATGTGATGGGCCCATCTCCCGGGCCGCCTGCAGCCCAGGCCTTCCCCACCCACCCTCTCCTCCAGGGCAGGGCACAGCCATGCTGCCAGGTATTCCCTGAGCAGAACTGGGACTGACTGTGGCTCTCCAGCCCTTCACCAGGCAGGAAGGGGGTCAGGAATGGATCCTGTCCTTCACAGGCACCAGGGCTACCTCCTCTCCCTCCCTCCTCATCCCATAGGTGCCCGCTACACCCATGGGCAGCATCATCCCCAGGATGCAGGTAACACTGGGCAGCCTCGATGTACTTTAATAAACTCTGGGGTCCCAGAGCCAGCTATGGGCAGGGCTGGTGCCAGCCAAGGCAGCGCTCCTCACTCAGCTTGGGGCACCAGGAGCCCCACTCACAGTGGGGCCAGCACATGTGGGGCTATACAGTCCCCAAAGCAGGTAACAGAGACGGGCCTCCCTGGAGGTGTCACATGCCCATGCAGTGGTGCGGGGCTGTCAGAGCAGGGAGCCACACTGCAGGGCGCTTACCCAGCACGAGTTGCTGCCCCGCCTCAGCCCAGCCCCGCACTCTTGCCAGTGACAGAGGCCAGTGCTGGGGATGGCCATCGCACCTCCCTGGTGTCGACACCGAGGGGACTGAGCACCACGCAGGTGAAGTTGGTGTGCAGGTGCCGGGTGTCGAAGGAGCTGAAGTGCAGGTCACGGTGCAGGGCCAACCCCGAGCCCTGCGGCTCCTCTCTGTGGACTCAGCGGGGACCAGTCAGTGCCCACTCCAGGCTGGCAGACCCTCCCCCAACCGGGGCTGCCCCGCTGTCACTGCCCCTCAGGACCCCTGTCCCCACACTCACTGCACTGTCCCCTCACGCACAGCCCCGTCCGGGTGCAGGCTCTCCACGAAGGAGCCGTTCTCCAGCCAGTAGAGCAGCGTCAGCTCCGGCAGCCCACTCAACGCCTCGCACGACACGGTCACGCTCTCGCCTGCAGCCGGAGGGGGCCTGAAGGTCAGGGGGGCTGCAAGGCTCCCCAGTGGCCCCCAGGGACAGGCAAAGCCCCCCTCCCCAACTAAGGGGAACATCCCCCCCACCTCATCACCACTCTGAAATGTTGGCTGTGGGTGGAGGATTCACCTTGTGTCTGCTGGAGGCTAGCACAGGAGCTGACCCCCGCTGCAGCCTCCCCACCCTTAGGCCCTGCCATGGCCGCGAGGGTCTCTCACCTGGGCGGGGGGGCTCTGCCGGCATCCGCAGGACGGTGATGCTGGGCGGCGGCAAGGCCATGGCACCTGGGGGAGCAGAGTGGGGTGAGGCGGCAGGTTAAGAGTGACCCCGAGACCCCACATTTTTGTAGTGGGTGAGGGGGCAGGGTCCCATAAAGGGACAGGGGTACTGCTTGTTCCCAGACCCCTGCACAGGCCTCTTGAGGGGCATAGAGCCCGGGGCTGACCTTAGGCTCCCCGGCCCCCCAGTAACCCCCACTTACCTGTGTAGCAAGCGGCCAGGCCCCAGCAGAGCAGGAGGATCCAGGCAGGGGGTCCCAGGGGCCCTGCGAGCAAAAAGGGAGCTCAGTTCTGGGCACACAGGGATGCTCCCCATGATCTTGGGGCGGTTCCCTCAGCATTCCCTGAGCCTGGGATGGTCCCGTCCTCTCAGCATCCTCCCAGCTGGCCATGGTCCCCCCAGCATCCTCCCCCCAGTACTCCCCAAGTGGAGGATCCCGTACCCTCGCATCCTCCCAGCACCCCCCGAGTCTGGGATGCTCCCGTACCCCGCAGCATCCTCCTCCCCGGGTCCCTCAAGTCGCGGCTGGTGCTCCTCAAGGCTGTCCGCCCACCGCTCCGGTCCATACGGAGAGACCGTGGCTCAGACACGGGGCGGCGGCGCTCGGGCCCGCGGCGCTTTATGAGGCGGCCCGGGGAGGGGCGAGAGGCAGCGCCGTGACTCACCGGGAGCCGCCCTCGGCCCCGGCTCCGGCGACGTGGCGCGACGCCACCACATGGGGACCCGCACCTGGACGCCGATGTGTATCGATGGGTCCTGTGCCGCCATGTCCCCAAGCCCCCAGGACGTGCCTAGTGTCCCCAGCACTCCATGTCCCTGTGCTCTGTGTCCCCTGCACCTGGGGGTACACACCCCTCAGGCACTCCCATGACCAGCATCCCAAGACCCTCCCTGCCCCACATCTCTCCCTGCTCCTGGGGGAGCATCCATGGGCTCCCCAGGGATGTAGGAGTGGGGCCCAGCTGGGCTCCCCAATGTCCAGCACATAGGGCACCGGCTGAGTGTCACAGGATTCTGAACATGCTGGTTTGCTCCCCAGTGCTTTGGGATCAGGGGCAAGGCAGGATCTGCACAGAAGGAAGGTGGGTGAAGCCCCTGGGAGACTGAAAACAACAATGAATACAACAATGTTGTTCAGCCCCCTGAATACAACAATGGCTGGGGGAGCCTGGGTGCTGGCCCCTGGGTGTCCCACTTGTGCACAGCAGCTTAGCGGATAGAAACCCTCAGGGCTTTAGTTCTTGGCTGCAGGAAGCCTGAGCAGGGGACTGGCTGCAGCAAGCCCTCTCCTGTGTCCCACAGCAGTGCCCCACCCCCAGAGCCAGCCCCTTGACAGCAGACGTGGTTTCGACAACCCACTGGCTACAAAACCAGGGGCCAGCCCCTGCACCCCACTCCCCAGCAGCGCCAAGGCCGGGAGCCAGTGCAGGCACAGCAATAGGGCAGAACCAGCCACCTGAGTCACAGGCCCTGGCAAGGCCTGGAAAAGTCCCTAAGCTCCCAGTGAGTTTTGTTATCCCTGTTCCCAGCAGAGCAGAAAGGTGGCAGGAACAGCAGTGTGATGTTGGAGACCTGGGAAGTGTGATACATTCCCAGCCTCCTGCTGGGGTGAGGCCAGCAGCTGCATCCTCCCCACAGCAACCATGGGTTGCCAATGGGCAGTGATGAGCCAGAGGCAGCAGCCAGCTCCTCTGCCACCTCCCTGCTCCCACCAATACCAACCAGCTGAGCTCTGGATCCTACAGGGTGAAAGAGGTGGGTAGGGAATGCAGATGGGTGCTTGGTCATCGTCCACGCAATATCCTTCCCCTGGGAGAGATAAAAGGAGGAACCACGGCCTTGCCCCGCAGCAGGGAAGACGATCAAGAAAAACCCAGGGCCGCCATCTCCGTTTCCAGGGCTCTTATTTCGGTGTTTGGCACAACACTGCAATGTGGTTTCACTCAAAAGAAAACTCAAGAAGATGCAGCAGGGTGCTGGGGTTCCCCAGGGGGAACACAGCCCACACAGCACCCACAGCCATGGCACCACTGTGGCCACTTCCCAAATCCCCTGAGCCAGGAGCTGCCTTGTAGCCCTCCACCAGACCCCAGTGCCCTCAGGGAATATGACTCAAGTCTCCACATGCCAAAATACCACCACTGGCCCTGGGACTGGGGAATTTGCCCCCACCCACTGCCAAAAAAAGAACCCAAGGCCACTCACACCAGCAGGACCGTGGCACGGCTCCTACCAGCATGGACAGGAGGATGTCATGGAGTAATGCTGGGGCGGGGAAACACCAGCACCAGCCCAACCTTCACTCCATCCCTTTTATTCCAGTGCCAAGAGCAATACCCAGTGAGGGCGAACCCGCGCCCTGGGGCAGGGGCACCCACTCTTGGCTGCTCTTGATGTACCGTTACCATCACCCAACAGGGCACAGAGAGGAACAGCACTGGCCCCACTCCATGCCTTGGCTGACTCCCCTGAGCAGTCAGGGAACACCACTGGCCTCCAGGGAGGAACACAGAAAATCTGGGAGCATATAAAAGGGTTCCCCGAGGCAGAGCCCATCATCAGCATGCCAGAGCAGCTTGCTTCCGCCTGGCACGCCCATGGTGCCCAGAGCGGACCTGGCAGCCAGGGGTAGCCAGGTGACCTTCCATCGCCTCTTTCAGGATGCTGGGCTCCAGCCTCTCCTCCGCAGCCCCCATATCCCATCCTCGCTGCCAGCAAGGCTGCTCCGGGGTACTGGTGTTGGAGCCAGCAAAGCCTCGGCCCTTCTCCCCACAGCCTCCCCTGGGAGAGTGGCAGGAAGGAGCTGGAGAACAGCCCCCAGCCCAAACCTCAGCCCAGCAGGGCACTGCAAAGGGCCAGAGAGGGGCAGGGAAAGGGGACAAGCGTCTCTTTTTGGCTGCAATAGAAAGTTTTAAATATGCTCATTAAAATAATTGCTTTTTAAAAAAATCCTCCCCTAGCCCCGGCAGGAGGGGCCCTGATGTTGCTGTCCTCGGGGGTGACCAAGGTCCTGAGAGGTGACGGAGAAAAGCCAGCATCCCTGGTGGCAATGTCCTCTCGTGGTTCCGCAGCTCCCCACCGCCTGCCCTTACTCCAGCCCCAGGATGTAGTTGATTCCCTGGACCAGTCCGATGATCACCGGCTGCCAGGCCACCAAGTAGCGCAGCCAGTCCAGCAGCTGCCCATACATGACGTGCGGCCTCTCCCAGCTGGGCAGGAAGGAGTTAAAGAGCCATGGGGAAATGAGCATGGCCCATCCAGAAGCCACCCAAAAGTGCCCCAAAGCAAGGACAAAGAACACAGGTGCCCAGGGAGGGACGGACAAGCACCCAGGGAAGGACAGACATGGGTCCTCATGGAGGGATGGCTGTGGCCAGGCTTGCCTTGGGTTTTGCACGGTCTCTGCCACAGCCACATGCTGCAGCGACCTACCCAGGGTGCCAGGCAAGCCCCTCACCCCTCGTGTGCTCTACCCACTGCTTCCCTTCCCAAAGTGCTGGCTCCCAGCAGGAGAAAGGATACGGATTACTGAACATCCTCTTGAGATCCACCTTCTCTTTGCAGTATGGACACGTCTGCTTCTTCCCGACAATGCACCAGCCCCGGATGCAGAACTCGTGAAACCTGGGGAGTGGCACGTTAAGGGGAACTGGAAGAAGAGGGGGATACACGGCTCAGTGTGGAGGAAACCACCAAGCCCAAGGAAGTCCCCCCAGAGCTATGGAAACATCCTGCCATGTGAGGATGGTGCATTGAACAACCACAACCCTTTCCTAGAAGGCGCAGCAGCTTCCAGGGACAGTGAAAGGAGCTCATGGGGCAGCAGGACAGGGCCAGGGTGGCAGCATGAAGGCCCTGACCAGTGCATCGGCACCAGGGAGATTGAAACTCTTCAGTGATGGTGCCCAAGCACTAGGAAGGTTTGGACAGCTTGGGAGAGATCTGTGAACTGCAAGCATTTTGGAAGCCTTCTTCAAAGGCTTCTTGGGGATTAACATTTATGGAACTTCTCTGTCAGTAAGGGTCTGACTTACAGGTGCCTGCTGTGCTCTGTCACAAGGATTTGCACAACTTGAGCACAGCCTGGAGAAGTTACAGGAAAACATGAGGTGGCTGCAGCTGACTCTGCCACGTATAGGGGTGTTGCTGAGCAAATAAACTTTCCCCAGAATATCTCTGCTGCTCAAACCATGCAAGAATGTCAGGGAGCAGCAACAGGAGTCACTCCCTTGTCAGCCCTGGTGCCATCGATCCAGGAGTGCCCACCCAGCCCTCACCCCTGAGGACCACCAAGGAGCACTGACCAGCTCCTCTGGCAGCCACACCACCCCAAGCTGCTGCAGTCCCGGGCCCTTGCATAGGGTCAGCCATAAATCTCACCAACAGTTCCCAAGAGTTAAATTTAGGCCCTGAGTTTTGCCTAAAAACAGCATGACCTTTGCTCAGGCCCAGTTTGGAAACCACCTTGCAGGCAGTAATGCACAGAGTGCCAGCGGACATCCCATCTCCACACTGAATCATCATGAGGAAAAAACCCTGACCCGCCGCCCCAGCTGGGGCTGAGCACCAACCAGGACTTCCACTTTCAAAACCCACTTCACATCAATCAGCTGACAGGAAGGGCTGAATGACTCCAGTATGCTGGAAACCCTGGAGGAGTTCTGGAGAAGGAGGAATCTGCTGGGCTGTGGCCAGAGCAGGTAGCGACCAGCAGTGCTGGACCAGGGGGCTGCTTTCAGAGGGGGGCCAGCAGTGTTTCCCCACAATTCTTCCTTATAGACACTCAGGACCCACTGCAATGGGTCTCTGATGAGGGGCCAGTGTGGCACAGAGCAGGGATGCCCCATGTCCCAACCTCACACCATCATTTCCCCCGGAACATTTGCCAGGCACTGCCAGGCAGATGGGTCACAGCGGATTTATCAAAAGCAGGAAGAAACTGAGGTGCAGCTCCATGGCTGAGCAGAGGTAGCTGAGGAGGAGAAGGAAGAGGAAACAACCCCTTGTGACTGGTGACAAAGTAATTTCAGGGACACTTCTTCCCATGCCAAGTCAGCGATGACACAGGCACAGATCACATGCAAATTCAGCCAGACGGCCCCAAGTCCCAATACAGGCGTTTCTTCACCCAGTGCAGGAGAAGCCATGGGACAGGAGCTCCCTGCTGCCCATCCCAGCATGGGGCCAGTGAGGCAGGGGGCTGGCACCTGCAGAGAAGGATACACGTGGTTGCAGGAGAGGCGGTAGGTGTTCTCAATGATCCCCTCCTCATTGACATCCACGAAGATCTGCTGGCCACAGACGGCACAGACGCTGTCGGAGAGGTGCTTGGTGGGCATCCCTGAGGCGCTGTAGAACTGAGCGAGGGCAGAGCAGAGGGAGAGCGGTGATAGTGGCAGGGCACGTGTCTCGCGCCCGCAGTGGCATAGCTAAGCTCTAAGGAGGGCTGGGGTCAGCGCCCCAGGAGTCCAGCCTTGGCCTTTGGGGCTTAAAAACCTTGTTACAGGTCCAGCTGCAGGAAACAACTACAACAGGACAGCAGCTCAGTGATGCAGTGGCCCATCACACCCCAGCCCCATGCACTCCCTCCCCATGTTGAGGGACCACCCCTCTTTGCTCCCCAACAGCCAGGCGGGTTTTCAGCTGCCTGCCAGGGCTGTGCACCCAGGGCAGAGACTGGGGGAGAGAGCAGGACAAGCTGAAGGTCACAGCTTTGACCCAAAATGACAACCTTGGGCTGCCAGTCAGACACAGTCCCCACCTCCGGCCCTGCAGGTCCCTGACACCCATTCAGCAAAGCACAGAGCAGCCACCCCCCTCCATTTCCAAGCCTGATGGCTCAGCACAGGCCTGACACAACACGGAGAGTGTAGGCACAAAACCAGGTCCCACATGCTCCAGCTGCAAGGGACCCCTCAGGATCATTGAGTCAAACTCCCTGCTCCACCGCACTACCTAAAACTAAACCATATGACTAAGAGACTCCTTGAACTTTGGCAGACTTGGTGACATGATCATGTCCCTGGGGTGCCTGTTCCCTCTGGGTAAAGAACCTTTACCCCATGTCCAACCTGCACTTCCCCTGATGCAGCTTCACTCCATTTCCTCATGTCTTACTGCTGGACAACCACCTCCCTTGGCCAAACAGTGATGCTGTGCCTGATGCACCCCAGGACACAGCTGGCCCCTTTTAGCTGCCAGGACACAATACTGACTCATATTCAACTTGCTGTCAACCCAAACTCCCCTTTTCACAGGACTCTCTCCGGACTCTTGTTCCTTTATTTGTACCTATAACTAGGATTACACCATCCCAGGTGGAGAATCTGGCACTTGCCCCTGTTAAATTTCACATAGCTGGTGCTTGCTCAGCTCTTGTCCATCCAACTCTCTCTCCAAGGAGGTCACAGCTCCTCCTGGTATAGCATCACCAGCAAAATATGCCTCTGACAGAGCCCTGGCACAGCTTTGCTCTGAGCATCCACAAGAGCCCTGGGGATCTAAGAGAGACCCAAGCTGTGCCAAGGTGTCCTAGTGTGGCAGGACAGGGGCTGGAGCAGAACCTCAAGGAGCAGCAGCAGAAAGCTCAGAAAGGAGGAAGAGGAGGAGGAAGCACAAAGTCCAAGACCCTAAACAGCTGCTGAAAAGAAGAAACATGACCTACTCCACTGGTGTCCTAGGTCATGTATTTTTAGTGGAGTGGCTTATTTTGATACCAGGTGAGTGGGCTACAGATTTTAGGCCACCGCGTCCTCTGTCCACAGGGACAGCAAAAGTTGTAGCCAGGTACAAGGAAGGAAGCCCAGGGTGTGAATCCTTCCCTGGTGGCTGCAGGTCACAAGTTAATGCAAGCACAGTGTGGTCCCAGGAATGGGAGTGTTCATTGGCACTGGAGATTTTAAAGGCCCAGGAAAAGAAATACTCGTCAGTTTAGCAGGGCTAAACAGATCATTCCACTTCTCCATAGAATCAGAGAATGGCTTGCGTTGGAAGGGACCTTGAAGATCACCCAGTTCCGACCTGCTGCCATGGGCAGGGACACCTTCCACTAATCCAGGTTGTTCCAAACCCCATCCCATCTGGCCTTGAACACTTCCAGGGATGGGGCAGCCACAGCTTCTCTGGAGAATCTGTGCCGGTGTCTCACCACCCTCACAGGGAGGAACTTCTTGTCCTTCTGGGGATGACGGGACCCTGCAGAGGCTTTGCTTTTCAGGAAGGGTCTCACAGCAACTCTTGCTACATTAAATCCAAGGACCCTTCCTTGAGGGGGGAATTCCCATTTGAGGGAAGCCAAAGCTGCTGCTGAGACCAGCATGTTTCAGGCCCCCTGATATGAGGCACAACTCTGGCCTGGGGGACAGTCCATCACGAACTCACCCCGATGGTTGAGGCCATGTAATCCGCACACATTTCAGCAAAGTCCCGCTCCAGCACTCCATAGTAAAGACCGTAGAAGAGGAGAGAGATGCCAAAGTCCATCGCATCTTCTGGTTTGATTCTACAACAGAAAAACCATCAACAGGTTTCTTTCGAGGGCAAAGCCACTCTAATCATATTCCAGAGAATGTATTATTCCACAGAAGTAGTCAACCTCTCTAACCATGAAGCTGGTTTGGGCTAGAGTCCTCTGCCACCACCTATTGGCTGGCTGCTTCTTGCAGGTACCTCTTCATCAGTATAGCAGAGAAAATGCCACTGCTGCCCCCAGGCTGGACACCACAGAGCTGGGGGAGCTGCCAACAAGCAAGCTGGAAGGAGGGCCCTCCAGCAACCTGGACCAGTTCAGGTACCAACACTTCACCTCTGATCCTCTCAGGAGTGAAAGGACACCCCAGTAGTCTCTTTGGCCCCATTAATCAGATTGCCAAGTATATTGTTTTTCCAGAGTAATAGCCAAAAGTGCCACCCCATCACCCCAGGAGTGGGAGCTGAAAGATTCACTCACCTGAATAATAAGTTAAGACCAAAAAGCGTAAACATGACAGCCATGTACCCCACAATCCCAGTAGCATAGCTGATCTTGTATATTAGTAGAAACCATTTATAAACCAGCCTAGAAAGAATTAAACAAAGATTTAATGACTTCATTTGTTCCTGAATGAAAGTGTGCCAATCACCTCAAGAGTTTTATTTTTCACACCTGTAGTGTTTTTGCAGACACTTCACTTACCCCTACACATGGGCAAGAGCTTTACATTCCTAATTCAACCCATCAAGGGCTGCTCACAGTCTTGACTTCCAAACTAGAAATCTCATGACCTCCAAAGGCCATAAGGAAGTGTGCTGCATGCTGGGAATGCCTTGGGTGAGGATACCAGCCCACGTGGAATCCACCTTTCCAACCCCCACCCAGGTACATTGGGCTGGCTGCCAGCAGCCAGTTAAGTGCTTCACACCCTTTCACATGTGCAGGGCTCTCACACTCCCAGGGTGCAAAGCTTAACACACATCTGTGGCAGGGAAACTGGAAAGAGCTCCTTCTAATGGTTAACCTGGGGCTGAGGAGTTTCACCAGGAACAGCAGACGAACCTGGGTGTTGTCTGTACCAGAGGCTTTCGAGTTGCCCGGAAGGTGACAAAAGCTGTGACTGCTGAGAAGAGCACCCAGATCACCAGGAACCGCCACCAGTTCAGCTTGATAGTGAAATACAGAGGCACTACCCACATCTGGAAGAGGGTCACCATCTGCAGGAACAGAGGAAAGGCATTTGGAGCTGCTTCTCTGCTCCTCAGACATCAGAAACACCCTGTCAGTCGTGGCAGCCATTCTCCTGCCTGCATCAAATAGCCCTGCATTGCACCAGGAACCTGGGGAGGTTTGACCTGTGGCACCTAGAGAAGAGCTCAAAGCTCAGCTGAGGGCATGAGTCGGATACCGAGCAACTGAGGGAGCTGGGGAGGCTCAGCCTGGAGAAAAGGAAGCTCAGGGAGGACCTTCCTGCTCTCTGCATCTACCTGAAAAGATGTTATAGCCAAGTGGGGCTCGGTCTGTGCTCCCAAGTAACAAGACATTAGGAAAAGGCCTCAAGTTTTGCTAGAGAAGGTTAAGGTTGCATACTGGGAAAATTTCTTCCCAGAAAGGTTGGTGAAACCCTGGCACAGTCTGCCTGGGGCAGTGATGGAGTCACCATCCCTGGAGAGATTTAAAAGCTGTGTGGATGTGGCACCTGGGCACATGATTTAGTGCAGGGCTTGGCAGTGCTGGAGGAACAGTTGGACTCAATGATGCCAGAGGGCTTTTCCAACTCAAACAGTTCCATGATTTTGTGAGGGAGTCAGAGGCAGCAGTCTCTGTGATTTTTGGTAGCAAAGGGTACAGCTGGCGGGAGAACGCAGAGGAGTCATCTCCAGAGAAATGTATGGGAGATGATCCACACAGCTAGCTGTTGTAAGGCAGCTACATAAACCTTTGCCTTCCCAGGGTCCCAACGCTGCAACCATAGACACCTCAGACAGGTATTACCCAAGGCAAGAAGGTTTTGACTTGCCTCTGCACTACAGCCTATTCCCAAAAGGATCTACAGCTGTGCAGCTGAGCTCCCACAGTGCTGCTGGAGGGAAACAGGCAAACAGGTTTGGTTTAAAGTTCACAGAGGACTACAGGTACTACCCGGAAACATGAAATACAATATTATTATCACTATTATTATGACAAGGAAGTCAGAGTGAAGTTGCTCCAGGTAACTAACAGACCCCAACAAGCTGGTGGCATCAGCAAGTGGCAGGTCTGCTCAGCAGAGTGCTGCAGGAATCAACAAACCCAGGCTGCAAGCAGCAAGAAGCCCCCATTGCTTCCAAGGAAGCACCCTCAAAATGCAGTTTCCCTCAAGACAACCCCCAGGATCTGCCTGTCCATCCCTGACGTCAAAGCACTATGTCACACCGAGTTACTGGCATCACTTCCAACAGAAACCTGAGGCCTTCAGGTTCATCCTTCCTCATCCCTAGCTAGAATCCCCCACATGCTGGGAGAAACAAGGGAATGCTGGGAAAACAAAGGAATTGCAACACCAGACAACAGGAAAACCAGGAACACTTTTCTCATCAGCAAAACGAGGGCATCGCTCAACACTCATCCAGCGTCTGGGGCAGAACGGCTGTGGGGGTAACTTACATTGTAGGAGCGAGGGTGCCGCTGCTTCCACTGAACCAGGAGGAGCTGTGCCACCACAAGCGTGGCAATGAGGATGAGGACCATTTCGGCATGCATCGCCTCGTGCCCACGGTGCTTGGCATGCATCCGTACGTGCTCCACCCTGCAACGACCAGGAAAAGGCAGCTGAAGAGCACGCTGGCACAGACTGCATGCTGGCGGACAAACACCTCAGGAGAGCCAGAAAAACTAGATGGAAAAACAACACTAAGAAGAATTGTGTCTGTGAACAATCCAGAGGAGAAGGGACAAAAGGCTGCTCTGGGACCAGCTCATTTCTACACTGTGAAAGCCAAGAACAACACTTTGCCCATCTGAGCATGAAGGAGGTGGAGAATTCCCACTGACGTACCTGGACTAATGAACATGGAGTGCACAGTCGACATAACTCACAATCCCAGAATGGGCAAGGTTAGAAGGGACCACCAGCAGGGTCATCTCTTTGAACCATCCTGATCAAGCAGCGTCTTTCTAGAGCACACTGCAACTGTTTGACCCAGAGTGTGTGCTAATTCTCAATACCAAACCCTCAGCCCAGTTTCGGAACCACTAACACTGTTCTCCCTCCTGTCCAACAAGGGAAAGACTGGAAGGGTCAGGGTGGAGAGTGGGGGGAACAGCTGACATGTAGCAAAACCCCCAAACCCCAGCAAATTGCTTCTCTCCACCCTGAGCATGCTGGAACAAGTGATTTCCAGACTGATACTTGCCAGACACCTGGGGTTTCTTTGCCCAGCTTGTGCTGTTTGACCAAAAAACAAGGTGGAATTAAGAGCTGTGACATCCTTATGTCTTGGTCTCCAGGTGATAACACTGTTCAAGAAGTTAGAGGAAAAAACATCCAAACCCAACAAATATGCCAAATTCTCTGATTTTAAGTCATTCTCTAGAAACTAATACAGAATCACAAAATCAGGTTGGAAGGCACCACAGTCGGTCATCTGGTCCAATCTCCCTGCTCAGGGAGGATCATCCTTGAGCACATAGCACAGGATTGAATCCAGATGGTTCTGGAATATCTCCAGTGAGGGAGACTCCACACCCTTTCTGAGCAATCTGTTCCAGTGCTCGGTCACTGCACAGATAAGAAGTTCTTCCTCATGTTCAGAAGGAACTTCCTGGGCATCAGTTTCTGCCTGTTGCCTCTTGTCCCATTGCTGGGCACCACCGAGCAGAGCCTGGTCCATGCTCTGACCCCTCCCTGTCACTTACAGACATTGTTGAGAGCCCCTCTCAGTCATCTCCTCTTGAGGCTGAACAGTCCCAGCTCCCCCAGCCTTTGTTTGTAAGAGGGATGCTCCAGTCCCCTCATCATCTCTGTAACCTCCACAGGACCCATTCCACGAGCTCCATGTCTCTCTTGTCCTGAGGAGCTCAGAACTGGACACAGCACTCCAGAGGTGCCTCACCAGGGCTGAGCAGTGGAGCAGGATTACCTCCCTTGACCTGCTGGCACTGCTCTTCCCAATGCACCCCAGGATCTCATTGGGCTCCTCGGCCCCCAGGGCACTGCTGGCTCAGGGACAGTTTGTTCTCCACCAGGACCCAGAGACCCTTCTCTGTGGAGCTGCTCCAGCAACTCGGCCCCCAGGCTGTGCTGGTGTAATACTGAGAGTCCAGCCTCACTGTGATTTTCAATAAGCATCTAGATTAAATTGGTTTGGCTAAGGGAAAAAGAGGAATTTTTCAGGCCCCTTACTGTAAGACAGACATTGAAGGGCTGGAGGGTGTCCAGAGAAGGGGAAAAGAGCTGGAGAAGGGTCAAGAGCACAAGTCTAGTGAAGAGTTGACTGAGGGAGCTGGGCGGGGGGAGGCTCAGCCTGGACAAAAGGAAGCTTGGGGGGGATCTTCTTGCTCTCTAGAACTCCCTGACAGGAGGGTGGAGCCAAGTGGGGGTTGTGCTCTTCTTCCAGGTAACAAGTGACAGGACAAGAGAAAATGGCCTCAGGTTGTGCCAGGGGAGGTTTAGGATGGATATTGGGAAAATTTCTACACAGAAAGGGCTGTCCAGCCCAGGCACAGGGTGCCCAGGGCAGTGTTGGAGTCCCCATCCCTGGAGGGATTTAAAAGTCATGTAGATGTGGCACTTGGAGACATGGTTTAGTGGTGGCCTCAGCAGTGCTGGGAGAACAGTTGGACTCAATGATCTCAGAGGGCTTTTCCAACCTAAACTAGTCTGTGATTCTATATTTAGCGGCAGTTTAAAATAAAAAAACATTAATATTGCCTTTTAAGACAGTTCATACTTCCCCCCAACAAAAAATGCTGACCCTTTCCTGCCCCACTGTGAACACATGCTGGGCTGCTGGTAGCTCTGGTCAGTAGCAGGAGCTCAGTTGAGCTGTATGCTCCAAATCAGCTCCCAAAACACTCACCTCCATCTCTCCTCTGGGGACAAGTGTGAAAGATCAACCTAGGGAGAAAAAAAAACACCCATTAAATCAGCTGCTGGGAAACACTGGATTCAGATGCTTTAAATAACAAACCTTGACATGCCCACAGTACCAGCACAGCCCAGAGTTGTCCTTCACCTTCCCAGGCAGAGTGGGAAGAGCAGTGACTCCCCCTGCTCCTCTACCACTTACACTCCCATATTTTATTGGAGCCAAGGCTCTGTCTACCATCCCATGCCACCAGAACCAGAGAACTGGCTTAAATCCTGCATTCACAACTCAGCCAGGTGTCTCAGGGCACAGAGTGGTGATCCCAGTGCAGCCAATGCTCCCACCAGTGGTAGGAGTCCAAAACCCCACTAGGCTGCAGGACAGGAGACAATGTCACACACCAGTAACAAACCAGTGCCAAAAAGATTTCAAAATCACAGAAAAAGAAAGATTTAGGCCTTGGTTTGCTGAGATAGCTGGAAATTCCTCCCAAACATTACAGGCAGGAGCTACCAAGAAAGAGCAAGGAGAGCTGCTGTTATTAGTGAGGATTGACAATGGATATGTGTATCCCATCTTCTCCAGTAAGACTCACAAAAAGTGTGAATACTCTCACTTTTGGACAGTGGAGGAATAAGGGAAGCTTCAACACTGCATTTCTGCTTTCACTTGGAGCTTTATATAGAACCATAGAATCACAGAATGGTTTGGGTTGGAGAGACCTTAAAACACATCTTACTCCAACCCTCCTGCCATGGGGACACTTCCACTAGACCAGGTAGCTCCAAGCACCGTCCAACCTGCCCTTGAACACCTCCAGGGATGGGGAGTTCACAGCTTCTCTGGGCAAAACCTTCCCTCGATATCTTCACATAACTGCTGAGGAGCCTCCAGCACCGGTCATGTCCCCACAGGGGCTCATTGACTGGGCAGCACACCCTGATGCACGGCACTAGGGAGGGAATCCCGCAGCTCTTCCCATCACCTTTTCTTGGTGAGACACAAACTCAGATTAAACTAAGAGCAGTTTGTCTGAGCTGGGAACATAAATGTGGAGTTTACAAATCCTCACAGTGCTGGAGACACTCCAGCATTGCTGAGGTGTTGGAGATGAAGGTTGGAAACAAGCCATAGCAGGGACTGTTATCACTCTTTCCTGCACACACCGGAGATGTGTACACAGGAGCAAGCTCCACCTCACCCCCCTGGGTACAGGGCCACAGGCTTGGCTTCAACCTTTATGCCAGGGCTCTCCCCAGGCTGGTGCAACAGTCAGTCACCTCACCTGCCTGGTCACCACCATCAGCACACAAGTGTCTCCCAGGCAGCAGCTCTGATCACAGCCAGGCTCAGCACAGGATGCACAGCTGCCTCGCTTCCTCTGTGGCACCTAATTATACCCCAGGGTGAGGAGATAGGGAAAAACACAGGGCAGCAATCTGTCTGCCTGATGTGGAACATCTGCTGAGCTTCACCCCAGAGCAACACCTGTGAGAAATTCAGCCCTTGAGAATCAAGTCCTGAAGAAACACTTCAGGACTTAGATGCAAAATCTAGAGCTATGAAAATCCTTGTTGGACCTCGCTGGCTTGTGTCCGAAGCCAAGGGAAGGTGGTGACAACCTGACACCGAGAAGGGTGTTTATATCGACCAAATTCCCCGAGCACCTCTGTTCCTAAAGCAGCCACGTCCAGATCCACCAGTTCAGTAGCTGTGATGTAATTTGGAGCAAGTACTGCTCCAAATAAACAAGAAAAAAAGAGATTTTAAAATGTTCGCTTGTCACTGCACACAAGAGAAGCTGAGAAACCCTGAGTGCCTGTTGGCTCCAGCACAGGTCAATCCCTCTGCAAGCTCTGGGGGTCACCCAGGTGCTCCTGCTGCCTCCCCCCAGGAGATCCCCACTCCTCCCAGGCTCTGCCCTGACCCTTGCTGGATGAAGATGTTTGACAAGCACCTTCCAACCACAGCAATTATCTTCATTCCTATACAGTAGCTCAGCTCACTTCTCTGTACCACACCAGCAGCCACTCCATCCACAGGGTTGGTCCCACCTTAGAGACTGGGACATTTACCAGCCTCTTTCCTTTGGCATCTTCTCTGAATCTCCAAATTCTTCCAGCAAATGAGCTCAAGCCACCTCAGCCCCAAACCCTGTGGAAATCCCGTTGGCATTGCTCAGAGAGGGCTTCTTCCAAGCTGTGCTCCCAAGCCAACCAGGGATCCATGGCCCTGGACACAGTTTTCTCTCAATTATAAGGACTGAGCTTCACCAGATTCCCCAGAGCTCAAAGCTCCTGAAATAACTTTATTAAGGGAGGGCCAGGACGTGACAGAAGGGATGTTGGGAGGGATCTGATGACTGTCAGACAGGACTTGGCAGAGCAGCCACCCTGAATCAGACCTTCCAGTTAACCCCTCCTTGATCTGCACACTCTCTTAACACAGAAGTTTTGGGTTGGGGCTAAAAATGCACAGCAATGGTGAAGGAAGCACCTGCTCTTGCTAGCAAGCATTCATTCCACTTCTAGTTACGGGTTGTCTTATCTTAACATGCAGGTTTTGGGTCTTTTGTGGGTTTTGGGTCTCTTTCTAATCCCAACAGCTAGGTAAAAGAACCTCTACTGCTAAGTCTCCCTTTACCAAGAGGGCTTTGACAAGAACAATTAGCTGACTGAAACAGCTGAAGATCAGCTCTACCAGGTGTTGAGCACCAGCCCACTCCTGTTTCAGCACCCTCCAGCTGCCACACCAACACAGGACCCAGTGTGGAACCAACTACAGCTCTTAGACAAACTTTTTGTTTAAAAAAAAGTAATTAAGAATAATTCTTCTGCTCTCTGTCTCCTCTGTAACTCATGATCCTCTCAAAAGCCTCAGCCTCCTCTGGGTGATGACTAGGAGAAACTGGATATCTAAGACTAAAGTCTAATCCTCTCCTCAGACGTGGTATCATGGCCTTTGGAAGAACTTTGTGCCACTCCCCAGTTTTCTGCAGGGGCTGATGCCCCAAAGCCTCCACAAATCTGTGACCCCCACCACTGGGACAGTCAAGAAATAACTCCTTCTAGGAAAACACAAAGGCTGTTGATATGGACACCACCAAAGCTAGAGCCATACGTTCCACACAGCCCAGGGAGCTGGGAGGATCTCTGGGCAAACATACATGCCACTGTGAGCTGGCTGTAATCTACTTATACTCTAAATCTCCAAAGGACACAAGAAGAATGCCTTGAGGATGGAGAATAAGCAGCTGCTGATTTCAGTTCAAAGCTCCAGAGCAACTGACAGCCCTGATCTCACCTTTCCCATAGCCCCAACCTCAAACTTTGTCTCCCAGCACCTACCAGGAATACCCTGAAATGAGGGGAAGATAATTCTCCACAGCATTGTAAGTCCAACCAAGGCAGGTTGGGAAGAGGGACATTTTTTAGTGAAAGTCTGAAGAGATTTCGGAATCTCAATTTTGTATTTTTTCTACTCATAAGACAGTGCAGGAACAGGGAGAAGGGAGCAGAAATGTCCCAGCTGATCAAACATTTGGATAATTGGAAATTAAACCTTTCCTCCCCACAGGCAGAGCCAGAGCCATGGGACACTCGGCTTTATTCCGCTGGAATGTTAAACTGCTTTCAGGTCCCCACCATGAGTGGCTCATCAGCAACCCACTCTGCCCAAAGAGCTGCCAAGACCTCAGGACAACACAAGCAGATGGGTTTTGTACCAACAATTTGTGGAATCACAGGGATAAGCACAGTCCTATATACACCTCCTCATTTGTTGTCTCCTTATGACACCCTGTCAGCCCCTGATGGAATAAAAAATGGGAATTTCACTTCTGAGGATCAGAGATTTGGATCTTCCACCTTTTTACATACAAAGTCACCAACGAGTATCTTAAAATATAACCAATTGCAACTCAAGAGTGACTGATCTGTGGTTTAATCTTCCCATCACCCCACTGCACCCACTCTCCGTCAGCAACACAGGGCACAAGGAGGAGGTACAAGCTCCCACAGCTCAGCCATACACCAGGGAATCTCCACAGCTTGGCCGTGACAGGAATCTCCTCTGAAACAACCATCAGCATCTGAGAATTTTTAAGCCACACCACCAATTCTTGAGGAAAAGCACAAAAAACCCCTGACTGTACCAGCTAAGTGACTTATGCCCCCTGTGCTGCTGCTCCCACAGTGCAGACAGGATGGAACCAGGTTCTCCTGGTTCTCTATAAGTGGAAGGAAATCTCCCAAGCATGAAGCACAGAGGACGGTGAAAAGCCACTGCAAAGCCCAGGGTAGCAGTGCCGGAAAGTGGCACACACACTGTGGCAGACGCACCCACCCTGATTCCAATTCCATCTTTCCAAACAGATTTTTTTTCCCCAGTTTTGTAATTTTTCATCCCCAGGAACGTTTAAAAGCCAGCACGGGAACAACAGCTGAGCTTCTATCCCTGCCCTCAGGACCCCCACTGTCCCCTGCCCCATGGGCCCTCCGAAGCTCCCAGTGCCACCTTTCCCCGGGACCCCCAATGTCCTCCTTCACCAAGGATCTCTCCCAGCCCTAACACTCCCCACATCTACTTGACCCAAAGCCCTACAAGCTCAGAGTGACCCAAAGCCGCCGCCGTCCCATTCCAGGGACCCTCAGAGCTCCTCAGTGCTCTCCCCCACCCCGCTCCCCCAGACCCCACGTCCCCCAGGCCCCGCGTCCGCTGCGGCTCCCTTCCACAGAGCACCCCACAGCACCAAGGCTCCCTGCCTCCGCCTCCCCTGCCCTGCCCGGTCACCCCTAGCCCGGCCCCCACCGGCCCCGGCCCCCGCACCTCCTCCACCTCACGCTCAACGAGGCCGCCAACCTCCACCTCCAGCACGGCCGCCATCTTGCCCCGCCCCCCCAGAAGCCAGCTCTTTCCGCCGCGGCCCGCCAATCACCGGGCAAGCTGCCGCACCTTGGGCCAATCGCTTGGCGCGGCGCTGCCCGGACAGCCAATCAGGAGAGGGGAGGAGTGGAACAGCTGCCAGACGCGCCACTTCGGGCGCATAAAAGCGGTGAGCTGTCACGGGTAGGGACGGGCTGCCATTTACAGGCCCACAGCGGTACGTGTGACACCCCTCGGCAGCAGCGGCCGCCTCCCACCGCGGTGCTCGCAGAGTCAGTGCTGCCGGGCCGCCGCCCTGCCCCCGCCCGCCCCTTTCCGCCACCGCCTCGCGCTGTTCCGGAAAGGGCACACGTAGCAGATGGCTCCTGAGCCGCGCCCGCGCGGGGCTGTAGCGCGGCGTTGCTCGGGGGTTACGTGTCCTGTCAGGCGCCGCGGTTGCCCCGGGCCGGGGGCCTGAACCGGACCGGGGTCGGGAGAGGGGCTGAAGCGAGGCGGGAGCGGCGGGGCGGGCGGTGAGGAGCGGGAAGCGGGCTACGGGCCTCGGGGGTCACGTGATTTGGGCGGCGGGAAATTCGGGATCGGTGCGATTGGAGCTGGGGGTGAATGGGGAGCTGCGGGCTGAAGGACTGGGTGGCACTGGGTTGGGGGATGGCGTGGAGAGGCTGTGGGGCAGGGCCAGGGGTTTAATGGGGCTGGGAAAGTGGGGAAGGACTGGGGAGCTACTGCGATAGCAGAATAGCTCTGGGGCATTGTTGTGGGTCTGGGAACACGGGGCGTGGAGCTGAAGGGAGTTGTGGGCACTGGAGGGACAGAATAGGGCTGGGCCTTGTGGGCTGGATATGGGTGGCACCCGGGTAGCAGAATGGGGTGGGAATGGGGGGTTATGGGGTGAGCTGGGGGCACAGGGGTGGCTGATCAGGGCTGGAGGATTGTGAGTCAGATGTAGGGGTTACTGCTGGGGCAGTAGTCTGAGGGGTGGTGGGGCAGGTCTGGGGGGCACGTAGGCAGTAGGATGGGACTGGGGAGCTGCTGAATGGTTCCAGAGCCAGGAGATGCTCAAGCCCATCAGACTGTCCTCTCCGCACCAGGCACTGGAGGGACCCGAATGGAAGTTACGTTCTGGCAGTGTTGTCTCCAGAGGATCCTGAATGGCTCCAGTTAAAATCAGCTATGTGGTGTCCTTCTCCTCCCAGGTGCCCGGGGGTTTCCTCTGGGGGGCTTGGTGTGGGGGGTGATCCCTCTGAGCTGCTGGGGTCTCTGAAGAAGTGGGTTAGGGTGTGACAGGGTGCAGCACTAGGTCTCCTTGTTAGGCTGAAGGGCAAGAATTCCTTGTGATTCTTGCTCTCAAAATAGGGTATTGTTCCTGTGGGTTACCAGAGAATTCTGTGCTTTGCCCCTGTGCCCAGAGTAAGCTGGAGGGGAAGGTGTTCAGGGAGGGCTTGGTGCATGATCCTGTGTCCCTGCTGTGTGTGCAGGACCCCAAGTACCCAGCAGAGAACCTGCTGAGTGAGGATGGCATACGGCCCTGGCTTGGCTGCCCCAAGGAGCACAGCAGGCAGCTGAGTGTGGAGCTGCAGCTAGAGAGAGCCAGTCCCATTGGCTACGTTGACGTTGGTACTTCCCTGTCCCCCACCCTCATGCAGCAGCCGGGGCTGTGCCCCACGATTGGGTCAGCAGCTCTGAACTGCCTTGCCCCGTCCTTCTCGCTGCTCCCCAGGGAACTATGGCAGCGCCTTTCTGCAGATTGAGGTTGGACGTTCCTCGTGGCCTTGTGACCAGCCCTATCTCACCTTGGTGCCCACTGTCACACTGATGACACCAGCTGACTCAAAGCTGGACCAGAATCGCTGTGGGGTTCGGATGTTTAAGGAAGGTAAGGATTGATCCAAAGGAAAAAGGCATTGGGGAAGAGCTGTGGGCCTGGTGGTGGGATGGAGCTGGCATGGGGGAATGGTGATGGAATGGGGCTGGCTGGGGGGTGAGATGGGGGGCTGGCAGTAGGATGTGGCTGATGGGAGGGTAGAAGGGGACAGGCAGACCAGGGGTCAGAGTTGTTCATGGCCTCAGGAGAGCTGTACCAGCTCTGCTTCCCTGCCCTGGCCTCTCTTGTGCCCATTATCCCCCAGATGTCCTGGGTGGCACAGCAACAGAGCAACAAGCAGAGGCAGGAGTGGTGTTGGGACAGTGGTCACTGCTGTGCCCTATCCACCCCAGCTGCTCTCCCCCACAGCCGATTTCCCAGAGCTGACAGTGGGGCAGAAGTGGGACCGCGTGCGGCTCACCTGCAGCCAGCCCTTCAGTCCGTGCAGCCGCTTTGGGCTCTCCTTCATCCGCCTGCGCACACCACAGGAGCAGGAGCCTGAGCACCCCCCGCCATCCCTGGATGCAGTAGGTGTCTCTCCCACCTCCATGTACCCCTCTCCGTGGGGAGGCAGCAGGAAGGGGCAGCTCCTCCACGGACACCACTTGTGCCCCATGGAAGGCATGGGAGGCACTTGCTGGGCTGAACCAGGACCAGGGGCCTTCCCAGAGTGGTGGGCACAAGGTACCTGTCTCAATTGCCTGGGGCCTCCCCTTGTCCTGCAGGAGGATGCTGAGGTCTCAGACAGACCCTGGTGCTCCAGCCCTGCCTTTCACCGGACTTTCTTTCCTGAACCATGCTTGTAAGTGACCTGGTCTCGTCCACCCCATCTGGTCCCTGCACAGTGTGGCCTGGAGCCCCTTGAAGCGCTTCCTTGGAGCCCAGAGCCCCAGCTCTCACCAGCTTTCTCCTCCTGTGAGGCTGACACTCCCTTTTCCCAGGAGATCCAGGGAGGAGGAGCAGCTGAGGAGCCGTCTGTGGAAGCTGGAAGCAGCTGCCTGGAGCCCGGCCCCCCTCAGCCGCTCTGCCCGGATGGTGCTGTTGGCAGCACGGAACCAGGCGCTGAGGCTCAGAGCTGGCACGAGCACCCTGGGGGGTCACCCAGAGCTGCTGGCCAAGGACGTGGGAGGTCCTGCAGTGCCAGGTGGGTGAATCTGCACAGCCGTGTCCTGGGCTCGTCCCCAGCCACAGTATGGGCAGCAGGGCAAGGGGGAATTCTGTCCCTCTGCCCCGCTCAGGCAAGACCCCACCTGCAGAGCTGCCTCCAGCTCTGGGACCCCCAACATCAGAAGAGTGTGGAGCTATTGGAATGAGTCCAGAGGAGGCCATGGAGATGCTCTTGAGGGCTGCAGCCCCTCTGCTGTGGAGACAGGCTGGGACATCTGGGGGTGTTCAGCCTGGAGAACAGAAGGTTCTGAGGAGAACTGAGAGCCCCTTCCACTGCCTAAAGGGGCTCCAAAAGAACAAGAGAGGGACAATGGCCTGTGAGGACAAGACAAGGGGCAATGGCTTCAAACTGCCAGAGGACAGGGTTAGATGGGATATTAGGAAGAAATTCTTCCCTGTGAGGGTGGTAAAATACCAGCACAGGTTGCCCAGAGCAGCTGTGGCTGTCCCATCTCTGGAAGTGTTCAAGGCCAGGTTTGAGGGGCTTGGAGCAACCTGGTCTAGTGGAAAGTGTCCCTGCCCATGGTGGGGGGGGGGCTTGGAACAAAATGAGCTTTAAAATCTCTTCCAACCCAAACTGTCCTGTGTCTCCATGATTCCTGCCTGCCTGCTCTTCCCCAGGCTCTGCACTGGATGTCCCTGCAGCCCCCCCAAGCACCTGCAAGCAGCCGGACAGGCACTGTGCTCCCAGCCCTGTTGGCAGGTAATCCCTCGGGTCACTGTCTTCCTCCTGCCCTCACCCTGGCCATTTACCACTCCCAGTCTTACCCAGATAGCTCTGCGCCCAGCCCTTCACTCTTTTGGGCTGGCAGAATGTGGCATGGGGTGCCTTCAGCATGTGACCCCTCTGCAGGGCTCCAGCTGCCACCTCAAGGCCACCCAGGGTGAGAGGAAGAGCCCGAGCCCGCGGCCCCCGAGAGAGACACGTTGTGAGGAATGACAGGGGACAGGCCAGCAGTGATGGGGAGACAGGTGTCTGCCCCATCTGCTCAGGTGGGTGCTTGGCAGGGGTGTCCTCTGGTGGCAAGGGGACACCGAGCAGCAAATGGGGATAATGGGGGCAGTTCCATAGCTGGGAAACATCGCTCCTGCTGTTGCCCTGGCACTAGAGGGACATCACAGTGTATCCTAGGCTGCCATGAGAACCATCAGGGAGGATGTCAGTCCAAACCCCAAATTATCCCAAAACCAGCAAGCCTGTGACAACCACATCACCTTCCCTTTCCACAGGCTACTTCCTGCTGGATCTGCTCCCCACACATGCCTCCCAGTGTGGAGAAGACCTCACCACAGCCTGGCCTTTCTTGTCCTCTGATGCCTGGGTGTCCTGCCCCATTTGCCAGCTGCCCTTTGACATGGCAGAGGTGGAGCAGCATGCCAGCAACTGTGGGGAGACACCAGGGGCCCTGTCCTCACCCCAGTGCCCGCAGTAGGACAACAGAGCTGGGGCCAAACCCTGTGTCACCACCCCTGGGGGCTGAACCTGCAGTGCTCCAAGGGGCAGAGACATTGCAGCCCCAGGACATTTGTGGCAAGGCTGGTATGAGGATGGAGAAGGTGCTTCCAACCCCATGGCCAGGTTTGGTGCGGATTGAATCACTGTAATGGCAGGAGTTGCTACTGGAGAAGAGTAAGTTAAAGGAAAGAAAGAAAAAAGACAGAAATCTGCACTATGTGTGGTGCTACAGCAGGTTCCCTGGGTGAGCATCCTGCCTTGGGACACCCTGTGCAGCTGGTGGGGACAGTGACAGGATGAGGAGGAGGTCATGCTTTTCCTCCCCTCAAGCCCTGATAAGGGTTCCAGTGCATGTGGACTGTGGGAGGAGGAAGCCAGGACCTCCAGAGCAGGTGAAAAATACACTTTATTTACAAGTAGAAACATTTAAAAATGCTGCCTCAGCTTCCCCAGGAGGACAGGGCAGGTGGGAGAAGGGGGGGTCCCACACACAGGGAGCAGGGGGAGTGGCCCTAGGGATGCCAAGTTTCACCTCTGTCCCTGTAACTGGGGCTGCAGGAGATCCCTGGGGAGAGCTCAGCCCCTCCAGCCCCAGCCTGGTGCCAGCCCCTGCACCTATGTATGTCTCTAGCCCTCAACCCCTGTGCATCCCCTTGCCTTGGGTCCCAGGAGGGTTTAGGGTGACAATGGGTGCAGGAAGGGCAAGGGGGCCCTGCCATGCCCAGGGCACCCTCACAGTTGTCAGTGGGATATGCAAGGCAGTCATATGGATGGCCCCACCTGTTCCCCCTCAGTGCTCCTGGGCCCTGGGGGGTCAGGGAGAGGTGAGAGGGTGCAGGTGGGGGCCAGGGCCGAGCCAGCAACGCGGGGACTGGGGAAGCCTCAGGATTGCTTGTCCTTGCGCAACTGGCGACTGGCCTGGAAAGGATGGAGCAAAGAGGGGATGTTAGGGACCATGAACATGACCAGGCCCCATGCTGGGACCTGCTGTTGCCATGGCACCCCAGGGACAGCAGGGATTATCCCCCTTTCCCCCATGGCCTGCATGAACCCAGGGCAGGAGTTGGGGGCACTGGGGTGAGCATGAGCTCAGAAGCGTGCCCAGGGGCTCAGGCAGTACCTACCTTGCCCTTGGGGGACTTGGCAGTGGCGATGCGGGATGAGCGGCGGGTGCCGCTGCTGGTGGAGGGTGTGGGAGTGCTCCTCTGGGCGGCTGCCCGGCGCAGCAGGCGCCTCCCCAGCTCCCTGGGGGTGTTGAGGATGCTGAATGCCATCGACTGGCGCCTCTGAGCCTGCAAAGGAGGGGCAGGACCATCAGCTCAGGGTAGGACAAGACAGAGGGGTCCCCCTCCTGATCCCTTTTTTCCTCTGAAGCTTACTTGCGTGGCTGGGGTTGGCTGCTCACTCTCTTGACTGACCTGAGAGCCACTCTGCTCACTGCGGTCCTGGGCAGTCTGGGGCCGTGGGAAGCAGCTGGTTGGCTTCTTGGACTGGAAAACAGGAGACCAGCTGGTCTGTCATCTTGGGGTCACCCTACTGTGGGGCTGGCAGCAGTGAGGGAACTGAGGGGCTGCAGGGTGGGGATGGGAGTGAGGGTGGCAGTGCCCAGGGAAGGCAGAAGACTCAGCCCTTCACCTCTGGAATGGCCTCCTTGCCAGCACTGGGAGCATCATGAGTACTAGACACACTACTGGATGCTGGGAATGCGCTGGGCACTGTGATCCAGGATCAATGGGAACATGTGGCACGTGGGGGTGTTACCCACGGGGCCACAGCAGCTCCCTGAAAACCTGGAACACCTGCAGTTGTCCCCAGTAGGGTGCTGTGATGGGGGGCTGGGCTGAGCTCACCGGGGGGGTGTCAGGGCCCTGGTGGGTCTCCTCCGAGAGGCGCTTCCTCTGCTGCCGGGTAGTGATGCTGCTGGCCTGGGTGGCGACCCGAGTGCTGCACTGGCTGCCTGCCTTGCTGCTGGCAGCGATGATCTGGGAGGGCTGCATGCTGGCACGTCGCAGCGTCTCTTCTGGGTCCCCCATCTTCATATCCTCATCCGTGATGGTTCCCACGGAGGTGGAGGGCTGGGGAGAGGATGTGGGGATGTTGCCGGTGGGCACTGTCCATTCCCAGACCCCCTCCCAAACCCCAGTTCTGGAGAAAGGGCTGCCTGACCTCCCTGTCCCCCACCTTACCATGCTCTCTAGGGGGTAGCTGGTCTTCAGGTGCGGGGGGCGGGCCTGGTTCCGCCGCTGCAGCTCCGCAATGCGGTTCCAGTCATCCAGCTGCTCTGGCTCATCCTGGCATGTGCCCAGGTTCATGGTGCTCCGGCCTAAATCCAAAGCAAGGAAGGATGAGAGGGGTCCCAGGTAAGAGCTGACTCCCCAAGCCAGGGCAGAACCCCATAGCCAACAGCCCAAGTGCCTACCCCGCCCCCACATACCGAGGCTGGAGCTGCTGCTCCCCTGCAAGCGCAGGGAGCTACGGGTGACTGGCCGGTACCCAGGGAGGCCCAACAGTGCTGAATTGCCAGGCATCTTCTCTGGGGAGGAGGTTTCCAGCTTCACAGGAGTTTCCTGGGAGGGGAAGCTGGTGAGGGAACGGGTGGAGGCACCTGAGTGCAGACGGCCCTTAGCAGGGGAAGAAGTTTTTGTGGACTGAGCCAATGGGATCTTCTTGACACAGACCAGTTCTTCAGACTCTGCCTGTTTCTGGGAGAGAAAAATCCAGAGATGAGGGGATCACAGATGGGTTTATGCTGAACAGATCTTAAAGCTCATCTCCTTCCACTCCCCCCTTCCCTTGGCTGGGACACCTTCCACTAAACCTGGTTGCTCCAAGCCATGTGCAACCTGGCCTTGAATACTTCCAGGCATGGGGCAGCCACAGCTTCTCTGGGCAACCTGTGCCAGGGCCTCAGCACCCCCACAGCCAAGAATTTCTTCCCAATATCCCATCTAACCCTGCCCTTTGTCAGTGGGAAGCCATTCTCTCCTGTCCTGTCACTCTAGGCCTCTGTCCAAAGTCCCTCTCCCGCTCTCTTAGAGCCCCTTTAGGCACTGGCAGGGGCTCTAAAGTCTCGCAGAGCCTTCTCCAGGCTGAACACCCCCAGCTCTCCCAGCTTGTCTCCAGAGCAGAGAGGCTCCAGCCCTTAGAGCATCTCTGTGGTCTCCTCTGGACTTGCTCCAGCAGCTCCATGTCCTTCTGATGTTGGGGGTCCCAGAGCTGGAGGCAGCACTGCAGGTGGGGTCTCACCAGAGTGGGGCAGAGGGGCACAATTCCCACCTTGCCCCGCTTGCCACTGTGCTGGGGATCAGCCAAGGACACGGTTCGACTTTAGGCTGCCAGTGCACATTGACAGGTCATGTTCAGCTTTTCAGTTCCCAGCATGCTGGGTCCCTCTGCAGTGCTGCTCCCGATCCCTGCATTCCCCAGCAGGGGCCTCCTGCTCACATCTGTCATGGTGATGTTGATGGTAGTGCGGCGCCGGGCTGAGCGGGTCTTGCACCCGGAGTTGAGCGAGAAGTCACCGGGGGAGGTGGTGCTGCTCTCCAGCTGCAACGGCGTCTCACGGAGGATGGGGGTGAAGTAGAGACTCTCCAGGGATGACTTCCTCTGGGGCAGCCGCTGAGACAGCAGTGACTCTTCACTGTCCGACGGCACCACTGAGACTTCCAACTGAGAGCTGGTAGCCTTCCTGCAGAGACAGGGGATAAGGGTAGCACCAGAAGGCTCACCAGGCCATCGGGAACAGTGGATATTTGGGGTGCTGGAAGCAGATCAGTCTGGTACCTGGTGGAGTCAAGCAGCTGTGCCTCATCGAGGCTATCAGTGCTCTGGTCGGCCACGTTCTGACAGAAAGTCTCCGGTCCCTTTACTGTGGTAGTCATCACCTGGAACTTGCCGAGTTCCCGCACCTGTTGTTTGGCAACCTCCACCTGGATGGGAAGCAGGGAGGAATGGATGGATCTATCCTGCAAGTGAGGTGGTGATGGAGATGAGGACAAGGAGGGTAAAGCCCACTATGCCATGCCCACCTGAGCTTCCAGGCTGTGGATCTGGCTGGTAAGATTCTTGCAGCTCATCTCAGACTCCTTGGCCTGCAGGATGCTCTGCTGTAGCTCCTTGGCCAGCCTCTCTGATTTGCTCTGGAGCTCTGTATTTTCTTTCTGCAGGTGCTCCATGGCCTTCAGCTTCTCTGCTAGCTCCTGGTTCTGCTGCTTCTTGGCATCATAATGACTTTTTGCCTTCTCCATCTAGGATGTCAAGCAGAGGAATCCTGTTAAGCTTCCCAGCAGTGTCAGGGACAGTGGGACCATGCTAGCCCCCAGCATACCTGCCCTTTGTAGTACTCAGCTGCCTGCTCCTTCTGGGTGAGCTGCACCTGCAGCTCTGCCACCTTCTCCTGATGGCTGGTGACCACTGCCTGCAGCTCCCCTTCAAGTGCCTGTGGGCAGGGGAGAGACTGGCTTAGAGGCAACCCAGGTGAGCCCTGTGGTAGCACCAACAGCTCCAGGGCTCAGCCCCCAGGTTTTCGGTCCCTCTTTACCTTAACTCTCTGCTGCTGGGTCCAGGTGGCCTTCTCATGCTGAGTCAGCTTTTTACTCAGCTCCTCCACCTGAAAGAACATGGCTTGGTGAGACAAGCTCCAGGCACAGAACTACAATCTTTCTGTGGAGGAGCACATCCCCTCCCTCTCTAGCCAGCTCTACGGGCATGTCAAGGAAATTTTCTGCCACGGGGCGACTGTTCAGCACCACCCACTGCCAAGGAAGATCCCGGGACAGGGCAAGGTGACAGTCACCCCATGTTAGTCCTTTCAGCAAGGTTGGTTGGAACTACCCAAGTGTAAGGAGCAGCCACGTGCTGAAGCAAAGCTGGTGTAAGTTCCCAGCGCCTGCAGCCTGGAGTCCTACAAGTCATCCAGCACCTTGACACAGGTAGATGGCTGCTGCAAGTTCTGGCCTGGCCATACTCTCCCTGCTCCAGGGGATGCTTGAGGAGCCCCTGGCCCCCTGGTCACAGCCACAAGGCCTCTGCAGGGTCCTGGGCAACTCTGGCTGGGACTGGACAGGGAAATGGGGCTTTTCCAGCATTGTTTCCCAAGTGCTAACTCCTACCACATCTGAGATCAATGCTGCCTTAGCCACATCTGGACCATGCTGAGCACAGCTGTTCCTACCAGCTGTGCCAAGACCTGGGCCTCGGTTAAAGGGGATGGGGAAGCCATCACAGGAGTGACAGTCCTACACTGAGGAGCCCTGGATGCTCCTGGCAGCCACTTGCTTTGTGTGCTGCCATGGGGCATGTGAGAAGCCATGCCAAGTGGCAGGCACCAATGTAAGGGGGCAGTTGACAGATTGAGACCCCAATTCCTACCCCCTCCCCTGGGGGTGAAGGTGCCCTGAGACCCGGAGCCAAGTGCCCCGTGGCTGGGTCCATATGGTGAACAGTTCACAAGTGGAGAGGGTGGCTCCAGTGGGAAGTGGCAACAAGGAGGGCTGTGCACTGTCACTGAGCAGCCAGCACTTGGTGTGCGTTACCTGCTTTGTTTGGTCCTTCTGGATTATCTCCAGCTGCTCCACCTGCAAGCATAAAAGGTAGAGGTGAGAACACAGCTGGCACATAGGCTGTTTTTCATAGAATCACAGAATCATTTAGGTTGGAAAAACCCTCTGAGATTGAGTGCAACTGTCCCCAGCACTGCCAAGACCACCACTAATCCATGTCCCCAAGTGCCACATCCACATGTCTGTTAAATCCCTCCAGGGATAGGGATTCTACCACTGCCCTGGGCAGACTGTGCCTTGGCTGGACAACCCTTTCAGGGAAGGAATTTTTTTCCTAATATCCAACCTAAGCCTCCCCAGGCACAACTTGAAACCATTTCCTCTTGTCATGTCACTTGTTAACTGGGAGAACAAGTTACCTGGGAGACCCCCATCTGGCTGCACCCTCTTTTTAGGGAGCTGAGGTCTCCCCTGAGCCTCCTTTTCTCCAGGCTTAACCCCACCCACCCAAACACCCTCAGCTCCTGCTCAGACTGGTGCTCCAGATCATTCCCCAGCTTTGCTGCCCTTCTCTGGAAACTCTCCAGCACCTCAATTCAACAGTCCCTTTCACACCTAGGAATGTGTCCCACACCCCCAGTCCCTGTGCTGAGCAAGACATGGATTCAGGGGTGTGCAGAAGGCCAAACACACCCCTTTTCCAGGAAGGCTCCCCATCCACAGCCCCTCTGCTGGGAGTAGAACCCCTACCTGAGTTGTCAGTCTTTGCCTCTCTTCCAGGAGTTTCTTCCTCTCTTCCAGGGCTGATGCTTTGCTGCTCTCATATTCCTTGCTCATGGTTTCCAGCTTCTGCACTGCCTCCTTAGCCTCCTGCCTGCTGCTGGTCACCAGCTCCTCAGATGCTGCCCGCAGCTGCTCCAGCTCCTGCATGTGCCGCTCCCTGGCCTGGCCCAGTTCCGCCTCAAGCTGCTGCTGCCCCTGGCTGCGGCTCTTGCTGAGCCCCTGGTTCTCCTCGGCCAGCCGAGCATTGGCCTGTTGCAGCCCCGCCAGCTGTGCCCCCGCCTCCGCTGCTTCAGCCTGCAGGCGCTGAATGGCCCGGTCCTGTTCCGCCAACTGCTCCCGCAGTGATGGCACCTCAGCCACCTCCAGCTTGGCCTGCGCTAGCTCGGCTTGAAGTGTGGACACGGCTTTTGCTCTCTGCTCCAGGTCCTGCTGGTGCTGGCTTTCCAGGGAGGCACGCTCGGCTCGAGAGCTGTCGAGCTCCTGCTGCAGGGCAGCCAGGAGCTGCTCCTTCTGTAGGCACTTGTCCTGGCAGACCTTCGCCTCCTGCCGCAGCTCATCCTCCCGCTCACTCTGGCAATGGCGGTCCCGCTTCAGGGCCTCAATGGTCATCCGCTGCTTCTCCATCTCTTCCTGGCACCGCTGCACCTCCACCTTCATCAATGAGCACCTCTCAGCTGCACGGGAGGCTGCGGTGGCCATCTCTGTCTGCAGCACCCGCAGCCTCTCCTCCAGCTTCTTGCTCTTCTCTGACTCAGCCAGGATCAGGCGTTTCAGCTCCTTGCTCTCTCCTTCCTTCTCTGTTACCTGGCGATGGAGGATGGAGACCTCATGCTCCAGGCTACTGATCAGGCTGTTCTTCCTCTCCATCTCCTGGACGCACTGGGACACTTGCTCCTTCCAGCTCTCCTTCTCCTGCACAGCAGAGCGGAGGGACACCAGCTCCTTCTCTGCAATCTGCAGCTGCTCCATGGTGCCTTCCAGCTCCTTGGATTTCAGCTTCTCCTGGGAGAGCTGCTGGGAGACTCCCTCCAGTGCCTCAGCGGCTCTCCGGGCATCTGCCTCCAGCTTGGCCACGCGTTGGGCTGCTGTTTGCTCTGCCACAGCCATCTTCTCCTGCAGGGAGGAAATCTCAGCCCTCAGCTTCTGCTCCTCACTCTCCTTCTCCTTCGCCCATGACTGAGCGCTGGACAGGTCAGCCTGGAGGCCAGCCAGCCGCTCCACCTGGGCCTCCAGCGCAGTCACCTTCTCCTGCTCAGCCTGCAGCTGCTGGCAGGCCCGGCCATGCTCCCGGCTCAGAGCCTGCATTTCCTCCTTCAGCCTCCTGCACTCTTTGTCCTCCCCTCGGGCAGCAGGAGAGGCTCCCAGCGGCTGCTCCCGGCTCTCCTCCAGCACCTGGCGTGTGGCCAGCTCCTCACCCCGCTCCAGAAGAGCTGGCTCCCGGTCCTGAACCAGCTGCTGTCTTTCTGCCTCCAGCTCAGCGATCCTGGCCAGGTTGCCCTCCAGGCACTCAGCTGCCCGTCTCTTCTCATCCTCCAAGATACCCTCAGTGTTCCGCAGGGATTCCTCCAGGAAGAGCAGCTGCTCCTGCAGGCGGCTGTTTTCCCGGGCCAGCTTCTCCCTCTCAGCCAGCCTCTGCTGGCTCTCCTTTAGCCTGCCCTCCAGCTCCTGCAGCTGGGCTTTCAGTGCCTCTGCTGCCACTCCCTGCTGCTGTTGGGCACCCAGCTCCAGGATCTGGGCTTCCAGTTCGCTGACCTTGTGGCTCAGTGCAGCCTTCTCCTCATCCACGGCCTGCAGCTGGCTGCTCAGGGATGCATTGGCCTGCTGGAGCTGCTGCAGGGCAGCGTCCCTTTCCCGCAGGGTCTGCTCGTGCTGGACACTGAGGGCAGCCAGCCGCTCAGCCTGCCCCTCAGCAGCCCGTGCCTGTAGGTCTCGCTTCAGCCTCTCTCGGGCCCGGTGGCTCTCAGAGAGGGAGCTCTGGAGGCTGGTGACAAGGCTATCCAGCTGCTGCTTCTCCTCCTCCAGTCGCATTCCTTTGGCTGTGAGGCTGGACACCTCCTGCTTCAGCTCCTCCAGCTGGCAAAGAGAAGAGCAAGGAGACTGTATTGGGTCTGACTAAGACAGAGAGATAGCACTGCTCAGCAGTAGCCAAAACACTGGTGTGCTATCAACACCTTTCCAGCTACCCATGCAAAGCACAGCACTGTGAGAGCTTCTAAGGGAAAATGAACTCTTAACATTCCCCACCCCATCAAGGGTCTGGGAGTGGGCAAGATCCTGCGAGGGGACACGATGAGGCCAACTGACCCAAATTAACCAAAGGGCTATTCCACACCATATGATGTCAGCTCAGATATAAAAGCTAAGGGACGTAGGAGGAACAGGGGCCATTCGTTATTTTAGTGTTTGCCTTCTGGAGCAACTACTCCATGTGCTGAAGCCCTGCTTCGCAGGAAGTGTCTGAACATCATTTGCTGATGGGAAGTAGAGATTAACTTTTCTCTTTGCTTATGCACACACAAACTTTCACTTTTCCTTTTTTGCTTTAGTAAACTGCCTTATCTCAACCTACTAGTTCTTTTCCATCTTATTTTTCTCTCTCGTCCCACTGGGAAGGGGAGTGATAGAGGAACTTGGTGGGCGCCTGCTGCCCAGCCAAGGTCAGAATACTACAGGGACAAAACATGCAGCCCCAGGTGTCACTCAAGCTGCAGCCAACATGCTCACCAGAGCCCCACATGCTGCATCCCACTGGGAGCTGCCCGGTGCCTGCCTTCTCTCCTGTCACCCCCCCAGCGCACCTTGCTTTCCCCTCAGCCTTGTGCCACTCTGCTCCCTTGGACCAAACACCTTTTTCTCACCATGCAGGAGATGCTCCCTTCACAACCAAGTCATGTGGGAGGCTGGGGGAGCCAGCAGCTCCCTGGGAGCAGTATTTGCACATTCAGCCCAAAAGGGGCTCCCACAGAGTGCTCTGCCCCACCTCCCCTACCCAGCAGCGGAGAGCAGCAGGCTCTGCCCCACATGGCTTTGCCATGCATCTCCTGGCACCTGCTGCTCTCTCCAGCTGAAGTAGTTTACCATTCAAGCTCTTGCTGCAGGAGCCCCAATGTACCTTCAAAACGTCCCCCATGACTTCTCCCTTCTCCTGGGTGCTGCACTCCTCCAGCTTGGCCAGCTGGTCCTCCAGCAGAGAAATCTTTCCCTGTAGAATCTCGATTTTCTCTTCTGAGCATTTCTGGGGACAGAAACAGGACTGAGCATGGTGCGAGGAAGAAGAGCCAAGCAAGGAAAGGCACGGTGACCCAGTCACTAATGACACCACACTTTTCCAGCAGCTTTGTCTCTCCCCACTGCAAGGATAGCAACCAGTTCCACCATGGGGGAACAGGGAGAGGCTTCCCACAGGAGCTGGCAGTTACACAGCTTCTCCCCGCATGCTGGCACAAATGGGCCAGAAGCTCCTGGCTGCTGCATCCTGCTTGCAGTGGGCATGGCCCCCAGCTGGGGGGGCTATGGGGGAGATACAGGGGGGCACCCACCACTCTCAGGGCCCCCTGACCTTATCCTGCAGAGCAGCATGCAGCTCCTTCTCCAGTTGTCGCTGCTTTTCCTGTGACTGTTCCATGGCAGTGTTGTGCTCCTCCGAGAGCTCATTCAGGGCTCGCTGCAGCTGGACCATATTGCTGGCGATCTCCCGCAGCTGCCAAGTGAAAATCCCCCCCAGTCCAGAAGAGGGTCAGAGTGTGCCTTTGCTGTCCAGGGCTCTGCCTACTCCCCATTCCCAAGAGCTGCAGCACACATGGGCATCCTGGGTTCCGGGTGCTCACCATATGCAGACAGCTCCACCCAGTCCCCATTCCCCCACTACAGTTCCTCTTTGGATCACGATCCAGCGCCCAAGGCAGGCTTGGTCACTGGGTCAAAGATCACATTAGCAGAACCATAAACATCCCAGCACTCGGCACTGCCATCAAATCCTCCCCCCTGGGTTCCATCACAACCATCTGGGATGTGGGGACACAGAGAGGACACTGCACCCCATACCTTGAAGGAAAGATCCCCATTTTCCTCGGAGAGCTTGTTGATTTTTCGGTCCATCTGGGCTTTTTCAGTCTTCAGGTCCTGGCACTGCCTGAAGGCCTCGTGCAGGCGCCCCACCAGGCTGTGGGAAAGGAGGTGGTTAAGGAGGAGGTGCATCCTGGAGGCAGGCGAGGGTATCACCAGGGATCAGTGCTGCTAGATATTGCCAGGGAAACTAAAGGTTCCAAGGGCTCTCCATGCCTTGCTGTGACTCTAACATCAACTCAGCTCTAAAACTGGGTCCCAACAGGTGGCAAAGCAGAGAAGAGATAAGCAATGTTTGTGCTTTGCAGAAGCCAAACCACTCCAAACTGAGGGCAGAGGCAGCTGTGGGACTCCAGCCACACCCCTGCAAAGGGACATATGTGAGGAAAGGACAAAAAAGACCGGGCACTTCCAGTGGAGGTTGGGTAGCCTTTCCTGAGTAAACAATGGCACAGGGACAGAGCAAAGACCAGGACACAGTGTGACAGGTGATTTCAAGTGTGTGACAAAGCCCAGTACATAGGATCAAAGTGAAGGCCTGAGAATGGGGCTGGAGTCAGGAGTTCTAGGATCACCCTGAAAGCTTCCCCTTTTCCAGGGCAGGTGAGAGCCACATGGGCAGCACACCCTTTTCACATAATAGGAATAGCTGCTCCCATGCAGGGTTTGGGTTAAGAGTGGGCTGTTAGAACAGGCTGCATGGTTTGGGACTGGATCCCTGCCCACTGCAATAAAAATGGGCTGCAAGCCACAACTGCCCTGAGGGCACAGGCAGTGCGATGGCGGCACAGCCATGTCCTGGGCTGATCCCACAGCATGGGCAGCAAGGGAGGAAGGGATTCTGCCCCTCTGCTCCTCTCTGGTGGGACTCCACCTGCAGAGCTGCCTCCAGCTCTGCGGTCCCCATTATCAGAAGGATGTGGAGCTGCTGGAGCAAGTCCAGAGGAGATGCTCCAAGGGCTGCTGGAGCCCCTCTGCTCTGGACACAGACTGGGAGAGACTTGGGGGTGTTCAGCCTGCAGTAGAGAAGGCTTCAGGGACACCTCAGAGCACCTTCCAGCACCTAAAGAGGCTCCAAGACAGCTGGAGAGAGATGTTGGACAAGAGTCTGGAGTGACAGACCGAGAGGGAATGGCTTCCCACTGACAGAGGGCAGGGTTAGATGGGATATTGGGAAGAAATTCTTCCTTGTGATGGTGGTGAGCCTGGCACAGGCTGCCCAGAGCAGCTGTGGCTGTCCCATCCCTGGGAGTGTTCAAGGCCAGGTTGGACGGGGCTTGGAGCAACCTGGTCTAGTGGAAGGTGTCCCTGCCTGTGGCAGGGGGTTCCAGCTGAATGAGCTTTAAGGTCCCTTCCGACCCAGACCCTTTTTTGATTCTGTGCCTGCTGTCTTCTCCCCAGGGCACAGCGGCAGAAGAACAAAAAGAAGGTTTGCTTTCTCCCCTGTTTCATGCACTGCGAGGGAAGAGACAGACAACATGGGGTCTGGGGATGTGAGAGTGACAAGGTCCCACCTAGCAGGAAGGAGAGGATGTTCCTGGAGGATTACCTCTCGTTCTTCTCCCTCAGCTCCTCCATTTCTTTGGGCTCCAGCTGGTCTTCAGCTTGCTTCTCGTTGAGCTTAACCAGGCGATCGATCCGCTGCTGCATCATGGTGATCTGAGCATCTGGGGAAGGGGGCAAGAAAGGGCCTGTTACCAACTTTTTATGCCACCTGAAGCCCCCACAACAGCATTTCTGCACAGAAACCTTCTGCAGCAGGAGATCAAAGAGCCAGGCTACCAGTGGTGCTGCTCAGCATAGGTGTTGCTTCAGTCATGGCTTTTGTTGCCCAGGATATATAAGGGAATACGAGAGGGAAGGAAGAACCTGGAGTCTCACTTGAGGCCTGGCAGGATGGACCATGCATGAGCAGAGTTGTGGTGGGGTCAAAACAGAAAAGTCAGAGAAACAAGGGAAGATCTGTGCCCCACAGACACCTGCACTCCAGGATGTCCTGCTAGCGACTCACCCTTCTCCATGACGAGCTTGTGATTCGCCGCCATCTCCACCTCCAGCTCTTCCCGGTTCTCTCGCTCAAAAACCAGCTGCTCCTTCAGCCGCCGCAGCTGAAACTGGGGGGTCTGCATGATGTCCCCCATGGGCGAAGACGGAGTGCTGGGCAGGCTGGAGGGAGGCACACACGGAGCTGGATTATCCTGAGCCAGCGCAGGCCCCACGCAGCCAGACCCACTCTGCTACCGCCGTCTCTGGGGCAGGTTCTCCTGCCTGGCTCCCCAAGCAACTGATGCCTTAAAAATCATTTTTCCATATTTGCCCCTGGAGGCCTCCAATTAAAGACCAGCTTTTATATTACCTCCTATATTAAAATTGTCTCGTATGTGCGTTGTTTTGTTCCTAGATTTTTAAGGCATCAGTTCCTCCCCCTTCTGGTTCAACCCTCTTCTGGAGCCCCGCTTTTGCTAGTTGTTTATAGAAATGTGTCTTGGGAGGGTGGCTCGTCCTTCGTTCCCAGAAGAACCAAGATTAGGGTAGGGTCTTTGGAATGTGTTTTGCCTTTCTGTCTATGAGGGCAGGAAAAATACTGGAGACAGCTACGAACTATATAACTATACAATAATAGTCTACAGAGCTACGAATATATATGAAGAAAATATAAAAGCAAAAATCATTTTGGCTTCAGGTTCACAGGAATAACTGTGATGCCACATTGCTTGAGCAGAAAGGCCATGCTCCTCCTCTCGACTGTGCTAATGCCAACCTCTAAGTGCTGTGCAAAAACCACCAGCAGCATGCCCAGGTGGCCAAGGGCATCCTCGCAGTACCCATAATGTGACCCAGCAGGGTTGAAGCAGTGACTTCCCCCCTGTGCTGGGCACTGAGGCACCTCCAATCCTGGGTTCAGTCTTGGACCCCTCACAGAAAAGACACTGAGGTACTGGAGTGTGTCCAGAGAAGGGCAACAGAGGTGGGGAAGGGTCTGGAACATGAGTCTGATGAGGAGCAGCTGAGGGAGCTGGGGGACCTCAGACGGGAGAAAAGGCTCAGGGGGGACCTTCTCACTCTATACAACTCCCTGAAAGGAGGATAGGGTCAGGTGAGTGTTGGTCTCTTTTCCCAGGTAACAAAGGACAGGACAAGAAGAAATGGTCTCAGGCTTTGCCAGGGGAGGTTTAGGGTGGATATTGAGAAAATCCCTTCCCTGAAAGGGTTGTCCAGCCATGGCATAGGCTACCCAGGGCAGTGGTGGAGTTCTCATGCTTGGAGGGATTTAAAAACCACGTAGATGGCTTTTGGAGACATAGTTTAGTGGTGGCCTTGGCAGTGCCAGGGGAACAGCTGGACTCGATGGTCTCAGAGGGTTTTTCCAACCTGAATGATTCCATGATTCTAAAAGGAGCTAGAGCTCAAGCTCACCCCCACCATCCATCCCCACATCACACCCGAGCAATGTGCAGCAGGACAGCACCAAGGCAGAACAGGGCATTCCGTGAGTCAGCATGCAGCCCGGCTACATCTGCGGGTCCCAAAAGCCACCCTATCCACTCCCCCCTTTCCTCATTTCCCCTGGCAGCCAGGAGGCAGGGGACATACTTGGTGCTGGGGAAGGAGGAGATCCTCTGCAGCTCCAGGAAATGCACCTCTCGCTTGTGTGGGAGAGGGGACAGTGGGGGATGCTCCTCAAAGCTGCTGCTGGACATACTGGATGAGGATGGCTCTGCTGGAAATAAAAAGGGAGAAGAAAGCTGGGACCTTTAATATCTGAGGGGCTGAGCAGCTGAAACCTCAGGGGCATGGGAACCACAAATTCCAGTAGGGGTGGAACAGCCCAACTGAGGAAGCCATAAACCTGCCCTACATCCCCATCCCTCCTGCTCCACAGTCCTTCCCCAAGCACTCTGCTACCGCGAGACTGTTAGCATCCCACCTGCTCCACTTCTCCAGGGAAAGGCTGAGGCACTGCTGAGTAGGAAGAGCCAGCAGTTCTAAGGCAGCCCTGCTCTTGGAGTTTACAGGGCGCTGTCTTGTAGCTGAGGGCATCTGTGTGGTGCAGCTGCCTTTATGGCTGGGCAGCTACAGCAGCACAAACAGGAGGAAAAGCCAGGGCCCAGCACTCACCTTTCTTCTGCAGAAATGGCTCCAGATTCTCATTCAGGCACTCCTCATTATCCAGCACAAATTTGAGGATCGATGCCAGTTCAACCTGTGTTGGGAGGAGCTGCAGAGTTAGTGGCTCTGCTGCAGGTCACAGGCAGCAACCACAGCAGGCACGGGGCAGTGGGCAGCTGCCTGCCTGTGCTGGTGCCCACACTTGCTGCCACAAGCTTTTGATAGCCCAAAACCAGCAAGCACCACAGTGCCCACTCCACACTCTTTCAATGGGACCCAGGAGGGCAAGTCTCGGACCACCTCCCTCCAAAGGCACTGCTGCTTCCCCCTGCGCCCCAGATCCAGAGGAGGAACCCCAAAGGGATTACCTGGGTCTTGTAGTCAAATTCATTCCAGTCCCCAGGGTTCTTGCAGCTCATGGAGGTGTGATACAGGAGCAGCACGGCCACCTGAGCAAGGCAGGAAAAGCATCACTGACCCCAGGCCAGTCATATGCACTTTGGTGCTGGCTGGGACTAAAACATGCCACGCAGTTACCTTGGCCAGTGCCAGCTCCTCTCCATCCAGGAGTTTCTGTGCAGAGACCAGGTTCTCTGCAGCCAATTTGTGTCTGCAGTGCTCTGCAACATAAAGCAGAATTCCCAGTCATACAGGTGCCACTGGGCACGCTGCCTCCCCTGAGGTGACACTCATGGCCAGGAGGGCACTGTAATGCATCCCCAAGGAGAAGGGACATGGGGCAGGATGGGCTTCAGAGCCCAGTGAGATCCCAGTGGTCAGCCTTGGCAATTAACTCCGACCGATTTCTATAGAACTCCCTTGAACTCCACCCTAAATCCCAGCCTCCCCAACTTGGCATCTCCCCTCCAACATCAGCACAAACAGAGAGTCCCAACTCTGGAGGGTGGGATACGAGGTGAGATATGGTGTCTTCCCTCCAGGAAAGGCTGAGCAAGAGTGTGAGATACTTCCCATTTCCCCTCCCAGGATTTCTGCTTGGGTAAAGGTTTTCCACTGGGATTTGAACAGCTTGAGTCCAGGTACCCAACTAGGAAAACTGCTCCAAGGCAGCATCACCAGAGCAGCCACTGGCACCCTGCCCTTCACACCCAGGACCTCCTTTGCTCTGAACCCAGGCTCTGGCAAGGATTTCCATCTGGAAGTTTCCCATCAGGAAGCTTTCCCTTTCACAGGCTGCTGCAGGAAAGCTGCTAGCACCTCGCAAAGCCGCTGATGCGGGGTGGGGGGGTCACTCTGTGGAGGGGGAAGCTGCAGACAGCAGACCAGACCCCCTCAGGGGTCAGGGGCACCGAAGGGGCAGTCGCTTTCCCCAGCACCAGCGGAGGGTCTTACTCTGCAGGAAACCATGGATGAAGGAGATCCTCTCTCGCAGCGGTTGGTCCAGCACAGACTCCCCCTCCTTGCTCCCGTGGCTGGAAGAGTGCAGGGTTTGCATTAACTCTTTCTGGAGGGATTAGACCAATGCTGAGTTTTGTGTAACAGGGTTCACTGAGCCTGGGGCTGGCTCTGGGGCACTGCTCTGCCTTCCACCCCCGCACCAGGGTCAGCAGAGCCAGGGCCAGCCGTGCCATGCACGGGAGCAGAATGCCCTGGAATCTCCCTGCTGGGAAAGCAGCTGGAGCTGGGCAGCTGACACCCCCCCCGGCACTGCTTCCTCCTCTGCCTGCCAGCCCCAGCATCCGGCACAGCACAGGGAGCTTGTGGTGGCCCCACCAGCTGGGAGGCACCACAGGGGCTGGTCCATGCATGGAGCCTCGGGCTCTTCTTGCCGGATTTTGGGGATGCTGAAGCTTCTTGCACTTATTTGCAACTACACTCTTCCTGAGCAGCCGCCAGTTCACGGAATATCCTGAGTTGGAAGAGACTCGCAAGGATCATTGAATCCAACTGCAGCTCAGAAACAGCATGCCAAAAACCCACACCAATCATGCTTGACCAGCACTGCTTCACTACTGTAACTTACTCCCAAGGTGCCAAAACCAGGAACCTGGCCCAGGACAGGGGCTGCCACGAGGATTTGCCCCTCCTCACGGGCTTCCCCTGGTGCGACTGGGAGCTCCTCAGCTCAGCCAGCTGCTGTGGTGGCTGCCCTGCTGCCACCCCACTTTATCCAGCAATGGCCAGGCCTCTTCAGAGAGCACACGCCGCCGGGATCCCTACTAATCCGAGCTGGAGCACAGACCCAGGAGATTAACCAGGTCTGACTAAATATATCTGTGGTGCAGGCAGCTCCTTCCTCCCCACCCACTGCAGGCAGATCCCTGCTCCAAGCAGGCTCTCCCTACCCCGTGCAGGAGGTAATTATAGCAGACGGGCTCCCAGTGAGCCTCTCACCGGAAGGGTTCGAAAGCAATGCATGGCAGCCTCACACCCTCTCAATTTGTTTTGCCAGCTCCTTAACCACCAGGCTTCATCCCACCTCTGAAGCCCATTATGGCCTGTAGGTTTTAGTTGCCCCTTGCTCCCAGGCAACGAACACAATTCCTGAAGGAGGCATTCCTCCCACCCCTGCCCAGCCACCTCAGGTCCCAGGATGAAGCAAACAGGCTCCATCCTAACCACACTATTCTCAGCAGCAGCCTGACATCCACAGGCAACAGAAGCACTTCATGAGGCAGAAACTGTCATTCTTTACACCGCTTTCCAGATACAAGGCTTCCTCAGGATCCCAAGGCTGCCACTCAGGAAAACTTGCTAGGCTGTTCCCTCACCAGAGCAGCATGAACGGAAATGAATAATCTCCTGTGCAGCTGCAGGAACCCCTGTGCCACTGGCAGCAGCACTCAGGTCTTTTCTTCAATGCCAGGAGCAAACCCAGATGTTAGTGCCAGATGTGGTAGTAAGTCTCAAATGACAGGAACTCTGACCAAAACACTCCCTGGGCAGCTCTGTGGGACCAAACAGCTCTGCCCAGGGCTCTGCAGGCAGACCTCAGCTGTGCAGTGGCACAGAGGAGATGGAGATCACAGCATCTCATATGCCAGAGGAGGAATAAATACCCCAAGACCCCCACTTCCACCCAAGAAGAGAGCCCCTTAGCTCCTGGGGGCCAAGGCCATGGCTCCAGGAGGCAGCCCAGACTCAGCTGGGTCATTTGAAATGTGCACACAGCTCCCCATACTCACATTTTGTGGATAATTCTGATGAAGACACTACAGTCCTGGAGCTGAGACAGATCCTTGAGGGGATCGGGACAAACCTTTGTGCTGTTCACCTAGAAGTGGGGTGGGATGGTCAGAAGGCAGAAGCCAAGACAACACTGTGCTGTGCCACCCACCACCTCCAGTCCTGGCAGGGGACAGTAAGACTCGTCTGGGTGTGAGAGTAAAAACACCCCTTCCAACCACCCCTGCCCAGGGAACAGATGAACACGATCCCCCATAGCTCCACATCTGTGAGTCTGGCACAGGTCCCATTTATCACACCGCTGGAGGCCCTCTGCTCTGGAGAGGCTTAGAGACCTGGGGGTGCTCAGACTGGACAAGAGAAGGCTCCAGGGAGACCTTAGAGCCCCTTCCAGGGCCTAAAGGGGCTCCAAGAGAGCTGGAGAGGGACTTTGGACAAAGGCCTGGAGTGACAGGACAAGAGGGAATGGCTTCCCACTGCCAGAGGGCAGGGTTAAATGGGATATTAGGAAGAAATTTTTCCCTGTAAGGGTGGTGAGGCCCTGGCACAGGTTGTCCAGAGAAGCCATGCTTGCCCCATGCCTGGAAATGTTCAAGGCCAGGTTTGGATGGGGTTTGGAGCAACCTGGTCTAGTGGGAGGTGTCCCTGCCCATGGCAGGGGATTGCAGCTGAATGAGCTTAGAAGTCCCTTCCAACCCAAACCATTCTATGATTCTTTGCTTGGACATAGCAGTGCTTTGTGAGACAGATCCAACAACCCCTTTGTAGTACAGCTGCTGCCTGCTTCAGGCTCAGCTCCATCTCCCAGGCAGTTTCCATGACCAGACCAAGCCATTCCAGCATTTCTGGTTACTCAACAGGAAGGGTGAGCAAGGTTTCTCCTGCAAACACCCACCTGCCCGGAAACAGTAGGAACTGGGCTACCCTAGGACCTGCCCCAGCCACAATCCCTCCCGTGACCAGCCCCAGCATTGTGCCCTGACGCTGCCAGCAGCACATCCCACCTATGCAGTGAGCTCCAGCAGAGGAGGAGGAACTTACCCAAGCAAGGAGAGCAGCAACTCTTGCGCCGTGAAGAGACATTGTGGCCAGACTGCCAGGTCACTGCCCAGACCTAAAGACACCAACAAAGGTAGGGGGGTGATAAAAAAGGTAAAGTAAAGTAATTATGTTACTAAATGACTTGCACCCAGCACCAGGCATTTGTGCCCACCAAGGGAGGACATGCCCCTGCATCTGGCCAGCTGTGCAGGAGCAGCCAGCATCCTCCTGCTTCCCCACAGGCACAGAGTGGGGAGTAATGCTGAGCAGCAGCCAGGTCTACTCCCACAGATTAGGAACCTGACAAGGGGTCAATGGAAAACTGCTGCTCGGGCTCCTCATCCTCCTGCCGTGCCTCCTTCCCTCCCTCTCACCTCCAAATGTCACAAACATTTCTTGCCCAGCAAGGCAGTGGCCAAGCCATTGAAGCGTTGCCAGCTCCCCTTCCTACTGCTGCTGGTGAAAGAACCACCTGCTGGGGGCACAGGGAGCTCTCTGGGCATTGCTGCACTGGGTGGGAGCAGGGATGAGCTGCCCTGACGGGATCCGGGACCACTGCCAGGTCCCCTTCACAGCGACCTTTGCCTCCATGCTGGCTTGTCCCCAGTGCCACCCTGGTAGTCTTCCAGGGCAGGGGACTGCTGGGAGCCAAAAAGTCACCCAGATGAGGAGGGGGCTCCTCCCCCTGTATTGCAGCTGGACACCCCCACCATGACGGGCCAGGGGCCTGGTTGGGATCGGCAGCTGCTCAGCATAGCACAGCCAACCAGTCACAGTGGCTTTGAGGACTACGGAGCTCCCACTGCTGTCAGTCCAGCTGGGAAGCATAGGATCCTCAGCAGGACAGGTCCTCCCTCCAATTTGGCTAAAACCCAGCTCCTTGTCCCATGGCTGGGTCACTCAGCACCTACTGTCCCTCCATCCGGTGGCACAGCCAGGACCTCTCCCTAAAAATCCACCCAAAAGCACCGGGCAAAGCACTCGTGCAGCACTGGATGCAGACCCTCGGAGAAAACTGTGTTCCACCACCGTCGAGCTGGGTTTTACTGGAACCAGTCTGCAGACACACTGGTGCCTGGCGTGAGACCCGGACGGACAGGGCTACCCGCTCCTGCCGCGGTCACAGCCTGGCTCGTCACTGGTGACACTGGCCACCCTGAACATCTGAGACAACGCCATGACCCTCCGTGAGGACGTGCCATTCGTGATGGCAGGCGGGAAGTGGTTGGGGAGCCCGCCAGCAGCCGTGAGCGCCTTCCAGCCGCATCCCCGAAGAGAGCAGGTGCAGAGGGGCGGTGGGAACCGGGGGACGAGTCCCGGAGGTGGCGGCCGCCGCGGCGGCATTGTCCTTCCCCGCTTTCCCCTGCGCCGCTCCGGTCACAACACGGCGTTACGCAAGCCCGCGCTCCGGAGCTCCCGAAGTGCCAACGTGCCGGGGGGACGCACCCGCGGGCCCCGGGCTGTCCCAAGCCAGGGGTCCAGCTGCGGGAAGCACCCAGGCGGGGTGAGCGACCCACGGCAGCCCCCGCGCACGGACGGGCCCGCAGCTGGCGCCGGGCGGAGGGAGAGGGCAGCCGCGGAGGGAGAGGGCAGCCGCCGACCCGAGCGCCCGGATGTTGGCGAGCCCGACGCGGCCACCCGCGGCCCCGGGGACCCGCACCTCGGGCGCTCGCGAAGCGCCGGGCCGGGAGCCGTACGCTGTGGCGGGGCGGCGGAGCTGGGCGAGCTGAGCTTCGCCTCCCCCGCCTCCCCCCCCCTCCTCCGCGCCAGCCCCGTGGAAAACAAAACAAGGAAGAGGCAGAAAGTCTTTGTTGGGGCCTTACCGGGGCCGCGCGGCTGTCGTCGGCGGGCTGGGGTTAATCCGCCATGAGCGCTGGCAAGCCGGGGAGGGCCGGGGAGCCAGCGGCCACGCACAAAAGAAAAGTTGTTGAGCTTCTCTTCGGCGGGGCTGGCAGGCGGCGGTTCCCCTTCCTGGCCCTGGGCCACCCCACGTCACTACGCCGGGGCCGCGCTCGTTAAAGGCGCACGGCACAGAAACCTCCGGCGCCGCGCCATGGGGAAGGGGAATCGTCCGACCCTGGCCGTGGACGCGCTCACTGCCGTCACCCTGCCCAGGCCCTGGGTAACGGAGAGCTGGTGGGGCCGGCACAGACCCGTTCCCGGCCCCAGCGCAGCTCAGGAAAAGCCGGGGGCTCGGCAGAGAATGGCCTCGATGCTACGTCTCCCTCTAACCTCACTGGAATCACAGCCCAGCTCACCACTGAAAAATTCCCCCCGATACGCACACACCCCGCGGCCACAGATTCAACGAGAACCGGACCCTACGGGTCGCAAGCTGGACCTGGCAGGGGTCGGGCGAGGAAGGGACGCTCACCCCTCGCTGCTGTTCCGGAAACCCTCGGAAGTCATCCCCGCAGCGTCTGGGCTGCCTGAGGAGGCTCGGGGCCGCAGGATGGGGCTGCCCCAAGCACGGCACAGGAAGGGCACAAGGAGAAGGTTCTTTCAAACCGGCGCTGGGGGCAGCAGAGGAACCCGCGAGGAACGCGGCCGCCGAATGCCGCTGGCGAAGGCTCGGACTTTGCCAAGCCCCGGCAAACGAAGGACCACACGCCCAAGCCCCAACGCTCCGGCCGGGATCCCCCCCGTTCTTAGGGACGGGGACGTCGCTGAGCTTGGCCGGAGACGGGGCCCGCCTGTGGCACAGCCTCGCTGAGCGCTGCGGCCCCGAGCCCCCGCCGAGGGAACAGCCGGGGCCCGCCCCCCTCCCGGCAAGTGACCTCAGCTTTCCTCATACCGTGACCGTGGCTGAGGATCGTGTCCGTCTTCGGCGTCCTCGGCGTCACCGGGGTCGCCGGGGCTGCAGTCGTACCGGCGGTCCCACACCAGACCAGAGCCGCCAAGGTCTGGGCCGCGGCCGCTCTTATTCGAACGGCAGCGCCCGCCCCCGCTGCTGCCCATTGGGCGCCGCCGGGCCGGGGGCGTCACGCAGGCGGGCGGACCGCGAATCGCGGGGTCCGGGACACACGTGGGACTGTAGCGGGGAGCGCTCTGCGGGTCACCGGGACACACGCGGGGGTCCGGGACACACGTGGGACTGTAGGGGGAGCGCTCTGCGGGTCACCGGGACACACGCGGGGCCATGGGCTCCTGGGGAACACATGCAAGAATCCAAGCGAGGGTAGCCCTCGTGTGAGGGGGTTATAGGGTTGCCGGGGGCCAAGGGGAACACAGACAGGGGCCTCCAGTGAAGGCATAGTGACACACATGGGACCACAGGGGTGCGTGGCAGTGTGGGTCTCAGGCCCCCACTCAGAGGTGAGGACACATGAGGGGTCCTGGGTGCTGGTGGAGGGAGTTGTGTGGGGCCACATGCAGGGCAAGGAGCACATGGAAGCCCATAGTCAGTCAGGGGACATGGGGACTCTGGGGGTGTGTCACATGGAGACACCCCACTCTGCCCTGCAGTGCCAGCTGGGCAGGCGTCCTCACCAGCCCCCAAACCTGCCCGGACCTACTAGTGGGGCCTCATTTCACTTGGGGAGTCCTGGGCTTGTCCCCACACCCACAGCCCTATTTCATCCTGTAGGGGCCCAGAGAAGTTGAGTCTAGTCATGGACTGGATTGTGGTGGTGCATCCCCCTGCCACCGCCCAGGCCCCACCAAGACCTGAGAAATGCTTGTTAGGCCTTCGCCTTCACAAACAGCATCTGGGCTAAGCCCCTCTTGAGCTTATCAGATATAATCTGTTCCAAGGAACTAACAGATGTTTAACGAGCATCTGTTTTTTAATGAACAAACTTGGAAACTTATTTTTCTTGCCCGAGTAACAACCCAAATGGAACAGTATTTTTGTTATTGAACCTTCAACCAACTCAAATTATGGCCAGGATGGAAAATTACTATGACTAAATCCCACTCGCTTGCAACCTTCTAGACAGCAATCCAACATGAGACCCTTTGAGCTCTCAATTATAAGGGGTTAATGCATACTGAAGCCCACTCTCTAATGACCCTATAAACCGCAGTCCAAAATCCCACAGAGCATTCTATTCCCAGAATATAAGAGAACTAAATTGTATGTCTCAAACATAGATATTGTATGGCTGTTGAACCAACCAAGGACTGTTGGTAATAAACAAGGATTGTTGATATTAACACGCCATGAGAAAAAACAAGATGTGGCTGGAGAAGGGGGGCAAGGTGAGATAGGGCAGCACTGGAGAAACATCCTTGTTGTAGTTCCTGCTGATAAGCACAAGACAGTACAGCATAAGCACAGGAATGAGTGGCAGCAAGTGGGCATGGACTATAGGGTGGGATTAAGATCACCAAAGACCCCCAAACCCCTCCGACCCATTTCCAGGAAGACCTGAAAGAACAGACTGTGCATGATAACTAATTTGCATAGAAAAAAAGAAATCCATCTTCAGGATGGGGAAACCTATCCATAAAAAGGTACCCTGCAATTTCCATGCCAAGTGTGTAATTTACTAATAAAACTTTCTGATTATTTGCAAACTCTCTGACTTTTGACATTCCTTTCAACCATAAGCATTTATAAATCTTAGGTGCTTCCTTCCCCTTAAGGGTGGGTCATCATACATTCCCTGTCCCCCTGTCCTCTTGGCCCTGTGGGACATGATGGAAGAGGTGACAAGGGACAGACAGATGTGTGTACCCCTCCCCACCGTGGCACGGCTCCCCCATCACGTCCATGCTGTGTCCGACGGAGAACAGTGGAGACAGGCACTGGATGAACGTGGCTTTATCTACTGTGGCAAAAAATAATAGTAATTAAAAAAAAAACAACACAAGAAACAAAATAAAGGTCTAAATATGTAAAAATGAGAAGGGATGGTGTTGGAGCCACCAGGCCCCACGCAGAGCATCACATCTGCCTGGTTCCAGCCCACCCATCCTGGTGACCTGGCACACGGTGCTGACCCACACCAGGGTCTCCTTGCACCGGCTGTTCCCTTTGTGCTCATCCCTGTGCAAGGCAGCGTCCAGCTGACACAGCCTCCTCCCCACGCACACCCACCCACCCACCCACACACCCACGAGGAGGAGAAAGCCTCAAGCAACGCAGGTGGGCTTGACGTGCCAATGATGGGCGCCTTGGCATTTAGTAGGAAACAGGGTATCTGTCCAAGTTCTGTGGCAGCACCATGGGGAGGGAAGGGATATAAAGAGAAAAAAAATAGGGAAAAAACCAAAAACAACCCAAAGCGGTGAAGCAGAGGTGGTGGGGGCAGGCTCAGGGGATGCCAAACTGTACAACCAGTTCTTCTTTGGCGTCGACACGGATCTGTGAGAGCGCACTGAAAGCGTAGGCAGCTATCCGGGACACCTGCGGGCACAAGGACATGGCTGTGTCACTGGTGGCTCCTGCAGCTCTTGGTTGTCCCAAAGAAACTGTCGTAGGAGGTTAGCCTCCAGCCCTAACGAGTCCCTAAGCCTGTTCTGGGCTTTGCCCCCAGCTCTAACAAGGCCTTAAACCTGACCTAGGCTTTGCCCTCAGCTCTAACAAGTCCTGCCAGAGCTCTGGGCAAGCCAGTAGGGCACCACTGCTCCTCTAGGATAAGGATGTGTCCCTGGGGAGCATTGCAGGGGCCCAGGGCTCACCCCAGCCCTGCTCACCTGCTGCAGGTCTGCGAAGGGGACAGGGTCGCTGGCGAGCACTTGGTGCGGTTGGTTAGTCAGAGACGGCAGCAGCGGGAGCTTCTTCCAGTGCGTCAGGTTGTTGCTGAGCATGGCCAGGCGTGTGCTGTGAGGGGAGAGCAGTGAACATCAGTGCCATGCCAAGACATGGGGACACCCAGACGATGGGTGCTGCACCCTCAGGCACCCGGCACCCCCAGGGGGAGAAAGGGAGAGCAGTGGTGCTCCACTCCCAGCATCCAGCTCTCCAACACAGGCACCTGTCGAGCAGAAGCAGTCACATCCAGCCCCGCACCATCTGCCCCAAGGGCTGGGTGAACACAGGAACCCTTTGTCCTGGGCTCTGCTGCCTGCACTGCCATGGGCCTTCCCTGAGCAGGCTGCACCCTGCTCTCTGAGATGCGGCAGCCCTGCTACATGCGGAGGCCAGGCCAAAACCCCTGGGACCTGCTCAGGGACACACACGGCTGTGAAGGGACTGCGGGCACCCCAGGGGAGAAGCACAGGTCCCACCTGTACTGCCTGGCTCTGTCCATGTACTCGTGCTGCTCCATGCCCTGGGAATCTGCTGCCGACACGTCGATGATGTTGCTGCAGAGACACAAGACAGTGGTTCCCACTGGAGGCTCATTGCTCCCCCTGAGTTCCCTCCCCATCTCAGAGCATCCTCTGACCAGGGCAGACAAAATCCAGCACCCGCCAGCACCCCAAAACAAACATCTCAAGGCCAAACTCGCCCAGTGAATGCTGCCAGCTGGACACAAGTGTGCCAGGCTGGAGCGGCTGTTCGCCAGGAGGGAAATGCCAGGGACTGTTTGCCCACAGCTGCCCTGGGGCAGGGACACGCAGAGTCTGCAGGAAGCTGGGGGCTGGTCTGGGCTCTGGGGACCTTGGCATACAGCCACCTGAGGAAAAAAGCAGGGACTGCTGGGAGGACAATGCCCTTGGCAGATGTCCTGAGAGCCCCGGTACCGGGCCCTGGGCTCACAGAGGAACTGGGCTCTTGCCCAGGGCCCTGCCACAGCCCCATTGTGTGCACCCCACAGCAAAGTAGCACTCAGAGCTGCTGTGGCCCTGCATGTTGGACACACACCAGTGGCCAGTAGCTCCCCAATGCCAGGCAGGGAACAGAGGGGCCTACGAGCATCCCAAAGCCCTCCCAGCCAGGCTGGACACAGCCCTCTCCCCACATTGCCCCTATGCGTTTGAGGAAAAGGCTCCTCAGAAGGGGATACAGTGCTGCTGCCCCCCAGCCACCCTCTCCACGTCCCCATGGACTCATTTTCTTATCCAAACCCTGCCCCTATTTACAGCCCAGCAGCTGAGGGGTCACCTCACATCTGGGGTCTTGTATCTGTGTCCCCATGGGGCTCAAAGCTGAGGGAAGGGGCTGTCTGAGGGCAGAGGGACACGGGGGGCTCTGCCACAGCTCCCCCCTTCCCCTCAGCACATATGGCTGATCACCGGGGCCCACAGCCAGGCAGCCCCCCAGCTGCATGCCACATCCAGGGTCACCGCTGGTCGCCAAGGTGTGTTGCCTGCCCCATGGGCACGGCCTGAGGCTTACATGGCTGTTTTGGCGAGGATGGAGGACAGCATGGCCTGCTCATCAGTGCGTGCTGACGGGAGGTTGTGGTAGCTCTGCTCCGCTCCATTCAGCACCTTGTTGGGTGGGCTGGCTGCTGGCTCCAGCAGCCGCTTTGTCTCTTCCTCCTAAGTGAAAGGCAAGAGGAAAATCAGCCCTGGCTTCCCCACATCAGCACCACTAACCCCAAGGAATGAGGCAAGTCTCACCCTCCACCTGCCAGGAGGGCTCCCTGTGTATCCCAGTGTAACCTCAGCGCTGCTGGGGCAATGGCCAGGCACCTCTTTACCCAATTCTTTTGCTTTTTCCCAGCTGAAGTCCCCCCTGCCACAAGGACAGCAAGTGTGGCTGAAATCAGGCAGCACATTTGGAGTGGCCAATCCTGCAGGCAGGAGTCTGCAGCCAGCATCGACCTGCATGAAAACCCTGCAGCTAATGAGGACCTACCGTGGCCCCACCCCTGACTGGGCACCACAGAGACCCCACCGTGCAATAGCAGGGGGCTCACCTGAGCCCAGTGAACCCCACCTGCCACAGCCCAGGGACAGCGTGGGGTGGGGGGTTCCCAGAGTCACAGGGCATGTTTCCCCACTCACTCCAGGAGGTGCAGAGCTGCAGCTCAGCCCTTAATCCTCTGGCTTGTCTGAATGGTGCTGCAGGGTCTGTGAGAAGAGCCCAATAGGGAGATCATGGGCACAAACACCCAAGAGAACAGGATCACAGCATCAGTAAAATCGGAAAAGCTCTCTGAGCCCAACCACTCTCCCAGCACTGCCAAGCCCACCACCAAACCGTGTCCCCAGGTGCCAAGTCTACATGGCTTTTAAATCCCTCCACGGATGAGGACTCCAACGCTGCTCTGGGCAGCCTGTGCCAGGGCTGTACAACACTTTTACGGAAATTTTCCCGAATATCTGACCTAAACCATCCGCGGCACAACCTGAGGCCCTTTCCTCATGTCCTGTTGCTTGTTCCCTAGGAGCAGAGCCAGATCCCCGCCTGGCTGCACCCTCCTGTCAAGGAGTTGTGGAGAGTAAGAAGGTCATCCCTGAGCCTCCTCTTCTGCAGGCTGAGGCCCTCAGCTCCCTCAGCCACTCCCTGTGCTCCAGCCCCTTCTCCAGCTCCGTTCCCTTCTCTGGACATACTCAAGTTCTTCCATGTCTGTCTTGTCCTGAGAGGACGCTCAGCCTGTGACCCATGGTGGGCTGGGAGTGCAACCACTCCTCCACACACGCCGTCGGTGGCATCTCCAGCTCCTCCCCAGCCAGAAGCTTCCTCTCCCCTTCCTCCTGCTGGGAAATGCTGCTGCGATACTCTAGGCCAGGCCCTTCTCCTTCCTTTCTCACGACACAAGTGGGAGCCGGCTGGGCTCCCCTGGGACGGGCTGTCACAGCCCAGCTCTCACCGCACCCGCGGATTAAGTTTCGCGGGACAGGTGACAGCCCCAGTTCTGCCCCGGCCCCTGAGCTGCGCGGCAGTCAGGCTGTCCCAAGAAGGAAACGCTGGCGCTACTCCCGCCGGTGCCGCTTGAGGCCTTGGACTTACACCTGCAGCGGGACGGGAGAAGGGTCTGGCACGACCCCCGAGCCCCCGCCTCCAGCCCCCACGCGGCACCAGGGGGACACGGGAGGCGGCGCGAGACACGCGAGGAACGAGTGACACGAAGGCGGCGACAGGCGGGAGCGGCGCTCAGAGGCTGCCCCGGGAGCGGGGAAGGGCCGGGCCCCGCCGGGGACGCGCGCCGCCTGCCGCCTGCCCCCCCCGCGACCGGGCAGCCCCGGGGGACAGGGGAGTGGGGCCGAGCGTCCCTCCCGGCGCCGCCCCCGCCGCGGGCCTCGCGACCCCCGGCGCCAGGCCCACCTGGTCGGAGGCCTCGGCCTCGCTGCTGTAGCAGCAGCCCATGGCGAGCGCGGCCCCGGCTCCGGCACGGCCCCGGCTCCGGCACGGCCCCGCCGCGCGGTCACGTGAGCGCCGAGTCACCGCGGTCACGTGAGCGGCGGGGAACACGGGAACGAACACACACACACACACACACACACACACACACACACAAGCGGCCGCGCCCGCCGCCGGGGGCGCGCGCGGTGGTGTCACGTGGGACGGGGCGGTGCTCGCACGTGGGCTACGTCACGCGGCCTTGCGCGCGCGGTCACGTGCCTGCTCCCGGCGCACCGCCCCTTCCCGCCGGTGCTCCCCGTGTGTGCCGGGTGCGCTCCCGTGCTCAGACACCGCGTTCCCAGGGCTCCGCGGTCGCTGTGCTTCTAGTGTCCCCAGCGTTCCCAATGCCCCCAAGCTCACAGTGCCCCAACACTCCCCATGTTACCACTGCTCCCAGTGCTTCCAGTGTCCCCAGTACTCATAGCGTCGCGATATACCTGGTGCCCTCAAGTTCCCCGTGCCACAGTGCTCCCAGTGTTCCCAATGTCTCCAGTGTTCCCAGTCCTCCAGTGCTCCCAGTGCTCCCATGTTCCTAGTGTTCCCAGTGCCTCCATTGTTCTCAGTATCCTCATGTTCTTAGTTTTCCCAGCGCTCCCAGTAGTCCCAGTGCCCCAGTGTTCTGAGAGCTTCCAGTGTTCCCAGTACTCCCATGTTCCCAGTGTCCCTGATGTCCAGATATTTGATGGATAAATTCATTGTCAATAGATTTGCCTCATTATGGTTTAGGGCTCACATGGTTCAACAATCCCTGGGCAAAGGAGATTTTCAAAGCCTGGGCCTGAGGTTATGCTACTGATAGTGGACACAAAGGGTGCAGAACTTCCCATTTGACAGAACTCCCAAGATAAGTAGGAAACTATGGATGCTGAAAAAGCTCCAGCAGAGAATTTCTTCAGCTCTCTGCAGCATTTTTGTGAGAGTTCTGTCTTTCTCATGCAAGTAACTCAAAACGACGTTACAGTTTTGTAAACTTCTTGCAGCTGCAGGTTGTTTTGCAGAATTGTTATGGTTCTAACTAGAAAAACATTCAGAGATGGGTGTCTTAGAACTTGACCAATCCCCTTAAGGGGTGGATGGCAAAAAACCAATTACCTTATACCATTTAACACATTTTGCAAACTAACATATAAAAGTCTTCTGAGAATTCATTAAAGTGCGTCCATTTACCCCTGAGCCTGGACTTCGTGTGGTTTCTCGTCTGTGGAGAAAACAGCAACAGAAACTAACAAAAACAACTCAGCAACTGTGCTGAAATCAGCTCAGACAGTTGACAGGTAGTTCTAGCACTGGGACCACCGACTCACAACCACTGACCCAAGAGATCCACCAACACAAAAGGGGAGAAAGAATGTGCATGCAGACTAATCAACATACGAAGCAAGGGAATCATATAACCAATAGAAAGTAGAACACTAATTAATGACAGAACTAAGTAACTCACAGCCAATGAAAAATGGTTTTGTTTGCTAAATGTATAAATAGTGAAAACTTTTACTAGGTGTGGTGCTGGCTTTGTAGATTGGCTCCCCAACCACCTTTCTGTGCACAACTGTAAATAACCAAATACCTCAACTCTTGCACACTGGGGGAAGAACCTGTTTTGGGACTACACCCTTCGTGCTCCCAGTGTCCCCAGTGTTCCTAGTGCCCGCATGTTCCTAGTGCCCCAGTGCCCCCAGTGCTCCCAGTGTTCCCAGTGTCCCCACATTCCCCGTACTCCCGGAGTTCCAAGTGGTCCCCATGTTGCCTTTGTTCCTGGTACCTCCAGTGTTCCCAGTGCCCCTATGTTCCCAGTGCTTCCAGTGCTCAGAATATAAAGTGGGGGGAAGAATGAGGAAGAGGGGGACATCTGGAGTGATGGTGTTTGTCTTCCCAAATAACTGTTACATGTGATGGGGCCCTGCTCTCCTGGAATAGCTGAACACCTGCCTGCCCATGCAAAGAGGTGACTTAATTCCTTGTTTTGCTTTGCTTGTGTGCACAGTCTTTGCTTTCCCTATTAATCTGTCTTTATCTCAATCTCAACCCATGAGTTTTCCAGCTTTACACTTCCAATTCTCTCCCTGATCTTGCTGATAGGGGAGTGAGCAAGCGAATGTGTTGGGCTTCGTTGCTGGCTGGGGTTAAACCATGACTGTCCTTATTTGTCACCCAGTGTGGGGCACTAAGAGTTGAGAACAATAGATCTGTCCAGAGTAGGTTGGAAACAAACGTGATCTCAGCATTTGCTGTATTAGGTCCACAGGCACTGGTCACAATGTTGCTTGGTCCATTCACATGGGTATGGTACCTAACCCTGGACATATTCCTGTATGTGCTCCTCGGGGTGACTTTTACAGAGCAGGGACAAGGATCAGCGTTTCTCTGTTGCTGTGGGATGTGAGTTTATGACATGATAACATCAAGGGCAATGAGGGTACTTTGGGATGTGTATTCAGTGCTGCTCTCCTGCTGCCCTTACTTCAGCACTACATTTGGGAGTCCATTAATACTCGTACCCAGTCTGTGGGGGGCATGGGGGAAAGATGATTTTCCCCCTTTCCCCCCCCTTTTCCCCCTTCAGGCCTGTTACAACCGCTTTTGAGAATTTTGAATTCCCTTTGGGTGTTAAGGAAAGCGTGTTCTTGTTGCTATGTCTGCTATGTCTCAGTGCATGCCACACTATGTTTAGAGTCATGTTTGGAGGCAGAACAGAGATTTCCAAGAAGGCCTTTCAGAGACCTGTCCTGAGGGGGAATGGTCATGAGTGGCATGGAATGTGCAAGAAAATTGGCCAATTTTTGGAGAAATTCTCTGCTCCAGTGGTTTGGGAGTTCACCCCTGAACAACTCCAGGACTCGGATAAAGTGACAGAATATTTGCAAGGAGGATGCTATGGCAACTCCAGAGATGAGCAGCTTACTGCAGTGTGTTGGGCCCTGGCTACTCTTTATTGGACACTGGTGGTCAGTAGAGATCACCCTCAGGGAGGAGGAGGCAACAGAGCAACAGGCACCGTGGCCACACCACCTGCAGCTGAATCCGGTGAATAACCCGTGCTAGGAGCAGTCACCCCTACACAGAAGAAGGAATCCAAGACAAGATCAGTTCAGTTAGTGAGCGATGACAAAGCAGCGCCCTCAGAACAGGAGGAGGAGGCAGGGCCAGAGAAAATCACCTGATCCATGTTCCCGGCTGAGCTGTAAGATGTGTGAAAAGGTTTCAGCCGCCAGTTAGGTGAGCCCCTGGTGAGCTGGCTGCTCCAGTGCTGGGATATCCCAGCCTTCGATATGGAACGGGATGGTAGTGAAGCCAAGCAGCTGGGTTCCCTGTCCTGGAATGTGACCATTGACAAGGGGATTGGGAAGAGGACAGAAACTCTCAGGCTCTGGAGGCGACTCCTGTCAAGCATGAGGGAAAGGCATTCTCTCAAGGATGATCAAGTAGTGCACTGAGACAAGTGGAGCACCATGGAGCAAGGTACCCAGTATCTTGGAGAGAATGAACTGTGCTGGAGGTTGAATCTACTGTAGGGATTCAAATAATGAGCAGTCCCCTGTAGGCCCAGATGTCCAGTGTACACAATCCTTGTGGCACAAGTTTGTACAGAGCACACCATTGTCATACACCAACTCACTGTCAAGTAAATTGGCAGAGGGAGCCATCTGGTATTGTCTGTTGTCAGGAGGGGGGTCTTCCATGTGAATCGTTTCTTTTCTTGTACCCCTTGTCATTAGTATTGTTGCTGTTACTGCTCATTTTCTTACATCCAGTAAATTGTTCTTGTCTCAACCCAAGATCTTTACCTTTTGCGCCTCCAAGTCTCCTCTCCATCCTGCTACTGTGGGAAGAGGGAGAGGAAAGTGGGGGGGAGAGAGAGAGTGGGCATGGTTTGGAGGGTCTCGGTGGCAGCACTGAACAGAGGAGTACCATTCCTAAACCACAACAGATCCCAGTGCCCCAACCTTCCACACCCCCAGTGCTCCCAATACCCCCATGGTCCCAGGGCCCACAGTGTCCCCAGAGTCCACTGATTCTGGCTCACAGTCCTCCCGGTGCCCAGTGCTCCTGGCTCCCTGCGCTCCTGTTGCCTAGTGTTTCCAGTACCCAGTGTTGTCAGTGCACAGTGACAGGACTCCAGCTCCAGTATCAGGACCACAGCTCCTAGTACTACACACCAGTACTGGTACCCCAGGCTCCAGTATCAGCACCCCAGCCCCAGGCCCCTTTCTGCAGCCCAGGACCACCTCCCTGCCCCAGCCTGGCCCCATCTCCGTTGGCAGCCCCACTGAGCTGGTAACTGGAGCTCCGACAGCAGCTGCAGCTGAGGTGACACCATCAATAATTGAGTGGCACCAGGGCTCCACGCAGGACTGCCTGCCTCTGCCTGCCTGGAGTGTGGGGACAGGTAGGTGCCACTCCCATTGCCCTATCCTGTTGCTGTGGCTGGGGACCCCCAACAGCTCAGGGTGTGGGGACTAGGGTGTGGGGACCAGGGTGTGAGGTGCAGGATATAGGGAGTGGGAGCAGAAAAACTGGACCAAGGGGGGTGCAAGGGGTTGTGCTGTACGGTGCCCCTCAGAGCAGCCCAACCCCCTGAGACACCAGCCCTGCCAACCCCAGTATCAGGACCCCAGCAGATGGGTCCCCAGCACTCCCCAGCCCTGGCACAGGGACCCCCACAGCATCCTGGGGTGCCCCAGCCCTGCAGGCCCAGCAGCACTGCAGCCCAGGGAGAGGTACTTCCAGGGGGTGCACAGCACAGCCAACTCGTGGAATGAGTGGGAGCTGTGAGGCTGGCACCCTGGGAGGATGCCCCACCACAGCATCCCCTGTGATGGGGTAGATTTGCCTCATTATGGTTTAGGGCTCATATGCTTCAACAATCTCCGCACAGGGGAGATTTTCAAAGCCTGGGCCCAAGGTTATGCTACTGATAGTGGACACAAAGGGTGCAGAACTTCCCATTTGGCAGAACTCCCAAGATAAGTAGGAAACTAACAAAATCAACTCAGCAACTGTGCTGAAATCACAGAATCACTCGCTTGTGATGGTGTCTCCGGCGATTGCCCTGGCCTTCCTCCCCTTCATTGTCACCCTGCTGATCCGGTACCGGCACTACCTGATGCTGCTGTACCGGGCAGTGCTGGTGGCCTGGCTGCGGGACCGGCTCACCGGCACCTCGCGGGAGCAGCGTGCCTTCCAGTACCTGCTGGCCCATGCTATCCCTGGGGACCCCCACCACATCCTCCAGACCTTCGACCAGTGGTCCTACCACTGTGAGCACCTCAGTTGTGTGGGGCCTGACAAAGGTGAGTGCCACCCTTGCTTGCCCACGCCACACTGGGCATGACACTGGGCATGGCCATGGCACCATTAGTATGGCCATGGCACCACTGCCATAGCATAGTGGTCATGACACCACTGACATAGCCATGACAGGGTCGGTGTGGTCATGGCACCATTGGCATGGCAGTGGCATTGTTGATATAGCCATAGTATCATTGGCACGATTGTGGCACCATTGACATGGCCATTGCACTGCCAGCACAGCCATGGCTCTGTTGGTATGGCTATGGCATCATCAACATGGCTGTTGCATTTTTGGCATGGCTCTCTTCCATCCCTCTGGGCACTGGGAAACCGCTTGGCACCTTCGCCCTGCTCAGGGCTGGGGTGGCACAGATTTGCGGGTGCTGAGAGGCACATGCCATGTCAGGGCGGATCGTGGAGCGGGTGCTGTTGGAGCGGGCACCGCTGCGGGTGCTGGAGCTGGGCACATACTGTGGCTATGGCACCGTGCTGCTGGCACAGGGGCTACCCCCAGGTGCCCGCCTCTACACCATCGAGGGGGACCCCCGACATGCTGCCGTGGCCGAGAAGGTCATCCGCCTGGCTGGCTTCAGCGAGCAGACGGTGAGCACCCAGGCACTGGGAGAAAGCCCAGGTCTGCCCCTGAAACCAGGGAGGGGATGGGTGGGGGTCCTTTGCTGCTGTGGCAGGGACTGCAGCACCTGCTGGGTAGTGCATGTGGGAAGAGAAAGGTCCTGTCCCATGTGGACCCATCACCACCCTGTGCAGCAGGGTGGTGGGTGGGCACCCTGACACGCTGCTCCAGCAACTGAGGGTGCTGCAGCACAGGTGGAGCTGATCGTGGGCCCCTCGGAGGAGGTGATACCCCACCTGCGGGAGAAGCATGGCCTGATGAAAGCCGATTTGGTCTTCATGGATCACTGGAAACGCTGCTACCTGAGGGACCTACGGCTGCTGGAGAGCCACCAGCTGCTGGCTGAGGGGGCCACCATCCTGGCTGATAATGTCCTCTTCCCTGGGGCACCCCACTTCCTGCAGTACGCCAAGACCTGCGGCAAATACCACTGCAAGATGCACCGTGCCAGCCTGGAGTACTTCCGCGCCATTCCTGATGGTATCGCTGAGCTCCGCTACACCGGTACCTGCTGAGCAGGCGGCGAGCTCCTGCCTCGTGGTGGCCATGGTTACCGCGGAAGTACCAGGTCCCCAACCCCCCGCCTCGGCCTCAACATGGGCTCTGGAGGAAACGCGGTGGCTGCTGTGGTCTGTAGTGGGGTGCAGTGGGTGGTAATGAGGTGGCTCATTCCCTGTAGTGCTCCTGCCTGCACTGCACAGGAAGGTCTGCCAGTCACCCCAGTGGATGGTGGGGAGCAGCTCTGCACTTGCCTGGGTGGCACCCCCTGCTTGCCCTGGTGGCCTCACACAGATTTGGGGTTGTTTTCTTGAAAACTGAGTTTATTAGAAAAGATGTGTCAGCTCCAATGTGCCAGGTGGCAGTCTCCCCTCTGGCTGTCCTGGGGGGCTTCCCTCTGAGCCCCCCATCCCACACAGCATCCCTGGCAGGAGGAGCTTCACTGAACTGTCCCCCAGAGCCATGGTGGGCAAAGGCTCTCCCCCAGCCTCCAGTTGGGTGTGGTTGTGCAGAATCAGATCATCCACTGGTCCTGATCCTGCTCCGTCCCCTCCATGTCCACCTGGGAAAGAAAGAGGTTTGAGATCCCCCACCAGAGCGAGAACCCAACAGAAGGAGTGAAGCAGAGAAGACAGCCCCCAGAGCTCACGCTCAGGGTCCCACACACTGCACATCCCCTACTTTGGTGTCTATTTACCTCATTGATCTCCCCATCATCAGGAGACTCATTATAATCATTCATCTCGTCCATATCCTGCATGTCCTCATCATCTTCTGAGTCCTCTTCGCTGTCTTCATCATCTTCATCATCCTCCTCCTCCTCCTCATCATAGTGCTGTGGACACAACAGCTCCACCATACCATCTGCCCCTCAAGCCCTGTGGCAACCCCCCACTTCCCAGCCCACACACCCACCTCGGACGCTGGCTTTCCTATGGGCACCAAGTTATTGTCCTTCTCAGCGATGCTCTGGAGCTGGGGAAGGGAGAGAGGTGGGTGAGCACCCCGACAGCTCCATGATACCCTGGCAAACAGGCCCTTCCATCTCAGCTGCCGGCTTGTGTCGCTTCCTGACCATGCTTATTTCCAGCTGGCAGCTGCCCACGGAGTCCTGCTGTCTCCCTGGCATCCCCCAGCCAGGCAGGGAAGAGCAGCTACAGACATCTGCCTGAACACCCCGGCACCAGGCAAGGTGGTCCCAGTGGTGCTCTGGGGCTGAGGGGGTTCGAAGTGTCCCCATGTGTGGCGTGAGGAGCTCAAACACAAAGCTTAGGTATTTCTTTATCAAAAAAGAACCAAATTTGAGGTACCTCATCAGCCGGACGAACACAACCACAGCAGACAATTAAAGCTCAATTAAAGTACATCAGCACCTCCCACCCAGAGGGACTTGGAACCTCTTCTAAGTGCTGGGGTTTTAATTGATTTAAACTTTTTTATTTAATTATAAAAACTTAATTACTGAGAGTTTTTTTAAAACTTTAATCAAATAGATGTTCTTCCCCCCATACTCAGGGGCACTGCAGTACCAAACCACGCTCATAGCGCAAACATTTGTCAGTTACCAGGATCAGAAATCGCTCCTCGACTCCCTCGGGAGATTAGTTAATTAATTAATTGGGAGCTGGTGCAGGAGCCTCAGTTCAGCAGCAGCTTGTTAATTAACCCCCACACAGTAAACGGGGAGCTCCGGGAACAGCCCGCACGGAGTCAGCGTGGCACAGGGATCACGGACACGAGACCAGCGGTGCCCGAGCCGGCAACACCGGCACAGGACGCTGAAAAACGGGCACAGTCGGTGAACGCGCGGGGGAAGCGACGCACCGAAGGAGCCCCGTGCCGCCCGCGAACCCCCACCCCGGGCACTGCCTCGGGGCTGCAAGGAGCACCGCGGCCGTGCCCGCTGAAGGAGGAAGGGCCACTTCCCCAGCCCCGAACCCGTTCCCGGCCTCCTGACACTCGGACCCACGGCCTCACATCTCCCCCCGCCCCGGTGCCCACCCAGGCCTGGTGCTGCTGCTCCTGCTGCTGCAGCTCGGTCTCGTCAACGCACGGTCGGTCGAGGTTGAACCAGAGGGACTCGGTGAGGCGGGGCAGGAGTGAGGGGAACAGCGTGGACATGGCGGGAGCAGCGCCAGGCCGGCGCCGGCCGCCGAGCCGGAAGCGGAGTCCAACCCGGAACCAGTCACAGCGCAAGGAGCATGCGCGGAGGGAGGGGCTGTGTCTGGCGGGCCCACAGGGGGAAGAATGGGCGGGGCGGGGCCTGGGGCGCCGTCAGGGGCGGGGCTACCTCTGATTGACAGGTGGTGGGCTGCCCCCCGTGCGTCCGACGGCCCGGGCACCGTGACCACCCCCGGAGTTATCCGGGACCCCCTGGGGACCTGGGACCCCGGTGAGGAGGTATTTGTGATCCCCACGGAATATCTGTGCCCCCCTTGGGGTATCTGTGACTAATGGTGGGTATGTGACCCCCACGGGTACCAGTGACCCCAGTGGGGAGGTATCTGTGATCCTCATGGGGTATCTTCTCCTTTGGGGGCAACTGTCGTCCATGGCTGGAGGTATCTGTCACCTCTGAGGAGGTATCTTCCCCCCTCTTCAGGGCATCTGTGACCCCCGGGGCATGTCTGGCCCCCCATCATGTGTGACCTTGGAGCTATCTGCCCCTTCCAGGGTATCTTCCCCCCTGCCCCAAGGCATGTCTGACACTGGAGGGTTTCTGTCCCTCCGGAGCCACAGGTGACTGCTCTCCCCCAGGGTATCTGCTCCCCCCTCCACGGGGCATCTGTGATCCCGTGGAGTATCTGTAATTCAATGAGGGGTACTTGCCTTTACTCTGTGGCCATCTGTGACCCCACAGGGGTACCTGTCCCCACCAGCAACATCTCTTACCCCCGGGGTCGCTCACAGGCACCCTGTGGTGTTGGGGAGTCAGGTCCTGCCCCTTGTGCTGGTGTCAGGGAATCAGGCCACCTCCCACGGGAGGGGAAGAAAAACAGCCACAGGTGGATTTTGGCTGGTGCTGGCCCCAGCCTGACGCCAGGAGGACGAATCCTAGCTGCATGCAGGGCTGGGGGGGGGCCAGGATGGGCACGAGTGTCAATCCATGACACAGCGGGGTGCCAGGGCGGGATGCACTGTCTCCTCCGTGCCCTCAGGGCTGCCCAATCCATCGCGTTCCCACGTCCCGTGATCAGTGGCCAAGGGTTGTGCTGCGCCACGACCTTTGAGATGAGCCGCGCTGGTCCCATAGCACCTGGAGCCCAGCTTCCCCCCGGGTAAGAGCCCTGACCCCTGGCACCCCCCAGGTAAGATCCCTGACTCCACTGGTGGTGGTCCTGGGCAGCGACCATGTGCTGCCGCATTCCCACGTGCACAGTGGGGGACTTTGTCCCTGCTGTCACCGTGTCTCTCAGTGCTGCCGTCCTGACCTGCTGTCGCCCTGGCAGAGCGATGGCAGCGGTGTTGGCTCTGCTGGTGCTGGTGGCCTGGCCAGCTGCCATCACAGCGGTGGCGCAGGACTCGCTGCTCAACGTCTGCATGGATGCCAAGCACCATAAAACAGAGCCTGGCCCTGAGGGGCAGCTCTATGGGCAGGTATGGTCCTCACCCACTGTGTCGGCACCCACCGGTGTCACTTGCTGTGGGGTCACCAGGATGGAGGCTGGGGGGCTCTGTGGCCCAACATGAATTCCATCACCCAGTGTCACCCACCCGTGAGCACTGGTGCTTTCCCGGGACCCATAGCAGGTCCCAGCTGAGCCCTGGTGGGGCCTGATGGGTCCCAGCTGAGCCTGGCTGCCTTGGTGCAGTGTGTCCTCTGGAAGGACAATGCCTGCTGCACTGCCAACACCAGTGTGGAAGCCCACCAGGACCAGTCCTACCTGTACAAATTCAACTGGGACCACTGTGGGGCCATGCCGGAGAAGTGCAAGCGCCACTTCATCCAGGACACGTGTCTCTATGAGTGTTCCCCCAACCTGGGGCCATGGATCGACCAGGTAGGTGCAGACCCCCCCCTCACCCACCTACCAGGATCCCTGGGGTGAACTGGGGGAAACTGGGGCCCTGCAGGCAGACAACAGCTGGCGAAAGGAGCGGATCCGGGATGTGCCACTGTGCCAGGAGGACTGCAACCAGTGGTGGGAGGATTGCCAGGACGCTGTCACCTGCAAGGTCAACTGGCACAAGGGCTGGAACTGGACTACAGGTGAGTGGGGGTTTCAGGGCACCCCCCCATCATGCCTTGACCGTCCGGTGGGTCTCCAGTCACCCTCCATCTTGCTGCAGGGGAGGCTGTGTCCACCCTCCCTGGTGGCTGTAAGTGGGTCTCTGAGTGTGAGGGTCCCCATGGGGTGGGGGTGGCAGCCAGGTGGGAATCCCCTGTGCATGTGAGTGGGTCAGGGGGTGTGAGTGTCCTCATGGGGTGTGGGGTGATGTGGCGATAGACCCTGTGCCACCTTGAGATCAACTCTGTCTTCCCCAGCAATGCCAGTGGGGACCCATCTGCACCCCATGCACAGGGGAGCATCACCCTCCCTTTCCTAAGGCCCTTCACCCACTACACCTCCTGCCCCACCCCAGGCACCAACCAGTGTCCCAAGGGTGCCATGTGCCAGAAGTTCAAGTTTGTGTTCCCCACGGCGGCTGCACTTTGCGAGCAGATCTGGTCTGGCTCCTACCGCTACACGTCCCACCACCGTGGCAGTGGTCGCTGCATCCAGATGTGGTTCGATCCTGCGCAGGGGAACCCCAATGTCGCCGTCGCCCAATATTACGCCCGTGGCGATGCTCCCCCAAACTCCCCACTCTCCATCCTCCTGGCCCTGCTGCCCCTCACCCTCCTGGCCCCACTCTGAGCAGGAGGGGCTGCAGGCAGGAGCAGGCAGTAGTTGGTCAGGGGGGTCACCAAGCTGCCCTGTGCCTCCCCAAGGGATGTCCCCAAGCTATGTCCCCCCCCCGGCACGGGGCTCATGAATAAACGCTCCTGCCCTGCTTGGTGTTGGGATGCTGTGGGGCTGGGGGTTGGCGGGGCAATAGGATGGTTGAGGGACCCGGGGGTGTCTGATCATCTGATCCTGCTCCTGGTGAGGAGATCAAGCAGACCCATTCATTTGTACCGACCGACCTGGCTGCCTGGCACTGCCTCCCCCAAACCACTGTGCTGGCCAAAGCAGAAGGCACAGGGCTGCTTGCCACTGGGGCCCAGGGGGATGGGATCGCTGGATCACAGCTCCAGGGCTCCGGGGGTCACTGACACCGGGCATTACCTCACTGGTGCACAGGATGGGACTGGGAAAATTATGGGGAAAAAGGGGAGGACATCCCGGGGACCCTGAGGTGGGAGCATGGCTGTCAAGGGAGTTCTGCCGGCCCGTAGCCCACCCTAGGGGTCTCTTTGCCCACATGCTCTGTGATCCCCAGCTGTGGGGTGGCACCGTCCCGATCCCTGGGCCATGGAGAAGTCCCCGGTTTTGGTGGCGAAACCGGGTCGTGCCCCCCACTTTTTCAGCCCCTGGCCCCAGCCCGGCCCCAGCCCTGCCCCACCGCGGCCCCCCCTTCCCCAATGCCCAGCTCCCCGGTACCGTCACACTGCCGGTGCCTTCACATCACTGTGCCCCCACCTCTCCCTTTGGTACGCCCCTGGGTGCCCCCAATCCCCCCCTGCTCCCCTGATGTCCCTGTCCCTCCGAATGCTTCCCCCCTCCGTGGTGCTTCCCCCCCGGTGCTCCCCATCCTCCCCGTTCTCCCCACTGCTGCTGCCCGCTACCCGGTGCTCTCCCTCCCTCGGTGCCGCTGCCCCTCGATCGGACCTCCAGATGCCCCCCTGAACATCCTATTCATGGCCCTGGATCTGCCCCGGTGCCTCTCGCGGTGCGCCCCCCAGGACCCCACCAATGCTCCCCCATCACCTCACTGGTGCTCCCCCAAGCTCCGTCCTGCTGCTCCCCCAGGATCACTCGCGGGTCTCCTCCGGTGCCCCCCTCGACCCCCGCGGGTCCCCTCCCGCGACCGCCCCCCCCGATGGCCACCCCCGGATCTCCCCGTGCGCCCCTGGGTACCTCGTCGGTGCCCCCCTGGGGCCCCCCGGTGCCCCCAACCCCCGAAGCCCCCGCGTGTCCCCTGGATGTCCCCGTCCCCCCACCTTTCCCCGCCCCGGTGCCCGCCCCCCGGCTCCCCCCTCCCCCTCAGAGCGCGGCCCCGCGGCGCGGCCCCGGCGGCGGAGCATGGCGGGCGCGGGGGGCGCGGGGGGCGCGGGAGGGGCGGCCCCGGTGCCGGTGCCCCCCTGGTACCACCGGGACCTGAGCCGGGCGGCGGCCGAGGAGCAGCTGGCGCGGGCCGGCCGGGACGGCAGCTTCCTGGTGCGGGACAGCGAGAGCGTGGCGGGGGCCTACGCGCTCTGCCTGCTGTGAGTGGGGTGCGGGCGGGGGGGTGCCGGGGGGACGCCCACGAGGTACCGGGGGGGCATAGGGGGAGATCCGGGAGCGGCCATCGGGGGTGGCTGGAGGGGGGACACCGGGAGGAGACCGGCTCGGGGCCGGGGGAGCTGCGGAGGCACGGGCAGGGTGTCGGGGGAAGGACCAGGGGCGACCCTGGGGGAGCAGCAGGGGGGAGCTTGGGGGAGCACCGGCGAGATACCGCCGGAGCTTTGGGGGGGTCCCGGGAGAAACGGGGCGGGGGTAGCGGGGGAGATCCGGGCGTAGGAGTGGAGTATTCAGAGGGGCACCGAAGGGGCCTCGGGGATGGTCCGAGGAGAGCAGGGGGTCGGGAGGGGAGCCGAGGGTGGGTCCTGGGCGAGCAGCGGAGAGGATCTGGAGGAGCACCAGCGAGGTACTGGGGGGCGTCATGGGGGGGGTCACTGCAGGGATTCAGGGGAGCACTGGGGCACACAGGGCGGGTGTCCAGGGAAACACTGGCAGGGGGCCGGGAAGAACAGTGGGAGAGGAACTGAGGGCGGGAGGGGGGGCTCCAAGGGAGCACTGGCAGGGGAAGCAGTAGGGATCACTGAAACGGATCCAGGGGAGCACGCAGGGAGCATTGGCGGGGGGTAGCAACACCAAGAGGGCAGCAGGCAGAGGCAGGGACCCACCTGGGGCGACACAGCGTACATGGGAGTCACCAGTACTGTGGGGATTGCTAGGAATTTGGGCACAGGGAGACTGGAATAACTGATCAGTGGGTGCTGGGGGGGGCACAGACACGAGGAGACCTGGGGGTTCAGAGGGACCCTGGCACTTCTGGGACACAGGGCACCAGGGGAATGGCACCCACTCTGGCCTGGGTGTCCCAGGAGACCAGACACCGACAGATGGGGGGGAGGTGCTGGAGGGGCTGGGGATCTCTGGGCACTGGGGGGATACTGGGCTGGATCCAGGGGGGCTGTGACACCCACATTGTTACCATGGGGGTCTGTGAGATGGGGGGCCTGGCCCCTACCCCACACTCTTGGGGTTCCCGAGCCTACCCATGGCACTGGGGGGCCCCAGCTCCTGCCCTCATGTCTGGGGGTCCCCAGTTTGGGGAGGGGAGACAGCTCTGTGCCCTTGAGTTGTGCCATGGGACTCCATGGCTCTCAGCTTGTGACAGGTCATGTGTGAGTGCTGACAGCCCTGGGGGTCCTGAAGTGCCTTTGCCCGGTGGTGCACCCCAGCACCCCACCATACCTGGGGCCTCTGGCAGCTCGGTGTGCTGATGATTGTTCCATGTGCTAGGGTGCTCCTGGGGAGCTCCTGGGGCATGCCACCGGCTTTGCTCGAGGCTGGCTACCTGTGCCAGCACCTGGACCTTGATGTGGTTGTGGAGTGGTGGTGAGGGCACCTCAACTCAAAGCTTTTTTGTGCCCTGAGAGCCTGTGGGAGAATTGGGAGTGCACTGTGAGCCGGCCTGCCCTGGCCTGGGGTTGCTTTGTGCTGGTGCCACGTGCAGGTGCCAGGCATGCAGTCTCCATGGTGGCATGGTTGTCCTTGCCCGTGGACAGTGGCAAATACAGTTTCCTAGCCACGTGGGCACAGCGTGGCTCTGGGCACCGGCTCCCCACCACAAAGCTGGGCTGGCGAGCAGCACTGGGCACAGCACTGGGAGAGCACACGATTCTGGCACCTGATGGTGCCGTGGGGCTGGGGGTCATCGTGGCACCAGTGTGGGTGACAGGGGGCTGCAGAGAGCATGGTGGTGCAGGTGCCTATGTAGGGGGTGTCTGTCATTGATGTCTCTCACTGCCTGGCGAGGAGGCCATGGGTGCCACATGGCTGGGCTGTGGGATGGGACCACGCAGCATGGCAAAGCCCGTCATGGGTATGCCAAGTTGGGAGGCTGCACTCCAACAAGGGCTATTGGGAGTCCCTGGTAGTGTGATCTCACCAGGCACCCCCATTGCCAGTGAGTGGGTGGACAGGGCTGTGGGACCATTGGCCCCAGCTATTGCTGGAGCCCTAAAAATAGCTGCAGGGTCAGGAGGAGGAAAGGGAACTTCAGCGGGATCCCGGCAGCGTCGGCTTCCTTTAACCCTCCCGCCGGTGCGTCGTGGCCTCACCGGGCTGGATGTGGCAAACCAGGCTATCTCGCTGTGCCCTCGCCATGGCACACTGGGATGTCTCACCGTGGCATACTGGGGTGTCTCACTTGTGGCCTCACTGTGGCATATTGGGGCATCACTGGAACCCACAGTGCTGGCATACGGCGGTGGCACCCCAGGGCGTGCTGACGTTGCCGGTTGGTGAGCAGTGCCAGTGGGGACAGTCCTGTTGTGGTGTCCCACAGGAGCACGGGGGCTTGGAGCCTCCATCCCGGCTCACTGCCAGTTCATGGGGACACCAGTGCCAGGGTGCTGCCAGTGGGCGTATGGTGTCCCCCTCGCCACAGTGCCCACACCCTGCTCTTGGTGGAGTAGGGTGGTAGGTGCCCCTCTGTGTGCCACGAGGCAGTGGGGACATGGGGATGCCTGCTGTGCTGTGGCAGGGTGCTGGCTGTGCGTCAGAGCCGACAGGGGAGTCCCGTTGCTCCTGCATAAAGGCTCTTTGTGTCCAAGCCCGGTGCTCTCTGCCCCCCCCCCTTCATGGCTCACCAAAATAGCAGCCACCAAGGGTGCGGGACTGGGCAGCCAGGGGGGCCCTGCAGTCCCCCTCTGCCATACCACCCCCTGTGCTGGGTGTCCCTCCAGCCCCCTGTTGGTTATCCATAGAGAACCCCTCGTCCTCCCCCACAGCTGAGGTTCTTTCTAGGGGTCCTGCTCCTTGCCCCTCCAATTTGGAGTTCCACATACTGGTGCTGTGCTGAGGTTCCTCTTGCACCCCTCATCACACTTCCACTGGTGTTCCTGCTATGGAAGATTAGGACCTCCCACAGAGACCCCTTATGCTACCTTCATTTGGGGGTGTCTCTTTATGCCCACCCATCCTACCAGCTGGGATTCTCCCACAGACTCCTTTGAGCTGGGAACACCTGATGCCCTCACCCAGCCTAGCAGAGTTTTCCATACAGCCGCCCCATAGTGGATTCCCATTCAGCTTCCCTACCACTTGGAGGGTTCCTCGTGGTCCCACCCCCCCAATGACCCCTGACTGGACATGGGGCACCCGGGAAGACCCCAGCAGTGCTGGGGTGGGTCATACCTGCAGAGGAGGGAGGAGAAATGGGGTACCTGGCACTGCAGGGGGTGTGGTAGCACCAGGGGACCTGGTGCTGTGGGATGGCGGCAGGGTAACCAGAACTGCGGGGTGACACCGGGGGACCTGACACTGTGAGGTAGGACGTAGGGGCATGGCACCCTGTCCAGGCACAGCGTGGGGGGTTGGATGCTGCCTTGTCCCAGTCCTCCAGCCCTGTGTCGAGGTGCCACTGGGGCAGGGGGCACAGCAGCCAAGTGGACCAGTGGCCCTGGTGTGGTGACAGCTGCCTCGATGCTCATGGTGACCTCTGTGGCCACAGGCCAGCTGAGGAGCCACCGTCCCTGCTGACAGCACTGGAGTGGGGAGGTCTGGCAGTGCTGAGGCTCCCTGTCTCCTGGAGTCCCTGAGATGGGGATGGGTCCCAATCCTGCTTCTTGCAGCCCCTGATGTTGTCACCCCATCTCTTAGCGCTGCCCGTCACCCCTGCCCTGGGATCACGTCCCTGGTTCCTGTCCGCTTCCACTGGAAAATAAATTGTTTCCTGGCGTCCTGGCTGCCAGGTCCTGCCTGCTCCTGCCAGCTCCTGCCTGCGTGTCGCATTCCGCTGTGGGGAACTGTGGAGAGTTCTTTTAAAAATGGATGGTCGGGAATGAAATTAAGCCAAACGAAGCAAACGTTGTATCTGAAAAACCGTTTATTGGTAACAAAAAGGAGAAGGAAAAGGAGTTGCCCAAACAAAAGAGGCCTAGAAGAGACAGAAAAGAAGAAAGGAAAATGGAAAAGGAATAGGTGAGAGGACAGAGAGGAAAAAGAGGGTGTTACTCCCAGCGAGTCAGGGCAGTGCTGTCGGTGTCCAGGCGGGGGCTGTGCACGCTGCCTGCCTGTGGTCGGGCTGGGTCTGACCGAGCCTGCGAGGCTCCCGGAGGGGCGCGGCTCCCGCCGCGACGGCACCGGGCACGTGGTGAGTGGGCACTCGGGACGGGAGGACCAGGACCTTGGACAGGGTCGCGGCGACCGGCTGGATGGGAGCAGCTGGGCGGGCAGTGATTGGCGCGGCAGGGTTGGAAGCAGGCAGCCCAGGCAAGGACGTGGGGCAAAGTGGCAAGGCGGCGGTCAGGGACACAGGAAGGCAGGACAGGTGCGAGGGCGAGCCAGCGAGGGCAGAAGAGCCAGAAGGCAGGCTGGGGCCAGGGCAAAGGAGGGAGTGAGTGGGAGCAGCGAACAGGAGCAGGCCCCACCAAGCCGTGACGAAGTTGATTTTTATACCCCTCTGGCCCTTCCCAAAGTGCTCCTGCTAACAGGGAACCATTAGTCCAGTCCAACGTTTCTTTGCCGTCCATTGGCAGAGACCTTTTCGTAACCTGATTGGAGAAGCCCCTCCACGATGTCTCCTACTGCCTGCCTCATGGGAGGTGTTGCCAGATGAAGTCCTCCCAGAGACCAGGCTTCTTCTAGTTGCCTCCTGCACGTGGCACATGTGCAACCCTCCTCCACATGCCTCTGACAACCATTGTTGAGGCATAACTAAAACTGAATTGGCTCCTCACACTGTGCCTGCCAGCTCCTGCCTGTGCTGTGGGCTGGGGACAGTGCCTGTGGCACAGACAGGCAGTGCGGCTGGGGCAGCGATTGTGGGGTCGGAGCAAGTGGACCTATCCAGGACTCCCAGCACCCATCCTGCAAGCATTTTCCCATGGGTTTTCCATGGGTTTCCCTGTCAGCTCCTTGCATGCTATGGGGGATAGCAGTATTGGAGCTCCTCACCGTGAGTGCTGGTGAAGTAGGGGTCTGGCTGGACAAGTACTGGGCATCCCTTCGGGGCTGGCGGGGGCCATGCAGGCAGGTGGGGGGATGCCACCCAACCCCCAGCACCCTGATGCCCTCCCTGCTGCCACAGGTTCCAGAAACACGTCCACACCTACCGCATCCTGCCGGACGAGGAGGATTTCCTGGCTGTGCAGGTGGGCAGCATGCGCATGGGACACCCTCTGGCTCACGGGCGGTGGGGGTCTCCAGCTCAGCAGTGCTCAGTGTTGACCTTGTGCTGTGAGTTTGCCCGTCTCTCTGGCTGTGCTGGGTGGCTGTGCCGGGCTCAGCCCTGGCCCGGTGCCACGTGCGTGCCCAGCTGTGCCGGATGGCTTGGCTGTGCCCGTCTTGGCCGGCTGTGGCACTGGGTATTTTTAGAGCAACAGAACTCTCTTTGTGCTGGCCAGGCGGGCAGGAAAAGCTGCTTCTGGGAGGGAGGAGGCCGAAGGACGGCTGCTGCCTGCACCCTGCCAGCCCACTTACCAGCCCTGCAGGCCCCATTGCACCGGGCCCTGCTCCCCACCGGGGGGCTGTGGGGTCAGCCCCCCATCCTGCATGGGGGCCCCTGCATGGAGGGGTTCCTGCACGGTGGCATCTCTGCATGGGAGTATCTCTGCATGGGAGTCTCTGCATGAGGGGGTCCCTGCGTGGGGGTCCCTTCATGGGAACATCCCTGCCTGGTGGCAGCTCTGCATGAGGGGATCCTTGCAAGGTGTTATCCCTGCTTGAGGATCCCTGCATGGTGGGATCCCTGGGTGGTGGGTTCCTTGCTTGGTGGTGTCTCCATCTGGGGGGTCCAGTGATGCTGGCTGCAGGCGCTGATGGCCCTGGTGTCCCCTTGTCCCTGCAGACATCACAGGGGGTGCAGGTCCGGCGCTTCAAGACGCTCAGCGAGCTGATTGCCCTGTACCTGCAGCCCAACCAGGGGCTGGTCTGCACCCTGCTCTTCCCTGTCGAGAGGGAGAAAGAGAAGGAGACCGTGGAGGACAGGGACTACTCGGGTATGGCAGGGTGACGTGGGCAGGTGAATAGGGTCCTGAGGCCCCTGGGGTGGCGGTGACTGGCCCCCTCATTGCCCCGTTGCAGATGGAGAGGATGAGAAGCCGCCATTGCCACCACGCTCCGGCTCCACCAGTTTCTCTGGCAGCTCGGTGGGGCTCAGCCCCACCGGCCTGGGACCATGTGTGCCAGAGGGGCCAGTGGAGAGGTGAGGGTCTGTCTGTCTCCTGCCTGTGCCCTGTCTGTCCCCTGCTTCTCCCTGCTGGCTCTCACCCCCTGAGTGCTGTCTCTGCAGCACCAATGGGCTCAGCAGCATCTCCCACGAATACCTGAAGGGCAGCTACACCCTGGACCTGGAGGCGGTGAAGGGAGGGGCCAACAGCCTCCCCCACCTCAACAAGGCCCTCGTCACCTCCTGCAAACGGCTGCACAGGTGGGTGCCGGATGCTGGGACAGATGGACAAATGGAGGGACATCTGTGCCACCCACTGAGCCAGCTCCTCTTGCCCCTCCAGTGAGGTGGACAAGGTGTTGGCAGGGCTGGAGATCCTCTCCAAGGTGTTTGACCAGCAGAGCTCCCCCATGGTCTCCAAGATACTGCAGCAGGTGAGGGGAATATGGGGACACAGCAGTGGCAACCCCCCTCCATGGACTGCACTCACAGACCCCACCATGGCACCATCCATGGGTGGTGGGAAAGCCTGTGGAGAAACACCCAGCATCCTGCCCCGTCCCAGGGGCCCTGCCACTTGGGGTGGGGAGGGAGGCTCTGTGCTGGGTCTGGGGTTCACATCCCAGTGCTGGGGTGACCTGCTGGGGGTTCCAGACGGCAGGGCAGAGCGGAGAGCAGGAGCTGGAGAGCCTGGTGCTGAAACTCTCTGTGCTGAAAGATTTCCTGTCCTCCATCGAGAAGAAGGTGAGATTGGGGATGCAGGAGTGAATGGCCTGATGAGGGTGTCCTGAGGGGTCTGGATGAACTGGAGGGACTGTGGGGCTGAGGGCACTGGTGGGACTGGGGCAGCTTACGGGGATTGCTAGGTTGATGGAGCTGGGGGGCTGGGGATGGGCTTGTGGGATTGAGGCACCAGTGGGACTGGGGAGGGCCAGTGGAGCTGGCACTGGTAGGGCTGAGGGGGCCAGTGGGGCCTTGTGGGCTGCGAGGACTGGTGGGGCTTGGAACATTGGTGGGACAGGAGGGGTTGGTGGAGCTGGGGGGACTGGTGGGCTCTCGGCTGACCCTGCTGGGGGCTCTGGCAGGCACTGAAGGCCCTGCAGGAGATGAGCTCGACCACCCCTGCCACTGCCCCCCAGCCCCTCTCCCGCAAGGCCAAGAGCATCCCAGTGCAAACCTTTGAGGTGAGCCCTACCCTATCCCCTGCCCTGCCCAGTTTCAGAGTTTTGAGGGGATTTCAGCATCAACTGAGTGCCTCCGGTGTGACACTGAGGACACAGATCACTAGGTGTCTCTGGGGGAGGTCAGATGCCAGATTGGGTGCTGGGGTGTCCCCTGTGTCCTCCCTCATCCTAGTGTCCCCTGTCAGGTAAAGCTGGATATCACCCTGGGGGACCTGACCAAGATCGGAAAGTCACAGAAGTACACGCTGAGCGTGGACGTGGAGGGGGGGAAGCTAGTGGTGCTGAAGAAGCAGAAGGACTCCCAGGAGGACTGGAACACCTTCACCCATGACAAGAGTGAGTGGGGAGGCATCTGGGGGACCCAGCGCGCATGGGACTGCCTTTGTGCTGGGGAGCATCCCTGGGGGCTCAGTGGTGGGCTGGAAGCTGGGGGATTTCCTCATGCCGGGGGTGTTCCCATCCTGGGGGTCCCCCAAAGCATGGACTGGGGGAGTTGCAGCACCCAGCTGGCACCCAGCACCCTCCCAGCTCTTGCCACTCCTCCCCAGTCCGGCAGCTGATCAAGTCGCAGCGGGTGCAGAACAAACTGGGCATCGTTTTTGAGAAGGAAAAGGATAAAACGCAACGGAAAGACTTTGTTTTTGTCAGTGCCCGGGTGGGTAATGCTCAACTGGGGGCGGCAGGGGACGAGGGGTCCCTTGTGGGGATGGGGTGGGGCAAGATTTAACCCCTGGGCCCTGGTAAGGCTCGGGGACAGGCGCCGGGTACCGGTGCCTGATGGCTGGGTGGTGTCCCTGAGGCAGTCCTCCATGCCCAGAAGGTGCCAAGTTTGGCTGAGCCAAAGCAGGGGGGCTGGAGAGGGTTGTCGGTAGCCCCTCTGTCCCCCCTTACTGCCCCCTCCTGCAGAAGCGTGAGGCCTTCTGCCAGCTCCTGCAGCTGATGAAGAACAAGCATTCTCACCAGGATGAGCCTGACATGATCTCTGTCTTCATTGGCACCTGGAACATGGGTGAGCGGGGCCGGGGGCAGCCCACGGTGGGGTGTCAAGGTCCTGGGGTCCCCCCTAACTGTGCTGTACCCCCTGCAGGCGGTGTTCCCCCCCCCCAAGAACATCACTTCGTGGATCACCTCCAAGGGCTTGGGCAAGACGCTGGATGAGGTGACGATGGCCATACCGCATGACATCTACGTCTTCGGCACCCAGGAGAATTCTCTGGGAGACAAGGAGTGGGTGGACTTTCTGCGCACTGTCCTCAAGGACTTCACAGAGGTCGAGTACCGCCCGGTAAGAGCCAGGGGGTCCAGGGGACCTGGGGGCTCTGGGGTGCAGGCACTGGTGGGTGGTGGAGGTGTGTGATGCTCAGTGTCCCAGGGGTCGCTGTGCTCTGGCTCTGTGACACCAGCTGTTTTGGGGTGCTCTCATGGTGCTGGGTGGCTGTGGGTGCTCCAGGTCTGCTGACACCAGGTATTTTGGGGTACTCTCCTGGTGCTGGGTAGCTGTGGATACTGATTGATGGTGGTGGGATTCCCTGGGGAACAGCCTTTGGTGGGAGAGGCTGGGATGAAGCAGTAATGAGCATCCCTCGTGGATGCACCAGAGGGGCCCCCATGGCCCCAGGGGGCCCCAGCACATGCTGGCAGGGGGCTGAGGGTGCTGGCACCCACAGGTGGCCATGCAGTCCCTGTGGAACATCAAGGTGGTGGTGCTGGTGAAGCCAGAGCACGAGAACCGCATCAGCCACGTCAGCACCTCCAGCGTCAAGACAGGGATCGCCAACACCCTGGGTAGGGCACAGCAGGGCCTAGAGGGACACAGGGAGTGTGCACTGCACTGGGGGGGTCCTGGGGTATCTGCCTCCTGGAGGGGTTCTGTTGTTGCATGTGTTGCATGAGGAGTCTCAGCATGCGTACCTTGCATGATGAGTCCTGGTATGTGGGCATTGCATGGGGAGGGGTCCCAGTGTGTGTTGCACAAGGAGGAGTCTTGTTGATGCACAGGGAGGGGTCCCAGAGCATGTGTGTTGCATGAGGAGGCATCTGTGTGTGTGTCTCACGAGGAGGGCTTTGTGTGCAGTGCACAGGGAAGGCTCTGGGAACGTTTGCGTTGCATGAGGAGGCTGTGGATGAGTGTGCTTGGCATGAGGGGGACGCTGGGGGGCTGTGTTTCGTGAGGAGGGCTCTGGGCGTGTGCCAGGCTGCACGTGCTCATGCTGGCTGGCCAGGTGGGGACTGTGTCCCATCACCATGACCTGGGGCTGGCTGGGTGCCCATCCGCGAGGGAGGATCAGGGGTTGCCTGATCCCATCCCATGTCCCCATTTCCTCACAGGGAACAAGGGCGCTGTGGGTGTCTCCTTCATGTTCAATGGCACCTCCTTTGGCTTTGTCAACTGCCATCTCACCTCTGGCAACGAGAAGACAGCACGGTGAGCACCCCCACCCTGGGCTGGGCCGGGAAAGGGCTGTTGCCCCTATCCCATGTCTGTGATACCCCATCCCTGTGTTCCCTGCTTCAGGAGGAACCAGAACTACCTGGACATCCTGCGCCTGCTTTCACTGGGGGATAAGCAGCTGAGCTCCTTTGACATCTCCCTTCGCTTCACTCACCTCTTCTGGTTCGGGGACCTCAATTACCGCCTAGACATGGACATCCAGGTCCGGGAAAGGGGGTGGGCGGTGGACGTGTCAGGGTCTCCCTCCCAGCCCAGTGCCAGCCCCTCTGTCCCTGCAGGAGATCCTCAACTACATCAGCCGCAAGGAGCTGGAGCCGCTGCTGAAGGTGGACCAGCTCAACCTGGAGAAGGAGAAGCACAAGGTGTTCCTGCGCTTCGGTGAGGACTGGGGGGCTCCAGGAGAGTCTGGGGGTGCAGCCCCTGCTGTTGGGACTGTCCTGACCCACTGCTGTCCCTGCAGGCGAGGAGGAGATCACCTTCCCCCCAACGTACCGCTATGAGCGGGGCTCCCGGGACACCTACGTCTGGCACAAGCAGAAGCCCACGGGGGTAGGTGCTGGGGCAGGGGGAGTCAGGGGAGTGGATAACACCCCAATCTGAACCCCCACCCACTCCCCGCCCCTGCCAGGTGCGTACCAACGTGCCGTCCTGGTGCGACCGCATCCTCTGGAAGTCTTACCCCGAGACTCATGTCAACTGCAACGCTTATGGTGAGCAATGTGACCACCCCCAGCACCCTCGTCCCTGTTCTGGGGACAGTCCCCCCTCCTTCCTGACTGCTTCCCCATCCACACTGGCTGCAGGGTGCACAGATGACATTGTCACCAGTGACCACTCGCCCGTCTTTGGCTCCTTCGAAGTGGGAGTGACATCCCAATTCGTCTCCAAAAAAGGTGCCTATGCCCAAGGGGATACCTCGCTGTCCCCCGCCCCTCCATAGTCCAACCTCTCCCTCTAAATGGGGAGGTTCCAAGGGGATTCCAATGCCTTGCCTCTCCATGGAGGGCTCTCCAAGTCCTCAGAGCAGGCATACATCGAGTTTGAGAGCATAGAGGCCATCGTGAAGACATCCAGTCGTACCAAGTTTTTCATCGAGTTCTATTCTACCTGCCTGGAAGGTGAGGGCTGGGATGGCAATGGGGGGTCCCAAAGGACTTGAGAGGGGTCCCAGGAAGCTCATGGGGTCCTGGGAGGCTGATGTGGTGATGCCATGTGCCTCTACCACCACAGAGTTCAAGAAGAGCTTCGAGAACGACAGCCAGAGCAGTGACAACATCAACTTCCTCAAGGTGCAGTGGTCATCCCGGCAGCTGCCCACGGTGAGGAGGGGCTGGGGGCTGACGGGGTGGGTGCTGGGGGAAGCTGCAGGCAGGGAGAACCCAACTCAGTGCCAGCACCCCATCCCCTTGGCCACAGCTGAAGCCCATCCTCTCTGAGATCGAGTACCTGCAGGACCAGCACCTCCTGCTCACCGTCAAATCCCTTGATGGTTACGAGTCCTACGGTGAGTGTCCGCTCCAGCACCCCGCCGGCATCGCCCCAGCACCGGGGGATCTGTGGGGTGTAGAGCCCCGACTTCCCCCACTGTCACCCCCAGGGGAGTGTGTCATTGCCCTGAAGTCGATGATTGGCAGCACAGCGCAGCAGTTCCTCACCTACCTGTCCCACCGCGGTGAGGAGACAGGCAACATCCGCGGCTCCATGAAGGTCCGGGTGCCCACGGAGCGCCTGGGCACCCGCGAGAGGCTCTATGGTGAGGACCCGTCACCCTGGGGGGGATGGTGGGGACAGGACTCCACTGCTGAGTCCCTGTCCCCTGGCAGAGTGGATCAGCATCGATAAGGATGAGACGACAGCCAGCAAAGGGAAGGTGCCGCCAGGTGCCAGGGCCACCCAGGACTATGCCAAGTATGGGGGACAGGGCTCGGCAGGGTGGGGGGCACTGGTTCCTGCGGGTCGGGAGGCCTCAGGGATTCACCTGAGTACAGGTATTGCTCAGAGCATCCCTCTGGGTTCGTGTGTGGGATGTGACTGGGGACAGTGCAGGTGCCAGTTCTGTGCCATACTGGACAGGGATGGGGTTCTCAGCCTCCAAATGTGGTGCTGGCTGTGTTTTGGTGGCTGAACCCCGTGCTGGAGGGCCGAGCCCCACCCTGGGGATCTGAGCCCTGACCTGGGCTGCTGAGACTCATCCCATGGGGTCTGAACCTTGTCCTGGGTGATCTGAGCCCTGTCCTGGGGATCTGAACCTGTTGCAGAGGTTCAGGCCCCATGGGGCACCCAAAACCTCCTGTTGCCAGGTCTGCAGGGCGGAAGCCCACCAGTGCTGAGCCCCCCACCACCACCCTGGCAAAGCTCCCGGAGGAGCCCGAGAAGAGCAGCACCGCAGCAGCACTGCGGCCCCCTGCCCCGCACCGCGGCACCCCCAGGGATGAGGCCACCCCGAGCCGGTGAGGGAGCATGGGCAGGGCTAGGGAGGGGGAGTGCTCTGGGGGTGCCGTGCTCACCCCTGTGCCCACAGGTCCAAGGTGGAGGCAGTGCCAGAGCTGTCAGGGGGTCCCCTGAAGAACAGCTTCAACAACCCAGCATACTACGTGCTGGAGGGGGTCCCCCACCAGCTGCTGGTGCCGGGGGACCCCGGCAAGCCCCCCAAGGCCAAGGTGCAGCTGGCAGTGCCGGAGCGCTGCCGGTGCCCCTCGGTGAGCCGTGGTGGCGAGAGTGATGAGGAAGAGGACCTCGGCACCCTCAACCTGCCACCGCCGGATTTTCCCCCGCCACCACTGCCGCGGGAGCTGGAGCTCCCCTCAAACACCTTCTTTGGCACCCCCAAGGAGCTGCCGGTGTCCACCGGGTGTGAGGACCCCAAATCCCACCCTGCTGCCTTTGGAGAGGCTCTCCTGCCCAAGCTGCACCCCCGGCCACCCCCAGCTGCCAGGGCTGGATTTGGGATGGAGGGGGCTGGTGGGATGCCGGTTACCACAGGGCTCCCTGCAGTTGGGGGGCTGCCCACTTCCGGGGGGCTGCCAGGAGGGCTGCTGGATGACCGCTCCTGCTCCGTGCTGCAGATGGCCAAGACACTGAGTGAGGTGGACTACGGGGGTGGGAAGGGGAGGGTGGTCCCCCCCCCACCACTGCTGGCCAAGGGGGGGGGCTGCCTCCCCGCTGCCTGCACCCCGACTATGGCCGTCCCCTTGCCTTCCCTCCCCACTCCATCCAGGAGAGCATCCAGGAGGACCTGGCTGAGGAGGTGGGTGATACAGGGTGGGCAGGGGTCCTCAGCACCTCAGTTGGGGCTCCCTTTGGGGGGCCCCATGGTGCTGAGGCTGTTGGGGTGCAGGCGCTGGGCCGTGGTGTGGGCGCCGTGCCCGGTGTGGGCGAGTGGCTGCGAGCGCTGGGGCTGGAGCGGTACGAGGAGGGGCTGGTGCGCAATGGCTGGGATGACCTGGAGTTCCTCAGGTGAGCAGCCCCCCAAAACGGTGGGGAGGGACCCTCACCCACTCCCACCAGCAGCCTGGCCAACCCAGCGGGTCCATGTCTTCCCCAGGGGGTCATAGTGATGCCTGGGTTCTGGGGAGGTCCGTGGGGGTGCTGCCCTTGATGGTCCCCACTGTCCTTGGGGGTTCCCCACTACCCGCTGAGGGTCCCTGCTTCCCTTGGAGGTCCCCGCTGCCCCCAAAGGTTCTGTGCCGCCCTGAGGGGGGGCCCATTGCTCTCAGGGGTCCCTGCTGCCCCAAGGTGGCCCCACTGCTCCCAAGGTGCCCTTTGCCTCTGGGGATCCCCACTGCCCCCTGAGGGTCACAGAACGCCACAGCAGGGACAGGATGGATCCTGGGAGGGCACCTAGCAACCCAAGTGGGGGCTCTAACACCCCCAGGTGGAGACCGCACCCAAGGCTGGGGTGCCCCTCAGGGGCAGAGAGCCCCACATTTGTGCCTCATTCCCAGTGACATCACAGAGGAGGACCTGGAGGAGGCTGGAGTGCTGGAGCCTGGCCACAAGCGCGTCCTTCTGGAGAGCCTCCAGCTCCGCAAGTAGCTGCCACCGCACATCCAGCATCCTGTGCATCCCATGGCCCAGCATCCCAAATCCTGCAGCCATGCATCCCAGACCTTGCAGTCGTGCATTCTGCGACCCAGCATCCTGCATCCCACAGATGCACATCCTGGATCCCATGGCTGTGCATTCTGCATCCTGCTGCCACATACCCCGGACCTGTGGCCCAGCATCCTGCAGCCGTGCATCCCAGATCCTGCGGCTGTGCATCCCAGATCCCCGAGATCCTGTGGCCATGTGTCCGCAGCCCAGCATCCTGCGGCCACATATCCTGGGTCCCATGGATGTGCATCCCAGATCCTGCAGCATCCTGCAGCTGAGGATCCTACATCTTGCATCCATTCATCCCACCATCACCAGCAGCCAGTGGGAGCCCCAGGACCTCCACAGCCCACCCCCCACCTGGGATGCGGGGTAATGGGGTGGGGAGGGGGTGTGGAGGGACAGCGGGGTGGTGGGTCCTGGTCAGATAATTTCACATGAGGGTCCCTACAGGGTGCCCTCACATTTAAGTTATTTTTTATTTATTGGGAGAAGGGATAGGGGAGGGGGTGTTTGGGGGTAACCCTGGGATCCTGGCTCCCCCCATGGCCCCTCACAGCTAGAAGGAGGAGGCTCTGAGCAAAGTCGTGTCTCAACCCAAGTGCCTTCACAATGCCTGAGATGGGATGGGATGGGATGGGATGCGATGCGATGGGGTGGGATGGGATGGGATGGGATGGGATGGGATGGGATGGGATGGGATGGGATGGGATGGGATGGGATGGGATGGGATGGGATGGGATGGGATGGGATGGGATGGGATGGGAGAGCTCAGCCGGCCCCCATAGACAACACTAGTCAGAGCTCAGGGTCCCCATCCCCACCTCTAAGGATCCTGTTCCCACCCTGAAGGTCCCATCCCCACTTTGAGGGTTCCTGCCTCCACCTTGAGCATCCCTGTCCCCACCCCAGGGCACCTATCCCCCCCAAGGGTCCCTGCTCCCAATGTCGATGTCTCACTCCCACCCTGGAAGGTGGCACCAGGGGGTGCCTGTCACCATCCCTGGGGGTCCCATCCCCTTGCTGTAGGTCCCTGTCCCCAACTCCACAGGATCCTGTCCCCACCCTGGACATCCTCTCTGCACATCAGGGGTTCTGCCCCCAGCCTGATGATCCCCATCCCTGCCCTGGATGTGCTGTCCCCATCCCTGGAGTTTCCTGTCCTCACCACATGGGTCCCTGCCCCTACCTCTGGGGGTTCCATCTCCACCCCAGGTGTCCCTGTCCCCACCACAGGGGTCCCTGTCGCCATTCCTGGGGGTCCCGTCCCCACCATGAGGGTCCCTGTCCCTGCCCTAGGGGTGCCTGTCCCACATCCCTGAGGGTCATTTTCCCACCATAGGGGGTCCCTGTTCCCACCCTGGGGGTCCTGTCCCACCTGGGGGGTGCTGCCCCCATCCCCAGGGGTCCCACCCCCACCCTGAGGGTCCATCCCACCCAGAGGTTCCGTCCCCAGGGGTCCTATCTTCCCCATACTGGGGATTCCGTCCCCACCTGGGTGGGTGTTGTCCCCACCCCCGGGGTCCCTGTCCCCACCACGGGGGTCCCATTCCTATGTGGCGGGGTCCCCATCCCCACTCTGGGAGTGCCTGTCCCTGTGCTAGGAGTCCCATCCCCTGCCCGGGAATCTTGCCAGATCAGAGCCAGATCAGTGCCTTCCCCCAGAGCCCACCCCACACCACCAGTGCCTCCGGGGCATCCCCCCACTCCCACCCAGTTTGCCCATTAGGTACTTGCTGGGTCCGTCCCCCCGGGGTTTGTGTTGCCCTTGGGGGCAGCGGGGCTGGCAGCCGGGTCCCCTTGTGGGTGCTCAGCCCCCAGTCTTGCCAAGTGTCCTTCCAGGAGGGCCCCCAGGGTGGGGGTCCCCAGGACAGCAGTCCTCCCACCGTGCCTTCCCCACTGGGATTCCACCCCCAGGCTCTCCCTGTCCCAGGGGGGATGGGGGGGATGCTACCCCCAGACCCCACATCCCCCTACTCCGGCTGAGATGAAGGATGGGCCAGGCTCCCCTGGCATCCCCCAACATCCCCCCTCTGTTTGTAACTGGGATGTTTGGTGTGAACTTCCCCCCACTAAACCCCCATCTTCTTGTGCCCGGTGTTTGGTAAATCTGGAGTGATTTTTGTCATGTTTCATGCAATGGGTGTGGTGGAGCTCTCAGCGCGGGGAGGCGGGGAAGGGTCTGGGGAGGGGGGCAAGATGGGGAACCAGGGTGAAGAACTGGGTCCCAGCATGATCTGTGACCCTCCCAGGCTGGCTGTACTGGTCCCGGCAAGGTGGGGACCAGGTCCCTTGTCTCCTTCTTGCCCACCTTGTGTACCTCAGACTGCTCCCCCAATAGCCTCGCATGCTTCTTGTCCCCATCCCAATGCCCCCAAGACCTTGTTCGTCATCACCCCCCAAAGGGTCCTTACAGGCCAGGGGGGCTGTGTGGGGCACCCCTCTCCTCACCCCACTTGAGGGGGCTTCCCAAGGGGTGCCCCCTCACCTTCTTGCAGCTACTTGGGGTCTTCAAGTGGGGGGCACCCAAAATAATCCCTAAGGTGCTGGGGGTCTGTGGCATCACCTGGGGGGTTCTAGTGGGTTTCAGAGGGTTCAGGGGTGGGGACTATGCAGCGCCCCCACTCCCGCAGCCCGTGGTGGGGGCGGGGTGCAGCAAGGGCTGAGGGCCAGCAGCAGCGTCAATAAATTAAGTTTAATTTGGATTAGTGGCATTTGCAAACGTGGGTAATAAATTACAGAATGGTTAAAAAACAAAAAAAGAAAAGTGGGCAACCCACCTCGGGGGCACTGGGAGGGATACAGGGGGAACAGGGACACGTGGATGGGCTGCCAGCATCCTCACCATGAAGTCCACCAGCATGGCAGCACCGGTGTTGTGGGTGGCTGGGTACGAGGGGCCCACCAGCGCCACCGCCCCTCGGGGACTCTTTGGGCGGTCACGGGCATGTGCGGGGGGGTCCCAGCTGCACCCGTGCCAGCTCCAGTGGGAGCACCCAACCTGCTGCTGGCAAGGGGTCGTGGCTACTCCGAGACATCCCACTGGCTGCTCCGGGGGGTCCATCCCACAACAGCCCCCTCAGGGGGACCACCTCAACCCCAGCAGTTCTGGTGCCCCGTCCCCATTGGCAATGCCTGCAGCAATGCAGGTGAGTGCTGAACCTCCCAGCCCTGCGTTTGCTCCCCAAAGTCTTCGGGGGGGGAGGGGGTGGGGGGTGTGTCTTCTTCCCGCCAGGGTGCTGCTGGGGGGGAATCCATGTCAGCAGGCAGGATCTGGGGGAAATCAACTCCTCCCCACACCAAGGGGCGTCTCCGTGCCGGACTCCCCGGCAGTGCCCACCCCGTGGTCCCCAGAGCCCCCCCCATAAAGTGCTTCCTCGTCCCCAGCCCAGCGGCACAGCCCATTGAGGGGTGGTCTCCTGGGGCGATGCTGGAGCACCCGCAGTGCTGTGGGGAGCCCCGCATCGACCCCCAAACCTGGAGTGCGCCGGGAGCCCCCAAACCCGAAGGCTCTGCCGGGGGCATGCTGGCTGAGCGTGGGGGATGGTGCCCCCCGCCTGGCACCCCATGGTCCCGCAGCACCCACGGGTGACGCTGGGAGCTGCCCCCACTCCGGGTCCGTCCCATCAGCGCAGGGTCCGGGAGGTGGCGGGGGCGGTCCCTGCTCCCTCTCCCCGTTTGCTGAAGCATCGTGGCTGGGTCCGTGGTGGGGGCGGTGGGTGGAGGGTGCAGGGTGGGGGTCGAGGGGGGGTTGGGGGGCAGCCGGATCCGGCGATTCAGCGATCAGAAGAGGTTTGTCTTGATGCCGTTTGGTTTCCGATGGAAGGAGGAGAGGACGCCGGAGAAGGGTCCCGGCACAGCCTCGGTGGGCTGCCAGGCCTTCAGCAGCTCGGCCGTGTTGGGGGCACCGCTGCCGCCCCCCACCCCTGCCCAGAGGGGTGCCTTGAGGGGCTGGGGGGCATGGCCGGGTCCCAGGGGTGCCCCCGCGCCAGGGCTGGGGCTCAGGCTGCCGCCGGGGCTGCCGATGGCAGCAGCGGGCAGGGACGCCGTGCTGTCTGGAGTCGGGCTGCAGTTGGATTCCTTGGATTCGTCGTCTTCTGAGGAGGAGCGCGGCTCCGACTTCTTCCCGCTGCTGCCGGTGCCACTGGCACCCTTGGCATTGGCCGCACGCTCCTGCTTGCGGAATTTGGCTCGACGGTTCTGGAACCACACCTGGAGGGGATGGAGGGGATGGGAGCACCCCTTGCCACGATCTCTGGGAGCCCTCCCAGGCTCTTGGGTGCCCCTCACAACCCTCCATTCCCTCGGGGGAAATGTATTCCACATGACCAGAGGGATCCGTGTATCCACAATAATGTGGATTTGTGAGGTTGACGACGGGCACAGGCGTGTGCTCCAGTGTTGGCAGAGGAGGGAAATGCGGAGGGGACATCGTCACACTACACCCACACCTGCACCTCGTGGGGTCAGAGCCCACCCCACAGCCTGCACCCCCCAGATCCTCATGGTGCTGACAGCGGGGTCTGCTTCACTCACCATCCCCCCTGGGAGGGAGGGGGCCAGGACCTCCACTCCTGTGCGTCCCACATTCCTGTGGGGACAGGTGTTTGACAAAGAGGGTGTCTGCACCCACCGAAGGGGTTCTGAAGCCACAAACAGGGGTCTGCACTGACACGGGGGGATCCCACACAGAGCACCCTACAGAGAGGGTTCTCCTTTGACACATGGTGTCTGCACTCACAAAGGAGAGTCTGCACCTACACAGGGGGTCTGCATCCCCCAAGAGAAACCTCCACTGATACAGGGGACATCTGCACCCACAAAGGGCTGCTCTCTGTCCTCCCTGGACTCTCACCAGCCTCAAGGTGTTTGGGATTGGACTAAATCATTGGTGACAGTGACAGTGCTGCGGCATGAACCAATTCCTGCACACTACTGGGAGCCGGGCTGTCCCCCGAGCTCCCAGCAGAGCAAGGCTGTGTCAACAGTGTGTCTCCTGACTGATGTGGTGCCAAGGCCGAGTCCCTTCCTGTGCCCCCTCCCAATGCAGGGAGCAGAGCAGCAGTGTCCCATGGTCAGGATCCCTGCTCCGGTGGGATCAGAGCCCCCCACCTCCAACCCCAACCCCCAGCCCCCTCCTCCCTCCCCGGAGCTGACCTGCACCCGGGCCTCGGTGAGGTCGATCTTGAGGGCCAGCTCCTCGCGGGTGTAGATGTCGGGGTAGTGGGTCTCGGCAAAGACCCTCTCCAGCTCCTTCAGCTGGGAGCTGGTGAATGTTGTCCGGATCCGCCGCTGCTTCCGTTTCTCGTTGATCCCCGATGGGTCCGAGAAGAATTTGTAGGGAACTGGGAGAGAAATGGGGAGTCAGTGTGGCCGGTACAGTGGGAAGGCTGTGGTGGACACGGGCACACTGGGCAGGGGGCATCAGGCAGGGAAGGACCAGGAAGGGATGGACCCGGAAGAAACGGACCGGGAAGGGATGCACCAGGCACGAGACACTAGGCAGGGATGGGTTGGGCAGGGATGAATCGAGCAGGGATGAACCGGGAAGGAATGGACTGGGAAGGGATGGACTGGGCAGGTGACACTGGCCAGGGACAGATGAACCGGGGAGAATGAACTGGGTAGGGGTGAACTGTGAAAGGATGCACCGGGAAGGGAAAGACGGGGCAGGGATGGATCGGGCAGGGATGAGTCGAGCAGGGATGAATCGAGGAGGGATGAATTGGGAAGGAATGGACCGGGCAGGCGACACTGGCCGGGGATAGATGAACCGGGGAGGATTAACTCGGCAGTGGTGAACTGGGAAGGAATGCACAGGTCAAGGATGGACTGAGCAGGGATGGATCGGGCGCGGATAAACCGGGAAGGGATGGACTGGGAAGGGACGGACTGGGCAGGGGACACTGGCCAGGGATAAATGAACCGGGGAGGATGAACTGGGTAGGGGTGAACTGGGAAGGGATGCACCGAGAAGGGAAGGACGGGGCAGGGAAGGATTGGGCAAGGATCGCCTGTGAAGAAATAGACCGGGAATAGATTAACGGGCAGGGGATGCACTGGGCAGAGGAACCGGCCAAGGACAGATGAACCAGGAAGGACGAACTGGGCTGGGGTGAACTGAGAAGGAGGGTGAACCGAGCAGGATGAATCAGGGGATGGACCAGGCACAATGAACCGGGCAGGACGAACCGGGCAGGGCTGGATCGCTGCCCCCGCTGCGCCCCCGGCCCCGTTCGTTCGTTGCCGGCGGGACGCGGGGCCTCGGGGCAGGAGCGGGGCTGGAGGGACAATGCGCTGCCGGCGCGGATGGGGCCGCCGGTACCAATCGGCGGCTCCTTCGTTGTCGGCGCAACCACGGGCAGCGCCTTCGCGGTGGCAACGAATGCGGAGCGGGGAGCGGGGTCCCAGCGGCGAGGACCTTCCCCAGCCCCGTTCTGGGGCCGCCACCGCTCCAGGGATCCCCGGCGATCCGCGGCCGTGCTTGGGAGGGTTCATCCCCACCGGCGGAGGCGAGCAGGGAGACCCGGGACGGGAGGCGGTGGGGACCGAGCCAGGCAGGGCCAGCCTGGGCTGCGGGCACCGGCAGCACCGGGAACTGGCGGGACCTAGCACCAACAGTGCCAGGAATCTGTAGCACTGGGAATCGATGTCATGGGGAACTGACGGCGCCGAGGACCGACAGCAGCCGTTACCGACGGCATCGAGCCTGAGAGTGCCGAGCACCGGCAGCAACGGGAACGGGCAGCACCGGGCACTAGTGGCAGCGTGCATTCGTGGTACCGAGAGCGGACAGTACAGAGACCTTGCGGGAACGGGCACTGGCGGCACCGAGAACAGACGGTTCCGGGAACAGGCGGCATCGAGCACTAACGGTGTTGGGCACCGGGGTCACCGGGAACCGATGATATCGGTCGCCAACGGTACCCGGAACCGATGGCTACGAATCCTGACAGCGCCGGACACCAGCGGCATCGGGAACCGATGGTATCAGGCACCGACAGCACCGAGCATTGACGGTACTGGGCACCAACGGTACCGGGAATTGGTGGGATGGGGCACCGGCGCTACCGGGAACCGGCAGTAATGGGCACCGTCGGCATCGAGTCCTGCAGTACAGGGCAGCGGCGGCTCCGGGAACCGACAGTATCGGGCACCGACGGCATCGAGCACTGACGGTACGGGAGACCGACGGCTCCGGCAGCCCATGGCACCGAGCCCTGACATCGCCGGCAGCCGCCAGTCCCGAGCCCCGGCGGCCCCGGTCCCCGCCAGTTCCGATCCCTGCCAGCCCCGACGGCGCGACCGCTCCCTCACGCCCGTCCAGGGGCTGCTCGGGGGGGTGTCCCTGGTGGCTCCCGGCGGGTCGGGGGATCCCTCTCCCTTACCTGCCGAGTAGGGCGAGGGCTGGTGGTCGCGGAGGGCGCCCAGGGCGCAGCTGGCGGAGGCGAGGGGGGCGCAGGCGGGCGCGGGCCCGAAGCCCCCCCGCATGGGGCTGTACTGGAAGGAGCCCGCCTGGCTGCAGGGGCTGAACTCGTAGCTCGCCTCCATGGCGGCCACGCAGGACTCGTAGGAGTTGAGGTAGGAGTAGTCCATGGCGAGCCCGGTGTGGCCCCGGCTGCCGCCCGCCCGTCCCCGCCGCCTCCTGCCCGCCGGGCCCCCGCCCGCCCCCGCCGCCGCCGCCCCGGCCCGTTAATATACCGGCGGGGGGAGCGCGGACAAAGGCTGCGCTCGCCGGGGGCTTTTGCATGACAATATCTCCCGGGGACGGCGGGAGCGGGCGGAGCCGACACCCCCCCTCCCCGCAGCCCCCCGCCCCCCTTAACCCTTCGTGGGCGCACGCACCCCCCACCTCGGGCCGACTCTGGCAGCCGCCACTTCGGGGCGGGGAGGGGGAGCGGCCCTTGGGCACCCCCCGGAGCAGCACTCGGCGGGCCCGCTCTGGGACCAGCGCTCGGACCTTCCCCCCGTGTCCCCATCCTTCTGTTTCATCCCTGTCCCCAATGCCATCACCATCCTATCCCCGTCCTCACCCCACGGCATCCCATCCCATCCCATCCCATCCCATCCCATCCCAGTCCCATCCCATCCCGGTGTCCCTCCCTGTCCCCATCCCATCCCATCCCATCCCATCCCATCCCATCCCATCCCATCCCATCCCGGTCCTGTCCCGGTCCTGTCCCTGTCCCTATCCCATGTCATTCCATCCCACATACATCTCCATCCCAATCCCAATCCCCATCTCCATCCCTGTCGCCACACCATGCCATGCCTCTGGGGCTGAGCATCCCAGGGGCAGAGGGGCAGCAACGCCACCACACCCCATCCCTGGGTGCCCTCCACCGTCCCTGGGTGCATGGGGAGAGCAGGAGGCTTTGGAGGGGTACTCAGTCCCACCCCTCTCTCCTCGGGGGGCTCTGGCCTTTGCAATCCCCCTCCCCAATTTTCAGCCCGGATGAATTTCAAAGCACCCCATCCCCCCACCCCCCTGCAGGGACCAAGGCAAAGGCTTTCGCCCCTTTCAGCGGCACCAGAGGGGGATGCGGGGAGGGGGGATGCCGGAGGATTTGGGGAGGATTTGGCGGGATTTGGGACATTTTCAAGACAAACACTTTCACTAAAGAGGATTTAAAAGTCTAATTGTGCCCAATGAAGGGCTTTGGGCCCCCCAGGAGGCCGGGGGGGATGGGGGAAGAACGAACTCTGGCTGGGTCCTGTGGGATCGGTTCGAACCTGTCCTGCCCCACGTCCTGCCCTTTATCCAACAACGCACCCTGTCCCACCTTCTACCCTATATTCTGTCCTGTCTCCTGTCCTAACCTGTGTCCTTCCCCATTTTCTGCCGTGCATCCTGCCATGTGTCTTGCCCTATGTTTTGTCCCATATCCTGTCTTGTGTCCTGCCCCACATCTTGCCCCATCTCCTGCCCTGTCTCTAGGCCCGTGCCTTGCCATCTGTCCTGCCCTATGGCCTGCCCCATGCCATCCTGCATTCTGCCCTACGTCTCAAGCCACAAAGGGTCCTGCTCCCTCCTGGACTCCGTTCCCTGGGAACAGCCCCCCCTGCCCCCGGCTGGTCATCTCTGTCTCCGCTCCCCCGCCCGAACCCCCGGGCCCCCGGTGGGTACTGGTGGTGCCCCCCCTCCCGCGCCCACCCCAGCTGCGCGGCCGAGCGGGCAGGTTGCTAAACAAGTTAATTCGATCAGGGCGTGGGGCTGGCGCGGAGCGAGGCCCCACTGTCGGGCTGCTGGAGCTGTGAAAAGTTAATTCAATTAAGTTTTCCCTCTAAACTAATTAGGCAGCAATCTGCCACGCAAGGAGCTGCTGGTGCTACCCAGAGCCGGGGAGAGCCGGGAGGGCGAGGGGGAGGAGGGAGATGCAGGGGGAGAGCAGAGGGAGGGGAACGTGGAGGGGAGTGGGATGGGGCGCAGCTGAGGGGTAGGGCCAGGGAGCTGTCCTGCATCCCCGCGGCTCCCGTGGGATGTGGATGTGGGTGATCCCCGCCAATTGTGGTGGATGAAGGGAGACGGGTGCTGGCAGCGGGGTGCCCAGCTGTCCCCAGTGCTGCCGAATGGGGAGGGGGGTGAAGGCTGACACCCTCTGCCCCCAAAATGGGGCAGCGGGGAGGGTTGGGCACAGTGGGGGAGATGGGGACAGGGACCCCTGTCACTCCATCCCTTTGTGTGCTGGGGGCTGCCTGTGGGCTTGGAGCTATGTCCATGTGGTGGGTGGGTTGGGGTCCTTCCAGAGCTGGTGGGGTGGGGGCTGATAGGACCCTCTCCAATGGGACCCCCTCTGATAGGACTGCTCCAAAGGGACCGTTCTGATGGGACCCCTGTCTGATGAGAGCCTCCTTCTGATGAGAGCCTCCTTCCAATGGGACTCCTCGAGTGGGACCCCTCTGATGGGTGGATCCCCTCTGATGGAACCCCTCCAATGGATCCCATGCCGATGGGACTGTCTCTGATGGAGACTCCTCTGCAGTATTCCCTCTGGTCACACCCCAGATTCCCCCAGCTCTAGCCCCAGCTTGGTTGGAATGACAGCACCCACCTCATCATCCCCCTATCTCCCACACTCTCCAGCCTTCATCGCCCCATGGAGTCCCCCAGGTTATGTGTCAGGGGGTCCTGGTGGGTCTTCCAGCCCCACAGCTGCTCCCAGTGGTGCCAGAGGCCTCTGTCCACTGCCACACTGTTCCTGGGGACAAAGCTGGGGTGCTCCAGGGTGTCCTGAGCCCCCACTGGTGTCACCCTCTGCACCCTCCTGACCGGATCAGGAGCCAGCATGGGGTTCTGATGCTGGGAATTGAATGTGTCTGGCACAGCCCAGTGGTTCTTCCTCCATATCCCGTTCTCCCAGGCACTCTTCCTGGCAGTGGAAGCCCATTTACCTGTGCTGGCACCAAGAAAACCACCTCAAAGGGTTGAGGAGGGCCCATGTGGCCCCAGCTCCTGCCTGTGGGGCTATGATCCATGGGGCTGGCACAGCTTGGCACAGTGTGACGTGGCACGGTAGAACGTGGCACAGTGTGGAATGGAATGGCATGGCATGGAACAGGATGATGTGACTTGGCATGACAGAGTGTGACCTGGCGCAGCATGACATGGCACAATATGGCACGGCACAGTGTGATGGCACAGCACGGTGTGACGTGACCCAGCACAGCACAGCACGGCAGGGCACACCTGTACCCCCCTGCACACCTGAGCACGCACCGAGGGCACACCCCAGCGAACAGCTGTGCTCAGAGCTGCACACCCCCGCACACAGGTATGTTACACCTTTGTGCTCCCATGCACACACATGCACACGCATGCAGACCTCAGTGCACACCTCAGTGCACACCTGTGTGCACCTGCGGAAGTGAATCTGACCTTGGGAGGCTCCAGCAGAGCCTGGTGACACTCCCAAACCCTCCAGGGATGGGATCCCGCTCCAGGCCCTGGCATTAAGCCAGGAAAAAGCTACTGGGATAGGAAGGGGGTTCAAGGCATCCCCCACCAAACCTCCTTGTATCCCTGGAAGACAAGAACCAGCACCAGAACCAAATGCCCATGGGGACATCTGGGTAGGAGGTAACAGTGGGATGGGGATCCTGGCTGCATTCCAAGGGACAGTGACTTGGGGCTCATTAATCGTGAGGGGGTTTGATTTCCATATGTATTTCATGTTCTACTCTTCAAAACACATGGCCAGGGTGGCCCCAGTAGTGACCATGTCTCCTATTTCACCACGAGGAGCTCCCTGAAGGAGCCCCCATGGGGGGGCCACAGCCTCTGTGTCCCCATGGGGACAACTTGGACAGCTCAGTTCCACCTGAGATATTAAATATTTCCTGGAAGAAGGTCATGAAAAAAAGGTTCAGTGAGGGGTTTGCAGCAGGATGTCGCCTGGCTGGGCTGGGGAGATGTGACAGTGGGTCCCAGCTCCCACTCTTGGTGACATTCCTGGCTCCTGGTGATGAGCAGGAGACCTGGGAGTGCCCTAAGATGAGGATGGTGGTCCCAACAGCTGCTCCTTCTGGGGACACAAAGGGTTGGATGCGCATAGCATGTTTATTGCCATAAAGAAACAGGGACGATACAGAGCAAGTGCCTGGTGGCTTTTATACTCACACTCAGTTCCCATCCCCCACCTTGCCAGCCCAGCTATCTCAGCAAGCCCCCTCCCATGGGAATGACAAATTCATCCCAGCTCCTGCATGGTCCACAGTTTGCTTCCCCCTTCTTTAAAAAACTCCAACACCCTGTGAAACCCCAGGACCCTCCACTGACCCATCCCTGAATGGCACCAGGGCACCTTGTCACCCACAGCTGCACCCCCAGAGCCCTTCGTGCCCACCCCGGGGCAGCTCCTGCCCATATCTGTGTCCGTGCCTGTGCCTGTGTCCATGCCCAGCGGTGGCAGGACTGCGGCTCTGCCCTCTCTGACACCGCTCACTCCAACTCTTGGGGTATTTCATTGCCACTGTGAGCGCCCAGCGCTGCCTACAAGAAGTAAGTGATGTTTTCAGGGTTCAGCGGTGCCTGGATCTCCAGTTTTCGGGCCTTGCTGTCCTTCTCTACAATCTCCAGCCGCAGGGTCGGCACCTTGGATTTTTCTGTGCTGGAGGAAGACCCCTCTGTGGTTTTCAGCAGCTGCTTGTCCGAGTCCTCCACGGTGATCCTGAGGGTGCAGCCCCGTGGCAGCAGGTCCTGTTCGTAGGCAGCTGCCAGCTGGTTCACCACACGCCGCTCCACCTGAGGGACAGACCAAATCCTGACAGGAAAACCCTGTGGAAAGCCTCCCAGGGAGATGGCCAGCTCCTTCCCACCCTCAGGTAGTGCAGAATCATGCAACCTTCTCTTCATCCCACTTATGCCCTGTCTCTGGAGTGTGGGTGTGCCACTTCCTCCCCCAGACCACTGACATCTCCCCAGAGATGAGGAGGGTCAGACGCACAGTCATGAAATCCCAGAAGGGTTTGGGTTGAAAAGGACTTTTTAAAGTTCGTTAACATTTCATACCCCCCTGCCATGGGCAGGGACACCTTCCACTAGACCTGGTTGCTCCAAGCCCTGTCCAACCTGGCCTTGAACACTTCCAGGGATGGCACAGCCACAGCTTCTCTGGGCAATCTGTGTCAGAGCCTCGCCACCCCCACAGACAAGAATTTCTTCCCAATAGCCCACCTAACCCTGCCCTCTTGCAGTTTGAAGCCATCCCCCCTTAACCTATTACTCCAGGCCCTTGTCCAAAGTCCCTCTCCAGCTCTCTTGGAGCCCCTTTAGGCACTGGAAGGAGCTCTAAAGTCTCCACGGAGCCTTCTCTTGTCCAGTTTGAACACCCCCAGCTCTCCTGGCCTGTCTCCAAAGCAGAGGGGCTAGAGCCCTCAAAGCATCTCCATGACATCCTCTGGATTTGCTCCAGTGACTCCATCTCTCTTTTGATGCCTTTCCAATCCTGGCTCTCCCTGGGCAGTGCGGCTGGAGGTGACAACATGAACTTCACCCCAACTTCCCTCTTGCCTTCACCTCGTGTTTGATGGAGCGGGCACCATAGTGAAGGTTGTAGCCGTCAGCCAGCACGTCCATGACCTCCCTGTCCCACAGCAGTGTGATGTTGTGCCTTGCCTTGGCCTGCCAGGGGGAGGGGAGGAAGAGGAGGAAGAATTATGGATGCCCCCCAGCAAGCCTGGCACCCTTCTCCTTGAGCAGCAAGGACGCTGCACTGAGGTGCTGAGAAGGTCTTAGCTCCACCAGGCCAGTTCCACCACAACGAAGGGACCCCAAAATCCCATTTAGCCCCCAGAGAGCTCAGACGTGCAAAGACCAATTAGACAAATGACATCTCTGAAGGCGGCCTGGAGCTTACCCCTGCTCCAGTCCAAGAGGGACCATCTCTGCTGCTCCCAGAGGTCCTGATTCTCCCCAGCACCCCAAGTTCAACAGCTTGTATGATGATGGTAAAGATACACATCATTGTGTCTACCCCCAGGATAGATGCTCCCGTAGGGATTTCTTCCAGAGTTATTCTGAGAAGTCCCCTCTAAAGCCATTGATGTTTTTTTACCTTTTTGGCCCAAAAACTGAGCTCCTTGTTGACCAGCTGGATGAGCTCCGAGTGGCAAAAAGGGAGAAAATAGACAATTTCATTGATCCTCCCCAGGAATTCGTCCCGTCTGAAGTGAGCCTGCAGGGACAAGGGAGGAGGTCAGCAGGGAGAGGGATGGTGACCCTGATGAGAACAGCAGTGAGAGTGGCATTGCAGAAGGAGCTCCCCAGGGATCATCCCACCTCCCACAGTTCCCAGCAGCCATCCAATCTCCATGCCATGGAGCTGGACAGCACCCAGAGGTGCTTCAGAAACATCTTAAAGAAACTGAAGGTCACGAGGATGTCACTGCAGTCAGGTTTTCCTGACCTTGGGAGAGCAGAGAACCCCCATATCGCACCGCAGCACTTCCTGTCCTGTGTCCCCTTCCCACCACGCATCGTGGCTCCGCTCCACGAGTAAAGAAGCTGTGCTTTATTTCTGCTGGGCTCTGACCTTGCTGAAAGGTCCCTCCAACATTTTTAGTGGGGTTACACCCCTTCTCTCAGAGCTGGGAGAGAAACACAGGGAAGGAGTCTGGGACCAAAGCTCAGGACACCTGAAACATCACCCATGAAAACACCGTCCATACCTTCAAGATGGGGCGAATAACCTTTTCCTTGAACTGCTTGGAAATGGTGATCTTGTCAGTCATCTGGACGTCCTCTGGAAGAGAGGTGGATGGGGGGTGTCAGTAGGGACAGTGGGACAGTGGCTTCACAACCTAGAGCTGAGGGCAAGGAAAGGTCTGGGGGGTACGGCAGGACAGACCTGGGACCTCCACATGTGCCAGCAGTTTGCTTTGGCAGTGCGGTGTCCCTGCACTTGGCATTGTGGACAGCAGTCCTGGGTGTCCTGTGGTGCTCCAGGGGAACATCCTATGCTGATGTGGCTCCATTGAATGGCTAAAGAGCCCTGGCTCTGCCTCTGCTCCCTGCTCTGTGCCCACAGGAGCTGCTCCCAGAGGTTTTGGGCAGCTGAAGTGCCCAGTTGGGCTCCACAGCTGCCGATGACCTGACACACAGAGCACACTGGCCCTCTGGGGCTGTGAGCACTGGAAGAGTTTACGGTCTCTCCAGCAAACACCAAACTCATGTTCAGGGTGCTTGCGGCACCGCTCCAGCTGCAGTCTATTTCCCTTTGCTGACTGCAGATGGAGCCAGGGTCTGGCTGCTCTCGAATCCTGGCTCCCAGCCACTCTGGATGCTTGGCTGCAGCATCACCCATCTTCCTCCCAGTGCCTCCTTCCGCTTTGTCTTCATCATCCCAGTTCTTCTCACAGCTTCACCCATTCTGCACCCATTCGCCTCCATGTGCTGTTTGACACCAGGGTGCTCACAGCAAGATAGATTCCTGTGCTCTGGACTGGATCCCAGCATGCAGGGCAGGGGAGGGGACACAGACCCATGCTGGGTGCTGGGAGCCTATCCCAGCTATGCAGCCCTGATGAAGATTGCTGCCCCTCACCAGCAGTGGCAGAAGGGGTTGTCAGGCTCCACTGGATAGGTGGTTTAGGTTGGAAAAGCCCTCGGAGACCATCAAGTCCAAGCGTTCCCCCAGCACTGCCAAGCCCACCACTAAACCATATCCCCACGTTCCACATCTACACATCTTTTAAATCCCTCCAGGGATGGCAACTCCACCACTGCCCAGGGAAGCCTGTGCCAGGGCTGAACAAACGTTTTGGAGAATAAAGTTTCCCAATATCCAACCTAAACCTCTCCTGGCATAAATTGAGACTGTTTCCTCTTGTCCTGTCACTTGTTACCTGGGAGAAGAGACTGATGCCCACCTGGCTACATCGTCTGTTCAGGCAGTTGTAGGCAGTGAGGAGGTTCCCCCTAATGCCCAAAGTGGTGCAGGGTGCTCTGGAATCACCTGATCCAATTCCAACCCCTCTCTCACGGGCAGGGATGCCAGTACGTCTGTCCCAGTGTTTTGGCAGAGGAGAGCTGGAAAGGCAGAGGAGCCAGCACTGCTGCCAGCATTCCCACTTCCCACATGTATCTGCTGCTGCCACTGGTGGATGCAGAGCCCACTGGGGAAGCAGCTCTTTCCCTTTATCTTCCCATTTATCTGCCTGCCAGGCACTTTATTGACCTCCTGCCATGGCATCTCCACACTGAGAGCTCAGGAAATGGGCAGGAGCTCCTCGAAACCCAGTTGAGTGCAGCTGCTGTGCCCAAATGCCCTCCCCAGCTCCTCTCTTGCTGCAGCTGTACTGTCCCAGAAATTAAAATTCAATGCTCTCCTCATTGAGCAGGGAAACGTTTGGCATTTTCAAATGTTATTCTGGAAAGTTCAGTTGACGATGTGTTTTGTCCTTTACCCAGCCTGATTGAAGTTTAAAGATTCTGAATTAAGTCAGCGTCGACAGGCACTTCTCCAGAGTAAAAGGAAGAGACAAGGAGAAAGAAGCTGGAAAATAGATTTGATGCCAAAATCCAACGTTTTTTCCTGCTCCTATTGAGCTGATGCAGGAATATGGTGTATCTGAGATGGCACAGGCTGCTGGGTACCTTGAGAAAGATGTGGCATCCAGACAATTAAGATCATAAAAGGATCTTAAAAACCCCAAAGTAAGTTTTTTAAGATTGATGAGAAAAGAAGGGATGCAGTCACTGTCCATGGCTGCCTGGTTATCCAGGCACAGCAGCACCTGATGAAAACAGGCTTTCCCTCTGCTCCATGTGACAAACACTGCCTAAAAGGGACAGTCCCTGGTGCTAGCATCACTGTTCATCTGTCCATCCTCAGAGTTACCAGCAAAGGCACTGGAGGCCGCACATCAAGTTGTTAATTTCTGATCTCAGAGACTGCCCCTCCTCTCCTCATTCCCCTTTTATTACCTAATTCACATTTTGGGAAATTTTTCTCCAGCAGCCTGATATGTGAGGCCAGGGCTCCCATTCCATGGGGAAGTAAAATTCATTAAGCTCAGTCCTTTTGGGAAGGACTGAGAGGAAACAAAACTTTTCCTCTTTAATATGAGCACCTGAACCAGCCACAGTCTTTTGCAGGAAGCATTTGGAAGGGTCCCAAAAGAAAAGAGAAGGGTGATTTGATAAAGAGAATCATGGAATCCCAGAAGAGTTTGGGTTGAGAGGGACCATAAAGACCATCCAGTTTCAATCCACCTGCTCTGAAATCCTCATTATTTGACATTGCATCCTTCAGAGGGAGACTGTGTCTTTTAGGCTCTGTCCAACCTCTCAGCCTTTCTCATCCTGTACTCACTTCCCTGAAGTGTTTCAGGCCAGGATGGATGGGGCTTGGAGCAACCTCGTCTAGTGGAAGGTGTCCCGGCCCATGGCAGGGGGTTGGAACTGGGTGGGCTTTGAGGTCCCTTCCAACCCAAACCCTTCTGGGATTTCATGACCTCCTGGCAGAGGAGCATTCCCAAGTCATGTGGACCAGTTTAGGACCAGTGGAGAGGGGACTGAAGGGTCTGGGTGTGCCCCCTGCCGAGGGATGGCTGAGCTGGTATCAAACAAAGTTGTGTTAGGAAGGAGGGAGATTCTTTAGGGATTTGAAGATTGAAACTCCAGTACCTAAGTTTTCTGCGATCCTTTTCTTGCTCATCTCCATGGCTTCTTGCCGGAGCTGCAGTGCATGCTGTGCAATCTCCTCACTGGCCACATTGGAGGTCATGATGAAGATGGCATCCTTGCAGTCAATGGTCTTTCCCTTCCCATCTGTCAGCCTGCCCTGCAACAAGAGCAAGATGACACCAGCTGTGTCAGCAGGTGCTGTAGGACATGGCCAAAACACCAGGAAAAAGAACATGGGTCCTGTTTTTCCCCAGAGTGGATTAATTTTGAAGGGATGCCCAAGGATTGAGGTGGAAGGAAGCAAGGATGAGGTTGGAGAAGTCCTTGTCCCTCCCAGGAATGGCAGGAACTTGTCCTGCATATGGTCCCAGCATGCCCCATCCAGGACAGAATTGATGGAAGCGCTGGGAAATGCCTTGCCAGGAGGAGTGTTGGGCCAGTCCATGTCCTTGTTCCACCTGGAGAGAAGGCGGCTCAGGGAAGACCTCCTCGCTCTCTACAGCTCCCTGACAGGAGGTTGGATCTGGGACAGGAGTCTTGGTCTCCTCCCAGGTAACAAGGGACAGGACAAGAATAAATGGGCTCAAGTTGCACCAGGGAAGGTATAGGTTGGATATCAGGAAACATTTCTTCCCTGAAAGTGTTGTCCAGCCTTGGCACAGTCTACCCAGGGCAGTGTTGGAGTCTCCATCCCTGGAGGGATTTAAAAGTCGTGTGAATGTGGCATTTAGGCATTTAGTGGTGGGCTTGGCAGTGCTGGGAGAACACTTGGACTTGATGGTCTCAGAGGGCTTTTCCAACCTCAATGATTCTGTGACTGTGTGGCAGCCCATATGTAACTCCCCAGCCTTTGACCCTCTGTCTTCCTCCCTGTGGTGGTTTTAGGTCTGACACAAGCCCCAGGCTCAGCTCAGGACTAATGCTAATGCTAATCCTAGGCCTGACCCTAACCCTGCCTGTGGCTGTGGTTTGGGCTGGGCAGAGCCCACAAATAACCACGTTCTGGCTGTAACGGAGTGACCTGAGCAGCAGAGCTCCTCATCCCTGTGGGATCACCTGGCAAACCAGGGCTGCCCAGCACCACCACTGCTGCAGTGGCATCAACCCTCAGCCCCCCAAACCAACCCAGGAACCTTTCCAAAGTACCAGTGCTCTTGACTAATAATATAAAAAAGAGAGGGAAATAAGGAAAAAAGCAGCATCTCCCCAGGCTGTTTCTTTCCTCAATCCATCTCCAACAGCAGAGATCCAGCACAATGACACAAATCCTTGTTGGGTGCTTGAGATTAACATTTGGGTTATTGCCCTGTCAAGTGCCTGGTACAGGAATTGATTTCACATTGAACTGCTACTGTGATGATCTATGCAAGAAAAATGGTGTTATTAATCCTTAAAAGAAAAACAAAAAAACACCTCCAAAACCTTCCAGCATGTTGCCCTGGAGTTTGGTGGCCTCTGAGGACAGACTGGGACCTTCAAAATCAACCAGAGAGCTGAAGAGTGACTTTGGACAAAGGCCTGGAGTGACAGGATGAGGGGGAATGGCTTCACACTGCCAGAGGGCAGGGTTAGATGGGATATTGGGAAGGAATTATTCCCTGTGAGGGTGGCATGGCCCTGGCACAGGTTGTCCAGAGAAGCTGTGGCTGCCCCATGCCTGGAGGTGGTTCAAGGCCAGACTGGACGGGGCTTGAAGCAACCTGGTTTAGTGGAAGGTGTCCCTGCCCATGGCAGGAGAGGTGGACTAGATGAGCTTTTAAGGTCCCTCCCAACCCAAATCATCTGACTCCTCCATGTGTCATCCCTCTCACCCCTCATCGTCACCTTGTGACAATGCATGTCCCTTGTGTCGACTCTAACCCAAAATGTGGATTTACCTCATCAAACAGCTGCAGCATGATGGTGAGCACATCTGGGTGGGCTTTGTCCACCTCGTCAAACAGTACCACAGCATTTGGGCACTGCCTCAGCTTTTTGGTGAGCTGTCCACCCTCTTCATGGCCCACATAGCCGGGTGGCGAGCCGATGAATTTTGCCACCTGGGAGGAAGGAACAGGAAAGGTGAAGGCTGATCCATGGACACTGTGAATGAAGCCCTTCTGGTAGCTCGTCAGGCTGCCGCTGCTCTTTGCTGCTGACAAAACAAGTTCTATGTTCTTTGTGACACCTATTGCACCCCAGGTATCCCAACATCAGCTTAATAAGCAACAATTAAGCAAAATAAAGATTGAGCAATTCCCTGCCCAGATCTTGAACCAGCAGAGCATGGACAGGTGGGAAGGCACCAGCCCTGCTTTGCTATGCAGGGTCTGAGCAACCTGTCCCAGATGTCCAAGGTTTGTTTTCATCCCTTTTAGCCTTTTTAAGAGCAAGGATTCAAAGGATTATGAGTGGCAGGTGGTTCTGGTGCAGAATCAAAGCCACAAGTAGCCTTTATGGGAAGAGGCCACAAGTAAAATACTTTTCCTATGTCATCACTTCTTGACACGGTGGTTTTTTTAAATGAAGTTTAGAAATTTAGAAGGTTATATAGAATAATATTTCTGACAACAGGAATGTTTTGGCAAAATGACAATTTTTGACATATAGCTTGGTGCATCTTACATCTACCCATGTCTGAGTGTCATCCGAAGTCACAGTCCGTTATCACAGAATCATGGAATGGTTTGGGTTGCAAGGGACCATGTAGTGCCAGCCCTGCTGCCATACATAGGGACGCCTTTCACTAGACCAGGTTGCTCCAAGCCCCATCCATTCTGGCCTTGAACACTTCCAAGAACGGGGCAGTCACAGCTTCTCTGGGCAACCTGTCCCAGTGTTTTACCACTCTCATTGCGAGGACCTTGATGCTTTTTGGGGAGACAGAGCCCTCCAAAGGGATTTAGGACCCCCTCAGCTCCAGGGGTGACCCTGGTGAGATGTTCCACCCCTCCTGTGGCACCAGAATTGGGCAGGAGTTGTGATGGGAGGGGTGGACTTGGCACCACTGTCCTGTCTTCTGCTGGATTCTCCCCCTTTCCTCCATGGAAGGTAGGCTGAGGCAATGATCCCACACTGGACTTAGCAATGTTTTGGGGATAAGGGGCTTGGGGTAATCTGTGCCTGCTTGGGCATTGGTAGGTGATGAACAGCATGTGGCTGCAGGGTTTCATGCACAAGAAGATCCTCTGGATTCCACCATCTCTTCTCAGCTGCTCTCTCCTCAAGGGCAGACCCCACCCCAAGGGAATCCACAGCACTGGACACATATTGTTAAAGTTTTCCTTGCTCCTTGGTCTCTCTTCCTAATTTGCCTCAATGTCTTGGTTCCAGACAGGACAGGGTTAATTTTTGCAGTAGCCAGGAGGGGCAAGGAGTCTCCTCTGGGGAGAACAGGTTCCTTCTGGTCAAATAAGAGTGGTAGAAGGATGTGGAGTAACGATGGTTCTGAGCTGGAGGGTGTGGCTGGGTTGGGTCAGTGGGCATTTTGCATGTGAATCACTCTCTCTCTCTCTTTTACATACTTGTGTAATTAATGCTGTTGCTTGTTTGTTTTCTTATCTTATTTGTGTTTCCAGTAAATTGTTCTTATCTCAACCCATGGTCTTTACCTGTTGAGCCTCCAGTTCTCCTCTCCAGCCCACTGCCGTGGGGAGGGACAGGGGGAGGTGGGGCGTGAGTGAGTGGCTCGTGGTTCGGAGTGTCTCAGTGGGAGCACTAAATTGGGGAGTACCATGCCTAAACCACGACACTCAACTAAAGTTGCTTTCTGGCAATTTACTTGCAATTTAATTCACAACTTGGAGCAACTCCTGTTGTTCTGCTGTGTTCTCACCTTGACACTCCAAAATGCCCATTTTTTCTGGATTAAATTTGAAGCTGCTCCCTTTCAGAGCCCATTTACTGACCTCATGCCTCTCCTGGAACTCCGACATGTCCAGTCTGATGAAACCCTGCAAGAGACTTAAGATGAGATTTGATCAATCTGCTCACTGCCAGAGCTGGAGCAGTACTGACAGGGGTGAAATTTTCTAAATAAAATAGAAAATTTTTGTGGTTCAGCTTTTCAGAAATCAATCACAAGAAGAATGCAACACCCCTCCACAAAAATCCAACAAAAGTCATAAAGTTGAGGTGAACTGGGCTTGTAGGTGATCACCTGAAACAGAGAATAGTGTTAGAGAATTTATAGCTTCCACCCAAGTTTCCATTTTGCATATGAAAAGCTGATGATTGACTGCAGGTACTGAATGTCCTGATCATGGAGCTGTAATCCACATCCTAGAGGGGAAAGGAAAATAAGGGAAGGAGAGGGAAGGGGAGGGAAGAGGAATATTTCAGTTGGAAAGGACCTACACTGATCACCTCATCCAGCTGATGCAAGAAGAAGCCAAGCCTGAACTTTGCAGCATCATCCTGGACATGGTCAGCCGGACATAACCACTATCCATGGTAGAGAAGGAGACATATGTCTGGGAATACATCTCATCTGGACATGTGTACATGGCACACACATGGACACCATTACATGGGGATCCCAGAATTAGAGAACAGAATCACCAAACTGTTTGGGTTGGAAAAGCCCTCTGAGACAACAGAGCCAAACTGTTCCCCCAGCGCTGCCAATCCCACCACTAACCCATGTCCCCAGGTGCCACATCCACACAGCTGTTAAATCTCTTCAGGGATGGGGACTCCACCACTGCCCTGGGCAGCCTTTTCCAGAGCTGAACAGAAAAAATTTTCCCTAATATCCAACGTAAACCTCCCTTGTTCCAACTTGAGGCAGTTTCCTCTAGTCCTGTCATTTGTTACCTGGGAAAATAATGGAATCAGAGAATGGTTTGGGTTGGAAGGGACCTTTAAGACTATCCCATTCCAACCCCCCTGCCATGGGTAGGGACACCTTCCACTAGACCAAGTGGCTCCAAGCCCCATTCAACCTGGTTTTGAACACTTTCAGGGATGTGACAGCCACAGGTTCTCTGGGAAAAATATTCCCATGCAATAATTTTCCTGAAAATTATTAAAATATCTACAAACTGCCCAGGGCAGAGCAAGATGGAAAAAATGGACTCTGTCTTTCAGATGAAAAGGGGACAGTTCCAGGTTTTCCTTTCTTAATCCATCAGTTCCTGTGAACTGCTGCCCCTCATCAGAGCCTGTGGGGTGTATGACCCCCTCTCATCCCTCCCTATGGTACCAATGGCTGAGCTGGTTCATTACTAATAAATCCCAGATTCCTGCTGCTATTAAAGTAACACAACACTCAGGGTTTAACTGATTTCCCCACTGGATGTCTGGCCACGGAGCAGTTCCATGTGCAGGATTAGGGATAAAGGTGCTTGAGATCCAGGATTTATGGCTTCTGGAAGGCAGTTATAGAGGGATGAGGAAAAGAAACCAGAACAGCTGTTTTTATAGTGTTGGTTCCAGTTTGGTCTTCTTTCTACATGTGTCGCTGCATTGTGTGTCCATTCACTGCTGGAGGATGTGGGGAAGAGGGATTCATCTACACACAGCTCTGCTTGTCTTTCCTCCTTTCCCCTGGCTCCATGTAGGAGAGAGTAAGCACCTGTAAGCACCTCTTACAGGTAGGCAGAGGCTTAAATGCAAAACATGGAAGATAATGGAATGGAATGGAATGGAATGGAATGGAATGGAATGGAATAGAATAGAATAGAATAGAATAGAATAGAATAGAATAGAATAGAATAGAATAGAATGGAACGGAATGGAATGGAATGGAAGACTGGTATGGAACGGATTTGAATGGAATAGAATAGAATATCAGAATGGAATAGAATAGAATAGAACAGAGCAGAATAGATTGGAATTGGATGGATTGAAATAATTGTAATGGAATGGAATGGAACAGAACAGAATAGAATAGGATAGATTGGAAGGGAACGGAAACCCCAGACACTACTGAAGTGTCCTCCTGCAAAGCCACCACCTCCATAAAATAATTCCAACCCATCTTCTCTAAAAGCTGCCCACTGGGTAACAAACTAAATAATTCAAACTGCTTCTGGATACCAAACACTTCAGCACTTAAAACTCTGAGCAGGAAATCAATGTTGCATCGCTACAGTTCACACTGGCAGGATGTGACAAGTGGTGGAGCTGGGGACATGGAAAACAGATTTCTGGAATTTTATCCTTCTAACAGTTTACAGTGATATTAGTAATAGAGGCAAAAAAATATGTTCACAACATAGGATGTCAAAACGAGAGCAAGATCCAAAAGGGAGCACAAATTTTACATCCACTTAAATTTTTACAGTTCAAATATTCTGGTGACATAGACAGGAGCATAGACAGTGTCCTGGGCTGATCCCACAGTGTGGGCAGCAGGTGAGGTGGGGATTCTGCCCCTCTGCTCTGCTCAGGTGAGACCCCACCTGCAGAGCTGCCTCCAGCTCTGGGGTCCGTCAAAGGGGTGTGGAGTTATTGGAGTGAGTCCAGAGGAGGCCATGAAGATGCTCCGAGAGCTGGAGCCCCTCTGCTCTGGAGACAGGCTGGGAGAGCTGGGGCTGTTCACCTGGAGAAGAGAAGGCTCCCAGAAGACCTTAGAGATCTTTCCAGTCCCTAAAGGGGCTCTAGACAAGGGCATGGAGAGACAGGACAAGGGGGAATGGCTTCCTACTGACAGAGGGCAGGGTTAGATTGAAGAAATTCTTGGCTGTGAGGGTAATGAGGCCCTGGCACAGACTTCCCAGAGAAGCTGTGGCTGCCCCATCCCTAGAAGTGTTCAAGGCCAGTTTGGATGTGGCTTGGAGCAACCTGGTCTAGTGGAAGGTGCCTCTGCATTTGACAGGAGGGGTGGAACTGGATGAGCTTAACAGGCCCTTTCAAGCCAGACCTGTCTGTGACTCCATGACCTTCACAAGTCTGTCTCAGTGCAGCAGAAGCCCTTTTTCAGGGCAGCACAGCCACACAGTGACCCCTCTGGCGAACCCCCCAGCCCCATTACTACCAACACAAAGCTGGGATGAGCCATTACCTTTTTGACGTCCTTATGGATATACTTGGCTGTTTGCTTGGCCAACTCTGTTTTACCTGTTCCGGAGAGGGAAAGAAAAAACTTGCATTAAACCAGGTCTGTCCATCTTCTGTCTGTTCATCAGCTCTTCTAACACCAGGGCTGGAACTTCCTGCAACCAATACGTGTATTTTTCTTGGGAAGTGGGTATTGCTGTTTTATCTCCAGGATCACAACCCACTGGGGTTCCCAGCCTGGGCAGGGTGAACTGGTGCATTAGAACAGCAGCATCTCTGCATTGGCTCCTTCAGCTTTAATTGATTCTCACATGATGGGAACAAAGCTCTTGATTTTTTCCCACAAAAAGATATGGATAGATCAGAATTTTGCTATATTGGATATATCAGATTTTTGCTATATTACCCTCAATATTCCAAGTTCCTTGTGCAATGCCTTGTAATCTCCAAATAAAGAATTTCAGGGAAATAGGGTGTTTTTTCTTTGCTTTATATAAGATGATGGTCAAAAAAAATCTGGGATTAGAAACAATCAGTAATGGAGCAAATCCACCCTGATGAAGGTGAACACATGCACCAGCTCATGCCAGGCCCTGTCCTGTGCTCCCAGCCCATCCATCTGGGGAAAAACTTCATTAAAGAGGCAGTTTTATTGAAGTGGGGGTGCCAGAAAACTTCTCTTCCGTGCTGCTACCCCCCAGCATAACACTGCTGACTTTGTCAGGTTGATCAGGGGAAGGACTGGGCTGATTTTGGCTCCTGGGGTGACCAGCAAAGCTGAGGTGAAGCCTGTCACCTCTTCGGAGGATGGATGCTCTGGGGGTTCACACTTGTCCCTTGTACACCCGTCAGCAGTGCACTGCACATGGATGCCTGTGGGATTTACCTGCACACTGAAAAACAAATGAGCAGGCACAGAAACAACTATTCTGAAGAAAAAAACCACGTATTTTAAAAAGGAAATTAAATTAAAAAGAACATTCTTACTGGAGTATTGTACATCTGCCCACAGCTGTATTGCAGGGACAACAGATCTGGTGGGTCAGATCAGCAAATCACCAAGAAAAGGGCTACAAAAATGGGAATTCATGGGGAATTCATTCTACTCCACCTGATAAATCTCTGCCAAAATTTTGCATTTGATTTCAGTTTGAGCTTTGCTGACTTTGGATGATGCTGGATCAGAGCTCCTGATGTGTAAGGATGCAAGAAACTATGGAAAGGGAAAGGGAAAGGGAAAGGGAAAGGGAAAGGGAAAGGGAAAGGGAGGGAAGGGAAGGTGCGGGAAGGGAAGGTGCGGGAAGGGAAGGTGTGGGAAGGGAAGGGAAGGTGCGGGAAGGGAAGGTGCGGGAAGGTGCGGGAAGGTGCGGGAAGGTGCGGGAAGGTGCGGGAAGGGAAGGGAAGGGAAGGGAAGGTGCGGGAAGGTGCGGGAAGGGAAGGTGCGGGAAGGGAAGGGAAGGCAAGGTGCGGGAAGGGAAGGTGCGGGAAGGGAAGGGAAGGTGCGGGAAGGGAAGGTGCGGGAAGGGAAGGGAAGGGAAGGTGCGGGAAGGTGCGGGAAGGGAAGGTGCTGGAAGGGAAGGGAAGGGAAGGTGCGGGAAGGGAAGGGAAGGGAAGGGAAGGGAAGGGAAGGGAAGGGAAGGGAAGGGAAGGGAAGGGAAGGGAAGGGAAGGGAAGGGAAGGGAAGGGAAGGGAAGGGAAGGGAAGGGAAGGGAAGGGAAGGGAAGGTGCGGGAAGGTGCGGGAAGGAAAGGTGCGGGAAGGTGCGGGAAGGGAAGGTGCGGGAAGGTGCGGGAAGGGAAGGGAAGGTGCGGGAAGGGAAGGTGCGGGAAGGGAAGGTGCGGGAAGGGAAGGGAAGGGAAGGTGCGGGAAGGGAAGGTGCGGGAAGGGAAGGGAAGGTGCGGGAAGGGAAGGTGCGGGAAGGGAAGGTGCGGGAAGGGAAGGTGCGGGAAGGTGCGGGAAGGTGCGGGAAGGTGCGGGAAGGTGCGGGAAGGTGCGGGAAGGTGCGGGAAGGGAAGGGAAGGGAAGGGAAGGGAAGGTGCGGGAAGGGAAGGGAAGGGAAGGGAAGGTGCGGGAAGGGAAGGGAAGGTGGGGGAAGGGAAGGTGCGGGAAGGTGCGGGAAGGTGCGGGAAGGTGCGGGAAGGTGCGGGAAGGTGCAGGAAGGGAAGGTGCGGGAAGGGAAGGGAAGGTGCGGGAAGGGAAGGTGCGGGAAGGGAAGGGAAGGGAAGGTGCGGGAAGGGAAGGGAAGGTGCGGGAAGGGAAGGGAAGGGAAGGTGCGGGAAGGGAAGGGAAGGGAAGGTGCGGGAAGGTGCGGGAGGTGCGGGAAGGTGCGGAAGGTGCGGGAAGGTGCGGGAAGGGAAGGTGCGGGAAGGTGCGGGAAGGTGCGGGAAGGTGCGGGAAGGAGAGGGAAGGGAAGGGAAGGGAAGGGAAGGGAAGGGAAGGGAAGGTGCGGGAAGGGAAGGGAAGGGAAGGTGCGGGAAGGGAAGGGAAGGGAAGGTGCGGGAAGGGAAGGGAAGGGAAGGGAAGGGAAGGGAAGGGAAGGGAAGGGAAGGGAAGGGAAGGGAAGGGAAGGGAAGGGAAGGGAAGGGAAGGGAAGGGAAGGGAAGGGAAGGGAAGGGGAAGGGAAGGGAAGGGAAGGGAAGGGAAGGGAAGGGAAGGGAAGGGAAGGGAAGGGAAGGGAAGGGAACGTGGGGGAAGGGAAGGTGCGGGAAGGTGCGGGAAGGGAAGGTGCGGGAAGGGAAGGTGCGGGAAGGAAAGGGAAGGAAAGGAAAGGAAAGGAAAGGAAAGGAAAGGAAAGGAAAGGAAAGGAAAGGAAAGGAAAGGAAAGGAAAGGAAAGGAAAGGAAAGGAAAGGAAAGGAAAGGAAAGGAAAGGAAAGGAAAGGAAAGGAAAGGACAGGAAAGGAAAGGAAAGGAAAGGAAAGGAAAGGAAAGGAAGGAAAGGAAAGGAAAGGAAAGGAAAGGAAAGGAAAGGAAAGGAAAGGAAAGGAAAGGAAAGGAAAGGAAAGGAAAGGAAAGGAAAGGAAAGGAAAGGAAAGGAAAGGAAAGGAAAGGAAAGGAAAGGAAAGGAAAGGAAAGGAAAGGAAAGGAAAGGAAAGGAAAGGAAAGGAAAGGAAAGGAAAGGAAAGGAAAGGAAAGGAAAGGAAAGGAAAGGAAAGGAAAGGAAAGGAAAGGAAAGGAAAGGAAAGGAAAGGAAAGGAAAGGAAAGGAAAGGAAAGGAAAGGAAAGGAAAGGAAAGGAAAGGAAAGGAAAGGAAAGGAAAGGAAAGGGAAAAGGGAAAAGCCCCCATGGAAGGCCACGGGAGTGGAAGAGCCAACAATTTACATCCTTGAGCCTTCAGATCTGCTATAGCAGGGCAATGAAGTATCAAAAGTATTTTATCCTGGTTTTATACAGTTTTATAGCAACTTATTTGGCGTTAATGCTTGGCCTGGCACTGCTCTGTGGCAGGAGCATGGTCTTGCCTGTGCCCCATAACCCCTCCAGCACTGGAGCATCAGCACCTTCTTGAGCCCTGTGGGAGACAGTGGAGGCAGGAGAAGCCCTGAGGTTGTTCCAAATGTCACAGATCAGTTACTTTAAAGCTGTTTTGTTGGGGTTTTTTTCCACAACTAAAAGTCATTTGGACCATTTCATGAACTGATCAGCTGTCATGTGGCATTTGATTGGGCTGGAGGACAAATCTTATCGGTGTCAATAAAATCCTGTTGCTCCAAAGCAATCTGTGCCCACAGGAGCAGACAAACAGAGATTCAGTTTGCAGGCAGCAAATTTTCACTATTATCCCACCATTCCCACTGGAATAGAGGGGTTTTCACCGGAAAGTTGTTAAAGTAACACTTTTACTCTGAAAACTGCCCCTTTTTGAGACTCAGAGTGGGGGCTGTCCTCTGGGATAACTCAGCATGAGGCTGGATGTGGCTGTGTGTGCTGGTGTCCAGCTGTGGTCACCCTGCTGGATGATGGGTGACCCGCTGAAAGACGACAGTGTGTTTAACTGATATTTTATTCAGACCCTGCAGCCCTGCAACAGCTCCCACCCCCTCTCCTCGGGGCTCTCCATCCCCCTCACCACAACCCAAACATTACCTATTCCAGATGATCCCAAGAAAAGAAACACCAGCGGGTGCTCCTCATCATACCAGCCATTTTCTTTCCTCCGAATAGCTGTATTTGAAGACAATGAAAACAAAAAAGAGGGGGGGAAGCATATAAATCAATGCCACAAAGCAAGTGTAATTATCACTAAGTATACACTATGTTTTACTGCTCTCTACCCACTCCCAGTCCTCCCTGCCATTAGTGCTCTCTAATTTGATTAGCCAGCCAAGGCCCCAGAGACACCTAATAAGGTTAGCATGGATTTGGAAAGCTGCCCAGAGCAGATTTCGGATAAAGTTTTCCAGGATGTGCACTCAGCGTTGCCAGGGAGACGGCGGAGGGGGGGACAAGGATGGATGGATGGACAGAGGGATGGAGAGGCATGCTGCCCTGCCAGCTCCCAAGTGCAACCTTTCTGTGAGGAAAAAACAGCAGTTTTGAAGAGGTTTATAGGTTATTTCTGGCATGGAATGGGAAGAGGGAGGTGGCTGAAGGTCACAAATGCTCTGAATTGGTGCAAGGATTGGGAAAAGTGTGGTCATTATCTCAGTGCCTCTCTGGACAGCAGCATCCAAGTGCATCCTGGGTGAGATACCAGTGGAAAATTTTACAAAAGGCAAGAGCCCGGATTCCCTCCCAAACTCCCAGTCCAACCAGCACAGCCCTTTCTCAGGACAGACATGGATCTGCTGTGCAGAGTGGGTGATGGCTCCTACCCCCATGGGTGTCCACAGTTCCCCAAGGTGCTCTTCAACCCCCAGAGCAGCCCCAGGCTCTGTGAGCACGCTCACCAAGCCAGTAACATCATTGCACTGGGCTTAGTTGAAGGAGGAGGAACTGCTTTTGAGTCCAAAAGATCAAATCTCATCCTCCACTGGCTGGATCTGGTCTCTGGAACACAGAAGTGGTTCTCCTGGATCAGACCAGCTTCTAGGTCAATGTGAGAGATTAACTGACATCCCAGCCTTACCGCTTTATCCACAGTATTTCAATCCAGCCTGTATTACAGCTCTTACACAGAGTTATTCCTTCCCTATGAAATCTTGTAAGGTGTTTTGTAAGAGAGAACATGCACTGTACAGACTCAGGACCCCTCAGACCAAGCAAGGTCTCATGATTGGCGCATGGCGCTCCCAGATGCAGCCAAACCCAGAATGTGGCACATTAGGAAGCAGGGCATGAAAACGGCAAGAAGCCCGAAAATTATAACTAACAGGAATTTGAAGGTAACAAGGGAAAATAGCAGCACTGGAGGTGGGATGAGCAGAAGGAAAACACTGGGAGAGCTGTGGCTTAAAGGTCTTGGAATGCTGCTGCACACAGTCATGGCAAAGCTCGGCCTCTGCTGCCTTTCAGTGGTGCCCACAGCAAAAGCAGGAATGAAGCCAAGAAAGAATAAACCCACTTCTCTTTGTGACTGACACCCTCAAAACACAGCTCCCTCATCTCCTTCTGGCCACTATGCTGGGTCCCAGCCTCTGTCCCTGTGCCTCAGTCCCGTGTCTCCCTGGAATGAGGCACTGGCTAGCTCTGTGTGGAGCTGTAGGTTTGTTTTCTTCCTGGAGCTGGCAGGAGAGCATGAGAGTGGCCTTTAAAACTGGGGGATTCTTCAATTCAATCTCAGTTCATAAAACCCTTTTCTTGATGGGGGATGGTAGATAGAAGACACCTAAGAAAAGGCATCCTAGGCATGGTGTGCCAAGAGCTCTTCCTGCAGGGGAGAGCAAACTGACATGGGAAATAAATAGTGCCATTTTGCACATAAAAAGATTTGCATATAAAAATATTTAAACAATATTTCCATTTTGCATATAAAAATAAATGGAATGTAACAGCCTATAGCCTGACAGGGAAATGCTGCCTCTGCCAGCAGGGACACACTGGGATGATGGTAAACGGCAACAGCTCAAGTGAGATATTCCAGCAGCTGGACTGTATAGCTGCATGGAGGGGTCTCATGGGAATTTGGAGCTGCAAGACCTGCATGAAACCAAGCTCCTCAGAGTCCGTGTTTGTATTCCAGGAGACCCAGGTAGCATGGGAGCCAGCACACTTGGTGAGGATTAGGAAAACAAGAGCAAAGCCTCACTGCAAGAACAAATCAATGAGCTGAGGTTAATGACGAGGGGTGTGAGGAGTGACCTGACCACAGTCATTAAGGATCTCCCCAAGAAGACACTGAACTCGCTCGGCTACAGAGAAAATTAAGGTGCTCCAGGGGCTGGAGCGAGAGGATCAAGTTACAAATAAAGCAGAACAGTTTTAATAACGAGGGTGATTAACCACTGCAGCCACTTAGGAAGAGAATGGGACTGAATTCCTAATCCCTGCAAAGTCTGCAGGGAAAGCCAGGAGGGCATCCCAAAAGGCAGTGGTAGCTCAGGATGAAGATGAAGGTTTGCATCGCTGCCCAAATATAAAAAAACCCCCCAATTTAACCTTAAATCCAAGGCATGTAGAATCATGTAATTGTAGAAGGGTGTGGGTTGGAAGGAACCTTAAAGACCATCAGTTCCAACCTCTTCGGAAATGGGACTGAGCGCTGGGATTGTGCATTTAGTGGGATCTGGACCCCAGTGCCACAAGAACTTGCCATTCCATGCCTGGACACAGGCAGATGCATTACCTGTCCCCTTGGCCATGTTAATGAGTCCTGACTCCTGCCAAGGCTTAATTAGCTTGGGCACAGGGCCAGATGCAGCACTGGCTGGTGCCTGGCTCCGTCTCACCCTGCCTGGGCATATCAGCACAACAGACCAGCTTGGCTGCAGCCAGCGATCTGGTTCTGTCCAAAATCCTGGCCAAAGCCTGGTGGGAATCCCGTCCTGCCCTTCAGCTGCTCACTGGCCATGTCACCCCTGGAAACAGCCACCGCAGGAGATGAAGAAGAGAAAATGCTCTGCCACTGGCAGGGAGGTGCAGAGAAGGGTCTGTGCTGCATCCTTCTGTGTGCCCTTCCCAGTGCTGCACATGCTCCTTCTCTGCCCTTTACAGCAGTGAACGAGAGGTCAAACACCTGGGGTAGGGATATTTCATAAAAATTGATGGGGAGTAACACAACCGCCGATAATTCCTGCAGCTATCTCAGCTAAGATAATAATGGTAATAAAGGTAATAAACTTCTGCTTTGGAGCATGGAGTGACCACTCACAGGGTCAGCATGTTCAGGGTCCAAAGACAGTGGGGTTAAGTGCCGCCTTCTTTCCCTCCCCTCTGCAGCAGGATGCCAGAGTTTATGGATAAATGCTCAAAGCAACTCCAGGGATATAAAGCATCCCTTAAAAAACTACCATAAAGTTAGGGCTTGAGATTCAGCACGTGATCTCTGACCATCATATTTAAGAAGGAATTCTTCCCTGTGAGGCTGCTGAGGCACTGGCACAGGTTGCCAAGAGAAGTTGTGCCTGACCCATCCCTGGAAGGACAGGCCAGAACTGGGCTTAGAGCAACCTGGTCTAGTGGAAGGTGTCCCTGTCCATGTCAGGGGGTTAGAATGAGATGGGCTTTAAGATCCCTTCTAATCCAAACCATTCCCTGATCACTAGTCAGCAGGTTAGTCAGACCACCAGAGTGATAATGTGTAAACACTTTTCTACAAGCAGCCTTAAAATGACGAGCTATTCCAGCACACAGCACTGTTGAGGTTTGGAAAAACTGAAAAAATCTGTATATCCCTAGGGAAGGGACACCACTCCCTAGGCTCCATGACTGGGGCTGGAGGAGGCTCTCCCAGGCTGTCCAGTGCAGTGTTCAGCAACAGGAACAACAGCTCCATCCCAGGCCAGAGCAGTGCTCAGCTTCAGCAGTAGCAACAAAAGCCCCATCCCGGGCCAGAGCAGAACATCAGTGCCAGTTCCAAGGATGAAAATTTCAGCCACGAAAGCCACAGGAGCACTCTTCTCCTCGAAGTTTGCACTCCCAAAGCAGCTGCTGGCCATGCTGACTGCTGTTCATTGTCACCCAAGCATGAAATCCACGCTCTGCCTCTGGGAAAGCTGCCCCCTTCCTTCCTCCTGGCAGAAGTAAATAAATAAATAAATAAATAAATACCAGGAGGGAGGTCACACTGCTGTGCTGAAACCTCATTATGACATTCAGCCCCAATGTCCAAAACAAGAGCCTGATGATGATGACGCTGGGGCCTTCTTCTGTGGAGCTGTTCCTGGCATTGCTGCCGTGCTCTCGCTTTATTTCGTCCATCTGTAACGGTGTGACTGCAGCCCTGCGTCTCCGAGAGGCCCTTCAGCTCGCTATTGAACTGATAAATTCACTGTATTACTTTACACAAATCAATACCCCAGCAGTTATCAGCACTTGATGTGACTGAAATTGGTTTCAGCCAATTTGTGAGTGTAATAAATGTCCATTTATCAAATCAATTCATTCTGCAGGGCTCCTCGGCCCGTCCGGGTTTGGGGTACCACGGGGTGAAGGCTCTGGGGCCAAACTCGCCGTGGGATCATTGTCTCCATCCAGGTTCTGCATTAATGCTAAAGGGTCTGCAGCATTCCCAAAGAAGTGCTCTTCCAGCCTGACTGCTGGCAGCTCAGGGTTATGGAATCCCAAATTAGACCAAAGCTGTGTCCTTGCAAAGTTTCACCTGACCTACAGGCAGCAACACACATCAAAAAACAGCCCTCATAAAGGATCCTATATTGTCCAAAATAACCCAAATTTCCTTTGGACCGGAGCGGGATGATAGTCCTGCTCATACATTTTTCTATAGCTTTGAAATACTGACTGATTTCAACATCATAGCTGCTCAAAATTGGGAATTTTATCATTAAAACGTAGATTTTTCTGTACTACCCTTTCTTCAAAATCCCTAAAAAATAAACAACACTTTTCTTTCCTCTCTCCTCAACTTCAGGAAGAGCTGGAACAGATTGCTTCAATCCTCAAGGTCTATTCTCCCTGAAAGGGGGAAGTGGTGGGTCTGAAACACCCTACCTCTAAGTAAGCACTGACTGGCAAACCTGGTATATCCATATAAAAAAGGTATTCTTTACCTGGCATAATATTTAGGATATTAGACCACAAAACAAATACACATATATATATACTTGGGAAAAATGCCTCCTTTATCTTATAATCTCAGAGAAGAGATCCTGCTGATCCCTTCTGCCTCCGCATCTTCCAGTGAAAAGGCAAATCAGCCCTAACCAGATCCAAAGCTCAACCATTTATGGAAGTGCCTGGAAACACAACCCTAAGCCTTTTAGCTGCTCATTTGCATGTACCAGTTAGAGAATCCCAGCAGCTCCTGAGCTGGCAGCAATGACCTGCCTGTTTCTGATGTCAGGAGATGGAATATTTAATGGGGATTTTGTTAAGATGAACCAAACATCTACACTCATTGAGGGGGGTGGCCACGCTGCCTCCCACCATCACCCAGCCAGGTACTGGTAGCAACCTTGTGCCCTGGGAGATGCCCAGTTACCATCAGTTAACCCTCATCCACCTTCTCCCAGTCCTGTCCTGCTCCACATAGCAGAAAAGAGTGATGCAGGGCTTGGATATATCCTATGGAGGCAACGGGGAAGGATTTTCCCTCTGTGGCAGTGATGCCATGCTGTCGGGGCTGTGGCTGCAGCGAGCTCCCCACCAGCATTCCCGGTGCATCCCCTTGCACGGGGTTGCTGGGATAACAGCTGGACTTGGTGATCTTAGAGGGTTTTTCTAAACGATTCCATAATTCTGTGATTCCATTCTATCCTCATCGCTCCAGACCTGTGCTTCTAACCCCAGATCACACGTTCTCTTTGTATTCCTGGCTAAGCCCCTCTGGAGACTGTTTGGATCATGCACCAAGTGACGAATTAAATCCAATTATTCAATTAAGGCACCAGTTATAAATTAAACATATCAGCCAGGCTCAGTGGATCTGAAGATATGGTGTGTGGCAGGTCTGCTCACCAGCAAATGGCAGTGGCAAGGGCAGAGTGGAGGGATGTAGGGTCCACAAAGTGGCAGGAAAACCAGCTGGGCACAAAATAAATAACAAAGATACTGAGGAAGTGCTTGAGAGAGAAAGTCCTGTCTTGAAATTCATCCTTCTGGACAAAAAACAAAAATAAAAGAAAACTAAAAGAAAAACAGGGCAGAAGGGAAGGAGGGAGGAGGGGACAGAGAGTCTCCCGCTACCTTTTGGTCCAATATCCCGAGGCTGCAGGGGTATCAAGCACATTCCCTATAATTCAATAAGAAAAACCTCCATAAAGGCAGGGACGTTAATGCGCAGAAACACCACCTGTGTCAGGAACAGGCACTGCCCATTAATCACAGCTCCCCAATTAGCCGGGGCTGCTGCCCCCAGGCACAGCCGCTCTCTGAACACACAGGGTGGCTGTTGTCTTTGCAGGAGTATAGACTCCTTCCCAGCTCCTTCCCGGCTCCTTCCCAGCTCCCAGCTCACACTGGGCTCCTCTTTGTTAACTAAAGGCAATGGGTTTGTGCTTCTGACAGCATGCTCCTTGTGGCTCTGCCCTGGCCTCAACAGCTCTTATTTTGCTGTCCCATTTTCAGGCATTAACTGGGATGCACGGATGGGTCATGAATTATTGACAGGATACAGAGGCTTTGGACTGGCAAATCAAACCCAGCCCAGCTTGCTGGAGCCTTGATTTCATGGAACCACAGAGTGGTTTGTGTTGGGAGGGAGCTTCAAGCTCATCTCATTCCAACCCTCTGCCATGGGCAGGGACACCTTCCACTAAACCATGTTGCTCCAAGCCCCATCCAACCTGACTTCAAACACTTCCAGGGATGGGGCATCCACTGTGAGTCCCCCAGCAACCTTGCAGACCTGCCCAGAGGCAGCCTCAGATTAAGGCTTGAGGGAACAGCTTGTCTTCCCTGTGGAGCAGGTGTGGGAGGGCAGAGTCACCAGCATGTGAAGGGTCCTACCTGCCCCCACTGTGGCTATGGCACTCTCCTGACCAATGATGTGCTCTTTTAGCCGCTGTTCCAGTGGGAATCTCCGCCGTTCCTCCACCTCCCTCCTGCGCTGCTCCTCTTGGAACTGTGGAGGGAAGAAAACATAAGGATCAGAGGCTTTATGAAGCATTGGGTCAGTACACAGATGTCAGAGCCCTGTATGGGGATCTCTCTGACACGGAGCCAGAGCATCCCCAGGGCAGATGCAGTTTGGTCTGGACGCACCAGCCCTAGCAAGGGGAAATTTCTGGATCTGTCGTGGATGGAGGTTGGGGGGAGTGGCAATGGGGATCCGGCTCTGCTGATGGGAAACCAGACCCTGTGCTACTTTCTCTGTACTGGTGACAAGGAAGGAACAACGGCACTGCTCAACAGCTCTTAACCATTAGGAGCTGTTTATTTTGGGAAATAAAGCCATGACTGTTCTACCTAGATTGGTCTTCCTACCCTCCACACATCTCCTGTTCAAAGACTCCAACCAGATCCTGCAGGGATGGCAGAGTATCACCGTGCCTTACATCCAAGAGAGCTGGAGAGGGACTGTGGACAAGGGCATGGAGTGACAGGACAAGGGAGAATGGCTTCCCACTGACAGAGGGCAGGGTTAGATGGGATATTGGGAAGAAATTCTTCCCTGTGAGGGTGGTGAGGCCCTGGCACAGGTTGCCCAGAGAAGTTGTGGCTGTTCCATGCCTGGAAGTATCCAAGGCCAGGTTGGATGGGGCTTGGATCAATGTGGTCTAGTGGAAGGTGTCCCTACCCATGGCAGGGGGTTGAAATTACGTGAGCTGTAAAGTCCCTTCCAACCCAAAACCTTCTGCGATTCTAAGATCTTTAGAAAGTGCTGCTGAGCACCCTTCCCGCCACAAGCTGAGCTTGGCCATTCCCCACTGAGACTATTGCCTTGGGAAGATTCATCCCGCAAAGCCAGACTCAGATGAGGACAGAATACAAAGAGCCCATGGGGTTTGCCAAGTGAGTAACTGCACCCGCAGAACAGTCCCTGTCATTGAACCCACCTTACTAAGGGGAAACACCCTCTAACAAAGCCAGAAGGCAGGTGCCAAAGTTGCAGCAGGATCCAGCTGCTGGAGCTGGAGTGGATAACCCCCAGCCAGGCTGCTGACGTCTCCCGGGCTAGCAGCGATTCTGACAGAAGTTAAAAAATAATAAATAGCAAACAATCCAATTTTGGCCAGTGCTATCAGTCCCATGTGTAACAGAGATGCCATCAGCCCTGATCCTCACACAGAGCAATAACTTCCCTGCAGATCCCAGTGGAGCAGCTCTGGGACAGACATCCTGCCTGCGCAGATCCCCCCCCCCCGGCGCTGGGTACGATCTCACCATACATCTGTCTGCCTGTAGGACCCTGACAAATCTTTTCTCTCTCCCTCCTCTCTGGCCTTTTGGGAGGTGCAGGGTGATCAGTGATGTTAGGACACCCAAGGATTCCCATGGGTTCATGAAGAGTGGGGAAGATATGCAGGAAGAGAAGGAAAGGACACCCCTTCTCTGCAATGCCCTCTCCCTCCCTCCTTGGAAAACTGACACAGTACAAGTCCTGGGTAGGAAGAAAATCCCTTTCACAGGTAAAAGACCAGTGTTAGAGCTTTTTCCATGCTGTCCCACTATGGTTTTCTGCTCAGGATCTGTTCTGGAGAGCCCTGCTCTTAATGCCAGCTCCTCAGTGGGCCTCAAGTGCTATCAGACAGCTCCTAGCTGCGTCATGCTTCTGGCCTGGAGCATCCTGAGCTCACACTGTGCAGGGGACGCTGGGACAAGAAAACCCACCAAGAAAAATGTATTTTAGATCCATCCATGACAGAACCTCCAAAAAAATGCCCCACTAATCCTGGACTTTACACAAGACACAAGCTTGCACTCCTTTCTCATCTGTTCCCCTCTCCATACACATCTAGCTGTTCCCGCCTCCTTGCTTTGTGGTGTGCAATGGTGTTGGTGGGGACCGTGTCCTCACCCTCTGGTGGCTAATCTTCCATTGTCCTGACGAAACTTGTCTGGCTCAGCACTAGCACTTAAGTGGAGCAAAATGGTGTTACCTGCTTGGAGAGCAAAGCAGGGAGCAGTGCTCTGCTCTTATGTTGGAGGCAACTGGAGCTCTGCACTCACCTCCTGATGTGAGGCCAAAAGCATCAGAAATCTTAATTTTTAAAAAGAGAACGACTCAGTCTGTGCTTCAGCAGGTGGTAACAGCTGTCTGCCTGTCACTGGGGTGGGCATGGCAGTCATGGAATCACAAAAGGGTAACCTTAAGAAACCTTATAGACCATCTCATTCCAACCCCACTGCCACGGGTAGGGTTGTTCCAGGTCCAACCAAACTGGCCTTGAATGCTTCCAGGCATGGGGCTGCCACAGCTTCTCTGGGCAATCTGTGTCAGAGCCTCACCACCCTCACAGCAAAGAACTTCCCAATATCCCATCTAACCCTGCAATCTGGCAGTGGGAAGCCATTCCCCCTTGTCCTGTCCCTCCAGGCCCTCGTCCAAAGTCCCTCTCCAGCTCTCTTGCAGCTCCTTTAGGCCCTGGCAGGGGTTCTAAGGTCTCCCTGGAGCCTTCTTCTCTCCAGGCTGAACACCCTCAGCTCTCCCAGCCTGTCTCCAGAGCAGAGGGGCACCAGCCCTCAGAGCATCTCTGTGGCCTCCTCTGGATTCGGTCCAGCAGCTCCATGTCCTTCTGATGTTGGGAGTCCCAGGGCTGGAGGCAACTCTGTAGGTGGGGTCTCACCTGAGCGGACCAGAGGGGCAGAATCCCCACCTCCCCTGCTGCCCATGCTGTGGGATCAGCTCAGGACACAGGGGGCTTCTGGGCTGCCAGCACGTGTTGTTCTAAGGAAGAAAAGTGGAGAATAAAATAACTGAACTCTTTAAGAGCAGGAGGGGTAGAATCATCTGCTGGGTAAATGCTCTCTCGAGCCCAGCACCAGTAAGGAAAGCTGTCCTGAACAGTTTGAAACTTGCCTTGGTTTTTATGCTTAAGTAATAGTTGGAGGAGAGAAAGGAAATATATCTCTGGAGCTGTTCCTGAGGAAGATGATTGTACTTGTATATAAACCACCAGACTGCCAAGCCAGCCTGTGATGAATATTCAGCTGGGGGGAAACTGGTGCTCCCGGGGTTTCATCCTCCCCAGCAGCCGCATTCCACCGAGAGTCTTTGAGAATTTATTGCTCAGTTTAATCACTGCTAGAGAATGAATAGGCAGAACTATTACGGGATGGACATATCCCATAGATTTTATTTACATATCCTTGTGACAGAATAACAAGGAGTTTTCATATGTATTTTTAATTTATTTTGATTTCCTTTATTCTTTAAAAAAAAAAAAAATCAAACCACAACTCTGTGTGTGCTTTTCCTGAGCTTAGACCACACTTGCCTGGTGTTGAGGACTCTTGAGCTGGTTCCCAGTGCTGAACAGTCTGAAGAGATTTAAATAAGCACTCGTGTATCTATGACTAAAAGGGAGGGAGAAGCCCTTGAAACTGGTGTCTTTCCTCTGTCACTGGAGGGGTAGCAGCCTCTGGACCTGAGCCTGGCTCTTGCACATCTGTCTTTGCCATTCAGCTCCTCTTTGCACCCTGTCAGACCCATCTGGTGACCTCCCCTGTTTCCATCAGTGTCTGCTGAAGGATTTTTAAGGAATACTTCAGCCAGGAAGAGCACACAGTTGCCCTTTCCCTAACCCCCTTCTGGAAGCAGCAGTGTGAGACCTCCTGACCAGGAGCTGGTGTCCACTTCATCCCAGTGAGTCACCTTTGATAGACCTTTCCAAGAAAACAAGCCTCCAGCTGTGACTCACGTGCTTCTTTTTCCATCCTGAACATCCTCAGGTTGCTGATTTAAGCATAGTTCATGAGAAAAATGTCTCTTCTGGTTATTTGCAAACTGGCTGTTGGTTAATCTGGGTACAACCTTCTATGTGGAGTTTGGGGCAGTGAAAGTTCATTTTAACCTTTCTTTAAACCCGTGAGAATTACCTCAAGATTTATTTTGCCCTTCCTATGGAAAAACTCCTCTCCAGACCTCCACAAAGCTATCACAGCTCATGTCCCTGACATCTTCCGAGCCAATCAGTTTATACCCTGTTTTCCTTTAACCCTTCAAATTCTTTTTCCTGTAAGGTGGAAGACACTGTCACCCTTTGCAGGTTTTATGCCAAGGTTTGGTTCTGCTGGTGTTGTGCTCATGGACCTCCTCCCTTGGAGTGTTTTCCCATAAATGCAACCATACTTGGAAAGGATGCCGGAGGGATAACGGATAATGAAGCTGATGAACACAGAGGTACTCCAAGGGCTGGATCCCCTCTGCTCTGGAAGACAGGCTGAGAGCTAGGGGTGTATACCTGGAGAAGGGAAGGCTCTGGGGAGACCTTAGAGCCCCTGCCAGGGCCTAAAGGGGCTGCAAGAGAGCTGGAGAGGGACTTTGGACAAGGGCCTGGAGTAATAGGTTAAGGGGGGATGGCTTCAAACTGCAAAAGGGCAGGGTTAGATGGGATATTGGGAAGAAATTCTTCCCTGTGAGGGTGGTGAAACCCTGGCACAGACTGCCCAGAGAAGCTGTGGCTGTTCCATGCCTGGAAGTGTCCAAGGCCAGGTTGGATGTGGCTTGGAGCAACCTGGTCTAGTGGAAGGTGTCCCTGCCCACGGCAGTGGGGTGGAATGGGATGAGCTTTAACATTCCTTCCTTCATGAGTTTATGAAAACTTGCTCTCAGAGCTGCCCAAGTGATCACATAGTGCTGCTGGCTACAAAAGCAGCCATCAGGGCCACAGAGGACAGCCACGGCAGCATTTCCTTTGCCAGGAAGGAGTATGGAGAGCCCCAGAGGAAAGATCACTCTGTCCCTACTTAGGACAGAGGTTTAGCACTGGGGAATGAGGTTTTGAACTCCTGCCTGAGCGATGACTTTCAGAGGTGAGCACAGACAGTGCAGCAGTTGACACCTGGCGGGTTTAATTCACGGTAATACCTCCTAAGTGCAGTAATCGACACAGTTTTAATTACCTTCATCCTCCACTTGTGGGTAAGTTCTTAACCTCAGGTTTATGGCACGCAAGTTTAAATTCCAAACCCACAGAACAAACACTGAGGTGCACAATGTCAGAGGAACTTTGCAGCCAGGAACAAAACTGGTCCCCTTGTGCCTCAGCTCCTGCTCTTGCGGTCTGGTGACAAGGGAATGCACCTTCTCTGGGAGACAGGGAGTCCCCTGCCCTAGCTGATCTGTGCCACTTGGAGAGATGATGCTCACAAAGCATCACAGAAGGGTTTGGGTTGGAAGTGACCTTAAAGCTCACCCAGTTCCAACTCCTGCCATGGGCAGAGATACCTTCCACTAGACTGGCTTGCTCCAAACCCCATCTAATCTGGCCTTGAACACTTCCAGGGATGAGGCATCACTCATCACTGCTGTGATGGCCTCTCCTACCCATTGATAGTTCACCGAACAAGGCCTCTGCCCAGGAATTTTAAATTAAAATATCCCTGAAATCTAGCTGCAGATCCCTCATTATCTAGGTAGCCCACTGCTCCACAAATGTACTGATTCCTGGCATTTTTATTGGAACCACGATGGCAAATGTGTTTCTTTTCCTTCTTTAAAGCAAATGGGACACGATGTGCTCCAGCTGCTCAAGGAGACAGTGAGGCTGATGGGAGGAGACCCCACCATGGAAATGGGTGTCTTTTGCCTTAGACTGGTGCACATGAACACCTGGATCCCAGCCCACAGCTGGACTCTGGATTCTCAGCCCTGCTTGTTTGACAGAGAATTTCAGAAAATACAGTAAAAACAGGTTCTGGATTTTACTGCATCCAGGGGTTACAGAGCAGCATTACTGGTCCTGGGCAGGTCATTGCTGAGTGAGAAATGGTAACTTGGAAGACAAGGGCACAGCCACAGCCACAGTTAAAACACTACAGAAGTGGGTTTTTTTCCTTATGCATCATGTTGTTAATTTTTACAGACTTCTTTTGGAAAAGGATGGAGCTGTAGAGGTGCTAAGGTGGTCTTCCATCACTTGCACCATAAAATCACAGAATCATAGAATAATTTGGGTTTGAAAAGAGCTTTCAGATCATCGAGTCCGACTGCTCACCCAGCACTGCCAAGGCCACCACTAACCCATATCCCCACGTGCCACATCCACAAGACATCTTCTTTAAAATTGTTCTTGTAGTGGGAAAGGAAACCCAAATTGGCCAGAATCTCAGGCTCACCTTTGCCTCTGATGCTCTCAGAAGGTTCATGACCTCCCCTTCACGGGCGTAATCCAGCGGTGTGTGTCCCATTTCGTTCTTCTGCAGGGGGTTGGCACCTGACAGCACAAGAAATGAGTAAGATCAGGAGCTCAGAGTTCAGTCTTAGGGCAGAAGGAGCAGGAAGCACATCCTGTCTGTGTCCCCTCCTAATCTTTGCTCTGGAGGGTGTCTGGATCAGAAAGAGAGAATGTACAACCAGTGGTTACAAGCACGGGTCTCCAGGGAGGAAGAAAAGGGATTGTCACTGCTAACAATTGGCTTGTCAGGGAAGAGCTGCTGAGGGGGGATGAGAGCACATGGTCACCAGAAGGAAATACAGTCTCACAAAAGCACCCACTCCCAGTCCTGTGGGAGCCACATGGGACCATTACAGCTCCAACTGGACACACTGCCTGTGCAAGCTGGAGCTGAAGCTGGAGCTGAAGCTGGAGCTGAAGCTGGTGCTGGCTGTTGCCTGCAGGCCAGCTGCCCCCACTGAGCCCCTGGAGCACTTCTTGAGGGAAACCACACCCTTCCGTGGAGTTTAATTTTAAAAAAAAACCAAACAAATCCCAAGGACTGGAGTGAGTCACATGGGCACCCCACAGAAACACACGCACATGGAGAGAGCTCTCCCTCCAAGATACACTGGATTGCAGAAGAGCATTCCATGTCAAACTGGTCCAGTTGCAGTGATGCGAAGTACATGGAGGGAAACTTGGTGATATCAGGAGACAGGGGTAATGGGCAATAGCCAGAGGGGCAAACAAGGTCTTGGGATTCATCTCTGACTCTCAGCATCTCAGGAGCTCTTTCTAAGGCGGAGATTTGTCACTAACACTGGTGGACTCCATGACCCCACAACATCTCCTAACCCCGAGAGTTATGAGAATGAACCTTCAAATTGGTTCCAAACCCCTAAAACTGGTGCTGAAACTGACCATCCCACCAGTTATCAAGCCTTGGAAAGCAGCCTGGTGGAGGAAGAGCCCATAACTGTGCTCAGCAGGTCCGGGATGTCTTCCATCCCAATCCTTCCACTGCAATTCTGTGCAATGTGCTCCTGCCTGCACAGAGGAGTTGGTCCAGATGACTCCACTGGTGTCTCTTCCAGCCTGAACCATTCTGTGATCCTGATGCATGGGAGTGAGACAAGTACCTTGGCAGAGGCAGGCCAAGCTGCTCCTGTGCTGTGAGACAGCGCAAAGCACCGGGAGTGCTCAGTAACAGCGAGCAGCAATCAGAATAGATGAATGAAGTAAGGCGAGTCTGTGGGAGCGGAGCCGGAGAGATTAGCCATTCCTAGGCATTGGCATCAGGGAACTATATTTGCTTACAGAATGAAAAATGTGCTCCATAAACATTCGACATGGACTAATTTCTGTGGCAAGTCTTGTCTTCACAAATAAAGAATATGATCAAGACAGGTGAGATTACACACTGCTGGGGCCGGCTGCTCCATATACGTTAAAGAGACAGTGCTCCCATGACCCCCCCCGCCAAAACCCACCTGGGTCTGTGCAGTGAGCAGTGGGGCATGTTCCTGACTTCTCCAAATGATGACATCCTCGAGGCTAGGCCTGCTCTCGTTTCTGATGGAGGATTTGTTTGGCTTTGCCCTGGATCTATCAATAATGGCTCTCCAATATTGGCCTAATCCCCCTGTTAATGGCTTTGACGACTTGACTAATTGCTGCAATAATTGATAGAACCCGACTCCTATAACTGGTCGATTCCAACCTTGAGTACCAGCAGCAATAAAATATTATGCTGCCATAAATAACGGTATCACTTGGCTTGCTAATAGAAGGTAAAAGTGGTCACCGGTCTGTCAGCGCCCCGGCTGACCCCACTCCACATCCCCACCTCCTCTCCTGCCCTCTCCCACCCTGTGCCACAGGCTGCAGCAGTATCCAAGGGGACGTCAACCTTCCACAACTTAATAGAAGGCAATTTGTCACCTCCCACTCGCTGTCTGTAGCTGGAGATGGACACCTGGGCAGCACCTCAGGCTATGCGAGCCCGTTGCCGCCTCCCGCCCTCCATGCTCATATTAGACGGCCCCGGCTGATAATATTTGATAAATAGCGTGGGGGTTCCCTCCCTGCACCCGCCCAGCGTTGTGGCGCTGCAGCAGCTGCAGAAGGTCACTCATTGGGGAAATATGTTTCTGTCAGTGGGATCGAAAAAAGTTTAGTGGAGTGACAGGCCTCAATTTTTCAAATTTTATTAACTCCATCCTCTTAACAATTTGTCTTGAATTCCTTCAGATTCTGGATAACTGTCAATAGAGCTGGCGATGCAGCGGATACTGGTACTTGGGTCCCCCACTGCTGTCAGGATAGGGATGGGGATGGCAAGAGGAGGGAGAGATGGCACAAGGGAAAGGAGAATGCCCAAGGGCACAGACAAAATGTGGAGGAACATCCCAGTAATGCTCCCTGTGTCCTCAGCAGCCCTGAGACCCTGCTCCTGTCACTCCATCCTGTCAAGGCAGAAGAGCAGCAGATCTGAGCCTGCTGCAGCCAGAACAAGGTTCACACTTCTAAGAGACAGGACAGGGCATACAGTGGCATTGGAGCCTCATAGGGACAACCAGAGAGTGACATTGCTCCAAAGAGTGGACAGATCACAGCTTGAGAAAGCCCTGAGCACTGGGACAAGGAAACCACTCTTGAGGATCTTGTTTCATAGCCCAGCCAGGTGGTGTGAAAGCTCCTGCTCCCAGGCATACCCACAGGTAGCCTCCAGCTGAGTGTTTGGGTCCTGAGCTGTTCCCAGGAGTGGGTGTGCGGACAGAGAACTGGCATGAGATAGTCCCTGTCCTGGTGCCACTCTGAAGGTCCTGCCTGCAAATGAGATGGGCAGCAGCAGTGGCCTGTGGTGATCTGTGGTACGAAAAGACAAGACCCCAAAATGTTCAATGTCTTCTATCTTCCTTCTTTGGTGTCCAGAAGGTACAATATGGTGGAGGTGGCAACCGAGTACTTGGGCAAGTCTCCAGCACAGAAAACAGCAGTGCTTCAGTTAGAAAAGTCAGGGAAAGCCATTCTGCCAGAATAAAGCCATTCAACAAGGACAGAATCACAAGACATTTTAGGTAAGAAAAGCCCTCTGAGACCATTGAGTCCAACCGTTCCCCCAGCACTGCCAAGGCCACCACTAACCCAGGTCCCCAAGTGCCACAACTACATGGTTTTTTAAACAGATGAGCTTAAGGTCCCTTCCAATCCAAATCATTCTGTGATTCTGTGAAGGAAGGATTTAGACTTAACTAAGAATTAGACGTTTCTGGAGTAGAGTTTACATGGCAAAGCAGACACCCAGAGCTCTGAGATGAAGGTCAGATGCTGACAAGGGCCGGTAACAACCAGCAAGGAGAGGTCCTCTCAGAAGTGCAGCTTAACGAGTGCTCTCAAACCTTGTGAACCAGACTGAACACAAATCTTCATGTACTTGGACAGACACAACAGTCATGCGCAATGTTCAGGACCGGGATGTGCAAGCTGGAACAGAGGCAGAGGAGGAGGCTGGTCTGAGCAGCATGTAAACAGGACTGCAGGTAAGGACTGAGCCCCACTGGTGGAGCGGTGAGGTCAGGTATTAAAGACTGGAAACAAAAAGAAGGTAAGAAAGGCAACTGTATGAGCCAGTGACACAGGATTTGTACAGAATGAAATGCCCTGACCGAACAGGGAAAATACAGCACAAGGTTCACCCCTCTGAGAGACTGAAGGGCACTGCAACACACTGAAAACTAGCCCAGGGACTGCAAGGGTAAAGAGCACAACGCCAATAAATTGTTAAACTGGCAAAAACCAGAGACTAAGAGCTCTGGCAGTCAGAAAGCTCCCAAGACAAGGCACAAGCCTTAATTCAGCTTTGGACAAAGCAAAAGGCTTTCTCCAAACCTCAGCTCCTAAGCACCACACTGCAATGGGACACATGTTCATGCCAAACTTCCTCACCAGAAAATCCAGCAGAGAATCCATGGTCAAGGAACTTTGTTCCACAAGGGAAAAACATGGATCTTGCTAGAAACAAAGCAGCAGGTAACTGTCAGAAACATGGATGTTAAAGACTGAAGAGATCCCTGATATTTATTAAAGTCCTTATCATAAGAAGAGTTAGGATCTTAGGAATAAACCACACCATCATCCTTCCAAGCCCAGGGGAGATGAAGAAAACACAATGAAGTGTTTGGTCTGGCAAGTCAAACATAAAAAAACCACAGGTAATAAAGGATTTAAAAGAAGCCCCTGCTTTAAGAATTAAAGCTAGGACCTCTGAGCCTTATCAGAAGCTGCAAGTCAGCCTGAGGGGGTGAGTTTCCATAAGTGATAAAGATCAAGGCCAGGCTGGACAAGACTTGGAGCAACCTGATCTAGTGAGAGGTATCCCTATCCATGGCAAGGGTTTGTAACAAGATGAGCCTGAAGGTTGCTTCCAATCCAAAACTATTCTCTGATTCTATGGCAAATGGGAAAGTTGCAATAGAAGAAACAGGGAAAGAATGAATGAATGAATGTCTCGAATGTGTGCACCTTTCACTGTATCTTTATTGGAACCTGAGTGTAAGTTGGTCTATGCCTACTTGACAACTGTGTGTGAAAACAATCCACCTGACTCCGGACTCCTGTTTTGTAAGGTAAGAGAGGAAACTACAGAATCATACTCTTCCCATACATCCATCACCCTCTCTCCCTATACCCATGTGTGCAGAGCTCTTAAGTTCATGCCAAACATGATGTCACAGTCAAGTTTGTCCCCAGAAACACCTCGAGAGGGATCTATTTACTCCTCTGCCCTAAGGGAAAACTATTCCTAAGTGCTCCAACGCAGACAGAAATGTGCTGGCACTTTGGACTCTTATTGCTCTCACTACAGTGGGATGCTGGATGCCTCGATGCTGGGAGATGATTGGTTTCTAAATCCCAGTTTCATAGGATTTTAATTACTGGTCTGGCATGGTGGGGAGTGGAACTGGCTGTGGTCAGACAAAGGATCGATACGCCGGCCCAGAACATATTGAGCCTCGGCACTCACAGATGCTATTGCACTATTTAATCATCTTTTGCAAAATTTACAGCGCAAGAGAAGGAATCAATACGGAATTTATCACATTCCCTTGTAAATATGAGCATGGAGAGGGAGAGAGGATGTCAGGCGCTCTGGCATGACAGCTGGCCTGGGCAGCAAACCTACATAACAGACCACCCAGGACAGCTACCATGCCTGTGACTTGCCAAAAAGGGCCCAACCAGCTGCCGGGACTTACATTCCTGGGGACAGCTGCATCCACAGTGGCTGCATTTGTATGCTCTGACCTGCTTGCAAGCTAAACCTTGTCCCAGCTACTCTAAAGGAAAAATGGGAGGAAGCCACACAGGTTGTGCAGAGCCTTACTCTGCACAACATGGTTTGTAGAGCCTGAGTCATAGAGTTATAGAATAGCTTCACAGAATTTTCTGGGTTGGAAAAGCCCCGCCAGACCATCAAGTCCAACCACTCCCCCAGCACTGCCAAGGCCACCACTAACCCATGTTCCGAAGTACCACATCCACAAGGCTTTTAAATCCCTCCAGAGATGGGGACTCCAACACTGCCCTGGGCAGCCTGTGCCAAGGCGCTGAAGAACCTTTTTGGGGAAACCTCCCCTGGCACAACTTGAGGCAGTTTCGTTGCATCCTGTTGCTTGTCACTCGAGAGAATAGCCCAACCTCCACCTGGCTCCACCCTCCTTTCAGGAAGTTGTAGAGAGGGAGGAGTTCTGCCCCGAGCTCTTGTTTACTCTGGTAACTGCTGACTGCAGCAAAACCTCAATGTCACTTTCTCAGGTATGTTAAAACCAAAGGTATCTCCTCTCTGTCACCAGGAACTGGTTGCTGGGGACCTGAAAGCCCACTACTCTCTACGGATATCCTTTACTCTCCCTCTAGAAGAATGGACCCTTTTCATCTGGGATGCAACAGAAAACACTCCAAGATGTATTATGCAGTAATTAATTAGAAATTAACTGGGTTAGAAAAACCCAATTAGAACCTGATTTTTCCAGAGAATACTATAAGCACTTTTGCTTTCTGATGTCCAAAGCCCATCCCTTGCAATGCTGGCTCTGTAATCTGTTTACCCATCACTCACCCTACTCACAAGACCTGCAATTACATTGGACCGAGGAGAGGAGTGCGCAACATTACGAACAAATGCGCTGGGCTAAATTTACCAGCAAATCGAGTTCAGCAGACCAGGTTATTGCAGCTTCAGCTAAAATGTTTTCACAAATGTATGTTCGTTTCTTCCTCTCTCTCTTTCCCATCTAATTAGAGATGAGGGACTCCAAGATTGCTGAAGAGGACCTTTGGACAAGGGCAAGGAGCGACAGAACAAGGGGGAATGGCTTCCCATTGACAGAGAGCAGGGTTAGATTGGGTATCAGGAAAAAATTCTTCCCTGTGAGGGTGGTGAGGCCCTCGCACAGGTGGCCCAGAGAAGCTGTGGATGCCCCATCCCTGGAAATGTTCAAGGCCAGGCTGGACAGGACTTGGAGCAACCTGGTCTAGTGGAAGGTGTCCCTGTCCATGGCAGTGCGGTGGCATGAGATGAGCTTCAAGGTCTCTTACAACCCAAACCATTTTGTGATCCTTTGATTCCACTAAGGATGTATTGCAGGAGGCATTTCCAATGCAGTAACAGCCTGGTCAGCCTGTGTGATGGCTTTAGGAGGAGCTGGGAGCAGAGAGGATGATTTCTGAAGATGGGAAGTAGAAAGCAGGGCAATCAGGGATGAGGAGAGTACTGGGGAGAATGGGACACATATGGAGCCTGCTCAGGTTTGGCAGGAAGGCATGTGTCGGTTTCTGCAGTGGGGATAGAGAGAGAGGAAGTCTCACCAACTGGCACGGGTCAGTCTCTGAGGGAAGGAACTGTTCTAATTTTAGGCAAGGATAGGAAATACAAGCCCTACCCACCTATGTGCAGCAGCAGCGTAGTGCACTGCCATACAACCGTGGGAAAATAACACTTCCACATGTCAGCAGATGACAGTTCAGACAACTCCTTGCTGCATGGACACACACACACACCAAACACACCTTGGAAAAGCACTTGGAAATGAATTTTGAGATCCAAGAAAAATGGCAGCTGAGCTGCTACGCACCAGGGAAACCTCGCTTCTACGCTTCTTCCTGTGCCTAGTTTCTCAGGTGTATACAGAAGGAAATGCTCACAATATTCTGATTTTGCATTTTGTAAGCTCCAACCTAGGACAGTTCCTGCAGCATCTTCTTCTGTGCTGTCTAGTGTAATTTTAGTTTACTGAAAGGTTACCACAGCTATGACAACTCTTTCCAGCACAAGGCTGTGAAAGGGGAACAGTGTCTCATGCTGGAAGAGGGGTCATTTACCTGCAGAGCAAATCCCTGAGCAGCAGCAGTGCTGTCCGTAGCTCTGAATCACAGAGTCACAAGATTGTTTGGGCTGAACAGACCTTAAAGCCCACCTCATTCCACTCCCCTGCCATGGGCAGGGACACCTTTCACTAGACCTGGTTGCTCCAAGCCCTGTCCAATCTGGCCTTGAACATTTCCAGGGACTGGGCAGCCACAGCTTCTCTGGGCAACCTGTGCCAGGGCCTCACCACCTTCACAAGGAAGAATTTCTTCCCAATATCCAATCTAACCCAGCCCTCTGTCAGTGGGGAGCCATCCCTCCCTCATCCTGTGACTCCATGCACTTATCCAGAGTCCCTCTCCAGCTCTCTTGCAGCCCCTTTAGGCACTGGCAAGGGCTCTAAGTTCTCCCTGGAAACTTCTCTTCTCCAGGCTGAACACCCCTAGCTCTCTCAGGCTGTCTTCAGAGCAGAGGGGCTCCAGCCCTCGGACAATCTCCATGACTTGCTCTGGACACATGAATCAGTGCCTGCCTGAGCTCCTCTGGCTCCCTGCATTTCAGAGACAGGTTCTGGAGCAGAACCATTTGTAGAAGGGGGGTTGATGTTTGCTGTGCTCCATGGCAGGGTTACGCCATTGCCAGAAAGCTGCACCTTTTAATACTGCCGATTTCACTTAAATACTGACCTAATAAAAGCTCCCTCTAAAACAAGGAGACTTTTGTCACCAGTGAGCTGGTGACCCTGCCTGCCTTCCTCCGAGCCACACACAAAGTCCCTGGAATCGATTGTGCCTGCAGTAGCAACTGGTGCACTCTGTGGATGCAAGTGCTCACCCACCCCTTCCCCAAACACCGATATTTATGGTGTCGCCTCAGGTCAGGGGACTGTGAAATGTCACCAACAACTGCCCGAAAGGACAACAGAGCCGCCACTTCGTCTCGCGGTCTGCTGGGCACACACATGCTGACCACAGGGCTATAAGGTCCTGGAGGGGTCAAGCGAGTCACTGAATGGGCCACAAAAGGCTAGGGACATGGGGTGAGGGGCAAGTGCAGGGGGCTTCCCTTAAAAAACAACAGGGGGGCAGGGAAGTGGTTGGAGCAGAGAGGGGCTGGGCGGTTAATGGCTTTGGCCCGAGGGCAGGGCACCAGCGAGGGAAGTTAGAGGGAGAGTAAATGAAGAGTTAGTAAAAGGCAGGTGTAGGGAGGGAGCAAGGGGAGCCTATTCCATGTCAACAACCAGGAGCCACCCTGTGCGAGGACGTCAATGGCAGCACAGGGACATTACCCTCACAAAGGGCTGAACGGTGTTCAGTCTCCATGCCAAGACCCTTGGCCATATATTCATCCCAGATTACACCGACAAGGAGGCAGGCATCCCTTGCTTTATTATTGCATGGAACCGGGAGGAGGGGAACGCCCCCACTGAATGCCATGAAATCCTCCTATCATGCGCCCATCAGGAAATCCAACTCCAGCACCCAAAACGTGTTGAAAGGGCAGGAAAGAGTCTGCTATCACCCCAGGAACTGAGAGTCCACTTGACAGAAAGGTGAAGCTTATTACATTTAGCAAATAATCCTCATAAATCCTCATCCTAACCATGACTGCAAAGGGTAAGTGGGTATTGTGGATGGCGAACAGGGATTAATCTGAGGAACACTGTGAACTCAGCCTTGGGGTTCTACCAGGGCTCCAACGGGATCTTTCACACCATCACCAAATGGAGATTCCCACCAGTGGGTTGCTGTCTCCAGAATCTGAGCACTGGGACATACTCTGCAAGACAAAGACTTCCACTTGGAAATGAACTCTTAGTGTAGGCTCTTGAACCGGATCCAGAAGGATTTCTGTGGGGCTGGATTAAGAACGGAACAGTGATGAGTGACTGTCACATTTTCTGGCTAAGTTCTGAATTTTCACTTTGATTTCACACAATCCTTCCATTTGTACCCAAACAAACACAGTTCCACAGATTGTTAAATACTTTTTTTTTCCTGAGATGCAAGTGAGTTCTTTTGAGCTGAGACACTTTGCTACAAACAAAGAACTCTCTGTGGGCACCAGGCAGAGGAAGGGCCATTCACAGGAATGGCAGTGGCTCCAGGATACAGAGATACAGAAACATCTCTGGAACGAAAAGAACAGTCGCCTCTGTGAAGTGAGGCCTGGACTGAACAGCACTCAGAGAGCTAAGCAGGGCACAACTGGAGAAATAAGATGGATTTACTCCTTACAATGATTTATTCAGGATGGAAAAAATCTTTCGTGCCAACTTCACTTATTTGCACCCATCTTTTACCTGTACTTAGGGTAACCAAGGAGCTGCCTTGGTACTTATAATCCACTGATAATATGTGTCATGCAAGGAGGCTTTCCAAGGCAGAAGAGAGAAGCAGGTATCTTTGTAGAAAATGCTATTCCAGGTGATTCTGCCCCTCTGCCCCACTCAGGTGAGACCCCACCTGCAGTGCTGCCTCCAGCTCTGGGGTCCAACATCAGAAGTACCTGGAACTGCTGGAGTGAGTCCAGAGGAGGCCACAGAGGAGATTCAAGGGCTGAAGCCCCTCTGCTCTGGAGACAGGCTGGGAGAGCTGGGGGTGTTTAGTCCAAACCATTCTGTGATTCTATGATTCACACCATGACATATGTGAAACACTCTCCAGCCTCAAGAAGTACAGACTCTGTCTTGCACATATCTGTTCCCAATACTGCTATGACAAGGACTTTTCCAGCACTTCAACCCCACTGCCTGGGGGTGCTCTCTGTAACACCCTAGCGCCCCTTGCATTCTCCTGCAAAGCCCTTCCAGGTCTGCATACTCACAACCCATTGCTCAAGCAGGTAAAGCCCACTCCACTCCACTCCACTCCACTCCACTCCACTCCACTCCACTCCACTCCACTCCACTCCACTCCACTCCACTCCACTCCACTCCATTCCACTTCTCCTGTGGGCATCCCTGCCCACAACTGTGGGATCCCAGAGGTCTTGTTGGAGCAGTTCCTTCTGACTGCCAGTGCCCATGGCCAGGTGACCACTGAGCACATGCTGTTGGCCCATGCAACAGACATGTAGTCAGTCATATGCTCTGGGACCATGCCAGGTTCTGTGTTCACACAATGCCCACATGTGCTGCGAACACGGAGCGGGGCTTCCACGTCAGGACCCCACTTGGGCCAGTATTTTTGTCTGAGGACTTCCCAGCCACCATGTACACATAGCCCCACAGATTCCTGAGCAGCTGCCTGCTTTTTCAGCTCTCTTCCCTGCAAGCATTCCCATGGAACCCTCCCTTTGCAATAGGTTTTCTTTCATTGGCTCCTTTGTTTTTGGGTTAATTTATGGCCAGAAGCTGGGGTTCTGGTATCTGTAAGGCTCCCAGAGAAACCCTGACCTGGAGTGCAGTGCTACAGAATCTCACCCTTTCACTCTTATTTTTCTATTTGAGAAAGATAATAAGCACATAGTATAGATCGGTATCAAAGTTCAATGTTGCCACAATTATTTTTCCTCATCCCATCTGGGGATGTTTAGCCACCACAGATGCTACTTTCCATTATCTTTTTAGCTGATTTCTTAAGGAATGAGCCTTATGTGAGCACATCATACCATTATATACTTGTCTGCTTCCCTAGAATTAACTTCTGAGATGCCCACACCACGAAGACTACAACATTCCTCAAATTTTCGCAAAAATCAGCATCTGGCCAGCCAGACCCTAGTGAGCCTGTCTCTGGCAGGGCCAGGCTGGGAAAGGTGGCCACTTGATGTTCCACCTGGCAGAGGCTGCTGGCAGCATACACCTGAGGCAGGCACAGCATTGCTGCAGCTGGCTCATCTCCAGGTGACCTTGGGGATATCACAGGGAGGAGAGCTGTTGAAATTGCTGGAGGAGAAGGAATGCTGGGGACAAAGGACATCACATCTATGGACCAGAACTATGAACCAGCTTGGTGGTCTGAGGAACAAGGTAAAAGCACTGTGCAGGTGCAGGTACACACTAAGCAGATGCCAGCTCTGGAGAACAGCACAACAGTCACAAATATCATCCCAGAAGGAGCAGCAGGAGGGTACATACAAAAACCATTGTCATGGCAGCACATTCCTATTCTGTTGGCTAAATGCATCTCATTCTACTCCACTAGTGCTGATAAGCTTTTTCCCCATTAAGACAGTTGAGCACTGAACAGGCTGCCCAGGTGAGTATACAAGAGATGAGAGTGAAGCAGGCTTCATAAGGAGAAGGGCCCTGGGATTTAACCAGGAGGACCAGTAACTGCACAAGCTAATTCCTACCAATTCTTACAAGAGCTGCATTGCCCTGGTGCCAACTATACTTGAGCATCCACCATTTCATCTGGGTACCAGCACCTATCCTGTGCCTTGTCCACAGAACAGATCTGTTCCTGGCATAGTGGGGACTGATGTCATATCCCTGATGTCCCATTCCACAAAGGGACATCAGGGATATGACAGATGACCTGAGTAAATACTGCAAGAGGGAAATGATCAAAATACTAAGCAGAGACCAATGGGGGCATCTGGGGCACCCAGTCCAGCTATGGGGCCCTCAACATCAGAAGGGTGTGGAGCTGCTGGAGCGAGGCCAGAGGAGGTCACAGAAGCTCTCCAAGGGCTGGCACCCCTCTGCTCTGGAGACAGGCTGAGAGAGTGGCGGGGTGTTCAGCCTGGAGAAGGCTCCAGGGAGACCTTAGAGCCCCTGCCAGGGCCTAAAGGGGCTGCAAGAGAGCTGGAGAGGGACTTTGGACAAGGGCCTGGAGGGACAGAACAAGGGGGAATAGCTTCCCATGGTCAGAGGGCTGGGTTAGATTGGATATTGGGAAGAAATTCTCGGCTGTGAGGGTGGTGCGGCCCAGGTTGCCCAAAGAAGCTGTGACTGTCCCATCCCTGGAAGTGTTCAAGGCCAGGTCGGATGTGGCTTGGAGCAACCTGGTCTAGTGGAAGGTGTCCCTGCTCATGGTAGGGGGTTGAAATTGGATGATCTTCAAGGTTCTTTCCAACCCAAACCATTCCAGGATTCTATGATTCTCTGGCTGCTGAACTGCAGGAAGAAAGGGAAAACTCAATGACGAAGGTGAGAAGAGTCACCAAAAGTACATGAGAAAAAAACACTGGAAATGAATGGGAACACAGAAACCAAAAAGTAAAGAGATGAAAGCAGACAGCAAATCACACCAAATTGTGACAGTGACAGAGTGTGGCCTGTGTCTGAACCTGACAGTTCTGTGGGATGGGCTGACTCAGAAGTGCTCTTGGCCCATGAGCTAGGTGGAACTACAAAACTCACCTGCATCCAGCAGCAGTTTGACTGTCAGGTAGTCATCAGCCAGAACTGCATAGTGTAGAGCTGTGCAGCCCTTGAAGTTGGCTCGGATGTTGAGACGGTTGTTGAAGTCATCCTCCCGGGTGACAAGGACTGCAGGGGACAAAGAGTAAAAGCTCATTGAGATAACTACAGAACTGCTCATCTGGATGTGCAGCAGCAGCATGGACCCACCACCCCTCACCAGGCAGGAAGCTTCTTAAGGGCTTCGTGGCTTTTTCTAGGATCACCAGGACTCCACTGGGGATTTCTGGTGGCCATTGTCCCCACTCCACTGAGCAGCAGTAGAGATAAAGCAACATGGTTTCCATGTATCCCAGTGACTGCCTACACAGTGCCCAGGCAGGGGAGGAGGTGGGTGGAGAACACCTGAGCAAATACCTCAGCCTTTTTCCAACCATTTATTGTAGGATAACAGTATGGTTTGACTTGGAAGGGACCTCAAAGCTCATCTGGTTCTACCCCCCTGCCATGGGCAGGGACACCTTCCAAGAGACCAGGCTGCTCCAAGCTCTATCCAGCACTTCCAGGGATGGGGCAGCCACAGCTTCTCCGGGCAACCTGTGCCAGGGCTGTGCCACCCTCACAGGGCAGAATTTCTTCCCAATATCTAATCTAAATAATGATTTTAGCAAACAGAAAGGAAGCTGTGACAGGAAAGAACGCTGCCCCGCTATGGCTTGACCTTCAAGCAAATTCCTGATTTTGGGAGTCTCCAGCACATAAGTCTACGTGTCTCAGCAGGGCATGGCTTTGCAGAAAGGGTCTGCAGGACCCCTGTTCTCCTGTAGCTGGTCTAAGGATCAGGTTTTAGAAAATCTGGATTTTAAACTCTTTGCTTTAGTCATCAGCAAAAAAAATAAGAGAGAGTCACTTTTTAAAGGGGCAGATAGTGACAGGACAAGTAGGAATGACTTCAAACTGACAGTGGGCAGGGTAAGATTGAATATTGGGAAGAAATTCTTCCCTGTGAGGGTGGTGAGGCAATGGCACAGGTTGCCCAGAGGAAGCCCCATAAATACCCTGCCCCACCATGGAGCATGAGTGATGGTGGGACTGGAGTGTGCTGTCTCCATTCAAATGAACACCACCCATCTGGTAGGCCAAATTCTGCTCCTGGAGGTGTGTCCAGCTCCTTGGTGAAAGGGTCTGTACCCAAAACTCAGTAGACCCAGATTCAGGGACAGGAAGAGCTTCCAAGTGCTCTGAGCACCTTATTCTGTGCTACGGCAAAGCAAGCAGAGCTGGAAAATGGGTGTGCCGCAGGGACTTCTTCACGGTCCCTCCTAAGAGCCATCAAAAGATTTCCAGGAGATTTGAAAAGTTCAGAAGAGAGAAACGCTGTGATGAATACCTAATGCTGTCCAAGCCCAGCAAGTCCACTAATGAACCACAGTCCCTCCAGGAAGATCAATTAATGCCCTGGCTCCTTTCCTTCCCTGGGTCCTTTCTCCAAGCACACAGGGTGAGTATGTATATTTATTTATTTGTCGTCATTTCCTACCCAGGGAGGAGCAGGATAATGAACTGCGTGCGTCAGGGAAGATGAATCTGAGATACTAGGGAGCAGTGCAGTAAAGAGATTAAAGTGTTATTATTGTTGGTTTTTTTCCCCCATGGTCCATTGTGACAGCTCGGCCGTCATCTGTAAAAAATGTCTCTGAGAGAGATAATCATCGGAAACTCAATAAAGCGTCAGGGGAAGCCTCGTCCACCATCCATCACTGGGTGCCTGGAAATTTTCAGCCCTCTGTCTCCCTTCCTGCCATCCATATAAATGTCTGTAATATATTTTGTGCAGTGGTTGTGGAGCACACCCTCTCTATTTGGATGTTTTTATGAAAAAATATTTATACACGAAATATGTAAATGTCTAAAAAAAACCAGGAAAAAACAAAGGCAGTTTCTCTCTCTCTTTTTAAAAACACAACTGAATTTATTCTTTTTAATAAAACATGTCAACCAAAGAATTAATGCAACTTCTCATGGAGTGGCCTTATCTTTTCTTCACCCCAAAATATATAACATTATAGAGGGATGAATGCAGACAAAAACAATTAACTTTCTTGGTTGATATACTTTATCTTAAATAAAGTCTATGTACATGCATTATGTATTGGCATTCTATTGCTCATTTTTAATGTAGTTTCATACATTTTACATTCTCTGCTATAGGGATGTGATCTATGTATGCTCTCTCTCCCATCAAGGAGTAGGTCTGCTGCACGGGTGGGTCACAGTGAGGGATGAGAGCAGGGAGCTTTTACAAATACAGAATTACGCCCTGTCAAAGCTGTCGCTTCACTGTTCCATCTTCTTAACTCAACCTGTGCTTTATGAAAGGTTCAAATATTAAACCTTCATTAGGCTTTCACAGAGCTTTTGCCTCTTAGCACTGAGCCAGAAGCACAGACAGGCCTGTGGATAATATCACTGTGTCTCAACAGCATCCATGGTGTGGCTGCAGGATGAGGGAAGTGACCCTGTGCTCAGTGCTGCTGAGGCCACACTTGGGCTCAGTCTTGGGTCCCTCACTCCCAGAAGGACATTGAGGCACTACAGCATGTCCAGAGAAGGGCAATGGAGATGTGGAATGGTGTGGAGCGTGAGTCTGGTGAGGAGTGGCTGAGGGAGCTGAGGGGGCTCAGCCTGGAGAAAAGGAAGCTCAGGGGGGGCTTTCTCACTCTCTAAAACTCCCTAACAGGAGAGTCAAGGCATGTGCGGGTCAGGCTGTTCCCCCAGGGAACAAGGGACAGGACAAGAGGAAATGGCCTCAAGCTGTACCAGGGGAGGTTTAGGATGGATATTGTGAAAAATTTCTTCATGGAAAGGGTTGTTAAGCCCTGGCACCATCTGCCCAGGGCAGTGTTGGAGTCCCCATCCCTGGAGGGATTCAAAAGTCATGTGGATGTGGCACTTGGAGACATGGTTTAGTGGTGGCCTCAGCAGTGCTGGGAGAGTGGTTGGACTCTATGGTCTGGAAGAGCTTTTCCAACCGAAACGATTCCATAATTCTATTCCATGACTCTGTGACTCAGGCTCTGCAAACCATGCTGTGCAGGGTGAGGCTCTGGACAAACTGTGTGTCTTCCTTCCATTTTCCACTCAGCAGCTGGGACAAGGTTTAACTTCCAAGCAGGTCAGAGCACACAAATGCAGCCACTGTGGATGCACATACAAATGTAGCCGTACTCGGGAATGCAAGCCCCAACGGCTGGCTGGGCTCTGGCAGGGCAAAGGGGATGTCTGGGAAACATCCCGTGGCCTGCTAGCTCAGAGGTGAGGTTAGCAGTGCTTGTCAGCATAGTGCTTGGATGGGGAAAAGGGTTCTGGAAAGGGGAAGGAAAGAGGGGGATTGAGTCCTACCAGCATTCCTGCCAGCATGGGGAACAGAAGAATGAACATGCAGCTGGCTGCTCTGACGCACAGCTGGGCACCAAGAATCCAGACATATCCCGAAAATCACAAACCCAAGAAAACTTTACCACCATTTATTGTCATAAAAAGTCGAAACAGTCTGGGAAATTTAAATAGGTCTGAATAAACAAAACAGGTGTCTGAGAAACCTGGCCTAGTGGAAGGCATCCACGCCATGGCAGGGGGTTGGACTGGATGGGCTTTAAAGGTCCCTTCCCACCCAAACCATCCCATGATTCTATGATTCTGAGTCTGCATCAACATCCCAGTGATGAGGATAATGAAGGGGTGAGAGTGGAACCTGAGATCTGCTAAGAATATCCATAATGAGATGACGTGACTCTGCAGAAAATGACCTTGTTTCCATGGAAAGGCTTCTGGGGCTGAGAGCTGGTACTGATGCCTGCCCAAACCCAGCAGCAGTCACTGCAACCACTTACATCATTCAGCTTTATTTCAATTGGCCAAGTCCTTCTGCATTTCACAGCACCTCATAAGATCTGGATTAAGGCTGCTTAATAGGAATGCAGTGGAATACACTGCCTTGAACCCTTCTCCTTCCCCAAGACGTGGCTGCATGTGGGTCAATGGAATGACATTCCTATCTATGACTTTGTATTATGCTCTGGCTATATAAAACCAGTTTATCTCTGGTAAATTGAATGATTACTTCTATATAGTATCTACATAAGGTTTCTTTCCTCTTCAGACACACACTCACCCAAGTACCATCAATTACTTTGCATTTAAATAGAAGAAGATGAAACGAGCTCTAAAAAAACCCCATGATGTCAGATCAGGAAACAAAATTTTGGGACCTGAAAAGCAGATGTCAATAGCTACACACAAACCATCTTACCTTCCAAGGAATGGAGGCCTTTTTCTTTGGCAATCTCATACACACTGCTGAAATCATCCCCAAGGTTTGGATCTGCATTAGCTGTGAGCAGAGCCTTTACCACACTGTCATAAAACAGAAGGAAAGTAAGGCAGAAATAGTAGATGAGGAATTGAAGGCCCTTCAGAGACTGAGAAGTGCTCAGAAAGCCCTCTTCAAATATTCCTGGGAATGCTAACATTCGAGGAAGTTAACCCACAACCATAACTGAACATTTCAACAAGTAGAGCTCCACCAGCATATGGTAAAATGAATGAGATGAAGGGGGGAATGGAGGAAAGGGGTGACATTGTAGAGACATGCAGTCCTCCCGAGGAGATGTGCACAGAACATGCTCCTAGCACAAGGCATGTTCCTAGACACAGACCTTGGCTCCAAGGTCACCCCTGTCCCTGCAAAAAGGAAGATTATTGTAACACTCTGCAGATTAAGGGACACGAAACTACATTGCTTTTGGGAGGCAACTGTACAGCACCTGAACCTCTGATATTAAAGGTGCCATCCTACCACAAGAAGTGCAAACAACTTCTACAGCAAGCAGTCCAGAGGAGGCTCTGATGATAATCAGAGGGCTGGAGCACTTCTGCTCTGGAAGATAGGCTGAGAGAGTTGGGGCTGTTCAGCCTGGAGAAGAGAAGGCTCCAGGGAGATCTTAGAGTCCCTGCCAGTGCCTAAAAGGGCTCCAGGAGAGCTGGAGACGGACTTTAGACAAGGGCCTGGAGTGACAGAACAAGGGGAATGGCTTCCCACTGACAGAGGGCTGGGTTAGATGGGATATCGGGAAGAAATTCTTGTCTGTGAGGGTGGTGAGGCCCTGGCATAAGTCGCCCAGAGAAATTGTGACTGTCCCATCCCTGGGAGTGTTCCGGGCCAGACTGGATGGGGCTTGAAGCAACCTGGTCTAGCAGAAGGTGTCCCTGCCCATGGCAGGGAGTGGAATGACATGGGCTTTAAGACCCATTCAGCCCAAACAATCCTGTGATTCTGTGATTCTATGACTTGAACTTTACAGCCCTTTTAGACACTGGCTAAGGTGTCCCTGAAGCCTTTCCTTCTCCAGGCTGAACAACCCCAGCTCTCCTAGCCTGTCTCCAGAGCAGAGGTGTTCTAGACCTTGGAGCATCTCCTTAGCACTCGCTGGACTCACTCAGCAGCTTCCCATACTTCTGATGTTGGACCCCAGAGGCAGATGCAGCTCTGCAGCTGGGGTCTCATTGGAGTGGAGCAGAGGGGCAGAACCTTCTCCCTTGTCCTGCTACCCATGGTGCTGGGGATCAGTCCAGTACATGGATTTTGGGCTGCCAGCAAATATTGCATATTATGAACATGCTGCAGCAGGACAGAACACACGGGACACGCTGCCCAGGCAGTTTTGATGTGGAAGTTCTCACTCTCTGCTTCTGAATCCAAACAATCATCAGGCCAGAATTAGATTTCTCACTCTTTCTGAAAGCAGCTTGAAGCCAGTTAATTCTTAATTTTTTTCCAGTGTGCAGGCTTCCCATGACAACTAGACAGTAACTCATTTGTTAGCATTCATCACCAGTGACATGGCTCACAGGCTGACAGCGATGTGCGCCGCAGCCTGACTGACATGTACCTGCAGGCTGTGGCTTGTCAAGTCACATCTGGAATTTAACTTAAGCTCCTCTCCCATTTACCCTATAAATGCATTAGCAGAATCAAAGGTGGTTATTTTATTGTCTGAGCATGGTACAACAGAGGCCGGCTCCTTACTGGCACTGGTGCGCTCCTCACCATGTACAGAATCACCTCTAGTGAGCACAGCACCAGGACTGGGGGTGGGGGGCAGGAGATGGAATCATGGAATTGTTTAGGTTGGAAAAACCCTCTAAGACCATCGAGTCCAACTGTTCCCCCAGAACTGCCAAGACCACTGTTGCCTAGAAAATAGAATAGAACTTCCCAACAATGTTAGAGTGAATATAAAAGCAAACCTTTACTTGAAAGCTTTCAGGTACACAATATGGTGAAAATTGCACATGGTATAGTAATTCTACAGTTTTTAAAAGGTTAGTTGATTAGTATACTTATCATATACTGTCCAGTTAAAAGGTTCGTTGGTTAGGTAATAATTCCTGGGGTTTTGCTCCACTGGAAGCAGTCCAGAGGTTTCTTTTGCCCCACTTTTGTTATGTCTGGTCCAGATTCTGGTTGGAAAAGAGAACCTCCTTGTAGTTGGTTCTCTTCTCGGAATAAGACTAAACAATATTTAGGAATGTGTTTATAAGGTTGGCTTATTGTTCCTAAATGTAGGGAGGAAAGACAGGAAAAGTACTAGAACCTACAGCTATGCTTTAGCAATCTACAAAGCTACAAATATATGAAAAATATGAAAAGCTAAAAATCTTAGGCATCATTCTCCCCTAAACTACATCCCCATGTCAAATATGCAAATATTTTTAATCCCTCCAGGAATGGGAACTCCACCACTGCCTTGGGCAGACTGTACCAGAGCTGGACAATCGTTTTGGGGAAGAAATTTTCCCAATATCCAACATAAACTTCCCTTGGTGCAACTTGAGGCTGTTTCCTCTTGTCCTGTCACTTGTTACCTGTGAGAAGAGACTGATCCCCACCTGGCTCCACTCTCCTTTCAGGCAATCCCTGTGAGCATACAGAGCTAATTTCCATCTGTACTCCATTTATATCCATATTTCATTTATATCCATATTTCAACAATGTCGTTTGTTCTATAATATTTAGGTTGAGAGGTTCTGGCTCTTATTCGGCAAACAGCAATTTCCAATTATGACCCTTCCCCTTTTCAGTCATCAAGAGCATGCTACAATGCAGAGGTTCTTGAATGGATTGAGTTGCACAGCCATGATCAAATTAGATATTTGATGGCTTAGAACAGGCACTAAGGTTGAGGATCACAAAAACCTGGAATGCTTGGGGTTAGAAGGGACCTTAAAGCTCATCTCATTTCAACCCCCACTGCCACGGGCAGGGACACCTTCCACTAGACCTGGTTGCTCCAAGCTCCATCCAATCCAGCCTGGAACACTTCCAGGAATGGGGCTGCCACAGCTTCTCTGGGCAACATGTGCTAGGGCCTCACCATCCTCACAAGGAAAAATTTCTTCCCAATATCCAATCTAACCCTGCCCTCTGTCACTTTGAAGTCATTCCCCCTTGTCCTGTCACTCCAGGCCCTTGTCCAAAGTCCCTCTTCAGCTCTCTTGGAGCCCTTTTAGGCACTGGCAAGGGCTCTAAGTTCTCCATGGAGCCTTCTCTTCTCCAGGCTGAACAGCCCCACCTCTCTCAGCCTGTCTCCAGACCCTGGAGCATCTCCATGGCTTCCTGTGTACTTGCTCCAACAGGTCAACATCTTTCTTGATGGTGGATCACCTCACCTACTTTCATACATCAGCAGTGGAAGCCATGAAGCCCAGAGCAGCCTCTCATCACAGATGTGCTCACTCTCTACCACCCAAATCTCTTCAATGAGCCTGAGTTTTCTCTCAGTTCACTAAGTAGTTTTGATCTTGTTTCAAGTGTGTGAGACAATCCATGATCTTCAGTACAGTTCCAGTGAGACATAACCTCCCTGTCTCACCCTCAGGCCTCTGTGGTGGTGCATCCTCTGCCCCCAGGCCACACTATGATCTGAGAACAGACAATGTGATGCCAGGGAAAAGAGACTGATCTAAATATCTGTTCCATGTTCAGAAGAGACATGTCTACACTCTCTTGCTACACTGCTCCTTAAGGCCACATGAGTGAGGACATACCACGCAGGAGTGCCACAACAAGCCTGTAGATACTTCTGGACCACCTTAGGAGCACTGATAAGGCATGGGGCACAAAACGTATCCCGAAATTCCTTCAGCACCTCTAGGAAGGGCTGCTCAGCATGCCTAGCTCCAGTCCCACCTCTGCTTCAGAACTCAGACCTTCACCACTGCCCTCTACGGGTGCAGCAAAATGCAAAGCAAGGGAGCAGTCTGGCTGCAAGAAAAGCCCCGTGAGGCCAAGTGCATGGCCTTGGACATCCAGAATAGATGCAGTTACAGGCCACCAGCCCAGGCTCTCCCACCTCTGGTCATTAGGTAGGTCAGACCTGTCTTCGGCATCTGTCTGGCACTGTGCCATCTGTCAAAGACTGTGGAACACGGAGATGCACCACATCCAGTCTTTCTAGCTGGGAAAGCTCTAGCACAGGTCACTGATCTGTGCAAAGTTCTTCTGGAAGATCCAGTGCTGGATTCCTCTGGAAACATCCTGCATGTCCAGTACTTGATGCTACTGTGGTCAACCCAGTCATCAAGAGAACTGCACCAAAGACCTTGAAGAGGAGGTCCCCATGAAAACAGGAGGTGCAGGATGGAAGACGGCAGGGCAGGTTCTGTCCTGTTGTTTTGTGGGACCTGTATTGGCAACCTCCATGCTCCTAGAGATGGACATCTACCTACTGAACAGAAACCATCATAGAATCATGGAATCACAGCTTTTAAATCCCTCTAGGGAGGGGGACTTCACCATTGCCCTGGGCAGCCTGTGACAGGGCTGGACAACTCCTTCAGGCAAGAAGTTATGTGCCGCAATTAAGCCTTGAATGATCTTGCCCTAGCAGCTGACTTACTGTGATCCTTGCAATCAGGGCTTCCAGCATCCCCACTAGGCAGCCAGGCCTCATGGATCACTCCAGTCTTTGGAAGCACAGGTTCTGATATGGTCAAACCACCCTTCTGGGACCCCATTCGCATGGCTATCACCACCAAAGAGATCCCTCTACTTCAATTTTAGCTCACAGGCTATGACACACCCTCAGGTCCCTGAATCTGCCTCATTTTAAGGGAAATGATCCCAAGTCCCAGTGTAGGACTTTAATCCACAACATTAGCCCATGAGCGAGCTACAGGTACTGAGTGAGTCATATGACTTGTCATTTCCTTGATAACTCCAGCCATCTGCCTTTCCTGCCCTCAGTGACTACATTGAAATGAGTGTTCTTCCCAGGCACTCCAACAGATACTACCTCCATGTGCTCTTGGATACTCAGGAAGCCCTTTCCTTTTCATCCATTGTCTACACGTTCAGCATTCTTCTCTGGGAAGTGACCTTCTGTGAGAAATTGAGCAGAGGACCACGACTGCTAGATGCAAGGTGGTCTGAGAGTGATGCAGCAGGCAATGGCGTCAGAACTGCTCTGCTCTCCCTGTGAATTACCCTCTGCACCATATTCCCTGTGGTAAGAAACATTTTCGTAGCTCTTACGATGGCCAGGAGGCTCAAGTTTAATAAGTACAGATATCATTGCTTCTTGGCAAAATCTGCTGTGCCAAAATCCTGGCACTAGTCTAATAACAACACATCACACATCCAGCCTCCCTTTCCAATCATCTTTCAATCTCATCTCCTGCTTTTGGAATGCGCCGACCCCTCCAGGCACTTCTCCATCAGTTAGACGTTCCTGGAATCACACCTATTGGTTGTACCTATCCAATCTGCAGGTAATGGGACATTCAAGCAAATTACCCTGTAGGAAAGGTAACAGTGACATGAAAATGCACAGGAACTGTACTCAGCGGTGCAAAGCATGTGAATGTCCCTGAAAGAAAGGAAGGGACTTGCAAAATCGGGTGATTAAGGGGGCTCCAAGAGAGCTGGAGAGAGACTTTGGACAAAGGCCTGGAGTGACAGGACAAGGGGGAATGACTTCAAAGTGACAGAGGGCAGGGTTAGATGGGATATTGGGAAGAAATTCTTCCCTGTGAGGGTGCTGAGGCCCTGGCATAGGTTGCCCAGAGAAGCTGTGGCTGCCCCATCCCTGGAAGTGTTCGAGGCCAGGTTGGATATGGCTTGGAGCAGCCTGGATTAGTGGAAGGTGTCCCTGCCCATGGCAGGGGGATTGGAGTAAGATGAGCTTTAAGGCCCTCCCAAACCCAAACCATCCCATGATGAGTGAGTTTCAAACAGAGGATTCTCTGGCCCATACACTTTTTGTGTTCCTCCTCTTGCTGTGAGGCCTTGGGGCAGAACAACACCCCACGCCGGATCCTAGAAGGAGTGGGATGCCACTGTCCAGCTGGGCTGCTCCAGCTTCTCTCCATAACTCACCTGTGCTCAACAGCCTCAACAAGCTGAGTTTTAATTTGCTGATCAAGTTTTGATTGGATTAGAGGCAGAGCCTATTCATCAGCATGAATATAAATCTAAACTGACCCTGGTGATGACTCAGAGGGCAATGCTGAGCTAGAGTTGGCTGGGCAATTCAATCGATTGGGGAAAGTGCTTTCTGCTTGTAATGGCTGGACTAACATATTGTTCAATAAATAAATACATATATACAATACAGGGGGTGGGGAAATCAATGGTGAGATGGCGGGAGGTGACTGGGGCTGCGTCAAGAGAGACGCTGTGCCTGGACCAAGGCGCCGGCAGCTGGGGTTGGTGAACCAAGAAGCCTGGTGATCCCCATGACCGTGTGTTATCAGCACAATGCAAACGCCTGGGCGGGTTTTGATATGCGGCTGCCCTGAGCTCTGGCAGGAGCCACATGTCCTGCCTGGACACAAAGAAGGTCCTTGTGTGGTTATATCTTAACTGTGTAAAACTCAGCAGGGCAGGAGGGCTGGGAGGAGCTGCTGCTCAGATGAGGCTAAATGTGGATGTGTGCCTTCCCAGGAGCATGTTTACATCTACCTATGGCACAGAAAGCCAGGCAGCCGCAGCAATCCCTCGCGCTGTGATGTGTTATTATTGACCCAGATGACAATGACTGACTCCTCAAAAAGGGATAAAAAGGGATTATGGAATCCAAAAAAGGGAAAAAAAAATCTCGAAGGGTGGTAATTGTTATATTGTTCAGTTTTCTTTAAGAGTGTGACATGGGTGAATCATACTTCAGAGGCACGGTGAAGGCACACAAGCGAGTTAAGGAGTGTTAGAAGCCCTGCTCCCTGCCTGGAGCAGTAAGAAAATATGAAGAGAAGCCATTTCTGTGGCTTGGAGAGCTGCAAGAACCTGCTAAACTGACAATATCACATTGTGCCTGAGCTGCAAGACGTCAGATGGTGTACATCCCTGAAAAGAGGGATGAGATGGGGGCCCTGCCAAGGCAGAGGCATGGGTAACAGCTGCAGGAACAGCCAAGTGGTCACCCAGAAAGGGAGTGGTTGAAAGCCAATGCCCCAGTTTGTAGGATCAGACCCTCCAAACATTCTGTCATCACAGCTGAAACCCATGCCCAACTCCTCAGTTCTCTGACAGGTGATGCATTGGGCCATACCTTCTTCCCAAGGTACTCAGATATTTCTCCAGCTCCACTGCAGACAGCTCTGAATGACTTGCCTAAAGTGAAAGGAGTGAAAAAACCCCCCATGGAACAGATGTATGTACCTAATATAGATAACAAGACTGCACCAGTTCATCATGTCACTGCCTGTAGACAGGGAACAGCTCCAGATCAGTCACCCTTCACCAGTCTCAGAACCAACCCACTAGAATATCACTACGCATGAGGAATTATCATTACCAATATAAAACAGCCACAGAGCATCTCCAATGCACACGTGGAAGAGGCACAGTTCCCAGCAATGTACACCGAGGCAAGGAGCAAACTACTTCCTGACTCATCTCCCTAAGGAGAGTTGGAAGAGGGCAAGGGATGGGACAAGGCCACACTGGGCCAAGCCCTGCTGGTTCTGGTTCCATGGGAGAGCCTTTGACCCACAGCTCCTTTGATCTACACAGAAAAGCAGAGAAGGAAAAGCAAAGCCGAGGCGTAGGGAGGAGTCACTTGACATTGGTCATTCCCAGAAGAAAGGTGTTGAGAAGCAAAGGTGAAGAAATGCAAAGAGATCCAGACCGGAAGAGGAAGGTAGAAGAAGAAAAGGTGTGCAGGAAGCCAAAGCTGCAAAAAGAAAATGAAGATGAGTAGATGATGTGGGCAAATGTCAAGAGGAATTTGGAGGCTAAAGCCCCCAGTGAAACAGGAAGACAAAACTCAACATGATCTGACGGTGTGCTGTCAGAAACCCATGCCCTGGGCTGGTCCCACAGTATGAGGGCAGCAGAGGAGGGGGCGATTCTGCCCCTCTGCCCCTCTCAGGTGAGACCCCACCTGCAGTGCTACCTCCAGCTCTGGGCCTCCCAAAATCAGAACGATATGGAGCTGCTGGAGTGAGTCCAGAGGAGGACAAAATGATGCTCCAAGGGCTGGAGCACCTCAGCCCAATTAAAACATGGGTATTGCTGCTGCTGCTACTGTGAAAGCCATTATGGAGCCTTGCACAGGCTTGAACCTCTGAGAAAGGAATCCCTATGAGTGCACCCAGGTGCTCCTCCCCACCACCTGAGCCATGCAGTAAACTTTGGAAGCCCTAAAATCACAGAACCATTTAGGCTGGAAAATCCCTCTGAGATCATTGAGTCCAACTGTTCCCCCAGCACTGCCAAGGCCACCACTAAACTTTGTCCCCAAGTGCCATACCCATATGACTTTTAAAACCCTCCAGGTATGGTGACCCCATCACTGCCCTGGGCAGTCTCTTCCAGGGCTTAACAACATTTTCAGGCTTGGAATTTTCCCTAATAGCCAACCTCAAGCTCCCATGGCACAATTTGAGGCTGTTTCCTTTTTTCCTGCCCCTTTTTCCCTGGGAGAAGAGACTGACCCCCACCTGGCTCCACTCTCTTTTCAGGCAGTTTTACAGAGTGAGAAGGTCCCCCCTGAGCCTCCTTTCCTCCAGCCTGATGCCCTCAGCTCCCTCAGCCACTCCTCATCAGACTCGTGCTCATGCTCCAGCCCCCCCCTTCAGAATTGCTGCCCGGGGGTTGTGCCAGTGCTGTGGAATGGGAGCAGAAGCAGGCTCCAGTGTTTTTTAGAACTACTCAAACCTATCCCACTGGGACTCAGACTTTCCATGCTGCTCTGTGCCTTAGTTTCCCCTTCCACACAAGTAGTTCTCTACCTCAGAGGAGGCTAAGAAGATGATTTGATATTTCACTGTCACTTTATTTCTGTGGAAATGATAAAAACTGGAGTAGCTGGATATAGAAAAGGTCAATATGCTACAAAATACAGACACACAGTTAAAGTCCTACCTGCTTTGGGGTTTCATTTATGATAGCTTTATTGCTTATTTTAACAAATGCACAAACCCCACAAAGCTCTGAGCGTGCATTTAATTAAAGATTAAATACCGAAAATATGCCAATGCTATAGTAATTCCCCCAGCAATGGGAATTACAGCATAAAACCTTCCTTTGCTCCTGTAAACATGGTCACAGCTAATGTGTCTTTAGCCCATGACCCAATTACAACCTGTATCATCATGGAGCCAAAGAATTTGGACGTTGACTCTGTCTCACTTGAAAAAGGAATCCTAAATGCCCCTCTCCACTAGATCCACCACTGTATCTCCCCTCCCAGGTAGACACCAGTATCCTCCTGGAGACCTATCCATGGGAATATTGCCTTAATGCCTCCCCACATTTTGGATACAAGACATTTCCAAGAAGAAGAAGATGATCATTGTTTTGCTGTAAAAAGAAAAGATGGAACCCAAACTTGCCTTCCAGCACACAGGATTTCATCTTGTAGCTGATGGCAACTGACAGAAATCATTAAAGCAGTGCCTCTGGAATTAAATTAAACAGATGGACTAGGGCTGTCTAATTGGAAGAGTGAGGGCTGTGGAAATTGGGAAACATGACAAAGCTAAAGGACAGGTCACAGAAATCACCAGCGGCACAGCAGAGACTGAAAACGTCGTTCTTCTCTGAAAAACACCTTTGGAAAGGCAGTAATCTGAGGATGAAGGCTTCTTTTTTCTTAGCTGAAAACACTCGTCTCAGTTCCCAGCATCCCAGCCCTTCAAAACCAAGCTGAGGAATCTGTGCAGGTATCAGCAGCCGTAAAAGAGGAAGTGGTGAGAGAGCCAGTAAGTTAAACATTGGAATGACCTTGATCTTGTTGCAGGCAAACAGTACCTCCAGGTCCTGCTCAGCTGGCTGCACCTCAGCCATCTCTGAGCCAGGGACAGCCCAGCTCACCTCTCCAGACGCTGCTGGCCTGAGGGGCTAAGGACCCAAAGTCATAACAATTTCAAATCCACCACATCACGTGGATTACACAGGAACTCGGACAAGGGGGGATGGCTTCACACTACCAGAGGGCAGGGTTAGATTAGATATAGGGAAGCAATTCTTCTTTGAGAGGGTGGTGAGGCCCTGGCACAGGTCACCCAGAGAAGCTGTGGCAGCCACATCCCTGAAAGCATTCAAGGCCAGGCTCTACAGGGCTTGGAGCAACCAGGTCTAGTGGAAGGTGTTCCTTCCCACGGCAGGGGGTGGAAGTGGATGATCTTCAAGGTCCCTTCCAACCCGTGATTCTGATTCTGAGATCAGTTGCTGCGGCTGAAGAAAGCAGATTTAGAGCATAACCTTTTACAGAGAGAGCACACTCTAAAAACAAAACCATCCTGCATCCTTGTGCCTCTGACTTCTCCCTTCCCCAGTACACTCTGGCCACAATGTCTAGTTTGAGTTACACAGTTGGACTAGGTCCATTAGCAAACCATTTGTAAGGAATTTCAAACTCTCTGTGGGACATGCTCCAGCTCAATGCATTTCCCACTTGACACTTTCTGTGCCTTAATCATACCTCCCCGGATGGGGGAGATTTTTTAGAGTCTTTGCCAGAAGTCCAAGAGACGAACAGGACCTTCAGCGTTCTCTGCTTTCAGATAGTTGTTTAAGTCTTATCAGAGAAACGGAGTCACTGACGTGACCCAGACACAGCACAAAGCAGAGAATGCAAGAAAAAGCCAAATTATTAAGATTACACAGTCTTTTTAAGGGTAAATCACCCAATGAAAACTTAAAACGAAAGATATTTTCACTTTTCCACCAATGTTCAATAAATCTCTTTGTCACGTAGACAGGAACTGCGGAATTCTTCATCCAATCACCCCAAACTACTTCTACTGCAGAATATGGAATAATAGAAGAAGAAGGTCTGGAGAACAACAACAATCCTCCATTTTGAAGTTTTTTGCTTTTTATCTATTTACTATATTAACAAACCCAAAACTCTAAATTTTTCATCCTGTGACAATTTTACATAATATTCTATCACCTAAATCTCACCAGTGTAGATTCTACTTCTTCCCAGAGGTAGGCAATTTTCTCCATGGACAAAGGTCAAAAACAGTGTTGTCCAGGGGGGTAGAACCCTTCAAAACAGGCAGAGAAATATTCTCTGCACTCTAGATTCCCACACCACTCTGCACTGTGGACATTACAATTCTAGAAACAGGATCGTGGGCCAAAACCTTGTCTGGCACAATGCCGGAGCTGTTACGTATGGAATAAGTCTGGCTTGCATTTATGTTTGCCTCCATAAAGGACAGAATCAGAATCACAAAGGTGGGAAAAGACCTTTGAGATCATCAAGTCCAACAGTATCTAATTAATCTTCTGCTGTATGGAGACAAGTTCTACTGAACTTCAGTTATTCAAGGTCTTCTTAATTTTCAATTTAAGTCAGTGTTCATCCAAAATGTGGGAAAAATATACAGAATTTGCCCAACACAGCCAAGATCTTTTTCTTTTGGCCAGGTACACAACAGACAGATGCGGTGATGGCTCTGCCCTCTCAGCAGGGGCCAGCCTGGGGTCCACACATTTTTTACTGTCAAGATGTTTTCATTAGCATTTCCACTTGATTTTAGGCCTGATTTTTGGTAATTATTGTCCCATGAACAGCCTTTCTCCCTGTCTCCCCTTAGCTTTGCAACTCAGGAAGCCCTGTTCTGCTTCACCAGTCACTCGGAATGGTCAACAGTCGTCACACTCTGCTGCTGGCCATTGTCCACTGGGAAAGGTGGGAGGCTCCCAAGCCCATCCCTTCGTGGACAGGCAAATAACAGGGCCCGTTGCTGCTTGGACATCAAAGTTAAACAAACAGTCCCAGGCCCCCACCTCTGGGCCTGTCTTAAGGAGCTCCCTGAGGAGGTCACGACTTTCAGCTTGTCATAGCACACATCAAAGTTTGCACCACACACGAACTCAGCACACGGATTGGAATAGTGTCACCCGAGAGCGGATATTCAGCCTTTGTGCACTGCTTTAATCCTGTGTTTTCCCAAGTAATTAAGCTTTTTTGCTTATGAACTTGTGACTAAGTAAAGCATCCCCGAGAGGTTGTAACATCAAAGCTCATTCTCCCGTCTGTCCCACATTTTCCAAAATTGGATTTCTTTTTCTCTTTTTTTTCCTTAAATAAAAAAACCCTAATTGAATTTAGTTGTAGACAGAATATATTTAGGAGTGTCTTTAAAAGGTTACAAGAAGCCAGAGTGATCATCATGGGAACTGCGGAGCAAGGGCACAGCATTCAGCCTTTTTCCTCCAGAAAGGCTTGCTTGAATGAAAGCCCCAGCTACAGCCCCACCAGTGAGAAGGGATGGGACAGCTCTTAGAGGAGCGATTTTGGCTGGTGGGGTACCCACCACAACGACATCCCACAGGTATGGGCTCGTCCGTGGCCAAAGCCTGAGAGCTGCTGTGGAATGGCACCATCAGTTCAGCTGTACCATCTGCGGGACTGGCGAGCAGCCTGCCCTGATCTGTCACATCACATACTGGGCATAAGGAAAGTGACAAGCTCCCTTGGATTAAGCTCTACAACACATCCCAAACTTTATGAGAACTCTCTACAGAGCTCAGTATGGCTTTAGGAAAAGGTTGAAGTGAATCAGAAGGATGTGAGATGCACGTACCTGGAGTTCCTGCTGATGGCTGCCACCATGAGAGCTGTCCAGCCAAGCTTGTGCCTTGTGTTCACATCTGCACCTTCTTCCAACAACCTGGAGAGGGGAGAGATATGGTCAGGAAGCAGATATGGAGAGAGCACCCCATGTGTCCTGGAGCTAATGAGGGAAAGCAGAATGTTTTACTGTGCAGGCACCTGCTCCAGCACAGCCCAGAAGACCTGACATGAAGTTGATTCAATACAGTTCTCACAGGTGACCAAACTTAAACATTCAGGTGATGGCAATCCCACTCCTTTCAAAGGGTGCAATGCCAACATCTTGTTTTATTTATTTATTTATTTATTATATTCAGCCTAATTCCTGAAGAACCAATCAGCAGCAAAATGGATAAACCCAAATTTCAATGACATTTGGACCCTTTGGCTGCAAAGCACCCATTAGGCTTCAGAAGCAGCTCAGTGGACCTCCAAAGCCCATGTCACCTGCAGATACTTTGCAGTTTTCTCATATAGCATAAGAACAAATAAGACAACCCCCAAAAATACTAGGCACCAAACTATCCTCAGTGCTTTGTCTCCAAAATTTTCTCAGCTTTTGCAAGATAACGGCAAGGGACACATTCTTGCAACAGACAATTTAGCTCATCCTAAAACAAGTGCTGAACCCAAATATTATGAAATGATAGTTCTCTCTGCAGACCACAAGGCAAGGGGAAGTTCAGAATTGAGACACAAATTTTACAGTGCTCAAGTTAAATGAGACAAATTCTAAACCCTGCATGTTCAAGTCATAGAATCATTGAATGATTCACAGAAGGGTTTGGGCTAGAAGGGACCTTGAAGATCATCTTGTTCCATCCCCTCTGCCATAGGCATGGACACCTTCCACTAGACCTGGTTACTCCAAGCTGGCCTTAGACACTTGCAGGGATGGGGCTGCCAAAGCTCCTCTGGGTAACCTGTGCCAGGGCCTCACCACCCTCTCAAGGAAGAATTTCTTCACCATATCTAATCTAGATCTCCCTTCTGTCAGTTTGAAGGCATTTCCCCTTGTCCTCCCACTGTCTGCCTGTGTAAAAGGTCCCTCTACACAAATCCATGATTACAAACCCATTTTTCCCGCAGGAGCAAGGTGCTGCCGCTATCAAGGCAGGGCAGCCACGGGTCAGGCTTTAGAAAGCAAGATGGACCATGCAGGAGTCAGCAGTTCTCTGCCCCTTGGCTTATCCGTGTCCCTTTTTGCAAATAAAGGTTTTTCCATCTTCCTTTCTGGGTGAGGCTGTCCCTGCACAGTGTATCCTTCACACAGGTGTAACAGGGAAGAGCTGTCATTAAACTTCCTGCTGGGAGAGACACAAATGAACACACCAGCCATGTTCCACCTGTGCAAGTACCACACTTGAAGTTTCGAAATTCCGCCCAGAATCCCAGACAAGGAAGTCAAGATCAGTTGTGACTGCTTGCATGCACTGAACAAGTCAGATCTCTTTAAGGACTTGGAGAGGTACACATCTGAACTCGGATAGCCTTTCCAAATTCCTTGCTCTTGGTCTGCTCTGGTGGCAACGCTGTCAGATGGTTAAGAGTGCTGGTATGGAACGAGTGAAAAGGAGGTAAACGAACCACATTCCTCTTCCTACAGTTGGGAAAAAAAAGGAAAGCAGTAATGCTGGTCCAGGGAACACTCACAGTTACACCTACGGTGTCTTGCCAACCTTCCTCCGCCTCGTCGGAAACCTTCACAGTGATTTCACTAGAAACTTATCCCAAGGAAGAAATACAGTCATATATACTGAGGCACCTGCGGTGTTCAACCTGAAGAAGAGAAGGCTCCAGGGAGAACTTAGAGCCCCTGCCAGTGCCTAAAGAGGCTCCAAAAGACCTGGAAAGGGACTTTGGACAAGGGCCTGGAGTGACAGGACAAGGGAGAATGGCTTCCCACCGACAGAGGGCTGGGTTAGATGGGATATTGGGAAGAAATTCTTGGCTGTGAGTGTGGTGAGGCCCTGGCACAGGTTGCCCAGGGAAGCTATGGCTGTCTTATCCCTGGGAGTGTCCAATACCAGGTTGGGCAGGGCTTGTGGCACTCTGGTCTAATGGAAGGTGTCCCTGCCCATGGCAGAGGGGTTGGAACTAGATGGTCTTGAAGCTCTGTCCCAACCAAATCCTTCAATGCTACGACATATGGTATGATAATCCTAAAGTTACATCCAACCAGCAATACCACTGTGTAAACTTTGGCTCATATCTTGAACACAGCTGAACACAGTTCACTCCACTGACTGGAGAAACCACCCAGATAAACATCATCTGAATAAAAAGCCTGTATTGCTCTCCAGTTGAACTACTTGCCTTATTTGACTGAGACTGGGGCATGAGAGCCAACAGGCAGATGGCTTCAGCCAAGCTCTACACAGAAGCATGTTGGTGAACTCTTCTGACTCAAGTGGTGGTATGACATACAGTTAATGGGTCTGGGTGGACAGTTTGTCCACCCTTTTTTGACAGAAGGTGTGGCCAGCACTGGTGTCCTATTTCTGGATGCTCTGAACTGTTCATCAGGCACTTGGACAGAGACCTAATAGCTGAAAGAACAGAATCATAACTGGCAGCCTTCATTTGTAGCTCCGAACTGTGATTCAGGAGGCTGTGACCACTGTAAATGATCACAGCACCGACAGAAGGTTTATGCTCTCTTTACCAGGGTTACAATCTAAAATTTAATGGTAATGAACTATCTGGCAGGTCAACAACAGGACCTTGGTCCAAAGAAGTTCAATACTTGAAAACAAACTTTCACATAGAATCCATACCAGATCCAATTTTTATTTCTTCTTTCTATGCAGTTTAATATCTGAAGAACCACCCAGCAGTGTGATGGAGAGCAGGGATGATTCACCTACAGTCTTATGGGGGTTTGGATCTACACAGCCCTGCACATGACTAACACTGGTCAGGCTGCAGCTCCTGCATTATGCAATGGTCCAGTAAACTCATCTGGAGAGTTGCACAAGACCAGCCTGGGCCCCCCACAGGGTATGGCATAGAATTATGGAATCATATGGGTTGGAAAAGCCCCTCTGAGACCATTGAGTCCAACCATTCCCCCCACACTGCCAAGCTCACCAGTAATCCATGTCCCCAAGTGCTACATCCACACATCTATTAAATCCCTCCAGGGATGGGGATTCCACCACTGCCCTGGGCAGCCTGTGCCAGGGCTGGACAACCCTTTCCATGAAGAATTTGTGAAAATATTCTTATGCTTTCTCCTTTGCCAGCACCACATCCCTGCAAGTGAACGCTAAGAGCATGTTGCCAGTTCTGCTGTCTGAAGAGCCCTCTCAGACAACAGACTGCTGAAAGGAGAAATATCCCCATGCAGCCACAAAGCTTTCAGTCCTGGTGAGGCCGGATGTGCCCGGACACACAGGGGATAGCAGATTGCTATCTGCAGAAATCAGCTCCTGTTGCAGCTCCGCTTACAGAGGTGTTTGCACTCACAACAGAGATAAGACAGCCTGACTCAGACCCACAGCCACTGCTGGTCACACCATCACCTGCTCCAGCTGGAAAGACACTGCCTGCGGGAGAAATCCACACCACAGCTCCATCTGTGCCACCATGTGTGCCGTGTCCTCTGCGAAGGCACAGGGAGTTGCTCCCCCAGCTGGAAAGCTGCTTGCTCGCTGCCACTACAGGAATCAACTCCACATTCAGCTCCTGCAGACCCTGAGGAGCCATTCCCACTGGCACCAGAGCTGTCAGGATGCTGCAACGGCAGACATCTTACTGTCTCTCCCTGATTCACCCCAACGGCTTCCAAAAATCCTTTCCGAGACACTGTGATGACCAATCTCCTTCCACTTGTCTCTCAGAGTGGTGTGGACCAACATGTCCAAGTTATTTCTGAATTTCATTGTATTTACTTGTCCATTTGAAAGCAAAGTAACATTCACATCACTCCCTTCCTACAGCATGTCAGTGTGACAGCCTGTAGCCACAGAAAAGCCAGGAAATAAAGGCATCTTGATGACAAGGGAGAGGGAGCCTAAAAGAGGAATCCAGAAGGGGCAAGGCAACCCCAACACCAAAACTCTGCAGGTAAGAAGGCATCAGCTAAGCCAGGATGGAGGCACACAAGCCCCTTCAGGCTGGGAACTTTTGCCTAGCAATAAAAGCCTTAAAGCCCAACACCAACCACTGATTAACATCCTCAGTAGAGTTTAATTAATGTAATTTTGCAAAGTATCAGCCCCATTTGCACTTGGCCATGGTATTTATATGATTTTTCATTAAAGGGGCAGAGAGACCATCCTGGTCCCCTTCTGCCAGCCACTGGGTTGCTCTGCTGCAAAGGGTTAGTCTTAATTTCATCTGTCATGAGATTTAACATTTCATGGGAGGGTTTGGACTGGAAGTGACCTTGAAGATCATCCAGTTCCAACCCTGCTGCCACAGCCAGGGACACCTTCCCTTAGAGCAGGTTGCTCCAAGCCCCATCCAACCCAGCCTTGAACACTTTCAGGGACATGGCAGCCACAGGGATGGATATTTCTTCCCAATATACAATCTAAACCTGCATTGTGTCAGTGTGAAGTCCCCCTTCTCCTATTACACTTGTTTTCTCATAAATGGGACCCGCAGTGAAACTCTTCAGCATCTCCCTGTGAGACAAAGGACAGGACATCAGCCTTTATTTAAAAGATGACATTTTAAACTAAAAGATGAGAGATTTACATTAGATATTGGGAAGAAGTTCTTCCCTGTGAGGTTGGTGAGGCCCTGGCACAGGTTGCCCAGAGAAGCTGTGGCTGCCCCATCCCTGCAAGTGTCCTAGGCCAGCTTAGAAAGGGCTTGGAGCAACCTGGTCTAGCGGGAGATGTCCTTGTCCATGGCAGAGTGGTTTGGACTAGATGATCTTTAAGGTCCCTTCCAACCAAAGCCATTCTGTTATCCTGTGATTTTAGAATTTTCAAGGCACTTTGAAGCCACTGAAAAATACCTGTGAACTCACTGAAAGGCTTTTTTCTCTACAGACACACTGGAAGGACATACTGAATAATGAATTATCTCCATTCTTTAAAAAAAAATAATGAAAACGATCCTAGTCCGGCAGTCAAACCTGTTTAACCACTGTGCATCCAACAGGAAGGATGCTGGAGCCTCTCCTGTGGGATTAGGTTACAGGCTTGGAGCAAAGGTATTAGGATCAGTCAAGTAGTTTTCTATTCAGGAATCTAGATCATCATAAGCATCTGGAATGCTACATCACTGAGCCCAGTGAGAGAATTACTCGCATCACATCATCTACCATAATATGCATTGACATTTCATTTAGGAGCTGGATTCCTTTTTTTTTTTTGTTAAATCATTGCAGGATGCTCAGCAACTTAACAGATTTTCAGACAACTGAACTTTATGTTCAGGGTCTTCAGGCCCATCATTTACTTTTTCTCCGCCTGATTTAATGATATGACAATCGATAAAGCCACGACCACTGCTCAGATCCCAGACAGCCAAATGTATTTACCAGCAGGAGTATTTTATTTTAATTAAATAAAATCTTCTGATCAATGTTTAGGATGTTTATCCACATTTTAACCAAGTAAGATCCAGGACACTCACCTCCTAAGGAGTTTCTCACATGGATACAGCTCTATTAGCGCCATTTCCAGTGTTTCTCAAATGACAAACTGTTCCTTGACTGCAGCAGTGCCACCAAGATGTCCCTGCCCATGGCAGGGGTTGGACTAGATGACCTTTAAAGGTCTCTTCCGACCCTAACTCTTCTGGGATTCTGTGATTCAAGACCCAGTCAGGAGAAGAACCCCAAGTCAGAGATGGTGCCGCTTCTGACTGAGGAAGTACTCATAATTCAGGGATTCCAGTTAAACCTTTTTTTTTTTTTAATGGTTTTAGGGCAGAAAGTTGACAAAAGGCAGGGTTAGATTGACTGTTAGGGAGAATTTTTTCCCTGCAAGGGTGTTGAGGCCCTGGCACAGGCTGCCCAGAGAAGCTGTGGCTGCCCCATCCCTGGAAGTGTTCATGGCCAGGTTGGACAAGGTTTGAAGCAACCTGGTCTAGTGGAAGGTGTCCCTGCCCATGGCAGAGGGCTGGAACTGGGTGAGCTTTAAGGTCCTTTCCAACCCAAACCACTCTGTTATTCCCTGATTCTATGAACTGTCTGCTCTGGAATTCGCTGGAGGAATCTGGGCAGAGCAGCACCCACTGCTTTGTGCATATGCCCCATTTTACCTCGAGACAGCAGCTCCCAAAGCTTCAGCACTTTGATCCCCGCAGAAGAGATAAAGAGCCCACGTCGGCAGCGATGAGCCTTCTCCCCCCACTGCCCCCGGACAGATGTGCCTTCTATTCACCCCGCCACTGGGGTTCTGGGTGACTGACTCAGTGACACTGCTGAGCCCAGAGGGCATGTTTGAGTTTGTGCTCAGTGCTGGGAGCATGCCCAGCACTCCCTCCTGACAGGTGGAGGAAGAGGAAGCTGGAAACTTGAACTTTTGCAACAACAATAGCTTCTGTTTCTCTCAGCCCTGTCCCAATATGTCACTGTTTAACTGCAGAGTGGGGGACACTCTCAGACGTGCTCACCCTCTTGGGAACTGCCCTCTGCTTTGCAGAAGAAGGGGGGAAGAAAAACATCCCAACTGAACAATATCTCGGAACACGAAAGCACAATCCCTGCTAGAGGCCAGGGAAAAGATCCGCCCGGACAGGAGGACACAGCGAGCTGCTAAAAACCCTTTGATGCGGCTGCTGTCTTCTTGGAGAGAGCTCATGGCTGTTTCTCACCCCTCACCATCATTCCAGGGCCAGTTACACACCATGGTGCTCCGTGAAAACATATGGACGGGCACAGCGTGGGGCAGGGTAGATGCAGATGAGATGGGAAGGGAAGGGGAGGGAAGGGGAGGGAAGGCAAGGCAAGGCAAGGCAAGGCAAGGCAGAGAGGAACAGCATTTCTCTGCAGCTCTCAAGGCAGGAAGGCTGCTCCCAGGACATGGGGGATTCTGGAGGAATCCTGGTAACCCTAACACTGACAGCCAAACAGGGCATGCGGAGAGGCCAGTGGCCAAGGAGAAACTCCTGGAAATAAATTTTCAAAATCAAAGGGAAGCTCTTATAAGTCCAAATTTCAGGAGGTAAAGCAAATTCTGAAAGGAGAGCAGGTCTGGAGGCACAGAGGGTGGGCAAAACCACTATGGGTGAGAGCACACAAAGTGGGGAAAGTCAAAGAGGTACAACCCAAGCCTGAAAAGACTAATAAAGACATGCAAGTAGCTGTGGCTGCCCTGTGCCTCTAAGCGTTCAAAACCAGGTTGGATGGGGCTTGGAGCAACCTGGATTAGTGGAAGATGTCCCTGCCCATGGCAGGAGTCTGGAACTGGATGAGCTTCAAGGTCTCCTCCAACCCAAACCCTTCTGTGATTCTACAGTTGGCATCACCAGGTTTGGAAGAGAATGTGAAACCTTACATGGAGTAGCCCCAGTTCAGTCACCCTAATGCAACAGCTGAGCTGCATGCCAGTAAAATACCCCACCAGCCTGCTCTGGCAGAGGCCAGCAGCGGAAGTGGGAAAAAACCCTGAGTCATCACTGTTTGCAGAGGGATTTGAGCATAACACACTAACTTCTGACAATCCACTTCCACTGGAGGTGGCTTGTGTTACCTGCTCGACTTACTCTGTGCAGGTCCAAATTCAAGTGTCAGACTCCCTCACATCCACCAACATCCATAGTTTATGTGATGTGTAAGCAAGCACTCGGCATGTTTTTAACCTGCTGCCTGACATCTTCCAAGGTGCCCCTTAGCTCCTGAGCTGTGAGGAAAGTGGAATAATTGCTCTCGTGGTTGTACAGGCCACATCCATGCTGGTAGACTGCTTCTCCTCCAAACCCAGAGCTGCTCGGAGAGGCTATCCTGCACTCAGCCCTGCTGATAAACACCTCCACTAACTGGAATTAACCCTATGATGGTTCCCAAATGTATTCCACACATACAGAAACTCCCACGCATCCAGGTGTGTTGGTGTCTGCTTCCAGAGAGAGGGATTTAAGGGCTTTAAAGCTGTTTGGGAAAGAACCATGAGATCTCCTGTCTCCCACGGTTGGCTTGGTATGACTGCAGAGACACTGCTCTGTGACTCAGTGTGCAAACCCAAACGATCCTGGGAGGCCAAAATACACCAAGAAGCAGATAAAAAAGGGCAGTTTTCCAGCTATCTAATACAGGAAAGCACAGCACACACAAGTCTCCCCCAATACTTCACTGCCAACATGAAGAAATCTGGGCTGTTGTATCTGCTCTGAATGCCCAGAGCCGCAGGCCAAATCAAACTCAATCACCAGTAACAAAACTTCCACTGAAACCCAGTCCTGGATAATTTGGCCATTTAGGAGAAAAGATTAAAGGGGACATTTACATGACAAACATCTTTTCGTTCTAAAAACCCTAGGTGTCTGTAACTCAGATACACATAGACAAATGCAGGCCCAACATCATATAAACATGGAGCAATGGAAATACATGTAATTATAAATCATCTCCCTGCTTAAGATGTGTCACAGCTGTTCAGGACCAAGATAAAGTACACGAAGGCCATCTTGCTCCAGGAGCCAATGACATGACTCTTCTGCTCACCCTACAAAGCATTCAGGCATCCCTCGAGCCTCAGTCACAACACTCATAGTTACTCTGTGAGAGAAAATGCTTCAACAGGTACAACATGGGATACCTGCTCCCATAAAGGCCCACCTCCTCCACACAGTGCCTTCCAACGATCTGATGTTCCAGGTAAGCAAAGCCTGACTCACTATAGAGGGATTTTTTACCGAGTCTCTGAATTCAAATGTAGTCTCTGAATTCTTTAACGAACCCTTGAGCCAGGAAGCAAACAGAAGGTGCTGCTGTACCCCCAGTCCACTGCCCAAACTGGAGAGAATTGAAAGGGTTACATTGGGAGAGACCTTAAAGCTCATCTTGTTCCTACTCCCTCCCATGGGCAGGAACACCTTCCCCTAGACCAGTTGCTCTAACCCCTGTCCAACCTGGCCTTGAACACTTCCAGAGACAGGGATGGGGGAAGTCTTGCTCAATGAGCTGTGCTGCTTACAAACACGGGAGAAGAGACAAGCACAGTCTGGAGGAAGCAGCACCGCGATGAGTCAGAGGCAAGATGAGTGGTGCTGCTTGAAAACAGAGGGATCACTGTTTGGGGCAATCAAGCCTGACTTAGTTGTTTCTGCATCTCCTCCACCTAAAAAATAAGCTTGAGGAGAGCAGACTCAGCTGCAGCAACTGACATGGAGCTTCCTGCCCCACTGCCATGTCCGTCTGGATCCCTGTGAGAGCAGGAGAGCACCTGGTCAGCTCCAGATCTCATTACCACACAGATTTGGGTGGCTGCCTGGTGTTAGGAATGAGGCTGGTAACAGGCATCTGACACATGCTCTGTGTCTCCATGAGTCACAGCCGCACAGTGCTGAGGAAAACACTGCTCCATCATGGTTATCTGGTGAGAAAACTGCTAAAAGCCTGTGCTTTTGGGGTGGCTTATTAAGAAACAAAGCTGGAACACAAAGAATCAATATTATTACTGAATATCAACACAAGTAGGATTGAGGTGGGCATTTTTTACACCTTTGCTTCTTGCTTTCCCTCCAAATGCACAGAACAACTGAGGCTGAGGGAAATTAAACTATCTACATCAATTAGGTGTTATCTTCTGTGCTGGCTAACAGCACGAAGGGCTTGGAGGGAAAAGCTGGTTTGCCACACACTCCAAAGGGCATGCTCTCAGAAGTTAACACGTTCTTTCAGCTCAATGAAAAATTCAGCCTGGTTCCCTGCATTGAACAAGTGGTTAAAGATGAGAAAACTTGTCTGGGAGCTCAGAGGAGCTCAGGGAGAGGCAAGCCTACGGCAGAGGGGCTGGATCCAGCCTGTGGATATGCATTCTTCCTGCAGCAATACAAACATGTGTGTTCCAGTGAGGTCTGTCTGCTATGCCTGAACAGCCTGTTCATTCTCAACAGAGTTAAAAATCACTGCTTGGAACAATTACAGAATCATGGAATGGTTTGGGTTGGGAGAAACCTTGAAGTTCAGCTAGTTCTAACCCCCTCTGCCATGGGTAGGGACACCTTCCACTAGACCTGATTGCTCCAAGACCTGTCCAACCTGCCCTTGAACACTTCCAGGCACGGGGCAGCCACAGCTGCTCTGGCTAGCCTGTGTCAGGGACTCACTACCCTCACAGGGAAGAATTTCTTCCCAATATCCCATCTAACTCTGCCCTCCATCAGTTTGAAGCCATCCCCCCTTGTCCTGTCACTCCAGGCCCTTGGAGTCCCTCTCCAGCTGCCATCGAGCCCCCTTTAGGCACTGGCAGGGGCTTCAAGGTCTGTCTGGAGCCTTCTCTTCTCCAGGCTGAACACCCCCAGCTCTCCCAGCCTGTCTCCAGAGAAGAGGGGCTCCAGGCCTTGGAGCATCTCCATGGCCTCCTCTGGGCTCACTCCAGCAGCTCCACATCCTTATGATGAGGGCCCCAGAGCTAGAATCAGTACTTCAGGTGGGGTCTCACGATCTTCTTGGTACCTCCCACCCTCTCTCACACGGCCATTTTCTACACTTTAGACTAAAAGATTGCATTTCCTAGTCACTATATTCTGATGTTTTCATGTGCAGAGGGCCATGACCAGCTGTCAGCTAAAGGCACTTGGAAAAGGTCAGCACCCCACTTCAAACAAGCCTGAAGCTGTATTAGAAATACCACCACAGCCTCCCCTCTCCTGACTCCCCAGGGGACAGTGCAGGCAGAGGACAGCAGTGTGGGGGGAGGACAGGTCATGTTCCATGGATGGTGCTGCCCAGCTGGATTGTTGCACTCCTGCCCTGACAAGGCTCAATTTGGACGTTGCCCCTTGCAGGTGGAGAAAGCACTGAAGGCAAGACTGTCTCCTCTGTCAGCTCTGCAGTAGCTCTGGCAATCCTGGGCTGTGGAAGCTTGTTATCAAGAGATGCATGGAATCAGAGAGTGGTTGGGGTGGGAAGCGACTTCTGGAGATCACCTTGTCCAACCTTCTCCTTAAGGAGGTTCACCCACAACAGGCTGCACAGGCTTGTGTCCAGGTGGGGTTTGAATATCCCCAAGGAAGAAGACTCCACAGACTCTCTGGGCAGGCTGTTCCAGTGCTCTGTCACATTCATAGTACAAGGTTCTTTCTCATATTGAGATAGAACTTCCTGTGCACCAGTTTCTCCTTGATGCCCCTTGTTCCGTTGCTGGGCACCATCGAGCAGAACCTGGTTGATCCTCTGACAACCTCCCTGCAGACACTGACAGACAAGGATGAGTTCCCTTCTCAAGTCATCTCTTCTTGAGGCTGAACAGCCCCAGCTCCCTCAGCCTTTCCTTGTAAGAGGGATGCTCCAGTCCCCTCATCATGTTTGAGGCCCAAACTGCCTGCAGCAGGGCAAGTCAGTAGTTTTCACCATTCACGCTTTTCGCACAAGCAAACGCATGTGCCAAGCAGAGTTAGGCACAAAGCTCCAAACAGTGGGAAGGCTGCCAGACCCACAGGGAACAGGATGGGAAGGAAGGCTCCGGAGAGCCTTTGCAGAGGGATCTGGACAGGCTGGCTCGATGGGTTGAGGCCACTGTATGAGGTTCAATAAGGTCAAGCGCTGGGTTCTGCACTTAGGTCACCACAACCCTGTGCAGAGCTACAGGCTGGGAGCAGAGTGGCTGAAAAGTGCACAGCAGGAAAGGCCCTGGGGGTGGTGGCTGGCAGCGGCTGAACGCAAGTCAGGTGTGCCCCGGTGGGCAAGAAGGCAAATGGTACCCTGACTTGTATCAGCTACAGTGTGGCCAGCAAGCCTGAGGCAGTGACTGTTCGCTTGTACTGGGCACTGATTAGGTACCGCAAATCCTGTGCACTGTTCTAGGCTCCTCGTGACCAGAAAGACTTTGAGATGCTGGAGTGTATCCAGAGAAGGGCAGTGGAGCTGCTGAAGAGTCTGGAGCAAAGGGGCTGATGAGGAGTGGATGAGGGAGCTGGGGGGACTCAGCCTGGAGAAAAGGAGGCTCAGGGGGGACCTTCTCACTCTGTACAACTCTCTGAAAGGAGGGTGTAGCCAGGTGGGGGTCAGGCTCTTCTCACAGATAACTGGATGAGAGGAAACGGCCTCAAGTTGTGCTATGGGAGGTTTAGGTTGGATGTTTGGGAAAATTTCTTCATGGAAAAGGTCGTCAAGCCCTGGTGTAGTGGTGGAGTCCCCACCCCTGAAGGGATTTAACTGACATGTAGATGTGACACTTGGAGACATGGTTTAGTGGTGGGCTTGGCAGTGCTGGGGGAATAGTTGGACTCAATGATCTCAGAAGGCTTGTCCAACCCAAATGATTCTGTAATTCTGTGACAGAGCACAGAAACAAAGGGAGAAGCTGTAGATGTGCAGCCCAGGAGGATGGCATACAGCCACGAGCCCTGCCCCGACCAGCTGGAGCACAGAGCATCTCTCTTGCTTGTTCTGCCTGACCAGGCTCACAAATCACCCAGACATCCCTAAACAGCAGCTTCCTGCAATTACAAGCGGCAGAACACATGTGCCAATTAGCTGCACACCAATATCCTCTTTGGCCCTTGATCTAGGCCAGATCTCAGCCCTAGGGTGCAGCAGAGCCAGGCTGCTTCATCCAAGATCCTGGAGACTGGATGGAACATCCCCTGGCTGCAGGCCAAGAGGGCTCTCCTCTCCCTCACCTATCCTTCTCTTCCCTTTGCTTCTACACAGGGACAGCAGCTCCCACCTCCCCAGGTGTCTGTGCTGGGAGGGAGATCTCAGCCAGAGACAGAAACACATGTGTGGTGCACACAGGAGAGCAGCAATGTCTCTTCCCATCCTACACAAGCTGCCAGGCTGTCAAAAAATCAGAATTCCATACTGGATGAGGGCAGCACTCGGGACCTGGGAGACCTCTGGGATTCTGAGAGATAGCAGGTAGGAGTGCCAGGCTCTGTTCGAGAAGCAGCTCCAAGGTTCTCACACTTCTCTTCCTACTTTACAGGAGACTTGCTTTCCTTCCACAGTCCCAGACCTTGTCCCTGGCACTGGGTGCAGCAACTGGTCAGTAACATGGCAGCACTGCTCACAAACCATCCTAGGAACCTTTGAGTCCCTCCCTGGAGGTTTGGCCACAGGAAGAACATGCCTCCTGGGCACCAGTCACATGCTGAGCCTGAGAAACTGGCCCTTTGTTACCACATCAGGGAATATGCCAGATGCTCCTGAAAGGTGCCATGGCACCACCCCAATGGGGCAGGCACAGCCAACTGTGACAAAAAGCCTGCTGCCATGGGACAGGAGCTCTGGAGATGCTCCACTCCCTAACAGCTATATTTTTGGTCACCCAACCACTCACTTCCATGACTTCCTTGGGTGGGTGGAGCTCTCTCCTCTGCTCCTTGTGGGACAAAAGACCCCTGGAGAACTCCTGGCTCAGACTGAGGAGCCCACAAGGGCTGTTTGTTCAAAGACAGACCCCAACAAATGAGCCTCTGCGGGGTGTCGTTCACAGGGGTACATCCACATCTGCACAGCACGGCCTCGCACTGTCCTCTCTCAGCACAAGGAAGTGCGATCCACCTCCTACTCTACAAGTAATGGTGCTCCCCATCTCTCCCCACCCACTCTGGATCTGAGATGGTGAGGTGAGCACCCCATGGGGGCTGGGAGCAGCCAGCGCCTTCCTTCCCCAAGTGCTGACAGAGCTTTCCTGCCTTTCCAGCCCTTGGCACACTGCTCTCACATATCTCAGAACACTGCTCACCTCTTGACTTCTGAAACATTGTTAATCCTTGCAGCTTCCAGAAGAGCATCCTCTGAAATGCAGAAAGAAGGGAGAGAGAGTTAGTATGGAGGCACACACATGGACATCCTAACCTGGAATGTGCAGGGGCTGCTGCTGCTCAAAGCCCTCACTGACCACCTCAGTGAACAAGAGGCTATTCCTGTGAGCAGGTTACCCAAAAACTCCTCACTGTCTTGGTGACTGACCCCCGACCCCCATCACACACCCTGCGAACAGGGGGCTGTGGGATGCAGCAGGAATCCCAGGGCAGTGGGTACTGTCACCCCAGGGTGTCAGAGCCTCAGCCAGAGGTTTCCCGACACCACAGCAGTGTTCCTACTGCAGAGTCAGAATGACACCCCCTGGCTAGAGATGGGAAGAGCAGCACCCAGCTCTGGGAGATGAGATAAGGGATGGTTTGCGTTGGGAGGGACGTTAAAGCTTATCTCATTCCACCTCTCTGCCATGAGAAGGGGGTCCTTCTACTAGACCAGGTTGCTCCAAGCCTTGTCCAACAGGTCCATGAACACTTCCAAGGGATGGGGCAGCCACAGCTTCTCTGGGCAACCGGTGCCAGGGCCTCACCAACCCTCAGAGGCAAGAATTTCTTCCCAATATCCCATCTAACCCTGCCCTCAGGGTTAGAAGAAGCCAGTCAGTGGGAAGCCATTCCCCCTTATCCTGTCTCTCCAGACCCATGTCCAAAGTCTCTCACTAGCTCTCTTGGAGCCCCTTTACACACTGAAGCATTAAGGGTAACCCCTTCCCTGGAGAGCTTCCCAGGCCAGTGCCAGCAGGCAGGTTCCATTCCCCAAGGAGGGACCCCACATCCCCTCCCAAAGGGCACAGGACCCTCTGTCCTGCATCCCGCCCCTCCCGCCCCGGGGCCGGCCCCAGCAGCGATAGTCACCCTTGGACAGACGGTCCCGCAGGTAGCAGTAAGCCAGCGCAGCGATGAGGGCAGGTAGCCCTGCTCCCGGGGAGCAGCTCCCAGCGCCGCTCCGATGCCCGCCGGGGTCTCCCGCATGACAGCGGTGCTGCTCTGCACCTGAGGGCCATGGCGTCGGCTCTCTGAGGGATGCCATGAGGCTGGACGATGTTCCTGGCACAAGGCAGCCAGTGCTGGCCAGGCCGGTGGCAGGTGGCCAGGGGGTCTGCAGTGGGGCCAGGCCTGGGACAGGCAGCCCTGGCTTCTCCACTGTGGGGGTCCCCTTTAGGCCTGGCCCATTAACTACGGGAGAGCCCCCTGGGCCTGGCCCCATTGGTAAAGTGGGGCCTGGCGGAATAGCTAGCGGAGACCCCCCGGGGACGGGCCCCCTTACCTGGGGTTTCCCCCCCGGGCCCCTCTGTCTCCCCCTGCAGGCCGCGATCCGCCATGGCAGCCTCGCGCTTGTCGGCGGCGCGAGATCACGGCGCCCCCTGGCGGCCAATACCGGGAGCAGCCGCCGTCCGGCGGTCCCGGCCCCCTCAGCCACAGCCACCGCCGCAGTCCCGTAGGTCGCACGTGACGGCAACCACCATGGCCGCGCTCGGAGGAGCCGCGCCAGCCCCTGTGGCAGCGGGCGGAACGCCAGAGAGGCCAGCATAGTCCCCTCGCTCCCCGCGCTGCGCCGCTCGCACCTTACCCCCCCCCCGTCGCTCAGGCCGGTGGACCAAGATGGCGGCTGCCGGCCGGCGGAGCAGGATGCAGGCGGCGCGCAAGGCATGCCGGGAGATATAGTCCCCACCGCTCCCTGCGCCGCGCTTGTCCACCGCCGCGGACTACAACCCCCGGGGGGTGCCGCGGCGCGGCGCGGCCCGCCCGGGGCATGCCGGGAAAACGGCGTCGGCTACGGGACATGCAGGGAAGTGGCTGGCGGGCTCCGGCAGAGGGCGCAGCTCAGGAGGGCGGCGGGGGAGAGGTTTGCGATCCGCCCGGGCGCGCGCGTGTGACGCAGAGGGGTCGCGCGCGCGCGCGGGCGTGCCCGGACGGACACGCACGTGCACGAACACACGTGCACGAGCACAGGCGCGCGTGCCCGCACACTCAGGGCTGTGTTTGCACCGTGCGCCCACGGGCACGCGCATCAACCCACACACGCGTCACACACACATCAAACACACATCAGACACCACACACGCGGATCACACACACACTACACACACATCACAGACGTACACATCACACAGACACACCTGCACTCACACATGCACGGACGCACGTGGGCACACACATGTACTCACATGCACACACGTGTATTTACACACAGGGGTGCACACACGGGTGTTTCTACATGCACACATGCCATGCCACACGTGTGCACATGGGAACTTGTGCACACCTGCACACACGCATGCTCTCCTGTGTACACATCCCCGGTGCAGCCGTGCACACACACATGTGCAGCACTTGTACCCCCAGGCAGGACTTGCACATGTTGTGGTGGTACGAATCCTGGGCATCTGCTGCAGGCCGGGCTGAGAGCAGATGCCTCTGGGGGATGCCTGTGTGGGCACAGGCGTGAGCACGCGTGTGTGTGAGAGTGCACGTGTGTGTGTGCATGCTGTCCTCCCAAAGTTGCCCATAGCCCTTTCGCGTCCCAGGATTTGCCACCAGCAATTCCCATTCCACCTAGTTCCTCCTGTTTCACCCCAATTTTCCCCATTTCCCCCCATTATCCCAGCAGCTGTTTGCCCAGTTTGCTATCCCACCACCACTGCAGCGCTTCCACAGGGTCCCACAAACTCCTGGGTTAAACAGAGCTGCTAAGAAGATGCATTTTAGGGATTTGATTAAAAAAAAAAAAAAAACCCAACTTTTTTTTTTTTAGAAGACTTGGGTTCATTGCCTGAGTCATTGATTCCTGGATTTAGCTCTGCACACTGCTGGCAGATACGGGATGGTGGAGCAGGGATAAGGATCAGGAGCCAGGGAGCTGAGAAAGACCCAGGAGTGTGTGGGAGGGTGTCAGAAATGGGCATTTCTGCACCCAGACTGGGGCTAGCAGGACTGGGAATTGTTACAGACAGCCCAGTGCTCCCTGTTCCCCAGTCCACTTCCCCTAGCTCCATCAGCTCAGTGCTACCTCTTGCCCAGCCCAGCTCCCCCAGCTCCATCAGCCCAATGCTCCCAGTTCCCCAGCCCAGCTTCCCCAGCTCCATCAGCCCAGTGCTCCCAGTTCCCCAACCTAGATCTTCCAGCTCCATCAGCCCAGTGCTCCCAGTTCCCCAGCCCAGCTCCCCCAGCTCCATCAGCCCAATGTTCCCAGTTCTCCAGCCCAGCTTCCCCAGACTGACTGCTGGCTCCCCTTGCTCAGTTGCTCAGCCCAGTTCTCCCAGCTCTAACAGCCCAGTTCCCCCAGGTACCCAGCCCAGTTTCTCCAGCTCCCCAGCTCCTCCCACCATGCTCCCTAGCCCAGCTGATCGGCTTCTCCAGCCAAGCTCCCCCACTTCTCCCAGCTCCAACAGCCCAGTTCCCCCAGCTCCCCAGCCCAGATACCCCATTCCCCCAGCCTGTCCTCCCTACCCCATGACTCCTATCTGTGTTCCAGATTGGGAATGGCATGTGGTGCCACATGGCTGAGCTGGCTGGGAAGGTGGGTGCTCCTGCTTCCAGCACCAGGACTGCAGGGGGCTGGGAAGGGCTGTGGTGTGATGGCTTTCACCTTTCTGCTTCCCTGGAGACAGGGTGGGAACACCCCAGGCTTCCACAGCAGAGCTGCCAGAAAGGGCAGGGAGAGAAGGATGAGGGGAGAGGGTCCCCTGCACCAGCCACAGCACCCTGTCCCCAGCCATCCACTGCGGATGTCCACTTCCAGTGGGACAGGATGTCAGAGATTCCCTTGGCTCCTTTTCCCAGGTGAGGATGCTGGGAGCAGTGGTGTGGCATGGCGAGCCCTGCAAGGCCAGGTCCCTGTCTCCTCACAGGTGCTGAGCATGGTGATATCCCTGTGCTCCCCTATCCCTCCAGTTACTGCATCCCTGGAAGGGCCTAATCCTGGATAAGGGACTCGGTAACACATTCCTGCTGCTGAGACAGGCTTTGCTTTGCCAGTCTAGGTACATGCCATGCTGCTCCATCATCATTTACACAGTTATTCATGGGAGCTGGAAGAGGGTTCCTCAATGCTCCCAACTGGAAAGAAAGAAATCCTGAGTCGGCAGCATTTTCAGAGCTGGATGGGAGCCAGAGCCTGAGCTCCTCCAAAAATAACATCCTAGTCAGCACTGCCAATGGCAGCATGCCCACCTGCTCCTGGGCACGGTATCGTGGGGATGCCATGGCAAGGCTCAGCACTGGCACAAAGAATGGATAATGTTTATGCACTGCACGGGTACAGGGCATCGGGTCACAGTGACAATGTCTCATCAGGGTGACCCACAGCCTGGAGAGGGGCTGTGGGCCTCTGTCCTGCACTTGTGTCCCCTCCAACCCCAACTGGAATAATGGAATCATCTGGGTTGGAAAAGCCCGCTGAGATCATTGAGTCCAACCACTCCCCCAGTACTGCCAAGGCCACTACTAACCCATGTCCCCAAGTGCCACATCTACATGGTTTTTTAAACCCCTCCGGAGATGGGGACTCCACCAGTGGCAGGGCTGGACAACCCTTTCTGTGAAGAAATTTTCCCACTATCCAACCTAAACCTTCCCTGGTGCACAGTGCAGGTGTCCCTTCGAGTGCCATAACTCTCTGCTGCTCCCGGTCCCCCCACTACCTGGGCTGCTCCCCTCTGCCATGGGCTGTCCTTCCTCCCAGTGCTCCCAGTTCCCGCCTGGTCCTCCTGGTTTCAGCCTCGACATTCCCGGTTTCCCCCCAGCTCCTCCCAACTGTTTCTCCTGGTGCCCTCCCCCATCGAAATCCCCCCAACTCCTCCCTCCCGGTGCTCCCGGCCCCCCCCAGTTTTCCCCCAAGGTCTCCCCCCGATCCCGCCCCTCGGTGCTCCCCGCCCCGGCCCCGCCCCCGGCCCGCCTCTCCCGGTCCCATCGCGCCCCGCGCCCCGCAATGCCGCCGTAGGGGCCGGCGCCTCCCGCGGCACCGGCACCGGCGGGGTGGGGGTGTTCCGGGGCCATGTCGGGTCACGACGGCGGCATGTCGGGTCGCGACAGCGTGCAGATCCCCGACGACCGGGACTTCGGGGCGTTCCGGGCGCAGTGCGAGTCGGAGAGCGGCTGGAGCCTCACTTACAGCAAGGGCGGGGTGGGGGTCTGGGTGCAGCTGCTGGAGCCCGAGCGCGCCCTCCACAAGATCAAGGTGAGACCTCCCGCCCGGCGCACCCTGGTACACGGTGAGACATCCCCACCCACCCTGGGCACCCCGGTCCCACCCCCGCCCCGGCATTCCCCCGGGACTGGGGTACCCAGCGGCACGGGGGTGGCGCGGGGACCCCGCGGGGGACCTGGAGGCAGGAGGGACCCTGGGGCGATGCTGCACCTTGGGCTTGTGGGGGGAGCAGAGACCCCACAGTGAGTGGGATCTCGGGGGGTGAACCACCACCCAGGGGTGAGTGGGGATCCCAGGGAATAGTGGGGTCCCTCAGGTGATGCAGCACCTTGGGGCGAGTGGGGACTTGGCCGAGCTGGCCCCCGATGGCAAGCAGGGACCCCAGGACAGATGGGGTTAACTGTCACACCAGGACAAATGGGCAGTCTGAGGGGGTGGGGACCCCAGGACAAACACAACTCCAGGGCCGAGCCAGGGACAAATAGGCACCTCTGAGGATAAAGGGGCTGTGCAGGGGGGACTGGGAACTCAGCCAGGGACAAACAGGAACCCCCAGGGTGTGTGGGGCCGTGGGGCCATGGGTCCTGGGTGCTGCCTATCCCCACTTCACCCATTGGGAACCCACCTCCTATGCTTGCTGCACACCAGGGCTGGGCTGGGGGACTCCTTGGAGCCTGTGGCCACCAGCCTGCTGTCACTGGGGTTCCCTTTGCCCAGAGCTCTCTATGTCCCCACTGCATTTACCAGTGGGTCCCTTTCTCCTTGGTGCCAGTGTGCTCGCATAGGCAGGTGCACTCTCATCCTGGCTCATCCCTCTCACAAAGCAGGACACCGGAATTGCAAGGGACAACTTGAGACAGGAGCAGTGTCCAGATGGGGTTACACTGGAATCTCTGGCTGGTGTCCCTGTCCCTGGTGGCACCTCCATGAAGCTGTCCTGGTGTAGTGGGTGGCATTGCCCTTGCCGCGGTGCCAAGCCCGGGTGGTGGCAGTGGTGGTGACGGTGGCAGCAGTGACGATGCGGCCTGCTCACACATTGCTCTGCAGCAGCTGTGCGAGCAGTTGGCACCGGCACTGCTGGAGAAACCTGTCCCTGGGGCACTGGCACTGGCTGTGCCCAGCTCCCGCCATGGAACCACTGGGTTGCTTCCACCGTAGCACGTTGGAGGGGTTTGGGCTGCCGTGACTGAGGAACAGGTCCCCGTCATGCCCTTGTGGCAGCAGTGAACCCTGGGAGGGGGGGATGGTGGTCTCTGGGGTGTAGGAACTCTCTAGTGCCATTTGCACCCTACCCCGTCCCCACGGAGGTGGGGACCCGTGGTGGGTGGGATGTGAACCGTCCATCACTGTGGCGTCTGGGCATGGTGGCATGGGCATGGCTCTGTGGGACGGTGCATCCCGACCCCCCCTCCTCTCTCCCCCCAAGCTCTTCATGTCCCCCAGCCCTGCTGCTTGCTCTTGGGGTTTGCATCCCAAAACATTCCCCGGATTGAGGTGACGCTTGGGTGCGTCCCCTGCCTGTCCCACAATCCCAGTGTGCCACGTTGGCATGGCAGGGACCCAGCCCACTCCAGGATGTCCTGGCATGGCTGCTCCTGCCACGGCACCTGGACCTGTCTTTTGCCTGCGGGGGTCCCTGAGCCAGGTCCTGCCCCTTTCCACGCCCTCCTGGACGGATCCTGCTTGGAAAGATCCTGCTGGGTGTTCATGTGTTGATTCCACCGGGTATTGGAGACCCTGTGGGGTAACAGTCCTTGTCCACACCCTGTGGCCCCCAGCAGCACCCAGGCCCACTATCCCACCCAGGATAAGATGCTCCTGCTGGATTTTGAAGGGATGGACACAACGTGGCATTGCTGATGTGGCACAGCAAAGTGCAGCCCAGGGGTTTGCCCCTCACGCTGGGGGTCTCTGTGTGGGTGCTGGGGGTTCTCTGCAGGAGCTGTTCTCTCCCAGGAGCTGATTTCCCCCTGAATTCATCCTGGATTCCTCCTAGATTCCTTGCTTAATTAAGTGGAACCTGAAAGTCTCGCCCTGCTTTGAGGCTGCCGCCCCCTACTCCCCGCCCCCCTCCATTAGGGATGCAGCTCTCGTCTAACCTGTTTTCTGGAGTCTGGGAACAAGTTGGTGCCATGGCTGATTCCTCAGTGGGACATTTGGTGGCCTTGGGACTGGCTACAGGTTGGGGCACCCCAGCCAGGACACCCGATCCTACCCGGTGGGGCAGTGAGTGGGTGCCTGGGAATCTGAGGTCTCCCAGGGAAGATGGTTTCCCCTCTAAATGGGCTGCTCCTGAAGGATGGCCAGGAGCCATCCTGTGGGATGCAGTGGAATGATCTGGGGTGTTGGTGAAGCTGCCAGTGTGGCTGAGCTTGGGGACCCCCTTGGTGGCGGCAGCCCTCACCACTCCCCCCAGGCAGGGGTGGGGGGGAGGTTTCCCCTTTGGATCTGCTCCTGTCCCAGTCTGGCACCCATTCTATGTTCCCTCAGGCCCAGCATAACCCCAGCCCTGGGGACTTCATCTCTTCCTCCTCCACCTCCTCTTCCTTCTCCTCTTTCTCACCCCATCAGTCAATATTGACTCAGGGCTGGGGCGTGCAGCTCCGGGCGCTTCCCAGGTGGCACCATCCCCTCTCCTGCTGCGACCCCCCAGGATGTGAGTCACCTGCAGGGCAGGTCCTGCACTACTGGCTTGACCAGCCTTGCTGCTCTGGGAATGATCCACCTGAGCATGGTGACGGGCTGGCCTGGCTGCAGGTGGGAGCAGGGATTCTCCAAGCAAGTCGTCCAGGCAGGCTGTCCCCAAAACTGCCCTGCAGGGGTGGGTGTTCCCAGACAAGTTTTTGGGTGAATGGAGGAGCTGGAGATGGGTTCTGTGGAGCCGGGATGGGTCTCTGACATTGAGGATAGGCACTGTGGGGTTGGGGGCAGACTCCATGGGGCAGGGATGGATCTGTGGGGTTGAGGATGAGCACTGTGGGGGTGGGGCTGGGGCTGGGCTCTGTGGGGCAAGGATAGGTTTGAGGATGAGTACTGTGGGGGAACAGGCTCTGGGGCTGTGTCCCACCAAGGGGCCATGTGGGGCCGTGGCCCTGCCCCATTGCTGGGTGCTTCTGTGCCCCTTGCCGGGGCTAGGGGGTCTCCAGTACCATGTGGTGGGGTGATAGGGCCACCCCTAAATCCTGAACCCCAGGGTCTGGGGGGCAGGAGGGGCTGGTGCCATCCCTAGGGATAAACAGGAGCTGGTGGCATTCCCAGGGACAGGTGCTGGCTGCTCTCCCTGCCCCATACTTGGCTCCAGCGCCCTTGACCTTGGCAGATGGCACCCCTGCTACTGGGGTAGTGACCCTCACCTTCTCCTTGTCTCCTTGCCTTCCCTGGATCTGGCTGCCGTGGTTACAGAGCAGCTCCCCTCTCTGCACCCCCCCAACCCCTTCCGTGTGATCCATGCTGCTCCAAGGCACCAGGCACAACCCCACATACTAGCTCCCCTGGCTCCCCTCTGCAAGGATGCCACTTTGGGGGGAGCACAGTGATGTGGGGGCAGGTGGGAAAAAGGGTCCCCTAGTACCCGGGACTCAGCTCCACACTGCTTTGAAGCCCTGCATGCCTGTGCTATGGGGTGGCTCTGGGTGGCAAACTGAGTTGCTGGTTGGGGTCCAGGTCTTCTTGGAGGGGGTTGCATTGATATTTTTAAGAATCCAAGAGGAGACACCTCCCCCCCGGCTCCCTGGGGCTTCCTACAGCTGCCTTCCCACCTGGGGGTGCCCATGGTCGCCCTCTTGTCCAAGGGTCCCCACAGCCACTCTCACACTTTGGAGTTCCCGCTGCCGTCCTCTTACGAGTTCCCCACAGCCACCTTCCCACCGGGGGGTCCCAATGGCCACCCTCCCACCACGATGTCCTCTCTGCTATCCTGTTGGGGGTCCCCACAGCTGACCTCCTGCCCAGGGGTCCCCATGGCCACTCTCTCACCCTGGGGGCCCCTGGTAGTTCTCTCATGCCCTCTGCCTTGCAGTGCAGGATGGAGTGCAGGGACGTGCCGGCGGAGACGCTGTACGACGTGCTCCATGACATCGAGTACCGCAAGAAGTGGGACACCAATGTCATCGAGACCTTTGACATCGGGAGGCTGACGGCCAACTCTGATGTGGGCTACTACGCCTGTGAGGAGGGGGCCGGTGGATCTGGGGGGTCCTGGGGGAGGGCTGAACCCCAGGGCTGTTACCACTTCACCCCTGGGTTTGGCATCCAGGGGATCCATGGTGTCTGGCATTGAAGGGAGGGCCTGGATACTGGCTTGGGGGGATTTGGAGGGCAGGAGGGGACTCCACGCTTGGAGGTGGGTGTCTCACTCCGGAACATCCCACCTGGTGCTGTCCCTAGGGAGGTGTCCCAAGCCCCTGAAGAACCGGGATGTGGTCACACTCCGCTCCTGGCTGCCCATGGGCTCTGACTACATCATCATGAACTACTCTGTCAAGCATCCTGTGAGTTTAGCGGGGCACCAGGGGTTCTGTGGTGCTGGGCTGGGGCTCACTCAGAGCTTGGGGGGATGGGTTGGAGAGTTGAGGGGCTGCTCTGGGGGGTCGTGACAGCCCTGCTTGTGGCTGGTGCCTGCTGTACCCCACCTGCCCTGCCTCTGGCTCATGTTCCTACCTTGTTCCCCACCACAGAAGTACCCCCCCCGCAAGGACATGGTGCGGGCAGTCTCCATCCAGACGGGCTACCTGATCGAGGGGACGGGCGCCAAGAGCTGCACCATCACCTACCTGGCACAGGTGGACCCCAAAGGTAAGAGAGGGACCCCCGGCTCTGTGTCTTGGAGCTCAGCACCCCCAAGTCCTTCCCTAATGTCAGTGTGTGCTTGGGGAGACTCAGTGGGGTTTTGGGGGAACTCAGGCGGGGCTTACTGGGGGCTCATGGTGGGCTTGGACAGGGGGTCTCATGGGTTCTCAGTGTTGGCTCATTGGGAGCTCAAGGTGGCCTCTATTGGGGCTTAATGGGGGCTTTGGGCTCAGTGGGGGCTCAGGGTGGGCTGGGTGTCCTCAGTGGGGATTCAGTTGGGGCTGTGGGACTTCAGGGCAGGGTCAGTAGGGCTTCAAGAAATCTCAGGCTGAGCTCAGGGGGACTCAGGGTGCCTCCGTAGGACCTCTGGATATGCTCAAGGTGGACTTGAAGGGCTCATCAGCAGGAGCATCTTGGGATGCAGCCAGAGCCAGACAGACCATGGAGCAATGTCAGGAGGAAACATCTTGAGCCTGTTCTCTTGAAATCTTTCATTTTCGGGGTTGAAGAGGGACCCAAAATGCTGAAATCACTGGTTTTGATCTCTGCAAGAGCAGAGAACAGTGTGGATTGAACCCTGTTCCCTCTCTCCAGCCACATGTCCCCAGTGAGAGTGCCGTGGGGGTCCCATGTGTGGGGGTCCTGGTTTTCGGGCACCTAGGGGATGCTGGGGGTCCCACTCCCAGCCACCCTTCCCTTCTCTCCAGGTTCTTTACCAAAGTGGGTGGTGAACAAATCCTCCCAGTTCCTGGCCCCCAAGGTGAGTTTGTGGCAGTGGGGGGGGTCTGGTGTGGGGGCGAGGGTCCCTGTGCCCATCTCGCTCTTCCTCCCAGGCGATGAAGAAGATGTACAAGGCATGCCTCAAGTACCCTGAGTGGAAGCAGAAGCATGATCCTCACTTCAAGCCCTGGCTGTTCCCGGAGCAGAGCCGACTCCCAGCCCTGGCACTCTCCGAGCTCTCCCTCCAGCATGCGGATTCCCTGGAAAACATTGATGAGAGCTCCCTGGCCGAGAGCAAGGAGGACCGTGGCGAGGGCAGTGACGAGGACAGCCTGACCTGATTCCCCCGGGAGCTCCTCACATTGTCACCTGGGCTAGAACAGCCTGACATGACCCCCCCTGGGGGCTCCTCTCCCTGTCCCCCCACTTCCAACATGGTTTGTGTCTCTATCTCGCACACCTGTACACATGCACCCCCACTTTGGGTTCGGGGGGACCCCCCCCATTGTTGTACCCCTGTCTGGGGACAGCAGGGACATACTGGGTCCCCCAGGGTGGGAAGTTGGGGGTTGTCTGGTCACTTAGCCCTTGTGGGACACCAGTGTTGTCCCTATTGGTGGCAAACCCAATAAGTGCCCTTCAGCTTTTGGGGGGCCAGAGGAAAAGGGGGGCCCTGTGCCTGCTCCCCAGCCCTGGAGACCCCCCCCATTGCGCTCCCCCTCTGCCCTCCATCCATGCTTCCCATCTCTGTTATGGTCCAACAGAACTGCCTTCATCCCATGGGACCCTGCCCCCAGCGGACCCCCGGGGGGTGCTTGGGCCCCTGCCTGCACCTCTGGGCACGCAGAGGGGTTTGGGGGGCTCCTGGCATGCTGGGAAGGAGGGCATTTGGGGTTTTTTGGCATCTCCAAGCATGTAGAGGGGAGGCTTCTGAGCTCCTGGCACCTCCAGCATGTTAGAGGGGATATTGGGGTATTATAGCACCTTCAGGCATGTGGGAGGAGTTGAGGGGCTCACGGCACTTCCAGATGTGCTGTGGTGGGTGTTTTGGGGGCTCCTGGAATCTCCATTCATGTTGGAGGGGGTCTTACGGGCTCTCAGCATCTTCACGTTTTTTTGGGGGAGGCTTTGGGGTAAGCTTGCACCTCCAGGTGTGCTGGCTGTCTTTGGGGGCTCCCAGCATCTTCAGGCACATTGAGAGGACTTGGGGGGGCTCCTGGCACCTCGAGATGTTCTGCGGGTCTCTGAAGGCTCCTGTCCCCTCCCCCACCTTTCCAGGGTGGGGACCCTTTCCAAGCTGGATGCCTGAACCCTTCCTCCACTGGAATTTGAGGCCTTGACTGGGGGTTTGGGAGCTGGTCTTTGGCCATGCTCCTGCCCCCTCCTTTTCTGGGGGTGCAGAGGGAGATGGGAGATTTTGTACCTTGTACTGGAGCTGATTATTTAGGAATAAAATAATTGAATCTGGCATGGGAGGGACTCAGCCTCTGTCCCACCTCGGTCCTTTGGGAGCCATCCCTATCCTCATAGTGCACTCAGGAAGGGGGTCTCTGCTCATGGTGGGTCCTGGTGGGACCCTCAGGGGTTGTGGGGACCTCCTCTGGGTGATGGTGATGCCACCAGAGGGTGACGGAGAAACCCCTAAACTGAATTTGCGCTGGGCAATAATTAGGGATGAGGCTACAAGCCCTTGTAGTGGGTTTTCCCACAGCCCCAGCCAAGCCAGTAACACCAGTACATTTCCCCCAAAAGCACCTCTGGGAGAGAGGAGATGGGGTGCTGAACTTTGGGGGCACTCTGTGGGGGTACATTGTGGCTTCTCCAGGAGGAGAATCCTGGGGAACAGAGCTGACACCCCCAGGGACTGTGGGCCCTGTGTGGAGCCCTGGGACTCTTGTCTCCTCCCTGGGGTGCACCTAGGGGCAAAACTACTTGTGCACCCCACTTCTGCCCCCCTAGTGCTCTGGGCACCCCAAAACCTCAGCAGGCCCCAGCCCTTCTCTGCACCCCAGCAGGGTTTTGGTGGGTGGCATTGTCCAGCATGTGCCATTCTCTGTGCCCGTGTCTCTGGCACCTGTGGGGATGGGATGGGGACTGGGGACTTGCTTCCCATTTCTCCCGTCAACTTCCACCCCCCCTGCCCTTCCCCCTCCCCCCCCCACCCTGATCCCAATTAAAAATAGAACCCAATTAAAAAGGAACCTGGCCACCACCTCCCTGGCAGGGTGAAAATGGAGCCTAACTGGAGACAGGACGTACTTCAGCGGCTCCGGAGCCAGGGGGACACGAGGGGGCAGGTGATGGGGTAAAGCCCCTTGTGCAGGGGGTTTAGGTCTGTCAGCTCTGGGAGGTACAGCCAGGGACCCAGAGCTGTAGCACCGGAGAGAGAAGATGACTCCGAAGAGAAGTGGAATATGCTCTGGCACACATCTGCTGCCGGGAGGTTTGAGCAGAGCCGGGGCTCAGGTAGGATATGTGGAGGGGGCAGTGATCTCGGGGCTGTGCTGGGGACATCCTCAGGTGCTGACATCGGTGATCCCTGAAATGCTTCTGGGAAGGACTACAAGGCTTCAGCCCTTCAGGGATGAGGCTCGGGCATTGCCGCTGGCCCCTGGGGTCTCGGACAGCACTTGGTTGTGTGACACCCCCAACACTGTGTAAGGCCATGGCGCCCTTATTCTCTGCCGAAGGCTCTGGGAGGGTATCCCACTGGGAGGGGATCTCTCCGGATGGATCCAAGGGTCCAGGATCGGAGAGCAGGGGGATGTGATGGTTCTGGGGAGCAGGATGGGATAACGTGGGGAATGTGATGGCTCTGGGGAGTGGGATAGGGGAGCGGGATGATGTGATGTACTGGGGGAGTGGGAATTCTGGGAGTAGGGGGGATGCAGGCAGTAGAGGAGTTTTTTGGGATATTTCACACTGTCCCCCTGGCTGAGCCCCGCCGAGCACCATACCCTAATTGTAGGGCTGAGCCATGGCCCCTCCTGCCCGTGGCCTCGCGTGGGCGAGGGGCCGAGCGGGGGGGGCCTTCCCTCCCCCGGAGCAGGCAGCCAGCGTGTCCCGGTCCCTGAGCGCCGGGATGAAAGGACCATTGTCCCAGGCTGGGCAGCCGTGAGGGCTGGCCATGGACACCCCACGTCCCCTCTGTGTCCCCAAACCCTCCCACTCTCCTTCTTACCCCCCACCAAGACCTTGGGATTTGTGTGGGGAGGCAAGAACCCCCCACACAACCCATTTATTATTTTTTGGGGGAAAGTCCTGGCAGTCTTCCCCTTGAATCCTGTTTCCATGAGGCAGCCAAAGCTCCGTGCCGGGAACAAGCCTGGGCCTGGCAAGGGGGGCCCTGAGTGCCCCCGCCCCGGGAAGCGCCCCGGCATCCTCTGGGAGCCGCCGCTGCCACCAGACAGAGGTACTGGGTGCTCCAGGGGGGCTGGAGGGGAAACGCCAGCTTGGGGGGGGCGGGGGGGGGCACTCCACCTCCTCAGCCGCGGTTTCTCTCCTAGGGTAGGTCGTATTTCTTTCCACGTGCTTCTGTGGGTCCCTGGGCACACAGTGCTGGGGGGGTACCGGGGGTACTGGGAGCTGCTGGGGTGGTGGGGGGAGTATAGATCGTTCCCCTGCTCAGGGGAACAGCGCTGTCTCCCCTCCCCCCCGCCCCCGCTGGGGTACTCATGCCCCGGATTTACCCCAGTATACCCCAGCTCAGCCCCAGTACTCCCCAACCAAATTCCAGTATGCCTCAGCTTGCTCTCCGCACACCTTAGCTCAACCTCAATATGCTCCAGTTCACCCCCAGAACACCCCACCGCAATCCCAGTACATCCCAGCTCAATCCTGGTTCAATTCCAGTATGCTCCAGCTTCCTGCCAGCAAACCGCAGTTCACTCCCGGCAGACTCCAGCTCACCCCCAGCACACCTGAGTTCAATCCTAGCTCAACCCCAGTACACTCCAGCTGAACCCTGGTATTCCCTAGTTGCCCCCCAGCTGCCCCAAGCAGACCCCAACTCATTCCCAGCACAGCCCCACTGAACCGCAGTATACCCCAGTTCACCTCAGTACATCCCAGCTCAAACCGAGTTCATCCTAGTTTAATCCCAGTGCTCCCCAGCTCCCCCCAGCACATCCCAGCTCCTCCCCAGCATATTCCAATTCACCCCAACACATCCCAGCTCAATACCAGCACATCTCAGCTTAACCCCAGTTTAACCCCAGCCTTCCCAGTTTGCTTCCAGTATATCCCAGCTTCCCTAAGCAGACCCCAGCTCAGCCCCAGTATAACCCAGCTCAGTCCCAGTCTCCAGGGGGCCCTGGCATTGCTGATAGCCCTCATTCCTGTGCCACTGCAGGGGTCCTTCTGCCTGGTTGGGGTGAGGGACATGTTGGGGGATACTGAGGACACGGTGGTGCTGCCAAAGCCGGGGGTGAAGCTGGGAAAAGGGGACCCTGAGGGCCCAGCTGGCAGATTTGTTTTCTGCTGGGACCCTGGCATGTCCCTGTTCACAGCCAAACAACAGCGTCAGCTGTGGCTGTGCCAGGGCCCCTGCCACCAGTGCCCGAGCCACACCAACCACCACCAATAGCACCCAGATGCTGGGTGATGCTGGTAGTGGGCTTCCCTTGCTCTCCTCCTCCTCCTCTTCCTTGCTGCTTCCCAGTCTGTCTGGCGAGGCCTAGAGCTTTACCAGTGCTGTGCAGCTGGAACTGGGATGGCTGGCGGTTGCTTTGTCCTCCAGTAATGGCAAGCTGGTTCCATGGGACACCTTCGCACTGCTGGGGCCATTGGGTTGGTGTTTGGGGTGCCTAGGGGCTGCACCTGCACAGGGGGTTCCTAGGTCTAGCACCATTGCAGGGGCAGCAATTTTAATTTGTGGATTCAGCCCAAAAAGCCAGTTTTTGGAGGCACAGAGCTGAGTGCTGGAGGTGGGTGGCTGTTCTGGGGTGCTGGGAGGAAGGTGGCAAGGAAAACTACAAGAGCTGCCGGTGGTTTTCTGCGGGTGCTCCAGCAGCTACTGGGAATGAGTTGTTACGGGCCACAGCCAGGACATCAGAGACAGGGATATTTAGAGCAATATTGAGGATGCGTTTGCTGCCAGAACTTAGAAATAGGGTGAGCCCTTGGGATTTTGGGGGTGTCTCAGGGAAGGCAGGGAGTGATGCAGCTCCTGTGGCAGGACTCTGTGGCCATGAGGGGGTTGATGCTTGGGGAAGCTTTGCAGATGGGCCCCCCAAATCTACAGGAGAGTGGGGGCCTGGCTGTGTAGAAAGGCTTTTGCAAAGCAGGGGTGGGTGCATGCGGTTGGTGGTCCCTGTACTTCTGTCCCTGCTGCAGCATCCCCTGGCTCAGCTTGGCTTGTTTGCAGTGCTGTGGTGGCCAGGGGGATCCAGGGGGTGGCCCTGGTATGGTGCGACCCTGCTGTTGGGGACAGGGCCTGTGCATGGGGTAGTGTTGCACCCCAGTGAGTGTGAAGAGGAGGCGGGAGGGCAGCAGGGCTGGAAAAGGGGACACCTCATCCACAGCTGGAGGGGTCGCCCCTTCCCTATGAGACTTTCGCTTCCCGCTTACGGGAAAGCGAAACGTGCCCACATGGTTTCAGTGCTGGGTGTTGGGTGATGGGGCTGATTTCCCACGGAGGAAGGAGGGGGGACCCATCAGGGACCCATCCTCTGCAGCTGTTGGCACAGCACCCCCCGCAGCATTGCCAGACCCTGGGACATTGGGGCTCCTCTGGGGTGGCTGTGTGCGTGGAGTTTGGCTTCCTGACCTAGTTTGCTGGCAGCTTCCATAAAGTGTGTCAGGAGCTGAGAGCATTCCAGTGGAACTCAGTGGGTAGTGACAGCATTGCCAGATATATTTACCGCTTTTCTGGCTGGATTTGCCCATTTCTGGTCAGATTTATCCCCTTCTTCACTGGATTTGCTCATTTCTGGTTGTATTTGCCCTTTTTCTGGCTAGATTTGTGAGGCAGGCAGCAATGCTCTGGAAGGCAATGCCAGGAAAATCGCCTGTTTGTTGGTGCCACAGCCTGGGACATGTTTCACCTTCCCAGGTTTTACTTCCAGGGGGACAGGGGAATGCAGGTGGGACCTTGGGGAAATGAGGAACCCCCAGTTTTCCTGCCCCCTTGTCCCAGACTTCTCACCCACCTCATCACTGCCCACCTTCCACCTCTATGCACACCCCCCATCTCCACACAGAGCCGGCTCGGGGCAGTTTCCATGTCGGGGCACACCCTGGTGTGTGTGTGTGAGCTCTCAGGCCCCTGAGCAGGGGGCCGGGCACCCTCTGGCTGCTCCACATGAACCACCTGGAAATAGCAATGCATGTCAGAGGGAGGAGGCTCCAGAGAAGCAATTCCACCCCTGGATTGTGACTCTGCAAGCCTGAACTCGATCCCTGAACAGTGCCTGGGAGGTTTGAATATCATTTGCTGTTTTTTTGGCTGAGAAGATCTTGAAAATGAAAAAGCTTCACCCTCTCAGGAAAGACCTTGGGCGCTGCCACGCAGATGGGCACCCACTGAGGTGGAGTGTGGAAGGTTTGGATGGGAGGGGGTCTGTGGAGTGCTGGGTGCTGTCCCGGGACTCTTTGTTTGCTTTGGGGTATTCGCTGCTTGCTGGGGATTCTGCTTGAGCAGTTTCGGGGTGAGGATGTGGTGCTTTCAATTCCCAGCTGGGCTGGGAATCTGCGGTAGCCCTGGCAGGTCTGTTGGGGACATCAGGTTCACTCCCTGGATCCAGCAGGGACATTGGCCTCATTCGGGCTGGCCATGGCCCCTGGCTGAGGATCTTTCCTTAATTTAGGCAGGAAAGGTAAAAATCGCTGTGGTGTGAGACTGGTTGCCCAGTGCTGCTGGAGCATGGCTGCCGAGGAACCCCCTTCCCACTGGTGGCCAGCCCTGTTCCCACAGGTCCTTTCGCCACCCAGCTTTGCCCCTGTGCCCACAGGAACCCTGGTGGGTAACAGCTTACTGCCCTCCCTGGGAATCCACAGGGGTCCTGGGGTGGTGGGACATGGCAGCCACCTGCCTGCTCATCCCTTTCTGTCCAATGGCCAGAGCTTGGCTTGTCCTGCTGCCCCACAACGCCCCGTCCTTGGTGCCTGGTTCCTGCCGCAGTACTGGTGAGCTCTCACTTCCCCGAGATCACCCTGCCTGGCTCTTCCTTCCTCTCCTGCTGAAAGCCCTGCCCCGTCCTTCTGTCACCCAGGGCTCAAACGGCCTCAGGATCCGGCCTTCTCATCCCCCATGGTGGCTGTGGTCAGTGCATCACCGCACTGAGGCCTCACAGTTCTCTTGGGGCCTGGGGTGGCTATTGCACCACATCCCAGCTCAGAACTCTGCTCGGCGTTCCGGAAAGTTCCCATTGCTGAGTTGGCGTTTGAGGAAGTCCTGGGGCAGGCAGAGACCCCTTGGCAAACCTCCACCGCGCCAGCTGGACCACAGGCAGGCCGGCCACCTCCTTCTGCTGAGCCAAGGGATCGTGTGCTGGTAATTAGCTCTCCTTGATTAATGAGCCCACAGACCTGGGGAAGGGGAACATGGGGTGCAGGCAGGGTTTGCCTACGTTGGAGGAGAAATTGCAATGGGAACTAGATCCATCAAGTGGGTGCCAGACATCCGACAGGGCTCCTATGCTGGATTTTCCTGGCTCTTGGCCACTATCCTGGGTGCCATTGAAGGGACAGGCAGGGAAGAGCTGTGGGATGGCCACCACTTTACTATCTGGTGCTTGGGTGCTGAGTGGAGCACTGTCACTGACATACCGATGGCCCTGGTCACACTACTTGATCCCTGGCATCTCGTTAGGGGTAATGTTGCTTACCTGGGGGAAGCCGGAGGCAGTGAAGGGAGCATGCTTGCCTGTCACTCCCAGTCAGAGCCCATAGCCTCCCCATGGCATACACAGCTCCTTAATCGAACAAGCCCAGCCCTCACTAGTGGCCCACCTGAGGGTTGGGAAACCCATGGCCCTGAGAGCAGGGGTGGGATGCAGTGGGCAAAGGGTGGGCACACCCCTGCGGCACGGGGGGCTCCTCCCTGTGCCAGGATGCTCAGCTCTGCTGGGGGAAGAGGTGCATCCTAAACCCTGTTGAGTTGAGGGCATCTGAGGTGGGCTGGGGTGGCTGTGGGAGCCCCCAAAAAAGCAGCCAGCCCCCAAGTTTGGGGGTAGAGGGGCTTGCTGAGCCCCTTGGTCCAGACAAAGGGGACCAGCACCAGGCACCCCCAGATCCTTCATCCCCAGCACTTGCAGAGTGAGGGCTGTGTGGGTTTGGGATGGGGCTGAGGAGTCTGGTGCTCATGTATTTTGGCATCCTGGCTTATCCCCCCAGTGCACCAGTGCCACGGTGCCGGGGTGTTAGCAGCCCTCGCAATTCCCTCCTCATGCCACTTGTCCAGCCTTTAAGTCTCTTACAAAACAGCCCCTGTGGTGTTGCCTAATCCGGGGGAGGAATGTGGTGGGTCAGCACTGGGAGGATTTGCGCTTGGCAGGGGCCACAGCCAGGGTTACCCCCTGATCCCCAGCAGCCAGCTGGGTTACGGCGTCTCCCTGTGTTGATTTTGCTTCCGGAATATCCTCATCTTGTCTAGCACTGAGGTTAAATGATTAATGGTTGAAGAAGGCAACCTAGCAAGGGCCTGATGAATGATTTACTTGGTGAGGGCAAAGGGCCCGACAGCGCCAGGGAGCTGCCAGCCTGGCACACTGGGGACCCTGCGCTTCCCTTGTTGCAGTTTTGTCTCCATCCCTGTCCCCGGTGAGCAGCAAAGAGGGCCCTCAGCCACCCCAGGTAGTGCTGGGACAGTGCCAGTGGTGAGTGCTGGTGCAGCTGTCCCTTCCTGATAGGTCTGTCCCACCACTGCATCGATGTCCTGGCACAGCACTGGGGATGTTGGCACTGGTGTCAATGGGTGACACTGGTGGTGACTCCTTGGCTCTAGCCAGGAGGGGGGATGTTTGTGGGAGCCCCATACTGGTGTCACTGTGTTTCCCTCTGCTCCTCCATGGTGTTTTGCCTCTGCAGGCAGCACCCAGCTGGGGTTGAGCCTGCCTGTGTTGGTGTCACTGGGATCTGGTGACAGCAATGTCACCCAGCACCATCACTTATCCATTTTCAATAATAGATGAGGGCTTCCTAGGTGTGGAGGTGGGAGAGAGAATTTTATTCTGATCCGGGGATTTTTGTGCTGCTGGTTCGGATTGCTGGGACCAGTGGGAAGGTCCTGGGTACTGCTGGTTTTGCTGGTGCTGCCAGCAATGAGCCACGGGGGTCAGCCGGCCCTGGGTCCCCTTGCTCCTTCCTTGGACACTTGGTCCTTGAAGCCTGAAGCAAAGCCAAACTTTGCCAGGAAGTGCCAGGGAAGTGGCACTGTGGCCAGATCCCAGCAGCACCACTGGGATGCTGGTGTCTGGAGGTGTAGGGGTCACTGGCTGTGGGGACCCCATGGTGCCTCAGGCTTGGCAGTGTCCAGTTAGTGCTGGGTCAAGGAAGAGCCTTGCTCAGCTGTGCACTGTGCACTGAAACCGCAAGTGCTGTTGAGGGCTGGGACCTGCCTGAGTCACAGAAAACGTGACTCTGACAGCAGATCAGACTGGCCTATTTATGGCTCCAGGAAATCCTCTGGCTCCTTCTCAGCAGGTCTAAAAAAACCTACAGCAAACCCAAAATAAGATGGTGCCGGGGTCACTAGCAGTGCTGCTGTGTGTGCCGGCATGATGGGATCTGCCTCCTGCCTGCAGCCTGCCGAGGCCGTGATGCTGGTGGGTGGGAAGGGCAGGGTATTCCATCTGCTGCTTGTTGGGATAACAGGGATTTGCCCCGCCAACAGCTATAGTGTGGGATGGGTGTTCTGCTGCAGGAGCTGGGACACCAAGAGAGCCCCCATGTCCCAAGCTCTGGGTGCCACAAGGGCACTCTGCTAGGTGTGTGCACCAAAGGTGCTGCACAGGTGCTCTGCCAGCACCCCAGGGTGCCATGCTGGAGCAATGCCAAGGACAGAAAGGGCTCTGGAGCTGGGAGCAATGCTGTGGTGGGCATACGGTCTGTGAGGAGGGGTTTGGTGTGGTTTGGGTTGGGGACTCCAGCAGCAGCACTCTACCACTGCTGTGATGGGGACAGCCTGAAAGAGGGGACAGCCTTCTGGATCCAACTGTCGGTGTCACTCCATCCTGGCTTACTGCTGTAGACTGGAGAGCTGCATCCCAGAGGGTGACAGCCCTGAGGTGCAGCCAACAGCTCCCCTGCCCTTGAATCAGGCATTTTCAGGCATATTCCCTGATTATCCACAATGTGGGACCCCCTTCCCCCACTGCTCTGTCCCCCAGCCCAAATGTCACCCCCTGGGACCATGCTGGGGCCCCATGGTGCCTTCACCTCTAAGGGGATGTTTCAGTGCTTAAACTGGGACCCTCCAGCATTTCCACACCCATGCAGCCCCCCAGTTCAGGATTGGGTGATCCTGGGGACACAGTGTGGTTGGAGGCCATAGGAAAACCAAGTGGCTTCACTGGGAATGTTGGTTTTGGGACTCCAGGCTTCAACTGGTGTGTGTTTTGGGACTCATCCTGATCCTGTTGTCTCCATTCCCAGGTCCTGATGTCATCCTGAGCCTCGCTGGCAACGGGAGATGCACTGAGTGGTGCAGGTTTCTGTGGCCAGCCCCCTGCCATGGAGGAGGAGGGGTCTCTGCCCGTGGCCACCTGGCTGTCTGCCCTCCACCTCGACCAATATGTGGAGAGCTTCCAGCAAAGCGAGCTGTGGTCAGTGTGGGACTGCCGGGCTCTGACGGACGAGGGGCTCACCCGCCTTGGGGTGCTGCTGCCCGGCCACCGCCGCCGCATCCTCCTGGGGTTGCAGAAAGCCTTCGCTGAGGCCCCGCCGCCCGCCAGGACTCAGCAGCCCCCTGCCAGTAAACCTGTCCCCATGAAACGCCACATCTTCCGCCTGAGCACTGCAACAGGGCCGGAGCAGCTGGAGCCCCGGTGCCTGCCAGTGCCCGGTGGGACCCCACTGCTGGAGCCGGAGCGGGGTGCAAGCTTCGCCCAACTGCCCCCACCCATCCCACCCAGGGTGGGCTGCCGCCCCCCCCTCAAATTCTCACCATCACTATTGGGGGGCAGCCCCGAGCCCTGCCCTCTGCCCTGCAGCCATCTCCCAGCGCTGGAGGACCCCTCACCACCAGCCCTTGGGGATAAGCCCCCTGCCGACAGCCAGGCGAGACCCCCACTGCCACCGCTGCCAGCCAAGCGACACCAACTGGAAACCAAGTGCCAGAGCCTGAAGGGCCCCCTGCTGCCCGACCGCCCCCCCCCGTGCTCCCCCCCAGGGCTGTGTCCCAGAGGAGGTAAGGGAGTGGCAGGGGCATGGGCTTGGGGATGCCCAAAGGTGGCACAGTCTGTGTGGGGGGCTACTGTGATGTGGGTGGGATCTTGGGGTCATGACATGGGTTGCCTGGGGTACCTACACCCTCCCAAGACCTTAGCACATCTCCTGGGAGTACCCCCACTCCAGCGCTCAGCACATCTCCTGAGGGTACCCTCAGCCCCAGCACATCCCATGAGGGTACTAACCCTCCCCCCAACCCCAGCACAACCCGTGGGGGTACCCCTGCCCCAGGCCACAGCACATTTCCCAGGGCTACCAGCACTAGGCGGGGGGGGTCAAGATATTTATTTTGGCTGTGGCTGGAGTACCCACTTTGATCGATCCAGTCACCCAGGTCACCCCAGCCTGGCACAGGCTGGGGTGCAGTCCCCGCAACAATGTAGAGCCCTGCCTTGCCCCCACCTGCAATGTGGGCAGTGCTGAAGCCTGAGGAACTCTTCACACCAGTGGGTGCAACACAGTGAACCGCAGTGCAGAGGGAGCGTGGGGCAAAGCTGCTGCCAGCTGCTGTGGCCAGATGACATGGGAGCAGGCTGGAATTTGGCGATAGCAGTGCTTGTAGCCCCCCCTTTGATGTCCCAACCCCCCCAGTGCACTCCCAAATCCTGCAGAGCACAGGCAGGTGTGGAGTAAGGACTGGGAGTGCAGTTTGGAGGGGGCAGAGGAGCTCCTGGGTGCCAGCACCCTCCCAGGGTGAGGTGGGGGAATGTCAGCAAACTTGTGTGGTCCCCTCCAAGGAGTCCTCCCCCTCAACCTCCCCAGGACCCACAGACTTCCCAGCACTCTAAGGGATATGATCCTGGAGCTAGGGTGTCTAGCTGGTCCCCTGAGGGGGATCCTGGGAGCGGGGTTGGGTTTGTCCTGAGTAATGGTGCTGGATGGGACCCTGTGTGTAGTCAGGATGAGAATGGAAGGGCTGGTGGCTGGGCTCCCCCTCCAGCTTCCCATCCCTCTGCCCCAGTGGGCTTTTCGTGGTCAGGTGGGTGGAGGTGATCCCTCTGCCCGTGCTCTGACCCCTACCTGGTGCTGATGCAGCAGGGAGTGGGCTGGGATGCTGAGCTGGGGAGGGGGCTCAGGCAGCTGATGTGGGGTGCTAGCGTGCCATGGCGTGGGCAGCACCTGTCCCTGGGGCTCCTTGGACTCCAGATCAAGTGTCCATCCTGGCACCTCAGGAACTGTTCCTACCACTGCATTTCTGTACTGAGATAGTCACCCAAATCCTCCTGGAGCCACTCTCCATCCTGCCCTGGCCAGGAGGCTACCAGGGCATGATGAGGCCAATGGCTGCCACTTTGGTGCAAGCTGTGCTGGTTTTGTGCTGGACGTGCCACGGGTTTGATAGTTGCCGTGCTGGTTTGGTGCCAGCTGTGCCATGGGTTTAGTGCCGTCCGTGCTGGGTGTTTGGTGCCAGCCGTGCCAGAGTTCTGGTACTGGCCGTGCCGTGAGTTCTTACTGCCATGCTGAGGATTTGGAGAGGGCTATGCCGCTGCTCCGGCCAGCTCAGGAAGTTTTGCTGCAGTGCAGGAAGTGCCGGGGTGAGAAGCTCCGTTCCCCGCCGGCCTCCCCCGGCCCTCCCCGTGCTGCCGATCGGTCCCACCGGGGTTCCTGTCACCTGCCCAGGTAGGGGGGCACAGCTGGCACAGTGCAAGGCGTGCCGCACACGGGCAGGCAGCGGCGGCCGGGGCGGAGGGATTTTTGGGATGGGATCTAGCGCTGCCGGCGCTACCGGGTGCGAGTCTCGCTCTGCCGGTTCCAGCGGGTGTTTCCTGCCCTGACCTGTGTGCCCACAGGCATTGTTGGTCTCCCAGTTCCTGCTGCCCCGGGGACGGGCGCTGTGCCGCGGAACAGGCGCTGCCCACCCTGGCACGGCACCCCGAAGGCTGTGCACCGGAACTCGGGGGCTGGGATTTCCCCCTGGAGCTGCCCCGGGGGATCCGGGGGTGCATTAGGGTCCCTTGGGAGCTGCATGCAGGATCATGGGACTCAGGAGGGGATGGGCCTGTGGCCTCGCCAGGTGGAGGTGGCTGAACAGCACCCCCAGGACACAAGGATGTTTCAGTGGCTTGGGGGACTCTGGGGTCACTGCGGCAGAGCCCTGGGGGCTGTGCCAGTGTGGGACAGGTGGGTGGCCATAGGGGCCTGGCACCTGGTGCGCCATGATGCACACATAACATAGATTACATGTATGTGTTGGGGCTTGGCAGTGACAGAACGGAGTATGTATGGGCATATGTGTGTATAGATGGGTGTATATGTGTGTATATGTATTTCTCACATAGATCTTGATGCTGTAGTGAGTATATACAGGAGTATATCTGTGCATCCATATATATATGTGTATTATATGGATATATTGGGGAGTTCAGGACTAACCAGCTGAACCCCAAAACACATCTCCAAAGTTACTTTGATTGTATGACCAGGAATATATTTGCTATAGGTGGGTTCTTGTTTTGAGAACATTTTAAAAATAAAGTGCTATCATCTCCTAAGAAATTCTTCCCTCTGAGGATGGTGAGCCCTGGCACAGGCTGCTCAGAGAAGCTGTGGCTGCCCCATCCCTGGAAATGTTCCAAGTTGGGTTGGATGGGGCTTAGAATAACCTGGGGTTGTAGGTGTCCCTGCCCATGGCATGAGATAAGCTTTCAAGTCCTTTCCCAACCAAACCATTCCATGATTCTATAACTCTTTGGCCAGTGCTGGTGCCTGGCCATGCCCATGGATGGAGGAGGTGCCGTGGTGCAGGACAGCTGGCACAGACACGGGGTGCATTCAGGAGGATGAGGGTATGAGTCACCCTGTGGCGCATGTGGGGTCCTGGCTCAGCGTGTGGGGCAGCATGTGCTGGGAGCTTGGGAAGCTACCCACACTGGGGCTCCCTGGAGTGATGGGTGACTGGCTAAAGTGCTCTGCGCTGGGTTGGAGGGAGCTCCGCAGCCCCAGGGTGCTGCTGTTGGCCCCAAACCCATCTCCTGCCCCCATGGGGGGACCTGACCTGGGTGCCTGCAGCCAGTGAGCACAAAAGGCCTGGGGGTGGGGGAGATACTGCTGGGCTGCCCAAGAACCAACAACAGTGGGGGATGCTGGCCCATATTGAGGCTGATGGTTGCTCACATCTGGATGATCCTTGCCCATGCTGGGGTGATGCCCACATCGGGGTGATGTTTGCCCAGGTCTGGATGGTACTTGCTCACATCAGGGTGATGCTTGCTGCATCCAGGTGGGGGCTGGGGCTCTTTGCCAGCAGCTGTGAGGCAGCTGCATTGATCTGGCCCTGTCTCTGGGTGGGGATGAGCCCCCACCATAATCCCTTGTGGAGGTGGGAGTGCCCACAAGGGAGGGACCTCCGAGCATGAGGGCTGAGGAAGAGCTGGAGCACCCCTGTGTATGCAGACAGCCCGGGACCAGAGCAAGTGACCTGGGCATTTCTGGGGTGACGCCACCCACCCATCTCCCCTCGCTTCCGGCTGTGCTACCGTGGTCCCTGGCGCTTCCTCCTAGCTGCTTGCAGAGCTGTATTGTGGTTTCCTCCAGGCCATGTTCACCTCCGGGTTCTCACCATCCCCTCAAACCCTGGGCCACCTCAAGCACCCCTGTGCCACGAGGTGATAGGATCATCCCAGTCCTGCCGGGGGTGGGATGTCTGAGATACTACCTCCCACAGGTTGATGGCAGCAACGGTGTTCAACACCGGGAGCTCTCTCTCACCACTTCCGGACTTGATGCCTCCCTCCCAATGCCAGCAGCGGGGCTGTGAGCCCCCCAGTTTTGGCCACTGATGGCTCAGACCTAGACACCCCACAGAGGGTCCCATGAGCAGCGGATGCTCATGTCTGCACCCTGATCGTGGGGTGAGGCTGTCAGTGAGGGGGCACCCCCTTCTCCATGCCCAGGGGATGGTCTAGGAATTAGAGGAACCCCCTGAGCAGCTGGTGGGGAGGAGGGGGGTTGTAGAAAGTGATGTCCAAGAAAGTGATGACAGAAGACTCCTTTTTGGAGGGCTGGGTGAGCTGGGCAGGGGTGGTGGCCTGGGCAGAGGTTTGGCTTTGGGGTGGTGCCTGTGGGAGAACAGCCCTTTCTGCCCCCTTTAGAAGACAGGCCTAGATAAGGGACAGCAGATGAGGTGCTGCTCAGATAAGGGACAGCACATAGGGCACTGGTTTGCCACTTCTCTAATGGCAGAGGTGGCACTGGCCAGACCCTGCCTGGAGCAGGACTGGCATCCTTTGGGCATGGCTGCATGGGGGGCCAGGGGGTGATGAGGCACCCACGCTACCCCATGGAGCCTTGGGGGGACATGAAGCCCAGGGATGCTACAGCAGCAGATGATGACATGGAGAGCAGGCAGACCAGTGGGGAGGGTGTTTTTGGGAACTGGGGTGTTATTTGTGCTTGAGCTCTGTGAGTGCCCATCCTGCTGGTCCCTGGGATAGTGGGGCTAGGGGCTGGACAGGACTGGGGCTGGGCCAGAAACCCTCCTGAGAAGTCCCCTTCCAGGAGATGGGGATTGTCCTGGCCTGAGGCTTGTCATCTCACTGCTGGCCATGGGGCTAGCAGCCCAGGGGGCAGACACCATCCTGGGTGGCTGCACAGATGCAGACCCCAGCCAGGCTCTTGCTGGAGGCTCTGTGGCTTGTGCACTGTCACCTCCATGTCTCCGGGTCCCTGCACACCTGGGTGCCCCAGCAGCTCCTGCCTGGTGGTGTTGGGATCAATGCTGCTGGGCTCCCCTGCCCGCACTCCCCTGCCCATGCTCCCCTCCTTCCCTGCCAGCATTCCCTAATGTATGGATGGTTGTGGCTGGTTCCCATGGAAATAGCTGCTGAGAAATGAGGTCAGGCTGACCCAGGGAGAGCCAGCACTCCTGTCCTCCCCTGCTTCCTGCTCCAGCCAGGGAGAAGCTTCCTCTCCAGCTCACCCCAAGCTAAGGGAAAGTTCTTGTGCATGAGCCATGGTGCTAGGAGGCACATCCCCAGAAACCATGGGGTACTGATGGCACTCTTGGCCATGGAATCATGGAATCTTTGCATGGTTTGGATTGGATGGGACCTTAAAGCTCATTTACTTCCACCTCCTCTGCCAAGGGCAGAGACACCTCCCACTAGACCAGGTTGCTCCAAGCCCCATCCCACTTGGTCTTGAACATTTCCAGGCATGGGGCAGTCACAGCTTCTCTGGACAACCTGTGCTAGGGCCTCAGCACCCTCAGAGAGAACTTCTTCCCAATATCCAATCTAACCAGCTGTTCCTTCTTGTGGCTGCGGTGGGAGGTAGCTGGAACACAGATGGGGATGGTGCCAGCATGCAGGTCCCCTGGGGCTCACCTACCTGGGGCTTGGGATGGAAATTCTGCCCACTACCTCTGCCCTCTCCCTGGATTCAGAGATGCTCCAAAGGTGCCTTGTATTTTTATACCCTGGAGAAACTTCTTAATTTCCTGCCCTTGAAAACACCATTACCTTTGAGTCTCAGGAAGGCAGGAAGCAAGGAACAGGAGGTAGGAGTGGCTGAGCCCAGCTGCTCAGGGGCTCTGTGGGGAGGAGGACAGCCCCCATGGTCCCTCTCCTCATCGGTCAAGGTTTTGGGGCTGGGGGCATGGCTCACTGACCCAGGAGAAGCTCCATTTCCAGGAGTTCTTGCTACTGTAGCAGCCACCCCGGATCTCCAGTGTCCACCCCACTATAAGGAATGGCACAGAGCATCCCTAGGACCCCCATCCTGCTCAGGGAATCCTGTGGCCACCAGCAAACCAGCTAAGGAAGTGGCTCTGCCATTTTTTAGACTGGAGGAAAGAAAACAACCTGCTCTGGGATGTGGCTTCAAGGCTGTGGGCAGCTTGGGGTGTTCCAGAGCCAGATAAGGATCCTGAGCTGTGGAGCACACACAGGAGAATGAGGCTGGATGCCAGGAAAACATTTCCAGGCTAGAAAAGTAGTCATATAACCCAAGCACAGGAAAGGCTTTGCCGTGGAAACTTAGGAATTGGTTTGTGGGTTTGGGTCTGCTGGGGTTTGGTCCCTTTTGGGGGTCCTCTGTGACCCCCCTGCAGGTGTATCAGAGTTGGGAAGTGGGGCAGGGACTGGCATAAGGCAGTGCTTGCTCCTCTCTCGTACAGCATCCCTGCCAAAGAGGAGGTACCCATCACTGAAAGAGCACCCAGTGTCACCCTGTCCCCGTTTCCCCTGCCTCGCACGAAGACGCCAGCCCCGACGCCACCAGCGCTCCCCTCTAAGGCCACCCTTCCTTTCGTGCCAGAGTTTGGTGAGTACAAAGGGGGCCCCTCCAGTCTTCCCCTGTCACAAATCTTCCCTTGGGATATCTGTCCCATGGGTGCTGTGCCTTCCTTCCTGTCCGTTTGTTCCTCTGTCCTTGCTGGGGTCCCTTTCTTCTCTATCCCCTTTCTTGCCTTCTGGGCTGGGGGTGTCAGGGGTGCAAGATCTGGGCTGGGGGATTTAGGGTGTGTGAGGTCTGAGCTGGGGGCTTCAGGGAAGGGGTGTAAGACCTGGGTTGGGTGTTTCAGGGATGCAAGATGTGGACTGGGGGTTTGGGTGCATGTTCCTAGGGCAGAGCAAAGGTTTCTGTGGGTGCTGGAAGCGCCCACACCCACTCACAGAGGAAAAGTGAACCTGTCAGGGGGGTGAAATGCAGATGTCCCTGGTTCCGAGGTCCCAGGACCGTGCCTTTGCATCCCCCAGCCACTTCCTCAGGGTGTCCCTGGGGCTCAGCCAACTGCAGGAAGCAATGCTGAGTTGGGGACCCTCATGGAGGGATGAAGGTTTGGTCTCAGGGTGCAGCCCTCATTGGACTATAATTCAGCTGGAATAGCTCTGCCGGAAGGAGGAGGAAGGACTGAGCTGTGTGGGGTGCTGAATACCTCTCAAGGCCAGCAAACCTGCAGGAAGCAGCACTGGTTTAACTGGGAGCTGGGATGTGTTTCAGAAGCTGGGAGAAGCCGTGGACAGGGAGCTTATCTGTTGGGGGCTGTAGGGAGGAAAGCTGCTCCCACCCTGATGAGTTTGGGATGCAGAGTCTGCAGGGGGTTTCTGTGGTGCCAAGGTGAGCATCCACCTGCACCCCTCAACCCCCTGCAACCTGGGAGCATCCTCACCTTCTTCCAGGGCCCAAACACCATTATCTGGGTTGGGGTTTTGGGAGGATTCTGCTCCAGATTCTCAGTGGGATTTGGGAGTGGGTGTCTGCCAGGGCCAGGCTGTCTGGGGCCACTTGTTCCCTATGGGTTTACAATCCCGACCAGGATTCCTGCTGATATGGGTGCTGGGTGAGGAGGAACCATCTCTCCCATCATCCCCTGGGATCTCATTTCCATGGTGCACAAGCTCGGGAGCTGATAAGGAATGGAAGAGGAGGGAGGGGAATCCACCCTGGAAAACAAGCTGTGGGAAAAGCCCCTGGAAACCCCCAGCAGCAGGAGCTCCCAGGCAGAGACACGAGAGCCTGGATGAAACCATAGTGCTGGGGCTGGTGTCACCAAGTCCCCTTTGGCGAGTGCTGTGACAGTGCTGGGAGGTGCCACTAGCGGGACTTTGCCCTTTCCCAGCTCTTCCCCAAACTCCTTGATAAAACCCTTATTGTCACAGGGATGGGGTGGTTATTTGCCAAGGACAAAGCAAGGGGAAGCCAGCTGTGCCTGCATCCTCACCCTCCCCACAGGCTCCAGGGTAGCAGGGGGAATTTGGAACCCTTGCTCCACCCCAGCTGATTCCAGCATTTCCCTCTCCTTTGTCAGATGACTCAGACTACGAGGACTCGGCGTGGGAGGAGGAATTAGCCAGACCGACGGGGGAGATGGCCAAGGTTGGTCCCACCATGGGGCTGGAGGTGGGCAGGAGCTAGCAGGGTGACTGGCCCTGAGGACAGGTACCAGCCTTGGGATGCTACACAGATACTGGTTAGGGCTGGAGGAGCATGTTGACAGTAGCTAGAGAGGGGGTTCTGCCTCACTGAGCACCCACTGGGTCTCCCATAGGTCCCTAGGGAGTACCCCCTGGGTCTCCCATGGGGACTGGAACCCCGGGGTTTCCAGGGAGCACCCATTGGGTCTACCATGGGGGTTGGAACCCCAGAGCTGGAACTGGGTCCTTCAGTGTTCTTGGGAAGTACCTACTAGGTCTTTCAGTGGTGCTGGAACTCGAGGGTCCCTGGGCAGCACCCACCAGGTCTCACCCCAGTGTCCCCAGGAAGCACTCACTGGGTCCTCTGGGGTCTCTGGGGAGCACCTACAGCTGTGCAGCACCCTGGCACACTCACATGCCCAGAGTGTGTGCTAGTAGACATCTCCAGCACTGCATCTTGAATGTAATCCCTGGATTGTGAATTTCTACCTGCCTCCCTCACTCCCTGGGGTGGGAATGGATGGACTTGAGGAGTCCCAGCATCTGCAGAGCCCCCTGAGCACCTGAATCCCCCATCTGCTTTTGCTTGGGAACACCAGGGCCAAGGAGGCGATGCCAGATTTCTCATGAAGCTCCGACATTTTTAGCTGCTATAAATAACCATCCTGGTGTTCAGCTCCTCCCTTGACTGCACTTCCCTCTCTCTGTGAGCCTCAGCATGCCTCTTCCTGGGCACCCTGGCACTGTTGAGCTGGGGATGGGCTGGTGACACGGCATCATGTCCCCTCCCCTTCCATCCACCCTGCACCCTCACGGTGCAGTGGGGGCACCAAGGAGACCCCACGTGTCACCTGTGTCTCTGCAGGAGGATGCTGAGCCTAGGATGGGGCGACCACGGTCCCTGCGTTTCAACAGCCTGTTCAGTGAAGATGAGTTCAGCGAGGACCACCCTGATGCAGCCCCTGCCAAGTACGAGCTTGGCTGCAATGCTGTGTGCAGGGGACATGTGTGTGTGCGTCTGGTGACATGCTGTGTGCATGTATAGGCAAGGGATATGTGTGTGTGTACCAGGGGGTGGTTTTGTGTGGGGGGCTGTGAGCACAGGCAGAGAGCTCTTGTGCACAGCAGGGCGGGTGAGTGCACAGGTCAGGGCTTCTTGCGTGTGCACAGCCCCACAGCGTGCACACACACGTGCACATGCAGGGCCTGTGCATGGGAGCACATGTGAGCGTGTGTGAGCAGAGAGCAGCTCTGCACATCACTGGGTTGGGGCTGTGGTCTTGGGGGTGCCCCTATCCCCCCTCCCAGAGCTGGGACTCAGGCCTGGGCCGTCCCTGGGGCTGGGGGACGTGCCGGGACCCCACTGAGGGGAATGTCCCCAGTGTCCCCGCTTGCATACAGCTGGCCTGCATTGCCTGTGCCTCAGGGAAGGTCACAGGGAGGCTGAAGCATGCGGGGGAGCCTCAGCCCCTCCCGGGACCCGCCAGCTCTTAACCCCCTCCCTCGGCTCCTCATCCCCAGTGGTGGCAGCAGCTGGAGTGACAGGGACCCCAGCCTGCACGTGCCGGCACCCGCCTGCTTCCCTGGCAGCAGCCTCGGCCCACTCACTGACAGCATGGACGGCACCAGTGCCACCACCTCGCTGTCACCCACCATCAGAGCAGGGTGGCTGGACAAGAACCCACCACAGGGGTGAGTGATGTACTGGGGTCCCTGTGTGACATGTAAGGGTGATTGTCCCCTCCTTTTCCCACCTGTAATTCCTGCTCATGGGGGTGTACTTTTGCTTTGGTGAAAATCCATTGCTAGGAGTTCCTTCCACTCCCTTCTAACCTGTGATTTAGGTTAGAACCACCCATTTTTCATGGAAGAGCCTTCTCAGAGCAGGTGCCACCAGTGGTTGTACTGACTTGGCTGAGGAGGAGGGGAGGCTGCAGCTCGAGCTTCCTCCCAGATCCTGCATCACTGGGAAAACAGCTGCCTTTCCTCTGGGGGTGCCCTGGAATAGCGGTGACCACAAGAGAAGCTGTCAGGGATGAGGTGGGGCGTCTGGGCTGACCCATGCTTTTGGGATTGCTGGGTTTACTGCAGGAGGAGGTGGTGATGGCCCCTAACCCATGGGATGGCAGCCCCCAATCCTGGGCTCATGGTGGAAAGTCAGAGTGGTGCAGGAGTAAAACAGGAGAAGTGCTGGGCTTGCGTCTGTGTGCTCCAGGGTGAGTGAGCCAGGGAGTCATAGGGAGCCCAGTGAACCCAGTGAGCACAACCAGCACAGTGTGCACAGGGAGCCCTCTCAAAGAGCCCCTGCACTACCTGGGAGGCAACGATCAAGCAGGAGATGTGGATATTGGGGGGCTTCTTAATCCAGGCTCTGAGGAAACCCCGAGGCAGCAGTTCCACCGAGGAGAAGCAGGAAGCTCAGCTGTTTGCAACAGAGCAGCCGTGCTGCTGGGGAAGTGAGAGCAGCTGGAAGGTCCCTGGGAAGCTGCTCCAGCAAACCTTGCCTGAGTAAACAAGCCCTTGAGCAACCAGTGTGTCCTGCCACCGCACCAGGCCCCAGTCCCACCAGCAGGGGGCACCTGGGGGTTCAGTGCTGGTAGGGGGCTGCATGGCGGGGCTTGCTGGAGCTGTGTCGGAAAGGACTTGGCTTCTCCTGCAGCCCTGATGCTAAAGGGATGGGCTGAAGAGTGTCCTGCCTTTCCCTGTAGTGCGTGGTTGGTCTGCATGCTCAGCTGGGGAGGGCACAGGGGTCTCTGGTGGGCTCTCTTCCAGTCCCAGGGTCCTGCCTCTCATCCGTATCCTCATCCTGATAGAGATGCACAGCTTCTCCCTCTGCTCAGGTGCCAATGACCCCGCCTGGAATGTGTCTCCTGGATTGAACCCTGCCTGGCTGTTAGGGGCAGCCCTTGTTCTCAGCTCCATGTTTTAACTGGTGCCTGGAGGAAAGCCCTATTGCTGTCCCCAACAGCAACATGAGGGCACAGGGAGAGGGCACAGGATCAACGGCTGGGGACTTCAAGGGCTGGCCAACACAGGCCTCTCATCACTGTGCAGGATAGAGGACTGGGGACATAGCACAGGAAGTAGGGCTGGGGACATGGCACCAGATCAAGGGTTGGGGACACAGGGCAGAATGGAGGGCTGTGGACATGGAGGGCTGGGACATGGCACAGGATGGAGGGTTGGGGACATCGAGAGCTGTGGACACAGGGCAGGATCAATGGTGAGGTAGCCTCAGGCTTTTGGCAACTGGGGCGTGAACACGCAAGCACAATCATCCTGAGTTCAAGGGCATCCCCTCCAAAGGGTCCCTCCGGTCCTCTCCCAGGTCCTACATCTACCAGAAGCGCTGGGTGAAGCTTGACGCTGACTACCTCCGCTATTTTGACAGTGAAAAGGTGGGTGGAGAAGATGGATCTGGGGGTTTGGGATGAGAAGGTGGCAGAGGAGCTGCCCCAGCAGGACCACCTCCCTCTGGGCATCCCAAGTGGGAGACGTGGCTGTGCCAGGGAGCAGCCATGGCTGGGTGCTGGGGGTGAGATGTGGGAGGCTCAGAGCCTCCTGGACATGGGAGTTGGAGCATTGGGAACCCGAGGCCACAGACATGAGCAGTGTGTCTCCCCACTCCCTGACCCAGGATACCTACTCCAAGCGGCTCATTCCCGTCTCCTCCATCTCCCGCGTTGCCAGCGTCGGGGACCAGAAATTTGAGGTTGTCACCAACAACCGCAACTTCGTGTTCCGGGCTGAGAATGATGGTGAGTGACAGGGTTCCCTGTTCCCCAGCTGTTCTCCCTTCTCAGCCCAAGGGATGAGTCCCATTGGCTCCTGGGTCCAGGCTGATCCTAACCCGTCTTGCCTCTGGCCCCACAGCGGACCGCAAAGAGTGGATACAGACCCTGCAACAGATTGCAGAGGAGCGGAAGAACAAAGCTCCAGAGAGGACATTGATGTCCTCAGCCACTGACAGTGCCACAGAGCTAGCCGATAAGAGTGGCTTCCTGGAGCTGCGGGGCTTTAAGCACAAGCTCTTTGTGGTGGTGGCTGGAGACAAAGTGTTCCTTTACAAGAATGCAGAGGTTGGTAGCTGGGGGGGCTGTGGCACTATGGGGGACCCTGATGCTATTTCAAGGGGGACCCGTTCCCTTTGCACTCCCAGCCTGAGCAGAGCAGCAGTGAGCCAGGGCACCCAGGCCTGCCACCCCTCAAATGGGGACAGCACAGAAGCCACAGGGTGCTGACCTCTGAGGTGCAGCCCTCCCTCTCTGCTGGCTCTGAGTCTTGGGATCTCCCAGGAGCATCACACCAACACACCCAGCTGCTCCAGAGTCTGCGGTGCCTTAGGTACCCCCAGGATGAGAGCTGGGCAGGGAAGAGACACAGTTACCCCAGCTCCCAGGCATTGGATCCCATCATCCATCCCCCTTCATCCCTTGCCCACCATCCCCCACCAGGACTATCGGCTGGGGATTGGCATCACCTACATCGAGATGAATGTGGGGAACGTCAAGGAGGTGGATCGCCGGGGCTTCGACCTCACCACACCATACAGGATCTTCAGGTGAGCCCAGGGTGAGGAGGGGGTGCTGAGGGTGCTGCCCACCCTCAGCCATGGTGTATCTCACCCCCATCCCTGCTGGCAGCTTCTTTGCTGACTCGGAGCAGGAGAAGGAGGAATGGGTGGAGGCCATGCAGCAGTCCATCGCTGAGGCACTCTCCAACTCGGAGGTGGCTGAGAGGATCTGGGCAGTGGAGTCCAACCGCTTCTGTGCCGACTGTGGCTCCCCCAAACCCGACTGGGCCTCCATCAACCTCTGTGTTGTCATCTGCAAGAGATGTGCAGGTACCCGTATCTGGAGGGGCACAAATGGGGATCCCTGGGGACTCCCAGACCTTTCCCACCCCAAAATGGGTCCCTAATGGCTCATCTCGATGGCAGGGGAACACCGGGGATTGGGCCCTGGCATCACCAAAGTCCGGAGCCTGAAGATGGACAGGAAGGTGTGGACTGAGGAGCTGATCGAGGTATTGGCACAGACCAGTCCCAAAAAGCCCTTTTTGAGGGTGACACCCTGTTCCCTCTATATGGCGGAGCTGCTGGCTGTGAGCTGGGGGGTGCTGGAGCACGGCAGGGCTCTTCCAGGCTGATTCCAGCCCCTTGAGGGGACACCACGGTGTGGCTTGGCTGGGGAGAGGATCCCCAGCAGCCTTTCATTGTCCCTGTGGACCCCTGGCACCCAGTTCAGCATGCCGGTGAGGACAAGCGGCACTTATGTGCCCACACCACAGACAGATGGTGTCTCTTTGTCCATGGGGACATGGCTGTGGAGAGGTCGGGGTGGCTGTGGGGCCATGGCTGCGGGACTGGCGTGGGGCCAAGAGCAGAGCAGTCCGCAGAAGCGGTATGGCCGCCGGCGCGGAGGAATGTGCCGGCGCAGCCAGGCCGGGAATGGGTGGGCGGGGGGAGCTGGGATTCATTTCAAGATCTAACCTGGCAGCCATTTCCCGCCGGCAGAGCCTGGCTGGCTCCGTTCTTCACATCCATCCTGCTCAGATCCTGCATTCCTGCTTGGCGTCCCACCCGCGCAGTCCCCGCCTCCGGCTTTGCCTGCTCCCCGAGCTCCCAAACGCTTCCAGCTGCTGCCTGCGGCTGCTCCCTTTCCCCTCCCCTCTCTGGGAACGCTGCCTGAAACCACCCCAGCATCCCCAGGGCTCCAGCTCGCACCGCCCCTCCTCGACCCTCGTATGCACCCATTCCACCCCTAAGAACTTCGGGGTGCTGGCAGAGTTTCCCGTGGGTGTTGAGGTGATGTGGGTGTCCCCGAGACAGGGCTAAACCTCTTAATGGCATTGCTCAGTGTGGGTAGTGGCGTGGCAAGGGGCCACCAAAAGTACTTTGAATCTGTCCCCATGGATGCTGAACACCACCCCACCTCTCACAGCTGGGTGCTGCTTTCCAGATGTGATTTTCCGGGGCAGGAAGGGGAGTTGGCAGCCACGGAGGCTGTCAGAAGCTGCGTGCCTGCAGTGGGTGGATGCACCTGCACCTTGCCCACCCACACTCCCCACTCCCCCATCACCACCCATGCTCTTCCTGCACCCCATTGTTCTCCTGGGCAGCACCCCGCCCCCAGCAAAGCCCCCGCACATGCCCCAGCAGTATTGTCACATTGGCCTCTCCTTGTCCTTGTCCCTACAGCTCTTCCAGCAGTTTGGCAACATGATGGCCAACCAGTTTTGGGCTGCAAATGTGCCTCCCAGTGAGGCCATTGGCCCCACCAGCGGCAGCCAGGAGAGGAGGCGCTTCCTCATCGCCAAATACCGGGAGGGCAAGTACCGCCACTACCACCCACTCTTCGGCAACCAGGAGGAGCTTGACAGGGTCAGTGGCCCCCAGGGATGGGCACCCACTTCGGGGTTCTGCCTGGGCGCAAAGTGGTGCTGAGCTGGGGTTCTGAGGCTCTTTTGGGAGTGAAGTCTGTGCCCAAGCAGACTGCCCACCATCCCTCCCTGCCTGTATCCCTGCCTGTATCCCCCCCAGCCCCCATTGCACACCCTCTGTCCTCACTGTGCACCCCAAGCCAAAGCCTGGGGTCTCCAGGAGGGATGAGCCAGCTGTGGGGACCGGGTAACATCTCTGTGATGGGGCATAACCAGCTCCATGTCCAGGCTGGAGAGCCTTGTCCAAGATGGGATCTGCCTATCACAGCCAGGCAACCTCTCCCTGGCTTGGAAATTGTTTTGGGGTCAAACTCTGGGCTGGATGGGGCTTAGGGGAGCTGGTGTGGGGGGCACACCCCAGTTGAGGCAGCTTGAAATCCCGCCCCAGGAGTACCTGGCTAGCACCCCTGATCACCAGCCAGGGCACCCATTCCCTCTGCTGGCTGCTGGCAGGGTGCCAGACTAGAGCGTCACACAGGGAATGCCATCCTGGCTCTCGGGCTGCCAACCTTTGCCTCCCGCTCTGCCATGGCTTCGCCCCTGCCAGGGCTTCTCCAGTGTTTGCACAAGCGGTGGGGGTACACGGGGGGCCCAGCCGGCCAAGGGAATTCGCATGTGGGCTTGTTTGTTTTCCTACTCTGGCTCGGCCGGCCCGCCCCGCTGCCGTATGACTTCACCCCGGCTCCTTAAGGGAGGGATTCGCTGCCGGCTCCAAACTTTTTCTCCCAGTTTGAGCCTCCTTTGTTCTGACCAGGCGGCTGGGAGGCAGCCGGGGGTCCGGCAGCTCACTGCACTCACCCGGATCCTTTTGCTGGGGGTCTCCTCCTCCTCCTCGGTGGGAGCCTTCAGCTTCACCGCTGGCTTCCTGGCTCTGCTGCAGGCGCTGTGTGCGGCCGTCACCACCAGTGACCTGGCGGAGACGCAGGCTCTGCTCTTCTGTGGGGCCTCGGTGACCTGTGACACTGGGGACCCCCAGTGCCCAACACCCCTGGCCCTGGCTGAGAGAAGTGGGCAGCGGCTGCAGATGGAGTTCCTGCTCCAGAACAAAACCTCAGGTAAGGGCGGACCCCCTTGAAGCTCCGTTATGGGCTCACACCCACTAACAACATTCCCGGAGTTGCCGCTGGGGTGTTCCGGGGGACACAGCTGCGTTTTGAGCTGATCCCAGCTCTGTGTCCTGCCCAGCGTCTTCCTGGCAGGAGGCTCTCCTTCTGCTGGCACTGTCAAGGGTCTGTGCACCCCGCGAGAAGGAAGAGAGGCTTTGGGGAACCCCCTGTGCCCCTGGGGTCTCAATCCCAGCTGAGAGCACAGATCTGGAGTCCAGCTGGGGATGCAAGCTGGTGTTGCAGGCACCAGAAAGGACAGGAGAGAGTATTCTCATACCATCCTGGCACACTGGAGGCATTCCCCTGTCAGATGGGTAGCTCCCACTTCCAGCATGGCCCTGGGGTGGGAGGGCTAATGACCCGTCCCATTCTGCTGGATGTGCCCCTCCCCCTGAACTCGACTCCAGGGGGGCTGACGGCTCCCATGGGATCTGCACCCTAATGCAGGTTGAACCTCTGGCTTTGGGCGGGTGGGCAGGAACACTTGGGCAGGTGGAACGGAGGTGTGGGGGGCCGGCCAGCGCCTGCCAGAGCTGTCACGTCACCTTGGCAGCCAAGTCTGTCCTGCGGAAGTTGGAATTTGCCCAGGTCTGGGGCTGGCCCAGCTTTTCCTGACATGTCAGCACTAAAGGTGTCTGGGAGAGCTGTGAGGCCTCCCAGCCACCCCAGTGAGCCAGAGAAATCCAAAGCTCGGGCTCATACTGCTGATGCTGGCAATCTCCAGCGTCCTGGGATTGCTGGGGTGCATAAGCCCAGCACTGCATGAAGCAGGGCTGAACTGAGGGAGCAGGAATCTGCCTCATCCTGGATTCCCCATCTGTAGAGCTCCAGGCACCCTACACTCTGACCTGGGTGTGATTTAGGGGTGTCCCTGCATCCTAGCTCTGCTTCATCCCAGAGGGAGTGGGGGTTGCCTCTTGCTGGCAAGGTAGGGAAACTGAGGCAGGGGACATGACTGTGATCAGATGAGGAGGCTGTGACAGAGCCCTGGGCTGTTATTTCAGCTACAGGACTGTGATGCTCTGCCCTGCACCTCCTGCAGAGCAGCAGAGACCTGGGACAGCCTGGGAGGACCTCAGTGGTGGGGGAGCTTGGTCCCCATCTCCCCACATTGTTCCCATCCTGTCCCAGCTCAGTGCTTGAGGAGGGGTTTTGGGGAGGACTCAGGATGTGGGATGACTCCCAAGCAGCCCTGGATTTGAGGACCAGCACTGCTCCTTGCACCCTACCTATGCTGTGGTGGGAGCTCGGGATGCAGCCTGTGGGATGCTCCTTGTGCTGAAATGGGGGAAACCCAGCTGCCTTGTGGGGCTGGGGGAGGAGGGCAGCTCCCCACGACAGACTGGTCTCCCTTCTTGCAGAGCCGCCACGCCTGGAGATGATGGGCAGTGAGGAGAAGCCCTACTCTGTGCACCTGCCCTCCATTATCCACAATGGCTTCCTCTACAAGACCCCCTCCATGGCTAAGCCCATCAGTGAGCGGAAGGGCCCGGAAGGTACATGTGTGAGACAGGGAAAAGGGAGCTGGGAGATTCAGAGCAATTCCCCCTAGAGGGGAAATTGCACCCTCCCCTGTTCTCTCAGACATTGAAAACGTGGTGGGGAAGTGCAGCATCACCTGGTGGCCTGATTTGGTGGGGGGGGTCACATCAGACGGGCACCCAGTGGGTGCTGCTGGAGTGCTCAGGCTGGTTTGGTGGGTGCTGTGGGGCGGGCCAGAGCTCAGGGGAGCTGCTCAGTGCTCTCCTGTGCCGTGCAGAGTTCAGCCGGCGGTGGTGCACGCTGCAGGATGGTGTGCTCAGCTACTATGAGAACGACCGCAATGCTGTGCCCAATGGCGAGATCAGGGTGGAGGAAATTGTGTGCCTGGTGAACAACCCACTCCATGCCCATGGGTAAGGCTGCACTCCCCTGGAGCACCTCTGCTCCTGCAGGGCCTGGCACAGCTTCAGTGGCACCCACGAGGGGTGGCAGGAGGGGACTGTAGTCCCCAGTCCCACCAATGGCCCCTGAACCAGTGGCTTTGCAAGGATTCTGTGTAAATAATTTGCAGCCCCTCTGGAGCATCTTTCCAATCCTTTTGTAAGACCTTTGCGACCTTGTTGCAGCTGCTTTGTAATCCCTCTGGAACCCTGGTCCAACTTCTTTGTAAGCATTTTGTGGCCCCTGTGCAGTCCCTGTGTCCCCTGTTGGAATGTGTCTGGCAGCACTGGGATGCTGGAGTGCCTGGGGCCATGGTGGGGGGATCCCACATTAGATCAGCCATTGTCAGAGCCATCAGCAGCCATGCAGCAGGATGCTTCCACCCCTGGAACACTCCTATCACCCACCCAACTCTATCCCACTCCTATGGGCACCCAGGCTCCCCTTTTCCTCCCTTCTGAAGGATCGAGAGCACGTTTGAGGTGTACACCGAGGCAGATCGACTCTACCTCTTCGGGGTGGAGAGCCCTGACTCTGCTCGAGAATGGCTCAAGTCTATTGCCAAGGTGGGATGCAGAGGCCTGGGGTAGCCCTGGGTGCTGGTGGCAACGGGACGCAGTGGTGCTGATGGATTCCTCTCCTCCCTGGCTCAGTCATTTGTCCACCCCTGTGCTGAGGAGCTGCTGGCACTGGACTTCGAGCGGCTTGGCCGACTGCATTACAAGGGGGGTCTCACTCTGGAGCGTGCCCAGGAGGGCTGGTTTGCCCTGGTCGGCTCTACGCTCCATGTCTGCTCTGAGGATGGCCGTCGGCAGGAGCCTCTCCAGCTGCGCAAGCTGCAGGAGCTCTGTGAGCGCCCCTGCCCTGCTGGCAGGACCCCCCTGGCTGGGAGGGAGGGCGTGTCCCCCAAATCCTGCTCTAGGGTGCACCTAGCTTTTGGTGGGAGTCTGGTGGATATTGCTCCTATGGAGCTCAGTGTTCCTTGAATGAGAGGGAATGCAGCTGCTATTTTGCCTCTTCATCCTCTTCCCCCTCTCCGTCCTCTTCCCCATCCCTGCTCGTCCCATTTGGACTGGAGCTGGACCTGTTGGCAGAGCCTTCCACAGCATGTGGGTCTAGGGCAGCTGGGATGCCCCATATTCCCATAGGTAATGGGCTCCCTGCCTTCCTTTCCAGCTATCCAGGGGGACCATGAGGTTCTGGTTCTGGTGGAGAGGCGGAGGTAAGAGGGTGGGGGAGAGGGAGGCTCCCCCAGCCAAATACCCCTCCTTGTTCTGGAGTGTCTTTACCCTCCTTGCCATGACTCTAGACCCCCAAAATTGAGTTGGGATCACCCGCAGGCCCCCAGGGCCAGCCTTCCTGGGGTTGCAGACATGCAGTGGGGTGTGGGGGAACACCTAGCCCCCTGCTGATCCCAGGCGTGCTGGCAGGACACTGTACATCCAAGGGGAGCGGAAGCTAGATTTCCTGGGCTGGGTCCACGCCATCCAGAAGGCTGCAGGCAGCTCGGGAGACACCTTGTCGGAGCAGCAGCTGACAGAGTCGGACGTCCCACTGCTGGTGGACCGCTGCATTGACTACATCACCCAGTGCGGTATGGGTCAAGTCCTGGGATGCTGGTGGGGACCGGAGCGTGGCATTTGGGTCACCCCACTGGTGTGGTGTGGCAAGCTGAGAACCCGATGTGCTCGTGATACATATTTCCCTCCCTCCCTGAACATCTGCTCCAGCTCTGTGGGAGGGCTCCATCTGCAGCAGGGCTTTGGCTCCAGTCAAAGGAACACCTGCGGGATGAGATACTCTGTGGCACCTGGCAGTGTGTGATGGGGAGCTGGTGGGCCAGGAGTGGGGTCTGTCTCCTGCAGAGGGGGTCTCAACCCCCCTGGCTCCATCACAGGGCTGACGTCTGAGGGAATCTACCGCAAGAGCGGGCAGAACTCCAAGACCACCAGCCTTCTGGAGGCGCTGCAGCGGGATGCGCGCCGCGTCCGCCTGAAAGAGGGCGAGCACCAGGTGGATGATGTGGCCAACACCCTCAAACGCTTCTTCCGTGACCTTGGGGATGGGCTCTTCACTCGGCGGTGGGCCCCGGACTGGCTGTGGGCCACGGGTGAGCCCTGGGGGCTGCTTGGAGATGGCAAGAGGAGGGGCATGGGCCTACCCAGTTCTGTGCAGCCTATTTGTCCCCTTTGTGGGTTGGAGAAACATATCTGGGCTCCACATGTTTCCCTGTGCCAGGGTCTCAAGTGATGGGTGGAGAGTGGAGTGTGTTCATACTGCCCCTGTGCAGACTTGTGCTCTGGCAAGGGTGGGGCTGAGCCAGCGGAGACAGCCAGATCCCCCTGCCCTTCCCTTCTGGATCCGGTCACTGGACACTGGGGATAGATGTACCCAGCAGAAAAACAGACACAGGCTATGGCCCCATGGAGCTGGGATGCTCTGGCTTCAGAGAGCTGGGATGCTCTAGCCTTGTGATGCTCCAGCCCTGTGGAGCTGGGATGCTCTGGCCCCATGACGCTGGGATGCTCCAGTCCCATTATGCTGAGATACTCTGTTCCCATGAATCTGGGGAGATCTAGCCCTGCAGAGCTGGGATACTGTGGCCCCATGGAGCTGGGGTGCCCTGGCCTCACAGGTCTGGGATGCTCCAGCCCCATAAAGCAGGTGTGCTCTCTCCCCATGGACCTGGGATTCTCCAGCCCTAGGATGCTCTGGCACCTTGGAACTGGCAGGTTCCAGCCCCATGGAACTGAGATGCTCTTTTCCCATTGAGCTAGGATGGTCCAGCCCCATGGAGCTGGGTTACCCTGGTCCCATGATTCTGGGATGCTTCAGCCCTGGAATGCTCCAGCTCTGCAGACCTGGGATGCTCTCTGGCCTCATGGATTTGGGATGCTCCATCCCCACACTGGGACAGGAGAGGGGAAGTGGAGTCTGCTGAGGGGATGGTGTGGCCCTGAGCCTTAATCTCCGCTTTGTGCTCCTCCATGTTCTTTCTCTCCCTCTGGCAGTGCTGGAAGATGAGGAGGCAAAGGTTGGCGAGTACCGGCAGCTCCTGGCTGCCCTCCCTCCGGTGAACCGAGCCACGCTGAAGGCGCTCATCAATCACCTCTTCCGGTATGGCATCGACCTGTTGGGCATTGATCTCTCCACTGTGGGGTCCTGGGGTGCTCTGGGATGTGGGGGACCCCTCATCCTTTGGCTCATGTCCCCAGCAAGGAAAGGAGAGGAGTTTGGGGTCAAGCTGTGCTTGATGTCAAGCGTCGTGTCCTGCATGGGGGTTGAAGGGAGGGGTCCTGGGGAGGCGCTGGGTCAGGAATCTTAACAGAGTTCCCCACAGGGTCCAGTGCTTCTCTGGGGAGAACCAGATGAACACACACAACCTGGCCATTGTCTTTGGGCCCACACTCTTCCAGACGGATGGGAAGGACTACAAGGCAGGACGTGTGGTGGAGGACCTCATCAGCCACTATGTGGAGATCTTTAACGTAGGTTCACCCCTGGGTCTCAGCGTGTGCGCATTCACAGGGAATGCAGAGGTGGAAGGAAGACGAAGTTGGGTCTGCTCTGTCTGCAGACATCTTGCTTTGGAGACAAGGAGAGAGAGGACCATATCTTTTCAAACCCTAGAAACCTGAAGTGTGGAGCCACGATGTTCTGGTCAGCCCTGATGGTTTCTCTTCCCTCGCAGGTCAATGACCAAGAGATGAAGAAGCAGCAGGACGAAATCACAGCCATCATGAAGATGCGGGAGGCATCATCCAGTGGAACACAGGTGGGTTCTGGACATGGGGACCTCTTCTCCTGGGGCCCCCAGTGTCTACTGTAGCATCTGGACATGCCCTGGGCATGGTGGGGGGGATTTCGCCCACACATGGGAAGCTGTGGATTGAAGCACTTTACTGTTGCCCTCCAGCAAGCTGGGGACTTCATCTGCACTGTCTACCTGGAGGAGAAGAAGACAGAGACAGAGCAGCATGTCAAGGTGAGCGGTTGGGCAGAGGGTGAAGAGGTGACAGGGGTCCCCTCATTGTATGTCCAAGCCTCTGTAGTGGCATGGGGACTCACGCTGAGCTGGCACCTCTGTGGTGTGAGGATGGAAGGGCCCTGGGCACTGACTGATGGAGACTTGTCCTCTCCCTCTCAGATCCCAGCCACGATGACAGCTGAGGAGCTCACCTTTGAGATCCTGGACCGGCGGAAAATTGTCATGAAGGAGAAGGACTACTGGAGCTGCTTCGAAGTGAATGAGAAAGAAGAGGCAGGTTGGTGCAGGGGCATGAGAGTGGTGATGAGGGAGAGAGAGATGGAGATGGAGATGGGGATGATATTAGGGATGGAAATGGGGATGAAGTTTAGAGATGGGGATGAGGATGGAAAAAGTGATGGACATGGTGATGCAGGTATGGGGATGGAGATGCAGATGGAGATGGGAATGGATATAGGGATGGGTATGAAAAATCTCCCCTTGTGATTGCACCATGGAGCAATCTGGGATGGGCTCCAGGTGCTCAGGGGAGGACAGCTGCTCACCACATCCAGTTTGCACACGGCCGAGTACTGCAGATGGGCTGGAGTTTGGGCCAGGATGTCTGTCTGTATCCTGTGGAGTTCAAGTGCCTTTGGAGTTTGATGGGGGGAAGTGTCCAGGTTCTCCAGCCACCAAAGTGAGCAGCCGTATGTTGCCCATAGGCAGCAGCAAGGGAGAGATCAACAGGAGCAGGATGAGACCCTGGTCTTGCCTGCTGGTGCCTTGAGCTCCTGCTGCCAGTGGGTAAGGGTCAGTCTCTTCTAGGTGACAAGTGACAGGACAAGAGGAAATGGCCTCAAGTTATGCCAGGGGAGGTTTAGGTTGGATATTTGAGAAAATTCCTTAGACGAAAAAGTTGTCCAGCCCTGGCACAGGCTGCCCAGGGCAGTGGTGGAGTCACTGTCCCTGGAGGGATTGACCAGACATGTAGATGTGGCACTTGGGGACATAGTTTAGTGGCAAGACCGTGGCAGACCCTCAGGACCCAAGTGTGACACTCTCTGGATGGGAGCTGGCCCAGGGGACACTGCCTGAGACCTGCCTGTGCCCTGACTGACAGAGCGGCCCTTGCATTACTCGGAGAAAGTGCTGCCCATCCTGCATTGCCTGGGGACAGAGAGTTACCTGGTGGTGAAGAAGCAGATGTCCATGGAGAGTATGCTCATCTACCTTGGTGAGAGGCAGGGGCCATGGTCTGGGCAGGGAGAGAAGGAAGGGGATGGGATGGGATGGGATGGGATGGGATGGGATGGGATGGGATGGGATGGGATGGGATGGGATGGGATGGGGATTGGACATGGATGGGGATGCAGAGTGGAGGGGAGGGGATGGAGAAGGGGATGGGAATGGGGAAGAGGATGGGATAGGCCGGGATGGGATCCATGCAAGTAGGAACCAGCTCAGTTAGCATGTGACTTGGAGCCCCCTGATACAGTGTCATGGCCAAATGCTGGCCTGGTGCAGTGGGGAAGCTGGTCCTGCCTGCCCTGCCTGGCCTGGGAGTTGAGGGGCAGTGCCAGGGCTCCACAGCAGCTGGAGGGCTGCAGTGACGGAGGCGAGGGTCTGGCTGCGCCCTCCTTGGGGGACCTGACCCCCCTGGGGGGCCAGAGCCACTCAGGCATGTACCTCTAGCGAGCAGAGTGGGTGACTGCAAGCATGGCATGATGAAATTCCGGGAGGAGAGGAACCTGCTGGGGCTTGGGCTGAGCACTGGCTTCCACGATCGCTACTTCATCCTCAACCACTCCTGGCTGCGCCTCTACAAGGAAGTGCGGGTGAGCCCTGCCTCCCACCCTGGCCCTTCCCCAGCCCTTCCTTGGCCCTTCTCTGCCCTTCCCTGCCCTGCCCTGCCCTGCCCTGCCACACTGTGACTCTCTGGGGATTCCCTGAGGACACGGGACCCATGTGGGCTGGCATTGCTCAGGCAGTGCAGGCAGCAACGGGGTTGCCGTGGCACAGGCAGTGCAGGCAGCCATGGGCAGTGTGAGCAGTGCCAGAGCTGGCCCCAGAAGTGCTGTCACCCAGACCTGGAGCAGATCCTGGAGCTCCTGGTCAGTGGCAGGGCTGAGGGGGGACATGCTGGCATACTGGCTGTGCAGGGACAGCCACTCCCTGCCCCCCTGTTCCTGCTCTCCCTGATCTGACACTGCACCCTGGCACATCACCACTCCATCCCTATGCCCTGCCCGTGGGCACAGGGGGGCTGCAGGGAGGGTCCCCCACCTCTGCTTTAACCCCTCTCCTCTGTTGAACAGAGCCTGAGGCAGCGGAGCCCCCCCTTGGAGAGCGTGAGTAGGGAGGGGAACGAGGGGCTTAGCTGGGGTGCAGGGGCTCCCATGCCCTCTGCCCTTACAAGTCTGCCCAGGGTTGACCTCAGATCCAATCCAGGGTCAGTCCCAAATCCAATCCCGCAGCACACATGTGCCAATCACCGGAACTGTCCCCATCTCTCCCCATTAGCCCCCAGCATTATTTGGCCCCTCTGGCTTGGGGGTCCTGCTGTCTTTCACTCCAGGCAGCCAGAACTGGCTCTGGGGAAGGGACCATAGAGGATGGGGATGGGCTGAGCTGCTTCCCCATCCTGCGGGCATTGGATCGGGCTCTTGTAAGTCAACACTGCTTGCATGTGAACATGGATGGAGGCATGTGTCCAGTGTGGCACCTGCTTCTGGGTCATGGCAAGGCACAGCCAGCACTGGAAGGGTCTTCATGCTGTGCCATGATGGCGGTGGGACATTTTGGAATGTGCTCTGGGCAGGGTGGGTCTGGGTCCACCACTGCCATGGCTGTGGCCATGATGCTGAGGAGGGGTATGAGGTGGGATCCCCATGGGGGATGTCCAGTGCCAGGCTCTCAAGACTCTGTCACAATGTGCCAGTGCTGGTCCCAGCTTTGAAGGCAGCTAGCACAGTCTAAGGGGGACAGGCCACCTGTATCTCTTTCCTGCTACCTGTGGCCCTTGCCATGGGTGACAGATACATGCTCTGCTCCATGCTGGGCTTCACCCTCCTCCCTGTCACCACATCACTACAGCTTTTCCTCCCTGCTGGGGGGCGAACCCTATCCCAGCATCAGGGGGGGACTGTGGTGGGTGGGGACAGGTCTGGCAGCCACCAACCCAGTGCCGCTTCCCTGTTTTCTCAGAGTCACAAGCCGGAGAAGGAGTGGCCTGTCCGAAACTTGAAGGTCTACCTGGGCATTAAAAAGAAACTTCGACCCCCGACATGGTGAGCAGCCTGTGGGGCCGAAGGATGAGGATAGGAGTGGAGATGGGGACAGGGACAAGGACAGGGACAGTTTTGGCTGCTGGACCCGACCCCTGCTGGCCAGGCCTCCTGCCACCAGGTGTCAGAGCAGCTCTGTAGGACGCTGCTGCAGCCCGGTCCAACCAGCAGGGACTGGGCTGTCCCTGGCACTGTCCCCAGCCCTGTCTACAGCCTTGTACTCGGTGCTGTCCCTGCCTTGTCTTTCTCCCCAGCCCTGTTCCTCGCACTGTCCCCGGGGGTGTTTGTGGGGCCGGGGGGATTTGCAGAACTGGGGGAGGGTTTGTGGGGCTGGAGGGGCAGTTGCAGGGACAGTGGGGGGTTTGCAGGGATGGGGGTTGGCAGGGATGAGAGGGGTTTGCTGGGGTACTTGGCCAGCAGAGGACAGCGGCATGGGCTGTTGGGGTTCATGTTTTCACTCTCCTCTTCCAGCTGGGGCTTTACAGTATTCTATGAAAATGAGAAGCACGAGAAGCAGCAATGGTGAGGGAAGGCGACACGGGATATGAAACTTATCCCTGGGACAGACGGACACGTGGCAGCTCTCTGGAGCCTTTGCCATGGCGGGGGGAGATGGGGAATCATAGAAATCATGAAATGGTTTGGATGAGAAGTGACCTTGAAGATCATCCAGTTGCCCTCCTGGCACTGGCAGGGACATTATATGTGTGAGGACGGCCTGGCTGAGCACCCATACAGGTGCTGAGGCCCCATACAGGTTCCCCCTGGGGCCTGTGGCTGTCCCCTTCAGTCCCCTGGGGTCTCATGCATAGCAGCAGCTGAGGTCTCTGAAGCAGGTGGGTGTCCCCGGAGTGGACAGAGGGGACACCCTACTTGCCTCCACCACCTCCTCTGGCTGCTGACACTGTTTCCACAGGTACCTGTGCTGTGACACCCAGGCCGATCTGCGGGAGTGGTTCGCCACCTTCCTCCAGGTGCAGGTAGGGAGTGGGCCAGATGATCACTCCCTGTAAAAGTGGGGCTCCCCATGGGGGACAGTCCCAGAGGGATGCTTGGCCAGCAGAAACCCTTTGGGGTATCCAAGCATCCCTAAACCAGCACCCCAGAGCAAAAGAGAGGTCCTGGGTTGGGTGAGTCTCCAGTCTCCATCACTGTCCCCTCTGTCTGCAGAATGGGGGTGCCCTGTGGCCCTCGGAGCGTCCCAAGATGCGGGCGGCACGGCCGCAGCAGGATGCCAGGTTGGGTAACATCTCCCTCATCCCGCTGCGGGGCAATGAGAGCGAGATGAGGAACAGTGTGGCTGCTTTTGCTACTGACCCCCTAACTGTGAGTGATCTAGGGGCACTGGGTGGCCCTCCATGCAGGGCTGCATCCCCCCTGCATCACATGATGGGGAGGTTCTGGTCTCCAAACCTGGGTGGGGGATATCCTGGCTCCCATGCCTTATGTACTGCATCATCTCCAGTGATGGATCTGGGGGGGCTCGCTGATCCTTTGGCGACTGGTGGGGTCTCCTGGGTCCAGGGGGGTCCCAAACCATGTGATGCAAGAAGAGGGGATGCTGCCATGCTCCTGATTTTTCCTCTAACAGGGGTGGATTTTCTGTCCTGGTCACAGATCAGCTCCCCATCCTGCTGTCTGTCTGTCTGCAACAGCTGTCCTGCCTGGGGGCTGTCACCCATCGGGTGTCCTCCAGCCATATGGATGCGGGTGCTTGTGCTGGAGTCTTGCCTAGCCACGGGGCTGGCAGTGGGACAGAGACGATCCCACCGCCTCCAAGCCAGTCGCTTGGGCCTTCGTTGCTGTTATAAACCGGGGGACAGGGCCATGCCAGGGGAATACCCCAGTGGCATCGGTTGGGCATCACCCAATGGGTGCCCAGGGATGCCCCAAGGGCAGAGAGCAGCATCTTTGCTGCCCTGGAACCCCTGCATAGGCTCAGGTTTATAACGGGGGGCAGCAGGAAAGCCTCCAGGGGCTTTGCTGTGGGCTGTGCTTCGCAGTGTGCATGTGGTGGTGTGGTCTGGTACAGGGGACCAGCACACCAGGGCTCCCAGGGGACAGTGGGCGAATGTCCCCTGCCACAGGGCCAGCATGGGAAGGGGTGTTGGGACCACAGTGACCCTGGGGGGACCATGGTTTCTCTTGCTGGGGGGGTTTTCCCTGTGTCCCCCTGGGTGCCATGCTGCCAGTGATGCCCAGACACGGAGGAGGAGGAGGAGAAGGAGGAGGAGGAGGAGGCTGAGGATGAAAGGTGATCTGTCTGCCCTTTGTCCCCAGCTCCTGCGGAATGTCTGAGCTGGAGAACTGACATGCCAGTGAGTTTCCCCCCTGCCTGCACCCCCTGCCCTGATGTGGTGGCAGTGGGAGCCAATGGCTCTGTCTGTCCTATTGCCATCCTAGCTTGGGGACATGGCACATGTCCCCAGAGGTGGAAAGGGGTTGAAGGTGCCCGCTCTGTCCCCTTCGCTGACACTTCGTTTTCCATTTGTGCCATAGGTTCATCTCCAAGTGGGGCAGCCCTCGGGGTCCTGCGCCAGCCCCACATCCCGGCACCTGCCAGGGGTCCTGCTGCCTCCAGAGCCTCCACTGGGCCCTCTCACCTTCCACTGCGGGGACCAAGGGCAGCCAGGAGGGGAAATGGCAACGAGGCCACCCCCCCGCCCCTCCCCAGCAGAGCTGGGCTTGGGAGCCATTGCCAGATAGCCCACAGGGTGTCAGTCCCCCGACTCTGTGCCCCAGCTGCCTTTGGCCACCGCTTCTTTTCCCAGCTCCGGGAGGAGAAGCAGAGCCTGGCTGGGAGCTGCAGTTGAAGGCTTTTATGTTTCCTCTTCCATCCCCTATTTTTAAGTCTTTCTCCTCTAAAATGATAAGGCAGGTGGGAGCTGCCCTTCCTGTGGGATGCCGGACCAGCCTTTCCCATGGGACGCATACCTGGCCCCAGGCACCGGCATCATCATACTCCCATCACTCCTGGGGAAGGGTCCCCTCCATGCCAGCTAGGACAGGATGACAAGAGCCTCAGTGTTCACCCAGAACTGGGAAGGGGGTGCCCCTGGTCTCTGTCCTCCATCCATCAGGGTGGAGATGGCAGGAGCAGCTCCTGTGTCTCACTGCCACCTCCTGATATTAAAGGTCTTAAGAAACAAAGTGGGAGTGTTCAGGTCTCTGCCAGCCACACAGGGCAGGGAGCACTGGGAGCTGGCAACCCAGAAGAGCAGAGGGATGGTCCTGGATGCACCTGCTGGGTGGTTGCCAGAGAATGGGTGCCGTGGAGAAGGCTGCCCTTTTGGGGACAGAGCGGTGGCACCCCAGTCCAACAATCCTCTGCTGGGATTGCTGAGCCTTGCCAGTGCAGCCAGGACACTGTGCCAGTGCCAGAGTTGGGGTCTGTGCTGGACTGCCACTGTGGGTCACCAGGACTGGGTGGGACCTACCAAGAAACACGTGTGCAGGTGTGTTTCAGGGCCTGGGTGCCTGCAGTGTGAGGCACAGTGGGCATTTCAAAGCCAGAGGTTGGGAGTTTTCCCCTTGGATCATGGCAGCCATGGGAACTCCCCCCCATCAGCCATGGCTGATGCTGTGCACTGCTGCTGCCTGCCAGTGCTTGTGACCTTGGAACTTGCCATGGAAACTCGTTGAGCTTCACCTCACAGCCATCGTGGTGGGGAACATCCTTGGAGCTCAGCCTGAGTGGCAGAAAGCAGCTGGGTCTCTGCTTTCCCTTCTTTCCAGGGATGTGGGGATACTAACCCCTGCAGCTGTGGTGGTGCAGGGGTGATGGGAGGCAGGGATGCTGGTCCGCAGGGATGGAGGGATGCAGGGGGCTGGGTGTAACTGCAGGGCTGGGAGCATCACTCCCTGCTGAGTTGTCTGCGGCAGCCCTGGGTGGGGGTGTCCCACCGCCCCCTCCTCGGGCTGAGCCGCCACAGGGGCTGTCGGTGAGTCATGCGTGGGAGCAGGAGGGCTGTCAATCACCTGCAGGCACGGCCGGGGTGCGGGATGGTGGCAGCAGTGCTGGTGGTGTCACCCGCAGTGCTGAAAGGGGTGGAGGAGGCACCAAGAGGGAGACGGAGGGGAGGCACCTGTGTCCCCACCGCCCCCTGAAAACAGCACCCTGCAAGCCTCAACTACACCAGTGTGTGGCTCATGCCCCTCGTTGCAGCAGGGTGAGGACCCAGGTGTTGGGGAGAGGGGAAGAACCTTCACCATCCCTGGTTTTATGACCCCTCTCCCCTTCTGCTGTGCCAGGCTGCCCCACGGGGCTTCTGGTGCCTAGGACTCTGTGGGCCAGGAGCAGATGCCTGGCACCAAACCCCAGGGATGTGCCAAGAAATAACGTTAGTGCTCAGCTTTTTTAGATACTCATCCATTCACTTATCCATCCATCCTTCCATCCATCCATCCATCCATAAATCCATCCATAAATCCATCCATCCATCCATCCATCCATCCATCCATCCCTGCCTTTCTCCCTCCCTCCTTCCCCACCTCTATCTCTCTCCCATCCCACCACCATTCCCTCAATCCCCCCCTTCCTTCAGCAGCCTACTTGTCTCTCTGGCTGTGCAACTGTCCCTCTTATCCTCCTTCCCGCTCACCACCAGGACATCCAACCACTTCATCTTGCCCTGTTCCGAACAAACTCTGTGACTCGCAGCCAGCCAAGCTTCCAGACAGAGCTGAGTCTGTCCTCCCTGCACCCCACAACAGATCGGGGGCAGAGCGTGGGTGCAGCAGGGGATGCTGGGGACCCTTCTGGATCCCATGCACATGAGATTTGGGGTTCCCTTCATCTCTAACCGTGTTCTTTGGGGAAGGGATTGATAGGGAGCTGCTGGTGGCCCACTTGAGGGAAGCTGGGAGTGGGCAGGAGGGATGCAATGGTGGTGCTGGGAACCCCTGGATCCCATAAGCATGAGGTTGGGTTCCCCTCACCTTCATACTGTTTTCTGGGGGAAGAGATGGGCAGTGAGCTGCTGACAGCCCATCTGAGGGTAGCTGGGATGCAGTGGTGATACTGGGGACCCCCTGCCCTGATGTCCTCGAGCCCAGTGAAGGCAGGAGGGGCCAGGACACTCTGCAGCACCAGCACCACTGCTGCACTGAGCTGGTACAGCATTGCCCTGTGGAGGGATGGATCCAGCCAGGAGCCTGTCACTCCAGAGCGGGATGGATGGGGCCTGTCTCCAGCTCTCGCTATTCATAGTGTTGCGGAGGCGAGCGCCATGTGACACCCCACATCGGCAAGTGATTAATTGCAGAGACATTTACAAACAACTTAATAAACTGGCATTGGGGGGGGGGGTTGGGCACGTGAGGGTGTCTTCTGGCTCCTCCACAGCCACAGGCTGGGACTCAGCTGGGACCTGGCTGAGACCCACAGCCTCTTCCCGGAGTGCCGGAGCCCTTGGCACGTGGCAGAACCATCACTGTCCCTGTCCTTGCCCATGGTCTGGTGGTGGTGGGAGCATCAGTGACGTTGTGTGCCAGACAGAGGGATTAGTTGAATGCCAGGCTTGAGTCACGGTCATGGTGTCACCAAGGATGATGCTGCCATTCCTGAATGCTGCCATTCCTGAGGTGCTGCCTGCCCTGAGTGCTGCCCTTCCTGGGCATTGTGTCTTGTGGTGGGGACACCTGACATTCACTGTCCTCATCTCGGGTACCCTGAGGAGGAGCCAGTTGGTGGCTGGACAGCCCAGCATGATGCAACAATCACCCCGTGGCACCAGTACAGGTCGTCTCCATGGCTTCTCCCCTGCATCCTGCACCCACGGCAGCTCAGCCCACCACTCTGCGTCCCACTGAGTGGCTTCTACCCCTGCACTCCCCCTCCTCCCTCAGTAATGAACTCAGCAGATTATCAGGTCCTGGGTTATTAGAGAGCAGCCACACTCCAGCAGACTTTAAACCAGTCATTATTCCATCAACAGCCCCATTAAACTGTCACTGGCTTTTTCCAGCCTTTCTCCCATTATTTTTCTCTTTTCCTTGCCTCCTGCCTTTTCTCCATCTATGCTTTTTTTATCGGAGCATGTGGCTGCCAACACACTCAGGACGCTCCCAAGGGGTTCACCACATCCTTCTGCTATCAGTTTACCCATCCAGAAAATGGGATCAGGCTGCAGAAGGATTTGAGGAAATCTACCACTCCCCAAACTGACACAGGAATCCCCCTCCCCCCGCCCCATTCCACTTTCAGCCTGTCCCAGTGATGGAAAGGGGCTCTGGATGTTGGAAAAGGGAGTGAAGAGCCCATGGGAGGGTTTTAAAAGCAGAAAGTGAAGGGGCAGAGGAAAGGCCCAGCTGCTTGAAGCCTTTTATCCTTCCCAGTGCTCTCCCCCCTCCCCCTGTTCTGCACACTCCCAACTTCCTCCCTGGCAGCCGCCCACTCGCCACTAGGCTTAATAAGAAAAATAAAGGAAATTTAAATAGCTAGATAGATGTCGGGCTGGTATGGGGGGAGGAAAGGCTGCAGAGGTGGGTTTTGCCTAGGAGGGTCCCATGGGATGGGGTATCTTGCCTCTCCCAACTCCAATGGGGTGCTGGCAGGGCCAGGGACTCAATGCCACGTGCAGGTGGTAGGTGTTGGGAGCTCGGTGTCTTGGGGGAATGGAGAAGGTGTTTAGGGAGGGATGTTTGCCCTTGGCTTCACATGGCCAGAGCTGGGCAAGGAGACATGACTAAAGCAAGATGGTGATGGGTGGCAGAGGTGAGAGCCAGACTGGGATTTTCCCTGTCAGGGGACCTTTGCACAGGCACAAGGACCAGTGGGCACAGCCAGCTGCCAACCCTCTGACCAGCAGAGGCCAATGGTGTCACTGCATCCCAGAGCATGTGAGTCTGGCACCTGAACAAGGATGCTCTGGCTGATGGCAGTTTATCCATCACTGTTGCGGCACTGGCTCTGATGAGGAGCTGGGGTTGTCTTTCTCCATTAAGTACATGTTAATTTGCATTTATTTAAAAATAACAGCTTTCGATCTCTTTGTTAGCATCGGAGCAGCAATGCTGCTGGGTTGTCAGCCCAGAGACATCCCTGATGCGTCCCTGTCCGGGGCTGGGCACAGAGCCCAGCTAGGATCCCCCGGGGCTAGGATCCCCAGGGAGATGTGTGCAATGTGGGACAGGCAGATACATAGAATTACTGAGTTGTCAGCATCCTGGCTGCTGCTTGTCCCCTGGGTGACGGTCCTGCTCCCCTCTGTGCTCCAAGACTTCTTGGGGTGGGGAGAAACAGGGATGAACTTTTCAGTGATGGGGGGGGCAGGACTCAGTGTTCCCCTGGGCTGTAGAATGGTCACAGAAGGGATCTGAAGCATCTCTGGAGCCTCCCTGGAGCAGCCCTGGAGCATTCTTCCCCAGGTGGAGGCTCAGTGCTGCTCCCTGAGCTACAGACAAGACTCCAGCCATTGCTTCTGCAGGTTAAGGCAGTGAAATCCCTGTGGAATCAATCTTTTGGAGCCACGTGGCTTAATGACCACAGTGCTCCAAGCAGTGACATGGATGTGCCACATATCGTGCAGGCTGGGCACCCATCCCCAGCATGCACCAGACATGGGGGCAGCTGCAGAGGAGCAGGCACAGTTCTGCCCAACCACTCATGGATGACATCTGTCTCCAGTCCACCAGGACTCCAAAATTTCTGCTTCCCCTTGTTCCACCTGCCGGGAGATTCCCAAGGAGCCCATGCTGGACTGTGACTCCTGTATGTATGGATGAACACCTCGTATGCTTTCATTGACCTCGCATGCCTGGATCTGCAATTCCATGCATGACCATGCATCCAAACACATGCACACACGCTCAGGTGCACACACGCGTATTTATCCCACCTGAATACGTACCCAGGTGAGCAGCAGCTCCATGGACATATGGCCCTGAGCCCCTTGAATGATGTCACCCCACTTCCATGTGAGCTGCCACTGAAACAGCAATGAGCTTTGGCTCATTGAAGACAAGGAAGATGGCAAACCTCAATCTTGAGTGTTCATGTAGGTCAGGCCTTGAATCAAAGGAAAAATAATAAAATAAAAAAAAATCAAAATAAAGAAACAAATAACAAAATAAAGAAAAATAATGAAATAAAGGGAAGCAATAAAATAAGAGGAAAACAATAAAAAGTAAAGGTGAACTTTAAAAATCCCTGAGACTTTATATATAAAAAATACAGGGAAAAAAAGCTCTTTGAGGAGAATCACTTCAAATTGGCTATTTATCGGTGCAGCATCCCGCCGGGAGGTTTCCATGGCTACCTGGCAGCCAGCAGCCGGGGCGGCAGCATGCCAGCCCCATGTGCCTTGCCGCGTGTCTCTGCGGTCCCCCCGGCCATGAACCTTTGTGCTGCACTGGCGGTGCCTGATGCTGCCGGTGTTGAGTGAACACCATTGCCCTCAGCCCTGCCATGAGGTGCTGCCCTTGAAGGCTCAGATCCTGAGGGTTGGTACCCACCTGGGGAGATGCCCAAGGGACTAGAGGCTGGCACTGAAGGCACGGCAGGAAGGGGGTGTCCTTGCAGAGCCCCCTGTGCAGGTTAGGAGCAGAGCTGAGCCCCCACCTGAGAGGGAGGGATGTCTCAAGGCACTTCTGCTGCCCAGAGGAGCACTGAGTTCCCCCTTTACCCCTGGAAATCTCATTGCTGCTTCTCCCCACCCCAAGAAACCCTGGAACATGGTGGGAAGCAGGGCTGTCATCCACAGGACATGCTATCACAACCCTGGAGGAGCTGAGCCCTCTCCTTCCCACTCACCAGCCGTGGTTTGAGACAGATGGTTGGGAAACCTTTGGGAAGAGTCTTTCGGAGCCTCGTGCCATCCCTTGGGGATGCTGCTGCTGGGTTTGGAGGGATCATGTGCAGGAGCATTCCCAGGAGCATTCCCAGGTTGATGCTCACACAGATCCCTTCCATGATCCCGAGGACCATCTTAAAGGCAGCCTCTCTCCATGGAACCCCCATTCCCCCTTCTGGGTGCACCCATGGGCCATGACAAGGGGACACTGATTGACCCTGACCCCTACTGAAGGTGCGGGGAAACTTCTTCTCATCTGCCCCAGAACCGTTGGAAGGCAGAACACTGGGACATCTCTTCCCAGGAACATGGAACTCCATCCTGCTCTTCCAGTGTCACCAAGGCTGCCTGATTCCTGCCCTGTGCCCTGTCCCCCGGCTCATCTGCCACCCACCCTGGGGGCATGGGAGTGTTGGGTGCAGAGGAAAAGCCCCTCCACTCCTCCTATCATCTCCAAAGCATGGGTGAACCCCTGCCTCTGGATGATGGGAAGGGGGAAGAAGGGATTTTGGACTTCTGGCCTCAGTCTGCACCCCAGTGCCACCCCAGGACTGGATGCCTTGGTACCCCCATATCTTCTTCCACAGGCAGCAATGTGAGAGCTGGGAAGGGCGCAGGGGTGGCAACAAGGATCTCCAAAACCTTGAACATCTTTGGAATGAGGAACCAGTGGAGGAGGACAGATGTGGATCCTTGGTGTGGGGGAGGACTACAGGTACCTGGTAGAGCCCTGGGAGCACACTGGAAACATCCTTATGACTCCTGACAGTTCCCAGTGCCAGGGTCTGGTCCTGCAGCCCTGCTTCAATCCCTGTTTCCCACTGCCTGTGTGCTGAGTGTACTCCCCAGTACAGCCCAGGTACGGATGCTGCCACCTGGAGAATGGCACCGCAGGGACATTTTCCCATACTTCGGTCTCGGGGGCACATCAGACTACGAGAGGAAGGAAACATTTGAAGGGAAATGAACACTGAGGTTGGAAAGTGGGGGCAGAGGGTCTCCCCATGCCCCTTACTGTCCATGAGCACCTCATTTCCCTGGCTCAGCACTGGGGAAGGTCACTCTTCTGATGTCCTGAATGTGATAGAGCCAGCGGATCCCTGTCCCCTCCCGCACCCAGCTGACAGATGTGACCAGGCAGGGGACACTGGGGGAGGCCGGAGGGCAAGTTCAGTGACAAGTGCTGGATGGGGCTGCAGGAGCTGGCACCAGCTGCCCTCCTGCTGCCCTGTCAATCCCAGGGGCCTGCAGGCTGAGGGGGCTGTGGGTGGGGGGACTATAGGCTGGGGGGGGCTGCTGAGACCAGCTTGTGATGGTGTGAAACAACCCTGGAGAAGGTGGCTGACTCAGATCTCTTCCTCTCCCTCCTCCCTTTCCCCTTCCCTTTCTCCTTCCCCTTCCTCTTTTCTTTCCTCTTCCTCTTTCCTCTTCCCATCTTTCCTCTTCCTCTTTCCTCTTCCTTTCTCCCTCTCCCCTTCACCTTCTTTCCCCTTCTTTGCCCTTTTTCCCCCTCCTCCCTTCCCCTTTTCCCTTTTTCCTTCCCCTTTCCCTTCTTTCCTTTTCACCATCCTTCCTTTTCCTCTTCTTTCCCCTTCCCTCTCCAAATCCCATTTCCAAAGCCAAGGAAAGCCCTTGCCTCCTCAGGCTACCCGAGCCCCTTCCTGTGGTGTTCAGAAGCTCCATCCCAGCTCCAGCACCTTTCCAGCCAGCAGCACCAAACCTGGATGGCGCCAGCGTGGAATGGGCTGGCACTGGTGACAGCATTGCCCACACTGGGTTGTGGGATGTAGTGGGAATGCTGCACCCTGACAGCCCCCAAAACAGCTCCCTGGGAGACCCATCCCCACCCCAAAATACACATGAGGTGTTTCTCCCTGTTCTGACCCCATCACGGGTGAGCTGTTGGACCTGTGGACATGGGGAATAATTTTCTGGATCACTGTGAATTTATTTCCTTTTTTTTTTCATTGAGAACATCTTGTACCGACATTGCAATAAAAACAAGGCTCCAGGTTCCTCTGTGTGTTTTTTTCTGTTCTTTATCTGTTCCCAGGATAAATGTCAATGGAAATAGAAAAGCTTTTCTCTGTCTTGCTGTTTTCTTCCGTCCCTGAAAGGCTCCTCAGGTTTGTGAGGGAAAATGGTGGAAAAATCAGAAAGGGAAAAAATTCCCCCAAACTTACTGAGATTGAATTTTCTCATGGATATTTCTGTGTATATGGCAGGACCAGAAGAGATTAAACAGATATGTAGATGTGACATTTGTGGATGTATTTTAGTGGTGGACTTGGCAGTGGTGGGGAACTGTTTGACTTGGTGGTCTTTGAGGGCTTTTCCAACCTTAATAATTCTGTGATTTCATGATTTGAAGTAGGAAAGTGTACCATGGCACGGACCATCCCAGGAAGCTGGACTGGGTGTCTTCAGAGGAAGGAAAGTATCTCCTTGCATGCACAGCAAGGGAGCTCACAGCTCTGAGCGTGATGTAGAGCCCATTTGTAGGGAAAGTATTCAAGGAGCAAATTGCTTTGTATCAGCAAATACATCTCCATTAGCGCTGGAATTGGTATCCTGCACAATGCATGCTCAAGAACAAAGCCTGGCTATTCAGAGCTCACAGAATTCAATCCTGTGGCTGAGGAGTCTCAGCAGAAAGCAAAGCAAGGCTCGTTTCGTATTCACGCCACAAATATCGGTATGAGAACACAGAGATGGAACACTGCCTACGGAACTCTAGCATCACTTCACCTTCCTGGCAGTAAGTAAAGACACGCAGCCCACGCTGGTGCCCAGTGCAGGATCCCCAGCAGCTCCAGCAAAGAGAAACAAGAGAGATTTGTAGGAGACATTGTGTCAGGGCTCCTGACTGTTGTCAGGTCTCCCAGGACCCTCTCCCTCCAGCCAGGAGGTCGGGCTAAGGTGCCCCCATCAGATGCACCTGTAGAAAGTTTCTTGGTGGATCTCGCTGGCCATCACTGGGGCCTTGCTCCTGCGAGTTGGATCAATGAAGCCCTGGTTTGAGTGGCTTTTTAGGAGGAGATTGGACTAGGAAAGTCCATGCTCTATAGCAACCCTGCTAGACAGGGAACATTACAGGGAGGGGACAGGCCACCCTCCACCAGGCACATTCCTTCTACTCCCCATGGGGTGGAGGGGCTACCCAGAGATGGCTACCCAGAGATGCCCATCCAGCAATGCCCATTCAGTGATGCCCACCCAGAAATGCCTTGTGTGCTTCCAAGCAAGAATTAGCAGGCATTTATCTGAAAAAAACCCAGCAAAATCAACTTCAAACTGAGCATTTTTAATGAAACACACCAAAACATTCCAGGAGCACTAGAAGCATTCCAGCAGGTTTTTTCCAGTTCTCAGCCTCTGTAGCACTCCTAGGGCTTCACACGCTGCGCCGCTATTTGCAGAAGGACTCTAAGAAGCTGCTTGGGTGTGGGGCAGAGTTTTCCCTTGAGGAGAAAATAGTACAGAGAGATGTTGAGCTGAGAAAAACATGTCAAACACCAGGAATAACATTTGGAGAGGGGAATAAGAGAGGAGAAAGCTCGGCATCGCACTGGCCACATGGAAGGAGTCCCAGGGGGTTTGGAGCAGGCTGGATGATGGGGATACATGTGGATGTGGTGCTTGGGTCCATAGTGTAGTAGAAGGCTTGGCAGTGGTGGGGGAATGGTTGGACTAGATGGTCTCAGAGGGCTTTTCCCACACAAATTCCATGATTCCATGGTAATATGCAGACACGATGGTCCTTGCCTGGCATCTGGGGATGGATGGTTCCTTCTGGTGGTCCTTGCACCCAAATCTGCTCTGATCTTCTCAGCTGCTTCTGCCTGGGGACCACTTTTATTCCCATCTATTGGGAATAAAAGAGGCTGGGATAAACAACCATGGGAATCAGCTTTTCTGGGAAGGAGGGGACTCCTTGTAGATGTATTCATGCCAAGATGATGGGAGTTAGCAGCTCACTGGGTGTGAGATGGCCCATACATGACAGCCACCTTGCTCCCACCATCCACCACTGCCACTGCAGATCGTAGGGACCAACTTGGCCACCAGCCACTTTGGTGGGAGAAGATGAATGAGCACTGGAATGGCTCCCAGTCCTCAGGGCATCCCATGGGGCCTCACAGTAGGTTCCCTCCCCAAAGGAGTGCAGGATATGAGCCCAGCCAGCTGATGAAAACCTAAGTCATTAAACCTGAGACTCAGGGTGGAAAGAGGGATTAGAGTAAAGTGATGGTCCTTAAAATAATCTCAAATTAGTCCTGGCTCTACTCTCAACTCTTGGGGGAAAATTTGGGCAAGTAATTGCAGGTCTGGGCCTCAGTTTCCCCTTGCAGATAACAAAGGCAGAGGATCTTGTGCAACTGATACAATCCACTGCCTATATCTGTAGACCATGGGGATATTAATCCTGGTGAATTTGACAGGAACTGATGTGATCTGAGCGCTAATCTCTTAATATCTACTGCTGCCCTGAACGTCCCAGCTGGTGAATTCATGATGGAGCAGGGAAGCAGCAGCCCATCCATTGTGACTTTAAAGCACATTCCTCCCTTCTCCCCACAGGCAAATGACCCTGAAGAGATGAAGGTCTGTAAGGCTAGTGAAGAGCAACCAAAATAGCTCTTTTAGGTGCAAAATCTCAATACACTAAGCCAAGTTGCCAGTTTGGGGGTGTGGGTTGGCCCTGTGGTGCAGCACACAGAATGGGGAGAGAGTGCAGAGGATGCAAGTACCTGTGGAGGGATGCAGTGGAGCCTGCAGACCCCAGAGATGCTCCTGGATTCGCCTGTGTGGCTGTGCTGGCTCAAAACAAAGGTCCTTGGTTCCGTGTTGCCAGTGGCCCAGAGATGCCAAGGGCGAGGGAAAGAGCAGGGCGATGACATGCATCTTTGTTAGCGGCACAGGCAGTGGGATTCAGGGTACCCCTGGTATGTTTACTGGCAACACCAAGCTCTGTGGTGTGGTCACCATGCTGTAGGGAAGGGATGGCATTGAGGGGGACCTGGACAGGCTGAAGAGGGGGGACTGTGCCAGCCTCATGAAGTTCAACAAGGTTAAGTGCAAGGTCTTGCACCTGGGTCAGGATAATCCCAAGCAGAAACACAGGATGGATGGAGAATGGATTGAGAACAGCCCTGGGGAGAAAGACTTGAGGGTATTGATGGATGAAAAGCTCAGCATGCCCTGGCCATGTGCACTGACAGCCCAGATACCCCTGTGTCCTGGGCTGATCCCCAGGAGTGTGGGCAGCAGGTAAGGAAGGGATTCTTCTGCTCTGCTCTGCTCTTCTCTGGTGAGACCTCTCCTGCAGTGCTCCTTCCAGCTCTGTGGCCCCAGCATCAGAAGGACATGGAGCTGCTGGAGGGAGTCCAGAGGAGACCACAGAGATGCTCTGAGGACTGGAACACACCTGCTGTGGGCATCCCTGCTATGGCTGAGAGAGTTGGGGGTGTTAAGCCTGGAGAAGAGAAGGCTTCGGGGAAACATTAGAGCCCCTTCCGTTGCCTAAAGGAGCTCCAAGAGAGCTGGAGAGGGACGTTGGACATGGACATTCCACGGACATTCCATGTCCTGGAATGACAGGACAATGGAGAATGGCTTTGGTCTCACAGACAGCAGGGTTAGATTGGATACTGGGCAGAAATTCTTGACTGTGAGGGTGGTGAGGCCCTGGCACAGGTTGCCCAGAGAAGTTGTCCCTGCCCCATCCCTGGAAGTGTTCAAGGCTAGACTGGATGGGGCTTGGAGAAACCTGGTCTAGTGGAAAATGTCTCTGCCCATGGCAGCGGAGTGGAACTGGAGGATCTTCAAATGTCCCTTCCAAACCAAACCATTCCGTGGTTCTATGATCCTGAGCCAAGACCTTCATCAGCTGGATGATGCCCTCCCAGTCTTTGTCCAGGACCTGGTCCCTAGTAGCTTCATCTTTTGTCTCTAGTGCTTGCACTGGAAGAAGTTGAAATGCTTAAATATCTTTGAAAGTTCAGCTTGCTGTTGCTCCTTCTTTATTCGTTCTCCTTGTACCAGGAGGTGTGAGGTTTCACAGGAACCTCTGACCCGGATTCAGTGTAGGATGGATGTCCTTCCCCAGGGTCCCTCTTGGAAGTGCAGCTCCAATGCATCGGGTCTTTGACTGGAGAGCACAGGTAGCACTGGCACTGCAGCAACTTTTACCCTTCTCCAGCCACTCTCTGACACTGTCCCACCCTGCCAACAGCTTACCCTGCCAGACCCCAGCCCATGTGGCCCAGGACAGGAGATCAGCAAGTTCAAGCTGGGGATCACCCATGTGGCTGGGACTGTTTGCAGGGTGTCTGTTCTCTGGCAGGGACCTGCTTGTGGGCCAGTGCTGTCCAATACTGTAGAATCACAGAACTGTGATTTGGAAAAGCCCTCTGAGACCACTGAGTCCAACCATTCCCCCAGCACTGCCAAGCCCACCACTAAACCATGTCCCCAAGTGCCACATTTACATGGCTTTAAAATCCCCCCAGGCATGGTGCCTGCAGTGCTTGACAACCATATTGGGGAAGAAATTGTCCCTTATATCCAATCTAAACCTCTCCTGACAAACTTGAGGCCATTTCCTCTTACAGAAGAGGAAATACATTACTCAATGATGCTCAGTGCCCTTGGGAAAGCAACCTGCCTGTGGATCGAGTGTTGTCTAGTGTAGCTCAGTACCCCTGGGACAGGAACCTCTGGGACCAGTGCTGCTCAGTATCCCTGGGACAGGGACAGGTGGGAACAGTGCTGCCCAGTAGTGCTGTGTGCTGCCGATACCACCCGGGCAGTAGCCGAGTAGACGGGGCTTGCGGTCCCAGCAGGGCCAAAGGCGCCGGGTGGGACGGCTGCCCCCGCGGGGAGCACGGGGAGGGCAGGGCCCGTGGACACTCTCTAGACAAAGGCGGCTGCTCCCCGGCGCGGCGCGGCGCACGAGCGAGGCCGGGCGCTGCCCGGGGTGGGCGGTGGCGGGCGGCAGGTGCGGCCCCTTCGGCCCCTCCGCTGAGCGGCTCGGCCCCCGCCCAGCCCCGCGGAGCCGCAGCAGCGCCGTCAATCACCGTCGCCCCCCCCCCCCTCCGCCCCGTCCTCCCCTCCCGCACGCCTCGGCGCGCTGCATCGGGCTCGGTGACAGCAGCGAGCTGAGCGGGGCGGGAGTCTCCGCTCCCAGCCAGCACCGAGAGTCGGGCGCGGCGGCGGCGGGGCTGGGAGGGCTGCCGAAGCATGCAGAGCCATGGGCCAGGGCTGCGGACACTCCATCCTCTGCCGGAGCCAACCGTACCAGGCGGCTGCATCTGACATGTGAGTTCCCTCCCGCCGGCAGCGGGGATGGGGGACCACGCGGGGAGGGAGGGATGCTCTGGAAGTGATGCTGGGCAAAGGAGCGAAGGAGACGTCAGGGACGCAGGAAAAAGTTCCTCCTGCCTGACAGCTGTCAGCGAGGGGGTTGGCGGGGAAATGACAAGAGGCTGCGACCCCTCCCTGTTCCCCGCTTGCCACCTATGTTAGCCCTGGAGCAGGTCATCACTGGTGTTTCTGTGCCAGAGGGCTGGTGTGAACAGAATCCCCCTGTTTCCCCATCACCCTCATCCCATGATTTCCTGCAAGGGTGGAAGGCTCCTGGCCCAGTGGTGGGCTGCGGGGGGGGGGCCCGGGTGACTTTGTGAAATTCAGGTCAGGCCTCTGAATTGTGGTTTTGGCAGCTTCACACAGGGCAAGAGAAGCCACCCCCTGCACACCCCCCCACTCACCGAACAGATTTGGGGGTCCCGGTGCCACAGTGCCTGTCTGTATATGGCGAGGTGGGAATGGGGCTCCATGGGTCATGGTGGTCTCATGCTGCAGCAGACACAAGGGGCTTTGTGTAAGAGCATGGGGTGACCTTGCTGAGGGATGACAGTGCTCCCTGGAAGCAGGGAAGGGTGATGCTCTGAAGAGCCCACGTGGGAAGAGGGGCTGAGCTGGCTAACGGGAAGCTTGCAGTGTCTCAATTCCCATTGCCCACAGGCTTGACTGGGGCTGGCGGAGACCCCCGTCTCTGTGTGCACGCATGTACAGCGCTCACGAGGCTCCACAGCTGCTGGGGAGCAGGCTATGCATGGGCGGTTCACAGTACGTGGGTGCTCTGACTCCTGGGTACCAAGAGATCTGGGGTGCTCCCAATCCCTTCTCCCCCTACTCCAGCGGGATCAGATCCCACATTGCCAGAGGGTGAGCTGAACCACAGGAAAGAGGTACAGGTCTTAGGGCAAAAAGGCTTCTCAGTGCTTGGATTCCTTTGTCTGGCAGTGCCAGCTCCACATGCTCAGGCTCTGGCTGAACTGCCTGGCTCAGCAGCCCACACCAAGACTACTAGAACCAGGGGGCACATCGCTGCACTGGGATGTGCCCAGGAGCAGCCTCGGGTCTCCTGGAGCAGGTGCTTTAGGTGATGACAGGAGTATTGGGGTGCAAGGAATCTTCCATCCACTCCTGCCCCAGCGCTATACATTTCCCTCACTGGGTTTTCGCACCTTCATGAGTTGACCTTCGGATGAGAACTTTGTCCCTCTCCATAGAAAATACCCTCCAGCATCTCTGTTGCCTATATGCAATATGTGGCTTGGATCCATCTTCTCAAGGCCCCAGTAGGTGCTGATCCTCCTACGCTTCCGTGGGTGCTGGGTCTGTCTCTGCAGGCAGCATCCTTCCCTCAGCTCTCCTGTCTCACTCCCTGGTGCTGTGTGTGCTTTGTTCCCTGCAGAGATCCTTCCCTGGTGCTGCCTGAACATGTGCACGTGTCCTTTTCTTTAAGCGAAACACACAAAGGTCTTGAAATGCCATGCGATCCCCATGTTCCCTCCTGTCTCTGCTGCTGTTTAAAGGCTTTTAAAAGAAGTAGGTGACAGAAAAGATTGGTGTAGCAGTGTTGGCTGTGCCCCTCAAGCTGCCCCAGGCAGGTGAGGTAGGAATGGTGCGTCCAGCTGCTTTCCCTTTTTACCCAGGATACATCCTTCATAGATATTTGTCCCTGTTCCTGTAAACCCCAAGGGGTATATAGAAGTGGGAAAGCTTCCCAAGAGCTGTCAGAGGATGATGCCCTTGGTCCTGCAGTGCTCCCTGGAGGGGTTGCAGTAGTGAGGTTAGTGCTGTGGGGAGGGGTGCTGCCTGCTCCCTGCCTCCACTCCAGCCCTGTGGTGTTCGATGCTGGCTGGCAATGCTGCGTGAGGCTGGGATCCATTGGTGGCCCAGCTCTCCCATGTGCATGGTGCATTTTTTGCAAGGAGATGCAGGTGCAGCATTATCCAGGTCACATTTTAACCCATTTCCTCCTTTTCTCCCACTGGGAAGTGTGTTCCCTGGTGGGTGGACACTGACCTGGTTAGCAGTGGGTGGGATATCAGGGTGCCTGGAGCTGCTGCTGTCACAGCATCTGACAGCAGCCGGGGCTGGGGAAGAAGCTACTGAGCTCTGCGGAGGGAAAACACAGAGGAGGAGACGCTGCTTGGAGCATCCCTGCGGGAAGGACCCAGCTCAGCGGAGGCTGGGAGGGGTCAGGGCTTCCTTCGGGGCAGAACACTGGCTGGGATGCAGGAGGTGTGAGCTGGGCCTTGGCCTTGGAGCACCTGCAAAGGTGAGGGCAAGCTGTCAAACCCCCTGGAGAACCCCCTAGACCCTTCATGGTTATTGCTGGTCCCCGGGCTGCACGTGTAAAGTGCCATGAAAAATACCCACTCCATTGTCCTGTCAGTTTGGCCAGGACAGCTCTGCTCCTCCCCAGGCACTCACTTGCCAGGGAAAGGGGTTCAGTGGAATGAGGTTAACATGGTCCCCCATTGTTTGGGTTCTTAGGTGATGTTCTCCAGGTTTTTTGAAGCCTCAGACTCTTCCTACCCTTGTAACTGGGGCTCTTCAGGATCACCCACCTGCCTGGGCACTCAGCCCTGGAGCCTGGAGGTGCCTGGCAGGGAAAATGGAGCGGAAACTCCTGGCTGCAAGCTTCCTGCATTCTGCATATGCCAGGAGCTTCCCAGCACCCTGCACCTGTCCATGGGAGGTCTCCAGGGTGAGTGAGGAATTTCCCCTCCATCACCCCAGGGCATCTCCCTGAGCATCTTCAGCTTTAGAATAGCCAGTTGTTTGTAAGTGTTGGGAATTGGGCCAGATTCTGGCTCTGTTAGTGAGGACCCTCACCAAGTGTGCCCTGGCCGTCATCTCCAGCAGAGCCCCGCACATTCCCTGTGAGATGTGCTGCTTTGGGGGCTCTGGGAGGCTGAGCATCCATCTAGGGCAGAATGCAGGATTCCCTGGGGGCAACGGTGGATGCAGCAGCAATTTCTGGGAATCCTTCTTTCCTCCTGCTCCCCTCTGACCCTGGTCCTTGCTTTTGCTTTTGTCACTCCCTGCTCCCACATGGCTCAGTGGGAGCTGCACTGGGCTGCAGACAGAAATGCCAGCAGGGCACTGAGCTGCCTGGGACTTTCTGCCTGTCCAGCTTTCTCCTGTCCTCCTTAATGGATGGGCCTGTCTGGAGGGGGGAGTGAGTGGGATAGAGAGTGTTGGGAGATACTTCATCTGCTACCATGGCTCCATCTGCACAGCAGCAGCAGCAGCAGCAGCAGCAGCAGGGTCAGGCAGTGGAGAGGCTGCTGAGTGTGGGCAACAGGCAGCCTGGAGCTTGGATCTCCCTGGCCAGGGTGCCAGGGGTGGGTGGGAGGTCTCACCTGCCTTGCAGCCATGGACGATGACAGCAAGATTTGATGTTTGAGGGGTTGGAGCCTGAGTTGTGGGATGATTGGTTTGGGTTGGAAAGAACCTTAAAGCCCATCCAGTTCCAATGTCCGTGCTATGGGGAGAGACACCTTCCACTACACCAAGTTGTTCCCCATCCAATCTGGCCTTGTAGAAAGGTCTACAAAGGTGTAGGAAGGTGTTTGGAAACACCTTGTAAGAAGCTGTCCCCAAACCTTGTCATCCACACAGCATCCTCGGGGAATGGACTAGTATGGCAGCCTGTGGGACTTGCTGTCAGGAATGTCCCTGAGGCTGGTTATTTGGCAGCAGCAGCCCTTGGTCCACTCCTATCCCCAAGTCCTGCTCCCAGTACCAAATCCTGCTCCTGGACCCATGTTCTGAGCCCTGCCTGCATCACTGGCGTGTGGAGTCAGAGGGGAGGAAGGACTTGGGAGAATCTTGAGTGGGTTCAAGTCTTCTAGGTCTTTGTCAGTTTGTATTTTCTATGATAAATCAAATAGAACAAGGAGGGGGATTTGGAAGTGGGGTGGGGTGCATTTCCCACTGAAAATATTAAATCCTGACTTTTTTGGCTGGGGCTGGGGCTGGGTTAGAGCTTAGCCTGAGCATTGTGGCCATTGAGGACAGCCTCACTATGTGTTTCGGCTCTCCACCCAAGGAGGGAAAAGCAGCCAGCAGCTGCCAGTGCAGCCCTGGGACAAAGTGCTGACTTAGCCAGAAGCCTCCCCTGGCTCCCAGTTGCTTTCCAGCTCCTTCCCAGGCTGTTAGTAACTTGCACGTTTCAGCTGGGTGACTCAGAAGACAGTGAGAAGATATTTATAAGGAGCATTTGAAAGGCAGAGACTAGTGGAGGGTTTACTTCCCCCTTCTCTTCTCTTGAGCTGTTGCCAGCTGAACGTGGCTGTGCTTTGCTTGGCTGTGGAGTGGGATCTGATGGGTGACCTGTCCATGTTCCCTGAAGTTCAGTGTCTGCTTGCTATGGCGTGAGGATGCTGATGCTCCAATGAAAGCCTCCATGCAAACCCCTTGTTGTTGACAGGCACACTAAATCTCACCCCATTGCAGCAGAGCCCTAATGCTACTGCCTGCCAGGGCAAAAACAGGCAGGGCAGCCAGGGTTTGGGAATATAGGGATTTGCAGCCCCAGCTGGTCTGATGGTCCCCAGCCTGGCTCTGAGGCATGGAGCCCTGCCAAGCGGTGGCATCGATCAGCCTGGTGAGGATGTTGTACTTGGTGGTGATGCTCTGGGATGTGTGTGCAGCTTCTTGGTGGTTTGGGGTTTCTCCTCACACCAGAGCTGTCCTGTGTACCTACTCCTGCAGCGAGGATGTCTCCACAGCCCTGTCCTCAAGCCAATACTTGGCTTGAGCCTGGGTGGACAGACATAGGCCATGGGTGTTGCTGTGTTTTCCCTTGCTCTCTCCAAAATGGGGTCTTTCCCCATGTTTTTTACTAGTGTGATCACAGACTGCTGGATAGCAGCATCCTTCTTGCATGGAAAAAGCAGGTGGAAACCATGAAGGCTTTAAGTAAGAAATTGGGGTCAAGGAAGGTGGTGCTAGTGATGGGAAACAGTGCCAGTGCCAGAGTCCCTAATCTCCTGACTCAAGCAGGGTAATGGCAATTTTCAAGAATTTGATTGTCAGCTGCTCAAGCCAGGAACTCCTGCGGGTGCTGGGCGGAGGGTCTTGGATCCTGAGCGTGAACATCCTGGGGAGCTGCAGGACGTGGGGACCCCCTTGGTCCTTCTGCAGCACCTCAGGGGTGGAGCTTGGCCTCCCTTTGGCTGATGAGGGGCCGGGACTGGGTGTGAGGTTAGGATTAGGGTCAGGGTCAGAGCTAAGGTTAGGGGTAGAGCTAAGATTAGGGTTAGGGTCAGAGCTAGTGCTAAAGTTAGGGCTAAATTTAGGTCTGGGTTTAGGGCTACAATCAAGTTTAGGGCTAGCATTTGGGTTAGGGATAGGTTTAATGTTAAGTCTAAGGCTAAGTTTAGCATTAAGGTTAGGTCTCGGGCTAAGATAAAAGATTTAGGGTCAGGTTAGATCAAAGATTAATGTTAGGGCTGGGGTTAAGTCTAGTACTGCTGTTAGGTCTATGGCTAAGTTTAAGGCTCATGTTAGTATTAGAACTAGGACTAATTTTAGGTTTATGCTTAGGTTTAGGTTTAAGTTTAGGTTTAGTGATCGCATTAGCCTAGGATTAGGTTTAGGGCTAGGGTTAGACCTGTGCTGAAGGTTAGTGTTACCATTTGTGTTAGAGCTAGATTTAAGGCTTAGTTTAGTGTTAGGGTTATAGTTAGGTTTAGATTTAGAGCTAGGCTGGGTCTAAGTTTAGTGTTAGAGCTATGACTAGGCGTAGGTTTATGGTTAGGTCTATGACTACCGTTAAGGTTAGTGCTAGACTAGACTTAGTATTGAGTCTTCCAGAACTAAGGCATGCAGTGCCCTCCATGCTCCCTCAGCAGAATATGCTCCATTTTCCCCATCAGCACAGCCTCGTGGCCTTCCCATCCATGTTTTTCGCCCTTCAGCTGAGCCAGAGCCTGTTTGGCACCTGTCATGTGGTTTGGTTTTGTCTCGCAGCTGTCCTGGCCTCACTGGGGAGTGGGACAGATGCTGAGTCAGCAACACTGCTGGATGAAACCCCCAAAACTGGAGTGTTTTGCTAAAGCTCAAGTGAGAAAAAATGGTGCTGGGTGTGGACAAAGCAGGTCTTGAGGCATGAGAAGTGTCCATGTGGAAATGCCAGCCAAACTGCTGAGGGCCAAGCATTCCCCAAAATCAGCCCAAGGGCACTAAGGTGCCTTTTGGGTGCTGGTTTCCTTTGATCAGACCCGAGATGCAGGCAGATGCAGCAGCAGAGCTGGGTGAGCATTCACTCCAGAGGATGCCGCAGGAAACGAGTTGCTCATGGTGGGAGCTGGGTATAACGAACCCCGTGAGCCTTAGGAAGATGTTGAGGGGGCCTGCTGTTGGGTCTGACTGTCTCCAGTCAGAAATTATGCTCCTGGGAAATTATGCTCCTGGGAGTGGCCGTGGGCCCCTGTCGGGCACCTGTCTCTGATCCTGCGCCTACCAGATCAACAGGACACACCTGGAACTGCTTGGGGTAGGATTCGTGCTGTGTTGTGCCATGCTGCAGACCAGGTGGAGGGGCCACCAGTGCCAGTCGCTCCACATAGTTTGGGAACTCAGGGTTCAGGGTAATGCCAGAGACATGTCCTTGGGGCCCCTCATGTCCAGCTGTGACCATCTCCCCCTCTTCAAGGAGACGAAGCAACCTGTCCCACTGTGCTGCTCCTGTGAGAATGCAGGGATGGAAAGAAGGTTTCATCCCCCCAGCAGTAGCGTGGGAGCTAGCTCCTGGGGTGTGTGGGTGTGCTGTTTTGGTGAAGATGGAGAGCTCTGTGAAGGTGGGGGCTTGGCGCTGCTGGAGAACTCCCTCTCCCTTGCCGCGCGGGCAGGGACAGGGACAGCAGGTCCGTGGGCTGGCGAGAAGTGCAGAGTCAGGCACGGTGTGCGCTGCCGTGCACAGAGCCTGGAGGGAGCTCCATGTGCCAGTCGAGAGTGCAGAGAGCTGTAGCGTGGGCAGGGGGACCCCAGTTATGTCCCCCAGTCCCCTTCCTCCTGCAACCCCAAATCTGCAGGTGCTGCAGAGAGCCTAGGTGCTCCCAAGAGGGACAATGGTGACACTCTGGGAACCCTGTTTCCGTCCTTACCTGTGCAGCTCAGTTGGATCCTGGCTCCTGAACACAGGAAAGAGGACAAGCCTGGGGACTCTTCTCAGGTGGCACCTGGCTGCCAGCCCTCCCGCCAGTGCTCTGTCCAGGCACAGTGTGGCAGGGAAGCTGGAGCCAGCAGTTCAACCACAGAAAAGCCATTAATTAATGGAAAGTGTGATCGAGGATTAAAAGCCTGGCATGCTCCGGCACTGGTCCCAGTACCAGTGGGATCTTGGCTGTGCCACAGACCAACCCAGAAGGATGCACCAGGGGAGCTTAGTTTGGATATTAGGGAAAATTCCTTCCCTGAAAGGGTGCAGCACAGGCTGCCCAGGGCAGTGGTGCAGTCCCCATCCCTGGAGGGATTTAAAAGCCATGTGGATGTGGCACTTGGGGACGTGGATTAGTGGTGGCCTTGGCAGTGCTGGGGGAATGGTTGGACTTGATGGTCTCAGAGGGCTTTTCCAACCTAAATGATTCTGTTTCCATGATTCCACGTGGCATCTCCATGCCCGTCCCAGGGCTGAGCTGCATCTCTCTGCCAGTTCCATCTCTCCCCCAGTACCCGCACCAGCCCCACCACTGGCAGTCCTCACAGCCAATCCCCATCCCCAGTTGCCCCCTCCCCTCCTCTCAGGGAAAGCTGAGGCTTTGGAAGTTAAAAACTCAACTCAGCTCTGGGAAACGGGATGAAAGTGTCAGACAGAGCCACTCTCACCCTGATGAGCCTCCAAGGCATGAGTGGCTTTGAGCTGTGTCCTCTTTTGTTCCTCCACAGATGGTCCCCACTCCCTGCACTAACTCTGGCTCATGGGAATATTTGGATCATTTGGGAAGAGGTCCTGGCCCAGTGAGTGGCTCCCACTTGTGCCATGTTCACAGATGGAGGATCCAGTGGGAAATCTGTGGTGTTGCTTGGGAGACGATCCCTGCTCCTGGGGGGTTGTAGTTCCCAGAAAGCATGGGCCATGGAAAGCAGAGGCAGGATCCTGGCTCCTGCTCTATTCACACTATTTTTAAGGGGAAAAAAATGCAGGAAAAGAAAAAAAAAAAGCAAAGGGTAGATGATGAACATGTGCTGAACCACCATCAACAGCAGCTTTTTTCCCCCCTCTAGTTATCAACTAAATGGACTAAATGAAAGATGAGTTGGCAGCATCTGTAATGCTGCATTTATCCAAGGACAATTCCCCAGGGATTCAGGGTAACTGTGTGTTTTCTCTCTTGCCTTGCTATGCTCCTGCCTGGTTTGGATCCCTTGGGGTGCTGGTGGCTTTGCTTGGAGGTCCCCATGGTGGTGGGATTTGCAGGGATGCCATGCAACAGGGATGAAGATTTTTGGGACTGCAATGCAGTGGGAACAGGGATTTGCAGGCTTGCAGGGCTGCCAGGCTTTCCAGCCCTATCACTGAGGCCAGCTGCATTCCTGTGGCTCCTGGCAGCCCCGGGAGCAGCTCTCCCAGCCTGGCAGTGGGGGCAGGTGCCTGCATAGGACCTGATGCTCCAGGGTGGAGCACCCGGAGCAGTGTGTTTGCCAAGCAAACAGGGCTCAGCCTTCTGCAGCCGGATCAACAGCCTCCACACGTTTGCTCAGCAAATAAATCCCACCCGGCAAAGCTTTGGTGCCATCGGTCCCCTTCCCGCCATGCTCCTGCCAGCTGCTCTGTCACTGCCCAGCATCCTGCAGCACCTGCCCATTATTATGCAGGTCTGGAATTACACAGGGCTCATGATGGCTTCAAATTAAACATGGCAGCTCAGCAGCCATCCCTGCCTGTCTCGCCTGGAGATGCCAGGGTGATGCTTAACCATGTGTGCCTACACTGGGATCTGTCCTGTGGATGTGCAGGGTGAAATCCTTCAGCTCCAGTGAAATATTTTGTCTCTGGACTGAGCAATTGCAGGAAACAGGCAATTTTCTGTCACTGCTGGAGGCTGCGGAAGATGGAAACTGGCAGTTGTTGGTCTGGGAAGCTGGCTGTTCTGGTGATGGAAGAAAGGTGTCTGGGTGTGTGGGGATCCTGGAGTGCCCTATCCATGCCACAGCACCACACCCTGCCATTGCTGCTTCCCTTGCTCCAGGCTCTCCTGCGCCCCTCCTCTGCCCCAGACCATGTTCCCTCTGGGGTCCTTGTACCCCCATAACACACTGCCCACAACAAGGGTTCTATTGAGGTGGGGACAGGTGCCTCCTCCCCCTTTCCCTTTGCCTCAAGACTGTGGGATGTGATCCCAGCCATTTCATGGGCTGGTTGGCTGCTGCTCCAGCTGTCATCTTTCTCTGCTTCCCATTTATTTTCCCCTCACAGATACACTCTCGAGCCCCTGCCGCCTGCAGAACCGGGACAACCCCCTTTGCCCAGGCACTACTGTCCACCTCAGGGACCCATTTTCTTCCTGTTCCCTCATCCCTGAGGTGCTGGAGGCATATCCTTCCTTTTACCTTCACTCCGAGAGCAGCAGGACTGTGGCTTGGTCAGGATGTGCCTGTGTGTACTGAGCATCCCATCTCACTGCGCCATCCGTGGCAGAGTGGACAGGCACTGGGGTCACCACCATCACCCCATGGGGACACTACTGCTTGCCCTGCCACAGAGCTCTCTGGCGCCGGGGCCAAGCCACCCTCCAGCCTTCCAGCTTCTCCAAAGTCACCAGAGTCACTTGTGCACTTCTAGGCCACTAAGTGCTGTAATTACAGATATGCTTTAATTAACATAATTGCGTTTCTACACAAATAAAACATTTGGCGCAGTTAATTCCAAGGCTGCAGCTCCAAACACAAGGCTTCCTGGCCCCCCTGTGGAGGTGGCAGGGGGGCTGGCAGAGAGTGGGGTTCTTACCTCCCTGCCAGAAGATCATCCCAGTCCCTGCCAGGCCCTGAGCCAGAATCCCTCATTCCCCACTGGAGTGCCCTGCCCTGGTTTGGTGGGGACAGCTGTGCTGGCAGACACTTGGATTGCTGGGACATGCCACTGGACTTGCTCGGAGATGGTGCCGGGCTTGCTGGAACACTGTATTGGGCTCAGTGGAACAGAGCACTGGGATTTCTGGGATGCAGCAAACCCAGTGGTTTGCTGGGACACAGAACTGGACTTGCTGGGATGCAGCCCCAGGGTTGCTAAGACACAGCACTGGGTTTGCTGGGATATGACACTGGGATTGCTGGGCTGTGATGCTCAAATTGTTGGAGCACCATATTGGGCTTGCTGGGATGCAGCACTGGGATTGCTGAAACATAGAGCAGGGCTTGCTGGGACACAGCACTGGGTTTGCTGGGACACAGCTGGAGCCCGGCTGTGCCCTTGCAGCTGTGCCAGTGGGTGTTCACCCTGGCTGGGCAATGGGCACAATGGGTGGATCTGGCCCCTCCATCCCATCCCAGAACCTCCCACTGAACTGCCCCCAGGGTGCTCCCAGCACCCAGAGGCCCCTCACCCCCCATTCCCTCTTTAGCAGACCCCAGTGCCCACCACAGTCTTGGGAGTCTTTGGATGAAGGCTGGAGCCAACGGCAGCATCCCAACCCGTTGCCAGGAAGATGCCAGGAAGAACTGAGAAAATGGCTGGTGCTCATGTGCTAAAATGCCCTTTTCATTTAAAAAAAAACAGAAGGGGAAAAAAAATTCAATTTTTCTCTGGCTGAAAATGAAAGTGATTATGTAACGAGCAATAAATTACGGAAAGGAATGAGTCATTGGAGCAAATCCCAAGAAAGGCACAGTATTTTTAGCTCCAACACCCTGTGCTGTACTGTGCATTAACCCTTGCAGGACTTGGCCCCCCACTTCAACCTGCCCCCAGGCTGACCCCCCCAGAGGCACCATATTGGTTTCTGTGAGGATTTTGTCCCTGTGACATTCCCAAGGGAAGATTGAAATGATGTAAGCTGTGGGTCCCTCATCCCGTGGCCCTTCTTTGTATGGGATGCTTATGGGAGGTCCAGGGAATACTGCTCACCCCAGATCCATGTCCCCATCCTGAGCTAAGCCCCTGCTTCACTTCCCCTCTGCTCATTCCCACTGGGATAATTAATCCTGATCCCTTCCTGAGACCCTGGGCACCACTGTTGTTTCCTTGCCAAAGAGCCTGAAGAATTAATTAGGAAATAAAAGCAAGGAACAAATTAATTGGAAGAGAAGTAGCAAGGGAGCGAGTGAGAAATCCTGCTTTAATCCAGGTTAAATTGGGGAGTGATTGCTTTGTTAACAGAAGAGATGATGAGGGAGAATTGGAGCAGGCAGGTGCCAGGCGAGACAGTGGCAGCAAGCATCCAGATGCCAAGGGATGCCCATGGAGAGCTGTCCTGAGTGCAGAGGAAAATCCTGGCAACACGAGTGGGAAGCTGGAAGAGGAATCTGGAAGAGAGGCTCAGAGCGTCTTGGGTCAGGGCTCAGAGTGTCCCAGGATCACCACTCAGACCATCCTCGGGGACCCAGAGCTTGGAGCACCCCTAGAAAGAGGGCTCAGAATATCCTTGGGATTGAGGCATGGAGCACCCCTGGGATCAGGGCTCAGAGCACCCCTGGGCTTTGGGCTTGGAGCACCCACTGGAACAGGGCTTAGAGCATCCCTGGAGTCAGGGCTTGGAACATCCCTTTCTTAAGTGACATTATCATTCATGCCAGCTTTTGAGAATTCTATGGGATTCTCAAAATCTCCAGCACAGGGACACGGCCCCTATTGCTTGTGTGCCACATTTCTTTGGGGTCTCCAAGCTGGTGGGAACCAGGCCTGCTTCTCTGTCCCTGAACAGATCCCTGGGTGCTCATGGTGGCACCACACTCCATTGTCACCTGGCAGCAACCCCACCCCTAAACAAAGGGCCAAGGAGAGTGGCAAGGATGAGTGAGAGCTGGTGGCCAAGTCCTTGTGTCCTGCAGCTGGAGTGGGGTCAGCTCAGAGCAACACAGCCAGTGCCAAAGGATATCATCTCTTCATCTTTTATTTAATCTGGCAGTAAATTCCTGTCCTCCATATGCTTGGGCTGGGCTGGGCTGGGCTGGGCTTTTCCTTATTGCTGCTGGGCCACCTGGAATAGTGGTGTGGCACTGCATGTCCAGGGGCTGCTGTACCCCCCAGTACATGCTGTCCCACAGGCATCTGCTGTCCCTTCTCCTGCTGCATGCTCTAACTCCAGCACGTGCTTTCCCCAAAATCCATGTGTCCCTCCAGAGACATCCTATCCCTCCAGGCAACCCCTGTCCTTATGGACAAGTGCTGTCCCTTGTCAAACATGCTGTCCCTCTGCACACGTGCTGTCCTTTCAGGCACCTGCTCTCCCTCAAGACACATGCTGTCCCCTGGTGTGCAGTGTCCTTCCAGACACAGGGTGTCCTCCAGATGCATGCTGTCCTCCTGGATGTCACCTGTATGGACACATGCTGGTCCCATGAATGCAGGCTGTCCCTATGGATACATGCTGTCACTCTGGATGCAGGTTGTCCCTCTGGACACATGCTGTCCCTCTGGGTTCAGGCTGTCCCCCACGGACACATGCTGTCCTCTGGGATTCAGGCTGTTTCCATGGACACACTTGTCCCTGTGGATGCATGCTGTCCCCATGGATACACGCTGTCCTGATGGATACATGCTGTCCCTTTGGACACATGTTGTCCCCATGGATACACGCTGTCCCCCTGGATTCAGTTTGTCCCCATGGACACACACTGTCCCCCTGGATGCGTGCTCTCGCCATGGCATATGCTAACCCCCCGGATGCAGGCTGTCCCCATGGATGTCCCCTCTCCCTCACCCCTCTAAGGGTGCAGTGGGGATGTGCTCTGTCCCTGCCCACACAGGATACTTTCATGGGACAGGCTGTGTGTGACTCAGGAGACGAAATCCCACTAGCCAGGCTGAAGATGCTGATGGCCACCATGGCTAAAGCTCGTCCATGAAGACTGTCTGAGCCAGCTGGGAAAGCAGAAAAAGAATGGGGAGAGAGGTATGGAAACAGAGCCAAGAGCCATCTCAGCCCCACAGGGATCCGACCACCATAGTGGGACCAGCAGGGCTCTGCCATCACATTCATCCCCCTAATTAGCCCTGTGGTGTGTGTGGGCTGCTGGTGGCCCCCCAGCCCCTGCCGTGCTCTGAACTGTCTCCATAGAGACCCTCCAAGGGCTCCATCACTTACTCATCAGCGGTACCACTTAATCATCTGGGCTCTTCCTTATCCCTTTGTCATCCCTCCACAGAATCTGCTCAGTTGGAAGGAACCCACAAGGAGCATCAAGTCCAACTCCTGGCCCTGCACAGCACCATCCCCAAGAGTCCCCTGTGCCCAAAAGTACTGTCCAAATGCTGCTTGATCTCTGTCAGGCTTGGTGCTGTGACCACTTCTCTGGGGAGCCTGTTCCAGTGTCCAATCACCCTCTGAGTAAAGAATCTTTTCCTAATATCCAACCTAAACCTCTCCTGACACCACTTCAGACAATTCCCTCAGGTCCTGTCACTGGTCACCACAGAGGAAAGATCAGTGCCTGCCCCTCCTCTTCCCCTTGTGAGGAAATTGTAACTGCAATGAGGTCTCCCCTCAGTCTCCTCCAGGCTGAACAGACCAAGTGACCTCAGCCACTCCTCACATAGCTTCCCCTCACGGCCCTTCACCACCCTCATTGCCCTCCTTCAGACGCTCTCTAGTGGCTGAATGTCTTTTTTATCTCATGATGCCCAAAACTGCCCCCAGCACTTGAGGTGAGGCTGCCCCAGTGCAGAGCAGAGCAGGACAATCCCCTCCCTGGCTCAGCTGGCAATGCTGGGCCTGATGCCCCCCAGGACACGAGTGTGACTCATGTTCAACTTACTGTCAACGAGCACCCCCAGGTCTGTTTCCATGACACTGCTTTCCAGCATCTCATTCCCCAGTCTGTACATACATCGGGGTTGCCCCATCCCAGGTGTAGAATCCTTGATGAACTTCACACACTTGGCGATTGTCCAACTCTCCAATTTGTCAACAGACCCTCCCCATTTTTTATTGTCTGCCAACTTGCTTAGTCTGAACTTCCAGTCCTGTGTCCAAGTCATTTATAAAGAAGTTGAAGAGCACAGGACTTCCTCATCCCTTCCTCATCCCTTTGTTATCCTGCTTTGAACTCAATGATAGCCCAAGCCCCAGACCTGATGCAACCAGGTCCCTGCAGTTGGCACCTCTGGGGGCCATCCCCACAGAAGGGCTGGTGCCAGGGCACCCCCATCCTTGCCCAGCCTGAGATCATTCTGGGCTGTGGCTCCTGTGGTGGATCAAGGCATCCACCTGGATCCTGGATCCCACCCTGCTGGGGTGCTGGAGATTTCTGGAGGTGATAGTGGTGCACACACACGCACTCACACACATGCACACCTATCAACAGCGGCAGGCACAGCTCTTCCTTGCTTCCACACATTCCCAACTCTCCTGCTGCTCCCAGCAGGTCCATGCCGTGAATCCACCTGGTGCCATGGAGCCTCCTAGCACCCCCAGCATTATGCCTGGCATCACTCGGGCAACGGATGCCGCAGCATTCCCTGTCCCATTGCATTCCCTGTCCCACTGCATTCCCTGCCCTGCAGCATTCCCTGCCCTGCTTGGGCACTGCAGCTGTGTCCCGGGCACTGGGTGGGATTTATCCATGGGGAAACCACAGAGCAGTAAATGGGATATTGATCGGGTGCCATTGTGGGGATTAGTGCAGAGTGGAAGAGCAGACGGATTGATTTCTGGTGGGATTTAGAGCTGTCAGTGTACCTTGGATTAGCAGCTCCAGAGTAATAACACCCCAATTCATTCACAGATCAGCGGGTCCATTAGTGGCCATGTCCCCCAAGCTCAGTTCAGTCTCAGTCATCTCTGTTCCATGGGCAGGACCCCAGCCCCATGTGCCACCCGCATTGGCCACTGTGTGTCCCCTCCTTCCCCAGAGGACAGGGATGCTCCAGCCTGTGCCTCCCCAGAGCCAGGATCTGGCCCTGGGTCCGTCCCGGTGCCACAGTTTAATGGAGCATTGCTGATCCTACATGACTCACAGCAATGCTGGCGCAGCTGGAAACAGCCAGCCGTGCTGCCTCCCGCCCTGCTCTCCTCCCATCCCAGTGCTCCCAGTATATCCAGCATCCCCACAGATGCTGCTCTGGGGGCAGGCTGCTGCAGTTGCTAGGGGTGGGAGAAACAGGATTTCAGGGTTATACAGAGTGTGAAGGCTCATCTTGGTGCCTTAACCCCCCAAATCCTTCAACTTTGGGTGTTTGATACCATTTGCTGCCAGCACCTCCCAGGGAAAAGCTGGAGTGGGGTTTATCTCAGTGTCTTTGGTATGGAACATTCCATTACGATGGAATAAGGGTTAATATTTACTCGCCTCCATGAACTTTGCTCCCATTGATGCCATCAGACACCCTCCAGATGGGATGCGGGGTGGCTGCTCCCCGAGTTCCCAGGAAGAGACAGGATGCACAGCGCCAATTGATCCACCCCAGGTTGGGAACAAGGGAAAACTACAGAGTGGATGGAAATGTGGGAAGCCTGGCTGGGAAGCCCACACTGCTGCCTCTCCTCAGCACCTACAGTTATTCCCCAGCAGCTCCAGGGCCAGGTTCTGAGGCTGTGTGCGTCCATGTGACTGCTTCGATGTTCCCATCCAAGGGATGCCATTCCTGGGGCACACAGAAGAGCCAGGGAGCAGCTCATAATTACCCCATGTCATTAACAAGCTGACTGGGAGATGAGCAATGATGCATGGATGCAACGGCAGTACTGCAGCACAAGTCCCTGCACCCATGTGTCCCTGCACCTGTGTCCCACTCCCCTGTCTCCACGTGCTCCTGTGTCCCTGCACTGCCACATCCCTGTGTCCCTGCTCCCGTGTCCCTCCACCCCCATGTCCCTGCACCCGTGTCCCATTTCCCTGTGCCCCTGTACCTGTGTCTCACTCTCTGTCCCCAGGCCTTTCTGCCTATACCCCTGTGTGCCACTACCTGCCCCCAGCCCCCTCCACGTCCCTGCAGCTCTTGTGTCCCTGCACCCCTGTGTCCCACCCCCCACCCCCAGGCACCCCTGGGTGAGCACTGGGGACAGCTCCATGCTGCGTCCTTGTGCCCAGCAATGGCTCTGTGTTCCCTGGGCAGCTGTGCTGGCTGTGAGCTGCTCCGTGGGTGGCTCTGGTGACAGGAATGTGCCAGGTTTGTCATGGATTCTGCCAGCACTCGGCTCCTTGGGGTGTTCCTACTGCCGGCCCCACAGGGAATCTGCTATTCCCACTGGGCATCTGCTTTATTCATGGACCCCCAGACCCGCATCCGTGCCAGCAGGACCTGTCCAGGCTGGGGTGACACTTGGTCCCTGCAGCAGGGTGAACCCATAGCGGGGGATTCCACACCCTGATCTTGGGGATCTGGCGGCTCTGGCGGTGTTCTAGTCAGGACGATGGGCACTGTGAGACGCTGCCCTGGGGGGGCTGCATCTGTTTGAGGTACTCATGATCCTGTGCCACCCCCGGGGAGAGATGCCCGTCGACACATGTCACCCCCAGGGGCAGGACCACCCTGTGGCCGGGGCTGCTGCGGCAGGGTGCCCGGGACCAGCCACCCGGGGGGCCCCGGTGGCTCTGGCCACTAGATGGCCCCGCAGCTCCACTGGCCACCCTGACCCTCTTCCGGGACGCCCGGCCGGGCATCCCGGGGGTCCGGGATTCAGGGAGCGAGATGCAGGGTGCAGCATGCAGAGTGTCCCTAAACCCTCCCCTGCTTGGCCCCCGCCTCGAGGTGGCATTTCATTGTCACGACCTGTCCTAACGAGGGTTGCGAGACAATGCGAGAAGGTCGAGTCCTTACGAGACACCAGCCAAACCCCTGAGCACCCTGTCCCTGAAGAGCACCCTGGGGACAGGGACACAGAGGTGCAGGGACACGGTAGTAGTGCCTGGGTACAGGGGAGTGGGACACAGGACTGCAGGGACACAGGGACATGGAGGGGCAAGGATACAGGGGTGCAGGGACACGGGAGTGCCTGGGGACAGGGGAGTCCTGGGATGTGGAGGAAGAGCAGGCCCTCCTCCCCCAGACCAGAACTCCCTCCTGTGCCCAGAGGAGGAGGAGGAGGAGGAGGGGGAGGGATGGAGATTGTCGCGCTGGCGGTGTCCCTTTCACCGCGTGGCATGTGGCCATCGTGTGACGGCTGAGCACGTCGATCCTCCATGCGGATTCCCTGGGGCCATTGGGGTAGGAGCAGCATCCCCAAATCCTGGTACTTGCCTCTGGTGGGGGGGAGGGGGAAAAAGGTGAGTAGGTGTCACTCCTCACTAAGGGCAGTGGGGGATTATAGGAGAGTGGGGGCGAAGAGACCCTATGAGGGATCCCCAAGATGGGGGTCCCTCCCTATCCAAGAGAGGGATGCTGGGTAGGACCCCTTCAGTATCCTACGGGGTGGGGGGCAGGGAAGACTTTCTGTACTGAGCCCTGCATCAGAATTACCCCACGGCAAGGGAGGGGGTGAGATTTCGGCCCCCCCATCAGGGAGGATGAGGGAGTCGTGAGGCCTTTAAGGGGGCAGGGGTCGCTTTATCTGGGGACTGCACGGGGTGGGAGAGCGGATTGGAGGTGAAACACGCCCCAGAAGGGAGGAGGGGCAAGGGGGCAACTCCTGGCCCGATCCCCACGAGGGGAGGGTTTAACAAGGAGGGGGATTGTTGCCCCCCAGATGCCAGACCCGTGAGGGCACACCCGGTACCTGCCCCGTAGGAGAGCACTGCCAGCCCCGCGCCCCAGAGCGAGGCCACCCAAACTGGGGAGCAATGCCCTGATCCTCTCCCGACATGGGCACCCCCGCCCCACCCCGGGTTCCCCCTTCACCACCCCACACTGGGACTCCCACCCCGACCCCATACCGGGGTGTGATATCCCGAATCACTTCCCACATCGGGGCCACCCTCTCGACCCCCGTCCCACACCGGGGACCCCCACCTCATATTTGAGAGTGATGTCCAACCCCCTCGCCACCCCACACTCCCCCGCCCATCCTCGCTTCTTAGAACCCCGCGGAGCCGCTGCCCCGCACAGCAGGTGCGGGGCGTGTCGTGATCGGACGTATGGTGACGGGGCGTGTCGCGGCGGGGGCGTGCCCGCAGCCCGCGGGCGGTGCGGGGGTGTGCGGGACCGGGATGGTGCCGGGATGGTGCCGGGATGGTGCCACGGCTCCTCATCGCGCTCCTTCGCTTTTTCAGCCGCGGGTTCCTGCGGGCGGGGGACGCCGCTCCCGGCCCCGAGGCGCTACAGGTAGGGACGTCGGGACCTCCACCCCGAGGGGTCCCCCGCACCCCCCTCCCACTCGGGACCCTTCTCTTCTCAACCCGGATTTCCAATCCCAACCGCGTCCCCTCCCATTCGGGACCCCCATCCCAGCTATCTCCCGTTCCACCTGGGACCCTTAACCCACCTCCCCTCCCACCCGGGAACTCAGACTCGCCTCCGCTCCTACCCGGGACCCCCGATCCACGTCCGCTGCACCTGGGACACCCGATTCACCTGCCCTGCTCCTGGGGACCCCCACCCCAAGCACCTCTCCTCCCACCCGGGACCCTCAACCCTCCTCCCCTCCCAAACCACGACACGCGACCCACCTCCTCTCCCACCCGGGACCCCCATTCCCACGGCCTCCCTTCCCACTCGGTCCCGGGGGTGGTGGGGGTCCCCGTGTTTATGCTGTGGGGCAGGGCTGGGAGCCGGCGCTCCCGACTCGCCGTGCTCGGCGCTGTAAGGGGTAGGGGGCGATGGGATCGGGGGTTGCTGGACTCCCCATCCCTTCCCGCACCACAGGCGGAGGGGGCTTTCCCGAGCACGTTTGCACCCGCTTGTCTCCGCCTTTTCGGTGGGGGGCTCTGAACTCCACGGGGAGAGCCCGACAGGGAAACTGAGGCACGAATGGGGCTGCCGGGGCGGGAGCGACGGTGCCCCCCCACCCGAGGCTTGGGGACACGCTGGGCTTCACGTAGGAAGGAGGCAGCGGGTTGGCGGGGGGTGCGGATCCCGGCGGGATCCCGGGAGGAAATGGGCTGGACCGGGAGGGAGGGGGGGGGGCGGCCCGGTCCCGGGGGGGACCCCCACGCCCTCCCACAGCCGCGCCAGGAGCCGGGCCGCGCCATGGGGACTCTCCAGGACACTGTGAGCGACCCCGGGGAAAGGGGTGCCCCGGGGGTCCCGGGGGATCGGTGGCCTCGGGCTGGGGGTCCATTCTGTCCTGGGGCGTTTGGGGGTGCGATGTGCTTGGGAGTGTCTGGGGTTCCATTTGCCTGGGGGGGTTGGAGTCCCCCCCTTCCCTGTGTCCCCTTGCCCCGCTGGCCATGGGAGCCCCAAGAGCTCGGCCGTATATTCCATCCTGCGGCCAGACCTCGGGGTGGGTGTGCTGGGAAGGAGGGAGCCCCTTCAGCACCCCCAGCAGGACCCAGCTCTGAGCCCCCCACCCTCCTTGCACCAACTGCACATTTTGGGGAGATGGAGGCTGCGTTCCAGTATGTGGGTGGGAAAACACTTGGTCCTTCCTGCTCCTGTGCCTTCGAGCACACCCAAATTTGAGGAGGGGGTGACTTGAGGGGGGTTTTTCCCCTCTTGCTACTGTCTGTTCGCCTGGATGGATCCCTGACCTGTGTGCCGATGGTTCTGGGTGTGAGAAGCGTGGCCTCGGTCCCCCTGGAGGTACAGCTACTTGAGGGGCTTGAGGGGCTCCAGGGGGCGGTGGCTTCAAGACAGGAGCGAGGACCCGGAGATTGAAGCTGGGAAATGAAGGGAAGGAAACGCTGTCTGGGAAATTGCCGAAAGCTGCTGACGGAGAGAAAGGAGCTGAGCGGGGCCAGTGTGCCCCGGGTGGGGGGGAAATGAGGCCCCCCTCCCCCTCCGGATGGGAAGGTGGCGGCTTGAGGACATCAGAACTATCACTCAGCATGGGGCTGGGATGTGAGACTCCTCACTGCCCAATGCAGTGGCATGGGGCTCCCTGTGATCCCTCTCAGTCCCAGCCCCCAGAACCCATCTGGGCCTGACCTAGGTGCTGGCAGCTGGGCAGGCTCTGAACCCTGGACACAACCCCCCAAGGGGATCTGGGGGTGTGGGGGGAAGAGAGCCACAACTCCCAGCCTGGGGAGTACAAAACCCACACAGATGGGGTGGTGGTGGGCAGACTGGTTTTAACCCAGACCACTAGTACTGGGGTGGCACCGAGGAGGAGGAAGAGTGGATCACATGGTGGGGCAGAGATGCATCCCCAGCCATCCCTGGTGTGTGAGACCACAGTGGCAATGGGACGTGACCCAGGATGTATGAGGAGTGAGTGGTGGGGATGGATCCTGCCCCTTCTGCAGCACATCCCAGCCCGGGGTGAATGAGGAACAGCTCATCCCCCACGAAATACCACTGGACCCCAGTCCCCATTGGTGTCCTGGGTGCTGACTGCATCTAGAACTCCCATCCCCGAGCCTGGGAGGGCATATAGGGGATATATAGGGCTTGGGGCATTATTACCCCCCCAACACCCTGCAGTGGGGTGAGGCTGAGAATGTCTGTTCCTCCTCTCCCTCCCTGCCACCAGCTCCAATGCAATTACCTGCAGACTGGATCATGAATCAAACCCTAATTGATACATGTTCACAGCCTGGAGAAGCAGGAGGGGTTGGGGGGCCCCGCTGTCTCCAGGCGTTGGGAGGGGGCTGTGGGGGACTACACTCAGACACCTTTACTGACCTGCCATGGATCGGGGAGCCTCAGCCAGCATCACGGGGCTGCTCCTGCCTCAGTTTCCCCCCGTGTGGGACCAGCCATGTTCAGTGGGCCGAGGACCCGTTGAGGGCAGTGAGGGGACATGCGTATGCGGGCGTTTGTCCTTGTGTTTCCTCTGGTGGACACAAACACATCAGCAGGGCAATAAAGGGGAGGAAAGGGCTGTGGCGGCTTCTTTCCATTACATGCAGCAGGGCTGGCTTCCTCCCACCCTCAGCAGGGCTGGGGGGTAGAGCGAGACCCCCAAACTGGGATGGGTGGGTGCACCCCAGTGTTTCCCAGCCAGGTGGTCCCCACAGGCCAAAGATGTGGGTGTCTCAAGGAGTGACTGCTTGCGGGTGTGGAATCAGCCTGTGCTGGCACTGCAGTGCCCTGGTGCTGATTTTTGAGGGGCAGTGGGGTTTGGGATATAGGTTCCAGAGCTCTCATGCCCCATGACATCACCCGGGAAGGGAGGTCTGAGGTGGGAGTGCCCTGCTGTACCCCAGGCAGGGGAGTTGGGATAGAGGTGTTCCTGCTGCACCCCAAGCAGAAGGAATTGGAGGGGGTTAGTCCTGCTACACCCTGGGCAGTGAGAAGCTGGAATCAGGATGCTCCTGATCCATGTTACAGGATGACATGGTGGCATCTTCCCCCTGACTGGGATAGGCCCCGTGGGTGACCTTGGCTTTTTGGAGTCAATCTGTGACATTTGGCAGGGAGGTGATGGACTGGGATCCCCTGCAAGCCTGGGTCTGAAGGGTGACCCTCTGGGAGCTGAGTCCATGGATTTGGGGACTGGCCTGGGATCTATGCAGCTGAATCCCATTGCATCCCCACCCTGGCCACTCCATGGATGTGGGGGAGAGGATGGTGGGGACCTGCTCAAGGGAGCTGTGGGGTGGGAAATGCCAGGGAGCAGAGCTAGCTCCTGGGTCTCCCTCCTCTTGGTGCAGGAGAGATCACTGCTCCCAGCCCGGCTCTGGCAGATGCAGGGTGTCTGGCCCCTTTGGATGCCCTGGCCACAGCTTTGGAACCCCCGATAGACAAGGAGGGGCTGGAGGCCAGACCCCTGGCTGGATGCTGACCCATTAAACACCAGCACTGTGGTCCTTTCTGACATGTCATGGGCTTTGGGCTTCTCCTGGCCGTGCCTCAATTTCCCCATCTGAGTAGTGAGACCCCCACAATTCCTAGACCCCTTCACGGCAATTAAGAGCTGCATCCCACCACCAGACCCTCTTAGACATGGAAAATAAGAGCAGTCCCTGTATAGACAAAGTGGAAACCTCTGGGGGGGGGCAGCTCTGCCAGCCCCCCAGCCCTCCACACCCTGCTCTGGAGCACTGCCCCAAATCGAATTCCTCCCCAGCTGCAGATGGCCAGGAATTCAATTTTCCCAGATCCCATCAGAGGCTGATAAATGAGGTCCCTAATCACTGTGCAGATCCCATTAGCGCCAGCCATACCAGGAGGGGATGCAGGGATGGATGTGGGAACGCTGCATCTCCCTTCCCATCCCACTGATTCCTATCCCCCCATGGAACCTAAATGTCCCCCGAGCCCCTCTCTAGCTGCATCCCCAGAGCTTTGACATGATGTTCCCAAGTAGAGCCAGGCACGGAGACTCCTGCATGGCTAATCCACCAGAAAACATCTAGGAAAGTCCTGGAAACCCAGCCAGGTGGCCAGTGTGGATGGGAGGGGGATTATGTGCCAGGGAAATTTTTGCAGCAATGCCATGTCCCAGGAATACACACCATACCAGCTCCCTCCCAGCACTGCCAGTGCCAGCACCCAAGGCTTGGTGCCAGCTGGGTGCCAGGATGTCTCTGTGCTTTGGGGTGAAGGCACCCGCATACCAGGGATTCTCCTAAACATGGAGCAGTTTCCCTGCAGCTGCTGCAGGAGGATCCATATGTGCCTCCCTGACATGGGTTAGGGACAGGTGACATGGGGTTGAGTGGGGTCCATGTCCCCCTCTCTGACATGGGTTAGAGACAAGTGACAGTGAGACCCCCAGCCCTCACCACCTTCTTTCTTAGAACAGTGAACTAATTAGTGACAAATTAGTGACAGATCATTAGGCTGGTGGCCGAGCCGGCTGTTCCAAGAAGGCCACGATGTTCTGGGGACGGAAATCCTTGAGGAGTGTGGCTGCTGTCCCGATTTGTCCTGCCCAACAAAGGGACATCAACAGGAAGCAACCTTGACTCTGGCCCTGTTCTCTTGGCCCCGGGAGGCCAGGCCAGGATGTGGGGGGACAGACTGGGAGCACCCCAAGGGCTTGTGAGCTGCCAGAGTTTGGGAAATTTGTTTGGTTCAGCAAAACAGCCCACTCAGAATGTGCGGGATCCTCAGGGAGCAGCATCTGCCTGGTTCCAGGCTGTAGAAACTCCACGTGCAACGGGTCTGTGCAAATGCCCTGTGCAGTGTGAGCAAGCCAGGCTCCAGCGAGGCTGATGTGTGGGTGAGGAGGAAGAGGATAGGGTGAGGGATGCACTGAGCTCTGGGTAGACACTCGGCTCAGCATGGCTCATTCCACCTCGACCAAACTCTAGTGCTATCCTAAGCAGATCTTGCACAACCATGTCCCATTGCTGGTGGGGAAAGTGAGGTAAGGAACCTCCATGGAAAGGGAAACTGAGGTAGGCACAGGCATGCAGGGCTCCTTGCATGCTTTTTTGGGATGGCTGATTCCACAGATTTGCATCCTCCAGCCCTTGGAAGACTCAGCCTGGATCACTGGATGCCAGGGTGGCTCCATGACGGAGCCCTGCACCCCAGCCCTTGCAAGCCTCAGCCTGGATCACTGGGTGCTAGGGTGGCTCCATGATGGAGTCCTGCACCCCAGCCCTTGCTTCCCATCCATATGTTGCAACAGAACCTCAGGCAAATGACCATGAGGAGACAAGAAATATCCCAGAAGTGTTTCCTTCCCGTTTGCCCTCATTATCCCCCTGGAAAAGATGAGGTAATTAAGGAGCTACCGTGTTACAGGTTGTTGCTGCCTGATTAGATTAAAGCAATGTAATTTGGGACTGAGAGCGGTGCTGGGAGGAAATGGATGGATGGCTTCCCGGCTGGAGTTGGGCAGAGCTGCCAGCTCTACCCTCCATCCATCCCGCCATCCTCTGTTGCCCTGGACCTTGCTCCAGGGACACTGCTGGAGGGTTATCGGGGTGCTGCTTTGGGGGATTAGGGACACTTCCTCTATTTTGTCACCCCTATGGAGAGGATTCCCTGAGGAATTGTGGCTGTGGGGCAGAGGGAAGGAGCCAGAAGCAGTGTGAGGGGCGACAGGGACAGGGTGACGGGGTGTCGGTGTCACTCAGCCCATGGCAGAGCTGAAGGGTATCAGGGATGCTCCTGTGGGGGTGGGAAAAGGGATGCTGCCTCTGTTTCCCCAGCTCTATGGAGAGGATTCCCTGGGAAATGATGGCTTTGGGCCTGGGGGAAGGAGCAGTGCGGGGGACAGGGTGACAGGGCTTTAGCAGTGTCACTCTGCCCACAGTACAGCTGGTGACAGCAAAGCTGTAACCTGCTGCCTTCAGGAGTCACTTCCCTGCTCCATAGCTCAGTTTCCCCCCTCACACCCCAGTGTCAGAAGCTGGTGATCTCCTGCCTGGCCCTGCCCAAACGCTTGTTGTCAGCCCTGCGTTGCCAACACACAGCCAGAGCTCGGCTATATTTAACCGCCACGGCCGGAGCACGGGGCCGAGCAGCCGGGGGGGAGCAGCCCCCCAGGAGGGGAGTGGGGCTGGGGGGCTCAGCTTTGCCGGAGGTGGGAGAGGAGGATGAATCACGGCTCAGGGATATTTTGGGATATTTTTAACGCTGCCAGATTGCTCAGCAAATGCTTGGGCAGGGCGGCGCGGGCGCAGGCTGGGTGTTTGCTGGCAGCTGTGGCTCAGCTTGGGGGGCCTAGGGGGATCAGCTGCTCCCCGTGGTGCTGTCACCCTGCAGCCACGCATTGGAGAGGTGATAAAGGCAGGGACATCTGTCCCCATGCACTTGGAAACAACTCTGGGTGCGATGGGTGGGTGCAAAAGGGGGTCCTGGAGCAGCATCTTCCTCCTTGAAGGGGAGGCCGGAGGGGAGAAAGTTTCCCCATCACTTTCCCTGGAAAGGGGAAAGGGCTAGGAAAAGGCAGAGCTGGGGCATGGGAGGAGGGGGTGTCTCTGCCTGCAGGGTTGGGGTGGGCAGGGAACCCTTGGACAGGGACGCGTACCCAGGCACCCTGTGGGTGGGACACAGGGAGTGGTGAGGGGCTGTGAGGTAGGCTGTCTCCCAGGAATCCAAATGGGATTTTGCTTTTCACCCATCAGATGTAACCACATCCAGAGGCTGGTGGCTAAAAATGCATCCTATCTGAAGAGTCCACAGTGGGAGGGAGCCCTAAGCCCCCAGCCCTGACTCTCAGCCTTGCAATGAGGTGACCACATGGTCACCCTCCTCATCCGGGGCTCTGCTCCGTAGGGAATTCCCTGGGGAGCAGATCCTCTGTCCTTGAAGTCTGTAAGCCCCCTGTGAGAGATATAGGGGCTGGTGAGACAGGCTGCAGGGGGGTCCTTTGCTCTGCCCCAGACCCCTCCTTGATGTGTTCTGCACTCCCAAGCATCCCAATCCCTTTGCAACCTGAGCCTGGAAAATCCATTGGGAAGCATCTGCATGGGATGTGGGTACTGGGATGTGCTGCCTACAGGCACCGAGAGCTGCGCACTCAGCATCTCGGATGCTCTAATTTGATTTGGGGCCCACAACTGGGGGTGAAGTTGTCCAGACGGAGTGATGTCCAGCTCCATCCCAAACATGATTGCTCAGGCAGGGGCTAATAGACTAATCCACTTTCGAAATTAATTGGGCTCATTTTCCTTGCGTTCCCAGATGGATAAAGTCCCGTTGGAGGGCAGGAGCCGAGTGAGCTCTGAGGGCTCACTGCGTCATGGATGCCTCAAGCTCAAGGGGTCACCTCTGGCAGATCATTTACTTGGAATTTTTCCAGCAAAGCTGGGATGGAAGCTCGGCAGGGAGATGATTCATTTCCTCGAGGTTCCTTGGGGAGGGTTGTAGCAGGAGTCTGCCACAGAAGCCTGGGCTGCTGCCAGCATCTCCCTGGAGAATCAGCACCCATGGGTGCTCTGGCAGCGCCAGCAAGATCCATCTGGGGCCTCCCCAGCCCAGCATACCCTTGCAGGGCAGGGTGATGGTCCTGCAGCCCTGCTCAGCGCTCCTCTGGGAGCAGGATGCTCCCAGGCACCAGGTATTGCTGCCTGGCTCTCTGTGCCTGTTTTCCCATGGTTAAAGAGGAATCCAGTGGATGGCAGGTCCCGGTTTTGAGCTCTGCCTCATGCAAACTCTACTTGCCTAGTGCCCAGGTGTGTCCCCACCCAGAGAGAGACCCCAAGTTCCAGGTACCCTCAACAGGGCTCAGCATCCCAGTGAGTGCTTCACTGCGCTGGATCCAGCCTCTGCCTGCTGCCAGGGCCTCCTCCTCACCCTTGGGGGGCCTCCCTTCATCTCCCAGGAGCAAGGCCAGGAGAAGGGGTGCAAGCTCAGAGACCTGAGACCCTGTGACGTCAGTGTCCTCCCCCTCCAGGCCCTGACCCTTCACATGGCGGGTGTAAAATGAACCTTTCTGGAGAGGAAGCTGGCCAGGATGGGATTTCTCTATTTCATAAACATCCAGAGAAGCTGAGGGTGCCAAGGGGGACAAACCAAGCTTCCACAGCTGGTGAGGGGGAGGCAGGGGACAGATGTGGCTGATCCTCTTGAAAAGAGTCATGTTTTCACTGCTGGTGAATTCCCTCTGGTGAAAAAAGCTGCTTTTACATCCCAGCAGGGTCTGTGGAAGCCTGGGATGGGGGCTGGGGAGCCTGTGCTGGGGGTCCTCACCACCACATGTCTGGAGACAGAATACTGCTGCAGCTACCCATAGGGAAAATGAGGGGAAAAAATAGCGGGGGAAAAAAAAGGGCCATTTTCCATGAGGGAGAGAGCAGGCAGTGCTCTGGAGGCTGGCCTGTGGCAGGATTTGGCTTTGCTAGAGTGGGGGGGTCCGCGTTGGAGCAGAGACAAATCCTTACTCTAAGGAGATGAATGCTGCCATTAATCTTCCACCAGCTCCAGTGGGAATATTGAGGCAGATATGGCTCTGGTGTTGCACCGCACTGTGGGATGCTGGCCAAGGGGAGCTGGCAAAATTCCTGCCAGCATTGAGGTCCCATGGGTCACCTTGTCATCTCAGGAGTCCGGCAGGGTGAGACCAGTATCCCTGTCCTCTCAGGCCAGAGAAAAGGTGACAACAGTCCCCGGGTGGGAGTCCCACGGGGCCCTGTGTGCACACCATGGGGACAGGACAGGGACAGGGTGCTGTTCACCTGCTCTGCAGGAGCAGCATCCTCAGCTCCTGGGGCTGTTAGTGATGCCATGCTGTGTCCCCTGCCCACACTCTGTCCTTAGATCTGTCCCCAAAGCCTTCTCTCCATGCCCATCTCCAGACAGCATTTCCCTCCGGAGCTGCTGGGTGTGCAGCACCTGGGATGAGGGTGTTGGACTCTGCTCCAGGAGCTGGGAATTGCAATCCCTCGGTGTTTCCTCCTGTTTCAGCGAAGTTAATTAACCCGCTGTGCCCACTTGGGAAGTGTTACCATAGCTCTGCCCTCCATGGAAGCTGGGATGCAGAGCAGGTGCTGGGAACTCTCCCTGGGAGAGTTTTGGTCCCCTGCCCCACTGGGTGCAGGTACAGGGCTGTGTGTCTGGCTTGGTGGGTCCCAGTGACATTCCTGGTGACAGGCATGGGGTAGCTGATGGTTTCATCTCTCCACTGGTGCTGGGGATGCATGTGCCAATGCAGCCTCATCCAAACACCCCAACATCTGCGGAGTAGGGATGGATCTGGAGGAGCCCCCACCCAAACTGGGGTAGTGCCTGGATGGTGTGGACTGCTTGGAGTAGGACACTGGGGACTCCACAGAAAAGGGAAAGGCTGTTTATGGCGATAACCAGGATGTGGCTATGGTGGAGACTCTGGGTGTGCTGGCTTTGGGCCCTGGCTGTGTCCCAGCAGAGCCCCCAGAGTGGGTCTGCAGCATCCCCAGGGCTGAGGGACAGAGGGTGACAGGGGGTGAGAGTGTTGGGGTAAACCTCTGCTCTGGGCTGGAGGATCTGGACTGGGAGTGGGACGAGTGGGACAAATGGAATTAGTGGGATGAGCAAGTGGGATATGCAACATGAGTGGGACAAGTGGAAGGAGTGGGACAAGCCATTGAATGGGATGAGCCATTGAGTGGGATGAGTGGGCTGAGCTGGATGAATGGAACAAGCAAGGTGAGTGGGATGAGTGGGATGTGCAGGATGAGTGGGACAAGCAGCTGAGTGGGATGAGCCATCAAATGGGATGAGTTGGATGAACTGGATTAATATAGTGAATAGGCTGAGTGGGATGAGCAGGATGAGTGGGAGAAGCAGTTTAGTGGGATGAGTGGGATAAGTGGAATGAGTGTGATGTCCTTCCCAGCCCACCCTCACTCTCCCTACCTTCTTCCTAGGCTGCAAACCATCCTGCCAGCTTCTGCTGCTGTCTCCTTGTCTTGGGAATATCCTCTTTTAGCTCCTGCAGCTTTCCCCTCACTGTTTCAGGGATGGACCCATATTCCCAGCCCTATTAAAGCCACCACCCATGTCCAGCTGCCACCTGACTGTCCCCACACCAAGAATGCCACCGGCATTTGATGCCCCAAGCAGACTCAAGGGACCCGTTCAGGCTCTGCCCCATCTTCCCCTGCCCCAGGGGGGCCACTGTGGAGGATCCGGTGGGACAGAGGGATGGCAGGACAGCCACCTGGCTGAGGCCTGGCTGTATTCTACAGTGCATGTGTCTCCAGTGTGAGTAAGTGACTGGAGATGCGGCCCTGTTGGAATAACATTCAGTGCCGATGTCTTCAGCTGGAAGCACCCTCACCACCAGCCACACTCCCAGTGCCACTTGGATCTGGCCTCATGGCCGAGCATGCTCCCCAGGGTGGGTGGGTGGCATGGCCCTGCGTGGGGCTGCTGTCCTGGATGGGGTCTTCGGGTGCATGACAGTCCCCAGGTCTGCTTGTCAGGAATGGAGCCTGGAGCCACCTGGCAAAGCTGGGACCAGAGGAAGAGCAAATCCCAATGCCATCATGCAGTGTCTGATTCGGAGCATCTACTATTTCTATCATAACATCATCCTTATCCCAGTCTCCCAGACAAGGGCTGGAGGCAGGAGCAGAGCTGGGAGAGTCGCACCACAGAGCCCACTGTGCCCCCCAGGTTTTCCATCTGTCCATCCCAACACCTCTGTCCCTCCATGGGGTTCTAATCCCCAGATAAGCTTTTATCCATCTCCTTGCCCCATTTCTCTTTCCGCTGGTGCTTTATGGCATGGCTAGCACTGAGGGCAGTGTGGCTCAGTGCCAAACCCTCCTCTCCCTTTTTGGGGACCTTCCACCTCCCCACATGATGGACATTGACCAAAACAGGAGGGTTTGGCCCCAAAAAAGGCACCAGGCAGACTGGAGGCCACTGCAAGGGGTCTGGCGGCAGGAGGACCTGTGCTGTGGCAGGGGTAAGGGAGGGTGGTGCCACAGTGCCCCTCCACATGGTATTGGCCCCCAGCGCCCCCCTGTTCTGCTCTTCTCTCTCTGCAGGATGCTCTGCTGAGCCTGGGCGCTGCGCTCGATGCCACCACCCTGCGTGACGCCCTCCGCCATGCCCTTGTCACCCTGCTGCCTGCTGTGGTAGGTGGGGGTGCATCTGCATCCCCCGGGGGGCTGGGAGGAATGGGAAGCAGAGCATCCTCCTGGGCGGGTGGGAGTCGTGGGGTTGCTGAGACCCCCTGAGTTGGGGGGAGCCCTGAAGGGACTGGAGGGTGGATTCCCTGCTGGTTGATGCTGGGGTTCAGCCTGGGGTCGGGTCTCCTTATCCCCAGCCCACTGCAGAGTTCTCCTCCTATATGGGCCACCTGTCACCACCAGGGTGCTGGTGGTGGCCCTGGTGCTCATGGTGGCCCCAGGGTGCTGGTGACTCTGGGGGTGCTGGTAGCCCTGATCCTGGTGACCCTGGTGCTAGTGGTGGCTGGGCATTGTGCCTGTGCCATTCCATGGGGCCCCCCCGGCCATGGCTGGGTGTGAGTGGTGCACACTTGTGCAGGTGAGTGTGCACACCTGTGCATGACTCTGTGTGTGCGCAGGGGTGTATTTGTGAATGTGTGCATGTGCAAATGTGGGTGTGCACGTGTGGCTGTGCACATGTGTTTGCACACATGCATGTGCTGCCCCCTCCCCCAGGAGCACGTCTATATCTACCTGCTGGATGGGGACACACGGCTGCTCTGCGATGACCCCCTCCATGAGCTGCCGCCCAACGGGAAGCTCAGGTGAGCTCGGCCACCTCCCCAGCCCTGGGCGTGGTCACACGCTTGTGGCTCGGCTGGTGTGCATGAACAGGCATGTACATGGAAGGCAGGAGGGTTCCCATCCCTCTCCGCATCTCCATCCTCATTCCATCTCCATCCGTGTGCCCGTCCCCTTTCCCTTCCCATCCTCTTCTTCATCCTGGATGTGCACACATGTGCACAGGGGCTATGTGTATGTACAGGGACACACATGTTGGCACAGGGGCTGTGTGTGTACAGGAAGACACACGTTTGTGCCCAGGGGCTGTGCATGTGTGCAGGGACACATGTGCACAGGGGCTCTGCCTGTGCAGGGACACACATATGCACATGTGCTGCACAGTCCTTGAGCCTGTCCTCATCCTGTGGGTGTCTCTGCCCAGGGGGTTGCCCCTTCCTGGGGGTTTTCCTCCCCGAGAGGTGCTCAAAAGTATCCCTGTCCCCACAGGGATGCCGTGCAGAAGCAGAAGCGGCTGGAATGTGGGGGGCTGCTCCCTGCTGAGCTCCCTGGCCAGCACCTGGGACCCCTGGCAGCGCCCCTGGCCCCTGGCACACAAGGTGGGAGCTGTGGGAAGGGTGGTCTTGGGGGCCATATATAGGGGTATGGGCACAGGGCTGGGTGGTAGGTAGGTGGAGGGATGGGGATGGGGATGGAGGTGTGAGAAAATGGATGGGTGGAAGGAAGGAAGGAAGGAAGGAAGGAAGGAAGGAAGGAAGGATGGATGGATGGATGGATGGTCCATGGGTGGTCAGAGGCAGTGGCTGAGACAACTGCATGTGGGTGAGTGATGGATGCACAGACAGGTGGGTGGAAGCAGGATGGAGGCATGAGGGACAGGTGGGCACTGGGACTGAGGGGTGTTCTCAGGGACAAGTAAGCATGGAGGTGGGCAGATGGATAATGGATGGATGGGAAGATGGATAGACGGCTGGCTGGGTGGGTCATGACACATCAGGACACAATAGAGACACGCACCCCAAGAGCTGAGTTCCACAGCTCCGGGCTGCCCCTGGGGCCCACCTGGGACTGACACTCTCTCACTTGCAGTGCTCATCATCCCGCTGGTGGACAAGAACAGTGGGGCCGTGGTATGCGTCATCCTGGTGAGTGCAGGAACATGGGCAAGGCTCTGAGGACAGGGAGAGGGCCTGGACTTGGGGGTCCTAACATCACTCCTGCTCCAGGTACACTGTGGCCAGCTGAGTGACTCAGATGAGCAGAACCTGCGTGCATTAGAGAGACATGTGAGTGACTCCTTCTGAACTGTGGGACCTGCCAGCTGGGGACCTACCACCCTTTCCCCAAGCCCTGCTGTTCCTTGTCCCTTCTGCCCCACCTTGCAGGCCCTGGTGGCATTCCGACGCCTGCAAGCCCTGCAGAAGTTGCAGCCCTGGCCCCAGGTCAGCCTCTCCACCAGCTCCTCCCAGACCTCTCTGGCCAAGCCCGAGAAGGCACCTGACAGCAGCTATAGTGACCTGGACTGCAAGATCCTACAGCTCTGTGGTGAGTAGAGGGACACTGGGAAGGGTGGGGGGTGCGGACAGGGTGAAACCATGCTCAGCCCCTCACAGCACTGTGACCCTCGTACAGGTGAGCTGTATGACCTGGATGCCGCCTCGCTGCAGCTCAAGGTCATCAACTACGTGAGTAGTTGCTCTACCAGCCCCCTGCCCCCATCTGCCCCCAGCCCCAGGACACACCAGGGAGCCCCGTTTTATTTCAAAACAAGAAAATTCCCCAAAGCCGAGAAAAGCCTCAAGCATCAGCTGTGCAGTCATCAGTAGTGACCAGAGTGAGCAGCCTTGTAACAACCATCAATAGTCTCCAGAGTTAACAGTGCCACCCTCACCACAAAAACTCTGTGAGAGAACATACAGGTTTCTCTCCTGCTCTCTATCATTCTGTACCTTAGTACGACCCTCAGTAGTGTCCAGAGTGAGCAGCCTTGCCCTTACCATCAGTAGCCTCCAGAGTGAACCTGCTCAGTCACAGGAAGGAGGTTCTGAGGAGGGGCACCTGGTTCCCTGTGGCACGAGTGGGTGCCCTGGGCACGGGGAAGCAGAGGAGGGGCTGGGTCCTACCTGGGGAGTGCTTGGGGCAGGCTGGGGTGCTGACCCTCCTTACTCCTTAGCTGAAGCAGGAGACTCAGTCTCTGTGCTGCTGCCTTCTGCTCGTCTCTGAGGACAACCACCAGCTCTTCTGCCAGGTAGGTGCCACTGGGCCAGTCCCCCAAGCCTGACCCCCACAGAGGATTACATGACACCCCCTGACATGGTGTCATCCTCATGGGCACCCCCTTCTCCCCATCTCTTCCAGGTGGTGGGGGACCGTGTCCTGGATGAGGAAATCAGCTTTTCGGTGAGCACGGGGGAGTGGTGAGGGGTTGGGAGGTCAGGGGGGTGGGCAATGGGTGCCACACACTAACATGTCCCCTCTCCCCGCAGCTCACCTTTGGGCGCCTGGGGCAGGTGGTGGAGGATAAGAAGCCCATCACCTTGAAGGACATCAGTGAGGTGGGTACCAGTTGTGTCCCTCCTACACCTGGGGACATGGATGTCCCCCCAGTGTCCCATGGGGCTTCCTGGGGAGGCCAGGCGTGCTGGTTCCAGCCCCATCTTGCCTCTCCCTGCAGGAGGAGCACAAGCAGCTGAGCAGCATGTTGGGCTGCGAGGTCACCTCTATGCTCTGTGTCCCTGTCATTAGCCGGGCCACCTCCCAGGTGGTGGCATTGGCCTGCGCCTTCAACAAACTGAGTGGGGAGAGGTGAGCAGCATTTTGGCTGGGACTCTGTGGGGCTGCACCCCCTCACTTTTGGGGTGCTGGAGCATTGTCGCTGTGGAGAAAGGGGGGGACCAGTGGGGACAGAGAACTGAGGTGTGCCCCCGCCAGCTACACAGACACGGATGAGCACAAGATCCAGCACTGCTTCTGCTACACCTCCACGGTGCTCACTAGCACCCTGGCGTTCCAGAAGGAGCAGAAGCTCAAGTGCGAGTGCCAGGTGAGCATGTGCAGGGCCGCGTCACATGCGTGTGTGTGCCCCATCTTGCACTAGTCACTGATGGTATCCTCTGTGTCCCCTCAGGCCCTGCTGCAGGTGGCCAAGAACCTCTTCACCCACTTGGGTAGGTGCATGGGAGAGCATCCATGGTGAGAGAGTGGAATGGGGAATGGATGACCACACCCTGCCCCCAGCCCCAGAGGGTGGTGGCACTGGGGTCTCTGTCCCCAGCCAGGGAGAGCCTTGTCCCCTTGTTGGGGAATGGTCACAGAAGGGTGATATGAGCTGGCACAGAACCTGGCACGCACTGATGCTGCATGGCTGCATGCATGCATGCATGTGGCATGACCGCAGAGCTCTTAGAAACACGTGTGCACATGTGCAGCTGCATGTGTGCACTGCTGCACACACGTATGTGCTGCTCACATGTGCACATGCCCCACACAGCCCCCATCCCTCTGTGCCCCCCAGACCTCCTGCCGGGGCCCTGAGCTAAAGCCCCCCCGTTTCATTGCATGAGTGGGGGATGAGGGAGCAGTGCTGCCCAGCTGGGGCTCTGACCCTTCACTGCTTCCCCTGCAGATGATGTCTCTGTCCTGCTGCAGGAGATCATTACAGAGGCCCGGAACCTCAGCAATGCTGAGATGTGAGTGGTGGTAGTGGGGCACATGGGTGAGGGGGCACAGGGGGGACACTGAGCTGTCCTGTGGGTGTGAATGGCAGCGGTGTGTCTTGCAGATGCTCTGTGTTCCTGCTGGACCGGCTCAGCCATGAGCTGGTGGCCAAGGTGTTCGACGGCGGAGTGGTGGATGACGAGGTGAGCACAGGATGGAGTTGGGGCGCCTGGGGTTGTGTCCCTCCTCCCAAGCCTTGCTGGTGATCCTCTTCCCCTGCCTGCAGAGCTACGAGATCCGCATTCCGGCAGACCAGGGCATCGCCGGGCATGTGGCCACTACTGGCAAGATCCTGAACATCAAGGATGCCTACTCGCACCCGCTCTTCTACCGTGGGGTGGATGACAGCACCGGCTTCCGCACCCGCAACATCCTTTGCTTCCCCATCAAGAATGAGAGCCAGGGTGAGGGGGTGAGGGGGGCACACTGGGAAGAGGGGGACACAGGTCTGGCCCAGCAGGTGCCTCAGTCAGCATGTGATGGTTTGGTCACCCATCATGTGGACATGACACTGTCCCCAGCATGCAGGCACAGGCACAGCATCATCGCTTGCCTGTGGACACGAATCCTGTTCAAGCACAGGGGCACAGTTCTGGCTCAGTCTGTGGGCACAGCACTGTCCCCAGCATGTGAACACCATTCTGTCCCCAGCCTGTAGGCAGAACACTGCTGCAGCACATGGGCATGACCCTGTCCCAATCCCATGGTCACAGTCCTGTCCCCAGCATCACATTCTGTCCCATGAATGTGGGCATGGTCCTGTCCTAGCCCTTGGGCTCAGTGCTGTCTCCTGGCACAAGGGCACAGTTCCTGGGTGTGATCATGTCCCCCTGCAGACAAACACAGCACTGACCCCAGCACACGGACATGATCTTGTCCTAGCCCATGGGCTCAGCACGGTCCCTGGGCATGATCCTGTCCCCCCCACAGACACTCAGCACTGTCTCCCAGCCCATGGCCATGATTCTGTCCCAGCCCATGGGCACAGCACTGTCCTTGAGCACATGGGCATGATCATGTACCCTGCATCTGGGCATGATCCTGTCTGCCAACACATGAGCACAATACTGTCCCTGGGCATGAGCCTGTCCCAGCCCCTGGGCACAGCACTGTACTCAGAATGTGGGTGTCATCCGGTCGCCAACCCACAGGCACAGCACTGTCCCTGCTACTTGGGCACAACCCTGCCCTAAGCCCATGGACACAGTGCTGTCCCCAGCACACAGACACGACCCTGTCCCAACACAAGGGCCTGATACCCCTGCTGTCCCTCCTCTGCTCCAGAGGTCATTGGGGTGGCAGAGCTGGTCAACAAGATCAATGGCCCTTGGTTCAGCAAGTTCGACGAGGACCTGGCCACTGCCTTCTCCATTTACTGCGGCATCAGCATCGCTCATGTATGTGCTGGGGGATCCTCCACTTGGAGGGGGTCACACACAAGGTGGGGTCCCAGCTCTGCCACAGCACACAGGAATGGGGATGCGGGGATGTGTGTGTGGGGTCCCCATTCCTTGGGGACAAGTGGTGGTGGCCATAGGATGGGAAGGGAATTCATGGGCATAAGGATATGCTGTGGTGCCAAGGTGGGCTTGGGGCTGTTGGAGGGTGTCTGCCCACCCCCAGCACTCCCATAACCTGATCCTGCCCCACAGTCCCTGCTGTACAAGAAGGTGAATGAGGCACAGTACCGAAGCCACCTGGCCAATGAGATGATGATGTACCACATGAAGGTGAGGTAGCATGAGGACAGGGACAGGGATGGGGACAGGGATGGGACCTCCATTGCCAGCATGGTGCACCCACACTTTACCCCAAGGTGGTCGCACAGTTGGGTGGTGGTGATACCCCAGGGCTCTCTGCTCTCACTGTGGTTCATGTGGTCTTTGGGACACCTGGGGACCTGGTCACAGTGTGGGCCACTGGCTACGGCTCCTGCAGGTGTCAGATGATGAGTACACCAAACTGCTGAGCGAGGGCATCCAGCCCGTGTCCACCATTGACCCCAACTTTGCCAGCTTCACCTACACGCCACGCTCACTGCCCGAGGATGACACTTCTATGGTGAGGACCATGGGGATAACTCTCAACAGCAGTGGACAACTGCCACCATCCCCTGCCTGGCCTTGGTCAGGTCATATACCCCAACGCCGGGGTGCTGGGGTGTTGGGTTGAAGGGATGTGGCTGCACCCCTGAGCATCTTCCTGCTGGGCAGGGGCAGGGGTGTCTCGCGGGGGACCTTACCGGGCATTGTCACTTCCTGCCACCCACTCTGTCCCCTCTGCAGGCCATCCTGAGCATGCTGCAGGACATGAATTTCATCAACAACTACAAGATGGACCGTCAGACGCTCACTAGGTGAGTTCCCATCCCTGTCCACTATCCCTGTCCCCATCCTCATCTCCATACCCATCCACATCACCATCCACCTTCCCCATTCTCTTCTTCTTCCCCATCCCCTCTGTCTCCTTCCCCATCCCTGTCCCCATCCACAGCCTCATCTCTGTCCACCTTCTCTGTCCCCTGTCCATATCTTCATCCCTGTCCCTATCCCCATCCCCATCTCCATCCAGATGACCGTCCACCTTTTCTGTCCCCATCCCTCTCCCCTTGCTCATCCCCAACCCTTCCCCATCCCATCCTCATCTTCATCCCCATCCCCATCCCCATCCCCATCCCCATCCCCATCCCCATCCCCATCCCCATCCCCATCCCCATCCCCATCCCCGTGCCTGCCTAGTGGACACCTGGCCAGGTGGAGGTCCCTGTGGGGTGAGACCTCCTTGCATGGCTTTGCCCCCCTGTCCAGGTTCTGCCTGATGGTGAAGAAGGGGTACCGTGACCCTCCCTACCACAACTGGATGCACGCCTTCTCTGTCTCCCACTTCTGCTACCTGCTCTACAAGAACCTGGAGCTTGTTAACTACCTGGAGTAAGGCCAGGTGCTATCCCTGTCCCTGTCCTCCATCCCCTGGCCTGGCTGGGGTGCTCCCTGCTCTCCTGCCTGCCTCAGTTTCCCTCCTCCCCCTCCCCAGAGACATCGAGATCTTTGCCCTCTTCATCTCCTGCATGTGCCACGACCTGGACCACAGAGGCACCAATAACTCCTTCCAGGTGGCCTCGGTGAGCCGAGCCCAGAGCTGGGATGGGCAAGGGGGAAGGGGGGGTAAGGGGACAGGGACAGAGCTGTGGGGGCCTTGACCCCCATAGCTCCATCATTCCGGCTTCTCTGGCTTGCAGAAATCGGTCCTGGCTGCGCTCTACAGTTCAGAGGGCTCTGTCATGGAGGTAAGATCCCCCAAATCTCTCACTGCCCATCTCTCCTGGGTTCTGGCTGCATGGCAGCATCCCTGCCTGCTCCCTGCCTGCTTTCACGGTCCTGGCTTCTCCCACAGAGGCATCACTTTGCCCAAGCCATTGCTATCCTCAACAGCCAAGGCTGCAACATCTTTGACCACTTCTCCCGAAAGGTGAGCCCCCCACCTTAACACCCCTCTCAGGCCACCACCTGCCCATGGTGAGCCCCTGCATCCTCGCCAGACCTCCTGCTCCCCATCCCTGGATCCTAGGGGATGTGGGAGCTGGCAGGGGCACAGAACTGGTCATGGCAGCTGACTTGCCCACAGGACTACCAGCGCATGCTGGACTTGATGAGGGACATCATCTTGGCCACTGACCTGGCCCACCACCTCCGCATCTTCAAGGATCTTCAGAAGATGGCAGAAGGTGAAGCTCCTGGGATGGAGACTGGGATTGGGATTTGAGGGGTGGTAGGAACTCATCCCACCAAGGCTGGGAGGTGGCACAGGCAGTTCTAATGTTGGGGGTGATAAGGGCAGGTCCTGGCTGTCCCCAGTGTCCTCACGTGTGGCATGATGGGGGCTATGGAGCTCTGTCCTGAGCTCCCCATCCCAACCCCTGCCCCACACTCTGCCCACAGTGGGATATGACCCCAAGAACAAACAGCACCGCAGCCTGCTGCTCTGCCTGCTGATGACCTCCTGTGACCTCTCTGACCAGACCAAGGGCTGGAAGACCACCAGGAAGATTGCAGTGAGTGCCACGCCATGGAGCTAAACCCCCTGAATGCCATCTCACAACCGGCCCAGGCTACCTGCATGTCCCCAGGCACTAGGGACACACCTGCTCCTCATGGAGGAGGTCCCTCCATGCAGGACCCTGGACCATGCAGCAGTCCCTCCATGCCAGGGCCATGTCCCTGCTTGATTCAGAGCCATGGGGAGGGGTCTGGAGGGCAGGGGGGATGGGGGATCATCCCAGGCTGCACCTGTCCCTTGCTGATGCCTGTCTCTTGCAGGAGCTGATCTACAAAGAGTTCTTCTCCCAGGGTGACCTGGTAGGTACTTGGCAGGGTTGGGCTTGGCCAATGCTCCTGGAAGGCACCAATGGGATGGGGGGCATGGGCAGTGAGCAGAGAGGTCTTGCCTGGGAATGGGAGGAAGTGTCACTGGCACTGACCCCCCTCACCATCCATGCAGGAGAAAGCCATGGGGAATAGCCCGCTGGAGATGATGGACCGGGAGAAAGCCTACATCCCCGAGCTGCAGATCAGCTTCATGGAGCACATTGCCATGCCCATCTACAAGTGAGCCCCAGTGCTGGTGCTGGGGTGGGGAGGACCCCCTGCCACCCCCACCTCCCTTAGGGTGGGATGGGGGTGCTGTGTGGGGGGGAGTCTTGCAGATGTTGGGGGGATTCCAAGCAGTGGGGATGGGGTTGCACTCAGCTAAGGGGGTTGCATTGAAGTAAGGAGGTGCAGCCCTGTGCTGATGGAGTGCATCCCCCACTCCCCAGATTGCTGCAGGACCTCTTTCCCAAGGCGGCGGAGCTCTACGAGCGGGTGGCCAGCAACCGCGAGCAGTGGACCAAGGTCTCCCACAAATTCACCATCCGGGGGTTGCCCAGTAACAACTCCCTGGACTTTCTGGATGAGGAATATGACCCACAGGCCCCTGACCCTCAGCTCAACGGCTGCCTGGAACCTGAGGCGGGGCAGCCCCCTGAGGCTGGGGCCGAGTGACAGAGGCGATGGGGGGGCCACAGCCACGGCTGGGCCGGGAGCATCCCCAAGCCTCATCCCCCAGCCTATGGGGAAGAGGTTTGGGGGGATATCAGTGACTCTGGACTACCACGGCAAGGGCTGTGTGCTGCCAGCACCCACCACCAGTCCTTCCCCACCGCTGGGTGACTGTCTCCTCCCTCCGGGGCAGGTGTTCAGGTGTCCTGTCCACCCAGTGGTCCCTGGGACACTGCCTTTGTGGCTGGGAGCACCAAGGGACACAGTGGGGCTGGGGGATGGATGTGCTTTAAGCTGCCTTAAGACTGCAGGTCCTGTCCCCATGGGGTGACAATAAGAATGATGTCCTTGGTGGAAGCACCCCTAGAGGGGTTGGTCACCATGACATGGGTGTGCGTGGGTCAGCAGGACAGAGGGGGATGGTGTGGGCCAGGATGGCGAGGGGCAGTGGGAGAGCTGGGGAGTGTCTGTAGAGCATATGGGGGGTGTTGCCATGGACCATGGATCAGGTCCATGGAAGAAGGTTGGCTCCAGCTGGAGGAGGGAAGAGACACCAGAGTGGGATGGCCATGGCCATGTGGATGTGCCTGCATCCCCTGCTGGGTTCCACACTAGAGAACCAGCTCCAGCCTCTTCCTAGCAGCTGCTGAGCATCTGTTGGCTAAAAGTCCCACCTACCTAGGACCCCTGGACCAACTCACCCATGGAAGGGCTCATATCTCTCACACAGCCCAGTCCCATGCAACCACACAACCATGTCCCCTGCAAGGGCTACACTACATGCCAAGGCTGGGGGGTCCTGCTGGTGGTTTGCATGCACAGGGGAGACTGTGCTCCACAGGGGGTCCATCTGGTCCCATTTGTATCCTTGCCGTGTCCCCACTACATAGGTGTTCCTCTGAGGTGTCCACCTGGGAGCCTCCTCGCTGCAAGCAGCTTCCCTGGTGACCATGTTGTGAACATCCCTAGCTCACAGTGGCTTCACAACTCCTGCCATACCAACCTCTGTGCAGGGATCCTGCCGACATTTTGGGATCCCTCTGGTCCTGCAGACCACCATACATGGACCCTGCCATTTTCCTGTGGTCCCTCCAGTCCTACTTGGCACCATGCATGGATGCTGTTGGTCTACCATGGTTGATCTGGTCGTGCATGGATCCTGGTGGTCTCACACCACTCCCTTCTTGTCCTGACTGCCACGCATGCACCCCACCAACCTCCTGTGGTTTTTCTGGTCATGCAGACCACCATGCATGGACTCCAGTGCTCTCCTCTGGTTCCTCCTGTCCTACAGACCACTGTGCATGGACCCTACTGGCCTTCCTGTGGTCTCTCCAGTCCCACAACCCAACCCATATGGACTCCCTCAGTCCCAGGGGCTCCACCAGCCTCCAGGGTCCGACCAGCTGTATGTAACCCAGGGCTCTGTCACCCCAACCAAAGCCACTTGAAACACCCCTGAGCAGGGGAACTGCAGTGAGCAGCTCGCCCTGCTGGGGCAGAGCTGAAGAGGGGGCTGGGGATGAGGGTGGGTGCTCAGCCTTGAGGGATTAGGGTGCACTGAGCCCCCAGGCTGCATCATTCAGCTTATGGGAGCTGGATGAGTCCACCACCATAGCAGGGAAAGGCAATGGGAGCAGCATGGGAAAATTCTGGCACTGCTGGCATTGGTGTTGGTCGCATCGGGATCAAGAGTGGACATGGGGCCATTTGCCGCCCCATCCCCACTCCTCTGCAGTATCCCATGGCACCATCCCAAATGGTGCCACAGCAGGTCCCTCCTGGATTTGGGCAACACAGTGGCTGCTTCACTCCTTGGCTAGTCTGTAAGCGATGACTTGCCTATGTTCTTGGGATACCTGGAGCGTGTCTCTGCAGGAGCAATGGGAGACCCCAATGCCGAACTGCTCCACGCGGATGAAGTGACCTGAATTCCTTTTGCCTTACCTATTCGGAGATGCCTTTAGCGAGATGCTTTGCCCGAACCCTGGTGGGACCCACCTGGTGACCGAGTCTGTCTGCTGGCCCATGGCTTTTCCTCCAAGACCCCCTTAAGCCTTTCTCCCCCTCCCCACACTGCCATAGGGAGTAGGGATGGTCCCAGAAGGCAGCAAACCCCCAAGCTGCAAGACGACAGCAGCTCCATCCCTGTTGTGATGCTGGCACAGCCCTGGCACCAACGTGCCAGTAGGTACACCTTTCAAAGACAGTCCCTGCATCCCAGTGCTGATCCAGGGATGCTTGACGATGCAGGGATCTCTCCATCCAATAGATGCGGGGGTGTCCTGCACTTGGGTTCTGCATCCTGGGTACCACACCATAGTGGGGGCACACAGGGATGCCCATTTCCCAGCCGTATCCCACTTTTCCAGCCCCTGCTGCTGGTGTGTGTAGGTAGTCAATGCTTTCCCAGCTCCCGCCCCTGTATATATCCCTCTGGATACTGGGGAGTGCAGCTGGCACCCAGCCCAGCTCACCCATGAGTGTGCACGGGCGTGTGTGGGTGTGCAAACTTCCTCCAGCTTTTCTGTCTTTCTGTCTTGCGGCACTGGTTGTTCTGGACTCCAATGGAGCCTGAGGAGGAGATGACTTCTCTTTCTTCTTTTCCTCCTCCAGCTTTTCTTATTCTCCTTCTCCTCTTCCTCCTCCTTCTTCTCCTCTTTCTCTTCCTCCTCCTTCCCCTACTGTTTCTCCTCCTCCTCCTCCTCCTCCTCCTCCTCCTCCTTCTTTATTATTATTTCTCTTTTTTTGGTGGGTTTTGGTTTTCCTAAATAAATTTCATATGTCAACCTCCCCGTGACAGGTTGGTGGGTGGCCTTGTTGGGGACTGGGGAGCTCCAATTAAGACTTACGAACCCAAAAATCACCCTTGGCAGGGGGAATCCAGCTTGGGCTGTGTAGCTGTGACCCCTCAGGAAGCTCCAGCCTCTCCCTGGATGTTGCACTCCCATGGAATGCTCCAACACCCCAGGATTCACTGATCCCCTCTGAGTGCTCCAGCTCCTCCAGCTGTTCTGGTCCCCTCCCTGTGCCCTGTTCCATCCTGAAGTGTTCCAGAATCCCAGGATGCTCCAATACCCTAGGATGCTCCAATACCCTAGGATGCTCCTTCCAGCCCCATCTGCCAGGTTGGGACCCTCCATGCCTGGACAGGAACCATGCTGGGACCCATCCAGCCTGGCAGCAGAGGGAGCTAGGCCTGGGGAAGGATCCAGCTTGGGTTGGGACTGCAGTGGAATCCTGGGCTGGGATGCAGGATGAGGCCTGTGTTGGAACCCCTCTGTGCCTGGGCTGGGACTGGGGCAGAGTCCAGCTGCTCCTCTGGCTCCCATGGCCATCTTTGCACGGCCCCAGAGGGCACCCCCTAGTCTGCCCATCATCATCGCATCAGGGCCGTGGTTTTCATTCCTGCCGTCCTGCTAAGGAGCAATTTATTATCCGAGATCAATGCAGCACTTTTATCCCTGCCCAATCTGACAGCTTCATTCTGGGCTGTGGCATTTGATACCCAGAGGAAAGGTCCCCAGAGGCTTTGGTGCTGGCATGTGCTGGAGCTCCATGAGCTGCCAAAATTGGGGTGAAAAACTGCCCAAACTACCAAATGTCCCCATCCTGCTCCAAGCACCGGCTCAAATCCTGGGATTAAATCCTTTAATCCTCTGAACTAGTCCCAGAGCAGGGCTTATGGTCCGCAGCCACGAGCTGCCCCACTTCTGCCTCTGCCACCGATGGCTCCATGTCCTTGGGTGACATCCCTTCCTGGATGCGTTAGGGTATCACAGCCACCCCTCCAGACCCTCACCGCAGCCTCGGCCCATTATTGCTTTCTGTCCTTTTGTCCCAGCTTATCCTTAAGGTCGGGTGCAGGTGTCCCCAAGGATGGGGTAAAGGTGCCCCGTGGGTGGGTTGCAGGTGTCCCCACGGTGGGGTAGAGGAGACAGCACGTGTCCACCCTTGGTCCCCTCCATCTGCCCCACAGTGGCCGTGGGGGCGGGATAGGGAGGAGATGCTCCAGCTGGGGATGGAGGTACCACTGGAATCACCTGAAGCCCGTTCCTCATGGGCTGCTCTGCAGCAGGAGGCGGGCGGAAGGGGGACGCAGCCAGCCGGGGTGGGGGGAGGAGTACGGACGTATTCCTGCAGGGAACGCTGGGTTCCGTTGGAGGGGCGGATGGACACCTCGGGGGCGGCGTGCGCGCAAGAGTGTGTGTGTGTACACATGGGGTGTGTGCGCACACGTGTACGTGTGTGTGCACATGGGTGGTGTGTGTGCACAGATGTGTGCCCGTGCATATTCTGTGTCGTGTGCACGTGTGTGCACGTGTGTTTGTGTGCACACATGGATGCGTGCACACACGTCTGTGCATGCATGTATGTGCACGTGGGAGAGAGTTTGTGCGCGCGCGTGTGTGTGCACATTTCTGTGTGTGCATGTGTGAGTTCGCGTGTGTGTGCATGTATGTGCAAGTTACGTCTCTGTGTTCGCAGACACCTATCTCTGTATTCACACTGGTGTGTCTGTGTTCACACACGTGTCTCCGTGTGTTCACACACGTGTCTCCGCTCACACGCAGGTCTCTGTTCACACACACGTGTCTCTGTATGATCAAACACGTGTCTCTGTATGATCACACACGGGGTTCCCCCCGCCCCTGTATGTCCATATGTAGCCGCTGGGGGGCGCCCCGAGCCGCGCGCGTGCTCCCGCTTGTGTGTGTGCGCGCGTGCTCGTGTGTCCCCGCGCGCGCACTGCCCCACATTCTCCTGCCCCCGCCGCCTTCCCACCCACCCCGTGTCCGCCCCGTGCCCCCTCCCCGTATTCTCTCCCCGTGTCTTCTCCCCGCCCGTGCGGCCCGCGCGCGCCGCCGCCCCCCGCCCCGAGGCCGTGCCGCTCAGAGGCGGGCGGAGGCGGCGGCGGCGGCGGCGGCGGCAGCGTCCGCACCGGAACCGGGACGGGCCGAGCCGAGCCCTGCCGAGCGCCTCCGAGCGTGTCCGAACGACTCCGAGCGGCTCCGAGCGGTTCCGAACCTGCCCGAGCGGTTCCGAGCGGTCCCGAACCGGCCGGCGTGGCGTCCGCCCGGGCCGAGCCGAGCGGTTCCGAGTGCTTCCGAGCCTGCTCGAGCGTTTCGAGCTGTTCCGAGCGGGCCCGAGCAGGGCCGCACCGGGCCCCGCGGCCGCCCCGCCGCTGCTGCCTCCACCATCCAGCCAGTAATTTTCCAAGCCCAGCCGGCGCTTCCCGGCTGAGCCCGCAGGATCGGCGGGGCCATGGGAGACAAAGGCACCCGGTGAGTGAGGACCGGGACAGAGCCGAGCATCCCGGGGGGGCATCCTCGGGCATGGGGGGGGGGGGGTGGAAGGGTGGGTGGAACAGGCGCTGCCCGTGCTCTTCGCTGGAGCTGCCGGGGGTCCCCCGGGGTCGCCCCGCTGCTGGGATACGGTGCCTCCCGGGGGGTAGTGAGGACCCGGAGACTGGGAGTGGTAGGGGGGTGTTTGGCGGGTCCCGCCAAAGGTCCATGGAGTTATCGGGGGCGTCACTGCTCCCTCCCCATCAGATTTGGAGCCTGTGTGGATTTGGGATGGGGGAGGCTGTTGTCACCCCGGTGACCCCAGGGGACCCAGGCCCTGATGTCACTCCCGGCGTGCGACACAGCTGGGGGTGTCAGGGAGCACGTGCCAGCCCTGGCGCGCGGGGACACGAGGGCGTGTGACGCCTTCATCCCATGGGAATGCTGCCATGGGGATGCTGTCTTTTGGGGACCCCTGTGCCGAGGTGGATGGGGACCCCCCCTGTGCTCCCCAGGGCTCCAGGTGCAGAGCGTGGCAGGACCCACTGGGCTGCACATCCTGCAAGGGGCTGTTGGGATTTGAGGGAGAGGCTGGTGACCCCTGCCAGCCCTTGCAGGGAGGCCTGGGGGGGGTCTCCTGTGACACCCATTCACCGGCTGGCTCTGGCTGTAGCAGCGGAGTGGTCAAGGGGTTGACACTCCCATTCTTCACCCCAATCCCTTTCTGTCCTCTTGGCCATTAATCATGGAGGACCAGGGATTTCAGGGTGCTTCTGCTCACCCCACAACACCATCGCCTTCCCCTTGCTCATCCCCATGTCCCCTGGGCATCAGGGTGCGGGGACCTCGGTGCAGCCGCTGCCCCCGCCATGGCCACAGCAGGAGAGAAGGATGAGGGGGTCTGGCCCTGCCTGGGCAGAACCTTCCAGAAACATTGCAGCGTTTTGGGGTGGCAGGATGAGAGTTGTGGGTTCCTGTTGAACTCACCCAGCATTTTGGGAAGGGGCTGTTGCTGCTGCCAGCCTGCCTGGGTGTTGGTGCCCCAGCTGTGGCTGACAGCATCCGCTTCCCCCCGACTCAATATCCTGCATTCTTGAGAATTCATGTTGCACTCCTGGAGCAGGTGGACAGCCCCACGAATCAGGGGGCTGGAGCACCCACTGGGTTTCCCCCAACTGCTGGGTGCAGTCCTCGGGATGCAGCTGGTTTGGCCTCCAGAGGTTTTCGGGTGCCGAGGGGAGCTTGGTGAGCAGCATTCCCATCGGCAGGCGTGCCGGCAGGAGAGGCATGAGCTGATCTTCTCCCGGCCTACGCAGCGTGTATGGAGGGAGCTGGGAGGGGGAAGAATTAGGCTGACAAATCCCTCTTCCTCTCCAGTTTGGATCTCCAAACCCAAATCTACTTGGTTTGATCAGGAGGTTCAGGTGGCAGCTGATTTACTATCTGATACCCCAAAAGCCCATTTCTGCTGATTCCTGCTGTGGCACCCCACTTTTCTTGGGAGTCACCAAGCCCTGCAGTGGGAAGAGCTGGAAGAAACAGCTGAGTTGATGGCTATTGGCACCATCAATCACCTTTCCCTGCTCTTCCCACTCAGCACCCAGCTAGGGCAGCTACAACCCCCACACGGGATGCCCAGCTACTGGAATTCCTGGCTGCTGAGATTCCTAGCCTGTGGCTTGAGGGTGGTTTCCTGGTGTCTGGGAAGTGCTGCAGTGGTCCTGGTACACCAGAGCCTACACCTTGGTTGGCATTAAGCACCCCTTGCACCCTTCCTCTGGCCCCATAGTCCCATCCAGCCCCTCTGTAGCATTCTGCCATAGCATCTTGCTGCCAGGGGGGTGATCTTTGCCTGCCACCAGACCCGCTGCTCAGTCCCTCTGCCATCCCATTCATCCTCCTGGATGAAGCCATAGGATCTGGGAGCAGGACAGGGATCTCCACTGGGAAGAGAAAGAGCCCTGGAAGGTGGCCCAGGACGGGAGGCTCTTGCTTCCTGGATGTTGTTTAAAGAGCAAACTCTGGTAATAACAGCAGGATCCAGACACATCCCAGATCCCACAGCCGAGGTGTTTCCTCACCAAGGAAGTCGGTGGAGTTCTGACCTGGCTGGGGGATGCTGCTGCTGAGCCTGGCAGGGGTAGATGGATGGATGCAGCAGGAATGCAAGATGCAGCATTGGGCCTGTGGGATGCTCTTGCTTTGGGATCGGCTGGCATGGTGCTCCAGGCTCATCCCGGCACAGCTGGCACGGAGCCTCTGGCCGCCACCACGGGGTTGTGTTGAAGTGTATGATGTGGTTGCTGGCGGTTCTGTTATCCCCGGAGGTCCCTTCTAACGTGGCTCTAGCTAATTAGATCCTCCAGCCAGCCTTGTTAGCGTGAGAGCTGGCAAAACCCCTGGATTCTCCGCCCTGGGTTCAAAGGCAATCAATGGTGTTGCCGTCAGATCCTGTTCCGATGCCCAGGGGAATCAAATCCTCATAAATCTTCCCAGCCAAAATCCAACGGACCCCACTCAATTATTGGCCACCCAATAAAGCCATCGTTAGCCCTGGCTGGGTGCCTAACAAGCTCATTAAGGGATGGGATCCATGGCAGGGAGAGGGCAGGAGAGATGGGATCTGACTGTGCAGCAGCATGACAGGGGCTTGGGGGGCACTGGGGCTGCCAGCCCACGGCATGAGGCCCCAAGCCCCTGATGGGCAGCGGGGGAGGCCACTTCCTGCCTCGTGTCTCCTGTGTTTCGACACCAGGAAGGGCTGGAGGGGGAGGGAAGGCTTCACACTTCCTCCTTTCCTCCCTCTAGATCCGGTGGCGGGCGAGGGTCACCTCGCTGGCAGCAACAGGCTACCGTGTCCCCATGTGCCCCTTCCCTTCTCCCGCTGGTGCTTCCGGAGGGAGCTGGCCCCCAGCATGTGAGCTCCTGCACCCATGGTGTGGGGCCAGGCAGGGCTGCTGCACCCACAAGATGAGGGCACTGCATGCTCATGCACGCACAGTGTGGAGCCAGCCTGGGCTCCTGCATGCACAGTGTGGGGCTGTGTGGGTCTAGAATTCTGTGGAGCTTCTGCACCCATAACGGTGGGTGCTTCTGGGGGCTTCTGCACCTGCAGCGTGGGGCTGGGCAGGTCTCAGGCTCTGTGGGGCTCCTGCCCCAGTGTGGGGCCAGCATGAGTGTGTGCCAGGCAGAGTGGTGAGAAATGGCTTTCTGCAGTGCCTGCTATCGATCTCGCTTGCACTGGGTTCATTAGCGGCTCTGTTGGTGTCCCCAGGGCTGGGCAGGAGCATCACTCATGTCCTAGGGGGCTGGCAGTGGCACCCAGTGAGCCTCCAGCCTTGGCTGCCTTTTCTGGGGCTTCCCAGCACACCTCAGGTTGTGGTCCAGCATGCTGGACCCTCTTTGGCATCTCCCTTGGGAGCTGGCCTGTGGGGTGTGGGGTGACAAGGGGTGACAGGCTGGCAGGGGATGCTCCTCATCCTGCTTTTATGTAACGCTTCATTAATTACCCATGAAAATCCTGCTGTTAGTTGCTCTGGGCTCTCAGGAAGATGCATCCATTGCCCCTCCATTCCTGACTCTGGAGACTGATCCCCCCATGGCTTTCAAACCTCAAAAATTGTGGGATGCTGATGCCCTTCCATGGCACATTGAGGCCTTTATTTCCCCCAGTTATTTAATTGGAGCAGCATTCCCTTTAATTCCATCTTTCCTTGCACCAGTGCAGGATCACACCCTCACCAGCAAACCCTCATGACAAACATCCTCCTGTGGAAGTGCTTTCCCATTTCGACTGGGATTCAATCCCCCAACCCCCACAGGGAAAAGCCACTCAGGAAGGGCCAGCAGAATGTTCCTGATGTTCCCACTGGCTTGGGATGGCCAGAAGGATGTCCCAAATATTTTATGCGCCTGGCAGAGGGTTCCTGGGGCTTGTCTGGGGACAAGGGAATGAGGGGCCTCAGCCCCTTATCCAGACTAGATCGTGCTTCCTGGGCAGAGCTTGGCCAGGCTGTGCTGGTCCCCATGGCTCGCAAGAGAGTGGGATGTGGAGACTTGGGGATGCAGGAGTGCAGGAACACACATATGCAGGGATATGGAGATGCAGGAACACAGGGAGGTGGGGACACAGGATTTCAGGGATATGGGAGTGAGGGGTGTGCCCACACATCTCCTGATGCATTTTACCCCATTGCCAGGGTGGTGGTCACCCCCAGGCTGGCACTCACTGGCTGCTGCCTTCCCTGCCTGCCCCTTGGCTGGGTGTGGGCAGCTGCAGGCACCAGGGTGGCTGAGGGCTACTCCTAGTGTGGCTGAGAGTCCATCACCCTATAGCAGCCCGGGGCATTTTGGCAGAGCCAAGCAGCTGCCCTGGGAAATTGGTTTTTTCCAGCTGAAACCACTACTAATCTTCCCGGATGGTTTTAATGGAATTTAAAGGCAAGGAGGGATTATCCGAGGAGAACCCATTATGGGTGGCTTTGTGCCAGGGCAGGCTCCGAAAAATCTGGCAGCGCCAGGCACCCTACCTGCCTCTGCTTGCTCCCTGCCTGCAGCAGACAGGCTGGGAGTGCTCTGGCATTTCCCAGCAGTGGCACGTTGGACCCACACCCTTTCTCCCATTTCTCTGTGGAGTCTTCCACAGGAATTTTGGGAGCTGAGAGGGCTGTCTGGGGGCTAGTCCCATGTTTTGGAATGGGAATGAAAAGCCCTTGGGACAGGAGCACCCTAGACTTTTCTTGCATCTCCAGTGGCTTTGAGATGCATCGATGTGAGGTGATGGTAAGGTGGGTTCATCCCATGGGATGCTCCCATCCTGCATGCCTTGACCCCATGGTCCCACACTCTGGTCCCCAGGGCCAGCTGGATGCTGGGGTGCTGCTGCCCTTCACAGTGGTCTCTGGGCACCATCCTCATGCAAAGGGGTGGGCTGGGGTCCTGATGCCTCCCTTATCCAAAGCTGGGTCCTGGCAGTGAGTTGGATGCACCTGGCACACAACGGGACTGTGCCAGTGGGTGCTTCTTCCCCCAGGGATCCTTCCTGGGGGAAGCTGGACAGCTCCATGGGCAGGGAGCCAGGAGCAGAGTGGGGGGGTTCAGGAGTGGAGGCTGCCCCCTGCTCCAGCACTCACCTCCCCTTTGCTGTTTTGCAGGGTGTTTAAGAAAGCCAGTCCTAACGGGAAGGTAAGGGGGACATGGCGGTGGAAACCATGGGGTCACAAGCATGGCCGGGAGTGGGGGGTGAGCATGTCCCTGAACCTCAGATCCACCCTGCGCACTGCTGCCTGCCTCAGCATCCTGCCACAGCAGCGGGAAGGGAAACTGAGGCACAGTGGGGCTGGGGGAGCTTTCCCAAGGTCAGGGGTCAAGCAGACAGGTTTTGGAATGCTGGGGTGCAGGTGACCCTGCCTGTGGGGGTTTTGGGTCTGGCAGCAGGAGCTGATGCAGAAAACCTTCTGCCAGGCAGCTGCCTGCCCTGTGCCTCAGTTTCCCCATCAGGAGAGAGGTGAGAGTGGGACACTGGGGGGCTCATCCCTGTCCCACAGTGGGGTACAAACCCCTGGGGCGACACCCAGCGGTCCCCAGATGCAAAGTGCCTCCAGCTCTGGGGACATCTGAAAGGGTTCCAGACTTTGCCTGGAATGGGGTGGTGTTGACTTTTGGGTACCACAGGGACAGAGTGACACTGGGGATGAGGAGGAATATGGACCCCATCGGGTGGTGACAACATGGGGGACCCTGGGGGTCTGCTCTGTGCACCCCTGACACCCTGTTCCTCCCTGCAGCTCACTGTCTACCTTGGGAAGAGGGATTTCGTGGACCACATCGACGTGGTGGACCCCGTGGGTATGTGGTGGCAGGAAGGGGACCTCAGTTGCAGGGAGATGCATGCCAGGGTGGGCTGGGCTGTCTGGGAGGAAGGATTTTTGGGAGCAGAAAACTGCTGATTTGGGATAATATTCATGTCTCGCTGTGGCTTTGCATATGCCCTGGGTGTGGTAGGTGCAGACTGTCCCCTGCTGGCAGCGTGTTCCTGCCAGGCCCTGGCTGGCAGCTTGGAGGTGATGACTCTCTGTGTAAAGGGGGGGCACGTCCCCCCCCAAACTCTGCCTGTACATTCCCCCCTAACCCTACCAGCATGTCCTCTGACCCTGACAGTGTGTGTCCCCCTGCCAGTGGTGTCCTCCCATCCCAGTGGCATGTCCCCTGACCCTGCCATCGTGTCCCCTAACCCTGCCATTGCATTCCCTGACCCTGCCAGAGCGTCCTCCTGTCCCTGTGATGCATTTCTGTCCCGGCTGTTCCCTTGCAGATGGAGTAGTGCTGGTGGATCCTGAATACCTGAAGGAGAGAAAAGGTAATGTTTACCTTTGGGATCCCTGGGGCCACAGAAGTGGCACTGCTACAGGGCGATGCTGGCATCCCCATGTAGTCCTACCCAGGCATTGGCATCTCTGGGCCCTTTGGTGACATTTTCCAGCCCCCTGTCCCCATGACAGGTTCCCTGTCCTGTGGAGAATGGGGGTGCTGTGGTGGGCATCCCAAGGCACAGCTGGCTGCTGAATCCCCATATTCTCAACATGGCACGTCCTCAAGCCACCAGTACTTCCCAGAGCTTGTGGGACTGGCATGAGCCAGAATGCCACCTTGCCTTGGTGTCCCCATGCCATGATGGTCCCCTCCATGACCCACACCCTGCTACCAACCTCCCCTTGTCACCCTCTCCAGTTTTTGTGACATTGACCTGCGCCTTCCGCTATGGCCGTGAGGACTTGGATGTTCTGGGGCTGACCTTCCGCAAGGACCTGTTCGTGGCCAACTCCCAGGCCTTCCCCCCGGTCCCCGAGGACAAAAAGCCCCTGACGCGGCTGCAGGAGCGGCTCATCAAGAAGCTGGGCGAGCACGCCTACCCCTTCACCTTCGAGGTAGGGTGACAGCGGGTGCTCTGGCATGCTTGAAGGGACGGTGAACCCTGCGATGGGACATCAGGGTCCCATCTGGCCCTGTGGGGTTGTGGTTGGGGGTGAGATGCTGCTATCTGTGATCAAGACACAACTTTTGGTGATGGATCTTCAAACTCATGAGCAGAAAGCAGCCATCAGTAGGGAAACTGCCAGTCCGTGTCAGCACTGGGGGGTCCATGCTGGCACTGGGGATCGGTGCCAGCACTGGACAGCTCTGGCAGGGAATGGCCGGGGGGTAGACCCCCTGCTTCATGCACCTGCTCCTCTGATTTCCCCGGCACAGTTTTGGCAATGGTGGCCACCCCCTCTGGAGCTCTGTGACATTTTACAGGGCTCAATCCTATGGCCTCAAAAATGGCCCTGATTTCTCAAAATTCCCCTGATTAATTAAAACCCTCTAAAATAATGGATTTTTGTAACACTTTGGGATTTGGGAAATGCAATAGTAAAATGATGAAATCCTTCCTGGATTTACTTCTTTTCATTGTGGACAGGAAAGGGAAGTGCTGGTAGCCCCCCAAAAAGCTCCTCACCCCCCTTTCCCCTCCAGATCCCCCCCAACTTGCCTTGCTCCGTCACACTGCAGCCAGGCCCAGAGGACACAGGGAAGGTAAGATACCTCCATGTTCCCGTGCCACCAGGCTGTGATGAGTGGGCACTGCTGGGGTCCCCTCTTTGGGGAGTGCAAAGGGGTTTCCCTGCCTCCTTCTCCTCCCTTCCTGGTTTTCAGGCCTGTGGGGTGGACTACGAGGTCAAAGCTTTCTGTGCCGAGAACCTGGAGGAGAAGATCCACAAGAGGTAAGCAGAGAGGATCCATCCAGCCTGGATGGAATCGGCATCCTCCTGGGGCTGGCAGCAGGAAAGGGGCACCCCAGTTTGCTACCCAGCTTGGATGAGATGTTTTCCAGGATGGGATAGAGTTGTCTTCCAGGATGGGACTGGGATGGAGGTGTTCTCCAGGGTAGGGATGGGTCAGAGAACATCTTGGGGCTGGGATGGAGGTATCCACCACTGTGCAAGGAGCCCCACCCGGTTGCTGTGGGCAACCTGGCCCAGCCATTGGGCTTCCCACCTGGAGCCCTGGTGGGCATCCAGACAAGACTTTCCATGGCATCCTTCTGACCCAGCAGACCAGAAGAAAAGAGGGATTTGACCCAGAATGGGCCAAGAAAGAGGGTAGCCTGCAGGCAGCGTGAGTTCTCCTCTCTCTGTCTTCCCCCAGGAACTCAGTGCGCCTGGTGATCCGTAAGGTCCAGTATGCACCAGAGAGACCCGGCCCGCAGCCCATGGCAGAGACCACCCGGCAGTTCCTCATGTCAGACAAGCCACTGCACCTTGAGGCATCCCTGGACAAGGAGGTGGGCAAGGACTGGGGAGTGCACGCTGGTGGGGTGACCCTGGGGATCTCACCACCCCCCTGCTCTGCTCCCCTGCAGATCTACTACCATGGGGAGCCCATCAGTGTCAATGTGCATGTCACCAACAACACCAACAAGACCGTGAAGAAGATCAAGATCTCAGGTGAGGAGCAGGGCCATGTCCCCCACCCCACTGGTGTCCCTGTCCCCATCCCTGTAGGGGCCCACCCTGATCCCCATCTCTCTGTGTCTCACCCCAGTGCGCCAGTATGCTGACATCTGCCTCTTCAACACTGCCCAGTACAAGTGCCCAGTGGCTGTGGAGGATGCTGAGTGAGTACTCCTTGGGACATCATGAGGAGCCGTGGAGACCTCAGGGGGGTCTTGGAGGAACCTTGGAGGTCTCCTGCCCCAGTGCAGGCCCAGTGAGATGTTGCACTTGGCAAGCAGGGATTGGTGGGAGGAACAGGGAGATGGAGACCTTTTTTCTGGTGGCATCTTGGGGATGCCACCCTCTGCATCCCCTGGGAAGGAGATGTTCATCAGGCTGGGGCAGGGATGGGAATATGTGGAGAAGTTCACCAGGCTAAGATGGAGATGTCTGGGGTGGCCTGTGGGGCTATGTGAGCTGTGGGTAGCTGGGGGTCTGGCTGATGGTGGCTGTCATCTCCAGTGACATGGTGGCCCCGAGCTCGACATTCTGCAAAGTCTACACCCTGACCCCCTTCCTTGCCAACAACCGGGAGAAGCGGGGGCTGGCGCTGGATGGGAAGCTCAAGCACGAGGACACCAACCTGGCCTCCAGCACGCTGTGAGCCCCTCCACTCCCCAGGGCTCCTGTCCCCCCTGCAGCGGCGGGGCAGGACCTGGCCCTGGTGGGCATCCAGCCCCTGCTCCAGGGGTGATGCTTGGGGTGGAGGAGACCCCAGGGGGGGACCTTCAGGAGGACAGGGGGCTGGTCCCCATGGCCAGTCCCTCACTGATGCCCACCTGCCCCTTCCTCCAGGTTAAGAGATGGAGCCAACAAGGAGATCCTGGGCATCATTGTCTCCTACAAGGTGAAGGTGAAGCTGGTGGTGTCACGAGGAGGGTGAGTGTTGGGCACCCCCCCCACCATGCTGCACCTCCTCTCTAACCTTGGGACTTGTCTGTGCTGCAGGTGGGGCCCCATCACCCTTAAAGCTCCCCTGGGACTGAGCAGCACAGGCGGGACAAAATGTGTGTGGGGGTTGTGTGTCCTTGGGAGGGGACAGTGACTAATGTGTTGTATCCTTTGACTCACGCCAGCCTGCTGGGAGACCTCGCCTCCAGGTAACACTCCACTCCCCCCAGCACTCCCCAATCCTCACTGCAGCCCCCCATTGCACCCCCCAGCCCTTCAAGGTGCTACCACTCTGACCCCATGCCTGTCCTTGGGATTCCACTGTGTTGGGGATGCTGTCTCACCCAAAACGAAAAGCCTGGCAGAGGTGGCGCGGGGGTAGTGAGGCTGGGAATGCTGGCAGGGTTTGAATCCTGCATCCTCCTCCTTGTACTGGAGTGAGAGGCCTGTGGGTGCTGCTGGGGAGAGTGAGCAGGGCACAGAGGTGACTTCATAGGGCTGAGCATCTCTGGATGTGGTGACATGAGTCTCTGGGGCTTTCCAGGTCTTCATCCTCATATCACTCCCCTCCCACAGGGTCCTATGGGGACCACAGGACCACTCGTCCTCCCTTGGGGCACTTCTTTGTCTGAGTTCTGTCCTACCTGCCCCTGGGGCAGCTCGGGGCTGTGCTCAGGCTGTCGCGCACTGATGTCACCATGCCCACTGAGCACTGGGAAACTTGGTGCACCTCCTGCCATTCCCATGGCACTGCTGGCTGCAGCTTAAGGACAAGGGATTTGGATCCCTTCCATAGCTTCTAAAGACAGATTTTTGCCGTGCTGCTCTCCCTCCTGATGCCCCTCTACTTTCCAGGGGGCCTGTGCTGATCCCCCACCCTGGGGTCCAAGCTCAACCAAGAGGCATGAGAGCTGCTGAGCAGCTCCATGGAGGATAACACAGGGGTTTGCCCAGCTTTGTGGTCTCTACAGCAGCTGTAATGGGGGATGCTGCTCGGCTCCCCCCCCCCCGCAGATTTGCCTTGCTCTGCATGTAAAGTGCAGGCAGGCCCATGCTTTACCCTGGTGTCTCTTGCAGCGATGTTGCAGTGGAGCTGCCCTTCACGCTGATGCATCCCAAACCCAGGGAGGAACCAGTACACCGGGACAGTGAGTGTCCGGCCCTGGGTGACAGGGCCAGAATCCCTGGGGGTGGGTGGGGGCAAAGGGGGCCAGTGAGGCTGTGGGGAGGGAGATTCTTGGTTTCCATTGACCCTGTTCACAGGGCCTCAGTGTTAAAACCATGGGGGTGCCCCCATCACCCCAATGCAGCCAAACTCCGGGGGGGTTGCATCCACACACTGGAACAGTGGTGACAGCCCCAGGGGAATCTCAGCCACCCCAGTGGGATGGCAGTGATGACCACAGCGGGGTCTCACCCACCCTGCTAGGAAGGCAGAGATGATCCTGGGGAAGGTGTCACCCACCTCGGTGGGATGGCAGTCACCACCCTGTGACTAACCCTGTGTCATCCCTTTGTTCAGTTCCAGAGAATGAAGCACCCATAGATACAAATCTGATAGAACTCGATACAAAGTAAGAGACTAAAATACACCCCTCCCCCAATTCCCACATTCCATGTGGGAATGGGAAACTCAGTGGTTGCATGGCACCCCCCCAACCCGCTAACACCCGCTGTGCCATGGGATTGGCACGTGTGATTAACCCCACGCATGTCACCTGTAATGCATGACGCGTGCTGTTCCCCTCTCTCTTCTCTCCTCCTTCCCCTTCCCTGCATGGCTTTCCAAAAACCAGGAGAAACTGCAGTAAGAGCCTGCTGGGATCGTGTTGGGGGTGGGGGAGGTTGTCACCACGGTGTTCCTCGGGCTGGTGATATGTTTGGGAGGTTTTTTATCCACCCAGCTACTCCCTGCAGGTCTGCGGTTCCCCCAGAGTGGGGCAAATGCCAATGGCCCTGGTAATGCTGCACCTGCTGGAGAGCTTGAGGGCTCTTTGTTGGGTGCATTGGGCAAGTATTAATAAGGCTGTGAAAACCGAGGCTGTTTGCTGAGGGGTGCAGGGTTTTGGGGCCCCCTGAGCTGCTGGAATGTCATGGCAGTGCCGGTTGAGTTCACTGGGCAAGCTGGGACAGCTTTGCGGGGCAGGGGATGTTTCACCTTGCACCCCACCTAAATCCCTCTCCCGTGTGTCCCCACTAGTGATGATGACATTGTGTTCGAAGACTTCGCCCGCCAGCGACTCAAAGGCATGAAGGATGACAAGGAGGATGAGGAGGAGCGGACAAATTCCCCGCAGCTCAACGACAGATAAGCGAGCCCCCCCCGCTCGCCGCCCCGCCCCAGGGACACCCCTACATTAGGCTGCTTCTCTTTTCTATAATTAATTAATTTTGTTTTCTACCTGTACCGGGAGCCTACGGATCACCCGATGGCCACAGGACCTATAACCGTCCAGCTGTGCCGTGTTGTCTCTTCATCCAGCTGCCAGAGCTGCTGTTTCCCGTGCCGGGCACGGCCAGGGGGGCACTGGAGGCAGTGGGGCTCACTATAACCCCATCCCTGTCCAGCCCCCTGCCACTTACCAGATCCCTTTCCTATGAGCTGCCTCTTTTATGTGTTTTATATAAGCCCAGTCTCAACACCCATTTGCTAGGGGGAGGGGGGCTGCAGCAGAATGGGGGGGTGTGTCTTTTTTAGGCAGCCTTCTCATGGGAAAAGGCACCTGTGTACCTCGGTGTCCCCTCCTTTCACCCATGGCCAGTCCCCCTCTGTCCGGCCCTGCTGCATGTGTTCCCTCCCTGGGATGCACGAGCCTGGCTTTGACTTTGGCCCCTGCCCCAGCTGCTCCAAAGCGGGTGGGCAACACCCACCCTTCTCTTCCCCCAAGTACCTCCAAAGTGTCCAACCCCAGGGGTCCTCCCAGCTGCATTCATTTTCACACCAGTATAATCTCTCTGGAGGAAACCAGCTCAGAGCTGGGAGCTGCTGGGGCCAGGTTAAGGCAGCAGAGGGGACCCTGTGGGTCCGTGCCATTGGCCACGAACTGCTTGCTCTGGGAGAGGCCTCAAATGCCTCTTCACAGCCATGGCAGGGTCCTGACGGAAAAGCCTTGTCCCCAGCAGGATGTTGCCAGGGATACTTTTGTCCTGCCAAGCTGCAAAGCCCTCCTGGTTGATGTTTCTCTCCACCTGCATGGGATCTAGCACCTATTTGGGGGTGGGGGAGATGCAGGGCATTTGCCACCCTAATCAGTGTTTCAACGGATGCTTGTACCTCCTGGGTTGGTGGTGCCTGGACCCCCTTCCCCCCCAAGGGTCTCTGGTCCCCCACCACCCACTGAGAGGCCATTCCCACTATTTATTGTGCTGTTGCGGTCAGCGTTGTCATCTGAGAGCATTTTGTGGGGATAGCTCCATCCCCCACACCCGGTTTGTGGGGTGCTGAGCTGAGCCCACCCCCCTCCCCCCGTAATTTTTGGGTAAAGCTGATGGGCAGCGTGGTACTTCTTTTTGTAAAGTGGTTCCTTTGTACTGATCATTGATACCTGCTGCTTTGGTTTCTCCACCCTGTCTGTGATGTTTCTGTGTTCTGTCAAATAAATTATTCTAGTTTATTAAACTCAGAAAAAAAAAAAAAAGAAAAAAAGAAAAAATAGTAAAACACAGTCCCAATGCCTGGACACTTCTGCTGGCTAAGGACAGGGGAGCTGGCACAGGCAGAAAGTCACAGAACCATGGAATGGTTTGAGGTGAAAGGGACCTCGAAGCTTATCGAATTCCAAGCTCCCTGCCATGGGCAGGGACACCTTCCACTAGACCAGGTAGCTCCAAGCCCCATCCAACCTGGCCTTGAACACTTCCAGGGATGTGGCAGCCACAGCTTCACTGGGCAGCCAGGGCCTCACCACCCTCACAGGGGAGTTTTTTCCCTCCTGCGCAAAGACCGGGGAGCAGCAGCGCCTGCCCTGCTCATGCCACCCCATCCCTCCCACTGATGACAGCCTCCCTGGCATACAGAGACATGTAGAGAGGAGCCAAGGAGGAGATGAAGGATTCTGTAGCCTGCAGTAGGGACTGGGCATTATTTTGGAAATGAAAATGCATGGCCATGCAGTACCTGGTGAGCACAGGGCACTAATGAGCTGCTTGTTAAACAAGCCATGTCAGTCTGTGTCCTGCTGAGGAGCTGCTCAGGGCTGATTGTTTTAAGGATCACAGAATCATGGAGGTTGGAAAAACCTCCTAAGACCATAGAGTCCAATGGTTCCCGCAGCCCTACCAAGGCCACTAAACCATGCCTCCAAGAGCCATATCCAAACATCTGTTAATGCTGCAGGGAGCTTCTCATCCCCTTTGAGAGCAGCAGGAGCCAGGACTGGGGGATGAGCCAAATAACACCTCTATTTATTTATGGGCCTGAATTCGGAGACCCTCACGGAAGGGCTGTGGCTTGTTCCCTCACAGGCAAGGAAGAAGCCCTGCCTCAAGTTGTGCCAGGGGAGGTTTAGATTGGATATTAGGGAGAATTCCTTCCTTGAAAGGATTGTCCAGCCTTGGGACAGGCTGCCCAGGGCAGTGGTGGAGTCCCCATCCCTGAAGGGATTTAAGAGATGTGTAGATGTGGCAATTGAGGACATACATGGTTTAGTGGTGGGCTTAGCTGTGTGTGAGTAAAGATTGGTTTCTATGATCTTAAAGAGCTTTTCCAACATGAATGATTCCATGATTCTATGTCCCCAGCTGTGTTACCTTGCCCAGGGGTTAAAACTCTGTGGCCTCAGTAAAGACAGGCCTTCTGGAGGACCTTTCTGTGGTCCCAGGGAGAGCAGAGGTTGGACACATTTGTGTCCCATGCAGCTTGAGCTCCCCTTGCCATGCTGATGCTGTGGGGAGGGAGAAACTGTCCTTAAGTTGGTCCACTTCATGGGTGTCAGCATTTGTGCCAGAGGCTGTCCCAACCTTCCCCACCAAAGACAAACCTGGCTCCAGCAAAGCCAAAGTCCCTGCAGTCACACAACCAGACTCTGATCCCACACGGGCATTGACAGAGGCTCCATGTGGTGCATTCCTGGGAGCAATGTCCCTATCGCCTACCGCAACTCTCCAGATCCCTCCTATGTGCATAATCCCTTCCCACAGCATCTGTGAGTTCTTAATATTTTTGACATCTGAAGTCCCCTGTCAAATCTGGTTCAAGGTGGACAAGAAGGCTTAAGTTATTTCAGGAAAAAAAGGGAAGTTCAGATGGGTACAAACTGAGCTATTGCTTAAGCCTCGTTTTGAAAGCCAAGCAAATTCAGTTCCTTGTCCTGGTTACACTATCTACATCACTGTGATGTGGGAGGGGGTCAGCTCCTCCACATGTCCCAGCGAAGAAGGCAGTGAGGAAGAGGTAGCTGTGGTACTGGGAAGGCTCCAGTGGTCTTCTCCTCCTCAGAGCCCACCTCCTCCAAGGCGGGACCCTCCCTCTGGGGGGTGTTTCCCCCAGGAAGGGGGAGCCACACAATCTGAGTCTGCACCAGATTGCCAAATCGCCTGCTCCCAGGGTGCTTGAGGAAAACCCACTGAGCTCCAGGATCCCTCTCTAGGAACCCTTCATGTCTGTGTACTACATGCTGCCCTTCCTGGGGCTGTTACAGGTCCCAGTCATGGGGCAGAAAGGCCGCCTCCTAAATGCAGGAACCTGCAGGTCTTGGTGGAGGGGAAGGGCACACTCGGCTTTACCACAACCGGAAGGAACTGACTCAATAGCAGATGGAGAGACTAGAGAGCCAGGAGCCCTCCCTGCTGCCTGCACTGGGGCAGAAATGCTCCCAGGCTCTTGGTCAGAACCCATTTCCCCCAGTTCAGCTCTGGCTCAGCTGGATTGGTTTTGCTGTGGGCCCCGGGCAGTGGAAAGGGTGCTCACGCACTCCTGCAGGAGAGCTCAGCTCCTGCAGGAGAGCTCAGCTCCTCCAGGACTCAAACAGGCTTTTCCCTTCACTGATGGTGGTGACACAGACCCATGGCTTTAGTAAATGACAAAGCATCAACATCCCCAGCCTTGGGCAAGACATACTGCCCCTGCTTCACAGGCTGCTGGGCAGAGTTTTGGGACAAGTGGAAGCGCCCACGTGGCTTGTCCTGGGAGAAGAATGGAGCAGGTTCCAGGCTCAGCCGCCAGGCAGACAGCTGTTGCCATGGCACACAGTGAGTCAGTACAGCGCATTCCCAGTGTAAAGTTTCCCCAGGTGCTCTTGAAGTACAGCCTTCACCCCACCTCACCTGTCTTCAACCCCTCCTCACCTCAGCTGACACCCAGAGCAGAAGGGAGACCTTTGCAGGCAGGTTTTTACTTCTCGATTAACACCTTGGTGACAGCGTGGGTGTTGCAGGAGTCATTGCCTGCTTCCTCAGCCCAGGAAATCACATCAATTCCATCAAATCTAAACTTGCAGTTGGTGGGAAAAGAGCCAAAGGACACCAATGCCTTGTCTCAGACCAGGTGCTCTCAGGATCTAGAGGGGGAGGGGCAGAGCTTGGAGTAGGCTGAGGCTGGAAAGGTTGTTCCTGTTCCTTTCGCAGGCTGCAAGCAGGAACACAAGTGGTTACACTGAAACTTCCTGAGCAGCGGCCAGGGGCCAGGCCGCTGCTAGTGACACACATACATGTGGTAAATGTCAACAACCCTCGGGGGGTGCAGCTTCCCCTTGGTGCTCTGGGCCTGGAATACAGTGGGTAAATATCCCACAGAAGAGCCTGTTTCCTCCAACTCCTGTTTTTTTCATGAAATCGGAAAATGGTTTGGTTTGGAAGGGACCTCAAAGCTCATCCAGTTCCAACTCCCTGCCATGGGCAGGGACACCTTCCACTAGACCAGGTTGCTGAAAGATCCATCCAACCTGGCCTTGAACACTTCCAGGGATGGGACAGTCACAGCTTCTCTGGGCAGTCTGTGCCAGGGTCTCCCCACCCTCACAGGGAAGAATTTCTTCCCAATATCTCATCTAACCCTGCCCTCTGTTAGTGTGAAGCCATTCCTTGTCCTGTCACTCCAGGCCCTTGTCAAGTCTCCTTTTTGACCCTCTCCCTTTCTGCAGACATGACACAAGCCTATGATCAAACAACAGCAGGATATTCTCTGCCAGCAGCCACAGTCAGAACCACAGGCACAGCTCTCATCTGAAGGCTGGTAAACAGGAGAACAAGTAACAGCCAGAATTTTTACTATTATTAAAATAGAAACTTTACAATTGGTTCTGCTCACTGCAACAGTCTCCAAACAGTATCTGCAGGCAAACAGACACCCTGCAGCCAACACAAACTAGAGCAGAGGCAGGAAATGCCCCATCTCACCAAAACACCATCTACCCACACTTCCCACAGGGCTGAACCCAGTCCCAGACATGCAGGGAACCATCACTTGCTGCTGACAACAAAGTTCTGGGTTTCTGCAGATGCCACGTGTGCACAGTGACCAGGGGAGGGTCCCCGCTGCCACCTGCTCCGCCAAATGCATGGCCTTTGTGAATGAAGATGGGCTCTGCTTCCCTGCCAGAGCTGTCCCAGCTCTGCGTGTCATACACATGCACGGTGCCATCAAAACCTTGGATAAAACGGAATTAGGGAATGCAGAAATTAATTGCTTTGCTCTAGTTCAGCTGGGCTCAGGATCATCTCCCAGCAGGAACAAGGAAAAATGGCCCCACTAGAAGCCTGTGAGAAGAGAGCAGGTCTGCCTCTGAGGAGCATGTCTCAAGGAAACAGCTGCTGGGGAGAGCCCAGACCAGATCCCTAAAGTTTGTGGATTCATGAGTGTGAACATGCAAGGCTCTGGTCAAGAGGCAGCCTAGCTGCCCAGCTGGTGTTATCAATGCTGTAGCCTGCAGCCGGGCTGTCACTGGCACTATCAGGGCAGTGCTTATGGTCAGCCTGGGGCCTTTGATCTCAAAGAAGGGCAGCAGGCATCTCCCAGAACCCACCCAGGCCCCTTCTGGAGCCGTTGGAAAGAGGCAGCTGCAGAGGACAATTAGCTGGCATCTCTGCTGGCTCCAGGGGCAGCTCTGAAAAGCCACCCTGTCACGGGGGTTTTAGGTGGAGTGAACTGGGCCTGGACAAAAATATAAATCAAAAAAGCACCCAGAAAAGGAGATCTCTACCCTAAGCACCTACCTGAAATGGCAAGGCAGCCTTCCAGAGCAGGAGCCCAGGAGATGCACAGGAACTCTGCACCTGAGCCAGGAGAGGGGACTCTGGCTTTTGCCAAGGCCAAGAACTCAGACGTTTTCCTGAGGTCTGTCAGGGTTAGGAGCCCCCTACTCGACAGGCGAGCCACAGGCTGGGAGCTCAGCTCCAAGCCCTGAGCTCCATGCCTGGTGCCCATACACCACTGCTCACTGCATGGCGCCGAGGGCACTGACACGGCCTCCACGAGACTCCGCGGCTGCCGGATGTCGGCCAGGCAAAGCCGGCCGGTGGCGCAGCACAGAAGCAGTGTGTTGCAGTCCAGGAAGGCCAGGCTGCTGAGCTCCTCGCTGCCTCCGGAAGCTGGAAAAGAGAGGCAGGTCTCAGGTCCAATGAGGAGCATTTTCAGGATTTCTGTGCTGCAGTATTGTCTGAGAAAGAAAGCAGGATGTAGGCTCAGGAGTAATGTGTCCAGCTCCAGGGCCCCCAGCATCAGAAGGACACGGAGCTGCTAGAATGAGTCCAGAGGAGGCCATGGAGAAGCTCTGAGGGCTACAGCCCCACTGCCCTGGTCACAGACTGGGAGAGCTTGGGGTGTTCAGCCTGGAGAAGAGAAGGCTCCAGAGAGAAAAGAAGCCCCTTCCAGTGCCTAACAGAGCTCCAAGAGAGCTGGAGAGGGACTTTGGACAAGGGCCTGGAATGACAGGACATGGGGGTATGGGTTCACACTGACAGAGGGCAGGGTTAAATGGGTTATTGGGCAGAAATTCTTGGCTGTGAGGGTGGTGAGGCCCTGGCACAGGTTGTCCAGAGAAGCTGTGGCTGCCCCATGCCTGCAAGTTGGTTGGGGCTCGGAGCAACCTCGTCTAGTGGAAGATGTCTCTGCTTATGGCAGGGGGTTGGAATGAGATGAGCTTTAAATGTCTTTTCCAAGCCAAACCACTCCCAAGATTCTGTGAGTCCCTGTGGCACAGGGACAATGACAAACAGACCTTCCTTTTCCTCAGCACTGTGATACTGCCACTGGACACACACATTCCCTCTTCCCTACCCAGAGATGAGCTCTGTGGGGACTGAGTCTCACCGTGTAGGTGAAGGCAGAGAATCCTCAGATCCCTAAGGAAACCAGACCTGCACCCACCACCTGTCATAACCAGGCTGTCACCCCCCTTGTTTGGGATAGCACACACAGCAGCCCTCTGCGAACCCAGTTCTCCACACTCAAACTATCTGCAGCACTCTGGTAGTGCCAAGATATGGGGCAGAATCATGAGAAATCAGTGTAATGCAAGTGGTAAGCAGCTGGAGATGGACCTGACCATTGTCACCTCTTTCCTCAAGACAATATACTTGTGGCAAATATCTTTATAACCACTTGCACATGTCCGAAAGTACCTGCTCAGTGAAATGTTTGCTACTCAAGCAGTTAGCATTGCTTTACCCAAACCCCACCTTTCCAAAAATCAGACATTAGGCTTGCCTCAAATACCTGCTGTGTAGACATTTTTCCTTGATTCAACCTCTGTAATTTGGACTCTGTCAAGTCTTGAGCCGTGAAGGACCCATGGGGCTCTGGCTGAAATGGTGGCAATTTTAGCCCAGCATTGCCCAGTGCCATTTTCTGTTGCTATGGGGCTTACAGATTTGATAATATCTATTAGGAAGAGATAGAAACAGCTGTAAAACACATTGAGAGCCAAGCAATCCATCAGATTAAGCTGTTTCACAACAATGCCTCACAAAGCTAAAACTGACCTACAAAACCAATAAGAAATCTAATTATGCCTAATCCCCTCTCCAGGATAAAACCCCTTTCCAACCCATTCAGCAAGGACTGACAAAAAGCCAAGCAAAATGCATGAAAATTCGTGAATCAAGATGTTTATGTTCAATGAAGAAGTTTTCTTCTTCTAATGACTTCCTTTCTGGTGGTTTACAAGTATTCCCAGTAGCAGCCTCAACAATGGTGATCCTTTTTGAAAGAAGTAAGGTGGATCATGGTCTATCCCAAAAAGCAATCGATGGAGCTCCTTTATTTCTAACCATTGGCGTTACTAGGGGGACACTGTGCCAACCACATGCAGTACAAGGCTGCTGTGACAGGCCTAAACATACTGATTCCCTGACGAGGTCTGTGCTATTAAGTCCAAACCACCAAAACTGGTGTAGACCCTTGTCTTGTACCCTTCTTCAGCCTGTGCCACACAAGAGTGGTCACTCAGGACATGGAAGTGGCACTCCTCTCCCCACTTGACACAAAGGTAGAACGGGAAGCTAGAGTTGTGTGATGCAACAACTACATTGAGAAACCACTTGAGCTCAGAAACCCTTACCAGAGTCCTCTGCTGACACCTGCCAGACCTGGAGGGAGCTGTCGGGTGGGCCACTCGTTACCAGCAAGCTGAGGAAACAGAAGAGTCTCACAAAACTCCTCAGGAGCAGAGAACAGCCTTGTTTTCCCCAGCCTGGGACAAACTGGTCTGCTGCTTCTCTAAGCAGGAGCTCCTGCCTCTGCTTGGAGCAGAGTGGTGGCTGGAACGACCATAATCCCAGAACTCCTCGTGCAGGGATGCTCCACACAGCCCATGCAAACACAGTCCCAGGCAATGGAATTTATGACAATATTTTATGAGGATCTGATGAGGAGTGGCTGAGGGAGCTGGGGGGGCTCAGCCTGAAGAAAAGAAGGCTCAGGGGGCACCTTTTTGCTCTCTACAACTGCCTGACAGGAGGGTGCAGCCAGGTGGGGATTCGGCTCTGCTCCCAAAGAACAAAGGACAGGACAAGAGGAAATGGCCTTAAATTGCACCAGGGGATGTTTAGGTTGGATATTGGGAAAATTCCTTCCCTGAAAGTATTGTCCAGCCTTGGCACAGGCTGCCCAGGGCAGGAGTGGAGTTACCATCCCTGGAGAGATTTAGAAGTCATGTGTGGTACTTGGGGACATGGGTTAGTGGTGGGCTTGGCAGTGCTAGGGAAATGGCTAGAATCAGTGGTCTCAGAGGGCATTTCCAACCTAAATGATTCCATGATTCTGTGATTTAGTTATCACATTTTCCAGAAGGACGACTAAGAATGATGCAGACAGCCCCAAAGTAGTCAATGGGGACTTGTGTAGGAGAGACTGAACATGGGATATAAATCAGCCAGAGGTGTTTGTTTGGTCTAAATCCAGAGCAGGAAAAATACCTTCTGAACCTGCATACATAGAGTCTTGCAGAGCAGTGGCACCAACCACCAGTGTCCTACTCTGCTGCTGAGCACCTCCACACAGTGCCAAATGCAGAAGGGAGGGAGGGAGGGTAGAACAGGAAAACTCTACCAGCCCCTGCTGCCCAGAAGTGGGGTAGGGAGGGATCACTGGTGAGGCAGCAGCAACATCAGCAGTTCTTGGTGTGTCACTGGCCCAGACTCACACTGGTCTCAGAGCTGGCAGGGTTGACCAGCTGGGTTGGGAACCAGGCATGGAAAAGGAGTTTGCTCTCAGTGGGTAAGTCCCCTCTCCATCTCCAATACACACTGGGAAGGGCCTTGTGGTCATACCTGGTGTCCGGCACATATTTCAGGCTGTATACTGGGCGCTCTGAAAATCCACCACATTCTACCTTGAAATCTCTCTCTGGACACAGCCCCTAGAAATCAGAGGCAAAGTCATTTCTTCACACAATGGTGCACAACTTGTGCTCAGTTATCACAAAAAATGAGAGAGACACAAGGCACACTCTTGCTTGGTATATCTTCCCCATCCAGTGTTGCCTTTTTCAACAGGAGATACAGGACTGAAGGATCCCAAAATAGTCAGAACAAAAATCTGGAGAAAGCTGCTGTCAAGAGCTCTGCCTGTGTTTGTTGCCATCTGTGCACATCTGGCTCAGGAGCTTTCTGCTTACCCAGTGACCAAACACCACCTTCTGCTCTAGTGCAGGGGTCACCCACCCAAGGGCCAACCTTGGTGCTCTGCAGGGTGGTTCCCCAGGCCTAGGCTGCTCAGCAAGTCCCTTCTTCACTTGCCTTGCTGTCCTCATGTGTCCTCTTTCCCCATGAAATGCTTTCATTCACACACCTGGAAATGAAGTGTCCACAACCCAAGCTGTCTGCAGAGCAGCTGCAAGATAACATGACTGGACAACAACGAGGTGACTTACGTGCTTTACCTTTCAACCAAAGCTGCTCAGTCCCTGGCCATGCCCTTGTCACAGCAACAGGTAACACCTCATGAAGGCCACCAAGCCCTGGCTTGGTCTCTGAAAATATCAGGCCAAGGAGGTCAGAGAGGTCTGGTGCCACCATGCCTGCAACACCCACCTGGGTCTCCTTTGTCAGCAGCGTTGGCGGTGGGATCAGCTGCAGGATCTCGTTCCCATCAGACTGTCCATAGCCGGCTACACAGACACCTTGGGGGGGTGCGTGTGAAGAGCCAGGAACACGGTGAGGGCTGCCCCCCTGCCCAGCCCACCGTCCCTGGGGCAAACCCGAGTTACCGCACAGTCCACGGACTCCCAGACCCAGAGCCCGAGCCCAGGCTGAACCCGGTACAGCTCCAGCCACTTAGCCCCATTTTTGGGGTCCTGGCCCTGCACCTTGGCCTCCCCTCCGGGACCCCAACCTGGCCCAACCCCACATCCTCCTTTCCCCCTTCTCCCTCTACAGGGGCCCCGGCCCGGCTCCTGGGCCTCCTTCTTTCCTCCGGCCAGGCACAGCCACCCCTCCCCGACAGACCCCAGCCCAGTCCCTCTCCTCCCCTCAGCACTCCCCGCCTCGCACTCACGGCTCCCGCGGGCCCATTCGATGAGGCGGGTGGGGGCCTGGAGCTCGAAGGTGTGCAGGTCGCGGTACCTGCGGGGAGAGGGCAGGTATGAGGTCGGCGGTGCCCGGGTCAGTGCCGGGTGCCGGGGGTCCGGGGGTCCCTCACAGTCGCAGCGACTGCAGCAGCCACTCGTCCGCCGCCTCCATAGCAACGCCCGCCCGCCCGGCGCGCTCGTGACGTCACCTGCCAACGCGCAGCAGTGACGTCACCGGGGCTGAGGCGCCGCCATGAGCGAAAAGGGCAGTGTGTGACAGTGCGGGCTGGGATGGCAGGGATCTCAAAGCTTATCCAGTTCCATTCCCCTGCCGCGGGAAGGGACATCTTCCACTGGAGCCGGTTGCTCCAAGTCTCACCCAACCTGGCCTTGAACACTTCCAGGCATAGGGCAGCCACAGCTTCTCTGGGCATCCTGTGTAGGGCCTCCCCACCCTCACAGACAAGAATTTCGTCCCAATATCCCATCTAACCCTGCCCTCTGTCAGTGGGAAGCCATTCCCCTTTTCCTGTCCTTCCGGGTCCTTGCCCAAAGTCCCTCTCCTGCTCTCTTGGAGTCCTGTTAGGCACTGTAAGGGGCTCCTTCTCCCTGGAGCCTTCTCTTGCCCAGGCTGAACAGCCCAGCTCTCCCAGTCTGTCTTCAGAGTAGAGGGGCTCCAGCCCTTGAAGCACCTCTATGGCTTCCCCTGGACTTGCTGCACCAGCTCCATGTCCTGATGTTTGGGGTCCTAGAGCTGGACGTCTTATTCCTAAACATAAAAGCTGCTTTCCCCCTTGCCCTGTCACTCTAGGCCCTTGTGAAGCCTCTCTCCTTTTTGTTCCTCTTCCTTTTGGTCTGTTTTCTTTTGCAGACATGACACAAGCCTATGATCAAACAATTGCAGGATGTTCTCTGTCAGCAGCCACAGCCAGAATCACATGTACGGTCGAATCTCTCATTTGCTAGATCAAATCCAGCTTTTCATCCAGTAGAATCTTCAATGCTTCACGTTTGAAATTCCTTGCCCCCTCCACGGCAGGGGTTTGGAATGACATAAGTGTTAGGTCCCTTCCAACCCAAACCATTCTATGGTTCTGTGACTGTGTGGCAATGGCGTCTTTCAAAAATCAAATATTAGGTACCTTCAACTGAATGCAGATGAGTCATGTATTCTCTGACATAAATATGTAAAATTACAAGAAAATGGAAGTATAAAGTAAGTTAAATCCTGTCTCTTAGTTGAGATCCCATGGATCACTGTGTTAAGGGGAAAGGGTAAAGAGATCTAAATTAGAGATAGAAATATTCAGAAAGAGCAGGAAACATGCACAGATTTCCCAGAGAAGCTGTGGCTGCCCCATCCCTGGAAGGGGCTTGGAACAACCTGATCTAGTGGAAGGTGCCCTTTCCCATGGCAGGGGGGTTGTAATGAGACATCCTTGCAGGGAATAGGATGAGCCATCTGCAAATAGAGCTGTATCTGGGTAATGTGAGGGAATATCAGTTAAATCAGTCTGTGGTTTATTTGACATGTGCATCACTTGCTCACATTGGGGTGTTCTCCATCATCAGGTCGAGGCAATAGGCTCACGGGATTCAGGGTGATGCATCTTCTTAAGTCATCTTATGCTCGTTGTGGTGTTAGAGCTTGAGTTGCTACTGCTGCCACCAACTTAATGAGTCTGGTGCTCCCGCTGCACCTGGGTCCAGTTGTGGCCACCTCTTCTCTGTCTCTTCATTCTTGGTTGCTTTAGTCAGAGACTTAGTCAATTCCCCCAGCCTTGGAATCCACAGCCAACAAAACCCCACACCTTCGAGAAAACCTTGTACCTGCTTTTTGTGACTGGCTATGGGAGCTCAATTATTGCCTTTGTTCTTTCTGGATTTATCATTTGTTGCCCCTTCCCCAAAATAAAGTCTAAATATTTCAACCTCCTTTGGCACAGCTGAAGTTTGGTTGGACATACTGTTGCCTTTTTGCTAGAACAATATGTAATGTACAGTGTCTGCTACACAAGCAGAGTAATTTTATACCTTAATTGCAGTGCATTAAGTGCCAGAATTCTCTGCAGATACAACAGGACTGTGAGATGGATAAGGAATTGGTTGCATGGTCACATCCAGAGGATGGTGATCAGTGGCTCAGTCCCGATGGACATCAGTGACCAGTGGTGTCCCTCAAGGGCCTGTATTGGGACCAGTGTTATTTCATATCTTCATTAATGACACAGATAAAGGGATTGAGTGGACCCCCGGCCAGTTTGCAGATGACACCAAGCTGACTGGTGCAGGTGACCCACATGAAGGATGGGATGTCATCCAGAGGGACCTGGACATCTTGAGAACTGGATCTTGGGAATCTCATGAGGTTTAACAAGACCAAGTGCAAGGTGCTGCACCTGGTTTGAGGCAAGTCCAAGCACAAATCCAGACAGGGTGGAGATGGTTTTGAGAGCAGCCCTGCTGAGAAGGACTTGCGGGTGCTGGTGGGTGAGAGGCTGAACATGCCCCGGCTGTGTGCGCTGGGAGCCCAGAAAGCTCCCTTGTGCTGGGCTGCATCCAAAGCCCCGTGGGCAGAAGGGAAGGGGGGAATTCTCCCCCTCTACCCCTCTCAGGTGAGACCCAGCTGCAGAGCTTCATCCGGCTCTGGGATCCCAGCACAGGAAGGACATGGACCTGTTGGAGCAAGTCCAGAGGAGGTCATGGAGATGATTAGAGGAGTGGAGCACCTCTTCTGTGAGTAAAGGCTGAGAGAATTCAGAGTGTTCAGCCAGGAGATGAGAAGGTTCCAGGGAAACCTTAGAGCCCCTTTCAATACCTAGGGGGAACCTACACGAAAGATGGAGAGAGACTATTTACAAGGTCATGTAGTGACAGGGTGAGGGGTAACAGCTTCACACTACCAGAGAGCAGGGTTAGATGGGATACTGGGACAAAATTCTTGGTTGTGAGGATGGGGAGGCACTCGAACAGGTTGCCCAGTGAAGCTGTGGCTGCCCCATCCCTGGAAGTGTTCAAGGCCAGGTTGGATGAGACTTGGAGCAGCCTGGTCTAGTAGAAGGTGTCCCTGCCCATGGCAGGGAGTTTGGAATGAGATAATCTATAAGGTCTGTTCCAACCCAAGCCATCCTGTGATTCTGTGATTCTACTTCCTGAAGACCACAACAGAACTTTAAAGCATTTTCTCATTTACTTTTTTTTAATAGCAAAAGTATTTTCCATCCTATGTGTGATAGTCTGAGGTCTTCCTTTGGAGTCATTGGGTCCTGGCGTGTCTCTGAGTGGCTGCTCACCTGCCTCTGGCCTCAGGCTCCTGCCATTTCCCACCACGTAGAACTCAACCTGCAGCTTGCACACTGAGCTACCTGTGCTAAATGTATTCCTTAACAGTTCATTTCCTAGTCTGGGATTTTGAACATTCTCCCTGTCTACAGCCACATTTCCATATTCTTTCAGTTAAGCTTGTAAACCCATTTGACCTGCAAAAATGCATAGAACGGTAAGAGGATAAGAGAGAATTTATCCTTCACACACAATTTGAAAGTCTTTTTTTTCAACATTTGTTTACATTTTTCAGTGAGTGATAGAGTGAAAATCAAAGGAATGCCACTTGGGTTCCCTCCCAAGGGAACAGAAACGTGAAATGTCATCATGGGTTGATATTTGAAGAATGGTTGATTTGATCTATAAACTGTTACCTGCCCAAAACAGTTGTCGTTCTGCAGTGCCAGGAGACCTGTTCCTGCCTGAGCAACTCGCCATTTGCCTGGCCAAATAAACAGCAGAAAAGTCTAATAGTTTTTTGTCGGTAGACAAATTAATGAGCAGAGGGTTGAGGAAGAGGAGGAAGGATGTCAGCTGTTGTGTGCAATGGGTTTGTGGAGCACTGCCGAGTGGCTTACAACACCTAATGTATAGGAAGGCAGCAATATATCTCTATATGGCCTGTCCTCTCAGGATTGGAGCTCAGCCAGATATCCATGTTAAGAGAAGAGGAGGATTTTCCCAAGAGAGTTTTGATGATCTCAGAACAACACTCCTCGTAAACCATCTTAATGAACTATGTGCTGGCTGTTTGACCTCTGTGCTTAATGGAATTGATCTGCAGCTGGGAGAGTAGTCTGATAGGCAAGAAAAGCACAACTAGAATGATAAAAAAGACAAGGGAAGAGGAAGTAAATAACCTGACATGGCCAAACAGCAAGGGACAAAGAGATGCCTGAACAACGCCTAAAGTGGTCCAAAAGTACAGACGGAGAACTTGTTGGACAAATGAAGCTGAGATAGGCAGAGAGGTCCCACCAAACTGTGCTGACTCTGCAAAGGAGGAGGTGCTTCACTCTCAGTGGTACCTCCAAATTCTTCCAGCTTGCGGTTCAGAGGGGCCCATCCAAAAGCGCGGTGACAATCCTTATGGTCACACACCTAAAAGAAAACACGTGCTTTACGGTGTGAAAAATAAATCGTGAGGTGGCCCTGGGTTCCTCTGCGGAATAGCACAGCAGAGACAGGCTGGATGAAATCCATCTCCTAAGATAAATTTGTTACTCTGCTTTAGCTGCCACTCTAGTAATGTTCAACCTGTTGGGTGCAAAGGTGACAGTCTGATGCCCCTGGTCAGGGGCTGCTGTGGGCTATGTGACTTGTACTGATCTGTTGGTGTTTGCTATGTTGGTGAGGGGAGGGGCAGCGGGAGTTCCCAATCCATCACTGAGGTCATGGTCATGTTGGAACCGGTGCTACAAAGGCAGCAGGGAAGAGAGGACAGCACGTAGAAGGTGAAATATGGTTGTAGCTGTCTTTTTGCAGCTTAATAGGAGTGCTTTTTGCATTTCTCAAGCCATTTTCACCTTGAAATTGAAAAACACTTTTGTACTCTTTATTAATTGCAGAGCAACCGTGCTCTTGTAAATGTTCTGCCATGACAACATTCACAAGTATGTTCAAAATGAATTTGTCACCTTCATACAGTTTCAAAATTATAGGTTTTTTTGCAAGATGGACTCATGACTCCTTCAGTTGCACATTTATTTTCCCTGTCCAGGCTGGACTACTCAGCTCCTGCATTCCTTGATTTTCACTCATGGTCTGTAACAGCTAAAAACTTCTCATGGGATACAGTGAGGGTATGGCCCATAAAACCACTCACTCACTCCCCTCCCCAGAGGGACAGAGGAGACAAAATCTATCAAAAGGGTCGTGGATCAAATAAGGGCAGAGAGAGATCACTCACTCATTACCATCTCAGGCAAAACAGACTTGATTTGGGGAAATTGGTTTAATTTATTGTCAATCAAATCAGAGTAGGATAATAAGGAATAAAAACCAAATCTTAAAACACTTTCCCTGTACTCCTCCTTTTCCACTCTTCTTGAGTTCAGTTAAGGCTCAACTTGACTGGCATGGAGTCTTCCAGTTGCTGCAGGTAGATCTCTGCTCCCCCATGCCCTCCATGAGCTGCAGGGGCACAGCTGCCTCACCATGGGCTGAACTATCGGCTGCCAGGGAATCTCAGCTCCAGCACCTGGAGCACCTCTTGCCTCTCCTTCTGCACTGACCTTGGACACTGCAGGGCTGTTGCACTCACATATTCTCTCTCCTCTGTCCAGCTGAAGTAGCCCAGTATTCTTTACTTTCTTGAATGCTTTGTGTGAGAGGTGCTCCCAGTGTCGCTGATGGGCTCAGCCTTGGCCAGTGATGGATCTGTCTTGGAGCCACCTGGCATTGGCTCTGCCAGAGATGGAGGAAGTTTCTGGCATCTTCTCACAGAAGCGACCCTTGTAGCCTCTCTGCTCTCAAAACCTGGCCACACAAACCCAATACAGAGGAGTTGCCAAAGAGTGTGAATATCCTCACTGTAGATGAGAGCAGAGGGAAGACTTTCCCAGGACAACTACCTTGACTTTGGGTTGTGCTGCCTTGTGGGTCTGCACTCAGTCTGTGCCTGTGGCGTGCCCCGAGGTGCTGCAGAAGTGAGCCTCTAACCCTCTTGTTGCATGTTATTTTGGAGTTAGAACCTTTCTCTCCGGAGACAGCATAAAGCTGGCATTACTCCAATGACTTTGAGAACACTGATGCCAAGAACATAACTTGTTGACTGAGCAGAAGGAAAGCAGACCTCAGATCCTTCCAATTACAGCTTGATAGACTGACAGTAACTTTCTTGCTGTGGGAAAGGACATGGAAAAAACAATTAAGAGGGCTCCAACAAACGTATCAAGGAGACTGTGCTAGGGCTCATTTGGCAGCTGAGCATCTGACCAGGCCCAAATCATCCCCGAGGCTGTCCTAAGAGACGTCAAAAGGGTGGCAGAGGTCCAGGTTCCAGATGATGCCACTCCCACCCTGAACTTTTCACATGTTAGACAAGGCACAGGAGAGTCTTTTATTAAATTTATTGATCGTCTAAAGAGTTCTATTGAGAGGCAGGTCAAGAATACAGAAGCCCGCAAAGAGATTTTACGTAGATTGGCAATGGCCAACTCAAACTCAGAGTATAAGAAAATTTTAAGGGCCCTCCCTCTTAACTCTAAGCCTACAATAGACCAAATGATTGAAGCCTGTGCCAAACTGACATCCACTGAACACATAATAGCAACAGTGGTCTCAAAAGGGGTGGCTGAAGCCTTAGTGGCATCATCAAGGGACAAGCAGAGGTGTTTTAACTGTAGAGAGCCTGGACATTTTATAAAAGACTGCCTAAAACACCGCGTAGCCAAGGACTCTCATTGACCTGTGGGGTGCCCACCATCAGACTGCCCGACTTGTCAACACCACCACCAGCGGCATTCAAGGAACGCCTGGCAGAGCGCGGGACAGCCCCGTGCTACACCTTTTCGGGAGCAGTGTTTGCCTTGGCCCATGCAAGAGAGAAGGCCAAAGATACCATCTGACACTTCCTCCTGGTGTTTGCCACCCTGGGTGTCCCTGCAGGCCCGAGGTAGCTTCCAGGAAAGAACATCAAGCCTTACATCAGCCCAGCAAACATCGTCCCCATGGACACGACCCCACCAGAGACCAACAAAGAACAACCTAAAGACCAAAGAAATGCAGCCTGGAGTCGGTGCAGATCTCCATTACAGACACTGACTCGCCATCCCATCACCAGAACTTCAACCACGACATCGACTGGTTAAGTTTAACCCATTGTGGTGTCTCCGTAAGTCTTTCTCAAATTGCCTTCATTATTGCAATCCCTAACCCCTTCATCCTCCTGTTGCTTTCCCACCAGCTAATATTCCCTACCTCCACCCCTCCACTTTGCCCTTCCCGCAGCCATGCTCCCCAGTACCCCTGTTGGGATGCTTTCTGTTGCATTGCACTCCCCTTTTATTTACTCCTCGTTACCCCTTCCTCAGCCACGTAACCCCATACCCCTGTCACCTTACTACCACCCCATTTTTCCCAGGCTTTTAATTAATAAAGAAAGGGAAATGCAAAGAGGGAGGGAAAGGAAGCCCCCCCTCCTGAAATTTTGCAAATTTTTTTAACAATCTTGTTTGAAAACCCCAACAGAAGCAGCTACCCGAGCCCATACCCGCACCCAACACGATGATGCCCAGCACCCGCCTTGCCACTTTCTTCTGGATGCTCTTGATAACATTGGCCGTGGATGCTTGGTTGGTAGCACAGCTCAAGGAGAACGTATAGCGAAAGCATCCATGCCAGCATCCAAAAGATGAAAGACTTAATCATGGACTTGAAGAAAGAAAAACCACCTGAGTGATTTGAGGACTTGCTGGGACACTGGGGACTTGCGAGGTGTTTAGCTTCCCTGTTGAAAGTTGCGTTATGGATTCTTTTAATAGTTTTTGTTGTTTTGTATGTGTTCAGTTGCTTAAAAACCTTTGCTTTTGAGATCCCTAGGAAAAGCCCTTTTAATTAATATAGACGGGGGAGTTGTGGAGGCCGGTGGGCCTGCTGGACAAGGAAGGAAAGGAGTCTTATGGTGGGATAAGTCCTAGGTTCCTTTGCAGCTTATGGTGACTGAAAAAGCTTCCCCCAGAATGCTCTATTATGTTAATGTACCCCAGTTCTGCTCCCCTGGTTGGCTCCATTGGCCACTACACTCCTTGTTACCTGATACGCCCTCAGAGTTTCTCTATTGGTTCCCTTACCCTGGACCCCCCATTGTTCTCCCTGGACTTCTCTGGAACCTTGCACGAGTGCGGATGCATTAAATCTCTCCTGTAGAACGCCATGCGAAGACCCTTCCTGCTCATTCATCATCGGACTGTTTTTGCTTGGTATCCAGTGTGTGTGTGCAAGTGTGCTGGCTGCACCGAGCAGCTTCCTCCTTAGAGGCGCTTTTGGGAAGGTCGTGACACTTTACCATCTAATAGCACTGCGACACTTTCTTATTGGCCCTCAGCAGTAATAAAGGACAGATGATTGCAAATCTTCCCAATATTCTCTCTTAGCATCCACACTAACACCTAAACAGATCTGGTCATCTACAATAATGCTTGTCTGGGAGGGGGCAGGTACCTTGGAAGTGATGTCAGAAAAAAAATCCACCTGTGAAACAGTTTTGCCACTGTTAATGTCTGAAAAGTAGGGTTTATAAAAGACTAAGTGCAGCCTGTGTTGTACAAAATGTGCCATTTCCATGGTATTTGTAAGGAAAGCAAAGTGACAGACCTGAGCATGCATTTTTTTATAAGATCTCTCTGGCTCCACCTAATTTAAATTCAGTAGCAATGATGGATGCAAGGAAATATCAAGTGTTAAGTTGTGGAGGTTGATTTTCACAGTATTTGAGGGAACAAAGAAGAAAAATGGTACAAGTAAACAACAAACACTGCTATGAAGAGCTGAGGGTGGCCAGAGCAGGATCTGGGAGGACAGTCATGGGTGAAAACCAAGATAATCCCTGTACTGCTGACCCAGGAATGGTTCTTGATTTCTGAGACTGCTTTTGAGAGACAAATTTACACTTTGTACACTCTGCTAGTCAAAGGATACTTAGGTGTTTTTGACTTACCCGTTTGCCATTGTGCTTTTTTCTCATTACAGTTGTTCATAAGACCTGATACACATCCTGTTCCTACAAATCTGCAGGAAGAGGCAGATTTATATTAACGAAATGATTCCATGGCAGATGCTATGAAAGGACATTGACTGGATAAAACTAGTGAGAAATAGTGGCCAAGTCTCTTCAGTCATTCATTTAATTATTTAATTTCATTCAAGACTTTTCTTTCTCCAACCAAGCATAAAATGATGATCTTGTGTTCCAGGTTCAAGACAAACCAAAGGGGAGACTGAACTGGGTTACAAAATGCATAGAAACCACTTGTCCCTCAGGAACTGAGTAATTAAGAGTTGAAAATAATTGAAGGTAGTGTTAAGTATTAGTAGGAAGTACCCCATGTTCCTTCTGTATTCATACCCTTCTCGAGGTACCTGCCTGAGACTAGTGGGGGACTGGGCTGGGTGCACTCTTGGACTGACCCTGCACAACCATCCTGAACTTGGTACAGTAATGCAACACCATTTCCCCAGCTCCCACCAGTGTGTGGTTCAGAAATTCCGGTATTGTCCTACCCAGATCACAATGTGAACACGACCTTGGAAGTACAGATATTTGATGTGTGCAGTGAATAACTTGGGGTCTGGGAGACCCAAATACATCTCCTCTGTGCCACAGGAGAGTGAAGAAGAGAGATTCTCAACTTTTTGCCTTGCAAATTAGTTATTTTTGGAATTAATGTTTGCATTTGATGCTGTGAAATCCATGTCTCCTGAAAGGAGAACTCTACTAAAACCACCACTGATCAGCTCCTTCTCTTTTGGCGGAACTCAGCACCTCTGTTTTCCTTAGAAATCTTTTCCCTGCCATATACAAGCAGGAAAGTCATCCTTAAGTAGGTCACTGGCTTGTCAGGAACTTGATCTTCTGTGTGGGTTAAAGGGAAGAAGTTAGCCATATTCCTGGGACTACACCTCAAATTTGTTTGAATGTACAAAAAATAAGCTTCAACTTTGGTTGGTCACCTCAAAAGAAGAACGCAAACTCTTTCTTTTCCCTTCTAATGGAAAAAAAAATTAGCAGCAGGAATATTTGAACATTAAAGAAATGCAGAACAACTTTGTTTTAATAATGTTAAGTCTCACCTAAATTACAGCTGGAAAATAATGGGCTTGGGTAACAAAGAGATCCTTTCTTGGGGAAAAACTCAACCATCATCCATTTCTCCTCTGGGAGCAGCCAGGCTGGTACCCACAGGTCAAGTGTGCAGGCAGCAGCAATGCATCCTGCTAGCAGGGATGTTAAGGGATATCACCAGCCTCCTCCCTACTTAAAAGAGAAGAGTGTCCTTATAGGATATTTAGTAAAATATAATTACACAAAATTCTTTCAAAAATATTTTGCTAATTCAATAAAATATTATTATTCAAAAATATTTTTAGAAGATTTGGCAGTATAATACATTGAATTTGAAAAAAGAAATGTTCAATAAATTCTGAGTTATTTTACTATGCAGAAAGTTTATTTCCCCCAAAATGAAGGAAAAAGGAAGAGAAACATCCACCCCCTCCCTCCTCCAACCCAGAAACAAGCTGATAGGTTCTAAAAAAGCAAGTGAGTGAAATAAGTGATTGATCATAGAATCATGGAAGGGTTTAGGTTGGAAGGGACTTTAAAGATCATGTCATTCCACCCCTGCTGCCATGGGCAGGGACGCCTTCCACTAGACTTGGTTGTTCCAAGCCCTATCCAACCTGGCCTCATCCTGTCAAAAAGGTTTAATAGAAATCTCAAATTGTAAACCACATAATATAAATTATTATATCTTAAAAACAAACAAACAAACAAACAAACAAACAAACAAACCACCCCAGTGGCTTGTATATATGAAAATGAATAAAAGCTAAAAATGAGATGGAAATTATTCCGTTACAGGCAGCTGTATCGAAATCAGAAATGAACTGTGCCCTCTGTGTGTATTCATGAGTGGAAAAATACAAGAGACGACTCTGAAAGGGAAAAATGAATTATTGTAACAGTTTACATGACAAATATGTACTGATTAGTACATGGACTGATTAAAGTGTTACATTTTTTCCCCACACAAGATATCACTGGGACAAAAGACTTATCAGCATATACATGTAAAAATTAGTAAAAGAGCAAATGAAAATATTCTTGCTCCATGTTTATCTCCCCAGAGCCAGTGTGTGAGCTGAGCAATTAACATGCAGGACTCTTACAGCAGGAAGTGGACCTGGTCACAATTAATGTGACTGACAGCATTCTGGCACCTGATGGCCAAGGCCTGCGGGGTCCAGGCTGGGCGGGGAGCAGATGACATCTGCCCTATCCTGATCCTTGTCTTGCTGTGCTGGCCATGGTCTGCAGCTTCCTGCACTTACATACCTGGAAGACCCCACCTTGCAGAGCTGCCTCCAGCTCCAGGGCCCCCAACACAAGAAGGACATGGAGCTGCAGGAGTGAGTCCAGAGGAGGCCACAGACATGCTCTAAGGGCTGGAGCCCCTCTGCTCTGGAGACAGGTTGGGAGAGACCTGGAGGTGTTCAGCCTGGAGAAGTGAAGGCTCTGGGGAGACCTTAGAGCCCCTGTCAGTGCCTAAAGAGGCTCTAAGACATCTGGAGAGGGACTTCGGGCAAGGGCCTGGAGTGACAGGACAAGGGGGATTGGCTTCACATTGCCAGAGGGCAGGGTTAGATGGGATATTGGGGGAAAAAATCCTTGCTGTGAGGGTGGGGAGGCACTGGCACAGGTTGCCCAGAGAAGCTGTGGCTGTCCCACTCCTGGAAGTGTTCGAGGCCAGGTTGGTCAGAGCTTGGAGCAACCAGGTGTAGTGAGAGGTGTCCCTGCCCATGGCAGGGGGGTGGAACTGGATGATCTTTAAGGTCCCTTCCAACCCAAACCCTTCTGTTATTCTATGATTTTATGAAGACAGTGAGTGCTGGCATCCCTGGCAGCCCATGGTGTGTGCAGTGACCCTGGGCTCCATGCTTATCCCTGCTTTGTTCGTGCAAGAAACAGTTTCTTGCTCAAGCTGAAAGAGCTGGGCATGCCATTTATTTCCATGCATCCCAGTAATTTAATTGAGCTTTCTGTGTCAGTAATTTTTGAGTACTTTGTGGCTGATGCACCAGCACCTTGTTGGTGCATTTACCCAGAAACAGCAGAAGATGGAAAGTCTTGTGCTGCTTTGGAGGACTCAGAACAAGACAGAGGTGAAGAGACAGGTCAGTCACAATTAGCTACCAGGAAGCATTTAGTAACAATAATATGTATTCCCAAGCAAGTGTTTTAAAGGTATGCTGTCAAAATTATCTTTACGCTTACTTCAGTCATATTTGAAGCAATTGAACAGTTGAAGTGTGTGTCACAGCATTGAGGAACACATTGGTTCCTGGTGGAGTGGCTTCAGTCAGGCACAGATCATTCCTCCTTTTCCCAGGGCAGTGGCTTGGACAGGCTGTTAATGGTGCAGAATGGTGATTTTTATTACCACGTCATTAAAACTCACTGTGTTCAGGAGGTTTTTTATGGACATGATGCGGCGTATCGGTGCGCAAAGCACGGTCCCCAGACAGTGATAAGGCCAGAAATATTTATTAGAAAAGCATACAGTTTTTATAATATTTTTACCATCAGATTAAAATAACATGCCTCTAGTCAGCCAATAGAATAAATGATTCAAGCATCAGACCGTTTCTTTCAGACCAAGTGTTTTGTTATAGCATATTGCAAACTACTGCTGTTCTATCTGTTACATTTTAGAAACTTTGTTACATCTTCTCCCTAGCTTAGTGGAATAAGCTGTTTTTATTTAACCAAGTGGTCTTTGTTCTTTTACTAAGCCTTCTTTGTTTTCTCGCCCCACCAACTCCCCCTTTTTTATTTATTAAGCGTCGCAAAGCCGTTACAGTGTGTGTATGCATTAGCATTACTTGCTTTACGTTTTGATTGATAAGCCATTGAATATAAGAAAAGATACATGGCAAACAGCATGATCATCAAAAGCACTACAAGTCCCATTATTGCTATGGCAACTACATCTTTGACCCAAGGTCCAAAATTGAAACTTCCCAGCTAAGAAAACAAGCTGAAAGGATCCCATCCCTGGTTTTGCTGCAGTTCTCCAGACAGCTCCTTCAGTTCCTGGATGCTTTTGTGAATGGACTCGGAGCAGTCACTCAGGTTGATACAGCACATTCCCTTGAAGTCTTCATATCTGTGTCCCTGGGCTAACAATAAAAAGCCTGTCACTCCTCTGTTTTGCAGTGTCGCATGACATACAGAATTGACATCTGTTAACAATCCTGTTAAAGCATTACTAGTAGCGTTACTCTATTTTGTAAGCCAACAACATAGTTTATTAATTGTGTTCAAGGCATGCGTAGTACCAATAGAGGCAACTGAAGAACTAAAAAAATCTTTTTGTAGTATTCCAGAATTTGGCCTCAGAGTCACAGTCAGGGCCAAATGACTCAGCATTATGTTTGTTTTGCTTATGTCATAGTGTCCAATAAGTTAATGTTTTGAGACTGGGATGAAACATGGTTAAACGACCGAAAGTGCATGGACCTCCCACTGCTTTTCCTGGAATGCCTTTCCATGCTCTGTTGCCACATATTAGAAATGTGTTATCAGGCAGACTTATTGCATTGATGTTTGTAGTGACCTGTGAGGGAGTAGTAAGATTACACCAGGCAGAGGCATTATGGCAAATGCCAGTGCCACTTATGTCAGCTCCTGTGTTGTCTGCTTTTGGATCATTAAAAACACACAGGAGCTTTTATAGAACCTATTATGTCCAACTCTTGGATCTGCAGTGAGAGAGCAGGAAAGTCACTTACTTTTCTCATGCCTCCATTAGCACTGCCCAGGTACCATCCCACAGATTGGTCAGCATTAGATTGCCATGATCCCAAACACCACGATGATTATGCTTACCTGGAATTGTACAATCACATGTAACTGTTTGATTGTATAGCTTGTTCCATTCATCCTTCATCAAAGGAATGCCAACCAGACATGTTTGAAATAGATCACTAGGACTGCTCATGGATATACAAAGGGTAGATTGGTTAATTGCTTTAGCTAATGTGAGCCAAATATTGCTCTTTGGTTGTGAATGCTTCATTCACCATCCTCGAGATTCTGCTGAGGATGACAAAAAAGGCTACGTATCTTGTGCCTAAACCCATTGCAACTGATTGCCAAACCAAAATTGTGATGCCTTCAAGTCTTCGTTCCCTCTGCAGCAGGTTTGATGTTCTTCGCAGGTAGCCAATGAACTCCTGTGGACAGAGAAACACAACCATAACCACGCGCCCATGTTAGCAAAGGCACAGGGCCTAGCCACTGTCTACTCTGCAAATCTTTATAATAAACAAGTGGTTGAGAATCTGTCAAAGTGTCATGGGAAAACCTTCTTTCATTTGCTGTTTTATTATCAAATCTGGAAATATCTAAGAAATTTAAAACAAATGTTACTTTGTCCAATTGTTCCTGAGGTGATATACCAAGGGGATTCCCCCTTTTTTGTTTAAGAAGCATATTCTTTAAAAGGGCATGTGTGCATTCTACAATAGCTTTACCTGTTGAGGAATGAGGTTTGCCAGTTATATAAGTGACGTGTACCTCAAGACTGAAAAAAGGTTTTCATTGATTGCGAGACATATGTTGAACCGTTACCAGTTTTCACTAGGAACTGTTCTTTTCACTTTAGGAACTCCTGAAGTACCAATAGCTCGTAACATGTGTTTAATGACATCTCATGTCTTTCCTCCTTTATGAGCAGAAGATGGTGGCAGGCAGTGGCAGGCATCAGCCCTTTATTACTTCACAGCACAACCTTTTATACCTTTCTCCTGTATCACTCACATGCTTCTTATTGCAGAAATCAACACACACCTGCAGGGATACAGCTGTGACTTATCAAAGTTGAGGCTGCCCACAGCCCACACCTGTTCTACAAGTGGAGGTAACAAAAAATTTGGGATATGTGTCAACTGATATATGCACATATTTTAAGGTGTTAAAAGAGGAAATGTGTGTAACATTATTTATTAAATTTCATTGACACCTAATCCTCTTGGATTTGTACCTACTGTAGGTAAAGGTGTTAAGTGTGCACAATCAGGGCAAGAATGAACAATTTGTCTAGCTTCAGAAAGAGTAAGATTAAATTGTTTGCTCAAAGCTTTTGTATTCTGATGATAAAATTCATGTGACAACTTTGCCTCTGTAATCTGATTTGGAACTGTTGCCATCATAGTTAGGGCGTCCGCAACTGCATTGCTTTCCACCAGAGGTCTAGGTAAAGATGTATGAGACTTAAGATGTATAACATAAAAACAATGAGTCTTGCATTGAACATGATCATACAAAGTAGATAACAATACAAAAAGAATTCTATTGTGTACTTCTTTTAGAAAGGAATGTTCAATTCGGTTTAAAATACTAATTACATAAGGAATCTGATATTAAGTTAAAGGGCTCATTTTTGAGCAATCCAAAGGCCTCTACAGAGGCTGCTAATTCGACTAGTTGTGTTGATCTTGGCTGAAAAATCACCGAGTTTTCTTAATCCCCTGCTGAATTTTTCCAGGCAACAACAGCTTTCTGGGTTTTCCCAGAGCCATCGATGAAAACTGTCTTTGCTCCAGGCAGGGGCTGTGATGATGTTAGAAAATGTGGCTGTAAAGGAAGATCTTTTAAACGTTGCAAGAGTTTATTTTTAGGCAAAGAATTAACAATGTTTCTCAAGAAGTCTGTCAGGGCAGCCTGTAAAGATAACGATTCTTGGAACATATCCTGAAAAGAGTCTGCAGACAAAGGAATGTGAATGTGAGAAGGATCTTCCTCACTTAGGATTTGGCATTTTTTTCGTCTTGTGGAAACAAGTCTAACAATCACGTTAAGTAATGTGGTTATTGTTTTTGAAAATGTGTGAGGTAAAAATATCCATTCTAGCATCCACAACTGTTGCTTATCATCAGACCACTGTGCTATTAGTGTATATGGTTGGAATTCAGCCAGGATAAGAAAAAGCCTCCGTGGTAATTCTGCTTGTCGTCTGGATACAAAAGAGGTCTGAATTTTATCTGTTACAAGTTGCAATGCTTCACAGGCTTCTGCATCTAGCTAGTGAGGAGATATTAAATCAGTGTCTCCTTTAAGTAAATTAAACAAGGGTGACAATTCCTTGGTGGAGATATTAAGGGTAGGTCTGAGCCAATTAATGGTTCCTAATAATTTTTGCAAATGATTTAGTGTTTTAATAGAGGTCTTCAGCACAACGGGCTGAGGAACAATTTTTTGTTTAAATAATAGAAACCCTAGGTATTTCCAAGGTGATAGAGTTTGAATCATGTCTGCTGCAATACAAAGACCAAATTTGTCAAGAGAAAGGTGCAAAAAGGCAGAACAGTTTTGCAATACAACAGGATCATCTGCTGCTGGCAGTATATCATCCATATAATGATGCAACAAAACCTTTGAAAACTGTTGCTGCACCAGTTGTAAAGCACTTGCTACCACAAACTGGCATATTGTAGGACTGTTTTCCATTCCTTGTCGTAATACAATCCAGTGATACATTTGCACAGGTTCACTGTTGTTCAAGGATGGTAATGAAAAAGCAAAACAAGGTGCATCATCAGGGTGTAATGCAATTGTGAAAAAACAATCTTTTAAATCAATAATTAACAATTCCCAGTTTTCAGGGATCATTGCTGGATTAGGAATTCTGGGTTGTTGTGCGCCCATTGGGGTCATTACTGAATTAATAGCTCTTAGATCTTGTAAGATTCTCCATTTGCCAGTCTTTTTTGGAATCACAAATATTGGGGTCTTCCATGGGCTAGTAGAAGGAACTATATTTCCTAGATACAATTGTTCTTTGACTAATTTTTGTGCTTGTTGCAGCTTGTCTTTTTTGAGGGGCCACTGAGGGACCTACACAGGAGTATTCGTGTTCCATGTGAGTTTAAGTCTTGGCTGCACATTAGTGGCCCCCTTTAAAAATCTGTTGTCAAAATCAGTCCCCACTGTGACAACAGACCTCTTCCCCACAGTGTACATGGAGTAGTAAATACATATGGTTTGAGCTGTGCTTGTTTCTCTTCTGGCCCATATACCGTGAGTTCTTTTGCTGACTGCTGTGGCATTTGCTGACCTCCAATGCCTGTGACAATTGCTGTTGGAGCTGTCAAGGGCCATGTGGGTGGCCATTCACATTTGCTAATGATGGTTATGTCTGCTCCAGTATCTATTAGTCTTGTAAAAGACTTGCCATCTACGACACATGTTAGAAAAGGTTATTGCACTGAATTAAGTTTGGACCAATAAATGTTAGGAGTACCTGTACTCCCAAAACCTCCAGTGCCCCTGTTAGCATTGACAGATGGTACTGATTCTGCATCTGACAATATAGGAAGTGGGATCAGTTGAGCAATTCACAATCCTGCTGGAATAGTACAAGGTGGGTTAGGAGTCTAAACCATGGTTTTTATTTCACCTCTAGAATCAGAGTTGATGATTTCTGGTAAAATAAAAAGTCTACCTATAGATGATGATGATCTCTCAAGTAGTAATGCATGACATTTAAAAGGAAGTGGTCTAGTTAAACCTGTAGGTATAAGGTGAACCGATGTGTCATTTACTGTGGTTGTGGTGGAAACTGCCAAGTCCAAGCCGGCACTGCCTGGGGTTCCCCTGATATAGCTGGAGCTGTGGGGATTAGCTGTGGCTGGATCCTGTTTTGTTGAGGGGCACTGGATCCCATGCCCCCCTTTGAGTTTCCCTGCTTTGGCAAGGGTCTTCCATTTTGGTTGAATTTAGAACAGTATTGGCTACTCCAGTGATAGCCTTTTTTGCATCTGGGGCACGGCCTGCTAGGTTTTTTATTCTTTTGCTCATTCTTTGGGCACTGCATTCTCACATGACCTTCCTCTCCACAGTCAAAGCATTTAGTTGTTGCCTGAGTTACTTGTAGCTGTTGAGCTAAAGCAGTTGCCAACAAATCTGCTCTGTATTCTTCTGTACCAATATGTGCACAGGTTTTGATAAAGTCAGTTACAGTAATATCAGGTTCGTTTCTGATTGGATCAATTGCCTTTCGACAGTCAGGGTTAGCATTTTCATAGGCTAAGGATTCCAATAAAGCTTCTGCTGCAGCTGGTAATTCAACTTGCCTATTCACAGCTGCTTGCAAACGATCAATAAAGGTGATGTAAGGCTCTCGGGGTTCTTGCTTTATGGTGGAAAAGCCAGGCTCAGCCTTATTGACATCCGGTACTCTTCTCAGAGCTTTCATAACCAGCACCCTCGCTTGGTTAAATATTTCTGGGGTCATTCTTAATTGATCCCTTATAGATGCCTGAGCTCCCATCCCCGCCAGATGATCCCTTGTTATTTCAGCATTACCAGTGTTTATATTTGCCAGTGCCTGCTCTTGACATAAATCTTGGTATTCAGACCACCAAACTGAATACTGTCCTGGTGTCATAACCAATTTAAATAAAGCTTTCCAATCAGCAGGTAACATTATATAGCTTTTTGCAATAAACTCTATAAGTCCCATTGTATAGGAAGATTGCAGCCCTTTTTCACTCATAGACTTTCTTAACTCCTTAGCTATATCATAAGAAATTTACTCATGACGAGGATGTCTGTTATGATAAATTACGGGCATAGCTTTGAGCAATTCAACAACTCCTTGATCTACTGCTTGTTTTTGGCAAGTGTCTAAAAAGTGTTTTAGCTCAGAGGGCAGCAAAGCTTCATTATCAGTTGCATAGGGTGGAGGATTTAATTGCTGTTTTTAACAGCTTTGTGTTACTAGATGGTGCTGCAGCCGTAGTTTTCATCGGTTGTAGGATGTAAATTACAGTCTTTTAAATTTATGGGATTATCCTCTGGTTCCTCCTCATTAATTCCCTCCTCCTTTTGCAAAACTACTGGATCAGGATGCAAAAGTGGTGGTGTTGATTTGGAAGAAGTATCTGCCGACAGATCTACTGCGGGCTAATCAATTTCATCCAAATCATGAAAAGATCGTAATGCAGAATAAACAATTCGCCATGTAATAAATTAATCAGCATTAACTGCTTGGTTCTCTAATTGATAAGTCTTTAAAGCATCACTCACTCACTTCCAGTTTTCAAGGTTATAGAATTCCTTTACTTGATACCATGGACAGTTAGCCTTCACCCACATAAGGTGTTCTATAAGCTTGCTTTCTTAAATTCTATAACCTTGCTCCCTTGTGATACGTAATAAACAGTTTTATGAAAGGTTTCTAATTTACTTATATTATTCCCCATCATATATATATATATATATTTGGGGGGTTTTGGTGTTTTGTTTGTTTGTTGGGGTTTTTTTGTTTGTTTGTTTTTTGTTTATCTATAAAATTTAATTTTTTCCCCAACTGCTTGCAAGGCTGACCTGTAATCGCTCCTTAGCCCACGATGAGAAGGATGTCCTTGACGATTCTTGAAATCCACCCTTTGGTACAGTTGGGAATACACTGCTGGTCCAGAATAGTCTCAGAGATTTCGTGTCCTTGTTAATCAGACACCATTTGCGGCGTATCAGTGCGCAAAGCACAGTCCCCAGACAGTGATAAGGCCAGAAATATTTATTAGAAAAGCATACAGTTTTTATAATATTTTTACCATCAGATTAAAATAACATGCCTCTAGACAGCCAATAGAATAAGTGATTCAAGCATCAGATCATTTCTTTCAGACCAAGTGTTTTGTTATAGCATATTGCAAACTACTGCTGTTCTATCTGTTACATTTTAGAAACTTTGTTACATTTTCTCCCTGGCTCAGCGGAATAAGCTGTTTTTATTTAACCAAGTGGTCTTTGTTCTTCAACTAAGCCTCCTTTGTTTTCTCGCCCCACAACATGAACTGATGTAGCATCGTGGTTTCATTGCAGGTATTATCTTTAAAATAAAAGGGGGTAGGGCTACTTTAGGATAGTGTCCGGTGGGCACAAGCAGTATCTGGAGACCAGAAACCTCCTGGAAGTGAACAAATGAATCTGCAGTTATTGACGTAGGTTCAGGTGCTTTAAAGCTTACAACACATTGCAAAAGCCTAAAGTGGTGTTACTCAAACTAATCCAGAATTTCCCTTAAGTACAAGAACACAGAGCAATTATGCATTAGAGAAGGATTAATGAATATAATGGGTAATCGGAGTGAAAGCAGAGAGATCCAGAGACAGAGCACAGTTGTAGGCGGAGTTTTCTTGGCAGCCGGGGGATTACCTGGCACTGCCCATGCTAAATCAGCTCACTGAGGCTCTTGCATGTGCTTAGACCATTTTTTAATCATTACATTTGACACCACAAAAACTGCATCAAAGGGAGAATTGAGGGGGCCAAATATTTCTTGTTTGTGCCCTTTGCGCATTTATCTGTTCACAGGCAGCTCCATGGTTAAAATTTGCTCTAAGTGTGACAGGCCTGGGCTGGGTAGAGCTCATTGACTTCTACATTTTGTACATCCAGCATGTTAATTGCTGGTAGCAATTGGTTGGTTAATGGGTAATCTGGGGAGGGTATTCCCAAAATCACAGAATCACAGAAGAGTTTAGGATGGAAGGGACCTTTAAAAGGTCATCCAGTCCAACACCCCTGCCATGGGCAGAGACACCCTCCAGTAGACCCGGTTGCTCCAAGATACATCCAGCCTTGAACATTTGCAGGGATGGGGCAGCCACAGCTTCTCTGGACAACCTGTGCCAGTGCCTCCCCACCCTCACAGAGAAGAATTTCTTCCCAATATCCCATCTAACCCTGCCCTCTGGTAGTGTGAAGCCAATCCCCCTTGTCCTGTCACTCCAGGCCCTTGTCTGAAGTCCCTCTCCAGCACTCTTGGAGCCCCTTTAGGCACTGACAGGGGCTCTAAGGTCTCCCAGGAGCCTTCTCCAGGCTGAACACCTCCAGGTCTCTCCCAACCTGTCTCCAGAGCAGAGGGGCTCCAGCCCTTAGAGCGTGTCTGTGGCCTCCTCTGGACTCATTCCTGCAGCTCCATGGCCTTCTTGTGTTGGGGGCCCTGGAGCTGGATGCATTCTTTTCCTCCCAGCATGGTGTTGTTCAGTGGCAGCATTGCCCCTTTCTGATAGAGTGAGTGTACAGTAAGACTGTCCAGGTGGCATTTGTGATCTGCAGATTTCGTCAAGCAACAGGGAGAACAAGAAGTTGACCCTACACAATCATGGGTAGCTTCTTTGGCACAAGGTGGGAGATGGAAATGAGGAAGACATGTTAGCATTCCCCTTGAATAGTTCCTAGGTGCTCTGGTGGTAGAAGAGAGGAGGAGGGGTTGCTATCTCTCAGAAAGACAACTTTCTACATGCTTTGGCTTTTGCAGACCTGTGCATGGCTAAAAAGATGCTATTGCTGAAGTCATTTTAAGCATGGGGACTCACCTCTCTGTCAAACAAACAGCACATTATTATTATTATTATTATTATTATTATTGTTATAAATTATTGCCTTGTGCCGGTTTGGCTAAAATCTAGTAATATATCCTCTGAGAGAAAACCAGATTACAACCACCCTTCCCCCCACTAGGTTCGGGAAAAAAGGAAATTTTCCTCGAAGGAAAGTGAAAGAGATAAAAACTATTTATTTAACAAACACACAGGAAAAGGATAATAATGCTAAATAATAAAACTCTTGCTATAGAGAGAAACCTGGGAAGATTTCAGAGTCCTTCTGTAGGTGTGGTCTCTCTCCTCCTCGGAGCTGGGTCGGCGAGGGCCCACCCCCCACCCCTGGGCCTTGGGGGGAAAATTCTCCCGATGTGTTCTGATGTTGTTGAAACAGTCCAGAAGAGAAGAAGGGAAAAAACCAAAGTCCCAGGAAACAAAGTTCAGCTTTCCGTCTCATGCCGGGAAGAGAAGAAAAAAGCCAGCTGGCTGAAGAAGCAAGCAGGGTGCTCCCTCCGTGCTACCGCAGCCGGAGAACGCAGAGGAGTGTAATCTCTGTGTCCTTGAGAAACTGCTTTGAAAAGTTCATTTGGTTTTTTTTCTCAAGCTCAGTTTAAAGGCACAGAAAAGGCACAAAATTAATTTTTGGGCATAGAGCTTGATAGGGGATACACATGATAGAGTCACCCCCAAAACACCCCTTGTCATGGTAGGTTATCAGTAAATTCAGTGAAACTGTACCAATTTATAAAACTGTGTGAGTGCTGATAAGTAATTTTTTCATCTGAACGCTTCATACTATTATCAGGAGGCAGCATCTCTGAATGACACTCCTTATTTTGTTCACCGAATGCAATCACAGTGCACTGGCATTGGCCAGGCTGTCGCTATAAATAATCCACACTCAAAGGTACAGAAATAACATTTTATCTCAGCTCTGTTGAAAGCAGGAACAGCAATGACAAAAGTCTTCACAAGCTTCAAAAGCATTCATATAAATCAAAGCAAATATACTGGGTTTTTTTAACCAAGGTGTTTCTGAAAACAACCATATCAGTCATATCCAATATCAAATTATGTCAGAGCAAATTATTTTCCTTTGAAAACATGGAAACAGAGTTTCTCAACAGAAAAGAAACAGCAGAGGTGTGCATTTTGGCATTGCTAAAGTTTTTTTTTTTGGTATGTTATTTAAGCAAACTGTGGTGGTAGAATTTAGATTTGCCATAGAGTTTAAATTCACTATAAGGTGAATTCTAAACAAAGACAAGAAAGAGCAGTTGTTGATCTTTATTGCCAAGATGCAAAGATGCATTAAATGAAGTCCCAAGGGAGTCAGACCCAGAGCAGGACTGTGCAGTATCTATCCCAGCAGCTGGCAGCTAACACAGCCTGCTGGAAGATTTGCAGAGAACTCCATCAGAGAAGTATGATGAGTGGAAAAGAGACTCGAAATTCTTCTGCTGTTCAATGAGGGAAAAGAAAAGCAAAGGAATGGGGCGTAGAAGCAGGAGTCACTGATGTTAGTAAGAGAAGCGATGTAACCTTCCCCCATACTCATTGATCACAGGACTTCAGAGCAGAGGCACCTGGCCGTAGTCCCAAAGACTGGCACCTCCCAGGTGCTTCAGGAGGGAAGGTAAAGGCAGAGCACTGGAAGGTGTTCAGAAGTTTTGCTAAATGAGGGGAATTACATCCTCAGGACATCTATTTCTGACACACTAATAAGGAAGATTCAGCTCATTGCAGGAGGTTGCCCTGAGGTGTTGTCTCCGTCCTTGGAGGTCTTCAAGATCCAGATGGATAAAGCACTGAGTAATCTGGTTTGACCAGGTCAGACTGACTCTATGTGGATGAGGAGGCTGAACCCGAGACCTCCTGAGATCCCTTCCACCTGGGTCATCCTATAATCCTATGAGCTGGAGCTCAAAACTGTTGTCCCGTTTCAAGCTGCCACCATCCTTCCCCCATCTGCCACCCATTCTCTCCCATCTTGTCTTGTCCTATTCCACCTCCACTTACCACCTGGGCCCTCTCCTCTGAACTCCCACTGGTATCCAGCTGCCCCCAGACCTCAGCTTGTGCCTTTCCCATCGGCACATAACTAAATTCCAGAAATCAGGGCTCTGTTAATGCTGAAATTATCATTCTTCCCATCAGAGCATTTAAATGGAAACTGCTGCATCACATGTGCTTGCCATGTCTCCTCGTGCCCAGGGGTGTGGTGCTGGGCAATAGCCAAGCTCAGCCCATCTTCTGCCCATGGCATGAGACTTCTCTCCTGGACAGACCACCTGGAAGGAAGGCTCCCAGCTTCCTAGGTCACCTGTGACTCCTCAGGTAATAGCCTTGAAGGAATGGTGTTGAGAGCATGGTTGGGAAGCAGAGGGAAGACAAAAATTGCAGGGTGACATTAGCCTTTTAGGAACCCTTCAGTGACACCCAGAAGAAAAGACAAAGCACAATGGACATGGCATGAGGCTGCAGGAGCAAAATTGGAGCAACATGTGAAGGGTCAGAGCCAGCCAGGGCCAGACAAAAGCTTCTGTGGGTGGGTTTGTGGCGGGGGGAACACCAAATAATCACTTTTGAGGGGAATGAAGCGATAAAAGTGTTGGTGCAGTATTTGGGGATTCAGGGCACTGTGTGAGATAATGATGTTTTTGCTTTGGCCCTGTTTGCTTCCCAGTGCTGGTGATAGCTCTGCTCCATTTTGGGGACAGTTAATGGTGCTGGCCAGATGTTTTCAGAGAGCTCCCATGGTTGTCTTCATGCCTTTTCCCGAGCGTTAACACCTAATTTCCAACTTGTTAGTGCATGCCCTGTGTAAATCAAAGCCAACACACGACTGCTCTGTTGTGCAGGATCATGGCAGCTTTGCCCAAATTAGTTTTGTTACCCTTCATATTTGTGTCATGGGAAGTTTTGACCCATGCCCCTTGTCCTTCTCTGCCAGAAGCATGGCAAACTACATGGGATTCAAACCAGACCCTGACTGTCTTCCATTTACTTTCTATCCTTGTGAACAACATCTCTATTAACCAGGTACTGAGAGGAGACTTTTTTTAACCCATGGTAGCTTTGTTCCCTTTTGGGTTGTTTTTGTGTGGGTAAGAGACAGAAAGTAAGGATTATTCAAGGAGGAATTGCATAGAGAGACATCTGAAGTGGATGGAGTAATGTTGACAGACTTCTGTATATTCTCTGTCTTGGTTTAAAAGACAGGTATCTGCCAAGGAAGATGGGAACCTTCCTGGAATGGAAAATATGAACCCCTTCTCTCCCAATTATTGTAACTTTGAAATTAAGGGGCTTTCAGGCAAAGATATGAGAAAAGGAATAACAGTCCTTTACTAGAATATATATAACAAGACAAACAAACAAACAACACCACCGGCAGCAACAACAAACAGAACCAGGAACCCAGTGCCAGCCTCTCTCGGCTGCCGGGCCCTTTCCCCTTGGGTGCAGTTCCGCTCACAGCCGGCAGGGGCGCCGGTGGCTCCCGGCCGGGCAGGGCGGGTGCGATGGTTCCCCCGCGCCTGCAGGGGGCGCTGTGGCGCGACCTCAGCAGCCTCTCTGCACTGGCAATGGCACCTGGGGCGATGGGGAGAGGGCAGGTGGCTCCCTTTGCAAAACTCGCAGGGAGCAGCTGGTCTCAGTGCCACTCTGAGTGGTGAGCTGAGCAGCGGGTTGGAACAGCAGAGTCGAGCACACCCCTGGGTGGCAAACAAAGTGTAGCAAAAAGCCCCGGGGCAGCTGCAGAAACAGCAGGGGGGTTGGGCTGCCCTGGGAGGAGAGAGAAGGTGGAGAGGGGGAAGGGGGGTGTTTCAGTTTTTTTTTCTTTTCTCTGGCTCTAGCGTGTCCCGTGTGCAAGCAGCCGGGAGGTGCTTCCTCTGGAGAGAGGGAGGGAGTCGGGGTCCCGGGTTTCCCCTGAGGCACCCAAGCAGATGGTGAGGGTCCCTCCCAGTGAGGTCAGGTGTTGAAAGGTCCCAGTTCAACAGCTGCTCTTGTGAGCAGAGCCTCACCCATGGTAAGGAGAAGCACTGAAGGACAAAAGTCCGCAGTAGAAGTGAATCCTCTCCCCAGCAGCAGTCCAAAACCAGAACCGTCTCCCCTCTGATCCCTGAGAGAGAGAGCTGAGCCCAGCCCCTGAACCCCAGCCAAGTCTCGGTTAGTGGTCCCTCCCCTCCCCCCAACCTCTCATGATATCTCTGCACTTCCCAAGAGAAAACCCCCCAGCCAGTGAGCTCACTCCCAAGCTAAGAGACTGCAGCAACTACACCCCTTCCTGCCTCCTCCCCATCCTGGCTGCATCTTTTGTATCTTAAGTATCATCGTTCATCATCTCTTAGGCAACAAATGGGAGAAAAATTCCCTGAGAGAAAGGAAAAAAAAGAAAAAAACTAACCTTCAACACCCTCATAATAGAAATTCTAGACAATTTGAAAAGCGTAACAGCAAAATGTAGGTAGGCAATAGCCTGGGGAGATGGACCAAGGAGAATGCTCTCAGCAGCAAGAAGGGGGAGGAGGGTCTCTATTGATCAGGTCAGGTCAAAGAGGAGCTGTGTCATCTCAGACACAGCGTCATCCGTGCTCTGAAAAGTCAGGTCACCCTCACGGGATATGGGAGAGGTGACATTTCAAATCAGAGGTATGCAGGGAAGACCAAGGATTTTATGACCTGGAAGGTCTGAACTGAAGGACTGACACTGAAAGACCCTGAAAGATGCCCAGCTCTCCACAGGCTTTGCACAGATTTCTGAGAAAGAAATGAGGAAGAAAGCCACTAAGCCAGGAAGCTGCAGTAAAGCCTGGTTTGGGAGTGGCTTCCCCATTGTTCCTGGGCTCTCTGGGGTTCAAGTCATAAGGCTTTTCTTCTCTGTACAAGAAAAAAGCCTTGCCCTCACTCCTGACTATTTTCAGACTCCCATGATGTGGTAAATGCACAGCAAAGGTCACATAGATCCCTGAGAGTGGAGGGAGGCAGTCAAAAGCAGAAAAATCTATGCAGATAGCATGCGAATAAAGACAGATCTCTGTGTCACCAAGTGCTGCACTGTTGGTGCAAATGGATGAAAAATGGTGTTAAACCACCAAGAGAATGATGAGTTCCTTCTCCAGACTCTGGGAGCTTTGCTATGGCATATCCCAGTGGAGAAGCTGCATAACAAGGGCTCTGCCTGCAGGTACACCCACTTCACAACCTGCAGCTTTACTTTTTTTAATTCAAAAACCCCAATAAATCAAAATATGTATCACTCTACTGCAGATGTTATGACATTTTCAATCCAGATTTCCATGGCTCTTAAATTTATAAACATCCCTGGAAACCGCATGGCTTTGTATTTCCCTGCTGGGATGCCACAGCATCACTGTGTGAGCTGAGCAGAACTGATCTATTTTAAGGAGAGAAGTGTCCAGCCCACTCACCCTGGTGACTCCAAACATTTCCAGGTGCAGACCCTTCTGCATAGAGAAATACAAGAAGCAGGATGACTTAGCCTTGTGGATGGCTCTTTTTTTCCTTGTTGGCTATGGAGGAGCTCAGCTGGAGAGGTAGGCTCTGAGGGAAGAGAAGGGGGGACATCAAATGAGGGCAATGTTGCTTGTGGCACTCTTCAGAGACTTTTGAGTGACCCCAGTGAGAATCATGTCCTTTTTGAAGGGAAGGAGGTGCATCAGGGTACCCTTGGGTGCATTCTCCGTGGTGTGTGGTAGTAGGTGAGGCAAACTTTCAACTCTTGTCTTGCAAAACCAAAAAAAAACAACAAAAGAAACGTGTTTTGAAGTTTTTGTGTTCAATTGTGAGCATAAAGGACATGTGGAAAAAGATTATCTGCTTTTACAAGAAACTCATGCAGAAAAATTCTGATTGCAAAGTAGATTACATTAATATTATAATTTTAAGCGATTGTTATGTCTTGGTTTGAAAGACAGGTGTCTGCCAAGGAAGGCAGGAACCTCCCTTGGAATGGAAAATGTGACCCCCTTCCCTCTGAATTATTGTAACTTTGAAATTAAGGGGCTTTCAGGCAAAGATATGGGAAAAGGAATTACAGTTCTTTACTAGAATATATATATATATATATTTATATATATATACGTGTGTGTGTATATATAACAAGGCAAACAAACACCACCACCGGCAGCAACAACAAACAGAACCAGGAACCCAGTGCCAGCCTCTCCCGGCTGTCGAGCCCTTTCCCCTTCGGTGCAGTTCCGGTCACAGCCGGCAGGGGCGCCGGTGGCTCCCGGCCGGGCAGGGCGGGTGCGATGGTTCCCCCGCGCCTGCAGGGGGCGCTGTGGCGCGAGCTCAGCCGCCTCTCCTGATGCAGTAATGGGGGGCGAGCGGGCGGGAGAGAGAGAAAAGGGGCTCCCTTTGCAAACTCACGGGGAGCAGCCTGTCCTAGTGCCCCTTTGGATGACGAAATGGCCTGTAGCAGGAATCTCGCAGCAGCAGGCTGGAATGGCAGAGGTGAGCAGACCCTGGGGTGGCAAACGAAATCTAGCAGAAACTCCACAGCTGTAACAGGAGCTGTGGGGGGTTGCACACACGTGGGGTATCGGATTAAAGTGTAGCGAAAAACCCAAAGCAGTAGCAGAAGATAGCAGGGCTGGGCAGCGGCAGCTGGGCTCCCGCAAGCATCTGGGAGAGGCTCCCTCAGAGGGGGGAGTGGGGAAGAGTCCCGGGTTTTCCCCTTGGGCACCCAAATAGATGGTGAGAGTCCTTCTCCAGTGAGGTCGGGTGTTTATAAGGTCCCAGTTCAACACCTGCTCTTTCGAGCAAATGCTCACCCATGGTAAGAGAAGCAGTGGGAGGACAAAAGCTCCGCAGTGGCAGTGAATCCTCAGGGCAGCAACGGTCTGGCACCAAACCCCACCAAACCCCACCTGTCGCCACTCCACTCACGGGGGGGGGAGAGAGAGAGAGAGAGAGAGAGAGAGAGAGAGAGAGAGAGAGAGAGAGAGAGAGAGAGAGAGAGAGCCGAGCCCAGCCCCTCACCCCCCCAGCCAAAATCTCGCAGTATCTCTGCCCTTCCCAAGGGAATGCCCCTCAGCTATGATAGTGCAGCCAGCTGCACCCCTTCCCCTGCTCCTTGGCTACATCTTTTGTCTCTTAAGTACTGTCATTATCATCTGTTAGGCAGCAGATGGAATAAAAATTCCCTGAGAGAAAAAGAAAAAAGAAAAATCCTAACCTCCAACTTGTTATAATGGCTTAAAACAATCTGACCTTTGCTTCACACCCGTGTATACATAATTTGCATGAAGTGGAAGCTTGTGACAATGGAAGGGAATCTCAGGCATGAAGAAGCAGCAGCAAGCTGAGGGGTAGAGGGCTCTCATGATGGAAGGGGAGACCTTCAGATGAATGTGGACACTGATAAGCCCCTTGGGGTGCAATTATTTTTATATGGATGCAAAACTAAACTTATATTGATTTGATTTTCAGATTTTCTTTCATTTTGAAATGAGAATAAAAAAATCAAACCACCGTTTTCCTGCAAGGTAATAATAAAATTACAGAATCACAGGATGGTTTGGGTTGTCAGGCACCTTCAAGATCATGAAGTCCACCCCCCTGCCATGGGCAGGGACACCTTCCACTGCACCAGGTTGCTCCAAGCCCCGTCCAGCCTGGCCTTGAACACTTCCAGGGATGGGCCAGCCACAGCTTCTCTGGGCAACCTGTGCCAGGGCCTCACCACCCCCACAGGGAAGAATTCCTTCCCAATATCCCATCTGACCCTGCCCTATGGCAGTGCGAAGCCATTCACCCTAGTTCTGTCACTCCAGGCCCTTGTAAATTGTCTCTCTTCATCTTTTTGTAGGCTCCATTGAAGGAGCCTGAGCTGCTGGGATGGGGAGGGGCTGCAGAAGAGGGACTGACATCCCCAAAGATGAGGTGGAGTAATTTAAGGGCAATAAGGAGTAATAGGTAAGAAAATTTGGTGTTTGGATAGAAAATAAGGTATTTTGCAATGCTGTTCTGGCTAACATAATAGTTGGACATTGTAAAAATTTGGGGGTTTGTATTCATCAGAAGAGTGCCTCTCGTGGTTCAGTTATGCCTGGAAAACCAGTGCTCAGACCCTGCAGCTTCTTCTGCTTGATGTAATTCTTATTTATTTTTTGTTTCATGTATAACTGAGATGAAGGTGTGGAGCAGAAAATGCATTATGAGAATGCAATATCTTGTACAAGGCAGCTGCGTGACCCTGTGGATATTAGAATAATGCTATTGCTGCAGATAACAAATAATATTAGTTGGAAATGGTTTCTAGCTGTTAGGCAAAGTTATTATATTGTCAGATGTGATGAATGAGGGAAGTAGAAAAGGATTTAGCGTCCCATCTTGGCGGTTATATTCTGTGATGGTATTCTGCATTGGTTGCAGGCCTCTCAGCCCTCCCTGCTCTAACCTTCCCCTTGCATGCAGGTGTTAGTAGCCAACTAAAGTATTTGTTTCCATTTTGAACAGCCAACAACACTTCCAGGTGAAAAAGTCCAAGTGTGACCTGTTCTTTCCTCAAAGTGAAGGAACAGGTCACACTGCAAAAGGGGCAAACTGTTTCAAAACTATGTAAAATCCTCTGGGTGGATTTTCTTCTTTTACATAATGTGGCGGTTTAAAACCAGCTGGGAATTAAACTCCAAACAAGCCATTCCTCCTCTCCCCTGCCCCCCTCCAGTTAGAGAAACGCAAAGGCAGAGACTATGGGTAGAGATAACAATTTACTGAAAGCAAACAGCAATGGGATGAGAAATGAACAGTAACAGCAATATTAATAACATGAGTATACAAGAGAGAAGGTGCTTTACACATCAAAGATGTTCACTGCCTTGACTCAGTTCCATGTGGCCGCCAAGACAAAGACAAGGTGGTGGGTGTTTCCACAGCCTGGCAGGGACATGCAGTTTTTCCTGAGATCATGACAAGAATATTGTGTGCAGTTTTGGGCACCACAATATAAGAAAGATATTAATGATTAGAAAGAGTCCAAAGGAGGGTAATGAAGATGGTGAAGGGCCTTGAGGGGAAGCTATGTGAGGAGTGGCTGAGGTCACTTGGTCTGTTCAGCCTGGAGGAGACTGAGGGGAGACCTCATTGCAGTTACAACTTCCTTGTGAGGTGAAGAGGAGGGGCAGGCACTGATCTCTGTTCTCTGGTGACCAGTGACATTCCTGAGGGAATGGCATGAAGTTGTGTCAGGGGAAGATTAGGTTCAATATTAGGAAAAGGTTCTTCACCCAGAGGGTGGTCAGGCACTGGAAAGGGGTCCCCAGGGAAGCAGTCCAGGCTGCCAGGGCTCAAGCAGCATTTGGACAATGCTCTCAGGCACATGGTGTGACTCTTGGGGATGGTGCTGTGCAGGGCCAGAAGTCAGACTCGATGATCCTTGTGGCTTCGTTCCAACTCAGAATGTTTTGTGATTCTGTGAAGATGGCAGTTGTTTCCACAGTTGGCCACAGTTCCCCTTCCCCGAGCCAGAGACAAAGAAAAACAATGACGGACAAATCCCCTAAGCCATCTTGTCTGGGCTGCGCTGCTCTGACTGGTGCACTGGGCTTGGCTATGTCTGGCAGTATTCAGCTGAGCTTGGCTCAACTCGGCTCAGCTCTGTTTGCTGCTGCTCTGTTCCCCCTGGCTGCTTCCAGCACTGGTACCCATGGCACATGCACTGTGCTGGACCTGGCTGTGTTTGTTGCTTGGAGCTGCATTCTCCTGAGGGATGAGAAGGGACAGGCAGCAGTGGGAGAGGGGCAGAGTCCACAGTGGCAACTGTAGCAACCTCTCAGAAGAAGAAAAGGAAGAGAATGGCTCCACTTCTGGTGTGCGTTCACCTTTTCCTTTCCCCCGAAGCCGCACTCTGGTGATGATGTGAGTATAGAATAGCAACCTTGCCATGCCCACATGGCTCTAGGCTTCTAGAACGTTCTTCTAGAATGTCCGTTCTCCACACCTGTGGGAAAAACTAGGACATTAGCCACCCCTGATTCTGTACCATCCACTCATGCCCAGATCCTACACCTTTCAGCTATATACATAGACATATATATATAAAAATATACACGAGCACAGGTATCATTTCCATAGTCATGACCATCCCTCCCAGATGTCTGCTGAGTTCATTCAGTCCATGACTGTGGGTTCTGTCCCTCCTAGATGTCTTCCAGGGCAGGAGGGCTGGTGTGCTGTTGGCTGGTTGCTGCATCAGGAGCTCCTGGCTGGTGTATCTGGAGCAATCCATCCTCATTGACCACGGCAGTTGTGACATGGAGTCATTCAACAACCAGTATTATAGAATTTAACATTACAGACTGTTCTGAAAAATCAGATTCCCCTCCAGGTACACACTCTGTTTCCCCATCCCCCTGCCTTACTCACCAAGTGGACCCAGGCCCTTGAGCAAAAACAATCCCAAGGATGGGTTTGCCTTTACTTGAGGCAGGATTAATCCAATCTGTCTTCCCTAACACATTTCTCATATGCACCACGGGGACTTTATCCCTTTCTACGGTTCGTGGGGGTTTTGATTGGGCAGGGCCAGCTCGATTGGTGAAGCGTCAGTTGTTAGCTAACCACATGGCCTTCTCTAAATATAGATCCCAGTGTTTGAAGGTCCCACTACCCATTGCTTTCAATGTGGTTTTTAACAGTCCATTGTACCATTCAATCTTCCCAGAGACTGGTGCATGACAGGGAATATGATACATCCGCTTAATCCCATGGTCTGTGGGCCAGGTCTCTACAAGGCTGCTTTTGAAATGAGTCCTGTCATCCGACTCAGTTCCTTCTGGTGTGCCATGTCTTGCTTTTCAAGGCCCAGGATGGTGTTGCGGGCAGTGGTGTGAGGCACAGGGTACATCTCCAGCCATCCAGTGGTTGCTTCTAAAACTGTAAGCACCAGAAACCCCTTCCTTGGTGGATTTACATGAGTGTGACATAACCAATCTGCCACGTAGCCATGCTGGCAATGAGTGGCTGCACTCGGTCTCTTCCCTTCACTTCAGGCTCGTCTCCTTCTCAGGAAGTCCTAGGAACATCCCCTGCTTCTCGAGGCTAAGTCCCAGTGATTCTGCAACCTGCAAGGGGGAACAGAAGTCCCAGCCATGGCTTTATATTAATAATTTCAAGAGACCAATGTACTGGAATGATGCCTCCTGGTGTAGCTCCTATAGACAGTCCCTGTGAGGCACCCAGAGGGGACATCTGTGGTTTGGGGGAGGTTTATTCCCTTATAATCACAGAATCCTTAAGGCTGGAAAAGCCCTCTGAGAGACCATTGAACCCACCATTCCCCCAGTACTGCCAAGCCAACTGCAGTCCCATGTCCCCAAGTGCCACATCCACATGGCTTTTAAAATCCTCCAGGAATGGGGACTTCACCACTGCCCTGGGCAACCTTCTAAGATGTGCTGGGTCAATGTTAATTTTTTGTGTGTGTTGTTTATTTTTTTGTTTTGTTTTTGTTTTTGTCTTTGTCGTCATTGTTGTTGTTTTTTCTAATTTTTTTCACCCTGTTTTGCCCATGGGTGTTGGAAGGGGAGGAGTGGTGCTGCTGAGGTGTCTTAGCATCTCACTCCTGTGGCTTCAGTGGCTGATTCCCCATTGTGCTTCGTGGTTCTGAGCCTTCCCCCAAGACCACCATGGGACTTTTATGGCGTCTGGTAACTCCCTGCTGGCACTGAGGGAAACCCAAATGTGTCCTTTCTCCGTGGCTTAGTTTTTCTTTCCTGGTGACTAGCCATGGGAAGAGCACAGCACTCCCCATTTCCTCACAGGCCATGTTCTCTCTCCTTCTGGATTCCAATGAATTTTTAATCCTTTTCCAGCATCCCATCCCAGAGCTTTGGGTGGAGTTTTCAAGCTGTGGGTAAAAAAGGCATGCAAGCAAGATTGGATACTAGGGAAAATTTCTTCCCTGTGAAAGGGTTGTTGGGTCCTGGGACAGGCTGCCCAGGGCAGTGGTGAAGTCTCTGTCCCTGAAGGGATTTAATAGATGTGTGGATGTGACACTTGGGAACACAGTTTAGTGGTGGCTTGGCAGTGCTGGGGGAATGTTTGGTCTCAGTGGTCTCAGAGGGTTTTCCAACCTGAATGGTTCTATGGATCTATGCCCTGATGGCTTGGGAGACACCCCTCTGGGATGAGCACCTCCATGATGCTCATGGACTTTGCACAGCTCCCTGTTTGATGTGCTGGCTTTTTCCTGTCCTTGGGGCACTTGGAAACGTCCATGCAATCCAAATAGTAGCTGAAATTCATGTATTTAGGGCTTTTTCCTCAGGAACACTTGTGTCTGAGAAATGACTTGTTGAGAAGAGTCAAACAATCCTATATGTATCAGGAGGAGAGTGCTGGAAGCACTGGGTAAGGATAATCTCTGTTTTAGGATGCTGCAACTGTCATAAACAAAACAGCCAATTTAATAATTAAAGAGAATTTATTAAATTATCAAAGTATAAATTTTGAAAAAGCCACAAGCAAAGCAGTGCCGAGCCAGGCGATTGACACCGGGTGAACTGGATTCGGGCTATGTCTGCTCCGAACCCCTTTAGTTCACAAATGCTGTTCCATGGGGTACCTTTTTATGCATTTTTGGGCTCTGTTAATCTTATCTTTTAGCTTACTGCTGTGTCTGAAAGTTCCTGGAACAAGTAGATGAATATCTTTTCTTTAGGATTTTGAATAAGCTTCTTTGGCGATGAATATTATCTTATCGTATGTGCATATTGAATGCATATCGCTGGAGTCTTTGCCAGACGAAAAATCCTTTGGAATACACTTCTTTGGAGACGAATATTATCTTATCGTATATGCGTATCAAAGGCATATCGCTGGAGTTTTTGCCAGACAAAAAATCCCTTGAAGTACACTCTTTTGGAGACAGCTTCATGTCTTTGGTATTTGTATTTTTCTCTTGGCTTTGGTAAAAATGCTATAGTCTTAATTTTTAGCACGAATTACTTTGCAACACATATTACACAACCAATATAGGATTATTATACTGAGTTTTTATGGTTATCCTTTAAAAAGGATGTTAAAACATAAAGAGGGTTGGAAGAAAAATCCAGAGAATTGTTAAAAGTTTGGAAAGCATGTTTTACAGTCTGAGCCTCTGGGCACTCATTTCATATGGAAGAGTTGGATCATCATGTGTGAATTTGCATGGGCCACAGGGATCTGGTGTCAGACAAAAAATAGAAAAAGGTCTTATGGTGGGAAATGAATTACGCCAAAGTGGGAATAAGGCTTAAGTTTTTAACAGTAACACAAAAAGAACATTTTGCTGGTCATTATGAACCATTCTTCATTGCTAAACACTTCGTTAGGGGAAGGGTTTCAACTAAAACCTGAAAACAATCGAACTAGTTTGAACTATATTGTTGTGCTGCAAGGAGATCTCAGCTCTTCCAGATGCACAGGCCACAGTCTGCGAAAGTTGGGACCAAGGAAGAATTTATGATACATGGCACCTCTAACTCAGGCTAATCCTGGAATTCCTCAAAGCTCATTAGAGACCTCCTTGTCCCCTGGAAGCCTTTCAGGCACCTGAACGTGGTGTGCTTGTTAGTTTGTCAGCAAGGGCCCTGGTAGAAACCTGCCCTTTGACATTTGTGCAGGTCTCCTCTCTTGCAAACAGAGGATCAGTGCTGAGTTTTCATGTGCTAACTAACACATGGGCGTTTTTGGTTCCCTGACTGGTTCCCATGGTGCCTCCTCATGTGGAAGAAGAGCCTCTGCCTGAGCATGGTGGCCACTTTTAGACAACTAAGACGAAAGTCTTAAATGGAGGAATTAAAACAATGCATCTTTCATGGTGGAGGAAAGTGTAAAGAAACATGGTAATGCTCTAGTTCAGCTTTATTTAGTGCATTCATGGCTTTATTTAGTATTTTTTAGCTTTTTTTAGTGCATTAATGGCTTTATTTAGTGCATTGGTGATTTAGTCATGGAAGGATAGAGGACAAACTAGAAAATTATAAATATTATAGCAAGTCTACTAAAAGAATCATGGAAATAGTCTGAAATATATTAACAGGATATACCCTAGTTCAGGGAAGCCACACAGAGCGCCAAAGGTGATGATGTCTTAATTAATCAGAGGAGTGATACAATAAATAAAATAAAGGTTTCATTCCTCCTTTGGAGTTGATCTGTAGTATTGAGGGGATGATGTGGACAAATGACAGTGTGACGAGGCCAGAGGGATGACCAACACTGTCACAGCGGTAGGGAACCCCAATGTCTGGAAATGGGCAGTGAAGTACTCATTTGACCCACAGGCATGTGGCTTGTCCAGCTGCCAGGTGGTCACAAAAGCAGTGGTGACTCATGTTTTTGTGTCTGTAAGCTAGTGAAGAGGTCGGTGGTGATGATGGGCACAGGTATTAGCAGTGCAGGGATCCAGGTGCTCACTGCTAGCTGGATGTTCACTCTTCTTGTCATCTTGGCTGGGTAATGGGGGAGGTTGCAGGTGGCAGGGTAATAGTCATAAGCCTTCCAGTGCCTAAAGGGGCTCTGAGAGAGCTGGAGATGAATGTTGGACAAGGGCCTGGAGTGACAGGACAAGGGGAATGGTTTCATGGTTACAAATAGCAGGGCTAGATTGGATACTGCAAAGAAATTTTTTCTTGTGAGGGTGGTGAGGCCCTGGCACAGGCTGCCCAGAGAAGCTGTGGCTGTCCCATCCCTGGAAGTGTTCGAGGCCAGGTTGGATGGATCTTGGAGCAACTTAGTCTAGTGGAAGGTGTCCCTGTCCATGGCAGGGGCGTGGAATTGGATGATCTTAAACTTCCCTCCCAAATGAAATGGTTCTGTGATTCAATGATGTTTCCATAAAACAGGCTGATGTTCAAGATATTTCCCTAAGGAAATTTGCAGAGCTTCTGTGAGGAAAACAGTTTTTGGATCAAGTCTCTGAGCACTTTGCAAGCCACAGCTCAGCTCCTCTTGTCTCTAACACATAATGAAGATGATTTGGATTCTCCGTTGGAGATGTGGAGTTTTTCTGTAGATAGTCCATTCTTCAGCTTTGGGCACAAGAGTCAAGGATTTGACCCACCTTGCTTTGGGTGTTCTCCATTCAGAGTCTCCCCATAGGGACTGGTCATTTGGGATCCCTTTTCTGGTCCGTGGAGAAGAGGCACATTTGGGGCCCTGCAGGTCCTTTGCCCCATTCTGCACTGAGGAGGAGATGAGCCATGTTATAGAAACGCCCACCTCTCTTCTCTAAGGGAATTCAGGGAATTGGCTCAGGAGCAGTCCATCAGCCTTCTTTTTTTTGCTAGATTACAATCTTTGCTACCCAAAGTCCTCCTCACTTTTTTCATACTCAAGCTGCTGCTGGTTGGATACTTGCAGCTCACTGCATTTCCCATGGCCATTGCATTTGTGTTCTGGTGTTGTTGCTGAATTTCAGATGAAAATGTAGAATTTCTTTTGACTTCCATGTTGTTTCCTGGTACATAAAATACTAATGATAATAATTTTCACTGTAATTCTTTTGGCTGATGGAGGTCATCATCATGTCTTTTACCATAGTAAGAAATGTTTCATGACATTCAAAGACACAAAAAAGTAGAAATGAGCTAGTGACTTCAGCTCAGATGGAGAGGGACACATCGTGTGGCAGCTTATGGACCTTACACATCTTTGTTTTACGTAATGTCGCTCTACAGTTGTATTATTCATATAAACTTGTGATACTTTTTGGATTTGTCCAGGAAGATTAAGACAGCGTGTGCCATACTTTCCCATTTATTTTACATTATGAGCTTTTAAAATTCCTGAGGTACAAAGATTTTCTTCCTTCTCAACAGAAATAGTTTCTTTGTTGCTCATAAAGATTTAATGCAGAAAGGACTATTCTCCCCAAACCTATGGAATATGCTTACTTGCTGCAGAGAAATATAGCAGCATTTTGGAAACTTCCAACAACTTCAATTCAAGCCACAAAAGAGCTGCTGGCCTTTCATGGGCACAAATTCCCTGGGAATTTATCTCTTTTCTCTAACAGTGTGTAAATCATAACTAAGATAATGTTTATAAGAAAAAAACACCCTTGTATTTGTTAGGTTTAAGCTAAAAAAAGAACGAGAAATTAGGCTTAATTAAGGTTTTATGCCTTTCCTTTGTATCCTTATCCCACTTTAAGAGAGGGGAAATAAAGCTCACTTGGAAATGTTTTGTGCATGGTCACGAATAGTTTAGAGTAATGGTTGATCTCATGCAATTTCCGAACTTTATTAAATCTCTGGTAATTTTCAGATAGTTTTACCTTTCACCTAGAAACTCCTCTCCATAACCATATGGGAGGGATCCATTTAATATTACAAATAAATAGATTTTCTGCCACCCCAAGATTTAAATGCAATTGATGTTTTGTTTACTCTCTACCTCTCATCTAATCTAACCTTCTCCATTTCTCATCCTTATTATTACTTTCCAAACTGGTAAGCTTTGAGGATGTAATTTATACAAAAAATTCTGTGCTATGAAAAAACCCAAGATAATTTATTGTGCTGAAATAAAATTCTCAGCATGTAAAGTCCTTAAAATTAGCATTGATTTGAAGATGTTTTCAGACATATTAGGTCAAATTCTCATCCCTTGGAGCCTGTTGACATGGATTACAATCATATTTTTCCATCCTGGACCCCAATAGAAAAAATTAAATCAAAATGAAACACTTAATTAGTCTGAAAAATATTTTCCTATTAACTGAATAGTTGCAGCAATAACTCACTTGTCCTTTGGAGTTAACATGGTTTTCCCCTTCTTTAGTGTTATCCTTAGTGGGAAGTGCCTGACTCCTGCAATAAATCAACGGGCACAGCTACTGCTGATACCAATCACATTCAAGCGTGCTGCCCTGCTCCCCAGAGATGCTCTCTGGGAGGTTTTCTTGGCTTGAGCCCACACATTTATTTAACCCACATGTTATTTTCCCAAAGGAACATCTCAACAGTTTTGAATGCCCCTCACAGCAGATGGAGATGGTAACAACCATATACTCAGGAGCAGCAAAAGAGGAATTTCCACTAACCCAGCATTTGTCATGTGGTGGAAGTGGGCTGTTGTGTCAAGGCTGATGGAGAAACTCTGAAAGAAGATTGGTTGTTTCTTCCCACTTGGTATCTTTGACGGAAACCTGCCCTCTGGCAGTGGGAAGCCATTCCCCTTTGTCCTGTCCCTCCAGGCCCTTGTCCAAAGTCCCTCTCCAGCTCTTTTGGAGCCCCTTTAGGCACTGGAAGAGGCTCTAAGGTCTCCCTGAAGCCTTCTCTTCTCCAGGCTGAACACCTCCAGCTCTCCCAATCTGCCTGTGGAGCAGAGGGGCTCCAGCCCTCAGAATATCTTTTTGACCTCCTCTACACCTGATCCAATAGGTCCATGTCCTTCTGATGTTGTAGCCAGGTGGGGATCAGTCTTTTCTCCCAGGTAACAAGCAACTGGATAAGAGGAAAGAACCTCAAGTTGTGCCAAGGCTTGGGTTGGATATTGGAGAAAATTTCTTCTTGGAAAGGGCTGTTCAGCCCTGGCACAGTCTACCCAGAGTACTGGTGGAGTCCCCATCCGTGGGGGGAGTTAAAAGCCACATGGATGTGGCACTTGGGGACATGGATTAGTGGTGGGCTTGGCAGTGCTGGGGGAGTGGTTGGATTTGATGATCTCAGAGGGCTTTTCCAACCCAAATAATTCTGTGATTTTAGATCCTATTGTCGTTGTTTGACACTGGCCCAATGCCAGTCACCCATGAAAGTTGCTCGCTCACCTTCCCCTGCCACAACTGGGCAGAGGAGAGAAAAATTAACAAAGGGTTCATGAGTTGAGATAAGGACTGGGAAGAAAAAAAAACCAAGGCCGAAACAGGCTCAACTTAAAGGTACAAAGTGAATTTATTACTAACAGAGTCAGAGGAGGATAATGAGAAGTAAAATGAGCCTTTAAACACCTTTTCTGCCCCCCAACCCCTCCCTCCTTCCCACCGACAGCGCAGGGAGACAGGGCATGGGGGTTTGGTCAGTTTGTCACCCGTGGTTTTCTACTTGGGGAGAGGAGTCCTTCCCCTGCTGTGCTGTGGGGTCCCTCGCACAGGAGACCACAGGAGACAGTTCTCCATGAACTTCTCCAGTGTGGTCCCAGTCTCACGAGCAGCAGTCCTCCTAAAACTTCTGTAACGTGAGTCCCTCTCATGGGCAGACAGTCCTCCCAAAACTGCTGCGCCGTGGGTCTCTCTTTCCCCGGGATGCAGTGCTCCAAGGACAGGCTGCTCCAGCCTGGAAGCAGGGCCCCCTCTCTCCACTGGGTCTCCCACTGGATCACAGCCTCCTCCAGGCATCCACCCGCTCCGGCACGGGCACCTCCCCCACGGGCTGTGGGTGGATCTCTGCATCCCCCGTGGATCCCCATGGGCTGCAGGGGGACAGCTGCTTCCCCATGGTCACCACCACGGCCTCTGCTCTGGCGCCTGGAGCACCTCCTCCGCCTCCTTCTCCACTGACCTTGGTGTCTCCATGTTGTTTCCCTCACATGTTCTCACCTCCTCCTCTTCTCTGGCTAGAAAAAAATTGTGCCCCACTTTGGTTTGATTTTCTTCTTAAATATGTCATCACAGAGGCATTACCACCATCTCTAATTGGCCCAGCTTTGGCCAGCGGCATGTCCATCTTCAGAGCCATCAGGGATTGGCTCTGCTCGACCTGGTGGAAGCTTCCAGCAGCTTCCCCCCCTGCTACTAAAAACCAGGCCATGCAAAACCAATACACCTATGATTGTCAGAGCAATTTCCCACTTGAATTTCTGATTGCATCCAAGTGGACGTGGTGCCCCTCATGGTGAGTCCCTGGACACTCATATTAAAAATCTTTCCTGTAAACATTTGGGAGAAGCTGTATTTCCAAACGTGTTTGTTTTGAAATACTAATTCTTAGGCCTGGGTTGCAATACCAGTAAAAACAGTGCAAATTGGTCTCTCAGTGACTTGGAGATCTTTGGAGTTTTAGGAATGTTTTTCATAATAATTAATATCCAGGGACAAGCACAATCAAGGCTTGCATAGCTAGGGCTGGAGCATGTTGAAGCCTCAGGGAGCCTGAGCATCAGGTAGTCTGGGTTCTAGAGAGCATGCAGTGGGACTTCTAACGAGATTAAATCCTTTCAACTCTATTTTGTTTTGCAGCTCTGCCATGTGAAGGAGCTCCAGGGGACTTGGGCTGTAGAGAAAGGTTACACTTCAGGCTGCTTTGCAGATGCAGGGCATCAGCCTGGAGCCATTTTTTTGTCCAGCTGTAAGTAAACTCATGAACACCGCTGTGTTCTGTGGATGTCCCAGGGTACAGCAGGGGTTTTCATTCTAATTATGACTTGCTGGGAAATACTTTCATTTTCACATAGATGCTGGAGTTAAAGAGAAAAGATTCAGTGAAGCATTAATTTATGTAAAAAAATTCTTGCATTGATGCTATCTGAATTAACTTTTACTCTATTTAAGTTTTTCTTACAAATAAAATAACATGTCTGCTTTTAACTATTCATAGAATCACAGAATGGTCTGGGTTAGAAGGGGCTGTTAAATGTCATCTAGTCCAACCCGCTACCATGAGCGGGGACATCTTCCACCAGACCAGGTTGCTCAGACCCGTTCTCTTCTTCGGTAGATTCCTTTACTGGTTTTGTACAGCATCCCCTTCTCCTGCCTTGGGGGGAGGGGTGTGGGGGTAGAGGGGAGTTTAAATGTCAGCTCTGCATTCACCTTTTCTTCTTCCCCTCCACCCTGCTCCCTACTAGAGCTGGGCATGATGCCATATAGGACCAAACAAATGCCTCAGGAATAACAATCCCAGCTTACCCCAGCTGAAAAAAAATTACTTACCATACCATTGATTTTGAATTTGAAAAGTTTGGGTAGGAAAATGCTCATTTCTTTTTATGGAGATAAAACACTTGGTATCACTTTTCAGCTCCCCAGTTTTACCAAGTGTGCACAATCAATTCTTAATAAAATAGTGGAATAAGGGCAGATTAATAAATGGATATGCTGTGAATATGGTGAGTATCATGGCTGGATCTAATCTGTATTTGGATGCCATAAAAATGCATTTCCCTACAGCATGTGAATTTTATATAAATCACCCCCAGAGTTCAAGTCGCAAAAACAAAAACTGTGAGAGGTACAGGGTCAGGGGGACAATGACACTGTCCTTCCCCCATTGTCCTTGTGTTTTTCCTTTGCACCAGGCACATGCCGTCCTGTTACAAAGGGGTGAAGAACTTGGTGATTCCCGAACACACTGTCAGTCTTGTGCAGCTCATGCACACAGCCTCCAGGATGCTGTTCAGGTGAGCAGCCCCAAATTTATAGGCAGGGCTGGGGGTTTTTTGGGGAGTGGGCTGAGAGGTGGGTGTCAGTGTGTTGATTCATGGGTCAACTCATCTGAAGAGCCCAGGCTGGGTAGATGGGGAAACTGCGGCTGACGAGAAGCCATAGGACCCACTCAAGGTGCAGGTGTGGGAGATCTCAGCTCATACAAATCTGTGAGCAGTGGTAACCCAGAACTTGCAGTTTCATTTTTCCTTTTGCTTAGCTAAAAATTTTCAGTTAAAGTCACTGTTTTTTAATTTCCTCATTTTGCCCAGAGATATGCAGAGAAATAAAATTCAGCTGGAGGCCCAGGACTCTCTGGAGAGCTGCTGTAGGATACAGGATGTTCACGTTTTCGGACATTCCAGCTCCGGGACTTCACAGGCTCCTGACTTGCGTGGAGGAATCTCCTCCTTCTGTGCTCTAACACTGCCACCCCCTGGCACATCGACACTTCCAGGGATGGGACAGCCACAGCTTTTCTGGGAAACCTGTGCAGGTGCCTCACCACCCTCACAGGGAAGAATTTCTGCCCAATATCTAGTGTAAATCAAAGAATCACAGCATGGTTTGGGTTGGAAAGGACTTTTAATGCTCATCTCATTCCAAGGCCCCTGCCATGAGCAGGAGCACTTTTCGTAGGCAGGGACACCTTCCACTAGACCAAGATGCTCCAAGTCCTGTGCAAACTGGCCTTGAATATTTCCAGGGATGGGGTATCTACCACCTCTCTGGGCAACCTAAATTCCCGAATTTTGCACTATGACTCCAGGGACATCCAATAAAGCCACCAGTGGGTGCATCAAAACAAACAAGACGAAGTGGCTCCTCATGTGGTGCCCTTGGGTTCTGCAGCCACCCATGACCTTTGGCTGCCCTTGACCCCTGGGTCCTCAGCCACCTTCGACCACTGAGTCCCCTAGCAGCCCTTGACCCCAGGGTCCCTTGGCTTCCCACGATTCCAGGGTCCTCAGCCACCCTTGACCCACGAGTTCTGCCATTGCCTTGACCCTGGTGTGCCCTCAATCCCTAGGTCCCTAGGTTGCCTATGACCTGGGTTCTTTGGTTGCCCTCAGCCTCCAGGTCTGGCAGCCACCCTCAAACCCTGGCCCCCTGGGCCCTGACCACCCTCTGCCACACTTGACTCCAGGTCCCCAGCTGCCCTTGATCCCAGGGTCCTCAGCCACCCTCCATCATCCTTGACCTTTGGGTCCCATGTCTTCCCTGGACCATGGGGTCCCCAACTGCCCTCAACCCTGGAGTCCCCAGTTGCCCTTGGCTGCCCTCAACCCCAAGATACCCAGACTGCACTCAACTCCTGGGTCCCCAGGCTACTCTGGCCCCTCAGGTCCCCAGCTATGCTCTGTCATCCTCCATCCTGGTACCTCCATCCTCCTCCTGGGTACCTCAGCTGCCCTCAACTCCCAGGTCCCTTGCCATCCCCCAACCACCCTGGCTCCTGGGCTCCCTCGCCACTCCACCACCACCCTTGATCCTGGGTACCTAGATGGCACTCCACTCCTGTATCTCCCAGACATTCTCGATTTGCAGGACCCTGTCTGTCCTCTGCCACCCTCAACCCCCAGGTCCCTGACTGCACATGACTCTCAGATCCCCCAACCACCCTCGATCATGGGGTCTCCCACTGCCACCCTCAACCCCAGGTACTCAGACTTCACTCCTGGGTCTCCCGGCCATCCACCATCCTCAGTTCTCCAGCTACCCTCCACAGCCTTCAACCTCCAGGTCCCCAGCCTCCCTCTGCCATCCCCAACCCCTATGTCCCTCAGTCACCCCCAACCACCAAGTCCCCAGTTGCCCCTTGACAACCAGGTCCTCTGATCCTGGGTCACTGTCTGCCCTCAAACCCAGGGTCTGCTCCCTCGACCAGTCTTGACCCCAGGGTCCAGGGCAGAGGCAGGACCTGAAGGTAGAAGGCAGTGGGGACCTGAAGGTCGAGTGGGGCAAGGGCCACAAAGGGGAGTGGGGGACCAGCTGCTTCTTCCCTGCTACCCCACACACAGACTCACCTCCCCTGGTGCACTGCACGTCTCCCCTGCGCTCCTCTTTGGCACATGGCTCATCCCTCGGCATCTCCCTTGAGAAACGCACAATCTCCACATCCAGGTGCAAAGTGCTCCTCCAAATCTCTGTGAGATGATCTCACCATTGGCCCTCGAGAGACCCACTTGGATCAGCCCTTTCCCTCCAGTAGGTGTGCCCAGGCAACCCCCCACCCCAAAAAGCTAAAGCATCTTCTCATGGCAGGGTCTGCCCCATCATCCTCCTCACTGGCCACACCTGTCCTGCAAAACCCTCAGTGCACCCCCAAGTCCACCCCAAGACTCCATCACTCACATCCTCTCCAAGTCCCACTGCCCCTCCCACCCTCCCCCACACTCTTAGAGACTCCCCCAAAACCACTCAGTGTCCTCTCAAAATACCCTTGCGCAACCCAGGATCCTTCCAAATTCCCTCTATCCCCTTCCGTCACCCACATTCCCCCAGGTCACCCCAGCCACCTCCCCCCACATTTGAGGGACCCCCAGCTCACCTGTCAGCAGGAAGTTGGGTTTGGCAGCCCCCATAGTGCCATAGGGACCCCCTGGATTTGGGTGAGACACCATTCTGGGTCATCACAACAGGTTCACATTTCCTACCATTTTAGACCCCTTTCACTCTCACCACCATGCTGCCTTACTTTAAGCCCCTAAAATAATAAAAAAGAGGGTTTCCTCTGAATTCTAATCTCTCAGATGATGGAAAAGGGGGATTTCCCCTCAATTGAAACCCTTAAAATGGTGAAAATTGAGTATCTCATCTCAGTTTAAACCCCTAAAAGGAGGGAAAATGGAACTCCCCACTCAATTTAGTTGCCCAAATTTTTCCCCCTCCCACCACCATTTTTCCCTCAAAAAACACTGGTTTTGCGGCTTTTTGACATCTTTTTCCCTCATGAAGTTGTGAGGGACTGGAAAGATAGATGTCCTGAGAAGGTCCCTTTAAATGGAGGGTTCTTCTCAATGTAAATTTTAAAGAGACACACTAAGAGGTTCCTCTCAATTTAAATCTTTAAAAAATGAGGGAAAATGGGGATTCCACCTCCAAATGATGAAAAAGGAGGATTAGCCTTTGATTTAAACCCCTAAAAGGCTTTCCCATTCCATATAAACTGTAAAATAATGGAAAATTTCGATTCCCTGTCAATTGAAACCTTTAATATAACAGGAAAAGTAGTTTTTCCTCATTCAAACCCTTAAAATCACAAATAAAGGAAGGTTCCCCTCAACTGAAACACAGAAAAAGATAGTAAAGGTGGTTTTCCCTTCAATTTAAAGCCTTTTTGCCCTCAAAACCCCCAGGTAAGGAGGATAAGGATGATGAGGAGATGAAGCTCCACACCTGTCTCTGACCCTGTCCCCTCTGTGTTGCAGAGTGAGATGGTCCCAGACCATCCCTCTCAGCTGCTATGTTGGGGGCGTCCCCACCCCCCACCACCCCCTTCCCAGGGAGATGGATTCATGTCACCGGGAGAACATGAAGATGTGCTGTGCTTGGGTGACCCCCAAATCCTCCCTTCCCCCATACCCCCAAACTGCCCCCCCATGTCTCCCCAAGCTGGTGCAGGGGCTGCCACAGCAGCTGCCCTGCCCTGTGTGCATCACCTCCCCCACAAAGACAGGTGAGGGCCCCCCAAGTTTTTAGTGTGTTCTCCACCCCTTAGACCTCCTCCCTACCTCCTTTCTATTCCCCCTTCCTCATGGATATTCCCCCCAAATTTCTCCCTCCCTTCCAGTCACTCCTCACCCCGGTCAGCAGCTCTGTGGCCAGGTACTCAGGTAAGGGGGGAGCCACAAATTTGGGGTGGGGGTCCCCCAGTTGCGTGGGGAGTCTCCCAAACCCTCCCACCCCTCCCCTGCAGCTGCTTGACACCCCGGAGACCCCACGTTCCTGCAGCACCCCAATATAGCAGCTGAGATGCCCCCACCTCCCCAAACTGGTGGTACCCCAAAGTAGGGGGTGATACCCACAATGCTTTGCAACCCCCACAGCTGGGCAGAGCCTATAGAGGGTCTGGAGCTGCCCTGGCTTCCAGCAAAGGTGAGTGAACCCAAATCCACGTGGTTTTACCCCAAAATGCTCACCCCCCACAGAGGGGGTGGAGAGGAGCTGGGGACCCCAAGGTCGAAGGCAATGGGGTGCGACTGTGGTCCAGGGAATTGAGGGTGACCAGGGGACAAAGGGGTTGAAGGTGGTGTAGATCTGCTGGGGACCTGGGGTTCGGGGGGGGACGGTAGTGGAAAGCTGTGGGGGGCTTGGAGATCAAGGAGGGCGAGAGCAGCAAGGGACCCGGGGATCAAGATATACTTGATGCCAGCAGTATGCCCAGGTGGCCAAGAAGGCCAATGGCATCCTGGTCCATATCAGGACTAGTGTGACCAGCAGGACCATCAAAGTCATTCTTCCCCTGTACTCCGCACAGGTGAGACGGCACTCTGAGTACTGTGTCCAGTTCTGGGCCCCTCAATTTAGGAAGGACATTGAGGTGCTTGAATGCATCCAGAGAAGGGCGACAAGGCTGGTGCAGGGCCTGGAACACAAGCCCTATGAAGAACGGCTGAGGGAGCTGGGGTTGTTTAGCCTGGAAAAAAGGAGGCTCAGAGGTGATATATCACTTTCTACAACTTCCTGAAGGGTGGTTGTGGTCAGGTGGAGGTCGGTCTCTTCTCCCAGGCAACCACTGATAGAACGAGAGGACACAGTCTTAAGCTGCGCCAGAAGAAGTTTAGGTTAGACATCAGGAAAAAATTCTTCACTGAAAGAATGATTGGGCACTGGAATTGTCTGCCCAAGGAGGTGGTGGACTCGCTGTCCCTGGATGTGTTTAAAAAAAGACTGGATGTGGCACTCAGTGCCACAGTTTAGTTGATGAGGCGGTGTTAGGTTGTTGGGGTGCACTATGTGCTGTTAGAGAGATAGGCCCTGAGGGCCGGAGATAGAGCCTCTTTCCTGGACCCGGAGGTGACCCTGGGAGTGCATCCAGGTCACCGGGGATGGGCTGAGAGAGGATTGTGGGTTTGTGGACAGTGTTGGACCTATGGGAAGTGATAATTGCAGTTTGTGGCCTTACAGGGTATTGTTTACCTGTTACCATAATAGGTAATATCTGTGCAATACCCCAGGTGATTGGGGGACACTGAGGTGAACATCTTTCCTGTTTATATGATGTTATATCCTGTTAGGTGCTGGTATTTGGGGGAATTCGGAGTGCGCAATAAACGCTTTGCACTTTTCCATCTTGTGTGCGGAATCCATGCCCTTGTGTGATTACTGTATTAGGTCATAGTTTGGACTTGATGATCTCAAAGGTCTTTTCCAGCCTAGTTCATTCTGTGATTCTGTGACTGTGCAATGGAGAAGACAGCCATGAAAGCTGATGCTGGTTCCTTCCCCCCAGGTGCTCCCCAGCCTGGGTGTGTTCCCTGGCTGCCCATCTCACTATTCAAACCTCTGCTATTTTTCCCAGAGCCTGGGAATGGCATCACCACCTCACTGTTCTGAATGTGTGACGAGGTGAGGAGCTGAAGGCACATGGCTTTCCCGGTTCTCTGCACCTTGCTGAGAGAAAGAGTGTGTGGATGAGGCTTGTTTTGGTGGAAAACAGAGATGCTACATTTAAAACAGAGCTCTCATTTTCAGCTTCAACAGGGGTTTGCCAGGGAAAAGGTACCAATGCCAGTTTCAGTGGGAATGAAGCTGGAGCATGAGGATTCAGAAGAAACTCTCTCCCCCTCCCTCCCAGGTTGGATGGTGTGGTGAATCAGAAAAAGGAAACTTTTTGTGGGTTGACATAAGAAGAGTTTAATAATTGAAACAAAGTAAAATATAATACTATTAATAATGATAATAGTGATAACAACAACAATAATAATCATGAGAGCCCCAGACAGACAAGTGATACACAGGACAATTACTCACCACCTGCTGACTGATGCCCAGCCTGTCCCTGAGCAATGACTGTCCCCTCCTGGCTGACTGCCTCAGTTTATATACTGGACTTGATGTTCTGTGGTATGGTTGTACTAGTTTGAAAACAAACCAGTGGGAGGCACCAAGTCGGAATAACAATTTAATAGGGAAATTAAAAAAAATAAAGGCAGAAAAACAGTGGGTTAAACTGACAGAGTCAGGATACAACCTGACACCCTGTTAATCAGGGTGGTGGTAGCAGTCCAATAAGATGGTGGCTGTAGTCCTCCTGAAGTGATGGATGTGGCTCTGTCGAAGCAGTGATCCTGTAGAAAGGGTCTGCTCTTCCTCAGAAAGTCCGGTGGTGGCTATGTAGCTCCTGTCCTCTGGGAATCCAGTGGGAAGGTTGTCCGTGGTGTTCAGAATCTCAGATTATATCCAGGATGGAATACTTGGTTCCTCCCACTGAGTGGAGCATCTCACAATGGGATGATGAGTCATGAGGCCGGGTGTTGATGGGCTCATTAACAGCAGATAGTCCGGAGGGAGGAGGCCAGGAAACACTGCCCTACCTGGTTTCAACAGCTCATGAGGATGGGAATAGAATACACTGCAACCCAGGACAATGGTGTATTGGATTTACACAGCCTGGATTTTGATAGCAGGGGGCCACAGAGGTGGCTTCTGTGAGAAGCTGCTGGAAGTTTCCACATCATCTGGTAGAGCCAATCTCTGATGGTGCCAAAGATGGATATGCCGCTGGCCAAAGCTGGGCCAATTAGAGATGGTGGTAATGCCTCTGTGATAATTATTTGAGAAGAAATCAAAACAAAGGTTGGGGAGCAGTTTTAATTCCAGTCAGAGAGGAGCAGAGTGAGAATATGTGAGACAACTGTGCAGACACCAAGGTGAGTGCAGAAGGAGGGACAGGAGGGTCTCTAGGTGCTGAAGCTGAGATTCCTCTGCAAGCTGTGGTACAGCCTGTGGTGAGGCACCTGTCCCCTTGCAGCCCATGGAGATCCACAGGGATACAGAGATCCACCCACAGTCCATAGAGGAGACCCACACCAGAGTGGCTGGATGCCTGGGAGGAGGCTGTGACCCTGTGGGAGACCCATGGACTCCCATGCTGGAGCAGCCTGTCCTTGAAGGACTATAGCCCATGGAAGAGTGACCCATGCGGCAGCAGTTTTGGGAGGGCTGTCTGCCTGTGGGAGGGACTCATGTTGCAGCAGTTTGCAGAGAGCTGTTGCTCGTGAGATGGAGCCATGTCAGAGAAGTTCACGGAGAACTGTCTCCTCTTGGAGGGACCCCCCAGTGCAGCAGAGGAATGACTCCTCTCCCAGAGCAGCGGGAGAAGCCACAGGTGATGAACTGACCATAACCCCCATTCCCTGTCCCCTTGTGCTGCTGGGGTAGGCAGCAGAGCTGGGAAGGAGGGAAGATTGGGTGGAAGATGTTTTTAAGGGCTTGTTTTACTTCTCATTATCCTGCTTTGATTTTGTTAGTAATAAATTCTCATTATATCTCAAGGCTGAGCCTGTTTTGCCCTATATGGTGTTTAGTGAGTGATCTCTCCTAGTCCTTATCTCAACTTATGAACCCTTCTTTAAATTTTCTCTCCTCTGTCCAGCTGCAGCAGGGGAGCGAGTGAGTGGCTTTTGTGAGTGCCTGGCATCTGGCCAGTGTCAACCCATGACATGTGGAATATCACTCTCTCCACTTTGGGTCCGCTGTCCCGTCCATGCTCCCTCTCAGCTCCTTGTGCAGCTCTTCACTGGCAGAACACAGGACATGGAAAAGTGCTTGATTTAGAGTAAGCACTACTGAGCAAAAATGTCCATGTGTTCTCAACATTATTCTCATACTAAATCCAAACCCCAGCAGGTTGCCAGGTACTGGGAAGAAAATGAACTCTATCCCAGCTGAAACTGGGACAATGGGAAATGCTGGCAGCACAGAGAAACATGGGGCCTGTCCGGAGAGGAGTGGAGGGGCTGCACAAGTCCTTGACCACCAGAACATCAGAGAGAAGAGAATATGAGGAGACTGAACCTGGAGGGATAACACGAGGGAGCAGGATGCTGATGGAAAAGCAGAGGCTGCTGTGTGCAGGGGAACCACAGGCAGAATGAAGGGAGGAAGATGAAGAAGAGCTTCATTCACTGCTCAGCAGGGAAGAAGAACAGGCAGAGGAGGATGCAGGGAATGCAGAAGAGTTTAGTAGTTTCTTTTTTTACCTTTAATCTTCATAAAAATCTAGATGTGACCAGGTAGTTAATGAAAGGGGAGGTGAGAAAACAGGCCACAACAGGAGAGGTAGGATAAAGGAGAATGTAGATGTATAGCATGTGTTCAATGTGGGGTGTCTGAGAGAGATCGTGAATATGCTGAAGAGAACAGGAAGAGGAACAAACCCATCCAGAAAAAGAAGAGAGTTTATCAACCCATCTTCAGGGTGATATCGAATAACTGTTCACTGGATGCTTCTGTGTTTGAGACCATTTGTGCTACAGAAGATTAACTCAGGTGGTTTTTGGCTTATGGCATGTCTGGGTGTCGCTGTCAGATGAAAATCCAGAGCCCCAACAGAACTATTGCTAAAACCCAAACAGAAAAGAGATCCTAGAGTTGTGTGTGTACAGCAGTTGCTGCATTGCTATGATTGGTGTATGAGCTCTGGCTACTTGGGCTTGTGCCATGCCCCTAGCCCCAGGGCCTCAATGCTCCCACCAAGGACCAAGTCTCCACTGGCTGCTGGAGGGGATGATAAGCTGGAGGCAGGCCAAGTTTTGGGCATCTTGCAGGAGTTTGCTGAGGGCTGTTCGGAGACAGGGGACTGGGTTAAATCATAGTGCTGACTGTGGGGACAGTCGCCTTCAGGGGCCAGCTCCATGCATGCAAGATTTCAGATGGTTTCATGGAAGGGGTCATTTTTCAAGGCTAAAGAAGTACAACTGCAGCATGAAAATTTACTGTTGGTCCCTTAGCGGAGCCAATATGGGGTATCCTTCCCCACTGCAGCCCACAGCATCAGCCAGGCAGACTTCCTCTCCTCATCCTTAGACCTCTTGTTTCCAGGTCAGTCCCAGGGAGAAGTTGGGAGAGTGATTAGGCAGGTCCCATGACAAATGAGGGGCTGCAGAGCCTGGCAAGAGTGCTCAAGGTGGCCAAATTGGATGTGTGAACTGATGTGAGCTGGTCATGGCAGGTGCCTTCAATGGGAGAAGAAGGAGTTTCCATGAGTTCATTCAGTCAAAACAGATACAGGGCCAAGGACCAATGCTGAAATATGTTATATCCATATAGGCCTGATGCCCAAATGAAAGCCACAATATGATGCTTGAAATTCCAGTTGGTTGAAATTCAATATTTATTAAGCACTAAAGCTTTTTTTGCTATTGTTCGAATTTGCCCAGCTGTGTATGTTCTGCAGATTTCAAGTGGAAAATGGTCTGGTTTTCAAAGTTTGTTTGCCAGACACCTCAGCTACCTATCTTCTGGGCTATCACAGTCACTGATTCCAAAGCAACCCTGGAGATAGTTTGCTTAGAGCCAATCTCCACATCTGATTTCCTCCTGTATTTATTTTTTTGTTCAAAAGCTGGAACTGAAATAACATTTCAAAATCTTGAAATGCTGCAGGAAACCAACTAAATTTTCTTCACTCTAGTCAAAAAACTGTGGGCAGGAAGAGAAGGCAGCAAACTGACTCTGCATGGCTGAAGCTTCATCCTCGAGGTCTTCACTCACCAGGAGCAATGTCTGAACATTGCAGAATAATACCTTGTTTGCAGATGGACTGAAATTAACATCTTTAATAACCGTGGTTTATTGAATTTATTGCCCTGTTGGCCCATTGGCCAGTGCACCCCAATGCACCCACTGGCCTCTGTGGCCCTCAGGGCACTGCTGGCTCAGGGACAGCATATTGTCCACCAGGACTTCAAGGTCCTTCTCCACAGAGGTATACTCCCTTGCATGTGAACTCTACTTTGGTACATTATTGCTTTAAAGAACAAACCTGAAAACTGTTATCTAAACAGTTCTGATTTTACAGGAAGTACAGGTTTGGCTCTGAACATGCGTTTTGTGACTTGTGGCTGTTTGCAAAAAGAAGCATCACAGGAGCACAAGCACTCCTTGCCAATCCTTGTTTTGAGTCGTCTGTGAAATCTTGGCACCACATCCTGAGAACACTGTATGGAAATAAAGCTTTTGTTTAACCTACTTGTATGGGCTCCCCGTGGATGTGATTGTCTGCCTGGCCAACTCTGTAACTCTGGCTCCCTGAACACTGCTGTCACTTAGAAAGCACTGGGGGGAATAACTGTGGGTTGTTATCCAAATAAGGTGCCAGAGGTTATTCGTGGAGAGATGTCATTGAGGTTGCTGTGGTTGACTGCAACACAGCCAGAACAAGAGGGAAATATGACCCCCTACTCCTGGTGGGTTCAAGCCTCAGGTCCTGTTTGTAGGGTGGCCCCAGGAACTCCATTTCTCACGCTGTGGAGGGGAGGGATCAGCCTGAAAACCTTCTTCTCTTTACTCCTGCTGCTGTAGCTTTTTCTTTGTGGCTGGTATTATGAAGACTGCTGACTGCGCACACTGGTGTCTGTGTGTGTGGAGAGGGACAGGAAATACGACAATAATTCCCTGACCAGATGAGGTTAGAAGACAAAAAGGTCTTCATTTAGTTAGGATGAACCTGCCTTGCTTGCACACCCAGGCACTGTTGTCCACATGTGCCCAGCCAGCAGACAATGGGCAGGTAGAAAGAAAATGAGTGAACAATCTCTCCAGACAGGAAGTCCTTCCGTTGTGATGGGACAGTAGGTTTCACATCCCGAGAGGTCTCTAGCAGATCATTCCTCATATCTGGAGCAACAGGAGGCCCTAAGCAATGATAGGAACAAGCCTTGCATGTTGCTTCTGTGGACTCAGAAAAGGAAAAGCACAAATGGATGCTCCTCAGAAAGCATTGGAGATGCCTTTGTGATTAAATGGCATCCGCCTGATACCTTTCCCTGGCACTGGAGCTGGCTAATAAACTGCCTTCCCCTTCCAAACACCCAAATTACATGTTTGGAATATCTGTGGCCCCAGACATGCCCCCAGGTTGTTTAGGGTGGTGCTCGTTGGGCTAGGGACCACTGGTGGTAGCAATTTAACAGGTGAATCCAGCACTCAGGGACTGGTGACCTGTTCAGATGGAGTCACCACAGAAAGACAAAAAAGTACTGCCCCAGTCACTGGACAATGTGCCATAAATGGTGGCTTTGGACAATATGGAACCATAGATTAGAATCATGGAATATCCTGAGTTAGAAGGGACCCACATGGATCATCAAGTCCATCTCCTAGCCCTGCACAGGACCATCCCAAGAACCCTACCACGTGCCTGAGAGTGTTGTCTGAGCACTTCTCCAACTCTGGCAGGCTTCGTGTTGTGACTATGTCCCTGGGGATCCTGGGACTATGGACATAATCTCCATGTTGCCTAAGGCTATGCGAGTCCAGAGACAGTGTGCTGATCCCTGTACATGGCTTCAAAACAAAGTCCCAAGTTAATATGTAATCAGGATGATAATAAATTCACTGAGTGGCAAATTAAGGTGTTGATGAGAAGTTACTCTTGTTCACTTTCCTCTGGACATAGACAAAGCCCATCAATATGGATATCACCTTTGCTGCCCTTCTCACTGTAATAGGTCATCTGAAGAGAAAAGGCTGAAACACCATCTTTAGGCAATACCTCTGATATTTATGTAAGTCATGGGAGCTGCAGTGTTGGACACATTTATCCTCAGTACCTCACGCCCTGGTGCTGGGCACATTTCTAGGAGGAATGAAGGGCTACATGGCAAATCCCTCTGGTCTTTGCAGCTACAAGGGGAAATGAGTTGAAAATGACTTGAAAAAAGCCCCACCAAAGATGAATGAATGTATCTTCTCCAAGCTTTCACTTTCTGTGCCCCTCTGCTATCCCGTACTGGCATTGTGTAGGAAAAGGCACATCCATGCTGCAGCAGTTGTTTTTATGCTGCCCTGTATTTGCCATAAGAACTGGTCCTAGAGAAATATTTTGTTCTTTATTTTGTACAGCTCACCCAGTTTCAGCAGAGTTTATTTATAGAGAGGAAAGGGACACACGGAGACCTCCCTGGCCTCTCCAAAATGGAACAAATATTTCACTATACTGCTATTATTTTCATGCCGAAATATTTTATCTGAACTAAATTTTAATCAATCACAGGAAAATCTTCAGCATTAAAAAGACCAGCTACAGCCAATGATACAATTAACTACTTCTCACTTCTGTAGCATCAAACGCAAGGTACAAATCTGATGAAAGTGGTTTTTGCTGTATATGTCAGTGCATACATATATATTCATATGTGTATACGGAAATAGATATGCATGCATACACTTAATCAGCACCCATTCACCACGAGAGGGCAGGCAAAGAATATGAAAATCAGTTGTCCTGTGTGTTCCCTGCACATGTGAATGAGCAAATCATTCAGTGGCCAGAAAATATCACTACTGTTTTCTTTAATCATCTCCAATGACTTTCTTATTATAGAATCATAGAATAGTTTGGTTTGAAAGGAACCAAAGTCATCTAGTTCACTCCCCCTGAAATGAGCAGGGACATCTTCAACTAGACCAGGTTGCTCAGAGCCCTGTCCAGCCTGGCCTTGGACACTTCCAGGGATGTGGCAACCACAGCTTCTCTGGGCAACCTCTGCCAGTGTTTCACCAACCTTGTTGTAAAAAACATTTTCTAAATATCTAAACTAAATCATCTATTTTTTAATTTAAAACCATTACCCCTTGTTTTAGTGCAACAGGCTCTTCTAAAAAGTTTTTATCCTGAATCTCAACCCATACAACAACCTCATAGAGCACAGTTTGATGGCTATTTTTTGTTTTGTTTGTTTCAAAATTCTCTGCATTTTTCAAGGAAGAAACGGACTGAGTTAAGAGTGGTTCATCATGGGTTAACCACAAGAAATGTCAAAAGTGAAAGGTGAGAAACTTCCTCAGTGCTGCGGCTAAATTCTCTTTCATGGGTGGCATGGGGGCTGGTATGTGTGTGTCTGGAGAAAGAAAGAAGTCAGTAGGAGCTGTACGTCTACCAACTGTTCATCAGGCATAAATGGGTATTCACTTATGTACAGTAAAAGGACTGGTCCCTTATCAAGAATGTCTTACCTGAGAACTGAAAATGACTGAGATCTAAACATAGCAAGGATAAGTTTGTCTGTTCTCATAGTCTTGAGTCCTGGGAACAGCTGATTTTGTCCATTAAGTTGTGAAGTGTGCTATCAGCAAGAGGGACCTTTTGAGAATGTCCAATGAGCAAAGAAGAGCTTCTCTTCTTTTCATTCATTATATGGAGAGGATAAAAATACAGTAATCTTGAAGCCAGAAAGCAAATCCAAAGAAGCGCACCCCTTCATCCAGGAGATGCTTATGATATGGCATAGACAGACCTTCTAAATGGGTCATGAGATCTGTAAGGATGATTGTCTAAAACACAGTGCCTTTGACCTGAGGAGGAAAAGAGGTGTACAATCTAACCACAGAAGCTGTATCCCAATTTCTTAACAAAGATCTTTTCATTTTTATATGAGGACATGCTTTATTGGGGTACTGAGGCTCTTCATGGAGGTATCCTGTTCAGGGCTTTGCTCAGTGGGATGATGGGTGTCAGACCCTCAAAGCAACAACAGAATGGCAGAATCACTCATAACATTTGTAACACATCCAGAGATACCATCCCCAACTGGCTTCTCTCAAGGAAACCTGGAAATGATTTTAAGGAATTGATATGTCCAACCTGGGCTGAAAAGCTGGGATTTACACCAGCAGGAGGTATACCCACAACCAGAAAAAAAAAAAAAAATCCCCAAATTCTCTGTTTCCTGACTACAAGAGGGACTCATTTCCCTCAATTTTGAGTCTGTGTTAGTCATTCACCACTCCCTTGTTCACAGGATAAAGTTGGAGCTCCTTGTGGGTGACTCATCTTCTGGAGAATGAGATGAATCACAAGCAAGAAGGGTTTCTATTTCCCTCCATGACCTGTGGAGGATATCAGAATCAGTGGGTCCTTTGATAGATACCAACCTTGTACATGTCTATGTTTGATCAGAGATATCACATCTTTTTCACCTATGGTATCATTCTGGGGTTACAAATTTCTAAGAGAAAAAGGAGACCAGGAATTTACTCAGCTCTTCAAAGCTGCTACCATCACTTCTTCTACCTGTTGGGGAGCTGGTGATACATATTTGAGCATAATTATCTGTGCTTCTGTGTTCCCCATATTTCACCATTCCAGTGCACTAAACTTCCTAGTGGAAAAGTAGACTGTGTGCTGGCTCTGAAGTTTTTGCTGAGTGCATCCCACCTCTGAAATCTAGAAGATGTTCAGCAGCAAATTAGGTTTCAGTGTTTGGAAAAATCAGATCAATGAGTAGGACTGTTTCCTTCAGATTGTTGCCCTATGTCTGCTTTCTCAGTCCACAGAAATAACTCCAATGTTCCCCTATGTCTTCCAGCATATCTCTAGCTTCATTCTTTGGTCCAAAGGGGTTGTTAGATGGTGCAGATACTTTTCTCCTCCTGCAGTATGTTCATCTGAAGCAGAGCACACAGGGACTGTCATGACAGACTGTCTGCGCAGCAAGGACCATGCTCAGGGTTTAAGTCAGGGTTTCAATCCTTTTTCTTTATGGAAAAAAATCCAAAATATGTCATTGGGGATGGAAATTATATTATTCAAGAAAAGCTAACACACTGTGCAGGAAGCAGAGACATTTTGGAAATAACACACCTGTGAGCTATAAATAAAGTGATGACATAGTGATGGAACAAGGGCTTGTTATGGGAAGGATCAAAGGGTTTAAGGAACATGACAAAAATAGAGCATTTCTAACAAATTTCTTCTCTCCCTAAGATTATGATTGCAAACTTCTTTTCTTTTCAGTGCTTGCCTAAAAAACCCAACACTGAAGGAGCAAAATCACACTCTCAACCAAGTGTGGTGAAATCCTTTTCTGCGTGATCTGAATATTACCTGTGTCATCATCAGCTTCAAGGCCTTGTACATAGAATGACAGTAATCCTTTCTCTATAGCTTCCCTCCAGTAAGTCACCACCTAGCTAAAGGAAAGAGGTGGAAAGAAGGGGCAGCAAAAAGGGAAAATTGATTATTTCAATGGTGTTTTATAGTTTAAACTGATTTTCGTAAGATCTGAGTCAATAGCAGGGACTGAAAATGCCAGACATGACTGACATTCATTCCCCTACCTGAAAGGAAACCAAGAGAAGGAAGAATGGATGACATTTCACACTTTAAATGGAACAGGCGGTTTAGAGTGAAACATGATCTTTAACCCCATTAGCACAGACAACAGAGAAAACTGTTCTGCTGCTTGTTTGGCACCACCTGATTCACAGATCTTCCTGCTATTGCAGTGGTAGAGCAGAGTTATGAGAAATATTTGCAATAGAAACCACATCAGTCTCATTTGGTTTGCATTTCAGGATAAACCATATTTGTCCCATGGAGCACAGTTTCCTGAACCTGCTGATTAAGCTTTGGGATGTTCAAACACAGGCTAGATGTCCCTGGAGATTGTAGTGGGCAGAAAAAGGGGTGGGCAAATAGTAGTGGACAGAAACACCTGAAATCTGGGTTGGATGCAGGCTACCTCCAACCATCTGAGCTGGCAGGGCAAGTGCAAGTGAGGCAGGAGCTCTCTGTCCTTACTTCCATCTTCTTGAGATGTTCACCTGGCAACTCTGCTTGCAAGTCATACCTCAAAAGCTTGCTGGGCAGTGGTGTATGTCTGAGGTCCACAGGGGATGGGAAATAAAGCCAGAGGGCCATGGAGACAGTTTTGGCCCCTCACAATCCAAACACAAATTCCATTTGCCCCATTTCACCCCCCCCGAAATTATGAGACTCTGAAGCTCCTGTGATATGAGTTTACTTATCTGGGTGTTTTGCCCACATGTTTTTCCTCTCCCTTTTCCCTTACTGCCTCACTGCTGCATGCCCCAGCAACCTCCACATGTGAGGAAAGGTTTCCTTCCCAACTTATTTGTATTATCTTCTGTGGTCTCTCAGTCTGCAGAAGACCCTTATCACCAAAACCACCTCATCTTTATCCTGCAGTAATACCTACTTCACCAGGAGTTTCCACAATATCTGCCACTCCAAGTGATGTACAACATTCATAAGCACTCCTCAAATGTCTTGAGCACTGCGAACGTTGCATTCTTGCTCAATTTTTTGTCATTGCCTGCCAGGGCATCAAGCAGTGCCTGGGGACCCTGTCACCTAAGAGTGACAAGATGAGCCAGAACTGTGCCCAGGATTGTGCTCATCCTTCAAATCACCGATTCATAACATGGGCACAGCTGACTGCTTCATAGCTGGTCATATCTGGCTCGGTGAGTGTGAAGTGTCCCAGGAGAACTGGACATGTGTTTTTTGCCCTACTTTTGAGATGAATTTCGCAGCTACTTGGGTCACTGCTGGCTGATTTGGAGCTAGCTAAGGTATGTCTCTTTTGCAGTTGTACATGGAGCTGTCTGCATCTTGCAAGGTCGATGTCTTCATGGACCGAGGTGAGGTGGACCTGAGGAAGGTTATGGCTGGGACCAGAGGGGACTGAGCCAAGTCTAGTCCAGGGAAATGCCAAGAGCAGCTTCTTCTTCGAGTTCAGCTGAAGACACAGTACCTGAGACCTGCGGGCACCATACGATGAGACAGATAAGGGACAGGAGTCACAGCTGACCAGGACAACTTCCCTGTTCTTCTCATCACCAGCTTCAGCACCAAGACAAGCCAAAATCCCAGCATGTGATGCATCATCATATTCCCAGCGTCAAACTTCCCTCAGCACCAGCAGGAATAGAAAAAGGGGCCAGAGCAAAGCTCTTGGACCTCTTGTTCCTCATGTTTTGTTTTGGTTTTTTTTCGAAAAGAACAAGCTATAATCGGAGCAGGAAGAAACAAAGCATAAATATTAAACCTTGTTTCGTCTTGGGAAATATAATTTATAATTAGAGTCGGGCATCCTGTTGACATGATAGAACCTATTTTAAGTGTGAGGTGAGCACGTGGTCAACCTCTAATCTTTTGCAAGTGATTAAAAACTGCCAGTTCTTTTCTTCTTGTCTTCTCTCTTTTGTCTTGCTTTTCTTCTTATTTTTTTTTCCTTTTTTAATGTAATTTCTAGAAAGCAACTGGGCTAACATCAGTTCTAGATAATGATGCTTGTAGTGGCAGTGATATCTTGGAGCATCTCAGCAGCTAGGAATTTTGTTTTCTGTTCATGCACTTCTGCTTGTCTTCATGCCAGCCCCACCAACTAAGCCTGTTCACCTCTACTATGGAAGAGTGGGAATCCCATGAGACTTGGAGGGGGAGGAGATGGTGAGGATTGACTTTGTGTGACCAGCAATGACCTATGGCCTTTTTGTTTTGAAGTGGCGTTTGCCAATTGCCACATCCTGCTGCCCTAGTACCAGCGAAAATTATTGCAGGACTGGTGCTTGTAAGCAGTTTTGGAGGCAAGATCCTACAAGTTTGCAGGGTGAGGTGTCCCTCCTAGGGTCCTCAGGTTCTTTCATGGGGTATGCATGGATACATCAATGCTGTCAGATAACTCGTCTCCTCACATCAACCACATTGGGGGTTAGCTCTCTCATGGGCACCCTTCCCCACCAAGCCAGATTGTCCCCTCCAAGCTGGGTGTAGTCCTTGGGTTTTCTTCAGGGCCTGGATCAGGTTTGGCTGCTTCTGCTCTGCACAGTCCTCCTACACTATTCTGGAGCAGCTTTGCACTCTGTCCCCACCTTACTCAGGGCACTCTAAAAGAAAGTGAAACAACGATGTCAGGGCTCTGGGGTCACCATCCAGAGGTAGATAATGGAGTGTTACACACCTGGACGTGTCCAACTTGCCCTAGAGAAGGGTGAGGTTTGTGTGGATCAGGACAGGGATCACTCCCTGGGAGAGATGTAACTGGAAAAGCCATCTGCACTCAGGTGTCGCTGGGAATAAACCATAGGTTGACCCAAGTTTCTGCTGCCCACACACTGGAGATGGAGTCTAACAGCAGCAGGATCTGTGGGAATTATTCCTTCTGCTTCCATATAGTCTGAAATTTCCTGTTGGGAGCCTTCCTATCCTTTCTGTGATGGACTGTTTTCCTATTAGCTAGCCATGCACCACCTGGGAAATACAATTGGACCTCCATCTCTAAGAAGAAGGTCCGCAGTCATCCTCCAGGCTTGGCTACTGTGACATCAGGTTGGCCATCAGGTTGTCCTGGTGTGGTGACAGGAGAGGATACAATATATCCTTGTTCCTTGGTGAACTCCCTTTGTCAATCTGTCCAAATAAGCTACTGTGGGCTGAGTTTTGGCCCTTAATAATAATAATAATAATAGTAACAACAACAACAACAACAACCACAACAATAATAAAAAATATGCACATACAGCTGCACCTGTGCATGAGCAATAGCCAAGGCAGTAATAAAACCATTATTGTTTCCTTTGTTACCATTATGTACATGTTGCTGTTAAATCGATTCATCTTGTTACAATCTTATTGCAACAACATGAGCAAAGTGTATTTACTGAGATATTTAACAAACCACATTTTTAACATCTGTAGATGTTTTTTTCATCTTGAATCTCCCAGTATGGTGCAGGTTTGAAGTAACTCTGACTCACAGGTCCTGGTGTGCTACAGAGAACGAACCTGTCGCAGAGAAGCGAAAGCTGGAGCCTGCAAACGTTTAGCAGAATTTACAAAGTTGTTTGGCACATGGTATAAAAGCACATAGCTTTTACCTGATTTTTATAAGCAAATCCAGGAAAGCGGGACAGAATTGATGCTGTCTGGGAGAAGGGAGCCAGCACCTCATTTTTTTTTCATGAAAATTCTTGGCCATTGTTGCATATCTAAGTGAACAGGGGATAAAACATATGATGCTGAAGGCAAACCTCTCCTCTGAGGGAGATCACTCAGTTGAGATGATCCTCGTACATGCAGGGGAGAAGGTGGGAGGTTTGCCGTGGTCCCTGGGGTGTTTTCTTTGTTCCCTGGTGCCCGTGGGAGCTCCCCAGCTGCGTGGCCCAGAAGAGGTCTTATCCTGGCTGGTGAAGCCAAGACTCAGTTTGGTCCTAAGACATCCACTGAAGAGCTGGCAAAATCCTGTCAGAGGTTTACAGTGCTGCAAACGATCATGCAGAGCCAGTGAACACCTGCCCAGATATCAGGGCATGTCTAAGCAGATGAAGACAACACAGACAATGTGCAACTCCCCCACCAACTTACAGAAAAGCATTGCAACTGAAATAAAAGGGAGCTTCACACCCAAAGTAAAGAAAGCAAAATTCATCCCACAGCCCTTTTTAGAAGGTATTTATGTTATTACCCATTCAAGCATTAAATTGAATTTATCCTTTCCCCCAAGGGTGTGTTTGGCCATCCCACTGCTGTGCCATGGAGATGCAGCTGACCTGTTGGGACACCAAACACGATGTGCTTGCCCTACTCCCATATACCCTTTTCCTACGCATCCCATCCTGCGTGGACTTGAAATGTAAGGTTTGCAGCCAGCTCAGTGCCCCTGATTTACCCCAGCCCCTGAGAATCTCCCAGCTTACAGCTGCGGGACAGGCACAGATGACTTGAGAGACAAGCACATGTCCCCAAAGCCTGTGGAGGGGATTTTTTGTGGTATTCACAGACTGTTTCATGTGTCAATACAAGAGAAGCATAATTACCGGCTGAGAAACTGCAGGAAATAAGCCAAGGCTGAATGAACAAAATGGAAAAGAAACGCAGGGGACACACACATTTTAAAACTATTACGGAGGTATGTATTCACATGCTCTGGGGAGCCTGGGAATATATAAGAGCTCATGACTGCAAAGGAATGAATTCAAGGACTAGTCTATGGGGAGTATTTTTTTTTCCCTGTGACTTCAAACTTCTCTCGGCGCTTGCAGAGTTTTAGTCAGCTGGCATGCAACAGAGGTACGACTTCCCCAAGGAAACTCTTCCTCGGCTTGCGCTGGAAAGGCTGCTGGGAGAGTCAGGGAAAAAAAAAAGGCTGCAAGCAGAGACGAAACCTTCTCCTCCTCCAGCCACAGAGCAGGTATGTGGAGATGTGTGTGAACCCGGGAGCCTGCTGGAAAGTTGCGTTTTCAGCTGTGGGAGAGATAAGAGCTCTGGTGACTTTGAGCTGCAGCCTTTAAAACTAACACAGATGAGGAAGGTACTGTATAAATAAAATATTCTGTGTTTATGAATAGGCTGAGGAACTGGCTAAACACGCTGTGTAGATGGCTCTATCCACCCAGTTGTATATTTAATCCATCAGGGACTTGCACTGTGTGAGTTAGATCATTTACATTAAGGAGGCACCAGTTAGTTTATAACAGTACAGTTGTCATACACCGTCTTTGTTATTATTCTCCGTGTTTGCAGGAATAGGAGATGGAGAGATGATTGGTTTTTTCTTTCTTCACAGGACTTCAGTCTATTTATGCTGTTACTGCATTATAGCCTTCTGAACCAGGACTGCTGCAGAGATCAGCATTGTACACCAATTAAATGCCACTCACCCAGCTTTCTGGCGCTGAATCCTATTATAGCCTTGGGCAAATCACACAGTCCCTGGGTAAAATAGGCAAAATGCTGCTTGGTTCATCTGCTCTTCTTCCTATCAGTGCTGTCATTGAGCTCTCCTTGTTGGAGCACGAGGTGTGAGATGGCAGGGTTATTTTGCTGCTCTTAAGATCCTGACAGCTTGAATGTCACCTTGGGTGAATGATGATTTACAGAGAGGGCTTTGCTGCATCTGGACTGTTGTCATGAAAATGAATGTTTAGGCAATATTTGGAAGTAATAAAGTTTTAGAAAATCATAGTTTATATTGAAGTCACAGTAAATTTTCTAAGGCTAAGCCCAGTTGTAATTTGGATAAAAGTATTTTTGATAAAAGACAAATATGCTTCCCTTAAATAGAAGCAATAATTTGGCTTTGCGCAACAGTGATTATTTGGGTTTTCTACTAAGATGTAATAATTTAAACTTTAAAATAAACCTATTACTCTAAAATGCTGAAATCCTCTGGTTTTCAAGAAAATTTACAGCCAGTCATCCCTTTTTAAAGCAGATGATTACATCTTAGTGACTGTATCAGCACTTGGCCTTTTACTAATACAGTGATGGATGGATTCAAGGAGGGATATCAGTATTATGTAAATCAAATCTATCAGAAATAATTTTCCTCACGTCATTTTGTCTCCTACTGGGTCTTATAAAATGAGTACACCTTTTCTCAAATACTGACCACACTGTCTATAAAAAGTAATATTGCTGAATTAAAAGCGTCTTTTATAAACTGGTGAGAAAATATTCTGGTTTGGTTTCTGAATGTGAATTTTGTTCTCCAGGGAGAGTATTTCATGGTTAGATAATTTAATCTGCAAATGCCAGTACATGTCACTTTTTGCTGATGTAAGTGTTTTTATTTTCCCATCTCCCTCTGTCCCTTCGCCCATCCCCTCACTCACAAATTCTCCAGGCTTGTGGGTTTCATTCAGTTCTTGTTCATTTACATTTTCTTTCCTGGAGAGAATAGGAGGACAAAAGGTGAATAAAATAGGGAACCTGCCTAAAACCTCAATAACTGGAAATGTTAATTTTTGGTGGGGAAATGCTGTTGGCTGAACACCTGATAAAGATGCACATGGAGAGAGGACAGAAAGAGAAGGAAGGAAGGAAGGCAGCAGCTTCAAAAGACAGGAGAAAAGCCTTACTGGGTTTACAAGAGATGGAAGAGTCTCTATTTTGATATGTGGACTTGACACCAGAAAGACTGGGGGCTGCATCTGCTTGTGAGCTGCCAAGCATAGTGAAGATTGCAGGAGCAAAACAAACCCAGGAGAATCAGTTTCTGGAGATGTTGTAGAGTGTCAGGAGCTGGAGCTGTGCCTCAGCCTGTGGCTGAGGATGGCACTGGCTATTTATTTTTTAATAGGGTTAATATTAATGTTGTCTCCAACTCCCTTGTGGGATGAATCACCAGGGAGCTATTCTAGCCAAAAGGAAGCAAGACTTGTCCCACTCCTGCGTTTACAGTTCAGACCCACTTTCTAAGGCAGGAACTTGTTTTATTTACTTCTCTGGAGAGTTTGATTCGTAGAGCTTGACACAGGACTCAACCAAAAGCAGTGCCTTAGAAAGCAGCAGCATTATGGATGGACTGACTCCAAAAGGTCTGGAGACTAAAGACACAAAATCGTCAAGACGTTTTCTTGTTTTTCTGAAACTTTTGGGAACCTGCAGCAGTTTACAGACTGACTGGTGAGAGCCAGCAGCTAGGATTTGCTTTTGCTTCTTGCTCTGGGCCATGCTGGGTAAGGACTTGGAGGAGAGGAGAGGTCTGATGAGGTGCCGCTCACTTCAGGTGACAGAGGGTGAAATTCAACTGACATTGGCAGAAACTGAGTAGGAAGTGACTGCTGAGGCACCACTGGAAAATCAAGATTTCACAGAGTTGCAGGTACATCATTTGGATGCCACATCCCTTGCTATTTTGTGGGCAAAAAAGCTTGATTCTCCAATCTGTGTGATGGAGATGAGGGTGGCTGGGGCTCTGAGCAACCTGGTCTAATGGAAAGTGTCCCTGCCCATGGCAGGGGGCTTGGATGATCTTCAAGGTCACTTTCAAATCTGGCCATTCTATGATTCTATGATCCAGTCTCTGACTGATGCAGGTGACACTTGCCCTGCAGACATGTCTTACCAAGCCAATACCATGCTAATGTTTCAACACCACTTTAAGGTGTAAACTGCTGGGTAGCCCAAAGCCAAAAATATTGAAATTTTGGGAAATCAGCCAAATGCATTGGAGGCTTTGAAACTGTTTGCTGCCAGATCCCCTTTGGGAAAGGACAAAGAAGGCAAGGACAGCACCGATCTTTCCCAGTGTACCTGGTGTCCTCCAAGAATGTGTTTTTATTGAAGCAAAGCCCTGAGCAGTAGAATCAGTGCATGCCCTTCCCTCCTGCTTTGGCATTTGTTTCTGTCCAGGCTCTTCTTTACAGTTCAGCTGGCACAGCTACCTGGTTACTCAGTAAAAGAGCCTGAGGAACAGAGCTGGCTTTTTAAAAAGCACAACCAAAATGCCTGCTATTTTTATCCCTGTAAATCCAAACTTCCTAAAGTGCTCTGAACATCCGGGTGTAGAAAAGTTGGAAGCTACCGTCATCCTGGCCACTCATTGCTCTTAATTAGAGGCGTGATATTTGTACTTCAAATCAGATCTAAATACCCTACTAAAAAAAATATTTATTATTCTTGGAGACCTCAAATATTTGAGGTTTGCCTTGCAAAGGTGTCTGTGCTTTTCAAGTGCTACTGCACACTGCTGACAAGACAAACTCTAAACCCAGAGCATCTAAAAGGCATTTAAATCTCTGGATATCACAGTGGTCCCCAGTTTCAACATGAGTTTCCTTCTTACCCAAAGGGGATTGCAGATGGAGAGCTTGACTCCAGGGACCGTGCCAAAGGGATGAAGCGAAAAACAGCACTGCAAAGTAAAGCTCAAGACATGACATGCTTGGGGGAAGGTGATCAAAACTAATCTGATGAGAACCCAGTCAAGGGGAACTTGTCTGAGGTTGTGATAATCTCACTGATGGACAATTCTCCTGAGAGCTTAATGTGTATTTTTCTATCCATTGCACCTAATCATGCCCTCCCCTGTCACTTTGTCATAGTATTTTTACAGCTAGACAAGCAACCTGGTCTAGTGAAAGGTGTCCCTGCTGATGGCAGGGGGGGCTGGAACTAGATGAACTTTAAGGTCCTTTCCAATCCAAACCATTCTGGGATTCTATAATTCTGTGGTTTATACCTCTCATTTCAGGACGCATTACCGAGCAAACTAAGAGCCTAGCTCTTCGGTGTATTATTTCAGCCATGGGAAAAGTGTGTTGTGGCAGTTCAGGCTTGTGTCTCTGGGAGAAAACAGCAGGGAAATCTATGTAGAGGAGGGTTTTCCTGAAGCAAGACTTAATTAGCAAAAGGAAATGAGGAAACCAGCTACTTCAGCTCTAGAGGGCAGCACAAAATAATAAATAAAAAGCCAAACTTGGGCAATTTGAAATCGTCTTCTGCATGAGAAAAGCACCTCTTTGCAGTGGGAATTCTTCCCAGCAGATCCAGTATATTCAGCACTATGTACTCACAACCAAAAATTCAGCAGCTTATCTGAAAATGCCTTTATTGAGGCCTTTATCCCTAATTCCTGCCTCATGCCATGAAAACCCATCAAGTGTGTTGTAGCCAGCAATGGACCCCTGTCCTGACAGCAGACTGCAGTCACACTCTTATTAGTGGGATGACTGCAAAAAGAAAAAGTTATTTCTTCCAGAACAGGTTTCCAGATTCTGGGGTTTATATTTATCAGCCATGGATTCTAAACATTTAATCCTCAAGCACTGCTTCCCTAAAGATGCAGAGAGAGATTTAGGTGCAGGAGGCTACAACCCTCCAGGAATGTAACTTGCAGACACAAAACCCCACAGTAAACATACTGTCATGCCGCACGCACACAGCCAAACAGTGGCATTGCCAATAAGTTACTTATTCTCCTGAGCAAACCCACAGCCCGATCCTGACAGTTCCTCTGGCAAAAATCCCCCTGTTTCTCAATGCCTGCCCCAAGGAAGGGCTTCAGGATGTTGCACAGTAGCCGACTCTGTCTGGAGAACAGCGGTGGCTAGGACCCAGCAAGAGCCTGGAGAGGAGTGGAGAGGAAGACAAGCAACATAATTTAAAGCAGACACCGTCCCAAATAAGGTTATTTCCCCGAAAATGCCTTCATTCTGAAGTTATGAGTGAGCCTCTAGGTGTATCGAATGAGTGAACATGAAGCTGAAGAATAATTGCATCGATACCACGACTGAATCGATTTTGAAGAGCTGGATATGCTTTTTAAAGAGATGATAAGCGGTGTTTGGGGATGCAAGAAACCCTTAAAACAAGGTAAATGTGAAATAGTCACTCTTTTTACCCCCGAAGGCTCTAACTTAACAGGAAAGAGACTTGTGTGGAAAAGGATCAGACCCTGGGGAGTTTGATTTGTGTTCTGTGTGTTCTCTTGTATTTAACTTTCCTTGGCACAGGAGAGCATCTCCGTTAATTGTCTAAGCAGTAACAAAAATTACATTTGGGGGAAATCTGGAAAGTTCTGCCTTTATTAGCTGCAAACAACATCTATGAAGTAGTTTCAAGATTAATATTGTGATAGAAATGGAGGCAAACATTGTTCTGAAGTGGAAACTGGGAATAAATTGTTATTATTCCATGGTTTGAAATGTGTCTTGGGGCAAATTACTGGTCTTCTCTGCCTTCTCTGCCTTTCCTATTTGTTAAGTGTACATGCTAGCATGGTTAGGGTATGCTTTTTCTAGAATTATTTTACCAACTTACTAATACTCCTTGGGGGTGATGGTGATTGAAACCACCTGTATTTTTCAGCTGGGGTTGGCACTGGATGGTTTTGAAGTACTGTGATGGAAAGCTGTGGCTTTAAATAGGGTCCAGAGCTCAATCCTGCTCTGAGTTATGCTAGGATTTCTATCACAGCTGCCAGTGGGAGCAAACTGGCACTGATCATGGAGCTGCTTCAACTCTGGGAAAGCCTCAAAGCAATAAAAGCTCCTTTAAGTTGAGTTGTTGCCACTGCTGCTCCCAAACTGTTTTTGTAAGCTGTGGATTGAGAGATCAGTGCCAGCAGGAAGAGTTTAGCATCAGTAGACATCCTCTCTCACACCAAGGGAATAGGGGTCCTGTAAGCCCTGAGCTTGGCACTGGGAGAGGGTGGGGGGATGCTGAGACCTGCCCAGAGGGTAGAAAGGAGGGGAATGCACTGATGTGTCACACTAGAGGTTGCTGAGAGGGATCTAAAGGTTGTTCAGAGAAAAGCTAGGCAGGAAAAGCTCCTCAGCTGGACAGCTGAACTGAAAACTACCCTAGGAAGGGAATCTCCATGAGCAAGGAGGTTGAGCTGTACCATGGCAGGTCAAGAGGAAGTAACTTCAGGTTGTGGCAGGGGAGTTTCAGTTTGGATATCAGGAAAAATTTCTTCACTGCAATGGTTAGTAAGCACTGGCACAGGCTGTCCAGGGCAGTGGTGGAATCCCCATCCCTGCAGGGATCTAACAGACGTGTGGATGTGGCACTCGGGGACATGGGATAGTGGTGGCCTTGGCAGTGCTGGGGGAATGGTTGGAGTTGATGGTCTTAGAAGGCTTTTCCAGACTAAATGGTTCTGTGAGGACAGTCTATGTGGTCTTATGCTGGAAGAGAGCACCATATCCTTGATGAGCTTCAGGATGTGACACCTTAATGGACACCTTGGAAAACCTTAGAAACACCTTGAGGGACAACATCCTTGCTTATTACAGATTTGCCTTACACGGCAAACCATTACATCAATTTTTTTGTGTTCAAATAAATCAATTTCCCAGCTGCTTTATAAACCTGAAATTTAGGAAGTTTCAAAGTATGTTAAGACCCTGGATTGTGTCAGGTTTATTATTTAAGAGGCAAAGAGACTTTTTTTTGCACTGACAGTGCGACAAGGGCAGACATTGCAGAGCACATTGGCCATGTGCTGTCCTTTAGGGTGGTGCCCTGTTGTGGGTCATATTCTCAGCTTAATTCATTGTGTCTGAACAGAAAGGATTTCTCTTTAAGGGCTTGGAGAAAAGCCTTGTAATCATTGGTATGTTTGTCTTTTATTGCCACCTCTGCAAACTAATACTCAAATGATAAAAATAGATTTCTCCTCCTTTGAGGAGGTTCCAACTGCTCTAAGCATGGGGAATGAAGAACAGAGGGAGACAGCAGAAACATTATAGATGGTAACACCAGCATTTCCTCCTTCCATAGGATGATTTCAGCATATTTTGCAAACATTGATTCAAAGGTAGAGAATTAACATCCTTGGTCTGGTTTTAATGGGGAGGAACACACTTCTGATCCCATTACTGAGACCTGTTCTTTCACCTTGGGGTCACAGATCATCATCCATCACTGGGGTTTTTTTGTGAAATGGAAGGAATATGCAAACTGTACACAGAGTAGCTGTGGTCTAATTCTCCCCAGTTTCTCTATTCCTAATACACAGCTCTCTTCTCTGGTTGGGAAGGGGGGAAACGGGGAGATTCCCATCAGGAACTTGGCATTGCTGTTCAGTGACTGTCAATGCTATCAAGGACCATCAGCTGCATCCATCAAAGTGACTAAGCAGAGGGATCTCCATCAGCTGGGCATGATCCCATCTCTTTTGTTTCCAGCTTTTCAATGCTCTGTGGGTGGAAGCCATCAAGCAACAGTACATTGATGCCAGTGGCTTTTGCATGGGATTGGGGTTGCATTTGGAGCTGCTTGAAGCAGAAATACTTGCCCTTGGCTTTGGTTCCCTTTTTCCCCCATTGTCCAGTGACAGGCCTCACAGTGCTGTTTGCTCCTTTTGCAGTTCCGTGCTCTTTTATGGAGCGCTTTCCAAACAGTTAAACTCTTATGAATTCTCTGTTTCACACAAATCCATTCTATTTTTTATGTCTCTTTGTAAGGCATCTGTCCTTGTCCATGGCAGGGGGATTGCACCAGATGATTTTTAAAAGTCTTTTGCAACCCAAGCCTGAGAAAGCTCAAGAAGCGTTTGGACAACACTCTTGGGGTTAGGATGTGACTCTTGGGGGTGGTGCTGTGCAGGATCAGGAGTTAGACTCAGTGATCTTTGTGGGTTCCTTCCAACTTTACATATTCTGTGATTCTGTGGAACATATGGTTCTATGGTCTCCTGTCAAATGTATTTAAAAACCTGTCCATACCTGGAATGTGTAAAATGAAAAATCTCAGTCCACTCCTTAAGCTGTTTGCATTAACTCAACAAGGATATACACGTAAAAAGTCTTTGACACTCTGGGAAAAGAGGAGTAGAAAATGTTGTGGATGGAAATGAAAACTGTTCCCACTTCTGGTTGTTTCTGAGCGGCACCCATTTGCTTTGCTCAGGGCATGGCTCCCCAAAACTTCAGCCCAGTTGAAAGCACCTGAGCTGTGTCTATGGGGAGTGTGAAGGTAACTCGGTCTTCAGTAGTTTTCTTCTCCGTGATGCCAGATGCCCTGCCCAGCTTGAATATCTGGACTTTGTTGAGTGTCCTGGATATCAGTCAGGCAGCAGCTGAAATCACACTGGGGAAAACCCATGAAATGCTTTGGACTTTCCTTTCAAGTCCTCATTTAAATCTCTTCCCACCAGGCTGAAAGGGATGCAAAGCTACACAGGTGAGTCATTAGTGCTGTATGCTCACAGATGGCTTAATTTTTTGCTCTGCTTGTGTCCTTCTTAATGTTAGATGATGACCTGGTGCCAGCTTTTGCATGTGTTGACCACTGTGTCCCATATAAAATCTAACCATAATTATTTTCACCCACAGAGCCATGAAACTGTACATCATCTTCTTCCTGGCAGTGGTGAACAAAGAAACCTCTAACTATCAACCCTCGGAGGGGACATCCTGTGAAATGGTAAGGCTGTCTCTACTTAGGCCCCTTGAGATCCCGAATGAGGTTGGGACCCCCTTGTTACAAGCACTGCACAAGCAGCTACAGTCTGAGAAGTGAAACCCCCAGAAGCAGGCTCCCTGTGATGGCAGAGGTGGGATTTGCAGGATTAGGAGATGCTTAGCAGTCTGTCATCAGGCTGTGTCCTTGTTAGAGTGACAGCACACAAAGGGCGGGAGGGGACGCAAAGAAGGGTCATTATGTCAGCTTTTTTTCTAAGGAGGAGCTGGTTAAAATAAATTTGATTTGATTTCCCTGAGATCGTACAGGGTTTCTGTGGCTGAGACAGAGAAAGAACTTAGACTTAAAATCAACTCTTTTATATCAGTTGTTATTCATGCTTTAATTAAAGCATCTTCTCTGAAATACTTCTATACCAGCTCTTTTGTAATAACAAGTAAACTGACCTCCTCTGCCCTGACGCAGCATTTCTGCCAGGAAAGTTGTACCTGACTTCTGCTGGAGGGAAGAGAAATGACAAAGACTCTTGCTCCAGTACAAAATCTGCTCCTTGAATTTTTGCAAGCACCTGGTACGATATTATAAATGTTATTCACAGTTGAACTTTCTCCCTTCCCTCTCCAAGTGCTTCTGACTGTACTAGGATGTTTAAAAATACTTTTTTCCCCCTTGAACATTGAAGTTGTTCAACACAAATCCTCAAGAATTTCCAAAATAGGGAAAAAATGATTTGCTAGATGTACACATCTCCCTTGTGGGACTCATTCCATTCCTGCCCACCCTGCCATATTGCTGCACTTCCTGAATTCCAGAGAAATTAAGACCTAGTGTGTATATAAAAAGATCTTGGGAAGGTGACTGGGTAGCTCAGTTCCTTGGCTGGAGTGGGAACACTGATGGAGCCACTGTAAACAGAACAGCCTGGGTCCCGTGTCATAGTCACATGAACGCTGGGTGAGACACGCAATAATCCAAGCAGTTTCATCCCATTTCTCGATGGGTCACAGACCAGGCTGATTGCTGAGAAGTAAACACACACTTGTTTGCCTCCAGTTTACTCCACTGTAAACTGCTTTCATCACGCCAACAACACAACTACGCTGGGATAAAATTAGCCCTGACAGAAAACACACTACAGTCAGGGGCCAGGATGCTCACCTGGTGTAAATCAACATGTCCATGCTGATTGCCTTCCTTCACTGGGCATTTGGTGTGGATCCAAATACAGCTTAAAGAAAGAAGGAGCTACTGGATTAGCTGATTAGCTGTCCATTGACAGTCCTGCATTACATCATAGCCTCACTGTTTTATACTATACTTTCCCTGTGGTCACACCTTTAGAATAGCAGAGACTCAGAAGTGGAAACTTTAATCCCAAATCTCATGGAAGAGATTCACAGTCAGAAACCTGTGCTGCTTTCTGAGTCACCATGGGTGCTTCTGTTGCTGAATTAAACCCTCGTAGAAAAGGTTTTGGGAAGTAAGCAGTCCCTACCAGACCCCTGACATGGGGGTGAACTGCACTGATTAGACCAGTTACAGCACATCTATCAGTTTGTGAGACAACAAGGAATAGATCAAATGTCAGGACATTCTTCCTAACTAACATCGTTTTCCAAGGATAGGCAAAGCTTCAACTATATAATATTTTACCTCCCAAAGAAAGATGATTTTGCTAATTCCTGTTAATTGGCAAAGGAGGAGATTTCAAATAATTTATAGAAGGAAAGGGATTTTAGGAAATTCTATTTTACCTTGCCTTGAGGTGATGCAATGACAGATGCATAACTGGATGTCATAGGTCAGCTGATGTGTGGTACCCAGGCAAAATGCTGAGGTTTGGTTGTGTAGCTAAGCTTCTACCTGGGCATCTCTTCTAAGAATGGCCAGAGACACTGTGCAAGTACAGGTCAGTGCCAAGTGGCTCCAGCCCAGATTCTTGATTCAAATGTTCATGAATTTATAAAGGAGAACTCAAGGGTGGGCTTGAGTCCAGCTCCTTTTTGTAGGGCTCTTACCAAGGTGGGTGACAACTTCCATCCAGTGCTGAGCAGTGAAGAACTGGAGTCAGAAACCAGATGATGGTCAGCTTTTGAACTGTTGGGTCATTTTTTTTGCCAGCATCTTAATGGGACTAAGTGGTCCTCACCCTCCAGTACTTCTTGACAATGGACTTGAAACACACTGGTGGCAGCACTTGCAGAGATGATGAAGTCAGAACATGAGACTGACGAAAACCTCTTTTCTAGTCTCAGGCTACCAACCCATTGGACTAAAGAGTGAGAGGAGAGGAGATACTCCAAACAGATGCTGTTTGCTCCATCCCACTCAGATGTGCTTCATCTTTTTTCCTAATGCTGATAAGAAAGAAATTAATGCAGTTTGAGCCTTGGGGGAGAAAAGATGGTGCAGAAGAGACAAGATAAGAAATTTAGTGAGGATCAAAATAGTCAGTGAAAAGGAATGAAAATTTTAAAAGAAAAATGAGAGGGGAAATGTTATAGGAACAAATGGCAGACAGTGGGAGGTATAGAGTTTGTTACTCCCTTTTATCACTGGGAGTATTCTGTGGATGGAGATGAAAAGCCAAATCATGCAAGATACATGGTGAACGGTGGCTGACCTCTTCCCCCATCAACTTCAATGCAAAGCAGATTGTTGGCATTGACAGGAGTTGCATCAGGACTTTACTAAGATTCTAGATGCCCAGGGGCAATGGAGCGTGCTCAGCACTTGCTGGAATCTGGCTGAAAGTGTGAGAAGAAACCTGGCATATGCCTTAGCATGCAAAGCAGTTTCTGCTTTTTCACTCTGGATTTTTGTATCCTCCTGGCTTCTTCCTCTTCCAAAAATGAGTAAGAAGAGATTTCCTGCTCTGCTATTTGTGCTTCGGAAATAAGGCCAAATCTGGGCATAATTTAACTCCAAATGAAAAAGTGTACAGTGACTTTGCAGGAAAGAAATATTGTCAGGGAGAAGCCAGAAAATTTCCTTTTTTTTTCCTATTTTTTTTTTTTTTTAGCTGAGAGAGATTTGAGTGAGTTGGAGGGAAAAGAGGAAGGGGTTTAGGTTTTAATAGTCAATTTACTTGGGATCTTTGGGAAAACATGTCATGGATAGCACTGTGGAGCAGCTTGTGTACATCTATAGTTTGGATGAGCATTTTGCACTTCTCTGGCACATTCTTATGTGGTCTCCAGAACTCAGATGATGCAAAAGAGATTCAAAAAATGCTGACTAGTGCCCCACTTCTCCTGAACAGATCTGCCACTTCATTCACCTCAAAGTTCATATAAAACAGATGGGATATAATTTTTTTGTTACTTTTAATATTTGCTTGATGTCTGAAAAGCTTTGCATCATGGAATCTGGATTCTGCTTCTCCATAGAAGTTAAGATTCAACTATCTTTCTTTCTTTCTTTCTTTCTTTCTTTCTTTCTTTCTTTCTTTCTTTCTTTCTTTCTTTCTTTCTTTCTTTCTTTCTTTCTTTCTTTCTTTCTTTCTTTCTTTCTTTCTTTCTTTCTTTCTTTCTTTCTTTCTTTCTTTCTTTCTTTCTCCTTCCTTCTTTCCTTCTTTCCTTCTTTCTTTTTTATCTTTCTTTCATTCATTCTTTCATTCTTTTGTTCTTTTTTCTTTCTTTCTATGACCCAGACACCCAAATACATTAATAGCAAGAGTTTTCCTCCAGTAAATTAAATGCCGTCTAAGCCTTTCACATTCCATTTCCTCCTGCTGCTGTATGTTCTCCTTAACAACAACATAGAACTTGATGGTTATGTAAGGATGGTCATGTTCATGTTTCCAATGCTCCTTATGAACACCCACACCAAATTTTGCTCTGGACACAGAACTCAGTCCTAGCTGCAATTAAACACAGATACATCCAGGCGTTGGATTTGACTTTGATGCTGGTTTTTTTCTCTACCCTCACTGCACATCACATCTTTTTCTCTCTCAAAAAGTGAATTTACGTAATTTGTGTTTTTAGTGTTCTATCACAGGTGTCTAGTGTGAGTGATTTCATAAGGCATGCTCCCCATGCAAGTAGAAGGGAACTGCTGCCTTCGCAACAGGATAAACATGGAAGATAAAAGTTTGGAGATTGGCATCAGAAATGTCTCAGTTGTTGAATGACCCCTTTGGTTAAAGCTGCTTTACTTAACTAAGCCATAGCTAAGGGAACGCTTATTTGAGCATGTGACTATGAAGGAGAGACAGGGTTTCTGCTACAGGATCCGTACAGGTTTTTATACCTCCTTGCTCTGGAACCCATGTTGCCAACAGAGTGAAGCTCTTCCAAGTACTGCTTACTGCTGCAAGTAGAGTCTGCAAAATCTAATACAGTGATGAAAGTGAGAAAATTAAACACCAGCATAATAGTGAGGAAACTGTGCTTGATTGCAGAGAAACTTGGGATTGTTCAAATGAGTCCAGGAGAAAGGTACAAACCCGAGAACTTTCAGTAGGTATCACATGCAGATAAAACTCTGCTGTTTGAAGTCAGAAATCTCTTTAAAATGAAATGAGTGCTGTTAGCTGCAAAGAAGCTAATTAGGATTGTTGCTCTTGCTGTCTGAATGCTCAGAAAAAGTGATTGGTGCTTCAGAAGAAGCATCTGCCTGGATGCTGAATGTTACTTTTCTTATATTTAATGCAAAGATGTTTTTCATTTGTCATGTGACAACTCTTTTTCTCTCTTTTTCTGTCAGGCAAACTCTCAGGCATTTTGCCACAACAAAAACCTCCATCAAATCCCTCATGAGCTCCATCCAAATGTAAACAAAATAGATCTGTCTGGAAATTTGATTCAAAGCATTCCTGAAATGTCGTTATCATTTTACACTTCCCTTCAGTGTCTGGATTTAAGCTCTAACCAGATAAGTTTCATCACGCCTGGAGTCTTCGCACACATGCAGAGTTTGCTGGAAATAAATTTAGCCAGCAATCACTTATATGAGCTTGCTCAAAATGGCACAGAGGGAATTGGACTCCTACCCAAGGTGAAAATACTGGACTTGTCCCACAACAGTCTGTACAATGGGATGGCTGAGTATTTCATTAAAGAAGCTCCAGCACTGCAGTATCTTTCCTTGGCAGAAAACAGTATTATAATGATATCACAAAAGATGTTTCAGGGGTCTCCCAACCTTGTGGAGATAGATCTTCAGAGCAACATCATCATGGAAATAGAAGAAGGTGCTTTTGAGACTCTAGTGAGCCTGTCCAAACTCAATCTCTCAAAGAATTCAATTACTTGCATCTCTGATTTTAACCTCAGGCAGCTGGAGATACTTGACCTTAGCAGGAACAGCATTGAGACCTTCCACACCACAAAATCAGATGATGAATATAGCTTAAGGTGTTTGGATCTGAGTGAAAACAAACTGTTTCACTTCCCAGTGTTCCCTCAGGTAAATAAGCTGGTAACTCTGAATTTATCAAAGAATTTAATCCAGCTCACTGCTGAATCCCCTCATAATAAAATGGACTACATGGAAAATGGATGGCTAAATGCTTCTTTCCATCTTCTTGATCAGAAGCAAAGTAGAAACAAAAGTTCTCTGTATTTATCCCAGCTTGTGTATTTAGACTTAAGTTATAATGAAATCAAATCCATTCCAGATGAGTTCTTTGAATCAATGTTGTCCCTTCACACCCTTAATCTCAGTAAAAATTGTCTTCAGGCATTTGCAGTAAGTTATGACAGTGCATTGATCTCTTTAACTGTCCTTGACTTGAGCTACAATGCTTTGCAGAACCTTCTCCTTGATGCTGGTACATTGTCGAATTTGAAGGAGCTCTATATTCAAAACAACTATCTTCAAACCCTGCAGTTTGACATCTTCTCAGATCTTCCTAGCCTCAGACTGCTTAATCTACAGAGCAATAATATCAGCCTTTGCAGCATGTACTCAGGATTAGCTAAGCAAAGGCTTGCTGGAGAGGAAAGTGGTTGTATATCATTTGTCAGTTCTCCTACCCTTCAGTACTTGTACCTAGCTGACAACATGCTGAACATCCTACCAGCATACAGCTTCTACAAGACTTCTCTGGTTGTCTTGGACCTCTCCATGAACCCTGGACTGAAAATAGAACTTAAAGCGTTATCAGGTCTGGAAAAGTCTCTGGAATGTTTGTATTTACATGGTAATAGCCTGATAGATTTAAATATTGACTTGCCTTGTTTTAGTCACCTTAAACATTTAAACCTCTCTGAAAATCAGCTGAACTGGCTGCCTAAGTGGGGTAGTGACTCTCCACTAGAAGTTCTGGACCTACGAAACAATAAGTTCAGTACATTACAGAGCAGCAATATTTTAGCATTAGAAAATTCACTTAAAAACTTGTATCTCACCGGGAACCCACTCAGCTGCTGTGGAAACATCTGGCTTTCATCAATGATCCAGAACAAAAATGTTCAGATCCCCAATGTGGAGCATTTAATGTGCCAGCACACTCAGAATTTCGGATACCAGGATGAAATGCACATCAGGAATATTAGACCGGAAGACTGTGAAAAAGAGGATCTGAAGAAAATCAACTTCCTTGTTATATTAACATTTGTGTTGGTTTTATCTGTGATCATCATTGGCGTGGGTTCATTTTTTTGCTTCCGCAGGCAAAACTTCAGCCATCAGTTTAAAGCATAGGAACACAAAATGCCTTGAAAACTGAAGAAATCAGGTGCTACACTGACAGTGTATAGAAATGAAGGGTAAAATTCTCATCTTTGATTTTCAGCTGTGGATTTTAAATGCTTTTGAAGTGCCCCTGACTTGCACCATTGGTCTGGGTTGCAGGGACTGGAAGGAGAATTTGCCATGTTTTGCAGATCCACGGTTTAACTCAAAGAGGAGAAATTTGGCCCTTGTGTGCAATATATATTTAACTGAGTTTAATGTGAAGAAAGTCATCTCTGGGGTGAAGGCTTTTTAAAAAAAATCCTGGAGCATGAATTTCAACCAGCTAACATTGAACTGAAATGTTTATATTTCTGAGAAAATCTGTTGGGAAATCACTGCATATGGTTGCATTTCAATGCAGAAGAATAATATATCTATTTTTAAGGGTCATGGGAGGTTAGACTGCAAAAAGGTGTTTTGAAGATACCAGTGTGAAATAATGCATAGGGAACACAGACCTGGGCCATTATTTGGATCTATCTTTCTACTGTCTTTCCCCAAAATTATATTATTGTCCAGAGGATGTGCTTCAAGAAAAGTTCTGTAGGTCCTCATTCTGTGCTGGGTTTAACGTGGCTAGCCTGTTGCTTTGCTAAAAGTTGACACTGACAAATGTTATGTCCCGTACTCTCACAGAAAACTCACTCTTTTGAAGGGAACATGACAGTGGGTGGGAGCCTGATCTGCTAACAGGGTTCAGTGGCTTTGAAAAGGAACTATATCAGGTCTTCTGTTAATGCCAGGAACTGTCCATTCAGGCACATAAGAGAAATAGAGGTCAAACTGAAACCTGTCCAGGTAAATAACTCAAATTGCTGCTCAGTTTCAGTTTCTTCCAGCTAGTGAATATCAAAATTACCACACTACAAAAAAGGTGTATAATTATATTTTTAAAGCAGTTGTATATGAAACTGGCTGGTGGTTTTCATTGTGGAATTTTGTACAATAAAAACACCTTTGAATTTTGTAAAAAGCACAAGGCTGTGGATATATTAAAGCACCAGCTTGGAATGCTCCACAGATGAAAAGAAATGTCTTCCTGTTTTTCTATGGTGTTCAGACTTCACCTTAGACCTTTACCTTCTGGTCCTGAAGCAGGGACAGCTGCTCCATATTCTAGAGTACAACCAATGGAGAATAAGGAGATGTACTGGAAATGCAGTCAAGAATTTGGAACAGGTTGCCCAGAAAAGCTGTGGCTGCCCCATCGCTGGAAGTGTTCAAGGCCAGATTGGATGGGGCTTGGAGCAATCTGGTCTAGCAGAAGATGTCCCTGCCCAGGGCAGGGGATTGGAACAAGATGATCTTTAAGATCCCTTCCAAACCAAACCATTTTGTGATTTCTGTGATGCTATGAATTTGAACAAACTATCAGCAGCAACAGGGCCTGATCTAACATCTATGAAAGCCAATGCTACCTTTTGGCTCAAGCCCTTAATCTTGTAGGAGAAGGCTTGCACAATCAGTGATCTGAGGGATAAATTGGAAGCTCAGTGCTGAAGATGGTGAACTTCTTTGGTGTGAAAGCAAGCCAAGCTGTGTGCCCAGATGCTGATTTGCCACACACTGAGTTCATGGCTTTTATGTCTAGCATGGCGAGACTATTTCTCCTTCTGTGAGAGGCAGTATTAGCTTGGCTGCCATGACTAGAATTAGTTAATAACCTGATGACAGAGCCAAACCCACTTAATGATTTTAACGCTGCTTTTGTTTTGCCCTACCAAAAGGAAGTGCTTGTTAATACTAAACATCTGGGATTAATTAGACTTCCACTGACTTCCCTGGGAGCAGAAACAGTTTTTTTGAGGAGTAAGTCTCAGAAGTAAAGTGCAGCATGGCTCATTTGGATTTTTCTGTTAGCAGCATAAGCAACCAAATAGTGATATGAGCCTGCTTCAGCAAATTCTTTTACTCTGGATGAGATGAGAAGCATGAGGGGAAGAAAATATGAATAAATTTACAAAGAGAAGGAAAACACGGAAAAATGGGACCTCTACATTACATTGTTCAAATTGATTCGAAATAGGGGTATGTAGATCTCAGCCCCGCCTCTTGCGTCTCCTGCATGTTACCATGCCTGCAACAAGCCCAAATGCTAAAGTACCTGATCCTATGTCAAAGGTAGCCATTGCTCAGACATTGCACTTGTTTTCACCAGTCAGCCCCATTGTCCTAGTCGGTTGGTGTCATGGTTTAACGAAGCAGAATAATAACCCTATCCCAGTGGAACCAGTACAGTAGGCATGATACAGGCTGTTTTGACTGTTAGAGCATTTGGGATTTATGCAGTCACTGCAAACTGTTTTCTTTAAGTTGCCACATGCAACAAATGGCTTCCTTTCTGTGATGCCTGAAGAGGCCACCTAAAAACAGAGACTAGACAGGAGTAAGGGAATAAAGGTAGGTATTTATTTGAAGGGCCTTCAAAGGTACACCCTGGGGAGCCAGAGGCTACTGCCAAAATGGACCCCAAGATGGACGACAGGTCACGAGTTCTTCACACTTTTATAGGTTTGGTTCATTTGCATATCAGGGTTAATTCTCCAATTAAAGTTTCAGTTAATGATGCAGTTTCCCCAGGCTCACCCCACTCTTAAGATATTGGTTTACACATTTTGGGCCTAGGACAGTCTGAGTGTCCTTGGAGAGCAGGCCTGGAGAGGCTTTGTTACATCTACCTAGCACGAGAGAGCAGAAATTAACAGGCTACAAGAAACTTCAGAGTTACGCCCTGGGCAGTACAGGATTTGAAAAATATGAAAGTTAAAACCTAAGGCATCATCTGCAACTGTTTGCATGAGACAGGACAATAGAAACACATAATCCTAAACTGGTTTGGGTTGGAAAGCACCTTAAAGACCATCTCATTTCAACCCCCATGCCACGAGGAGTGATGCCACTTACTAAACCAGGTTGCTCAGGGCCCCATCCAACCTGCCCTTCAACGCTTCCAGGGATGGGGCAGCCACAGCTTCTGTGGGCAACCTGTGCCAGGGCCTCACCACCCTCACAACCAAGAATTTCTTCCTAACGCTTAATCTAGACCTCCCCTCCTTCAGTTTAAAACCATTCATCCTTGTCCTGTCACTATCTGCCCATATTAAAAGTCCATCTCTCTCCTTCTTGTAAACCCCTTTAGGTGCAGGAAGGCAGCAATGAGGTCTCCCTGCAGTCTTCTGTTCTCCATGCTGAACAACAATAGATCTCCCTTAAGCATTCCCTACCACAGTTTGCTGTGTTTTCTTCCAGAAACAATCCTCTGTAGTGGGATCAAGTAGATGTAAGTACTGGAAGCACTGGAAACACTCCCAGAGAGGGTCCCTACAAGCTCAGCAAGTCATGACTCATGTTGGAAAACCAAGTCTCAGTTTCCAGAAACTTGATTTTTTTCTTCAAAGCCAAGACAAAGTAACACCCTAGCAGGGTACCAGTCTCTGGCCACAGATCTCTGCTGGGACCCTGCTTAGCCCTAAACTAGCCATAATGGGTTAGTATACAGGACAGTAAGTGCCTCCTAATATTTTGGAAACTCAAAGAATTTCCTCTCCCTATCTATTCCCCATGTCATTCAGTACTGTCTTATTTGCCTCTGGAGAAACAAACTGAAATAAAAGTATCAGTTACCAGGGAAATGGGGTGAAACTGAAATGGGAGGAAGAAGAAACTGAAAACACATGGAAGAACTTTCTGAAGAAGACCTGTCAGGCTATGCTGCATTCTTTCACAAGCAAAGACATTTGGAGGCTGATGCAACATGGATTAAGCAAAATTTTGGCAAGTATAAGGGAACAATCCTGCAACACTGTTTCTTTTCTCCCACTCTATTGATCATGGCTGTTCTGCTGTGTTGCAGAGCCACAGATTCCCTCCTCCAGTCCATTTTTAGCAGCTGTCGCATCAGACACACATTTGGGAGACACATGGGAGACCTGACTGCAGTCTTTCCATACTTAAAGGGGACTTGTAAGAAAGAGGAAGAGTGGCTTTTTACACAGGGAGATAGTGACAGGAGAAGGGGGAACAGCTTTAAAATAAAATAGTGGAGATTTAGATGAGGAAGAAATTCTTTACTGTGAAGGTGGTAAAACACTGGCACAGGTTGCAAAGAAGCTGTAGATGCCTCATCCATGGAAGTGTTCAAGGCCAGGCTGGATGGAGCTTGGACCAACCTGGTCTAGTGGAAGGTGCCCCTGCCCATGGCAGGGGACTGGAACTGGGTGTTCTTTAAGGTCCTGTCCAACCCAAACCATTCTGTGACTTCATGATTTTCCAGTTCATAAGAAGTATGCTCTATGAAGAAACATTGTGGAAAATGACTGTAGAAGAGATTCCTCTTTACTGTTCCTGATTTTCCCAGAAAAGGGGGTGGAGAAAGGAGTCTCTGGTCTTGAAGACCAGTGAAGGAGACAATTCCATTTTCAGGTAGAAAACCCACCAAAGAGGAGAAGGTTTGGAACAGGCAACTAGGCTAGAGCTATGGCACGAGGAGAACAGAAGGGGAATTAGAATAGCTAAACCAGGAATCTGGAATCCAAATTACAGAATCACTGAATGGTTAGGGTTGCAAGGCACCTCTGGAGATCATCTAGTCCAACCCCCTGCTAGAGCAGGTTCACCCAGAGCATATTGCACAGGATCGTGTCCACGAGGGTTTTAAAGGTTTCCAGAGGAGGAGACTCCACAATCTCTCTGGACAGCCTAATGTAGTACTCTGTCACCCTTACAGTGAAGAATAGGGAAGGAATGGTCAGGATGAAATCAGAACCAGAAGCAGGAACTGGGCTTGTTCATCCTGGAGAAGAGACAGTCTTGAGGGGAAATCTTTTGTCGTTACTGGATGGACAGCTGCAAGGAAAAGCATCAGCTCCTCCCAGGAGTGTTCACTGAAGGGACAAGATACAACTGCTGAGAGCTGCAGCTGGGGAAGTTCACATTAAACGTAAGGGAAAAATTCTTCATAATGAGAGAGGTCAAACTCTGGAAAGGCCTTGGAGACTTTCAAAACTCATCAGGGTGAGGTCCTGAGCAACTACTTCTGACACTGAAGTTGGCCCAGCTTCAATCAGGGAGCTGGATTGGAGTTCTCCACAGGCTCCTTCTGTTCTGAATTATTCTTCAAATCTTTGGAAAACAAGAATGGGTCATGCACTTAGGTGAGGAATAGAGTAGCAGAGAAACAGAGCTTGAAACAGAGCTTGTAAGAGACATCTGCTCCCTGCACTGAAGCAGTGGAAGGGATTTGGCAGGAGAGGTGTCCAGAAAGATGGTAAAAGTGGCTGATGATGTCAGATGTGGACAGAGCTAGTCAGCTCATGGAAGTCTGAGTTCACATAATCTTTCCTTTTTTTCTCCTCCCCAGTTTTACAGCTCAAAATTAAACTTAATATTTCCAAAATTTTGCATGAAAATTCTGAAAAATATGAAGTTGGCAAATGTCTCCTTTTTAAGGCCAGAGCTTCAATTTTAATTCAGATATTCCTACTGCAGAAAGCACATACAATAAAATCTAAAAAAAAATCATTGCTACATTCAGTTTGCTTTTATTGTATTTTTTCTACAGAAGATAAGGAAATATTTCAATCAGCTAATGCTAAATAACATCCCTCCTGGTTATCATTAAATTAAGCAAAGCAAAATGAACCAAAATAAAACAGACATAAAATAGTAGGCTATATAAATTATATAAATCTTTTCATGTTTTAAAATATCAGTTAGTGCTGGGACACAGAAAGAACATAAAATAAAATAATGGTAGTTATCTTTTGAAATTCTAGAAGAGACCCATCAGGTAAGGTTTTCATTCAAAAATGTTTTATGTTGTAGAACTTGCTTCCATCATGAGTACTTACAATGTAATTAATGCTTTTTAAAATAATGTTTACAACTTTTATGACTCCACTGCCTTTCACTTTAAAATGTAGTTACAAAAAATTCTGACAAGAAGCACAGATTGAAGAGTTTCAAACCCTCATTTCTACTGATTGTTGTTTACTCTTGGAAAATACTTTGTAGCAGACTTTAGCATAAATTTCTTGCCTCCCATATGTGATTCAAGACTGTGTTTTCTTTAATCTGTCCCTGTGTTACACCACAGGCATCAGGCAAGTAATTAATTGTTGAAATGGACCCATCACCCCTAAATCAAGCTCCTTTCCTGTTGGGAAAGAATGATGCCCACTGAGGTGAAGATCCAGAAAATTATTTGGGTGCTTTAATTGCCAGTCTAGATATTTAAACTCAAAATATATGTCTTTATGCCTTGTTTGGCTGCTGGTTCTTCCACCTGGTGCCTGAAGTCTTTAGAGAGCTGTGTTTGATGTGGAAATTCCCTGTGAATTTCTGCTTCTTGGGATATTCAGAAATGCCACAAACAGCACAAAACCATTTTCATATGTGTGAAAGCTCCAACAGAACTCTTATTTTGAACGTCTCTTTTCCGAGTCTCCTAAGTGGATAGATATTGCCAAAGCATCACTGCTGTGTAAGGCTCTGTAGAAAGTGTAGCTGGAAATAGGGCTGCCATGATAACTCCATGTCTAAATGGCTAGTCTGGTTCTCTCCCCTACCCTCATGGGTGTTTTCTATTCTTTAAGTTCTGCCCTCCTTTCCAGGCTGGGGGAAGTGCTACATGGATCCTATCAATTTATCCTCGGCTTTGTCTCAATATGCAGAATGTTGTGCTCCTTAAAGGACATTTAGGCAAACCCTGGAGGACAGAGCTGTTCTCTCCAGACAAAAATCTGGCTGCTGGGACTGCAGAAGGCAGAGGGGAAGAGCCTGAACAAGACACTTGGGAAGTACCATGCTCCCATATTTCTTGACGTACTGATTAAAACAATTCCTTTCCTGCAGAGGAGGACATTAAGTCATGATATGTCGTATGTGCTCTGAACACTATGTTATAGGAGAAAAGAGAAAGAAAAACCACCACAACCTCCATTTACTGTTTCATAAGGAAGGCTGAGGTATGTGAACCACCAGTGGTCAGTTCTGTCTCCCTCTATAGCCTAGATTACGGCATTTAAGTCATTGAGGGAGGTTAAAATGAAAGTACCATCATGAAGGATTATGTCATCTGAGTCCCCTGACAGACATCTAAATTCCCGTATGGTCTCTACATCCACATGAGCTGGAGACTCCGTTTGTCTGGGAGACCCACAGCCCTGATAAGGAATGAGCCAAGCCTCTCTTCAGCTGTGTTGACAAGATCTCCACTAGTTCCAAAAGGAGTGTTGGCCACAAGCTCATATGGTGATATTTGCATTTATGTGTAAGTCTCTTAGAATCATGGAATTATTTAAGTTGGAAAAGATGCCTAAGGTCATTAAGCCCAAGTGTTTCCCCAGCCCTGTCAAGGCCACCACTAACCCACGTTCCCAAGTGCCACATCCACATGGCTTTTAAATCCCTCCACAGATGGTTGTCACCACTTCCCTGGGCAGCCTTTTCCAATGCTTTCAATTATTTTTCAACGTTCTTTCAGTGAAGAAATTTTCCCAGTATTCAATCTAAACCCTGGCACAACTTGAGATTATTTTCTTTTCCTATTGTTTGTTACTTGCTAGAGGAGACAAACCCCCACCAGGCTACACCCTCCTTTCAGGGAGCTGTAGAGAGTGAGAAGGTCCCCCCTGAGCCTCCTTTTCTCCAGGCTGAGCCCCCCAGCTCCCTCAGCTGCTCCTCATCAGACTTGTGCTTCAGACCCTTCCCCAGCTCTGTTGAGCTTCTCTGGACAAGCTCTAGCACTTGTGTGTCCTTCTTATCATGAGGTTCCCAAAACTGACCCCAGGATTTGAGGTGTGGCCTCAGCAGTCCCCACACAGGGGATGGTCACTGCGGGGTCCTGCTGGCCACACTACTGCTGGTACAGGCCAGAGCTTAGTCTTGCCCCAGAGCTAAAGGCTTGAATCAATTGTCTAAACATAGGCAGCTAGTTCAGTCTATGGCAAGAAACTAGTGCCATTGGGGATATTCCTGGTGTTTGGGCTGTATAAATACAGGATTTGCAGACATGATACAGGATAGAGAGGCAAAGGAGCTATACTTGACACTCAGCTGGAGCTTAGGCAGCAAACCCCAGGGTAGCTCAAAGACAGCTGAGCACTAGTTTGTGGGTATCCAGTCAAACTCACTGTTGGACAAGAAACTCAGAATCAGTTTGAAAAACTTACGTTCCAACTGCTTTGCTTTAACTGGTTGATATGTTAGATCTGATCTCGGCAGTCTAATGTCAGCTTACCCTCTTAAAGCTGTAATCAAACCCGAAAATCAAGACCAGCTTTCAATGAGGAATGTTTTGCACAACTCTCTGCCTGTGCACATCCAATGTCATATTGTTATCTTTTCTCACCAAGTAATTGCTTTTCCAGCCTCTTGCTTCCTTAGGCTGCTCATGAGGAGGCTTCTGAGTAGATGCAATCAAATGCAGTGGCGTTATCTGTTTGTGCACTACAGAATGTGTCACTTCATTTTGTTTGCATCATGTACTTCCTACTGCCCTTCAGTAGACCTCTGGATTCACCCACACAAAGTATTCTCAGATGTCTCCTAGCAGAGTGATGTCTGTGCACTGGAGTGATGCACAGTTAAACAAATCACTTACTGAGGTCTGTGGAGCAATGCTTTCAGCATCTTATTACCCAAACAGTGTTGGTGTTTTTTCTTACTACTTCTTATTTTTAACTTGCTCAGATTTTGGTCTTGTGCAAGAGTTATTATGGGAATAAAATCCTATCTCAAAGAAAGGTCTTGCTTTATTTGGATGAAATAAAATGAGCAGATCTCCCTAACTTCCTTCCTCCAATAATAATAATAATAATAATAAAAAGCTTTCTTAAAATGATAAAGGCCTAAAAAACATATCTAAGTTTTCCATACAAACATTCAAAACTCTCTTGCTTTTCCACTGCACTATTTCTGATATCCCACAAATTTTAACATGCTATGCACATTGGGAAGGTATGGCAGTTATTTTTCTGGTTAAACCAATGCAGTTTTTTAAGATGTCTCAGCTGTAAATGAACAAGGTCAACTTACAATCTGTTCACCAGCCAAGCCCTCACAACTCTCTACACCTCTCCTTGCTTGTGAAGTAGTTTAAATCATCAGTTTAAATCATCTTCATGTTTCACTTGACAAATGGACCAGGCTAAGACTATGTCCAGTAACATTTACATACCAACTAGGGATAATTTATTAGGTCATGAGACACAGCTCCATGGCAGCTGCTCCTATCTGCCTTCTGCTGTCTTGCTTTGCAGAGTTCCCAGGTGGGGGTCCTCAAGATCTCTTTAGGTCTCAAGAATGAGGTTATAAAACTTGGCAAAGTTTTCCACACAGACACTGTGAGAGAGTTCAGAGGGGATCCAGCAGCAACCGGGAAAAGTGTGAAAAATGGGACCTCTGCAGAAAGGTTATGAGAATTGTTTCACAGTGGAACGGGGAGAAGTAAGGCACATAAACAGAAAGGGATGTTTAAAACATTCTGAATCAGCAGGGAAGAAGGAAGAAACACATAGAAAATGTAAGTCAAATTTTTACAGTCTCACTGGTGGCAGAGAAGTAAATGTATGTTGGGATCAGTCCTGAACCTGAGGAACCCAGCAGAGTCTGTCTCCTGGAAGAGGAAGGGAGCAGATGCTTTCCCATCAGTTTGCACTTACAGGTGTTGGAATGCAAATTATTCAGGCCTTCAGAGGCAACTGTCATTATCCTGAAGAGTTTTCAGATCAGCAATAAATGCCTGAATAAAAGTTGTCCCAGAACAATTAAACCAGTATTTCCAAATTCCTGCTTGGGAGCAGCCCTTTGTTGGGATAGTTTCTGTGACATCAGGGAAGGCACTACTGTTCTTGGAGCTCACTATTTGCTCTGCAAAGGGTACCAACAACATGTATGGGACTGACAGTGACTGATGCTCAGCATGTTCAATGCATCCAGCAACTTTTTGGACTGTGCTCAGAGGACAATTTGGGTGAAAGCCGGTGACACCATCAAAACTGAGGCTTTGTACAAGATACTCACTCTTTTAATGCATTTGTTTTTCCTCCAGCTGCTGTGTTTATTCCGTCTTGACCACTGCTTTCCTCTCCCTCTGTTTTCCACTGGATTCCTCTTATCTGTTTCAAGCTGTCTGTCCCAAACAGGACATAAACTCAACAAAATTTGATCCCAAGCTGAACTTTTGAGCTGTATCATATTTGAGTGGACTGGAGTTTAAGTCAAGGGAATTTATGCACCCATATTTCATCAAGAGGTGAGGCCTCTCTTTCTTGTTTATTATTTCTAAAATATTTAAATCTTTAGAAATAATATTACTGACTAGAAAAAAACCCCAAAGCTCTGCTCTAATTGGAACAGTCATTTCAGTGCACCAAATTATTATAGTATCAGCCAAATCTGTTCTCCAAAGGATGCAGGCAAGCATGAGTTATGGGCTGGCACTCGGTCAAAAATGCAGCTATTGTTCTCAAAAACAGGATGCAGACTAAGGGGAAATGGTGTCTAGTCTTGACTGTTCATAGCATAGGAATAAACCCCCCACTGTAATGCTACTGAAAAGGTGGAACATCAGATCTTCATGGGAGAATTATGTTATCGACACTTTCTCCTGAATAGGTTGATTTCCACTCTGGATCATCAAGCATGGGTGAAAGCATTTACTTCATCCATCATGTTGTGGAGTGTGTTACCCCTAACATGCAGCACATGCAGAAGACTTTAAAGCAGCAATTGATAACTTATAAACTTGGAAAGTACATTTTAAGTCAGATTTTTCATCAGAACCCACATAAAATTAATGTAAAAATCGATGCAGCACCTGAACCTAAGTAGAGAAGGAAGAACTGTTCTTTTTACATTCCTCCGGTGAGAACTTGTCCACGTTACAGTCATACTGAGAGTCCTGCAGGAATCAGGTGTGTTTGGTGTGTATCAAAACATGTCTGAAGATCTTCTAGTCAAACTCAATCAAAAATAGATGAAAAGAAAAATAACTTGGCTTCTTCCACGTATGGAGAGGACCTGCATAAGTCCCTCCAAGTACACAGAGAGACTACAAAATGTGCCTCCATTTGCAGCATCCTCATCCAGTAAATATATGCTTGCATACAGTTCTCACCCTGCAAAGTGTGTTGGTAGCTCACGCACCACATTTGCAGCAAAACACATTTTGCATTGGCTGGGGGTGAAACTGCGCACAAAGTGGGGGCTCTGCACTGATCTCAAGGCATATTTGCTGAATTTCTTTGAATGGCCATTTCTCAGATACCCCAGGATAGGAGCTAAAACTGAGGCTTCCAGTTTAATAACCAGACCAATGACCTGCTCCTTGGCCAAAGTTCAGTAGAATGGGACTCCCCTGTATTGTACTTCTGGCAGGATGGCTGCCCTCCTCCCTCCCTTGGGTCAGGAAAACCCATGTGTATCTTCCAAAAGGGTGCTGGACCATAGGATGTTGTGAGAGAGAACCTTTCTATTGTTTAGCAATACTTAGATACATTGAAGAGCAGGTCCTCTTTGCAATAGAGGGAAGGAGTGAGGAATGGAGCTGGGAAAATAATGCAGGGGGCTCAGCAGCAGACTTGCTGCCCCTCCAGGATGCTTTTGGATCCAGTGGTAGGGAATAAATCATGCTGATCCCAGACTGGGCCTGCTCAGTGCTGCTCTTTTCCTTTCATTTAGTAACATGTGTCACAAATAATTTCTTTATAACCCAACCCCGTATCAGGCTGTGAGTATATCCCTCCATTTAGCAAACAACCCCTTGAGGAGAGTTGCTCCAGACAAGTCCTGTGGCAGGGAAAATGCTTCTTGGGAAAGGTGTTTGACAACCCTTGCCAGCAGCTCCATGTTTTCCTTTGACCTCCCCAAGGGTACGTCTACACAGACGGGTGCAGGCTATGTGTTTGCTCCACCTGAGTGCTGAGCTGGTTGGCCTCAAGCCGGTTCTGGCTGGGATCTGCATGTCTTCATGTGCCAGAGCTCAGCTTCGATGAAGGAGCTTTCATGGGCACACAGCCCCCAGACAGGGTCAGCTGATGCCCTACTGTGTCTCTTTACAATAATAAGCCCAAAGTAAGGTCAGGCTGAAGACCCAGGAGTTGATGGAGCTGTTCTACAGCACGGCCCTCTGTTAAATTAAGAAGAGTCCTCATTAAGCTGCAACCATCTAACCTCTTGATTCTCTTGGGCTAGAAGTGATGGCTCAGTAGCCAGATAGACAACTCGGAGTTTCAGTACGTCCAATGTAAGGAGGTCTTCCCAGAAGGGGCAGCAGAGCATGCTAACATGTCTCACCACACCCACCTTGGGGATGGTCCAGGCATTGTAGCTAACATCACAAACCCAGGACAGCTGGAGTGATTGGCAGCTGGCAGGTAAAAGATGAGTCTTTACTATATATCATGCATGATTAGTTAACACAAGCAGCCCCATTTCACTTCGAGGTCTTGGAGGAAGCTGTGGTACTTGCAGGGTAGCAATGCTCCAGTGAAGAACTAGGTTTGGTGCCTGTGGATGTAGGAATAAATAAAGATGGGGCCAGTTTTGCCATCAACTCACATAAATCAGTGGATAAATCACTGCCTAAGGACTGGATTAGGTGCAGTCCCTCCCTTCCCACTGAGGAAGAGTGACCCAAACCTTGCCAGGCTCTTTGTAGCCTCTGCAATATTGTGGTTACACTCCAGTGAAGCCAAGAGGTCAGTGGGGCAGGGCTGAGGCTTAAGCAGTCCCTGGGAGCAAACCACAGCCCTTTGCTCACTGTGTGCTGGACAGGGGAGGTGGGCTGGGAGGGGTGCAGGGAGGCCGTACAGCAGCCTGGGGGACAGTTTGTTGGCTGATCCAGCAATGGTGCTCATGCAGAATCTTTGGCTGCCTGCTCCTGACTGGGGATGTTTAACAGACAAGCAGTTCCCTGATTATCAGCTGTAGAATAAGATAATCAATTTAACAAAACAAATATTACATTTTTCTCACAGTGGGAGTATTGTCCCTTTTGGGGTGGCTTGGAAAATGCCCAAATGGCATGAAATATCAGGAGTGCAGGCAGAGGTCATGCAAGGCAGCAGATCCTCTTTTCCTGGGGTACTTTTAGTCTTCAGCCTCTCCTTCCAAAATGTCAGGTACAATCTGAGCAGCCTGGGGTGCATGTGGACACAGGATGCAGGTCAGTGCTTTTCACTGTGTTTTCTGTTGTCACCTTTTTTATCTACCCAATTAGCAACCATGTTTACAAAGCAAAACAAACAGCTTTTCTTCTGGAATTGCTTCCCTTTGGTTGTATCCTTGCTCTCTGTGCAGGTGGGTCTTGCTGCAGAGCTAGCAGGACCTGTTATTCATTTTTCAAATAAATTCTGGCTTGAATCACATGAATTTTATTGTGCACATGAATTTTGTTGCTGGAAGGGCAGAGGTCTGGAGGAGAGCAAGTAGCTGTCAGCACTGGGTAAGAATGGAAATCACAGCCAACTAATCACTATTATTTATTGATTTTCAACATTTAAATTAATTAACAGCATTTGAATATCTAAGCTCCTTTCTTCTAAGGTTGCTGAAACCACCACACTCCAGACACTAATTATTGGGCTGCAAAATATTGCAAAATACTGAAACTGAGCCTTGCAGGAGTTAATTAAATGGAGCAGTGTAGGTGGAAGCTGAATGTAGAAGCTGTGATTCATGGTCCCTTGCTCGTATCCCTGTATTATTTGCATTACTTGTACTGTTTGCAGACCTCTGACTTCTGAAACCTGGCAGCTTTAGCCAGCCCAGTAGAAATAAACAACAATCTAGAATAAACATCAGAGGAATAAATAACCAAAAGAGTAAACAATACATATAAAAGTTACCTGACAACCCAAGTGTCAAACGTTCTGCATTTGGAGACGTTGCTCTTCACAATAAGGTTAACTGATAGCATAACCAAAATAGGGTCTCTTGGGGTTTCGGTTTTGCATCCAAATGGAGGGTGGCAAGAGTTCAGCCACGGCACCAGTGCCAAGTCAGACAGGAAATTTGAGAACCCGTTAAGGAAACTAAAGGAGTACGAAGGGAACTACGAATGAAAACCTGATAAGGGACACTATTCATGCAGACGGGAAAAAAACAGTGCTTGTACGTACACAGTATTTTCTTAAGAACTCTTAATTTACTCATGCTGCTATGGAATGAAAATACATCATAGAATGTTTTTGGAAGACACCTAAAGGTCATGTCATTTCAATCCACCTGCCATGGGCAGGGACACCTCCCACTAGACCAGGTTGCTCCAAGACCTGTCCAGCCTGGCCTTGAACACTCCCAGGGATGGGGCAGCCACAGCTTCTCTGGGCAGTCTGTGCCAGGGCCTCACCATCCTCACAGGAAAAAATTTCTTCCCAATATCCCATCTAACCCAGCCCTCTGGCAATGGGAAGCTCTTCTCCCTTTTCCTATCCCTCCAGGCCCTTGTCCAAAGTCTCTCTCCAGCTCTCTTGGAGTCGCTTTAGGCACTGGCAGGGGCTCTAAGGTCTCCCCAGAGTCTTCTCTTCTCCAGGCTGAACACCCCCAACTCTCCCAGCCTCTCTCCAAAGCAGAGGGGCTCCAGCCCTCAGACTATCTCCATGGCCTCCACTGGACTTGCTCCAGCAGATCCATGTCCTTCTGATGTTGGATCCCAGGACTGGAAGCAGCTCTGCAGGTGGGGTCTCGGCAGGATAGAGGGATAGAATCCCCCCTTCCCTGTGGCCAACACTGTGGGATCAGCCTGGGCTATGAGAAGTTTCTGGGTGCCAGCACACAGCACATTCCAGGGCATGTTGAACTTCTCATCCCTCAGCGGCCCCAAGTCCTTCTCCCCGGAGATGTTCTCAATCCATTCTCCAGTTTTCCTGTGTTTGTGCTCAGGATTGCTACAATCCACGTGCAGGACCTTGCACTTGGCCTTGTTGCACTTCATGAGGTTCATACCATCCCGCCTCTCCAGACTGTCCCTCTGGATGACATCACTTCCTTCCAGCATGTTGACAAGCTGTTACAGGGATCAGGGAAAACAGCTATTTGTCCTGCTCTATTCTGCTCACCTTGAATATTGTGTGCAGGTTTGGGTACCACAATATAAGAAAGACATTCAACCACTGGAGAGCATCCAAAGGAGGGCAACGAAGATGGTGAGGGGCCTTGAGGGGAAGCCGTAAGAGGAGTGGCTGAGGGCACTTGGTCTGTTCAGCCTGAAGAAGGGATGACTGAGAGGACACCTCATTGAAGTTACAGCTTCCTTGTGAGGTGAAGAGGAGGGGCAGACACTGATTTCTGCTCTCTGGTGACCAGTGATAGTCCTGAGGGAATGGCCTGAAAGTGTGTCACGGGAGCTTTAAGTTGGATATTAGGAAAAGGTTCTTCCCCCACAGGGTGTTTGAGCACTGGAACAGGCTCCCCAGGGCAGTGGTCACAGCACCAAGGCTGACAGAGCTCAAGAAGCCTTCGGACAATGCTCTCAGGCACAGGCTGTGTCTCTCAGGGATGGCGCTGTGCAGGGCCAGTAGTCAGAATCAATGATCCTGATGGGTCCCTTCTAACTCATATTTTGTGATCCTATGATATTTTTAGCTTATTTCATTTGAGATAGAAAAATCGAGTTTCAACAGATTTCTGAAGACTCTCAGCGGAAGGTATTTTTAAGTGGGACAACCATGGTTATTGTATAGAAGCTGACATCGTATAAAATCGAGTTGCATATGGCCTTTGTTGAGCATTTGCATATGGGTAAAATATCATCACTGTGTAAGAGGTTACCACGGAAATGAGGAGAAATAGCAGCATCAGTCATCAGCTCTAGAGACTTAATTCAACCCAATGTGCCAACACTATCCCAGAACTACTTATGTGACTTCACATATGTGTCATTCAGCAAAAAGGAGGGCTCAGTGTGCATTATCCTACTCATCTGGGACAAGAGAAAGTGCAATGGAGCTTTGATCACACACCTTTGCAGACTCAGGAAGCCTCACTGCACAGGCACATGGCTCCAACAAGGCTGAGATGATCTTATTTCTTTTTTCTCTTAAAAAAACACATCAGGCTGACCTGAAATCATGGCTTCATCTGTGCTGTATGTCCTGCCAAATTTCAACAAGAAAAATTTGCATCAATAGCCACATAAAACCAGCATGAACCTGCTGATATCATTGATGACTGTTGATGACACGTGACAGCTTCCCTGATGCTACTGCTGGAGTTGCTGTCATAGGGCAGCTTCATCCAGGGGGACAGATTCCATGGCAAAGAAGGGCAGAGGAAGGCATAGCAATCTCGATGCCCATCTCTCACCTCCAACCTCTACCCAGACTACTGTGCTACCAGGCACTCTGGAAAGGAGAAGGAGGAGGAGGAGGAGGAGGAGGAGGAGGAGGAGGAGGAGAAGGAGAAGGAGAAGGAGAAGGAGAAGGAGAAGGAGAAGGAGAAGGAGAAGGAGAAGGAGAAGGAGAAGGAGAAGGAGAAGGAGAAGGAGAAGGAGAAGGAGAAGGAGAAGGAGAAGTGAACCACCTCAACAGAAAATGGCTTGACATCTCCATTTGAGGTTGATATAACCTATCTGTTTAGTTTCTTCTTTGGTAACTGAGCCAGCAATATAATTGATGGGATTAATCTTCACCCACCATATCTCCACCAGCTCTAGTCTAGACAGAGACAGTTACACTTCAGAGCAGCATCTGCAGCCTTAGCTGGGCCCAGGAATGACTTGTTAGATAGTAAGGTGCCACTTATGTCTTTCATCTTCTGGAAAAAACAAATCAAAAAAACCCCAAACAAGCCAACCCCAAAAAACCCAACCAATCAAAAAACTCACTGGAAATTTATAGCTGAAAGCAATTTTGCAGTAGTCTCAATGAAATACAAAGCAGATGTCTTCAAGAAGCAGGAACTGACTAATGCCTCAGTGGCACAGACAACTTTAATCCTTTTTTCAAAGACTGAACTGAGAGTGGATCTGTGCTTCCAAGCTTGGTTTGTGCTTCTTTCATAAAGCAGTTATCAGAAATGTCGTATTTGGCGTTTGTTTTCTTATAAACAATGCAAAAAGCCCTTACTCATTGTTTCTTATAATCTCTTCCCTTTGGCCTGTTGTTTGTGTTTGGAAATACTTGTTTCCGGTTTTGACTCCTAGCAGATATTTCTTTGATATTTTTCTGAATGAATTAAGATTTATTGCATTCTAGTTTTGGTATTCCAGTCTCACTTACTTCTATAGCATTATTTGCGATTGGCAGGAGATCTGGGATTCACATAAGTCCAGATGAAGCTTAAGTGCATCTGGTTGAGGACTTGAAAAGCACTAAGAGTGAGTCTTTAGAGGATCCAGCATAAATCAGTGCATGATTGCTATTAAAAAACATGCAGTTTCAGTCTCAGAGTTTCCAGAAAATGTAGACAATATTCTGACACTGAGAGACATTTACAAACACGAGTTTGGGCTTCAACAGAAAACAGGAAAGTATCAGAAAACAGTTATTGGGAAAACTAGTTTAATTCTCAAAATCATATTTCCTATTACAGCAAAGTGTTGCCTGTTTCATAATGTGTTGAGCTGGGAAAAACATCAAAAAGGAAAAAAACTTCAAAGATCATTAATGAGTTCAATATCTGCAAAAAGTGCGCTGGTAAGATCCTGGTAATTAGAAACATCACCAAGCCTAATAAAATGGATTATCAACAAAGGAATCTTATATTAAAAACGTATGCAGATTACAAAGGGAGACTGTTAATGATATATAAAAATTGCATAATAATGTAATGATTAACAAAGAGTCATATGAAATCCTGTCTTAGACACTTAAGTTATTCCCTTATTTATGTAATTGTTGTCCTCATACCTTTCCACAATATTTACTTCCTCGGGCATTTTGCAAAGTTAATAACAGAATGTTGAGGTTTTGGACTGTATGTGCGCCTCTGCTACTGAAAAATCCTGTGTAAAAAAGAGGTGTGGTTTGATCTAGGAGCTCTGAAAGGATCAAGATGAGCCATTTACAGTACTGAAACTGAGAAAAAAACCCCAAACAATTTCCAGGAAGAGCCTTTCACTTCACTTTGTAGATTCTTTTAAATTTATTTTTCCCCCAGACCTGGTACGATTTTGGTCTGGAATCTTAACACCTTCAGGGTGATCTTATGCAAATGGTTCTTTAAATCTGGACTCTGGGTCCTGGCCTGATGGTGGTCAGATTAATTCCATCATACCTAATGCTGAGTAGATAATTTAAGGTGTTGGGTGTTGGTTTACAACTGACAGCGACACAGAGTTGCCTTCAGAGGAGTCGCATACCAAGAAATGATTTTACATATTTTGGGGTATGAAGGATGTTCATCAGAGATTCTTTTCTCTTTCCATGGCCAACAGTAGAAGTACAACTTAAAGCAGGCTTTAAGAACTTTTCAGAAGCTGAAATAAAGTGTCAGATCCAGCCATTTATCCCACATTAATCCCACTTCACCAATTAGTGTGGGATTAAGCCATTTTAATGTCTTTTCTACTTCTATTTTAAGTCTTTTCTACTGAAGTCAACACAGAACCCGGTCTTTCCGTTTTATTAGAAAGAGCTCAGATAAGCACTTGCTAAGGGAGACCCAGAAGTGCTTGATCCACCTTTGGAGACTGAATGAGGACACTGGTGACATTTTCAGGACTTTCCCAGTCTTTATCTCTGTAAGACTGGAGAGGATCAGTTGCTGGATCAGACTCTTCCACAATCAGTCTCTAAAAGTACCTCTTTCTCTCCAGTGGTAAAACCACTGAGCTCAGGCACAAATATTACCATCACATACATCTATATTTAATCTGGCAAATCCCACTGATTTGATTCAAATATAAAACACATATTGTGCAATTTAGTTTTGAATACTTGTAGTCTTGATAGTGCATCTGGATATCTCCTGTGTTCTAGCAAAAGAAAATCTCCAAAGCCATTGCTATGCATATGATGTTTATTAGAAGTAAAGTGTCTGCGATATCTGCTATTGAGTGGTTATGTGAGAGGTTGAAGATCAACCTCAGAGTTTACAATTCAATACACTTTTTCTGATTGTCTAGAGGCCAGATGTTTAAGCAAGAAGATGATTAGCACCAAGTAGGTGGAAGGTTTGAGGAGAGAATGATAATGTGGAACTGAAAATTGCACATTCTCCAGAATCTTATGTGACTGTATGTCACAGTGGGCTTCTTCGAATTACACCAGGAGCCAAATTCCATGTATGTCCTCCAACAAAACGAAAAATTAAAACAGTGAGAATAGTTACAGTCTGGCTTTGAACAATCAGATGTTAATAAACTTGTGGGATCAAAGAAATGTATTTGAATTTCAAGGTAACATGAATAAAAAAATTTAACTGAAGATCACATTCTACTATATTGTTACAATGAAGCTGAATGGAGAGACAAGTGCCGCATGTAATAATCAAAGCAACTAAAAAAAATTAGTCTTTGGAGAAGGCAAAGATTTCTTCATGTGTGTGTGAAAAGGGTCAATTATACCCTTTACTCGTAGTCTGGGGTCTTCCTGTTGAGTCCTCGGCTCCTGCTGTATCTCTTGTCTCCCGGCTTGTCCCAAAGGTCCCTGTGGTGCCCTTTGTAATTCAAGGGATTGATGCCAGCATGAGGCCTCTTGCCTCGGGTTCCTACCACCCAGAGCTCACCCTGCAGCTTGCACACGGAGCCAACCAGCAAGAGGTAATTCCATGGGGTAGATTGTGACCACTGACTTATGGATCACAGGCTTGAGAAACCCACGGACTCAAAAGAAGAGAAAGACTGAGCATGCAGACTAATTAGAACGAGAAGCAAGAGAATCATTCTACCAATAGAAGGTAGGATACTAATTAATAAGAGAACTAGGTAACTTGTAGCTGGTGAACCAAGACTTCCTTGTTTGCTAAAATGTATATAGTGTAAAGTTTTGAGAGCTGTGCTACCTTTTTGTGGGTTTACTACCTAGCACCCATCTTTGAAAATATGAAATAATCAAATACCTCAGCTCTGCATGTGAGATTGGTGTGTCTGCACACCAGATGACAAATCCCGCTTTTAGGCACAGCAACAGTGTTTTGCTAAATGGGCCATCAGAAAATGGGTGGCCACTTGCACAGTTTCAGGTGGAGGGCACTTCTTGGGTTACAAATCCCAGCCATTCCTAGGAACAGCACCTTATATTTCAACTTAATTCAAAAGACATATAACTTCTATTTCACCTCATTGCAAAGCCTGATGACACATTAACTTTACACTACAGGCTGGCAACTCGACATACATACTTTTTCTAACATCTTTAAAGCCAAATGGCAGCGGTAAAATTCTGGCATCAAGAAAGGGCGAGGGTTTTGATTTGAAAGTGGCAAAAGTTTCCCTCAATCTCTGACCTCTGGACACTTCTCCCTTACTCTGGGCATTTTTGATCCTGTTTTAAAGGTTGTGGAAGGACCTTCACCTAGGACTGGCTGTCTCAAGCCAGTGTCCTCTTGCAGTGCTCATGTGCCATGGCAGCAGCAATATCATTGGCCAACAGCAAAATGATGTGACAAAATGATTTTTTCGTAGAGACTGGATTTACAGACCATAGAGTATTTTCCTTTAGAGATATGAAAGATATAAACAGGATCAAAGCTTTCTTCCTGCAAGCATTTACATATGTGTCATGCTTCATTTATCAGCGTGGGCTAATTTGACATCAGACACTTGTGTACATAAAGCTAAATAAGTGTGTAAATACTATGAGCAGGAGTGGGCTGAAAAGTAAAAGAAAGCCCTTAGGCTAACAGTTATATATAACCAAGTGAGTGATTAAGCTTTGTCAGCTTAGCTCTGGTACTTGGCTTGTGAATGTTCTTAATGTGCAAGAGCACGACTCTGCTCTGACACGCTGGCAGGGGAGAGATTCCAGCAAGAGCATTTCCCTGCACAGCCGAGCTGTACTGAGAGCAGGAACACGCATGGTGAGGACACCTTAGCAACAAGCAGTGTTTTGGTAAAGGTCAGGGGAGATGTGCTGCCAAACCTGAGCCATCCTTCTTCAAACCCACTTCTCAAAGGTCATTGCTGCAAGTGACTGAGAGGCTTGTGCAGGGGATGAGGGGTGAGTTTCTACTTTAGCTCAGGGAGCTGCACAGATCTTGCTGTAGGTTTGGGAAAAGGTCTTGTCACCCCCTTGAAAAAGAAATCGTGATTTTATCTCAACACTGTCTCTTTCCAGAAGGAGCAACATTCAAAAGATTTGCACAGCTGAAGTGATTACTGACATTACTCAGAAGCATTTACCTTAACACAGTGACTCTTGACTAGCAGGACAATCTAAAAGGGACACTTCAAGAACTTTTTCTTTCTTAATCAGCTTTTTTTTGTTGCACCTCTGCACTCCCAAATTTTAGAAACGGCATGCAAGCTAACAAACCTGAGTGTAAAACATATTGCAAAAATTTTTCAGCTTGTCTGAGCCTTCCTCATCTGTGTGGGTAAAACCAGGTAGGTTCAGAAAAAAGAGTAAGACGAGAATTTTATATGACAAGCTACCATGCAGGGGAGGGAGGACTGTGTTACTCAGTGGTTTGGTGATACCAAAAGTGTACATGCTAAAATAGTGGCTTTCCGTGATTTTCCATAAAAGGCTTGGAAGGATATAATTCCAGTAAACAAATCTGACAGCATACCAGGTCTGGCAGCATGCTGAATAAATCCGAGTCATGTGAGTTACAATAGTTCCTTCACCAGAAATACAGGAGTGCACTGGGAGAAAGGAAACAAGAAACAAAGTTCTTGGCACCATCAGGAAGTGCACACCAGACTGTGTCAGGATGGCTCTCATAGCATATCTGTTAAAAAAAAAGCTTTGCAAAGGAGAGAGATTAAAAAGAAATATTGCTCAAAACCACTTCTGATAGACCTTGGGAACATCTACTAATATATCAATGTATATATACTAAAATAGAACTTCCCAAGATCTATTATGACTGGTTTTGATCTACTAATATATTAATATATTTATTATAATAGATCTTTGCAAGATCTCTGAGGAGTAGTTTTGCGCAATATTTCTTTTTAAATCTCCTCTCCTTTGCAAACTATTTTTATTAATTTTTAATTAGCTTAAATATTGGTCTAAATGAATATTAAATATTAGTTTAGCTTATTATTAATTATTAGCTTATAATTAATTATTAATATTAATTTGCTTAAATATTGGTCTAAGCACAAGAGGAGCTGAAGCTCTAAAAATCACATCTAATTGAGCTGTTTCGCTCTGGGGCCCCCCAAGAAGAACGTGGACCTGTTGGAGTGAGTCCAGAGGAGGCCACAGAGATGCTCTAAGGGCTGGAGCCCCTCTGCTCTGGAGACAGGCTGGGAGAGCTGGGGGTGTTCAGCCGGGAGAAGAGAAGACTCTGGGGAGACCTTAGAGCCCCTGTCAGTGCCTAAAGGAGCTCCAAGAGACCTAGAGAGGGACTTTGGACAGGGGCCTGGAGGGACAGGAGAAGGAGGGATGGCTTCAAACTGCCAGAGGGCAAGTTTAGATGGGATATTGGGAAGAAATCTTTTCCTGTGAGGATGGTGAGGCCCTGGCACAGGTTGTCCAGAGAAGCTGTGACTGCCCCATCCCTGGGAGTGTTCAAGGCCAGGTCGGATGTGGCTTGAAGCAACCTGGTCTAGTGGGAGGTGTCTCTGCCCATGGCAGGGGGGTGGAACTAGAAGCTCTCTAAGGTCCCTTCCAACCCAAATCATTCAGGGATTCTTTGATTCTGTGACTATATGAACAAAAGGATGTGATGCTCTGAGGTTCAGTGTGATCTTTTGGTTTAGGTTTCCATTTAGACTTGCCAGGATCACTTCTGTGACCGGACCTCCTTCCTCAAAGATGCAAAATCATGAATGGCTGAGCACTTTCAAGACCCGGAAAACAGAGGTCAGCACCCCAACTGCAGTTGGCTACAGCAGATACCAGAGATCTCACAGGGTTCAGGCCCAAGCAACTTCTTATAAAATTGCAAGTATAAGTAAGTGGAAACCTGCACTTTTTCATTGATCCTAGAAAAAAACTTGCTCTGAGACCTGAAAGGTTCTGGGGAGGTGGATAAAAGTACCTTAAGTTCATCAAAGTGTGTACCCTCTGGAAAGAGGCTGGCACTTGGCTAATAAATTGAAGGGAACAGGATTTCCCCTTCCTTAAGCAGTCTCACAATGATACAGGTCAAAAGATCTTGGCTCTAATTCTGATTTCTGCTCCTTTTATTGAACAATTAATTTCATTCTGTGTTCTCAGCCTCTGAATTTCTTACTAACATAGGGTGCCAGATTTTCAGGGAAAGTTTTATTGTGTGTATGAATAGTGCCTGGAGGCAAATGATGATTTGTTATATAAATAGTCAACCAGTTCTTTCATGGTGAGTAACCTCTGCCTGTTTTGTGGGTTGGAGTGTTCGGCAAAAAGTGGCAGATTAAACCCTATTCCTTGAAGCACAAGTGCTGCCAATGATGCTCTATTCCTATCTCTTTTTAATGTCGGCCACAAAAAAAAAAAGAAGCTCAAATCTAAAATTAGAAGCCAAACTTACTTCAAATTCAGGTTTTTAGCTCTTGTGTTCTGGTTTGGATAAATTTCAAAGCCTCCATAACAGAAAGCTGAGGTCTTATTAACCAAAATAGTCCAGCAGTTACTGTTTACAGGCTGCGATGAATGAACAGGGATTATATCCCTTTGTCTTTGACTTTGGACCAGTTAGTTCTGGTCAGACCTAAAAAGGTTCTAAAAACCCAGGCCCCTATTGCTTCAGACAAATTCTAGTCCTGACTCTTTTTTGTACACATGGTACATAGTCCCACCTCTCTTTACATATAAAGCAACAACTGTCTCCTTAATTCAGTGCTCTGTTGTACTGTCCTAGGGAGTGATGACAATCATAGAATTATAGAATCATAGAATGGTTTGGGTTGGAAGGGACCTTAAAGCTCATCTCATCATAACCCCCATTCCCTGTCTTTCTGCATAACTGGGAGAGAGGGAGAGCTTAGGAAGGAGGCCGGGGTGGAGTGAAGGTGTTTTTAAGATTTATTTTACTTCTCATTATCTTGCTCTGATTCTGTTGCTAATAAATTCAATTAATATCCCCAAGTTCAGTCTGTTTCGCTGATTCAGTGAGTGATCTCTTCCTTATGTCAACTAATTTCCTGTATTTTCTCTTCCCTCCCCAGTCGTAGAGGGGAATGATAGAGCAGCTTTGGTGGGCACCTGACATTCAGCCAGAGTCAACCCACCACATGTGCATGGGGACACCTTCCAGTAGACCAGTTTTCTCCAAGCCCCAGCCAACCTGGCCTTGAACACTTCCAGGGACGGGATGTTTTGCTCAATATGATAGCAAAAATTGGCTGTATATTTACGAAACTTTGCCCTTTCCTTTTTTTTGTGTTTTCTGATAGAGTATAGTATTGTGTATATATATATACATATATATACACACACTCTATATATAGTTTCTTGTTGCGGAAGAAACTGACAGAAAGGGTGATCTTACATGCTTCATTAGGCACTGCAAAGCAATGACATTTTAAAATCAGAATGTAATCTGTTGTCCTGGATAAATATTTTTCCCTTAAAATAATTTTGATTAGTCACAGCTTCTATGTATCTGAGTGCAATAGATATCTTTGGCTGGTTGCAAGTGTTAGTATGAGCTATCTTAATACTTGAAAAGTGACTAAGAAGCCCTGCCCCTCATCTTTGAACTTTGACAGAGTTCAGAGGGCCAATACTGTCTCCTCAGCAAGCATTGGTGGGCTGTACATCGCTCACTTGCTATGAAAGAAAAGTTGCGGATGAGCAGAGGAGCAACACAGGTCTTCCAAATCAGCAGTGGGTTCTCTTTCCATGGGACCCAAAGCACCGCATCAAGTGGCATCAGATATGGAAGCAGACAGTGCCTTTTCGGTACATAGTAGTTTCCTATGACTCCGAGTCATAAACTCACTCCTTAAGGTTCAAGGGCAAAAGATCGCCCGCAGCTCTCCGACTTGGAATATCTCAATCCTCTGGCACAGCAACACTTTCTAATAGAAGAGGTGTGAAATACAGAGCACTCTCAGTGGCCAGGATGGAACAAGCTCCCCATAAAGAATCCCCCCAAACGGCTCGACTATAACACATTTCTGACCTCCCTCCTCAAAATAAGTACAGAACACTAAAACCTTCCAATAATACTTCCAAAACAAAACAGTCCACTCTATGTCCTTCTTCCCTAGAGAGAATGAGAGAACAAACACATGATACATTAGTCATGGGCTCTAAGATCAGAGGAGATCAAGGCTGATCATCTTGTCTGACTTCTTGTGTAAGAGGTCATTAGGATTTTGGCAGTTAATTCAAGTTTGAAATGGAGAAAAATATCCTGTGGTGATTTGGAGAATTGTTAGCAATGGAAATTCAACCACATTCTCTGTTCTAAGCTGCTCCAATGACTCGTTACACATCTAGATCCAACCTCCATCCTCTAGGTCTTATTCTACTATTTTCTCCTGAGACTGACAATTCCCCTGTCCTCTTCCAAAGCACTCTAAGAATCTGATCAAGACACACTTTTTTCTCATAGCTATGACAGCTACACAATCTCAGTACTTCATGACTTTTGCTACAAGGCAAATTTTTAACACCTTAATTATCCTCCGTTCCTCTGCCTGAATGTTTCCAAACTTGGTTGTTGTGTTTAGTTCCCCTACTAATGCATTCTGAGATGTCATGAGATGATTATGTTCATCTAAGCAGGAACCTCACAAGTCTCTTCCAGCCTTGGTGCTTTGTGTAATCTTCTTCATCATGTAAGTGTGCCTTTCAGTGTTGATACTTTATAAGTTTATGTCTTCTTATGGTATTAATTTTCCCCTTTATCCTTTGGCTTTTTTTGCAGTGTTTTTTCTCATCTGTGAATAACTGATCATGGGTTTTAGTGACATCAAGGCTCTGGTAGGATTATCAAACTGCAAATGATCAAGACATCTCTCCCAAGACCGGGTATTCCCTAAGAAAATGAGTAGGGAATGAGAACTGAAATAGCAGAATATGGAAAGCCTTGCTTTGATTAAGCTTAGTAATTTATGAATATTGTGCCTGGAAACTGATGCTATTCTTCATACGTAGATGGAAGTTCTTTGCTTCACTTTGTGTTATATGGAACATCAGTGTTGTCCACTGTCATTACCTTTTCACATCAGGTTGCATCAAGAGTACCTCATTTCAGTACTGGATAGATCAACACTGGAAACATGACATGTTTCATTCTCTGTGCAAAAGCACAGAGGTTTGCTCATGGTCCCCTCTTTACACAAGGGTTGTCCTTATTTCTGTAATTTTCCTGTCCCACAGGGAAGACACTCAGTTTGGCTCCTCTGCTGGCTGTACAGAGATGTTGGGAACAATACAATGCTGCTCCTTCCTTGCCTGCTCATGCTGGATCTCTCCTCATCTGGACAGGAGTTTCTGAGCTGATCTGATGTTTGGCTTGAGCCTGAGGTTGTCTAAATGAAATTTGTCTTCCATGAGAGAATATTCCCTAAGGATGTGCATTCCCAGGGGCACAGGCTTTGTGGGATGCTACTGCAGGCTCACGAGCAAACTCCTCAGGCCACAGACCCCTGGGCCCCATTGGTAACCTTGGTCCACACTGCCCCACATGAGCACAGAAATCTGGCACCCCAGCACCTCACCAGCATTGGGAGGAGCAGCCTTTTGATAAGTAACTCTCTCCTCCAGGCTCTTGGCCACTTGGCAGTAGAAGCCAGGTCTTCTCCAGCATTTAGGTGATTACTGAGGTCCCAGATCCACCTCACTCCCTTTTCAATTATCAACCACTCCAGCAGCTGAGAACTCCACCCAAAGCAAAATAGAGACCTTTCCTTCTGCTATGGGACCTAGCTCAGCTGTTCTAAACACATGGTTTTATCACTCTGCAGCCTCCTTCAAGAAGTTTATCAAGTTCAGCTGGCACAAAGCAAGCCATTAACACTTACATTTATTAGAAGCAAGCAGAAAAAAGAGTATGCCAAATACAGAAGTCTCATATTTCCCACAAGATCATTTCCAGCGAATGTTGTCTACAGATCTTTCTCCAAGTTATTACAAACAACGCTATTTTCTTTGATCCCAAGCCAATAGAGATTTCTACGTGAGTTGGTTTACCACAAAGCCCACTTGCACACACATAGCTTTGACCTCAAAACCAACCCACTAGTTTGGTCATTGAAGAGACAACTAACACAGCCCCTTCTTGTGAGAATGTCCCAGAACAAAGACTTTCATACTCTGAGTGTGGGGTCTGATCCAGCAAGGAAGCAGAACAGACCCCAAATTACCAACCTCCCTGAAAAACAAAAACAAAAAACCAAACCAAACCAGACCAAACAAAAAAACTCCAACCCAAAACCCCAAAAACAAAACAAAAAAACCCCCAACCAACAACAACAACAACAAAAAAACCGAAGGCAAAAAAAGCACTTAATTTACTTAATTTGAGAACAATGTCGTAGCTTTCAGAAAAGGATGTACTTTCTTGAAAATTAAAAATCATCTCTTGGCATCCTTCAGTGGCTATAAATTAGTTAACTGAGGATCTGGTACACAAGTGTATAAATAATATAAATAATGCAGGCAGATAGCAGAGTTGTGATAAAAACTTAAAGGCTGTTCCCAGCTGAAAAAAAAAATGTTTTGCAGGGAGGTTGAACCATGGCCCTGAGGGTGTAGTGTGTGAATTGCTACTCTGAGCCAAGTGGAGGCAATGCTTTTGTATTTGGAAACCAGACTCTGTAGAACTTGATGCAGGATATTTAATTCTTCTTGGCTTTAATTCCTGATTTTTCTCATTACAAGGAAAGAAGAAACATGCAGGTCAAACTTTATTTTCATTTATATCGCTTCAACCCCAAGGGGTCTGCAGCACCCTCCAGAAGCTCCTCCATAGGCTTGTCAGAAATGGGAATGTTGAGCATAACTGACTCATCTGTCTCTTCAGTTCCTTGAAATCCCAGATGCGGTGCCTAATTCAAGAGGAAGCCCATTGTGTCGTGCTCCTTCTCGGAACTGCTTGTCTTTGCTATCACAGCTTGTTGTCCTCTGATGCTTACAGGACAGCGAGTTCTGTGGAACTTATACTTGAAAAACACCGACCATTAGACCACGGATTTCCTTGGCAATGCTGGGAATTGAGGTTTCTTCAGGATTTCACCTTTGCCCTATTTTTTTCATTAATATTTTATTAGTTACGTTAAGCAACGGTTGAAAGCAACTGGGCGACCCCTACTTTGCTTGAAAGACCATGTCTCTGCCTACCCATCCAAGAAGACTGGACTAATGCGATTCAGAAAAGGACAGATATCTGCTTAGGGTCTAGTGATTCTTGCCATCCATGTATGACTTCATTCTCAGCCACACTAGTAAAATGGAGTTTGATTCATAGATTATAAAACCAGAGTGGACCAATTTGACTCTTTGCCTGTGTAATGCAAAGAAGAGGCTCCTCTGGGCAAGCTTCTATTTGCACAAAAGAGTATTTGTAAGAAAAGCGTTCAATTTTTACTTAAATTTGGCCCTGATTAAATGTTACAATGGATATATTTTTTCTGGTTTTTTTTCTTGCATGCTGTTACTAGTGTAGTTAATTAGTTCTACGCTGACAAAAAAAAAAAAAAGGTTTAATAAGGAATGTAAGGAAAGTTTAAGTCTAAGATTATAATTTGCAATTTTGTACTTCTGGGGAAAAAACATGCTGCTAATTCGTGATCTAGGCCAAAATGTTTATCCTTTTTGAAACACTAGAGAATTCAAAAATTTCAGAAGCAAGGACACACTGGTCCATACTGTCCTTGAGTTTGTGGTGAGCTTCCTCCGGGACTGGTAGTGAGGATCAGAATGAGTTCACAATTCTTTCCTGATTAATGAGCATTATTACTAACATAAGATGCTTGGCTTGCATCTTAGCAGCTTTTCCCAGAAATATTTCATATCCCATACATTTGTCTGTCCTAGTAGTCAGTTTTAGTTCAACTGGTATATTTTGAAGTCAGCAGGATGGAGGAATTGGGAGGGGTTTGGGCTATTTTTATTAGCTTCAAACATTTCCTTAGTACCTTATATCATGTATGTCATCTGGAGGCAAACACACTACAACTCTAACTACCATGAAAGAGTAAAAAAAATGAATAGATCTGCTGCAATGAAGTTCAAAAATCAGTGGGAGGTTCTCCCCTTGAAAGGATGGAACAGTCAGGGATGGTGATGGAAAAATAAGCTGCTCAAAAGAGCTTGAGGGGGTGTGATGTCCTTCGTCGAAGCAGAGATTGAGTCTCCATTTTCACGACCAGACTAAACCACTGAACAGTTCAAGGCAGGGCTGCTGTGATACTATCTCCTCATCATTATCTTCATCTCCTGCTCTAAAGCTTCCTGTTGAAACTATTTGGCAAATTCTGTAAAAATTTGGGATTCGTTTGAAGATTGGCAACATAAATTTGTCTAGTGCTTAAAATTATTGATAATACTAGTTTTCTCTCTTCAGTTCTTGCAATATGTAATTACAGAATCTTAGAATCCCAGACTGGTTTGGGTTTTAAGGGACCTTAAAGCTCTGTCTTGTTCCACCCTCTGCCACTAGACCAGGCTGCTTCGAGCACCATTCAGCCTGGCCTTGAACACTTCCAAGGGATGGAGGGGATACAGCTTCTCTGAGCAACATTTGCCAGGGCCTCACCACCCTCACAGTATTTAATGCCCAGCCCATGGCTTGCCAGTAGGATCTGAGCTCAGGACTCTGACTCGTTTCCAGTATTAGGTCTAAGAGATAGCTCTTACACTCTCTTACAGGTCACCAAGAGCCACATTTAACCTTGAACATTTCAGCAAATGATATAACATACCCTATTGTATTTATTGACTAAGTAGTCTCTTCTCGCTCCACAATGTGCTTATTTATCTGTCTCATTTGTAATCTTTTTGAGAGAAAGATTGTCACTGCTCACATCTTTCCACGGTACCTTGTGTAGCAGGACCCCATTTCATTGCGTCTCTGTACAAGGCTGTGGCCAATGCCATTGAAGCTCTGCCAGCAGGTTATACACACACATCAAAGGCAGTATGACTTTCTGTCCTGTCTGCCACTTAAAGACTGTAAAAAACCAGGGACAACAGGTGCCAGTGAGAAATTTAGAGCAAGGAGACTGCATGTGAAGAGCTTATAATAAAGCCTGCAAATATGGTTTAAAAGAAAAATCATGGCTTGGAGACTGCAAGAACTGCAGAGCCAAGGGTATTTTCCTTTCACATTCCATGCTCTCTGGGGATTATTGGGATTTTCTGCCAGACTCAAAACTATCTCATCCTCATTTTCCAAAGAGCAAATATTTTATGTGAATTGTGCTTATCCAACAATGATACTCTAAATGCTCTTTGGAATAAAAAAGAAAGGAGTCACCTCTTCACCAGACACGTCTCTGCACTTATCTATCAGAGCTCATTAACCTGGAAGCCCTTCACCTGCTCAGTCTTTGCCAGGGATGCTCTCAGCAGGCATTTTTAAGGCAAAGTTCCCAGCAGAGGGCTATTACTGTGAGAGAAAAAGAAAGCACTCGTGTGTTTCTTGCTACTATCACATCCTCCTCTTGTTTCAGTTTTAAATTGTTTTTAAAATGTCTCAGTTCCCTGGGAATTTTCTCTTAACATGGTGGAAAGTGGTTACACCATTAGATTTTGAGAAATTAGAAGAAAAAGCTTTCAAAACTTAGATGCTAAATTCCACCAAAGGACTAAGCATCTAGTTGTTACTTGTGGCACTAGAGCAATGCCAAACCCCTTCAATTAGCTGCTTGTTAACCCTAAAAATCCCTAGAATCCCAGTTGCCTATGTTCCCAGTAGCAGCATTCCATAGCAGCCTATGATAGTCTTTCGGTGGTAAGAAAAGGACTGCATAAGTTTTGGCATCAGCCTTTTAATACTCAGTTGACTCCTAAAATCCAATGGAGCTTATAAACCAAATGTTTTACTGTCTCCTCTTCAGCATCTGCTCTGGTAAAGACATCCAGATGTTGCCCTGCTCCACAAAACAGCAGGGAAATGTACTGGCATGCCCTTTAGCAATACTGCAAGGGCACTCTGAATTTGGAGGAGTTTTAGTCACCTGAGAGAGAGGAGGAACTTGGATCCAGCACGTCATGTCTTCCATGAATGCTTTAAGGTCACCTTGAGTTAAATGGGAGAAGCTTTACTCTTTCAACATACTGTATCAGAAAGGATTTGGGTAGCACAAGAAGAAAGCTGATGAATCCTGAGAAGCACATTCCACCAGGTCAGCACTGGTAGGGCTGGTCCTCTTCAGAGCCTGAAGACAAAGCCCAGTCCTCCCATTACATTTTCTGGTTTTTGTCATGGGTAACTCTCTGCTCAGCAACATAAACTGTGTCCTTGATGCACTTCTTATGGCAAATCCAGCAGGAGCTGCCCAGGAGAGGTTAGGCACCTGAATCACCGCTACACTGAATAATCTGCCTTGTAAATCTAACTCTGATGAAGACTACTTACTGATGAAATTAAACTAGCACGCAGAAAACAGAAGAATGGAATCACAGAATACGCTGAGTTGGAAGGGACCCATCAGGATCATCGAGTCCAACTCCTGGCCCTGCACAGGACACCCCAACAATCCCACCCTCTGCTTGAGAGCATTGTCCAAATGCTTCTGGAGCTCTGCCAGGCTTGGTGCTGTGACCACTGCCCTGAGGACCCTGTTCCAGTGCTCAAACACTCTCTAGGGGGAGAACCTTTTCTAATATCCTGCCTGAACCTCCTCTGATACAACTTCATCTCATTCTCTTGGGACTGTCACTGGTCACCAGAGAGCAGAGATGAGTGTCTGCCCCCTCCTCTTCACCTCATGAGTAAGTTGTAACTGCAATGGTGTCTCCCCTCCATCGTCCCTTCTCCAGGCTGAACAGACCAAGTGCCCTCAGCCACTCCTCATACGGCTTCCCCTCCAGACCCTTCCCCATCCTCATGACCCTTCTTTGGATGCTCTCCAATGGCTCAATGTCATTTTTAAATCATGGTGTCCGAAACCACACACAATATTCAAGGTGAGGCTGCCCCAGTGCAGAGCAGAGCGGGACAATCCCTCCCTTGCCCGGCTGGTGATGCTGTGCCTGATGCCCCTCAGGACATGGAGGTCCCTCCTGGCTGCCAGGGCACTGCTGACTCATGTTCAACTGGCCATGGACCAGGACCCCCAGGTCCCTTTCTACAGCTGCTCTCCAGCCTCTCATTCCCCAGTCCATACACACAGCCAGGGTTGCCCCATCCCAGTGCAGGATCCGGCACTTGCCCTTGTTTAACTTCACACGGTTGGTGATTGCCCAAGACTCCAATTTGTCCAGGTCTCTCTGCAGGGCCTCTCTGCCCTCGAGGGAGTTGACAACTCCTCCCAATTTAGTGTCATTGGCAAACTTACTGAGTGTTCCATTGAGTCCTGTGCCCAGGTTGTTAATGAAGATGGTGAGGAGCGCAGGGCCAAGGATGGAGCCCTGCAGAACCCCACCAGGGACCAGTGCCAGCCTGATGTCACCCTTGTCACTGTCGTCATTTGTTCCTGACCCATGAGCCAGTTGCTCTCCCTCCACATGATGTGTTCATCCAGCTGTGGACATTTTGTTCAGAAGGATCCTGGGAGAGCCTGTCAAAAGCTTTGGTGAAGTCCAAGAGGAGTACATGTACTGGCTTTCCTAGATCAGCTGGGTGGGTTACCCTGTCATACAAGGAAATCAGGTTTGACAAGCAGGACTTTCCCCTCATGAGTCCGTGCTGGCTGTGTCCGATGACTCTGTTGTCCTTCAGGTGTTTTTCAGTATTTCCTAGAATAATCTTTTTCATTATTTTACTGGGGACTGAAGTGAGACTGATAACACACTGCTTATTTAATCCTTGCTTTGGGCATCCTAAAATTGGATTCAGTCTCCCGAAAGCCAGGCTGACATTTTCCTTTGGGCCTCATCCCATTTGTGCTGTTTCCTCTTGAAAAGTTCAGTGAATAATCCTTTGCTTCATTTTACATTCACATCCTTTGCATCTCAGCTGACTCCTATCCTATGATCCTCCTCAGTCATCTCTGTGCCAAGTTTTACATGTAAACCTCTTTAATCCTTTCTCACACCTACCTAGCTATCCAGGAACATGGTTCCTAGAAATGAATGACATCCTCATGTGGAAACCTACCACAGCTTGGAGCACACTCACAACTGCAGCTTGCAAAAGGGGTACAAGAAAAGCCCTGCCTAAACTGTCTTCATCCAGTCCCACCCTGGACCATATGAAGCATGAAAGACATCTGAAAAGTCTTCTTGCAGCCATGTTTCAGAGGCTGGGACAGATTGAGGCCTTCTGGACAAACATCCGTTGACGTTTCGAGAAGATTTTAGAGTTATTTCATAATAGCAGTGGCATAAATGCTGTGTCTCTGCTTTCAGGTAAGGTAGGTAGTGATTGGAATTGTTTAAAGCAGAGTAGGTCCTTTAGCTAGAGCAGAAAAGGAGCCAGAGAACTAATGGGGAATCACTACGGGGAGGGGAGGGGAGGGGAGGGGAGGGGAGGGAGGGGAGGGGAGGGGAGGGGAGGGGAGGGGAGGGGAGGGGAGGGGAGGGGGAGGGGAGGGGAGGGGAGGGAGGGGAGGGGAGGGGAGGGGAGGGGAGGGGAGGGGAGGGGAGGGGAGGGGAGGGGAGGGGAGGGGAGGGGAGGGAGGGGAGGAGAGGAGAGGAGAGGAGAGGAGAGGAGAGGAGAGGAGAGGAGAGGAGAGGAGAGGAGAGGAGAGGAGAGGAGAGGAGAGGAGAGGAGAGGAGAGGAGAGGAGAGGAGAGGAGAGGAGAGGAGAGGAGAGGAGAGGAGAGGAGAGGAGAGGAGAGGAGAGGAGAGGAGAGGAGAGGAGAGGAGAGGAGAGGAGAGGAGAGGAGAGGAGAGGAGAGGAGAGGAGAGGAGAGGAGAGGAGAGGAGAGGAGAGGAGAGGAGAGGAGAGGAGAGGAGAGGAGAGGAGAGGAGAGGAGAGGAGAGGAGAGGAGAGGAGAGGAGAGGAGAGGAGAGGAGAGGAGAGGAGAGGAGAGGAGAGGAGAGGAGAGGAGAGGAGAGGAGAGGAGAGGAGAGGAGAGGAGAGGAGAGGAGAGGAGAGGAGAGGAGAGGAGAGGAGAGGAGAGGAGATGGGTATCACTGCTGAATTAACGCATTTGAATTTTGCATTGACTGGGGCTTAAGTCAGAAAGGGTGAGATTCAGCTCACCTAATGCAGATATATAAGTTAACAGGTGGGCTGATGATACCCGCCTAAATTGAAATACATAGTGATAGGGTAAAAAACACCTCTTCCTCAAGAAAGTATGTAAAATAAGGCAGATGAATCTCCAAAGTGCCTATTTCTCTTCATTGACTACAACATGAAATTTGGCAACCAGAACTCCTGAGGATGCCTCCACTTCAAAAACATCAAAATAAGGAGAATTAGTTTCACTTAAAGTGCTGCAGCTACATCAGAAGACTAACTAGACAGTGGTGTATTTCTGAAGAGCGGTGTGATAACAATTGATAACCAAAGACCAGAATACTGACCTTAAACCAGAGCTGTAAACATGCCCTTAAATTAAAACCCAGGTCTTGGTTCACTTTGACTAACAAGGTCTTATAACTCTTTATTGGAGGATTATGAGAGTGAGACTGGGAATTCTGAAACAAACTAACATTTATTGACTTGAAAATTACCACTGAAACTGTATATTGGGGCTGTCGTCTTCCTATTTAAGTTGTGTGCAACCAAGGAGCTTAAATGATACCATATGAAGCACATATATGAAAAACCCCACTGGTAACAAAACCAGAAGCAGAGGCCAGTACAGACCAGAACAAACAGCACAAAACAAACCAAAAATCCAGCAGCAGCTCCAGCTGAGTTATGAATGTTATAAAATTATGAATGTGGTTATGAGACTGATGGAAATTAACTTTTATTTTAAAACTGAGGATATCAGAGTCGTTAAAATGGAGTTAACTTTCAGAACTGGAGCAACAAGAGGAGAAATTGGGAACTTGTATCACAGAATAAAAAAATTTCAGCGAACCTCTTTTCTTTAAAATAATGGAGTATTAGAAATTCAAACTACTTAAAGAACAATAGTTAACCAATCAAGGATCAATTTATAATGACAATATTTGATATAAGTGCATAGTTACTATTATAAATAGCCAAGTCCTCTTTGGCAAAATTTTCATAGATGCCTCCATATTCTCTACAACTCTGGATGAGTTAAATTAGTGCCTTCCTAAGAGTCAGTCAGTGAACATGTGGTTTGCACCACTAAGATCTGAAGTGTGTGTTTGTATGCGTACAAAACAACTTCATTGCTGACCTCCTCCTTCATTGCTTGTCTTCTCTCTCTGCTTTGAGATCAGAAGAAAAGGAAGAAAAAAAATAAATCACATGCCCTGTGATCTCAACACTTCACTGAGAACAAAACCTCAGCTTCTCACAGGTTTCCTCTGAAAAAACATTCTAATAGAAGCGTCAAGGAGGAAAAATGAGACAGTCATGAAATTAGTCATAGCTGTGTGTTTTCCATCCCCCAAAGATGTCAAATTTGGACTGTATTTTCCAGCTGAAAATTTGTTTCAGAGAGTTAAAAAAATCTTATCTGAACTGAGATAGTTCTTTTCTCCCAGACTCTCCAGCTGTATCCAGCTCTGTTGGTCTGAGAGGTCCCCAGGCTGGCTGGGCTGTGTTCTAGTAGACGCCCCTCTGCTTCAGATGTTTATCTGCTTTATCAGGAGGAGAGTCTGTGAACTTAGCGCTGAGAAGAAAAAGCTTTCAGATCTCAGAAACTTTGGACGTGGCAGACAATAAAAATGAGGAGAGGAAATAAAACCAGAAGACAGAATTTTAAATAAACACTGGCAAAGACATTTTGCTGGTGGCACATATGGCACATATTTTTATATATGCATGTATATCTCATATACTTTACATTGCTGATTCTGAATTCAATTTGTGTATATAGTCATTTGGACAAATCACAACTGTCTTGCAGGCATAACTTTTTCCGAAGCCTGGTCTAGGGCTGGACTCTTTATCCAGGCAGCTGTACTGAAAATGATATCTTCGTAATAGAGTGTTAACTCAGCCAGGAGACACAGCTTCAGAGAATTAAAGGAATGGGACACAAAATCCCAATGTCCTGACACCACTTATCATCTCATTTATTATTCTCTGAGGAACTAACTGAAGAAAATTGAAGGAAAAATCACCTGTATTTTGCTTTTTTCTCTGCTTTGGCTGCTCCATGGTAGGTCAGGCTCAAGGTTGGGACAGTGCGAATACTGAGATCTGCTCTCCAAATATGAGTTAATGACCATGGATGCATGTAAAATGTCACAATTTCTCCTGCAGAGCCTATGATCTTCCCTTAAAACCCAGACTCACCTTTCTATCTCTCTGGGCCAAGGATTTAAAATGGGTAACCAAGCTGCCTCTGATGTGGAGTGCCCAGCCCCAAGCACGAGAAATCCTTGTCTTGAAGGTGACAGCCAGGCTTTCCCTGTGGACAATATGTCTGTCCAGGTGCTCAACGCTTGTGGCATCTGAAATTAGTATTCCCTACAGGGACTTCCACACAATCCTGGGACCAGCAGTCAGCTGCATGAATAAAGCAACCTCGCCATCTGCCTGCTCGGAGGCAGGTGCCATTTAGATAATTGCATTGGAGAAGAAAGGGTGTTTCTAAGGACAACCCTGAAGTAGCACTTCATTTTTTTCAACAGTGTTTATTCATAATTGATTTCTTTGCCAGTATTAGTACATAAAATCCAGCAGATAAACAGCTTTGCTTTGGCTTTCAGTTCTGTGGAGATACATATGTTTCCAATTCATCTGCCTCAAATATTAGAATATTATTCTGAATATGCGTCCTGGTATGCACAGTTATCAGTCTGGCCTCTTCTACCACACCCATGGGGTGATCAGCTAACTCCATGGGAATATGAAGCAGAAGAGTGAAGGGGAAAAAAACGTTTCTGAGTAAGAGGAGATCTTTCTCCTAAAGGAGTCCCACTGAGGCCTGGAAAAGTAAGGCACCTCTCTGGCCTGGAGAACACCAGATACTGAAAAAATAATGTGTCAAAATTAACACCCTTGTTTGCCTCCTCTTCTGACCTGCACAATGGCAACAACAAGGATTTTTAGAGGCAAAAAGCTATCAGACAATTAGCTATCTGCCAGTCACTGGGAATGAGTACCACTGCTGTCCTGCTCAGTCATCCTGTCTCAGGAGCTGGCTCAGCTCCTGGTGCAATGAGATAAGCAAAGCAGAACTGGGACTTTTACAACCAACAAACATACTGGTATTAACCAGTCCATAACCAGATGGCTTGTCGCAGATCCACCCAGGTGAGCAACATAAGCCTTTTACAAGACCAAAAGTCAGGTAGGGAAACAAATACGATACCGCAGCTTCCTCACAGTCCAATACCCAAGTGGTATTTCCTCTCCCTTCCAAAATATGTTCTTTAAGAGTGAAGGTTAGAGGAAACCTCCAATCCTTATAGGTGACAGACTGAAGATCTGGCAGAACTTTCCTTAGTGTGGGTGAAGTCCTGTTCCTGGCAGTTTTGTTGTTATCACTGCTGTTTGTTTTTGCTTTGTGAAATAAAGCTGATCTTTCCTCCAGAGCACCAGCCTCTGATGGCATTTATCTGCAGTTGCTGATGTTAAACTGACAGCTCACTCCACAAGCCTCTTCAAGACAAGCCTTTTCAAGAATGTGAAGGGAGTAAATGACCTTCACTGATTTAGAACTGTTTTCTCTTGACTAGCCTAACCTTTCTGGCTCCAGTATTTGAGTATTATTAATTTCTTCTTTAATTCAGCTTGAATCCTAGGAATTTCTACAGGCTTCACTCCTTGAGACATTTTAGCTAAGAATTACTAAATTTTTTTTGTCCCTGTATGAAGTAATATTGTTCCCATATGAAGTAACTTAAATACATACAGGCAGAGGCTGCAGTTATTTTGAAGTTGACCCATTCACCTCTGTGGGTTTTGGATTAAAAAAATCCCCCCAATAAAATTTATCAAATTCTCAGGGTCCACAGTTTTTCAGGCAACAAGAAGCTATGTTTGAGTTCGCAGCCACTCCCTCTGCTCAAATAACAGTGATGTGATTTTGAGAGTCATAGCCACAACAAATGTCTGGGAGAGCTTTTTGAATCTTTAGCGTGTGGGTTTTTGCAGGACACAGCTCCCTGCACTTTGGTGAGGAGGGGAGTCTTTATGTTGTGTTAATCCTTCAGCTACCTAAAAATACTGTGAGACGTTTAGGATGTGGTTAAACACGCATTCCCTTTGACAATCACTGTGAGGGGGAAAAGTCACATACTTTTCCCCTATTCAACCTATCTAATAAAGCTGGCTGGTGTTGTTATTTTGATTATATGTCCCACCTATTCTGCGCCCTGTGTACCCTTGCACAGCAAATTGTCATGCTGAAAGGGGTATGTTGGTTTGGACTACCTTCAGGTTTCTTACCATTATTATTGTTGTCTTAGTTTAGAGGGCAATCTTCTTTTCCAAAAAACAAATGATGTAACAACTACCATCAAGCTCTGTGCTGGTACAAAAGTGCTGTGTGCCACATCAGATCATTTCCTTTCACTTGCAGTAAATATGCTGTCCTAAAGTAAGCTTGAGTGCTCCTCTAGCTCAAAGAGGACACTCTGCTGTTTCATTACCTCCATGGCAGCACCTTTTATGTGTATGGAGAAATCTTAGGTAGAAGAATACCACACTAAATAGAAAGTAACTCCAAATTTCTAAACAAAGATGTAAAGAAGATGCCTCATATTTCTCTAGAGGTTTGCAGGATAAGCTCCTGGCGTGTCAGCATACGAAGGGGGTAACATAGAGCACTTGAGCCTATAGGCAAAATTCCTGTTAATCCCAATGTTTCCCCAAAGGACTGAGTAGGTCTGTAGGAAACAAACACCAATAAACCAGACAGACAGCATCACCTTTTACTCATTTCTCCCAAGAACTCACCCTGATGTGTACATGCTGCAAGAACTGTAGCACTTTTCATCTGTGGCCAAAAGAGCTGCCAACAGCTTCTCCATTTTTGTCACAGCCTCAACGTTGCTCATCCCATCCATGAACATTTGTGTGCAATCACCAACGTTCTCCAAGGAGTGCAGACTATGAATTTGTAGACAGTTTGACAAGAAGTCCAGCCCATCAAAACTACCAAGTCTAGAGCATGACCCACCAACACATTATCTTCTTTGATACTTTTTCTCCAAATAATCTTAAATTCTATAATCCAGTTTTTGTCTCTATAGACATGACAGTTATGCATGTCTTATAATATTCCACCAGGGATGAAGAATTATTTCCTTTCTTACACTTGTGGGGTCCATCAGGGCAGGCTAACCACACCAGGATGAGTTTATTGAAGCCTAGTTCAAGAAACCATATAAGAGTTTGAACTGACTAGGAACACAACTTATTAATATATGTCTGAGAAAGAAGGATCTGGTGCTATGAGCACAGGAGCTCCCATGTGAGTGTTCCTGCTCTCCTGGGGCACAGCAACCAGCCTCCCTTTGCCATACTGTACTAAGAGGATGTAAAATTTTCTCTGTACTACACTTGTGCTGGGAGGGTGGCCATGCGAGTCATCAGAAGGAGATGAGATGAGGTGATGACACACATAATTTGATATGCAGGGAAATAACCACTAAATCACCTTAGTACTTTGTGCCATCATAGCTGCAAACATGAACCGGACATCAGTGTGTATCAATGCACTTCTAAATAAATGTTTACTACAGACTGTACTGAAGAAAATTATGCCAGAGAGGTACCCAAGCCTTCAAATCTGGCTTGCCCATCCTTGTCCATTTTCCCCTACCCCTCTGGCTCTGTTGAGGCTTGAAGTTGATCCAGGAGAAGAACTAGTCATGCAGTCTTCCAACACTAGTTCAAAAAGCTTTGTACCTTCGAACACCCCCCAATGGCCTGATCTACCACCCAGAGCATTTGAAACCTTTGTGTTTTCATCTCACTGTCACACTCTGCTGGTGGGCTCAGCACAGCCTGAATGGAAACACACCCAGAGTCATAGAATCATTTAGGTTAGAAAAGACCCTTATGGTCTTCCAGTCCAACCGCAAAACCAACATTGCCAAGTTGGGTTGGAAGGGACCTTCACGACCATCCAGTTCCACTCCCTGCCTTGGGAAGGGATACCTCCCACTAGACCAGGATGCTCCAAGAACTGTCCAACCTGCCCTTTGACACTGCCAGGGATGGGATAGCCACAGCTTCTCTGGACAACCTGTGTCAGAGCCTCAACATCCTTACAGCCAAGAATTTCCGCTCATTATCCCATGTAGCCCTGCCCTCTGGCAGTTTGAAGCCATTTCCCCTTGTCCTGTCCCTCTCCAGCTCTCTTGAAGTCTCTTTAGGCTCTGACAGGAGCTCTGAGGTCTTCCTAAAGCCTTCTTTCCCCCAGGCTGAACACCCTCAGCTCTCCTAGTCTCTCTCCAGATCAAAGGGGCTCCAGTCCTTGGAGCATCTCCATGGCCTCCTCCGGACTCACTCCAGTAGCTCCATGTCATTCTGATGTTGGACCCCAGAGCTGGAGGCAGCTCTGCAGGTGGTGTGTCACCTGAGTGGGGCAGAGGGGCAGAATCCCCTCCCTCATGTTGCTGGTCATGCTGCTTTTGATGCAGACCAGGATACAGTTTACTTTCTGGGCTTATTAGGACTTGAAGACACATAGTTCAGAGTGGAATCAAGGCTGGGCAGGTTCAAAGCAAACCATTGACGCTAGAGAGTAATAGCCGTAAACCACGAATACCAGCCTTAGACCAGGTCTCAGCCACTGCTCCTCTGGCTTAGTGGCATAGAAAGTATACATGCTCTATTAGTAAGAGACAGAGCCGAGGATGACGTGCTTGTAACATGGAAAGCACAGCTCATTGCCTATATTTAGGTAGGATGAATCCAGGCCCTTCTAAAATGTTTATAGTGCTTTTTATCTGTGGCTTGAACCGGAAAATAGCAATTATACACATCCCAGATGGAGAAAGATGTTTAAAAGGAGACTTGGTTATACCAGGAACCCTGTTGCTTGCTTTTTCTATTTGGCTGTTTCTTCACTTCTCCTACAGAAGCAGCAGGAAATCTTTAGGGACTGGCTTTCCCTCCTCCCCTGATTCCAAGAAACTGACGTCTTTGATCTCTTTTAGTAACAAAACCTGGGCCTGCCCTTTTTCCAGCGGAAGCAAGTGACAAACTCAAATGTTCACATCCTTATCTGGGTATAAATTGGCACAACATCTGGACTTCAAAGAAATTCCCCTGATTTACACTTCTTGCAGACCACAATCCTCATGGTAGGTGGGAGCCTGTGTTGCCAGCCTTGGTCAGCAAATTACTTAATTTGAAACAGTCATTAAATAATCTTTAGTCTAATGTTTATTTCTCCAAGCTGATGTGGTTACACTGCTTGTTGCTGCACAGCATCATGCTAGAGGAGGCTACAGCAAGGCTGTTCTCCCCTGCTGGTGGATTTCAGTGCCCATGCTGCTGGGATGTGTTTGCTCACAAGAAAAAGTGAAGTTTAATGTTTAGATGGGAAGAGGGAAGCAAAAAACCAAACCACTGCAGAATTTCACAGTGGAAAACTTAGGCGAGCAGTTTCTTCTTTTCTGCCTTCCTCCCTCCTTTTCAATACCAAGTTTTACCTTGAATCTAAGATTCCAAGTGAAAGAAGCCCATGCTTTCCTCCAGACTGAGGTTGTGCAGGTGATTTCTGCTGTCAGATAAGTCTGGGCTCATTTTACAGCTTTTCCCTTAGCCAGACCCTTTACTGAGACTTTGTCTGAGCAGTTGGTTTTCATTGCACTGTCTTGAAGCCCTCTGGAACACATTCACTACTGGGTTTATAAAGAAGGGTCTGGCGAACAGATCCTTCTGCTACACATAGATGCCAACTCAGGCTACCCCACTGCCCTAGGAATCAGCCCCAAAGCCCATGCTAGCCATGCTGTATTGCTCACTTAGAGTAAATGTGTATTCCCATCCCTGAGCTTGGAGGGGCCGTGGCGTGAAGTCCTTAGACTGAATTCTGGGGTCTCAGTTCCTCAGGCAAGTCTATTTTGGAGCTCTCCAGGAAAAATGATTCGCAGAGGACCCCATCCTATGACCACTGACTTTAACTGCCCAGGACCAGGCCCAAGTCCTCCAAGCATCTCATCCAAAGCTCAGCTTTCTATTTTCAACTCACTGTCCCAGGAGCAGCCCCACAGCTCTCTGTGCTCTTCATCACCTCTGAAAATGGAAATGACAGGAGGATGGTCTCCTCAGCACATGCCATTTCAACTTTTATCTTTTTTCCCCTCAAAAACTGTGTTTATGCTCTTAAATCCCAATTCCTTCCATGAAGGCATGCCTTCAACTTCCTTATTGGGCATTGGAGGAGAAAGTGTTGGCTCATTCTTCCCTCGATGAACAACATCTTGTCAGTTTGTAAGAAAGAATGGGATTATTGACACATGGTTTTATATTCATTTTAGATGAGCCACTCAAAACTGCAGTTTCAGATGTAGCTCTGCTGCTAGGGATGGGTTCTCAAATGTTGAAGCTATTCTTTCAGGAAGGTCATGCTGTCATAACAAACAATTCACCAAAATAGAAACAGTACCCTGGGAATCTGAACATCAGAGTGGAAAGTCGGCTTCCTGGCACATATTTGTAAAGTGCTTTGAAGATGTGAAGAATGACACTGCTGCTAAGAAGTATTTGTTCCCTTTTTTTGTATTATGATGATGCCGAGCTTAAGGATTTTTTTCAGTGTGCAACACAACAGAAGCAGCATCTACTCCACACTTGGGGATTTTATAAAAAAAGAACACAAACCAACCGCCCCCAACACCTCCCCCACTTGTATAAGAAAATCTCTGTGGTATCTCTGCTATCAGCAGAAACATAAACAGTTCTGATTTATGTATAGATTTTTCCATAGTTCTCACCACTGTGGTATCTGAATGACTCTACAAATATTTAATAGCTACAATAATGTGAAAGAGCCATGTGAAGTATTGTTGTTTATATTTTGCCCAGAGGAAACTGAAGAACATAATTAATTAATTAATTAATTAAGCAACACAAATTGAAACAGAAGATTAGATACTGAATGCTGATCTATTGAATCCCAGTTTATCGCTGCCCTGGGCTGTGTACCAGGCTCGGGGGTATTCGCCCCCGAGCCGGAGGCTGCAATTACCTCCTGCAGGCAGCGACTGCGAGATAAAATCTCCCCGGCGGCTGCTTCGGAGCCGCCCCGCCGCTCCGCTTGGAAATCGGCTCGGTCGGAGCAGCCCGGAGCGGGGGGGGGCTGGTGGTCTCAGCCCCCCAGGATCCCAGAGGCGAAAGAGGCAAGAGAGAGGACCAGTCCATAAATCCCGAGATTTATTATCTCGAGAGCAGTGGGGGTGAACCGGGGTGAACAGGTAACTCGTCGAACTGGTCGAACTGGTCACAGAACTCAGTGGGCTCCGAGGTTTTGAATCGGGGCGGCACAGAACGACCAACCAATAGGAAACAGACATTGAGGTGGGTTTCAGAGACACAGAACCAATAGCTGGGTTACAGAGGAGGGAATTAACAGAACGAACCTATTGACAACCGAACTTATCAGAACTTTCTAGAGAGGTGGTGTGGGCTCAGAACCGGGTCTCGTCTCCGGACTGGTCATCGCTCTTTGAGTCGGCTGCCCATTGGGCAGGCATGCTGTGACAGACGGCAAGCAGTCCCGGGCGGTCCGAGGGACCCCAACACCAGTTTATCGTTTGTTCCATACTATAATGCCTGTTAGATTAAAAAAAAAAAAAAGGGGCTTTATCCAGAAACCATTTAGTGTAGTTTCTTGGCCTGAGTTGTACAACCCAGATAAGATTATCTCAAAAGGTTCCAGATAGCTCCAAAGTCTTGGGAATTATGAACTTTCTCTAATTCCTTTGTATTTGGGTGTAAACCATTCTGACCACATACAATCCCTCAAAAGAAGGCTTTTGTGAGTTGTGAGTGGGTGTTTGTGTCTATTTCATGTCTCAGCTATGTCATGTTCCCATCAGATGGGCAGGAGAGACATCTTCCAAGTGCTCATCTGAGAATGGGGTAAGAGAGAGAGCATTATAAATGACTCCAGCTGTTGCCTTTCCCTGGTCTTTAAATTAAGAACCAAACACGATTTAAGGGAAAAGGGGGTTTTACCTCGGTATTTATTTAAGGATCCTTAGGTGCATGACTTTGTCCAGGTGGAATGCGCTGAAATGCACACCGCAATGCACCCGAAATGCACCCCAGAAATGCACACACACGATAGATCACATATACAATTTATAGACCTTGCAAATTAGCATATCTATCAAAGATTCCCCAATGAGAAGCTTAAATTATATCCCCACATCCCGAGGAATTCTCCCCTGGATGGGCCTATCTTAGTTTACAGGATGTGTTCTAGAGAGGAACTTGGTTTCTCAGGATAGCATAGGACTTTCTGGCCCCAACTGCGAGGCCGCCAGGGTGTTTGGTCTCCTGGCTTAACGGAATATTAGGACTATGCTAAATTATAGATTTTAAGGAATTACAAATATGCATGCTAAAAGCACTGAGGATACATAAAGGCTATATAAAAGGGTGTATAAAAGAAAAGGCAAAAAATCACCATGGCATCACTACAGCAAGAAAAATGTGAGTTAGAGATCACTAGCTTTACAGGCACCAAAGGAATCAACCAAGAGCCGCAGCTCATTAGGAAACTGGGCTTTATAATTCCTTGTGTTTGTAGTACTCCTGGCATTTCAAACAGTGAGATGCACCTTTTACACTGTGAACGGTTTCTCCTCTGGAGAGGTGATTGTCACGCTATTAATTTTTAGCACCAGTGGAGTGTGATAGCAGAGTCTGGCTGCAGATGAGACACCATCTGATCTTCAGTTGTGGCTCAGCCCGATTAGTCATCCAGAAGGCAGATTTGCATTGGTTTATGTTCCTCATCTCTGATATGACCTCCAGCTACTCTGAAACAGTCCTCCCACAGCAAAAGCTTTGCTTTCCTTGGCTTGTATATCTCAAATTATCCAACTGTCTATTAGACTTCCTATTAGGATGGGGACAGGTCATGCCCTGGTATCTACTGAGGTTCGTGAGAAGACCTCTGAGGGGATGGGTGGGTCAGTGCTCCTCAAGTCCTAACACAACCCATGCCACTGCTCTGGGGTGACTGCTACCCCACAAAGTTCAAAGAGTAGCCCTGGTGCATAAAAATGTTATCAGACCCTTGACATGACTGCAATTGGGCAGTTTAAGGTGATTCAAGTCAAGCTTCATATTGATGAAGTGGTTCCTGTGATTATGGTGAATAAAGCTTATTGCTCCCGAACTCAGCTGGAAGGGAGCTATCCATACCATACACACCAAAGAGACTATGGGAATGATAAATTTCCCTGGATACCTCGAAATAAACTTCAGGCCAAACCCCCAAAATTATTATTTTTTGCTTTGGACCCTTTAGCTAGAAAAAGACTAGCAACAAATTAACCTGTCAAGATTGCTTGAATGAGCTTTCCCAGCTCTATTTAGGTAGTAGGGGTTTTTATGAAGAACAGAGGGGGAAGCAGATTTCTTTTGCAGTGTTGCCCTTGTTTGCTGTCTATTAACATGGGGGCTACTGTCAGAAGCACTCGTGTTTTCACCTGTTATTCACTCTCTGTGAAGGAGATTAGGCTGACCATAAGTTGGTGTCTCTTAACAAGCTGCTCCCAGCTGTTCCACATAGGAGCATGGATGAGAAAAGACGTAGCTTTATATGACTAGGTGTTTTTTTGTTTCTTTTTCTTGTTTGCTTTTCTGTGACTTCTGAGACATTTAGGAAAACTAAAACAACATACTTCTTTTGTTTTAATCCTACCTAGCAGGAAGACCATTTTCTTGGTCTGTAAGTCAGACCTGGTAGGAGGTCCTTAAATGCTGGAGCAACCCACGCAGTGTTTATTTCCACACTTAGGAAATGGTTATAACTGAACTCTTTCCAAAGATGCAATTAAGAAATTATCTACCTCCCTGCCTGCCAGTAAGGGCTTTCTTTGTGACTCGCCTGGAAGGCTGTTGTTCATTGTGGTAATAAAGGAGGTGAAATTTCTTCTAATGCATGATAAGAATAGGTTGATTGGCCAGAGAAATTGTGGCTCCCCCATCCCTGGAAGTGTTCAAGGCCAAGTTGGATGGGGCTTGGAGCAACCTGATCTAGTGAAGGTGTCCCTGCCCTTGGCAGGGGGATTAGAACAAGATGATTTTTAAGGTCCTGCAATCTGAATCTTTCTCTGATTCTATAGTTAAGTCCTGGGCAGGACAGAAAAGCATGATTTAAAAGTGCTTCAGTTCGTTACTTTGCTGTGGAATTGCCCTTGTTCCAGTACCTGCTCACCAAGCCAGATATTGCAAGCAGAGATGAGTTTGCTCACACTCCAAACAGTCACTGCTGACCAATGCCAGAGGCAGGAAAATGCAGTAAAGGGACTGGCAGGTATCACATAAGCTGGTATTTCTAGTAACTAAAGGAAACTGCCAAACACATGAGTTGTATTCCATTACACACCAAATTCTGTAAAAGGAGTGGCTGAGGGATAAAAGACAAAGGAAGTAAAGACTATGTTGTGTAGATTAACATAAACAGCCCTTTTCTCCTCAAAGAGAAGGTCTCTCTGAAACACCCTTTAGCACTCAGTAAAGAAATATTGGGGTCATACAAAATGAGTTCTATGAAAATGTCAACTGAACACTCAGGAAGAACATTCAGGAAAAGCTATTATGGCGAAGTCATTACCTGGGAAGGGATAGAGAACTACAGGATGATGTCAGTTAGGAAACCACAGAGTATATAAGTCTTTTGCTCTCTGAGCTTTACTCCTTATCAAAGATATAGAAGAATTAGAAAAGATTTCAAAGGATTGGAATGAAGAATGTTATTTTCAGACTTGTATCAACAGACTATGACTGTCCAGCCTCATAAGAGATTACATGAGACAGGCACAATAAATATCTCTACAAAGCAGGTACTCCAGGTCATAGAGAATAATTACACATTGTTTCTAGTAATGGCAGAATTAGGGTCATCAAATGATTTTATCGGGCAGTAGGCTTATAAAAGAGTCAAGATTCTGACTTTTCACAAAGTCTGGAGTCCAGTTATGGACATCCTTGTCAGCAGGTATTATGAATACTGAGCGTTTATACAGATCCTAAAGACCACTGTTTAAGGGAAGAAATATTCATAAGAGTATTCTGATATTCGTATTCATACACAGAAGTATAACCTGGGGCTTCGCAAGTCCCTATGCCACAGCTCTGTAGGCACAGAGGAGTTATTGGGGCAGTGTCACTACCCACTGGTGTTGTTCGTATGCTTCTTTCCCACCCTTCCACCCTAGAAGGAATGGGAAGAAGGGAACAGACCTGGTCTGATTCAACACAGTCATCCTTATGCTCTTAACCTGCTTGTAAAAGAGCTTGGAAAAGTCTCTGGCTACCTTCTAGTCATCAGAATCACTTGCTCAGTGACCCAAACCTTTGTTTTCTTTCAGCATGTTGAGCCCTTGCAAAATCAACTACTTCCCAGGAAAGTGGGAGGCCTGGGGGAACCCAAGGCACCCCTTCAGTAATGTTGGCACGAGGAGCTTATATCTCAGCAAGCAAGAGAGACCAGGGCAGGTTTTTGTCTTTGTTGTAGGGGAGCAAAGTCTCAGAGGGGAGCAAAGTCTCAGAGCCAGTTAAGCAGTCTGGCCGAAAGCTTTGCAAGGTGGGATAGAGCAGGAAGGAGTTGGATGCCAGTTTCCCAGGTTTTGATCCCACGTCTTGCTTCCTGCAGGTCTATGATATATCTGTGACGCTCTGCAAATAATTAATATCAATTCTACACTAAAATAAAACCAGCAGTGGCTGAACAATGAGGATTCAGCCAGGAAATGCCTATTCGTTGACCTTTCAATCCACTTGCAGATAAAACCTAGAGCAGACAACAAAACTAATTCAGCTTCAGTCTCTCTTACTCTGTGTCATCACTGGCCATTGTCCTCTTGCTCTGAGTGAATAGTCATCTCTGCTACCCAGGAGATTTCTGGCTGTTTACATACTGAAATAGTCTCCCTTTTATCCCTTGTGGTGGCTTAATGTCTCATTCCTTCTTGGCTTCCCTGCATTTCTGGTTCAAAATTTCTCTATATGGGTCCATTTCAAATAAGAAAAAGCTCTGACCAAGGCAACTACTGCCTTATCAGCTTTCATTTCTGTAGAGGATGACCAGTTCTTCAGCTTATGGTTGTGGTGGATTTTTGTTCTCTACCCCAGGGCTTGGGACATTGATACGGGATTTTTAGTCTACAAAGTTCTCAATATATTGGTCCCATTAGGACCTCATCTGTGACTGATGCCATGTCTGGAAATGGTTCTTCTCCCAGCCATGTAGTTTAATTCATGTTGTTGATTTCTGTTAACATGCCCTTGGTTTACCATGAACAAATGACGGGGATCGGCATCGCACCCTCCAGTCCTTGTGTGGGAACAGGCTACTCTCTGTCCTCTGGGATCTTCCCCAGCTCCCCCCTTTCTCCTTTTATATCTTCCAGTCATCTCTGGAGCCACCAAATGATGATATTTTTCTGTGGTCTGAGAATGTTAGTGACGGCTCACCCAAAAGGCTCATCATGATGTGTGTGAAAGTTGCTTTTAGAAAGAAAACTCCTCCTGCTACTGCCTGCAGAACCTCAAAGAGTGAAAGCTTCAAGGCAAGTGAAGACCCAAAACCTACATCCAGAAAACTCTCAGGGCAAGAATACTTCTCAAAAATCTGAAAGGGGAGACATGACAGACAGGGGACTTACGCAGCTAAGTCCTTCACAAAACACCTCTAATTGTTCTAACAGCTCTCTAAAGGCTTGTGGCACTTGCATACAGACTCCTGACAACATCATAGAATTACAGAATAGTTTGGTGGGAAGCGACCTTTAAAGGTCATCTAGTCCAATGCCCTGCCATGGTCAGGGACACCTTCCACTAGACCAGTTTGTTCAGAGCCTTGTCCTATGTGGCCTTGAACATTTCCAGGGACGGGGCATTTGCCACCTCACTGGGCAATCTGTGTCAGTATTTCATCACCCTCACAGTAAAAAATATTTTCCTTATGTCTACTCTAAATCTACCTTCTTTTGGTTTAAAATCAATACCCCTTGTGTTGGGGTGCCTCGGACCACTCGGTGTCCACCCGCTGTCTGTCACGGCATGCCTGCCCAATGGGCAGACGACTCGGAGAGCGAGGACCAGTCTGTGGATGAGACCCGGTTCTGAGCCCGTACCACTTCTCCAGAAAGTTCTGATAAGTTCAGTTGTTCATAGGTTCGTTCTGTAAGTTCTATCCTCTGTAACCTAGCCATTGGTTCTGTGTCCCCGGGACCCCGCTCCGAACCTACTTCCTATTGGTTATTTGTTTGGTGCCACACCTGTAGAAAATCTCGATGCCCCTGACTGTCGTTGGCCAGTTCATCCCCACCACTTTCAGGGCAAATAAACCTCGGAAGGATTTCACGGACTGGTCCTCTCCCTTGCCTCTTTCGCCCCAGGAATTCCTGAGAGGCTGAGACCCCCTGGTCCCCTCGCTTTGGGTGCGCCTGCTGATACCGAGCCAGTGCAGCCCATTCCAAGCGGCCGCCGGGAAGTGATACTTCTCAGTGCCACTGCGGGAAGGTGACTGTTGCCTCCGGTGCAGGGACGGACACCCCCCAAGGCCGACCCATCTCCCAGGGCAGTGACACCCTTGTTTTATTTCAACAGACCTTACCATAAAGTTTGCCTCCATCTTTCTTATAAGCCCCCTTTAGGCACTGGCAGGGACTCTGAAGTCTCCCTGGAACCTCCTCTTCTCCAGGCTGAACACCCCCAGCTCTCCCAGCATGTCTCCAGAGCAGAGGAGCTCCAGCCCTCAAAGCATCTTTGTGGCCTCCTCTGAACTCACTCCAGCAGGTCCATGCCCTTCTGACGTTGGGGACCACAGGGCTGGAGGCAGCTCTGCAGGTGGCGTCTCACCTGAGCAGTGCAGAGGGGCAGAATCCCATCCCTCGAGTTGCTGGTCACACTTCTGGTGTTCCAGCCCAGGGTATGGTTGACTGGTCGACTGTTTGGTCTTCGAGCACACATTGCTGTGTAATCTCCAGCCTTTTATCCACCACTGCCCCCAAGTCCTTCTCAACAGAGTTGCTCTCAGTCATCAGCTGCATTACCGACAGATGCAGGTTGTACTCCAGCAGCTGCTACTAACACTGAGTAAACATTTGGTAAGAGATTTACTTTTCCCAAAAAGCATCCCATGTACACCAGACAAAGAAGGCATTTGATGTGTCTCCACTTTACAGCTGACGTGCTGAGCAGGTTTAAGAGGCATAAGGGCACCCAAATACTATGGAAATCAATAGGATCTGGGCAGATGTGTACTTATGAGAGCTTCTACTTTTAAAAGAATTTGGTGACTGTTGTAGAATATGGCTTTTTTTGCCCCTTGCCACATGATGAAATCCTCAGGTCTGCAAGGTGCAAGGTGCTGCCTTCCTTGAGACAGAGAAGAGATCTCCAAAGTTGGGGAAACAAAGACCTTTCACTAGCTAGGTCGGAAAACGGAAACATGCTTGAAACACCTCTAGCCAAGACATGACCCTCCTGCTTCAGCACCAGTCTTTGTATCCTTGCTGCTAGATTCCATTGCCCAAAATTTCTGTTCAGAGAATATTTCCCATCCCATGACAGTAAGGATCTTGACACCTTGTGTCCCAGGAAAGAGTGAGAGAAGCCTTGGATATGTCAGGGTATCAAATCAAGTTGTGACGGATAGGTAAAGCTTTGTAAAGGGAAGGCCTGGTAAAATCATGTTTCTGGCCTGTTCCTTAGCCTAAGTGGAAATGGACTGTGGGAGAATGACTCAGCTAGAATAAGAGAAGTGAGGCTTACTGCGTGAATGCCTCGTGCCTGCACCGTGGTGTGTGGTGGTTGGTTAAATTCAGTTTGTTGTGCCTTAAAACTATGTAAACTAACAACCGACTAACGGCATTAAAAGGCCAAGTTTTTTGTAAATGAAGTTCCTTCTTTGCACCTGCCTGGGGTCTGCTCGCTGCTCCATATCGCTACATCAAGTCTCTTCCTTACAGTGGAGCAAGAACGAGATCCTGGGTCACTTCTGTGAAGAAATACCCATCCGTACATGAACATTGTCACCTGGCTGTCCCTTGTGCAACGTGTATCAGCTCAGGCTCAGAGCTTCTCTGTAGAAGCAGGTAGCAGAAGGTACCAACCTAAGTCTTGTCTTTAGGGCTTTGATGTAAAGTCGAATCAAAGCCTTGGCTGGAAAATATGAACATTTTAGTGCCAACTATCAGGAAAGTAGCATCCTCAGGTCTAGACAGTAGTTGAGCAGCAGTTCTGTCTGTCACGTCCGTCACAACAATGACAGACAATTACTAACGTATTTAGTCCAGATCTGGCAAAGCATCTCAGCCATGACTACTCCACGGCAGAGCTGGGATCAAAATCTGACCCTTTGACCTCCAGTCAAGTGCTTCAACCACATGAACACATTTGTTGTGCTATTTGCTCTCCATTTTCATGAACTTTTCTGTATTTTTCATACCTAATTTGTCGCTGCTCATAAGGAAAAAACGATCCCCTTTCAAATGCATATTGCAATGAACAAAAAACATGTTCATGGTCCTCAAATCCTTTTTTTTCAGTCTTTGTAAAATATGTTCTTTGGGTGTTTATTAATTACAAAGGTTGTGAGACAGCAATTTTAAGTACACTAATAAATGTATTCAGTTAAACAATGATGCTGGGAATTTCATCCAAGCAGGGGTTTATGCCATTAGATTACAGGAAAAGTTTTCTGAAACACGTGGAACAAGTCAGTACTTCTGGTGCTTCAGCTATAAACCGTGAATGTGCTGATCCCTCACACATTGTCTGCAGAATAGGTAAGTGGGACAGAAATACTGCAGCCTGGGCACCAAGGGGCTGCAGGATGTCTGGGAACTTGTTGATGGTTAGGGACCAACAAATCCCCTAAATTAAGCAAGGGTTGGTTATGGGAAGTCAGTAGGTAGAAAGAAGCTCAAGCAAAACAGGGAGAAACACAGAGATCTGCAGAGCCCAAAGGTTTTGGACAGTGAAATGAACATCCAAAACTGGAGCCTGGACTTTATGTACTCTTCACTACCTCAAGCCTTTATGTAATGCATCCTTATAAAGAGCCACAGTATTTGGTATTTAATCTAAACACCTCCTGTCAGTCCTACAGATATTAACACAACTTCTTGTCACTGCCCTGGTGGCCCTTAACATGTTCAGTGTTGCATTTTCTGCCTCTCCATGAGGAACAAGCGTCACGACAGCCTTTTCTGTGACTTCCCACCAGGTCCTTTACAAGTCCCTCCTTCTCCCAAGGGTTAAACTAACTGCAAAAATGATCAGCTACCGGTGGGGACAGTTTCATATCTCCCTTCATGTCTCTGCAGAAATAGAGACTTTGAAGCACAATGTGTGCATGCTGCTGCTTCATGTCCTTGCAGGCTTCTGTCTTGGGGACTCCCAATCTGTACACCTACTTGCCCAAACTTGTTTGCTGTGGCAACTCCAAGCACCTTTTGCCTTCTCTTGAAAGAAAAACTCCTCACAAGTGCTGTTTCAGATGCTCTCCCTGCTCCCTGTTCTTGCTCTCTACGACTGGCTCCCGGCATTTTCCATCTGTGCTATTTCAGCCACTTTGCCCTGTGTCTTTCCAGCTGGGTGGGGCTAAGCTATAAAAGGGATCTGACTATCTTCCCTCGTTGCCTTGGGCTATACACAGCTTGGCTGAATCATTCCATGCATTCCTCTCTCTCTGTAGTAAGAGCATAATTCATTGCAAAGGTCTTTTTCACCATGCCCTCCTGAGACAGAAAATTACTGTTTTGCAGCTGCCTTGACTCACAGATCTTGGGATGAACTTACCTCAAGCATCTTGTGTGCAGAAAGATTCCATGGCAGCATTGAATAATAAACAGATGCTGAAAGTTTGTGCAATGTGCGAGTAGCACAAAAATGCTTTATGTTCCTAGACAGACATTTCTACCCAGAGCTTCCTCCTGCTGCCATTATTCAGTTAGAAATACATGGTTTCACCTAACTGCTCAAAGGTCAGTATTTTACGAAACATGCTTCAGTTACCATTTGGTGGACCACGACCCAGCTGCCTTTTCCATTGCTGACTCTGATGAACCCATGGTTTGTGACAAAGCAGACATGATCACATTGCATAATAGCCATGTCCCACTCCAAGGATAAGGACAAGCCACAGTTTTAGCTTTCCTCTATAGAAATTTGGGAAACAGTACAAACTCACACAAACTTCATCATGCCAATGTCTTTGAAAGAGGGTCTCAGGATTAAGAAGGGCATTTGCCTGATCTCTGAAGCCTTTTGCAGGCATCAACAGCCACAAGTACTTTACTAAAGGTGTTTGTCCTAAGGGCAAGGGCCATGGGGGATCCTATTTCTGTTTCCAGTGCATAGCTGTTGGCACTACATATTCATACTTTGTGCTTGTGTCTTCTCAGAAAAAGTGTTTGAATTCATCAGCTCCATACTGCAGCCCTGATGATGTTTTGCACTGTGGTGGCCAGGACATGTGTCTGTCTTTGGGTGCACTTGGGAGTGTCCTGGAAGGGACTGTGAATGCAAGATATCCCGGGCAGTGCTGGAAGACTGTGTGAAATGGAGGGTGAAAAGTTATAGAGTTGGCTCATTCCTAAAGATAAATTAGCTTTTCTTTACTCTGGATGATCAGGGAAGCAGAATTGGGAATTATTCGGGGAGATTATAGGATTACATTGACAATCCTCCTTTCCTGCAATCAGAGAGAAATATATGGGACAAGGCAGCTAGAGTTTTCCAAGTGTTTTCACACCTCGTTTTATCTGCCAGAAGCCTTCCATGCCAAAGGCCCATCCAAGTCCCTTTTTACTGCTCATTTTCAAACCCAGGCTGGATATCCAAAGTCCAAGAAGGCTAAAATTTCCAAGATCCATCCACAGCCTGGTTGTTTCACCCATACTGGAAAAACAACTGAGAATATCCCAAATTTGTCTGATCATTTGGACTGAGAAGTTATATCCTTCAGCATCTGGTGTCATGGTGAACATGGGACCCTTCTGAGAGTTTCACATCTCCTTCCTAGAAGATGACCATGTTTGCTTATTCACTCGTGCACCAAATTTTTCTTGTGTTCAAAGTGGTAACCGAACATGGTGCGGAGTGAATGCACATCATCTCTGTGGTTTACAGAGCCTGTTTACTGGGAATTTGGAAAGGTCAGTACAACAGCATGCCTTTTTGTTTCTCTGTATTTCAAACTTCAGACCTCTAGATAAATGTTTGGCTTATGCTATGGACAGCTGCTGGAATGCAGCTTCTGGAATACTTGGTCAGGGTGAGAGGGCATTGCCTTTCTTCAAAGGGACTTATAACCGGAGAAATAACTTCTTGGAAGAGCCTTGCCATTGTGCATCGGATGTGCTGGATGGGATGCCCAGAGGAAATGGCTTTTCTCTAACACAGTTAGAAATGTGACCTTGCAATCTGTGCTGTGGGTGATGACCTCGTTAGGAAAAGGGCACTGGGACTTTCAATGAGAATCTCAAGCCAGGAGGGAATATTTTATGTACTTTTTGATCATTTGCTCCAGGGCTTATAGACTACATCCTGTTCAAAGTGTCCATTTTTAGTAAGCACAGAGCCTTAATTCCATTTGAAGTGCAGGGGATTTAGCATGGGCCTCTCTGCTTTGACACATCTGAAACACTGAACACGTACTCAGTGTTCTGGTGATTTCAATGAGAAAAAACGTCTAGGGGTCTGCTCAAGTGGTGACTAATGAATTACAGTCATACCAATCCAGACGCTTTTTCCTCAACTCAAATCTGACTGTCAGATTTCTTGTTGCTGGCTCTATCTCAATTTCTTTACTAATGTACCCAGTGAGGTCTATAAAGTGCTCAAAATACTAAGAATTCAAAGATTCTTGTCTGAAGATAGCACAGATTTTACTTCAATGGCACATGAAAAACTTAATATTTAGAATCAGGCAACAAACCTGCTTGCTGATACAAAGCAATTCAGAAAAAAAAGGTGACCTGTGAGGACACAACCACTGCTTAGTTTTCTAGGTCTTGCCCCAGTGACAGTGTCTGTATTTGAGGGAAATGGCACTCCAGATAGTGCAGGATCTGTATTTATAGAATCATAAAGTCATAGAATCATAGAACAGTTTGGGTAGGAAGAAACCTAAAGATTTTCCAGTTCCAATGCCCTTCCATAGGCAGGGACAGCTTCCACTAGACCAGGTTGCTCCAAACCCCATCCATCCTGGCTTTGAACACTTCCAGGGATGGGGCAGCCACAGCTTCTCTGGGAAACCTGGCCCAAGGCCTCACATATTAAGATGCAATTTAATTAGTTAAGGAGCTGATGCCCATGTAAGAGGCTGCTCTTGTGTGGTCTGATTCTGCTTGCAAGGAAGAAGGCATATGCCTACAACCTGCTCTCCATAAATATAGAACCTGCATTTTGCACCAGCAAGTCTCAAAACACCTGGGGGGGAAAAAAATCCTTTTCATCCATCATCTTCAGGTGAGCAGGCCGTGGACAAACACACAAAGAGAAGTCCCAAGGGCACCTGGCAGCACAGAACATGGTACCCAACACACAGTGGTGAGCACAACCCACCTGGCTACCTTAGTCTGAGGTTCTGCATGCACATAAGCAAGATCATCCCTCTGCCCACCAGACCAGGACTGTGGTCAAAAGGCATAAAACGCTTATATTTTGTTAAATGCAAATGAGATTTTAAGGCTGTAAAAAAGATAAGGTCAGGATGACCTAGAAGCCTGGAAGAAGTCAGCATCCTCCCACACTCTTCTTCAGCATCCAAGTTTTTCTGAGTTTTTCCATCTACGCTATACAAAATTTTGCACATTCTTTCAGCTATACATATTCATGCTATGGCTCCTCCCAGCCATGCCCAACAGATACAATATTTTCAACATCTTGGTGCTTCAGTTGTTGCAACTTCTTTTACTCTCATTTTGATAAGTGCAAAACAAGGATTTTTGAAAAATAGTTGTAAATAAATTTAACCATCTCTCCTAGCTTTGTATACCAACATACGCTTCTTCTTTTTTTCTGTAGCTCATAATCAAAAATCAGATGGTTTTCTTACCTCAGGCCTCTTTGTGCTTGTCCTACCTTCTTTTGGTTTGGGTCTAAACATTTGGATTCCACCTACAGCTGATGTGTCCTTTTTTGCTATGTCCTAGACCTCTCAGAAAATCATACATGGACCTGGATGGCATGTTTCAGTTCCTGGCTGTGTCCCTCTTGTGAGATTTTTCTCTGTACTTCCGTTCCCACACAGTATACAGAAGAATGTATCTTCTTTGCCCACTATTTTTAACTCCTTGCTCTAGTTGTGCCATTTAGTCCATATTTGTAGAACATCTCACACAGCCCTGATCAGAGATGAAGTCATCAGACACTACCAGAACCTAAGTAAAAATGACATTTTTAGGAAAATAAATTCTATTATCAATGAGGAATTCCCAATGAAATTAGTTATTTGGGTGCAGAAAAGTCTTCAGAAATACTGGAAGTATGTAGGTTAGGGTAGATAAACTGTAATAGATATTGGACACCTGTTCTTGCTGTCATATGGGGCTGGAGCAGAGAACATGAAACTCCTGAGGGTCTTTGTTATGCAGTTCACTAAAAGAAATCAAGATCCCCTGAGCAACAGAAGGAGGTATTGCTAACAGCAGACTGGACACACTGCAGATGTGTGAGTTCTTTTAATACCCTCTCCAATTCTTCAAGAGGAACAGTTAGCAATTCTGAACCTGGGGATATTTTGGAAGTATGTGCATTTGTATTTTATTTACTTACATAATCTTTTTCCCACTCATAATCTGATCACCTTCATGTTCCAGGAAAAAAAACCCAAGAAAGCCCTGGTGCAAACTATTATTGCCCTAACAGTCAAGATTGTTTTCATTTGCTCCAGTACAGCACAGACGAGTTGGGAAAGAAGTCTTAGTCATGAATCTGGTGCTGCATGAAGGGAAATTCCTGGGGAGTGAATTAGCACAGCAATATCGCCACTTTTTTTTTCTTCTTTTTTTTTTATGAGCACTCTACAAGTCAGCGTCAACTAAACCTTTTTAAATGATTTGTCATCATTTTATTCTGATCAGCACTTCATGTGGAGCAATTCTCCTCTGCATGGACTTTACTTTTCTGGTATCATGACGAGGTGACTTTTTTCTGGGAACAGAAAAAAGGACAAGATTTCACACCACCACTACCAGGCCTCCTACTTTGGTGGATACTGGTAGGACATGGTTCAAAAACTCATGATGGAGTGATCACCTTGCAGTCAGGCAGGTTCCTGATTCAGGTGTGGGTTTGATTTCATGATCACAGAATGGTTTGGGTTGGAACGGACCTTAAAGATCATCCAGTTCCAGCCCCCTGCCACGGGAAGGGACACCTCCCACTAGACCACGTTGCTGCAAGACCTGTCCAACCTGGTCTTGAACACTTCCAGGGATGGGACAGCCACAGCTTCTCTGGGAAACCTGTGCCAGGACCTCACCACCCTCACAGCAAAGAATTTCTTCCAATTTAAATGCACTCCCTTTCAGTTTCAAGCCATTCCCCCTTGCCCTGTCAGTACATGCCCATCTCAAAAGTCCCTCTCCACCTCTCTTGTAGGCTCTCTTTAGGATTTACCCATGGTTAATCTACATTTTTATCTGTCAGCTTGACAGAGAAATTTGGCCAATATAAATAGTTTTATCAAGCCTTGGTATGTCTTATTCCATGGAAGAAAGCCTTTAAATGGTTCAAAAAGAAGCCAGCAAATTGTCCTGGGAAACACTACAGGAAACAAGTTATCAATACTGAACTGCAGATAGTCCAATGCCAGACCTTTGGTCATAATTTCTATATCTGCTGCTCAAAAAATGTAAAGACAGCAGCATAGGTCATCTGGGGAAACCTGAGAACATGTTAATTGAAGGTAACATGGAAAATGTGGCTTCTTAAATGTCTCTCCATTCCCATTTGAAATTATTAAGGTGGAAACAGCTTCAAACTGACAGAGGGCAGGATTAGATTGGATACTTGGAAGATATTCTTGGCTGTGAGGGTGGTGAGGCCCTGGCACAGGTTGCCCAGAGAAGCTGTGGCTGTCCCATCCCTGGAAGTGTTCAAGGCCAGGATGGATGTGCTTGGAGCAACCTGGTGCAGTGGAAGGTGTCCCTGCCCGTGGTGGGGGGGGGAACTGGATGATCTTTAAGGTCCCTTCCACCCCAAACTATTATATGCTTCTATGAAATCAGAGTTCAAATAGCACTGGAACCACTTAGATGTAATACTCTATGGCATCATATTTCACCCTTCTAGCTTCTTAAGCACTACCACAAATTAACTAATAAATAACTTTGTCTAACACATTCCATACCACTTCTGACCACCCCAGGGCCTTGATAGTGAAACCACCAGTTGCAAAGTGCAAGTTCTTCCCCGCATTCAAAGAGCACCGACATCAACCAATATTGTCCCAGAGGGAAGGTGGGTCCATTTTAAAGAAGGGGAAACAGAGACGTACACAGGGCTGGGATCAGTCTGACCAAAAGCATCCTTGGGTTTGAGTCACTCTGGGCTCTCCTTGTAACCCAAGGGAAGATGCTCCCGGAGTGCGATTCACCTTCTTGGGAAGGCAGTGTCTAAAAGAAGTGAGATGAAACACAGCCTAAAAGTGCCCCCTTCTCTCTACTGACTGTAAGGGCAGTCATGGATGACTCAATCAGGTATAGACATCAACACAAATATCTAAAATCATGTGTGAGGAATCACACGTGGCTTGCCCACGACCTGACCACCATTTAGCAATTGCAGCAAAGTCAGAAGCTCTTCTTTAAGATAAAATAAAATAAAATAAAATAAAATAAAATAAAATAAAATAAAATAAAATAAAACAAAGCTAAACTAAATTAAATTTTTAAAAAATCTAACTGGTAATCTGGTCTGAGGTCCCATGACTTTATCTGACTCAGATCCTGCTATTTATCATATTTACATGTCTGTAGCAATAGGAAGTCAACACATTGTGGACTACAGGAAATGTAACAACTTTCTGCTGCAACAGTATTGCCAATTCCAGTGAAGACCCTGGGGAATATGTGGGGAATCAGGCTCATGCTTTGTGTATGATACATGCAGATGATGCAATGCCTTCACATCCCACAATATGTCATACAAAGCATAAAGTGTGAAAGCTTGGTACACCATGAGTGGAAAACCCGACCCCAAATATCCTGCAATGTATGTTTTGTATTACTTTTTGTTCCCTGAGTTACTGCTGCACTTCTTAGTTCAAAAGAGCAATGGAGAAGATGGACTGCTCTTATAGCTTCCTCGTGGAAAAGGAATAGGAATCTGACAAATCCCCCACAGATTTGAGACTTGACACAAACGAAATCTGCTTCAGAGATGGAACCCAAACACCACCCGGCCCTACTATTGCTATGAGCTGTGGGTTTTAGTAGAAAGTCAGTGGTAAGAAGAGAGTGTTTTCATCTGGAGATGGTCCATTGGCATGTATTCAGTGGTCTCATGGCATTTCAACAATGGTCAGGTGCCTACAAGACAAATTGTGACTCAGTTAATACTCCTCCAGGGCACCTTGCACTTGCAAAAGACTGCTTGGAGCTGTACAAGTTTCTTTAGCTCAGACAGTGTTTCTTTCTTGTCATGGGGATGGTTCCAACAGATACAGCATGGAGAGCTGTAAGAGATGAGGAATTTTGCAGTGTCTCTAGATTGAAACCACCAGAAACCTTGAAATGGCAGAAGGGTGCCTTCAACTGAAATAAGATGGAAAAAAACCCAACAAGGAGATTTTTCCTCATCCTGGTATGAGCTCTGCTCTTTGCTGGGGTGGCCCTGGCTGGATTCAGAGCAGGATGGGGAGCAATGTTCAAGTGTTGCTTGATTCCTTATGATACAATTTCTAAGGACTCAATACCAGCCTCTACGTTCTGGGCACACAAGAGAGTTAATAAACTTTGTTACTGTTGGTGCCTTTCCGGGAGGTGCCTTTGCTGCAACTTTTGTGACCAAATTCCTTGGTAAACCTACGATTCCCTGTAAAGGATCACAGCTACCATGTACATCTTTCACAAGCCCCTGAAGCACTGGGGTTTGTTAAACTTTAGAGTTTCAGTTTAGTTTGTCTTTAGTTTAGAGAGACAGTTCTACTGTGTGAAATTTGCAGGCATATGAGTCAAAACTGGGTTCCTACAACCATGTTTAGGTTTTCTGAGAAATGTGATCTCATTCAGAGAAGCGTCAAGAAGTTTTCTGTGTCAATGGAAAGCAGAGGTGCTCAGCACCTTTGAAATATTATCAGCCTTGAAGTGTCTAAATATAGGCTTTAAAGTCTAATTTGAGAACATGGCCTAAAAATAAAGAAGATTCTGTGGTTTTTCTTCCCTTGAATATCTACAGAATATAAAAGTTCTAGTGCAATATACTATCAAATACTTGTAATTTTGATTATTTTGCTTACCAAGCAGCTGCTTTTCAGTAGACTTAAGATATTTGTTCAAAATAAGTTTGATGTAATATCTCTGTTGTCCCATTGAATTTTGGGGAAATTTCATTTTAAATTTTTTTAATCACTATTTTAAGTATCTTTTATGAATAAAGTCCTACGAATCCCTTCAAAGTATGAGTGATGCCTTAGATTTGAACTTTCATATTTTTCAAATCCTGTACTGCCCAGGGCGTAACTCTGAAGTTTCTTGTAGCCTGTTAATTTCTGCTCTCTCGTGCTAGTTAGACATAACAAAGCTTCTCCAGGCCTGCTCTCCAAGGACACTCAGACTGTCCTAGGCCCAAAATGGGTAAACCAAAGTCTCTAAAAGAGGGGGCAAGCTTGGGGAAACTACATCATTAAACTGAAGCTTTAATTGGAGAATTAACCCTGATATGCAAATGAACCAAACCTATAAAAGTGTGAAGAACTCGTGACCTGTCGTCCATCTTGGGGTCCATTTTGGCAGTAGCCTCTGGCTCCCCAGGGTGTACCTTTGAAGGCCCTTCAAATAAATACCTACCTTTATTCCCTTATTCTTGTCTAGTCTCTGTTTTTAGGTGGCCTCTTCGGGCATCATGGGGACCTATACTTTTTTTTTTAATAATAAAGCAAGAATAAAAAAGTTGTACAAATGCATGCACATGCCTTATATCAAGTTTTAGAAGTAGAGAATATAGTTTTGGTAAGATGTCATTTAACTGAGACATCTGATAAACTTCCATTGAATGACATTCATTTGCACTCTTAATTTAATTAAACATTCTGTCCTGTATTTTTGTTGGGAAATACTCAGAAGAGCAATGCAATGATCTGAAATTAGAAAAAAAACCGCACAAGAATCTCTCAAACTTTACTCCTATCCTCAATAGCAGCATATGACAGGAGAAATTTGTACCAGGGATGTCACCCAGACACTTGTATAGCCCATTGACTGTGATCCACAGCTATTATTTCACATGTGCACCAGGGATGGAGCCAGGAGAAGTATGAGGAGTATCAAGAAGGATTGCAGAGCCCTGGGTGTGGTGGTAAGAGACTCAGGAGTGCAGACAGTTTTTTCATGAATGCTCCTGGTCAAAGGGAAGGGGTTTGAGAAGTCCAGTTGAATGTGGGGAGTCCACAAATCCTTACAGGACTAGTTCCACAGGCAAGGATTCATATATTTAGACTGTGGAACTTGCTTGGAGAAATCTGCTCTGCTGGGGACTGATGGGGTCCTTCTGTCAGAAAAGGGAAAAAGCAATTTTGGTTATAAGTTGGCCAACCTGGCAAGGAGGGCTATAAACTAAAAGTTGCTGGAGAAAGAGAACCTCAGTCCATCCCACTCCTACCACTTTGGTGCCAAGACCAGCAACAGATGCCCAGAACCTGGAGAGGGATCACAGATCAGCAGAACAGCACCTGAAGAGCAGTAAAAAGCTGCTCCAGCCACTAAGTCAGCTTAAATGCCTCTGTGCAAATGCACAGAGCATGGGGAATACAAGAGGAGACGTGCCCACACCTATAGTACCGCAAACTTGTCAGCACCATGGAGATGTGGTGGGATGGCTGCTATGCCTGGAGTGTTGGAATGGTAGGATACAGGCTCTTTAGGAAGGACAGACAGCAGTGGGTGTTGTCAATGACCAGCTGGAGTGCATGGAGCTCTGCCTGGGGATGGATGAGGATGAGTTCACAGGTCAGGATCAAAGGAGAGAAATGGACAGGGGACATTGCAGTGGGGCTCTGCTACAGGCCACCTGAGCAGGAGGAACAAGTGGATGAGATCATCCATAGATAGGAGTAGCCTCACATTCGAGCCCTGGTCCTCATGGGGGACTTCAACCACCCCAATACCTGTTGGAAGGACAACACAGCAGGACATAAGCCAGGAGGTTCCTAGAAAATGTTGAAGACAACTTCCTTCTCCGAGTGATAGAGACGCCAAGGATGGCGTTATGATGGACCTGGTTCTCACCCACAAGGAGAGGCTGATGGGGAATTGGAAGCCCAAGGGCAGCCCGGGCTGCAATGACCATAAAGTACTGGGAGGAACTCAAGATCCTTACATGGAGGAGGGCACACAGCAAACTCACTGTCCTGGATTTCAGGAGAGCAGCCTTTGGTGTCTTCAGGGATCTGCTTGGAAGAGTATCATGGGATAAAGCCCCAGAGGGAAGAGGGGCTCAAGAAAGCTGTTAAATTTTCAAGGATTATCTCTTCCAAGCTCAGGAGCATTGCATCCCACCAAAGAGGTATTCAGACACAAACACCAGGAGGCCTACATGGATGAACAAGGAGAACCTGGACAAACTCAAACACAAAAAGAAAGCCTACAGAGGATGGAAGGAAGGAAAGGTAGCATGGGAAGAATACAGAGAAGTTGTCTGGGCAGCCAGCGATCAGGTTAGGAAAGCTAAAGCCCTGGTAGAATTAAATCTGGCCAGGGATGCCACGGGCAACAAGGAAAGCTTCTAAACGTATTTTGGTGATAAAAGGAAGACTAGGAAAAATGTATGCCTCTTCATAAGGCAATGGGAGACTTGGTTACCCAGGATGTGGAGAAGGCTGAGATACAAAATGATGTTTTGTCTTGGTCTTCACTGGCAAGTGCTCCAGCAGAGAGGAGGCCACAGAGATGCTTTGAGGACTGGAGCCCCTCTGCTCTGGAGAGAGGCTGGGAGAGCTGGGGGTGTTCAGCCTGGAGAAGAGAAGGCCCTGGGGAGACCTTAGAGCCCCTGCCAGTGCCTAAAGGGGCTTCAAGAGAGCTGGAGAGGGACTTTGGACAAGGGCCTGGAGTGACAGGACAAGGGGGAATGGGTTCACACTGCCAGAGGGCAGGGTTAAATGGGATAATGGGCAGAAATTCTTGGCTGTGAGGCCCTGGCACAGGTTGTCCAGAGAAGTTGTGGCTGCCCCATCCCTGGGAGTGTTCAAGGGCAGGCTGGTTGGGGCTTGGAGCAACCTGGTGCAGTGGAAGGTGTCCCTGCCCATGGCGGGGCATTGGAACTGGATGATCTTTAAGGTTTCTTGCAACCCAAACCATTCTATGACTCCATGATTTTATATTTAGCTGAAGATGTAGGCTTTGAACTCCAGGCCATGCTTTCTCTGTATTGGAGCAACAAATCAAAAGAAACGTAGTTAACTTATCAGTTGCTTATTGAAATCCCATTAAAATTTTTCAATAGCCACTTATTTCTCCCCAGTTATTCTCTTGTATGGTCCCATTATCAGTCAGGAAGGAAAAAAAAGGTATATCTGATGCATAAATTTAATTATCTCATTTTAGGATCAGCTATAGAATTTAACTATTTTTAATAAAAATAAATGGAACTTGTATTGCTGGTGTGAGTTTTCAAAGGATACCTGCTGAGTTTCTGAGCATGTGTATTATCTTCAGTATGATGACATGTTGTCTGAGGCTTAGATATTTTAAGTCAAATTAAGACATGATTTACAATCTGCATCACTTTTTCCAAATAACCATGGAAAGTCCCCAGCTGTGAAAGTTTCACCAAAAAAAGTGATGAACAGCTATTTGGCAAAAAGCCCTACAGACCATTTTAAAAATTAAAAGAAAAGGTGGGGAGGAATGTGTGGTTTAAAACAGTTAACCAGCTTACATTGTCCCCTCCCTGTAATTCCACAGTCTTGCTGCACAATCAGCTACATCCTTAAAAGAAACCTGACTTGGTAACAGAGTCATATATACAGTGGGACCACGCCACACACCATAGCCATGATGATGCATCCTGGGCCTGTTCCAGAACAGACTGGAGGTGATGGAAAGGCCGTGCTTGCCTCCTAGTCATCTCACAGCACTTTGCAGAGCACATCATCACTCACAAGGGCTTCAGAAGAGAGCTCCTGGGGGTCCCATCTCTGCTCTTCTCACCCACATCAAGCTGAGTCAAAATTGTTGGTCATCTCCAAGGCATTTGGTATTCTTTCCTGGTGTCCAAATGCTCCCGGCTCCTCAGAGCATACCCAAACAGAGCTCTGAAGTTGTGTATCAACTGCAGACATGAGCAGCATGATCTGCTATGATTGAACACATCATTTGCTCAGATGATGTGTCCTGAGGTTCCCTCCCATCCCTTTCCCTCTAGAATGACCTGCACCCAGATATTATCCCAAAACACCGTTGAGATCCCTTTTCCATCACCATGAGATAAGAATATATGGTGTGGCTCCAGTAGGAAAACAGAGTTCGGATCAAACCAAGCATTGCATCAAGCCCTGCAGACTAAAGTGTCTTTACTCCAACAGCCATACAAATCATACGTACCTCCAAGGAATTATAGTGGCATCAAAATGGCAAGCAAAAAGTGAGCTGTAACTGGCTGAATGTGAAGTACGAAAAAGATTCCTTAAAGGAGTAAAAGCAGGCAAAAATCTTGTGGCAAGTTGTTGCAACAAATGTGTCTGGCCTTGCTTTGAGCAATCTTTGCCAATTTGAGGTGGAAGTGTCAATGGTTTCCTTAGGTGACTTGCTCTCTTCCAGCCTTGTGGTGGGAGCACACCCCGGGAAAATCTGGTAAGAAGGAACAACTTTATTTTCATTATTCCAAAGACTTGCACAAGATTATTTATCTTGGCAGCAACAACTTCTTAGGAAGAAACTACCACTCACTGACACATCCCATAGCAGACACATCCCAGATCGTCAGTCCCCTCAGAGTTTGAGTAGCAGTAGACCTCTCCTAGGCAGAAGAATTCAGTTTAGGACATCACGGTGCCCTTTGTTCAACCTTTTAATGCTCTGTAGGCTCCTACCTGTTAGGTTCTGCTTATTACTGACTATCAGACAACTCCTAGACAGAAATGGTATTTCTTTATGTTCAGTTTCAGCCAGATTTGGAAAAGCATCCTAAGAAACCTGCCCTGTCTGCAAAGCTTCATGTGAATCCATCCCACGCTCAGGGCTTCAAAAATCCCTTACAGGTTTTGGGAATGAAGAGTTTAAGTTAAGTTGCCCTCAGACCTGTAAGTCTGTGAGCTTCATAAGCAGTTAATTTTGTGTGACGCTGCAATATTACACTTTAACCCCTTTTTTGTGAACAAGATCCAGTTTCCACCAGACACAGGCATGCCATGTTCTCACAACGGGCTTGCAAGCAGGCACTGATATAAGTAATTAAAACGAAAGCACTTTGAGGATGCAAAGGTCGCTAGGTAGGAATGAGAGGAGGAGACGACGTCAGGCTAGGGCAGAGGAAATGAAGAAATGGAAGCAGTCTGTGCGATCGAGACCTTGCTGCTGGAGGAAACATTGCATCATATCTCCGAGTGGCGTCACTTGCGGTGGCAGGAGCGGGTTTGGGGGACTTTTTACCCTCCAGATCTGCCGGTGGGGGGATTGTGCTGACTGAGACCAGCTTAGAATCATACAAACCTCTACCCACGCACAAAGGCAGAAGTGGGTTTTCAAGTATGTCTTGCCCTTCTCAGAAATTACTATCACAAATTAGGGGAAGATAATTTGAAACAGTTCTAAATCTTCTTAGGCCACAAGTCCTCAATAGCTAATTACAGCCGAGACAACTCTGAAAACATCCAGGCTACCAAAACCCGTATCTGTCACACAATACATGTGGATTTTGCCTCAGAACATTTAGTCAAACACTGGACTCAGATAACTGAGTTCAGGGGTAATTTGAGCAGCAAAGAACCTCTACCTTTTTTTACCAGTGTTATGCAAAATTGAGCTTAGCAGCTGTCTCAAAAAATCCACTAGAAAATCACATCAGTAGGATTAGGATTTCATTTCTTTACAAATGAAGAGAAATCCATAGAATTGATCACTTTTGCTCATTTCAAGCCCAGCCTCTGTCAAATCCTTGCTCTGCCACTTCATCCACTTCATCTCTGCCACTCCTCTTCCCAGGCTTCAGGGCAGTATTGCTCACACACCAGCCAATATCAAAATAGTCACCTGTGCAGTGCAGTGAGTGGTGCCATGGGTGTCATGAGTGTCATGGGTGAAGTGCCACCTAAGAACACATCCTGGCAACACTGTGGCTCAGTTATGATCACACTCCTCCATCACTGTCCAGCTCCATTGACCTGCACAAGAAGAGGACGGGATGGGATTGCACTCCAGATGTTGCTGCAAGGACAATTGTGGACCCCACAACCTCTGGACAGACACTTCATTATCTCAACATGTGCAAGGTGGGGACATCCCCAGGGTGTGCCTTAGAGGCTGGTTTTGGGTGCCTGCTCATTAACAGCCTGGAAACCACCACAAGAGGTGAGACTGATGCCTTAAATAACCTAGAAATGAAACAACACACTTCTGAGAGAATATTAGTCTGGGAAGTAATATAAAGGCTGGTCTTTACTGGAGGCCTCCAAGGGCCAGATATGGAAAATGCCTAAATGCCAAAATGCCCACCCCCACACGGGGTGAATACAGTTTTATAGGTTTATCAAATTAGCATAATTGACAAAAATTACCAATTAGGAGCACAAGTAGTAAGGCAATTCCTCCCCTTTCTAAATCCTTCCTCCTCAGATGGGAACTAACATTGTTTATGAAAATGTGTCTCGAAGAGCTGGTTTCAACCTTGGTTCCCAGGAAGAATCAAGATAGGATAGGGACCTTGTACCTCCTGGGGTTTGGAGCTCTGGAATGTGTTTTGTCTTTCTGCCTAGGGAAAAGGTAGGGAAAAGTACTGGGACTAGCTACAAATACAATAATAGACTACAGAGCTACAAATATATATGTAAAGAATATAGAGAATATATAAAAGCAAAAATAATTCTGGCAACATTAGCACCATGGAGCTCAGCAGCCAGCCAAGGCACTCAGCTGCAGCAGAGCACAAGGGCACCAGCAGCTGTGTAGGTAAAGCTACAAATTTATGTCACCCACCTGCTCCCCAACAATATTGTTTTGATGTATTTTGAGGCAGTCAAATCCCTCTGGGCCCCCACTGATCCTCCTTCTTGTTCTTGTAGGGCATTGAAGGGGAGCTTATATGATGAAATTCTTCCCTGTGAGGGGGGTGAGGCCCTGGCACGGGTTGCCCAGAGAAGCTGTGGCTGCCCCATTCCTGGAAATGTTCAAGGCCAGGCTGAATGGGGCTTGGAGCAACCTAGTCTAGTGGAAGGTGTCCCTGCCAGGGACAGGGGTGTTGGACTACACAGTCTTTAAGGTCTTTTCCAACACAAACCATTCTATGATTCTATGAAACTCAACATTTTACATAAAGCCCTGGAGCCAGAAGTGACTTTCAGAAAAGACAAAGAAAAATGTGTTGACCAGCAACCCCTAGACATTATTCCCACACACCAGATAAGATTTGTCTTTCAGATTAAAAGACTGTGACATTTACAAATCACCATGTAGGCTTCCTGATAAATAATTTTTAAGTAGAAATTCCCCAGATATTCCAGGCCAACAACAAATGCTGCAAGAAAGAGAAAAAGAAACTCATAAGACTTTACAATGGTGAGATAGGACTAAAGGGCTGGAGAGAAGAAGCCAGTGCCCATATGTAATTGGGCACACAGATATCTATCTATGTCATTTGCTGTGAGATGCATGCAGCATTTATAAGGCAGAAAGTGAATGAAATGGTGCTAAGAAAAGAGACAGGTCAAGAGTAATCTTTTAGGCAAAGGCAATCTGCAGCTTTGGTCTGTATTGTGGACTGGGAGGCAGTTAGGCATGGAATTCAGTAAGTACTCAAGGCCCAACTTTTAATAGCTACAACAATGCTGTGATCAGTTCCTGGATATGGTGGGAAGGAAAACTCCAGGAAAACCAAGATTTTGGTAAATGTCAATGAACCTTGTGTTGTGCTGGTTTCCTGGTACAGTAGAGGCAGCAATCAATCTGCTTAGTCATTAGTAGTTTTTTCTATCCAGACATCAACATTGGATAATGTGCAGGACAGTGCCATATTGATTGCATTTCTTACAGACTGGGTCAGGAGGACTAATAAGTGCACCAGCTGCCCTTGATGCTTCGCCATGTTTACTTCAGGACAAACTTTAATTCCCATGGAGTGTACTGGTGTGAATCTGGGGAAAAAGGGAAAGAGCAACCAGTGGTATAGAAACAAAAGCCTAAATAACTGGGATTGGACATGAATTAGAAATATTCATTATAGAATAACAGTGGTTTGGGTTGGAAGGGACCTAAAAGATCTCTGGTTCTAAACTTCCTGCCATGTGCAGGGACACCTTTCACTAGACCAGATTTCCTAAAATGGAAGCAAGAACCATCCAGTCTGGCCTTGAACACTTCCAGGGATGGGGCAGCCACAACTTCTCTGGACAACCTGTGCCAGGGCCTCAACATCCTCACAGAGAGAATTTCTGCCCATTATCTCATCTAACCCTGCCCTCTGGCAGTTTGAAGCCATTCCCCTTGTCCTGTCACTCCAGGCCCTTGTCCAAAGTCCCTCTCCAGCTCTCTTGAAGCCCATTTAGGCACTGGCAGGGGCTCTGAGGTCTTCCTAAAGCCTTCTCTCCCTCAGGCTGAACACCCTCAGCTCTCCTAGCCTGTCTCCAGATCAGAGGGGCTCTAGTCCTTGGAGCATCCTGTGGCCTCCTCTGGACTCACTTTGCTTGATTACTTACCCATTGAGCAAATTACATTGGCGTGCAGGGACAGAGGTATGATACATCACTGACTGTCTCCCTCTTCTGCTTAACAAGAACCCTGAAGCAATTTTTTCCCCATCTATGTCATTGCAGCAGAGCCAGTATTTCCTGACTGACCCAATACACTGACTTTTATAATCAACGGTCATATCTTATGATTATTCCAACCCACTTATTCCACTCAGCCTGAGTGAAATTCATTTCCCCCTCAAAAAAAGGCCAATTACTTTTATTTTTATTTTGTTTCAGACTCTGTTCAGCCCTTTGATTTCTATCCGTGAGTCAGTCCCCTCCAGCTGTGAATCTCTCGGCAAGTTCCCTGGCAAAGCAGCTTTTGTCCTGCCCAGCATTGCTTTGAGAGGATAAAAGCATTACGCTAAGGGAAGAATCATCTTGCTATTGTTCTTCGGCACCTTTGCCTTCACTCTGAATGTTAATATGGACTAGAGGTGCCAGCTGGGGTGTTTTGTAGACTGAAGTCCCTGAGCAAATTCCCTCCACTACTGTAAAATAAGAAAGAGCATAAACTTGGTATAATCACATAGACATATTATCACAGATATTGTGAGTCCTCTTGGGGGCTTTATGGGTTTTGGATAAAGAAACCCATTCCCTTCATTTGGGTGGGATTCAAGGGTGGTGTGAGAGATAGGTGTGGATTAGGCATAAATGAAAGTATGGAGTTTATAAGATTTAGCCTAGTTTTGTGTCCTATATTGAAGTTAATCCTATAAGAAATAAATAATGGAAATTTCACGAGGTCAGAGGGGTGGGTTGCACTTGGTTACATCTGGGCTGGACCAGGAAACAAAGTTTGCGTTTAAACAAACAACTTAAAACTGTGGAGAGGGTCAGACACTGCAGCTCTGAGGTCCTGATCCTGAGCTCAATGACACCCTCTTTTGCTATCGGACAGACTTAGGGGTGCCTTTAGATAGACATTAACTTAGACACATGGAAAGACCTCTGCCTACCCTGTTATGAAACTGAATAACTGGCTTCAGAGCCCCATATTCCTTGTCCCCTACAAGTGCAGTTTCTGTTAAATCACTCTGCAAATTATAGACCGGCTGAGGTCTCGGGAGTAGTTTTTGAGGTTCGTTACTTTATTAGTTCTGTTTATCTTTCTGTTCCATGGTGACAGCTGAAGTAATCCCAGACTTTATGAATAAACTCAGAGCTTCACCTGTGTTTAGTTAAAGACCACAAGGTACAATACTTTCCACAAACACAGCCTTGTGAGGAGAGTCATACATCATGCATTGTGCTGGAAATTATATTGTCCACATTGTGTCCATTTGGTACCCAGTGAAGCCAGTGGAAACATAAAAATGCTGGAAACAAATAAGGAAAATATCTTTTTACTTTTACTTCTGCCAAAATCTCAGCTGAAGGTTTGTCAAGAGGTCACCAGTCCACCTTTCATTACAAACTTGCTGACTATGAACTTACGTTGTTTGTTTGTTTGTTCGATTTTCTTAAGCGTCTGATAATCCAAATAAAAGACTGAAACAGTGTTACTGAACAAGTTTCAACTTTGTAAAGAGAAGCAATAGATGAACAAAACAAACAAAAACCCCTCAATAAATCTCCAGTTAAAATGTTGCATCTGAGCAAACTACTGGCACCAGTTTCTGCTCTGGGCTGAAACTTTATCCATCCCCAGTGAGCCTTTGAGCCAAAGTCTTTTTTGGCCAAGTACAGTTTCTTCAGGAAGGTCAAGCCCTTAACCTCCAGTCCTTCTTCTGCTGGCAGCCTGGAGCCTGAATATTTTGGGACAGATGTTGAGGGCTGTGGCTCACTTAAAAAATAGGGGACTTCTTTGCCTTTCTTTGAGTTAGTCTGAAAGATATTATTCAAAGCTCTTTTTGCTGCATGATGGATTTTTCATTTTAGTTTTTAATCAAAAGACCTGTTACCTGTTTTCTTGATGCTAGTGAAAGAAACCACAAATAATTTTTCTCCTCACACACACACAAAAAACCAAACCAAAAAACAAAAAACAACCCCCCCCCCCCCCCCATATAGATATATGTATATATATAAGCAGTGGTCCTGTATGGGACTTTTAAGAAAAGAGCATGTAACAATCACAAAATATTCAAAGTATTCAAAGCAAGTGAAAATTGCCATAACCTTCAACCAGGAGACACTGGCTAACAATTTGTGCTACACAACTTGGCCTTTCACCCAGCTGCTTCTCTGTGCAGTTTGTATGTGTGCACCAAGGCAGTATTTCTAATAATCTCCTTGGGGACAAAGAGCAGAAGAATTTACATCCCTAATGAAGCAGGGATCCAACAGAAGATTACCCAGAGTTTATACCTGGATGCCCAGGCTTGCTCCCCAGATCCATATCTGGAAAAGAGAGTGGAAGGAAAAGGGATTTTTGGCAGAAGGTCACTTATTATGTGTATCCTGAAACAGCTGGAGTGTGAGATGGGCATCAGGGAACAGCAAAACAGTAGGAACAGGCAGCATTTCTCACTCCTAAGTGTGTGTAGGAAGGAGACCCAGCTGCACCCTTTCCTCTACTCTTCCTGTGCTGGTTTCCCCAGCAAGAAAACCTGCAGGCATGTGTGAGGAAGGAGCTAAAGCACCTTCCAGCAGGGCTCTGGTTGAGGTGGTTGGCCCCAAGTTAAGATACTTCAGTAGACAATCAACTCAGATGAAGTAAGGGATCCTTTGCATTTAATGTAGCTTTAGTTCCCTATTAGGTTTCTGAAATAAATTCATGTCCTCAGTTTTTCAAGCACATCAGATGAATTTGCAAGAGGTTTTTGGTTTCTCTCTTGAACTTGGGTACCCATCTTCCAACTGGCACGTGCCAAACACACTGTATCTTACCCAGGTTTTTTGTCCTGTTTCTACTAAGACCAATGACCACTGTTCTACCAGAAGATTGCTTGGGTGATACAAAAGATTACATGGTCCTTGGGAAGACAGTCTGGGAGGATCTTGGAATACCCAGCTGACTGCTCAAGCTATCCATGCATTGAACCAGCAGTGTCTGAAAGGGTACACACTGCTCCCATCAATGCCATGACACACGAGGCAGAAGCAGGAGCTTCCCAAGAGATGGGTGTGCTTACAGTGCATGACAAGGTAGGTCTCAGGGCTTCCTGCCCATACCCTGCCTGTCTGCCCAAGCACAGTAGCACATACCCCTCTCCCAGCCTCTCCTCACACTAGCCAGACCCAGCAGAGAACATTTACATATCCTAGAATTAACAAGGTCAAAAGGAGAGCTGAGGAAGGGTCTGACTCCAGTTCTGGGGTAGAAGATTCAGTTGAGAGGAAGGGAAGATTTCCAGCTTTCTGGTCTCTTCACATAGGTTCTGCTATTTTCTCACTAAAATGGTGTTTCATCTGGATTCCCTTCAGCAGTCCACTACACAACAGACATTCCCATTCCTCAACCTCCTTACATGACTGTCATAGCAAAGATCTTCAGGCGTCATATGATGTCTTCAGCACTTAGGCCAGGTGACGGTGGTGAGGCCCTGGCACAGGTTGCCCAGAGAAGCTGTGGCTGCCCCATCCCTGGAAGTGTTCAAGGCCAGGTTGGATGGGGCTTGGAGTAACCTGGTCTAGTGGAAGGTGTCCCTGCCCATGGCAGGGAGTTTGGAACTAGAAGGTCTTTAAAGCCTTTTCCAACCCCAACCATATTATGATTTTATGATTTTAAGTATCTCAAATATAATTTTGTACTATTTACTCATAAAAATATGTTTGAAATTAATATCTGTGTGAATCTCTTCAACCGAATTACTGTTGGTCTCACTATACGTCATTGTAATTTTTTGCTTTATTTTCTTTTCTATTATTTTGAACAATAATTTTCACATTGCAAAATTGTAAAACCAATTTTTTTGGCCGTCTCACAGGATTCTGAGAGCTTGCAGAAAAATAGCATCACTGGAATTGACTGTCAGTTAAATGAGGCAAAAGTGCTCTCCCAAAAGAAAAAATACTTTGGAAATATGTGGGTATTCACAGAAAGAAATGGTGCATTACTGAGACGTTTACAAGTCAAGGGGGTTTGGGTATTGTTACCTTAAGCCCCTAAAATCAAGAGCCAAACAAGGTTAAGGTGATAAAAATGCAGTTACCGTTTAATGAAGGGTCCCTCCAGGTGCACTACATGCTGAAATACATGCCGAAAATGGGTTGAAAATGCACACAGGATACAGGGCAAGTACAGTTTTAGAAGTTTAGCAAATTAGCATAATTGGCAAGAATCCCCAATTAGAAACACAGGTAATGAAGCAATTCCTCCTCTTGGTTCAACTCCTTCTGAAGCCCCCCTCCTTGCTATTTGTTTATACCTAATACATGGGAAAGTGTCTTGGGAAGGTGTCTTGGACTTGATTCCCAGAAGAAGCAAGATTAGAACAGGCCTTCAAGAATATGTTCATCTAATAGGAAAAGTATTGGAGTTAGGAAACTATAACTGTACAATAATAGTCTACAGAGCTATGAATATATATAAAGAATATATAAAAGCAAAAATCATTTTGGCATCATTGTGGTAGGCAAGCAATCTGCAAAGCTGCTGCTGGAAATTTCTGGTTGTTGGTGGAATAGATACCTCAAAGAAAGGGCGACAGTGACTCGGGATAATAGGTGAATGTTCCAGATTATGCTTACAAAGTTGTTTTCACACCCTTTTTTTTGCAAGAAGCACAGAGCTGAGTCTCTGACTTGGGTTCTCTGAGAGAAGAAAGAGGCAGTAAGGTCTCTTCATTCCCTGTGATGGGGCCAATGCAGAGCACTATGTGGGCACATGCATGAATGACATTGAGGTGCCAGAGCTTGTCCAGAGAATGGCAACAGAGCTGGGGAAGGGTCTGGAGCACAACACCAGGTTGTTTAAAGCCCCATCCAACCTGGTTTACTTATGCTTCTCCTGATATGATGAGAAAATTTAAATGCTTTCCACACCAGCATTTCTCATGATGAAGATAAAGATCTTTTCCCCCAAAAATGTTTCCCTAGTCCTCAGATGAGAGACAAAAAAGACCCTTTCTTGCAAAAGAGGCTGGGAGCCTAAGAAATAGCTAATTATGGCTCTAATTTCTCTCAGTAAAGATGCTACCAGTGAAAGCTTGTAGCTTGTGGAGCACCACACAAGTTTGCTCGTCAGCCTTTTATTGCTGTTGTGGTTTTTGTACAGACACCTGCACAAGAAAAGCAATGATAGACACATTTTTTACCTTATCCTTACCCAAAATAGGATTTATTAGGAAAAATCAAAGGTGGAAAGCATATTCTTACGCTCCTACATGAGAACGTGCCCTGTATCATAGTTTCTCAAGACATGGTGAGCAAAACCACATCTACTGAGGCATAAAAGATCAAAGCCACATGTGCTGATGCATAAAAGATTAGGAATGATAGATCCTTCATAAAATGTTCAGTTTAGAGCAAGATGGAAAGATGCGGCTTGGTCTTAATGAAGTTTCAAGTATTTTGAACGTTTGTGGTCCAAACTAATATGGAGCTTTTTTTCTAGACAATCAGAAATGGCCAAGGACTGTCCAATTTCTGAAGAAATGATAGGGTATCAAAAAACTCTAGAAGATAAGCAAATACCTTGTGAAAATTAATATCCAGTATAATCTTTTGAGCATCATCTACTCCAGAAAACTAAACACAATGAGGACTCACACTGTGTGTCAGTGTCAGTGCTGCTAAGCTCCTCCGGGGATGCCTCTGTCCTGGACAAACCAACTCCCTTCTCAAGTGCCACTAAGCACAGTCTGGGAAATAGCACAAGATGCTCAGACACCATGTTTTGGTCACAAATAGACTTCAGTAGTGTGGAAAAGGGGTATCAAGTGCCAGTTGGTCTCAGTGCTGAAAAGCTGCCATGAGCAAGTCCAATTTGCTAATGTAGACAGAACCTTAGAGAGAATTAATTACTCCAGACACATTCAGGAGACAGAAATAACTAGGGCTCTTTGATGGCACAGCTCATGTGCAACTACAACCCAAAAGAAAGGGAGGCTCAAAATTAATTTCCTGAGCCTAACAGGGACAATGCTTGTGCCTTCGGGGAAAGGGATCACAGAAATTCCAACATGCTTTACTATCTGGGAGGAATATGGATGTCACAATAGAGTTGTTCCTTGTTGCTTCTTAGATCAAACACAGTGCACACAACAAGGCCTATCAGTATCCTAATTCTTTGCTTTTGCCGTGCAAACACTCTTTTTTGCCACTTCAGAAATCTGACTCAGCTGCACAAAGCCAACAGTGACAAAGCTGAAGGAGCAGGTTACATGAGAACAGATTGATATTGCTTCACATACTGCCTTGGTATCTGCCAAGGAAGGGAGGAACCTCCCTTGGAATGGAGAATATAACCCCCTTCCTTCCAAATCTTGAAATTAAGGGGCTTTCAGGCAAAAATATGGGAAAAGGAATAACAGTTCTTAACTACTATGCATAACAAGGCAAACAAACACCGCCACCGGCAGCAACAACAAACAGAACCAGTAACCCAGTGCCAGCCTCTCCCGGCTGTCGGGCCCTTTCCCCTTCGGTGCAGTTCCGGTCACAGCCGGCAGGGGCGCTGGTGGCTCCTGGTGAGCAGGGCGGGTGCGATGGTTCCCCCGCGCCTGCAGGCGGCGCTGTGGCGCGAGCTCAGCCGCCTTTCCCTCACGGTAATGGCGGGTGAGCGGGCGGGAGAGATGGAGAAAGGCGCTTCCTTTACAAACTCATAGGGGGCAGCCTGTCTTGGTGCCCCTCCAGATGGCGAGATGAGCTGCAGCAGGAACCTCGGAAGCAGCAAGCTGGAACGGCAGAGGCCAGCAAAATCGTAATAAACGAAATGTATCAAAAAGTCTACAACTGTAGCAGGGGCCGCGGGGTGTCCCAGCAGAGCAGGGGGTGCGGGGTGTAGCGAAAAACAGCCTGAGGCAGCGGCAGAAAGCAGCGGGGCTGGGCAGCAGCAGCCAGGCTCCTCTGCAGCAGCTGGCCCATGCAGCCGGGGAGACACGCCCTCCGGGAGGGGGATCAGGGTCCTGGTCTTTTCCTCTGAGGCACCCAAACAGATGGCAAGGGTCCTTTTCCAGTGAGGCAGGGTGCCAATAAGGTCCCAATTCAACGGCTGCTCTCACGAGCAAAGGCTCACCCACAGCAGGAGAAGCAGTACAGGGCTGGGCTCCGGCAGCGGCAGCAAATTCTTCCCCCACTAAGCAACAGCTCAATGATCCTCCTCTGATGCAGAGAGCAAGAGAGAGAGAGGAGCCGAGCCCAACCCCTCACAACCCAGCCAAATTCTCAAGGTATCTTTGCCCTTCCCAAGAGAATGCCACCAGCTGCACTCCTGCTCCTTCTCCGTGGCTACTTCTTTTGTCTCCCTTAGGTACCAGTCGTTACTGTCTCTTAGCAATAGATGGGAGAAAAGTCCCTGAAAGAAAACAAAAGGAGCAATCCTAACCTCCAACACATGCCATGAGTGCAACCTGTTTCCCACAATGCCAGTGAATGAGTGGCAAAGCCAGAAAACAAACTTAGGATCCAACTCCTAACCTGGTGTCTGCAGCAAACAAACACTAGAAAACCAAATAAACAAAAAACCCCCCAAATAAGGTACGAATTTCTGGTAACTTTTGCCTGGAAATGTGGCTGCAGTAGCTGTGGTTAATTGATAGCAACATAGACACAAAGCAGACACACTGTCCTAGTATTTGTTGGCAAGAATTGTCCAGCAACTCGATCCAAACTGCTGCAAGGAGGGTGAGATTGGGAGGGAGCCTGAACATGTTGCACCGAGGAATTTATATCACATGCTACGCTTGACATGTGATGTTTTTCCCCTTACCTACTCACACAGTAGGTTTGTGACTTTAATCTGTTTATTTTTAGTAGGAAGTATAAATAGGTAAATACGTGCTCTGAGCTGATATTTTAGGCAGGGAGGTTTAATTGTGTATGTGTGCTAATTGTTGTTATGTTTCTGGGTATTATTGATTTTGGACTTGCTCCTGCACACTCCCGCACTCCAGGAGCATAGGTTGCTCGGCTGCTATCACAAACACTCCCTGCTACTACTGTACAAACTGCTCAGGGTGGGGGTTTCCAGCTGCCAAATAGGTCTTTGGAGAGAATCCTCTTGTTTGTCTGCAGGATGAGTGGACGAGAGACTATGGCCATTGCAGGTTGTCCCTACACTACACTGGCAAAAGGCAGCCATCAAGATGGTCAAATGAGACACAGGCTCTTCTGTTGCTCTGCTTTTGCTTCTTTTGCTGCAAGAAGTGATGAAATCAGCTCTACCAGCATGGAAACTGGCTGAGAGCTTTGCCCACCTTGCTAAACTACTTGATGACCTACATCTCGCTGCCTCCAGCATGTCAGTGAAGATGCTCAGGGCTCAGGTTGGTAAGAAACAGAGTTTTTCACCTACTGCCTATGTTGTAAGTCTGCAGCCACTCAAGTAGTTGTGCAAGAACTTGGCCCCAGTTCCAAGTCCCACAAGCAGCATAAGATTCCTCAGTCATGCACAGATATCTTCTAGGACATCTTTGCATAGGAGCATTTGCTGAAGAAAACTTTATAACCTGGTAAATTTTCATTGAACTTGGAATCTTTACACAGCTCTCTCCTGATTCCCTATTTCATTCTGACTTCCTGGGTTAAAAGCTCTGAAGGTAAATATCAGATTTTTTATAAACACTCAAGTTCAATTCCAGATGATTTACATGGTTTGGGTAATATCATCAAACAAAACAAAGTATAAATAATGCCAAAACCCATAGTGCAGATACGCAAAAAAATTACAAGGTCTTGTAAAATGACTTGATTTTGAGTAAAACCAAGAATAAAAAGGCAGTTCAGAGTTTAGTCTTCAAATGGCCCAGGTCAGCTTGGACTAGCTGAAGACCTATCAACCAAAGTGTTAACATGCTTCACTTACTTTCTAGACTGTAAATTAAACTGTAATTAATCACCACCACCCCAAGCAAACAATCTCCTCTAATCACCTTGTCATGACAATGCATCTTTGTAATATTGCAGATGCTCAGGGACATCTTATAAACAGGATGTAAGTGAATGTCTATTAAAAAAATTAACTGGATTACTGCAGTTGCTAAATATTATTCCAAGTTTCATAATACTAAGTGCTTTAAGGCCAACATATAAAACAGCAGCTGCTGTTAGAGGAGTTTGTTTTTCTACGCATAATCAAATTTTGGCTTGTAAAAGGCTGTTATTTTTCTATCCTCATTTTTTTCCTGGGAATTGTTGCACCAAGCACAGGCATAAAAAAAAAAAAAAAAAAGCCGTCTTCCTGAATTTTTTTTAATGGATTTCTTTATTTTTGTCTTTAATCCACCCACCTCCCCACTCATCAGTTGTTGGTAGCTCTCTTCTGTTACATTGGTGCTGCTGGAGACAGCTCATTCTCTCTGCATTTATATTGCTAAACCAGGAGATTTCTCAGATCCTGTGTCCAGCTAGGAGCCCCAAACCAGTTCCTGAATCCACATCATGATGCTAATTTTAAACTCAAGTTCTTTTACAAATTAGAGCAACATAAAGGTGGAGTGTTCTTTTTGACACATCTTACTACACCCAGAGGAGAGAGCTCCACCAGTCCTGCCAAGAGAAGCATGATAACCCATTCTGCATCAGCTACCAGGGCAGAAAACCTAGACCAGGACATGGCTTTCCTGCATCACTGCAGTACCCTGAAGGTCAGCTGGAGGGTCTGCTTGACTCACAGTCAAAGAATAAAGCAGGGGGCAGACAGGTGAACACAGACAGGGGAGCACAGGGAAGCAACAGTCATGCTCAACAAAAGCCATCAAGGTTTCTGCAAGGTGTAGATTTAGCTGAAGGGGAATTTTATCAAGGATATGGCACAGAATGGAAAAGCACAGACTTGTGGTTTTGGAAGTCCACCTGATCTAGTGGAAGGTGTTCCTGTCCATGGCAGGGAAGTGGACTAGATGATCTTTAATGCCCCTTCCAACCTAATCCATTCCATGATTCTATGATAAGCAACAATAGCCACATCCAGGCAGAAGCAGTTGTCCTCTCTGCATTGGAGAAGACAGAGGGAACAATGTCTTTGACAGAACAAAGTTGAAGAAGGTGTCCCTGAACATTTTCCCACAAACATTTCTGCAAGGGCTCCTCTAATCTTATTCTGTGTATTGGTGTTGGGCTGGATCATGATTTTGATCCTCCATGTTTACTTATATCCATCTTCTCTCCTGAAGTATTTCATCCATGCTTCTCCTGACATCCAGCCATGATGGACCTTGGCACTGGGTTTTGACCTCTCTTGCCCCTCTATCTCGACACAGGGACCTCTCACTACCAAGACCTGCATTTCAAACACACTTCTTGTTCCCAGAAGTGAACACATTTTCCTTCCAGATCCCACCTCTCCACCTTGGATTGACTCACAGACCTCTGACTCTTTTTCCTCCTTTCTGACCTTGGTGCAGCACATCACTCATGCTTTTCTTTCATTCCCAAGTCCACATGTCCCTCTTGGAGGCCAACAAATCACACGGTATTCAATAACACAGTTGAAGTTTTAAACAGAGCTGTCCTAAGACCTCTCCTTTTCTACCTGCACTACTCCCCAACCTTCATAACTGGAGTTCTTCCACCCAGGACCAAGATCCGGACTGTTATTTCACAGTGCACTGGCTTATCTCTATCTTCTCATCTAATTTCTTTTTTTATGTCTTCACATTCTTGGCCTTGTGCCTTTGCCCTTCCTCTGCATCCATCTGTCAAACATCCTCTTTTCTTCAAAGCACAGCTTAAAATTCAGCTCTCCAAGCAGCACTCCTCTTTTCTAATCCCTGGCAATCTCACATAATCCTTGTGATGAAATATTTTCTCATGACCTGCCATGTGTTTAACTTGACTAGTTTAGATTTCACAGTGTCCTAGACAGGGAGTATGTCTTACCTGTAATCTATAAAATACTGTTCACATCTAAGGTACCCTACAAATGTTGTCTAATAAATGGAATTCATTGCACTGCATTTATGATCAGCTACAAAAGGATGAGGAAGACCAGCTAAGATGTGAAGTTAACCATTTAAAGCCTAAAACAAAGAACCCTGACATGAAGACATGGATTAGGCTTTAAGATGAAGACAGGTAGATTTAGAATGGATATTAGGAAGAAGTTCTTCCCTGTGAGGGTGGTGAGGCCCTGGCACAGGCTGCCCAGAGAAGCTGTGACTGCCCCATCCCTGGATGTGTCCAAGGCTGGGTTGGATGGGGCTTGGAACAACCTGATATACTGGAAGGTAGGGGGTGGAATTGGATGAGCTCTAAGTTCACTTCAAACCCAAACCATTCTGTGATTCTATAATTTTTGAGTGAGATTTCACTTTGTTGTATAAAGAAATTATTTTTTTGCATTTGAGCAAAATGCTGAGTTTTGCTTCAGGGCTTCCACTCAGGAGGAATTTGCTCTGAAGCATTTGCTCAGATCTGTGAATAACCAGTCCAGGTTGCTTTGCACGAATAGCAGTTGTTGTGTTAACAGTTAAGGTCTTGACAACTACATGACCATGCTCTGACCTTGTCTGGCTTACTGGGAGAGTTGTAGCCCATGAAGTTAGGCTACTGGGACCATGTGCATTGCCGTAAGTCAGGAGAAAGGGAATAACGAAAGATAAAAGTGGCTTTTGAAAATTCAGAAGAAGCCAGGATGACCTCCAGTTCTTTTACAGTCACCAAAGTGGTACCTCTTGACTTTCTATGTAGTGAGAAGATCATTTGGGAATAGAGCAAAAGGCAGTTTAAAATATTAAAAAATTAATGGAATTGAAGTTCATAAGGAGGTTTCAACCATTTAGTAGCTCTACTACCATTAGCACGGACTGGTTGATGTACACTCCCTTTAAACCCAGCTAAATCATCTTAACCTAACCCTGTAAAACACTTTATCTCATATCAGAACTATGAACACCTTGGACATCACTGCATGCTTGTATTTGTACAGTCATAGCTATGACTTCTATGGATTTTTTAGTCTAATTCATAAACTTGGACTTGAATTAAGTAATAAGGGTTATAGACAGAGAATCTCTTTATATAAATAATGTATAATCTAATAGCAAAATAAGGCTAAAATTGAGCACAACTTCCTCTGAGGCGCAGATAGCATGGGGAAAGCCCTGGAAGAGGATGTTAGTTGGGACTTATTCTTCAGGCATCACCAGGAACATCAGGGAAGGGAGGAATTGTGCTGGAAGAGAGTGATGATTTGCCAATTAAAAGCCACTAATTAGGGAGAGAAGTTACAGGGCCCTGTGGAGAGCTGCTGAGTGAGGACACCAGATGAGCAGCAGCTCGGGATGTCAAACTGGCCCAAGGAAAGACACAGCAGTTGGTTAATTACATGAGGAGGGTTGGAGACAAGAGAAAAAACTCTAGAAGATGCATTTTTCTATTTATGTACTTTTAATTTTGCCCTAAGTGCCAACAGTATCCAGGCAACTCAGAATCACAAATGGATTTTATCTTTACACTACCCTATGGAGAAGGTAGATGGCCAAAGGCTTTGGGAGCCAAGGCGAAGAGCCGAGCAAGTGATTTATTAGCCTGGGGTCACAGAGATTCTGGTGATGCGGGCCCTTGTTAAGCCTCTTCACCACAAAGGCATGCTTTCCCCAAAGGAGGGAACTGATCAGCAACCTACTGGTGTTTATTTGAAGAAGGGCCTGAGGATAAGGAACACACTAATCATAGAGTCATTAAGGTTGGAAAAAGTCCTCTGAGATCATTGAGTACTCCTTAAACCAGCCCCACTGTGCTCACCACTAAACCATGTCCCCTGCTGCCATATCATAGAGAAGTGTCACACACACACAAAATCACAACCACCTTGTTACTATAACAGTTTTCCACTGGAAAAAGAAATACACTATTATAAATGTGCCAAGCTGAGGCAGAGCTCACACTGCATCATACTGTTGGGTCAGTGCATGAGAGACAGTAATGGGATGGGTCCTGATGAGAGGCAAGATACTGGTCCACTACAGCCATTCATGTGGGTTTTTTTCCACAGGCTACATGAAAAGGACTCCTGCATCCTTCTTGACTTGGAAGCCACAGCTGGTCCAGCTGTGCTTCCCAGCATCTGAACAGTTCAGTGAGGTTAATACATTTTCCCCAAAACAACAACACTCCCTGTGGCTTTTAGACTGGCAGTTCAGTACTGATACAAAACCGATCATTGCTAGGTGATGTTCCCCTCATTCGGATCCAGCACAGTCTTCCTTGCTTCAGCAGAAGGCTTTTGTGCTTAGAAGTTCTATTACAAATGTTCACCTGTAAAAGCAGAGTATGGGAGATGCGTGAACAGCAGAATAAGAAATTAAATGCAGATTGGTAAAAAGCGTAATTTTTCTATTCCAGTTGACACATAGAATCACAGAATTATTTGGTTTGGAAGGGACCTTAAAGATCATCTAGTTCTAACCCCATAGTGAAGAATTCATTCTCATAGTGAAGCATTCATATTTATAATGTCATGGTACATGGCATGACCAGGTTAAATAATAATTGGGAATTTTCTGGTATTAACTTGATTTTTTGGAGCTATTTCTTCTGTCATGAGATAATGAAGAAGACCAGCCTGCCACCACACTCAAACTGCAACATAAAAACTGATTAGGTATTGTTTTTCACAGGAAACCATTTACAGCATGATGCAGTTTGGGCTGTTCTGGCTTAGGTTTGCTGTGACACACCTGCATGGGATTGTTTACACTCCTGGAAAACAAGAGGGAGCTTGCAGCATGGCTGGAGAAGCCTGGCTACATTCCTAGAGAGCTTCATGCAGGTGGCATCCAATAAAGACACCTGACCCTTTGCTTTGTCTTTTAAATCAGTAATTATATGTTTTTGAGGGGGACAGAGTGAAATCATATGTTGAATTCAGAACTCATGTACATTTTCTGCCAGCAAAGTCCTTCAGCATTCATAAAAGAAAAACAGATACATACAACCTCATGGGCTCATGTTTCAAAAATGAAGCATCCAATTAAATGAGTCATTCTTTCCCAAACAGCAGTTTTTTTGCACTTCCATTATAATCAAGTCCTATTATTTTGGCAAAACTATTTACTTTTTTCATATGAAACAATTAATTCTGAGTAGCTGTACCTGAAAGCAAACAGAAATTGAAGCTGTGGCAGAGAAACCCATGGAAATCCAGGGGGGATCAGGGACAATGGTTTTAAACTAAAAGAGGAGAATTTTAGATTAGAAACTCATTTCCCAGAGAGTGGTGAGGCCCTGGCACAGGTTGCCCAGAGAAGCTGTGGCTGTCCCATCCCTGGAAATGTTCAAGGCCGGGCTGGCTGGGGCTTGGAGCAACCTGGTCTAGTGGAATGTGTTCCTTCCCATGGCAGGGGGATTGGAATGAGATTATTTCAAAGGTTCCTTCCAACCCAAGCTTTCCTATGGTTCTATGAAATCTGAAGTACAATTGGCCTTTAGTTTTGTGGTTTAACCCATCCACACTACTCATGGCCCTGAGCTACTCTTTGTCCTTAGTGCATTAGAAATTGCAGAGACTTCTTGCTTTTTTATTACACAAGAAAGCAGTATCCTACACAGTTCAGAAGGGACTGGTGTTACCTGAACAGTAATAAAATAGTAATTAATAGTAATGGAAAACTAAATCTGTGTGCTAATATAAGACTGTAAGGAAAAGGAAGCAGCAGGAGTGAGGCTGAGAGTTTCTTTCACAAGCAGTCCCCCTGGTGACTCCTCTCTGGTGAGGAGAAGATGGACCAGCACAAGGCACTAACATTAAGAAGAAATTTTTCAAATGTTTGTGAAAGAACAGGAAAAATTTGAACACCCCACAATAGCAAAGTGGGGACATTGCAGCCACAAATTAAGACAAACAAGACTGTAGCCAGGACACTGTGCACAGCATGGAACATGTTATGGACCTCTGCAGGCTGGGTCCCTGCCAAGCCAACCGGAAGATATCTACACTAAGCTCTCCCGAGTTGGAAAACTTGTTTTGGTATCAAGAAATTAAATGCAGAAATGCCAAACAACATTTTGGTGATACTCCAACAGCAGCAATAGCAAGTGTTACGTTGTTTTAAGTTGCTATTACAAAACACGTCTGGCCAGGGGAAGCAGAAGACAAGTCTGATGGACAATTCATACCAGAAAGACACACACCAGAATTTTAGGAGTGAGACTATTCTGTTTCATTGGGTTTCTTGCACTGGTTTGGTGGAAACTTGGGACTCTACAAGAAATATTATGATCAGCAGGATGGGTGGAATATTATAAAAAGAGGGCTCAAATCACAAGACTTTGAATTTTCATAAACCATCAAACCAAAAAGTTAAAACATAAGTTAGAAACAGATTCTTAAGTCTGTAAGAGAAACAATCATCATTTTCCATAGGAATGAAATCCAGTCTGTCCAAATGCATCTTGGTGTTTCCACTGCCTGTTATATTCCAGGGTTCATGAGTGAGCTCAAAAAATAATGCAGAAGCTGTCATTGCTTTAAGGGACATTGTCATAGGATGCGGCAGCAAATGGGATGGCCAGCAGTGGGAAATGTTTTTGCAGTGTGGACTCATTTATTTGTGGAGGACTGTGTAGCACCCTGCTAAAAAACAAGGTGAAGGATGAAGGCACGTTAGCTTCCTCACAGGAGACTCCACAGGTCCTTGGGGGTCATTATAATGTCTGTCTTTGCTGTTGTACTGCTTAATTTCATCACAGCCCGGACTCCTTACACATCTCCCACAGAAGAGTCGTAATGATTGCATGGCTGATGTCACCCTATCTCTCAGTGGTGTGATTGACAACCTGAAGTTTGCAGGCTTATGTGTCACTTCACCTGCTGAGCTCACCAGGCTACAGAAGGCATTCTCTTTCTTCCTTCCTGCTTCTCAATGGCCCCATGAACTCCACTGACCTGTGCAGTAACTCATGTGTCTCTCCAAAGAAAACATGCACGTGTAACACATCAACACCTTGGTCTGTGCCATGCAGTCAGAGTGCCACACGCCCTCCTCCAAATCATAAACCACCCAATTGTTTAGGTTGGAAAAGATTGAGTCCCACTGTTACCCCAGCACTGCCGTATTCACCACCAAGCCACGTTCACAGCTTTCAGACACTTCCAGGGATGGCGATTCCACCACTTCTGTGGGCAGCCTGTTCCACTGTCCCATCCCACAGCAAACCTCAGTTCTGTGAGGCAGTCTCCAAGGCATGGAAATCCACATCTTCTAGGCCTATGGTGAGGAAGCTGTCTCATGCTCTTCTACAGTCATCCTAACCAACTAAGGAATTTCTTGGCAATTTCCAAGGGGAACTTCATTTAGATTAGACCTAAGAACCTCCTTTCCGTACATTACTGCTGTCCTCCTAATCTCTAGGCTGTAGGTTACTGCAATATGACCACAAAGTCTGGGACAAAAAGGACAGAGAAGAGGGGAAAGGGAAATCATGAAGTCCTTTGGAAATCACACAAAGGATACCCTTTCTGCCTGAACCAAGATCAAGAATGTGATTTGTAATGAAAACAAACCTCACTCTCAGAAAAAAGTTGTTGGACAGGAAAAGTGATTTCCAGTAGCTTTAAGAATGAAGTTGGGTAATTTAAGCTTTATTTTCTAGGGGTGGAAGGTAAGGAGAAAAGAGGTAATGGGGGGCACAGTTCACCTCAGTCAGGAATTTGGTAACTTTTTGAGTTCTTCTAAGTTTTGCAAACAAGGGTACCACTACCAAATCAACCATCTAGGTGCAAACCATGGTTGTGTCTCACTGCAACAGGAGCTGCAGCTCTCTGTAGGGGATTTTGGTAGCTCCCCTCCAGTTGTCCTGCTGGCATCTGTACACCATCGTTTTCCACATTCCATCTGTACATACCACATACATTCAAATCAAGCAATTTCCCAGATCAATTCTTCTACCCAACTTTTCCAATGGGACTAAAGCTCTGGGGCCAGAGTTGTCCTTGTGCCATCTGCACCTTGATTGAAAGAATTTAAAGGATCCAGGTTACATTTACCCTCAAGTTTAAAGTTTGTAACCCCTGTTCCTCAACCCCAGTTTATTTCATCTTGAGGTTCCTATTTTATTTCCGAACAATAACTTTCCGTAAAGCAGCTGTGCTAACCCTAACCAAAAGTAACCCCAAGCCCTGTGGTGCTTTCACAGTGGCTCATCAGACAAGGCAATTGCTCACTGAGTCCATGTCCTACTATCAATTGAACTTCATAGCAATTATTTGTAATGCAGCCATTTGATAACAATTATTTGTAGTAAAGCCTTATCCTGTGTTCTCTGTACTTAGCAAGCTCTGCTTTGCAGCATCTTCCTGTGTTGTCTTAAGATGTTTTGGTAGATTTTTATTATGATTTTGGTCTCCTCATTTCTATTTATTGCAGGACAACTCATGCATCCCTCAGGACAAACTCAGAGGGGAGCACAGTCTGTAACCAAATGAGTCTGTGCTTCCTCAAGGAATGGCTATAGCAAGGCTCTGCCCTGACCAAAATCCCTGCTTCACAGGGAAGGCAGCCCTCCAGTTCTCAAATTAGTCATTCTGGGCTCGCATGTGTCACATTTACATGGTAGATTTGAACAAAAGCTGTAAATCAAGAACTGAAACTGCCGTGGTCACCTATGGATCTATATTATATATTTTCATGCAAAAAAAGGAGGCTGCACAATGCTCAGTAACAGCTATTACATCCAACTGTAGACTGATGCAGTTGGAAAAAAACACTTCCAAGCATTCAAATCCTTCTCTGGACACCTTTTTAATATTAAGAAATACTAGAAAGTGACATCTGATTACAGTGTTTTGTTAGTATCCTGTGTCTCTGCAGTCCAGAAGTGGCAGGGAGAATTGAACAAGTTGAAGTCTGGAGAGGAAAACAAATATCGCTATTTCTGGGAACACTGCAGCTACAACACTTTGTTCTTGCTAAATTTGTGCTTCTTCCTTGTGGTTTGTTCTCATGCTGTTGTTAGCCTCTTCTCAGACCAATATAGTATTTCTATTTCACATCCAAAACAAACCAAGAGAAAAACCAGAAAACACAGCACATACTAGGAAAGAAGAAAAAAGAATGCGTGGGTGGTCACTGGAAAAAGTTGTTGAGTTTCCATCATGGTAGGTTTCCAAAAACCCAGCTAGACATGGTCCTGAGCAGTCTGACCCTGCTTTGAGCAAGAGGGTTGGACCAGATAATCTCCAGAGGTTCCTGCCAACTTCAGTGACATGTGGGCACAAAGAACTGTTCCCAGCTCCTTGCTGTATGCAGGTCTTGGGCAGCATCCTTAACAGCAAAAAAAGCCTGTACAAAGAGACTTCCAGAGCCTTTAGTTGGCCTCTGGTAGAGCTTGACATGAAGTTAAGTCCTGAAGTATTGGAGATCTATGAGCCTCTAGGACAGTTCTGGCTATGAGCTGTGACAAGCTGATTTTTTTTACCATAAAAGACAATTTCTGAACAATGTTTGCTCTAATGAGTAATAAATTAGGCTCTTACAAGTAAAGATTATCGAAGTTTTAGTAGAAGTGCCCTCAAAAAGGATTCACGCTAGGTAGTTTAGGCATTCAAGTGACAGAATTAGATTATCTTGGTTCCTTTCTTCCAAGCCAAACCATTCTATGGAGTCTAAATCCCATATGTAGTCCATGAGAGACTGGCTGACGTGCCTACCATTCTCTGAAGGGTTCAATGATAGCCCAAAAAGCCCATGGTCCTAATCATCCACTCCCAGCTGGGTGACTAGAGTAGTTTTTCTAAATCCATTTAATAAAGGCAGTTACAGAAAACAGGATCACAGAAAATTTCAGAACTGCTAAAAAAACTTACTGAGCTGGAAAGCTGGTGAAAACACCAAAAAACCTAAAAAACACCCCTAAAAACCAAACAAAAAAAACCCACTAAAAAAAATCTGGCTTTCAAAAGAGGCCAAGGATTGAGCAAAACTAAAATCATAGGAAGTTTTGAGTAGGACCAGATCCAGAGTATTTGTTGGACATCTCTAACAGTCATCACAGAATCACAGAATGGTTTGAGATGGAAAGAACCTTATAAATCATCCTGTTTCAACCCTCTCCTGTGGGCAGTCCTGGGCTTCAAAAATGATTCAAGACCATTTGGTTATTCTTCAGTCCACAGTGCTTAAACACTTCCTAATATCTTTTCTGCATCAAATAATTCAAAGACTCTTTTCTCTAGAATTAATGAGCAAGTTCCCAGGTACGGATTTTCTTATTTTAACACTTCAGCAACTTTTCACCAAAGCACAGTGAAAACACCGCCTCTCCAACCCATCCAAGATGACTAAGCATCTCCACATGCCAGTCATAGCTCTACATGCCTCAAGGTACCACCAAATTCTCTTTTTTTTTTTTTTCCACAGTTTAAATCCTTAGCATACCAATGCAACTCTCAATTCATTGCCAGTATTGGAGATACGAGGCCACTACATTTCAACCTGCAGGATCTGTGCCGGTTGAAAAGACTGCAAATGACAGAAAACACTATACCCCTAGTCAATCCCAGTTAATTATTCTCCATCTTACTATTGGTTTTTTTTTCAAGTGTACTTTTTTTTTTTTTTTACTGTCAGAGTGTCGAGGCACTGGCACAGGTTGCCCAGAGAAGCTGTGGCTGTCCCATCCCTGGAAGTGTTCAAGGCCAGGCTGGATGGGGCTTGGAGCACCTGGTCCAGTGGAAGGTGTCCCTGCCCATGGCTGGAAGGTTGAACTGGATGAGCTTTAAGGTCCATTCCAACCCACATCATTTGATGATGATACTCTGCCTCTATACCAGACTGAAATGCCCCAATGACAATTTCTTCTTGCAAAGGAATCCACAAACACTAAAAGTACTAAAAGTACTTCTTCCCTAACCTTCTCTTTGATAAGCTATGTTAAACTCTAAATTTATCATAAGGTGTGTCTTTTCTACTGGAAGAAAACAGATTCAAAGATTCTCAGGACAAGACTTTGAGTAGGGGAAAAACTCAGTCCACAGTGTGGAAGGAAACCATGCACAGGCTGTTAGCAAACGTTCTTCATGGTTTACTTCAAAACTCAGGGAAAGGAGTCCAGCATAGACACACAGGTGCTAAACATACTTTTTTTTCCAATACAGGCAAACCCCAAAGCAGTATTGTTCTAGTTTATTATCCTAACTTATGTCCTCTCTGGATTGAATGTTGCCAAGCTGAAACCATCTGCCTTTGTGTGCACCTGTGGGGATGCACAACCACCTTCACCTGTGAAATTTCACTTCAGGAACCATTTATACATTAGAAACAAAAGCATATAGTCCTAATTCAAGATTTTTGATTTTTGGAAAAGGCCTCAGGTAGGTTTTTTTTGTTGTTGAGTTTTTTTTAATGCCATTGATTTTGTCATGTGTTCTGTTCAAAGGGCCCTAAGGGCCCTTTTTCTATTTTGCCCTGAAATTCTAGAAGCTTGTTTTGTCAGTGGGAGAAGGACCGAGACTGAAAATACTTTCACCTCAATGGTTTAACCTTTCCAGAAAACATGCAGTCCTCTGTGATTCCCTGCATCTTTAAAACACATATAAATTCTCCCTAGTTTCAGTACTTGCTCTAACTTCAGTTCATTTTCTTAGCATCTTTTTTTGAAAATTCATGTGTGTTACTGCAGTGCCAGAGCACGTTCGTTAAACTGCTGAATTCAAAGTGACTCATTAATGCCATTTCACTTGCTCTACAATTTATCCACAGCCTCCTGATAAGATACAAGCCTAGTGCCTGTTAATTCCCTGTACCAAAAATTATCACCACCATACCTACCCTTTCTTCTGTTCCAAGGACGGACATCAAATTAATTTCAGGAATGAAAATGCAGCTTATGAGGGAGATGGGATATGCAAATACTATCTTACATACTGATGTTTTATTTTTAGCAGTTTGCTGATATTTATGGGGCTGTGAGAAGTGGATACATGGCTGCAGGGGGATGAAGTATCTCAAGGGCACGTAGGAAAAAGCTGTACATCTGCCAGGCAGGAGAAAAGAACAGGCAGTGATGCCTGGAGTTCAATGCAAAGGAGAGAAGGCCAAATGCTCCAAGCACCTCATCTTACTGTCGTTATCAAAAATCAAGTAAAAAAAAAATAACACCTCTACCCTACATTTTAGGTCATTTTCTTATTTGTAAAGGTATTCATACGGTGAAGTGCTGAAACAGACAAATTCAACAAAAGAATCTGAAGAAAAACAAGTTGAAATTTGGGAAAGCAGGAAGAGAAGAGTGTCAAGAATTAACACACTGATTACCAAAGTTCCTTCTTCTAAGTTTCTTACATCACCCCTAGACATTCCCATCATGTGCTTCAACTTGCCAACATGAAATCAATCACTTCTCTAAGAAACATGTAAAGCTTTCAGGTGTTTAACGATTTGCTGTCTTCAAAGAACTGTCAAATACTCCACTGTAGTTGTACATACCTTTGCTCCAGTCATCACTAAAGAGGCAAACAAGTCTTACATAAAACATCAGGATAAATCGGACCAGAACTCAATATAGTGAATGCATTAGGTGTTGAATTCACCTTAGGCCATTTCTTGGTATCTGTTTCTGGTTGGGGAGAGCATATACCTTCACCTAAAACTGAAACTGTAACTTAGGGCAATGTTCTTGGTCATAAGTGCTTAAGAAAAATCTTGCTTTCTCTTATAGTCTTCATGGCCTTCCAGTCCTAGACATGCCAGGAACACTCAAAGCACTGCAAGAGCCCAGGTGACAATGAAAATTTGATACAAGCCAGAAGAACTGTGTGTGTCACCTGCTTTGGGCCTTTCACAACTGGCTATGAAAATAGAGACCATTCCTTACGCTGACTTATGCAAAGCACAACAGACTGTTCACTGCCAATAACATCAGTATTAAGCCACTTTTTGTCATTCTGTAGCAATGTGGAACTTTCACAACTTAGATAACAACTTGCTCACTTTTGCTGATGGCTGTGATTTCATTAAAATAAGAGTAAAAACTCGTGAACAGTTATCAAAACCTGAACTACCTACAATGACATACTCGCAGGGTTATCATTTAACTAAAGAAAGAAATGTGGAATGTTTCATTTATAACATTATTCTCTTCAATACCGAGCACTATGGACAGCAGAACCCAAAGCAATACTTATTTCAATATAAAGGTAACACAAAAATCATTAGTTTCATAACCCACTATTCCAATATTTGCATGTCAAATTTATCAGAACACTTCTCCACAATTATAAACTACATTATTTTGGAACTAATGCTGATGGAAAAAGAAAACAGAAGGAAAAATTAAGTATATGAAGGTCCTAGTGACTTAATTTATAAGATAATTGAGGTTAGAGAAAACCAAGAGCCCCCTCTAGGGGTTACAGCGAGTTCCAACATAGGTGGATACGGGAAAAGTAAGATAAATTGTTTTTAGGGCTTGTATTTTTTAGTTTGAGTTACTCCAATTGGGATTTAATCTTAGCTACAATATCAACAGTAAAATGACAGCTTAAAAAAAAAGACTGATGCAAAAAGCTGTATTAGACTTTGGATGAAATCTACTTACAGTAGTACTTCAGCACCAAAACGTGGGCAGTTAGGCTTATACATGTATATACAATTAAATGATATGTCAAAGTCATAAAATGCTTAGTTATTTATAATGAAATCTATACAAAACAGTTAAAAACATGGTTTTATATACATTTTGGAAAAAAAAGTATTGTCTTGATCACCAGAATGTATTAAAACTGGTTCTCTTGCCCCATCTGAACCCAAAGCACTCTCTGTGACTTGTAACTATCACAAAACCCCAATGTATTGCTCCAACAAGCCAAGGCATAAGGCTAATTTTGGAAACATACCACTGTATAGCCATTTAAGCTTTTAAACTCCCCAAATGGTCAACTTTAAAAACAGCATGTAAGAGTAAAATATAGATTTTTAGAAGTCTTAGCTCACTTCTAAATTCTCAAGTTCAACTTGGAAAGATGTTGAACTATTTATCCCCAATTTTGAAAAACTGATTAATAGCAAAAGATACCTCCTTCTTCCTGGTTTGTACTAGAATTACTACAACTGCCTGTTTCACAGGAGCTTTTTCAACAACTTGTCTCACTTTAAATTTTATATTTAAATAATTAATCAAAGGTTAACTAGAGTAGATCAGCATTTTGTGTGCTTATGGCACAAAGAAATGCCTCATCTACCAATACCCTACTTCTTGGAAAGCATGAAAACAAAACTCCACTAGCAAATCCACTTTGCTACGAGATACTGATTTATTTTGCTTATTTCCAAACATTCACCAACAAGAATTTAAAAAAATATCTGTTTTTAGGCTTCTGAAAAAAATTTTTAAGTGAGCATGAGTGCAAGAAAGCTAACCAATTTCAAAATTCCTGGGGCTTTTCCAGCACTGTCAGGGACATTTTTTCTCTCACATGCTATTTGGAAATAAAAATATTTATTAAATGTTTTCTCTCCTTTTTTTTTTTTTGATGGTGTTTTGCTCAACAGCTAAAAAGACACAGCAAAATAATGATCCCTTTTCACTGAAAGCTGTTTCAGTATCTGGGCAAGGGCTTCAATAGCACAAGCTGTAGAATTCATTGTAGATTTGTTTTTGAACAGGAGTACATTCCACTCTCACAGGTTTACTAATCTCAGTAACTACATCTTCTCTTCTTTTTTTTTTCCCAAAACAATTTTTAAGATGCAGCTTTTGCAATACTGTCTTGTTAAAACACACTGATGCTTCAAGAGTCCAATGAACAATTCTAATAGGCAAAGTGCTCTAAGACATCACAATAGAAGGACATCTTGGATACTCAAAATCCCAAGATATTTTAAAGTGCACTCCAGTGTCCCTATTCCTTAGGATTGCTCAGCAGAACTTTGAGAGGGGCTGGGCTCAGTGCCGTCCTCAGTGCTACTGTCCACATCTTGCTCCATTGCTGTCTCCTCATCATCAAGGCGCTGACTGGTGAAGTTGTTGAGCTCCAGGAGCCCACTGGGTTCCACCACGACATTGGAGCTGGAGTGACAAGGGATGGAATAGTGAGGGATAGTCTGAAAGAAAGAAAATATTCAAGTTTAATGAACAATTTTGAAGGTAAAGGCATCTGTGCAAGCACAGGTATTCGTGTAAAAGGGATTATTTGGTTTCCAAGGGCAATTTTCCCTAACTAAAGCTTCAAAGCACCCTTTCATTGGATTGGGTTGTGAAAGGTAAAATTTGAATAATCTTGCTCTCCAGGCAGTGATCTTGGCCTTTGATCTTCCCTAAAGGTCTGTGACACCATAACCAATGCCCATCCACCATTCTGCAAACCCAAAGCAGAGAGAATATTTTCTTCAGCCTTATCTTTTTCAGACAAGACATGCTGATAAAAGAATAACCCGAGTTAGAATGACTCACAAGGACCATCAAGTCCAACTCCTGGCCCTGCACAGGACAATCCCAAGAATCCCACCAGGTGTCTGAGGGTGTTGTCCAAGCACTCCGGGAGGACTGACTATGTTTTTTGTATACAACAGAGTACAAGCCCTGGCCCTGCTCAGAGCTGCAACTCAGAGGCTGAGGAAACACAATAGCTATTTATTTCTAAGATGATGATGATGATGATTATTATTATTGTGTATTTTTGCTTATACTTTCATAGGTTAGAAGCTAAATCTGTGACTATACAACTGAAATTCTGGGCAGTATTTGACTTTTGAAACAGCTCGTAGCATGCCACAATGATAAATAGTACAAATTCTCAAAATATACAGGTTTGAAGTAAAACAGAAATCTACCTTTGTCTATTTAAGGAGGACTAAAAATGAATACAAAACTGGTAATTTCTCCAAAAGAGAAGTTAGCCCCAGTAAAGACTTCACAAAGTAGCATGAAAAATTTGAAACCTCTGTACACAAATTGTTTCCCGCGTCAGAAGCATTTTCACTGTAACACAAGTATGATACATATTAAAACAATTTCAATCCACACTACCATTCGTGTGAACATATGCCATGCCAACATGTCTACAAAGACTCACATTATACCACTTGGAAGACTTAAATATCTCCTCAATTGACATTCTGACAACTTATTACAACATAAACCATCATATTTAAGGCAGCAGAATCAATGAAAATATCAAGCATAGCAGTTCGGCAATGATTCAAAGCATTTAGGCTAAAGATCAATAGTAATTTTATCTCAGAAGTGCTAAGTCTGATCCTAAGTGAAGTTAAAAAGCTTTTTTCTGATTTCAGACCTTATTTGCTGAACTTTTCCAGTAAGCACAACCCTAATATGTCATTAATTTTATACTCAGAAGCAACTTTAATACATTATATAAAAGATTCTACAACATAACTCCATACTAAGTGTTGAAGCAGTTTTAAGCATTTCAAATGAAAATACTTTGTAAAATGAGATGAGCTTGGTTGTTTTCTTAACAGAACAAGACACTGAGGGCACAGTGAATGATACAGTACTAGAGAAACCTGAGCCCAATTGAGAAGAATTACACTTCAAGGTACCAATCAATTGCAAGCTTAGAGTAGAAACAGAACCAAAACCTGGGGAATAAACCCACAAGTACTCAAACATCATTCAGTGGCTATCATCGCATCAGACGTGTTTGCTCTGCTCAATCTTTGCCTTATTTGCTCTTTCTTCTCTTACCTGGACAACAATTTCTGATGAGCTTTCTTCAGCTTTCTTTTGTGATATATTCTGAATGTGTATAAACTGGTTTGTTGCAGGTATTCCTTGTGCATCGAGTTTCCTCTCTGTTAAAGTAGGACCAACAGCAGGAGGACTTGAGCTGGATTCTGCATGTGTCTGTTGCTGGGGGATGGAAGGTGCCGTCATCCCTACTGCAGCCACCCTCGGGCCCTGGGTACAAGGTGACGACTCTGCTTCACTAGCAGGTTTACTAGTGGACGTGGCCTTGTTTGGGGGATCCACTATCGTATGTTCTATGTTTGCATCAATCTGAGCTTCCACCATAGACACTCTCAATATATCTGCTACTGCTGTCTCCGTGGATGCCTGCATGGGAAATAGGCTGGTAACCAGCAATGCCAGTTTGGGCACAGAACTGCCACCTGCTACCTTTGAAACAGAAGGAGGCTCATGCCCTTCAAAAGTTATCTCTGTGTTGCACCTGAAAATCAAATTTTTGTTGTGCATATTACAGTTAATATTTTTTTTACTGAAATCCTAATCAATATTTCCAAGGACAGAATGGCACAAACAACATACTTGCTATTAGGAAGACAATTGAAACTCAGTGTTTTAACAAAGGAATTAGCAATGATAGGGCAACAGTTAATTGAAGCCTGGGGAAAAGCAGCTTTTTAGGCTGCTATATAAGGATTGTAGCAGTATAATACCACAGCAGCCTAATTTTCCTTTGGTATTTACAGCCCCATGGGATGTTTGCTAGTTTTCACATCTATTCCTAAAAGGGCCAAAAAAAATTTTAGTTTTCTGGAGTTACTTAAAATACAATTTTTTTCCATGTTCCTCAGTTTCTACCTTTTTCCCTCCCAAGGAAAATCAAATTACTCCTGTACATGAAAGCCATATAACTTCAGGAAGATGTGAACTACAAAGGAAGAGGAACAATGGAGAGCCTTAGGAGACTGCAGTATATTCATGTTTATTTCTACAGAAATAAAAAGTGCTATGGGAATGGAAATTAATAATGTGTCATATCTAAAAATTAAAAGAAAATAATTAGGGACAAAATCCATGCACCAGTGGTGGCTGAAATTAATAAAAACTGTCCAGCAAAACCAGTTTGTGAGCTCTATGGATTTTTCCCCTATAACATGTGCTTCTCTCTCCTAGTGTCAACCTTCTGATGGGGTAATTACTACCAGTGGAATGAGGGTTTCTCTCTTGCCAGGACAAAACACTGCTACAGCGACAGGGTCGGTGTTTTTTTATTTTTTCCTTGAACAGCGACGTGTATTTTGCATGCTATCAATATTCCGTTACCTGGCTTGCTGGCTGTTTCTCTGAAGAGGCAGGTAGCTGCATTTGACTCTGGGGGGGGGCTGGGGTTGCACGTAGATTTTTTGTGCCGTTGGTGCCTGTTGCAGTTTGGGCAGCTGCTGCGTGGTTTTTACTGCAAGCACCTGTACTACAGTTTGCTGTGGCTGTGCCACTAAGGTAGGGAGTTGCCTTTCTTTGGCCATCATATGGTGTGGGGGGTGCTGTGCATCTGGTTTGGTCTGTGCTTGCTCTTGCTGCAGGGGGGTTAGCTTTTGATGCCTTATGGAAAGTTGGGGCATTTGTGGGAGTTTGTGCTGGATTTGATCAGCCTGCAGGTGGATTGTCTGCTTCTGCTTAGTCTGGAAACACTGCAGAGTTTTCACTTGCAGTTGAGTCTGTTCCAGCTGCGGCTGACTCAGTTTTTGCTGCTTTTGTGCCTGCGATTGTGTCAGGGCAGATCTGTAGAACAGGCCAGTCTGAGGATCTAAGGTGTCCATCTCTTCCACTTCTCCTTCCTCAGTTCCAAGTTGTTCACTGTGTTTGGTAAATGCGGTGTGACTGCTTAAGGCCTTAAGAAGAAGAATTTAGAGCAAGTTAGTAAAGAGAAATATAAGAATACACAATCTAGAAATAATTTTTCATGTTTCAAATGGACTACTTTAACTTTTTTTACCCTTAGACTCCCAATTCATGTATAAAAAGATACTCTTACATGGATATTTCACAATACATAAGCAATCAAGATCTATTACTATCATGTTAAACTGTGTACATCTCTATGTGAGAACATGAGCTCCATAACTAACCCTCAGTGGGATTATGTAGATCTCGCTTGTGTCACACTGAGGCTCGAAGCTTCTTAAGGTTGCCTAGCAGTTGGATATGAAGCAGCAGGAAGTAGCAGGTGGTTGAGCCAGTAGCTCCTCATTAAAGCCAGAGTCTCTCTGCACAATAAATTCTTATTCTGCCTCTTGAAAGCCTAGTCATCTTCTCTATGGTTTCTTCTGCAGGGCCCCACATAACTACAAGCTGTCCTATTTCAGCACGGATCCTCTCTTCTCCTTCGTTTCTCAAAACTGTATTGCAATTTTTCTGGGGCATTACACAAACATTTGACTTTTTGAGGGAACAAGCAATATGTGCTTTTTAAACCAAAATGTATAATGTAGTGACAAATGGTGTTAGCAAGATGAAGCAGCCTAATCCCACACCTGTGAAAATATCCTGCCTGATGTGGGTTTATAACACAGTGCTGTGCTGGACTGCAACTGAAGCTCCCACAGGTTATAGCACTGCAGAGTTGAGCAGGTCCTGATCAAAGTCATTCAAGTGGCTTCAGCAAGATTTGACCAGAAGCTGCACTGTTTGTTTGAAGTGTTTGGGATCCTCACAGTACTGATCTAAATGTGATCTGAGTTTTTGATTCAGAGACATTTTCCTATTACAAACTACAGCCCTCAAATGGAAAAGACACTTTGTGCTCTGCGTACTGACCAGATTCCATTTCAGCCCTCTTCCCCCTACGCTACCAACATAACCTAAAGGGCTCAGGCCGCTGCAGTACTACAACCACCCTTCTCCATCAAAACACAATCACAGAATGGTTTGGGTTGGAAAAGACCTTAAGGAACATCTAGTCCAACACCCCTGTCACGGGCAGGGACACCTTCCACTAGACCAAGTTGCTCCAAGTCCCGTCCAACCTGGCCCTGAACACTTCCAGGGTTGCAGCATCCACAACTTCCCTAGGCAACCCATGCCAGTGCCTCACTACCCTTACAGTAAAGAATTTACTTCTAATATTTAATCTAAACCTCCTCTCCTTTGGCTTACGGCTATTGAAGCAATATTAAAATCACTAATTTGCCTGTACACTGAACATTTTTGGTGGCAGCACCATGATACATACATTCAGAACAAGCCCCAGTCCTATGTAATTTATATGACCTACGGCTGTTATAGACTGCTGGGAAAAGAAAGGATCCAACCTGCTGCATGATATGGGTAATGGCACCAGTGGAGGATGCAGGAATAGATTTCACCACAACAGAAGTCTGCGTTGCTGTCTGCGACTGAGCCACGTGCTGCAGCAGAGTCCTCTGGGGCTGAGATGACTGGTGGGGCTGGGACCGATGACTGACTGAAAGTAAAGAGGTCAGTGGCACTTCTCCAGAACTAACTGCAGGAACTTCAACTGTTTGCTTTGCAGTTAAGCTTCAACTGAAAGCATACACGAGTGAAAAAGATCTCAGTATAGAAAATGTCTTTCACTGTGCACTAGCATCAACCTTAATGAGTAGATCTATTTTGAGAAACCTCTTAAAGTAGCAACTCAGGGGTTTTGCTTTTGTCTGTTTCCTAAGTAACCACACTTGGTTCAAACCTCCTCTGGCCGCCCTTTCTCAGCGCACCAATTCTGCAAGCAGAGTTTATACTTGATGTTCAGATGGGTTCTTTATGCAGCACCAGAATATTGCTGTAGAACACAAGTTATTCTGTGGTTTTTACACTGTTAAAAGCACCTCTGCAATTGACTGCAGTTAAGAACAGCAAGCCTTGCTCACCAGATTTCTACCACTGATAAACTGCACAAAATACTCCCCAGAGCATAGGCTAAATTTGAAAGATTAGCACACAGAAAATGTTTGGGTATTATTAAAGCAAGTGAGGCTGATCAGAAATGATAGATCAAAAAATGGAGACCTTGTTATGGGGTCTTTGTCACTTCCGAGAACAGATCTAGCTTGAGTTACAGAGCTATAGTGATAGGCCTGTAATTAAACAATGAACCGACAGAAAAATCATGTGCTGCTGAGAAAAAAACCCCACAAAACCATTCTATATTGCAGTCACTGACAAGATATGAATCCAAATTACTTTATACCTATCCATACTAATATGCAAATATTTGTGTAATGTAATTTCTTAGTTACAAAATATTTAATCACTGAAGGAGAACAAGCAAAGTTTAAACTCAGTTGTAACATAACTTAAAATTAAGAATTTTCTAGTGACCTTCCTGAATGTTTAAAGAAAGGTCAAATTTTGAATTAATATGGTAATTTTACTTTCTCACTCCAAGAAAGTTGGTTTATATCAATACCGGCCTGCATGCTGTGCCATATTCATCCTGGATATCTCCCAACAACTCCTACACAATTGAAAACTTAATTTAAAAATAAAGTTTCTAACCTATATGGTTGTGTAGATATTCTTCCGAATGTGAACCAATACAGTGTTGTCTTCCTGAGTCTGCAGACAGACAAAAAATGGTGACACTAAGATGTGTGAATTGCTCTCTTCATCTCATGAGGAAGCACACGCTGAATCCCAGTTCCCAAATACCTAAACCTCTCGTCTAGGCCCATGCAGGACATTTCACAACAGACTATAGATTCTTTACTATCTTACGACCAAATTTTTAGCAGAAGATATAGCTACGTGGGTTACTGATAAATTCAGAGGAGCACAAATTAAACCAAAAAGAAACTCAATTACTTGCATTCCCTGGCAATGTTCAGAGAAACTGGGGGAAGGGACAAAAATCTAAGTGCAAAATAACCAGTTTAATGCTGAAGCAGAACCTGCTGCTGCCAACACATAGGAGCCTGCACTTCTCTGGTAGACTCCCACATTTCAAAGCAATGTTTACAGAAATCCTAATATTTAAAATAGTATCTCCATATTGCCAGGGAATTTTTAGCCTTTGTACTTTGTATGGCTTCTAAGTCTACAAAGACACTGACTGTAATTTTCCATCCTCCCTGCAAAAGGCCCTCTTGTACATCAGCTTCTCAGCAGGACCCATCAAAAACTGGAACCTTGAAGAGAAGCTCAATGCACAGTATCTGTGTCAGTGAAGATAACTGACTGCTAATTGGAAAGCACTTTAACACCATTTATTATACTTTGGAGTTTGTTTTAAAAGAGATCCAAGGGAGCAAACATTCAAAATTGAAGCTAGATACAGTAAGTGCTATTTAAAGGAATAATAATAACACCCCCCAGCTCCAATTTCACACAACTTAGGCCATTTAAGGGACGGGAGCAAGGGAAGGAGGTACAGAACAAAATGAAAATACCGGATCAGACATTCAGCACTAAAACCACTGGAGCTACAGATATGTACTAATACAGTTTAATACAATCAGTTTTAGTTCTCTTTTCCAATGTAGACTTTCAACACTCTTTCATTTTCCAAATAATATAGAGATCAATAATGTGGGTTTAAGAAATTGAAACAGAAAACAGGTAATCTGATCTTTTCATGTATGTATGGGAAGTGGCTCACATCAAGTATTCTGAGATAGTAGGGAACATTGGAGAGAGACAAGAGAAAGGATTTACACAAAATGGATGTCCAAATAGGAGGAGTCAAGAATTTAAAGAGATTAATTTGAGTAACTTATTTATTTTAAAAGTGCAAATGTATTAGTTCAAAGCTTTCTAGCAAATGAAGAAACTGGGGCTACATTAGCATGCTAAATGCATACCTGGCTTTAACTCAGGACTAAATGGATTTTAACAAATTCAATGTCTGACTCCTTTCAGTATATACAAAAACGAGGCTACAGTTCCTATAGCTTCATTTTCTACTGTTTCCTTACTGGACATTTTCCTTTAAGGGTGGTGGGACAGTCTGTCTTCTACATCCAGGGAATGGAAAATCTACTCAAGTGGGATATCCTGAAGCAACCACCCTTTTTTTCAGTTAGAAACATTTTCCCCTAGGCCCCAGCAACGCAGATGCAATCTCTGTCCCTTGCACAGGGTCTCAGGAGTGGAAGAAAAGACTCATTTCCTCTAGAGAAAATTTCAGCAAAAACATAAAAGTGAAACCTATTGTAAGAAAACTCCAAAATTAAGTCCTCAGACTTCAACTGCAAAGCCACCCTCATACTACCTTAGCCACTTACCAGTTGTGATATATTCAGCCACTAGTTCTGACTCTACAACAGCTATTGAAGGACTTTCTGGAGAATGCCTCTTTTCTTGAGTCATCTGGATTGGGACAGCCATTTGGCTCAAGTCAATGGTAGGCTGCCTTGGCTTTGATTCCAACTTTTCCTTCACTGCTTTAGAAGAAAAGAAAAGCATAAAATCAACCTCTAATATATAAACCTGTTGCTGTTCTCACCGCGGACGAGTAGAGAAACAACACAAGATAAACCTTCATGGTAAAATAAACCTACAATATAAATGCACCAGTTTAAATAAATATAGTGAACACTATAGATAGATGCAAACAAACATACAGGATAAAAAGGAAGGAATCAAGTTGATTCAAGATAGGTGCTTTTCAATTACAAAACTTATTACAATAGGCTGTTTAAGCAAAAAAATAACCTCTAAAGTTATCCTAAACAATCTAATGGGTTTTCAGACCTGTTGTCTGCTGAAGTTCCAGCAACGCTTTTATCGTGGAAGTAGCTGACTGAGATTCATTGGATACGTCCTGGTAAATTATTGTAGGGCTTGTGTCCACAGCAATTTCATGTTCTGACCAATCTTGACTTCTTGAAGCAATCACATGTACTACAGGCTGAGAATCTGTTTGCAAAAAAAAAACAAAGGCACATCATAGAATCACGGAATGGTTTGGGTTGGAAGAAACCTTAAAGCTCATCTCGTTCCACCCCCCTGCCAAGGGCAGGGACACCTTCCACTAGGCCAGGTTGTTCCAAGCTCTGTCTGACCTGGCCTTGGACACTTTCAGGGATGGGGCAGCCACAGCTTCTCTGGGCAGCCTGTGCCAGTTCAAGTCATCATAGAACCATTTTGGGTTGGAGGGCTCTTGTCCAACTTCTTGCTTTAAAGCAGGGTGATAGTTCAAAATTATACCAAATTACACATTATTTATTAGTTTTGACCATTGCCAAGGATGCATACTCTCATTCTGCAACACTTTCGTTTCTATCTCAATTGATTCTTGAAGTAAAACACTGTTCATGTTATGAACAGTTTCCAGCAAAAAAATGAAAGTTCTGTATCTTAGTTTTTTGTAAAAGATTTTGTTTGAAAAATCAAAGTTCAGCAGGTTTCTTTGTATGTTGAATTTGCCTTGAACCTTTTTTCCCCAGGTTTTAGCAGTTTAGGTGATCAGCATCTATTCAGCATTCTGAACTAACAGCACCCAAATTTTGGTAAGTTGGTTGAATCTTCAGAACTTTTTTAAAACTTACTTAAATGGCCATATAGACCAACAGTTACAAAATTATACAGAAAAGGTACAAAGGTTTCACTGAGACATTTGCTTTTATTTGCTGTAGTGATATATATCATGGTCACTCCCAAACACAGGCTCGATGTTGTTTATGCCCTATTATTTATGCTCCTCTTAGACACAAAGAGCTGCAACTGTATCATGGCTTGAAGCCAGGGCAGAATTCCCATCACGACTCCATGTCTGATATATGTCCTGATGCACATACACATGTCTACAAAAGGACCAAGATTTGTGTTGGTCCCATGGCAGCTTTCAGCCATGCAGCAGAGAGATGCTTCAATACACTCCATAAAGACAGTGGCAGAGCATGGACTGCCAAATAACCTCCAAAACTTGCTACCCTGCCTACCTCTGGCAGATTCTCCAGGAAGAGGGAACAGGTTGCATTGTAACAGCAAGTTGGAGCCCAGCAAGACATCTTTATCACTACTTTTCAGGAGAAATGAAAGCATATAGTAAGTAGCTCAAAAGAAAGAAAAATGTAAAAGTAAGGAAACAATGGCACTTCACTGCAAACAGATGAGGTGAAACCTGTGCTAAAAGGAGACACACAGAGCTCTCTGGAGCCAGCTGGCATTCTTGGAAGACAGTCCACTCATACATTATGTGACACCAACACAGACCTTGAGAGCTCTGGGAAGACTCTGTAGAAGAAGAGCTACTGTCAGTGTAGGTTTGTGGTTCTTCTTTCACTTCTGGGAGAGAAGAGTTTCCTGTCTCTGCTACCCTTGATGCCTGCTGTAACGTTTCAGTCACCAGCTGTCTGGTTTGTTCACTCACAACTGTTGCTTGAAATGTCACTGGCTTTGGTTTTATGAGGACCTAATTAGAAAGGTAAATTTTGTTTAAAGTAAAAGCACTCAAGAAAACACATCTGAGCAATCAGAGTACAGGGTGCCATTCAGATCTATTTACACCACCTATATAATACTAATATTTTACTTTAAAAGTCTACCTGTAAATTCAGCAACTTTGATTATTAAACCACAAAGCCCAAGTAAATGGCAATGCACAATAATGTACTTCTCACTCAGTAATTTGAAGTACTTAACACAATAAACCACTAAACAGTTATTTTTCAGGACTAGATAAAACTAGTGTGATAAGAGAAAGCTGGAACACGTGAGCTGGAACATGCACTGCACTGGTAAGACAAGCACTTCCACAATAAATACAGTCTTGAACAATCAAAACACACAAAATGTTACATTTGATAAAAGCTTAGTTCTTTCAAATATTAAGTGCAGCCAGAGAAAAAGCTGAAACTGAAAGCATCCAGAAATAAGCCAGGTTCTCTGTATACAGCCCCACCAACTACACAAGGTTGCAGGGACAGCCTGAACAGGTATGAAGCAGAAAATAAACTTCAATAAAACCTCAGATGTGATGGATGACCTATGTCCAGACTCTGCATCTTTATTTCTCATGGTCTAACCATTAGCTGTAAGATGTAAACAAGTATCTGGAGCCATGGCCAGACAGTTTCAGCTACAGAAAAGGCTTCGTAAACCCTTTTTGCTTGCTCTAGGCCTCCAGAAAAAGCTAACAAATGCAAATACTGTGTTTGAGAAATCAGAATTGAGGCCACCTCATTACACTAAGTCTCATTCCCCACTGATATATATTAAACCTGGAAAAAAAGAGGAAACACATTGAAAAATTATTTACTTCCCATTAAAATTTAGGGGTACATTCCAAGACAGAAAGGAGTCCTCACTGTACCTGTGTTTTCCCTTGCTGACCATAAACAATTTTAGTTGGGATGATTTTGGTGGCTGGCTGGACCGTGGACCCTATTCCTTTTGGCTGTGTAACAATCATTTTTGTGATGGGTCTTGTGGCAGTGATGATAGCAGGTTTTGCTCCTGCTGGTACTGCCTGAATAGTTTTCTCCCCCTGTAGAGAAGTCAAAGTTTACAGGTTAACTTAATGAAATTGTTCAGTGAGACCCAATTCTCTAAAAAAATATAGTTATATGTGATTGCATGTACCATGAAATAAATCTGCTGCTTCAACTACATTTATTTGATACAAAATACATTACAAGACCAAGAACAAAAGAACCTATAGTTTTGAATGAAAAAAGCTACCAAAATCCACTTTTCCATTACCTTACCTTTTGAGCAGCTCTGACAGGGTGAATAAAAAGTAACTAAAAGACATTAAGTTTTTCAAACTGGAACTTTCTCCAAATCCTTCACAAATGTTTTTTAAGACTACCAATTTCTATTAACACTAACTTTGGCAAGACATCTACAAAACTTGAACTGAGATTCTAAAAAGAAATTATTTAAACATAGATTTTTGTATTGTCTTCAGGACCAATACACTAATTATGTATGGACTTTTTTTTAAACTAAAAGTTCACTTCATCAAAAAATGCAGATTCACAGCTGTTTCACAGGAATCATTTGACTGTGGAATAGTATTTATATATGACTAGACTCCTGATAGCTTAAGAAGAGCAAAGACATTGAGCATGCTTTTTTTAAGCTCTGCACAGTAACAAACCAAGTGAGTAACAACATTAGTAGCCAGTTCCTACCAATATCCATGAAATAGCTGGAAATCCCCCAAACCATGCTTGTTTCAAAAATACCATCCCATTCTGGTAGCTACTATTGTGTAACATCATAAGATTTCCACTTGTCTGCAAATACACCTTTAATTATAAAACTAGGAAAGTTCAAAACCTAAAACAAAAATCATAAAAGATTTTAAAAAACCCCTCAGTAGTTCTGCTACTCAAGCAGCCTTTTAAATTTTACAGGACTATGGCATTAAATCTCACAGTTTTATCTAGGAACATGGATCATTTTTATTTACTAGTACTTACAGGTAAGCTCAGCTGATGCCAGAAACTTGATTTTATTCTTAGGTATACCTCAGGTTATCAAAAAAAAAAAAATTCACCGCTATACAATACTCAGGGCACAGAATGTCACAATGTTACACACCACAAAAATTGAAAGTGGTTCCCGTACTGTGAAGACACAGTTTATTTCTGCCCTTTATAGCCAAAAGACAAATGGCTGGAGACACAAGTTATTAACACAGGACCCTGGTTCTCACTGGAGCAAACAGGCTAAGATTCTAGTTATTTTCATCTCCTTAATTGCTTCAGGAATACAAAAGCATTATCCATGGAAAAAAAGCAAATTCAAAAGTTTGTGTTTTCCTTTAACTTTGAAAATATCCCCAGTTTGCTTTAAGCATGGAATTATATTTTGCAAACCACAGTCACATTTCAAACATCCCTGACATCAAGGCATGCTGGATCTGTTAAGGAGCTCATGCACAGTTTGTTTTTAATCAAGCCTTTAGCAGAATTAATGCAGCAGCCACCACACAGCTTGCCACTTGGCTCTTCATTTGAGACTTGAAACGATTACTTACCCCAGCATTCAACAGTGTTGTGACAACATTTTTGCCTGGAAGCCCTTGAATTGTAGTTCCTTTTCCAGTAGTTTTTTGCACAACAATCACATTGGGTTTCGATGTCATTGGAATTGTAGTGATTTTGGTTGTAGTTCCTAAATTTTTGTTGGAAAAGAAATAACGTGCAGTTTATCACATTTTGTATATTTCCTTTCACCATAGAAGTTGGTGAGCTATAGAGGTATCATTGTATTTAAATCTGACAGCACATCAAGAAACCAGCAGCATCTGGAATCGGAATTCATGTCACCCAACTCAACATGGAACGATTAGATGCCAACTCGACAAATCTTTCACCTACAGTAAAAACAGGTGTGCCTAGGGGAACATAATATATTCTGTATTAGGACACACAACCCCTTCTCACAAGTTACAGAGCAGACTAACACAGCTTTCTCAGGCAAACGTAGAACTTTTCAAAGGCTGGAGTTAGGCTGGGATAAGGACATTACCAATACTCAACTCAAGGTCCTATTTGCACAGACAAATACTCTTCTACAGATGACCTCTGTAGAAGAATCTACGTACCGAGGATGTATCTCCAGTCAAGAGAAATACCAGCTCTTTCTGTTGTAATGTAAGTGATGAGTAGTGGATTGAAAGAAGGAAAAAAGAAAAACATGCTATTGTTTCACAACCAGTCCATAAAAGTTAAGTTTAGAAGTGTGGGGGTTTCTTTTGTTTTTGAATAGCTGTCTTGGCTATTTCTGTTCCTACGTTAGTATTTAATTAGTTCCATTCCCTGTATCAATTTTTTAATTACCTGCAGTGACAGGTAATTCTGGTCAGCCTTCCACAGTCTACAAAAGTACATACACTGGAATCAGTCATCAATGCTATCAGACTGCCACTGCAGTAGCTACTCAGACAGCTTTTTAGCAACAATTTCTCCTTTCTCCAGAGGAAAGCACCATTCAGTCACAACAGAGCTGCAAACCCAAGGATTCCCTTTACTACCTTCTACCCATCAGTCATGCCTGTAGATACTTCACAACGTATTTCAGATTAACAATTCTACTAATTCTAGGAAAGGGAAGACATGCTGAGACAGGATTATGATTTATTTAATCCTACTGACTTCAGAGGCATCAAAAGACTGCTCCCTTAGCAAAAACAATTAAGTGAACAAAAAGAAGCAGGCATGCTTTCCAAGCTTGTGTTCTTTCAGGACAATCATTATTATCCTCATCAGGATCACTCACAGGTTTCCCCACATCAGCTGCTGCTCAGAAGAATACTTCCACCTGTGTATAATTCATTAGAAGACCTAAAAATTGTCTTAACAATTCATCATACCCACAACAGGCTAAAAAAAGTTACTTATTGCCAAAGAAGATGCTGTATCATCACTAAATATAATTTTGCAGAAATCAAAATGCTGCTCTACCAGATTACAGCCCAAGAGTGCGTTTACTTGATAGCCTGTGCAGCACCTTCCGGTGACTGGAGCTGGCTGGTGCCACATCAGGTCTTTGCTAAACAAAGTCAAAGTCCCAAACATATACTAAGAAATTGTTAGTGGTGTAAGTGTGCTTGGTCCCGGTCCTAAAGAGACCCTATCTTTAGAGATGGTAGACCCTATCTTTAGAGATGATAGAACCACTGAAAGTTTTGGGTTGGAGGGGACCTTGAAGCTCATCCAGTTCCACCCTCTGTCAAGGGCTTTGACACCTTCCACTAGACCTAGTTGCTCCAAGCCCCATCCAACCTGGCCTTGAACACTTCCAGGGGTGGGGCAGCCACAGCTGCTTTGGGCAACCTGTGCCAGTACACAACCAGCAGGTAGAACGAGGGCTGGCTGGCAGACTAACAAAGATAAGCAGCAGGGTCTGCATAAAGCCAGGAGGGAAAGCTTAAGGCAGAACACAGGCTAGAGGAAAGACAGGCTGCCACTGATAAAATATCAAAGTAAGGTGGAGATTGCATAGCTGAATCTAACATATACAGGCCATTTTTATTCTGGTTATTTGGACATGCAGTGGAACAGAGAAGGGCAGCATTGGGATTATAAAATGCTTTAAATGGGGACCAATTTTCTGATCTTTCTGCCCTCCGTACAACATAATAGTCCCCACCCCACATTTCTCTTTCCTCCCAGTTTTCCTTCACATTTGCTGTTTCCTTCTTAAACATAAGAACTACCACAATCCTTAAGAACACTTCACCTTCAAACTTCTATTACCTTCTTCTTCATGCTCAGCTATTTTTCTTCTGAATTCTCCAATAAAGGTCCTAATAACGATTTGAGCATGTAACCCACAGAAAAGCCCTGAACAATTAAAGAAAGCCCAAAGTTACTTTTGAAATAGAAGTCTTAACACCAAAGTACTCATATGCTTACCAGAAACAATATTACTGCTGATGATCTTCCCTCCTAGAGTAGCCAGTGATTTTGGTACTACGGTAATGATGCTACCACTTGTAGTTTTCACATAAGTAGCAGCCCCTGGAGTTCCAGCCATCCGAGCCCCCAGAGAGGGGCTCACCGTTGGCCGTGTGTATGTTGCTTGAGTTCCTGTTTTAAAGAGAGAAAAAAAAAAATTCACTGTTACAACATAATCCTCTACTAATATATGTGGGAAAATATGTTAGTTTAGGAATAAAGTGACAGATTTATTCAAAGATATCCCACACTGCAATCTATTACCACCCTTTACAATTTTTCTAGTAATTTTTAAATCCACAGAGCAATATTCAAGTATATACAAAATTTAAATTAATATAACAATCTTCTGAGTATTTTAACAAATGTTCCATGACTGCCTTATTTTAATTCATGTCCTTGTGCGTAAGATTGTAATTTTCAATAGATGTGCAGATTCTGCCTGTAGGTTTGCCTCTGGCTCCCTTAGATGCCCCAGAGTCAGCCATCTGATGACACAACCAGAACTTATCCCTTCCTCTCACGAATGACACTTCTCCTATATGACAGATTGTTTATAAAGAGAACCACTAATGACTGGTCTAAATAACACCCTAAGAGAAAAATATAATTTACAATGATGATGCAATTTTATGGACTTAGCATACAGCAGCACAAAAGAAACCTCTAAACATAGTATAAACGCTGTTTTTTCAGAAGTAGTCCTTTTCTGGATGGAAAAATAACTGAGTCCACAAAAGAAACTTGCTCAAAAATAGTAACTCAACAGCTACACAAACACTGAAATTCCATTCTGTTTGTACTGCTGCCGATAGTGCCCTCAGTTCCTAAAGATCACAGAGCAAAACAGTTTGTTTTGTCCAGAAAGGTGTGCTCACATCCAAGAGAACACAATACAGATTTTACCAACTAAATGAACTGCAAAACTTCTGGTTTTTTCAACATACTGAAGAATGTATCTGTGGAGTACTTTAAAAGTTATAAACAGAATATTTACCATTAGATTATGCTAAGGACAAGAGGAGATGGCCTCAAATTGTGCCAGGGAAGGTTCAGATAGGATATTATGAAAAAATTGCTCATGGGAAGGGTGGTCAGGCATTGGAACAAGCTGCCCGGGAAAGTGGTGGAATCACCATCCCTGGAAGCATTCAAAAGCCGTATGGATGTGGCACTTAGGACAAGGTTTTTAGTGGTGAACATGGTGGTGCTGGGTTAATGGTCAGACTTGATGGCTTTTCCAACCGTAACGATTTTATGGTTCTAATATTCCCAGCCCATCCTAAAAAAAAAAATCAGGAAATAAAGAGTTTTCTGAAAACCAGGATAAAGCTACCTTTTAAGTTTTCCTCATGCAAGTTTATAATCTGAACAGTCTAGATTATTATCTATTACAAACACAAATACAATTAGGTGCCCAGGAAAACACTGGGAGCTTAAATTTCAATGTACTGGTCTTTTTATAAATTCACTGCAGGACTATGAGCAAGTCACATGTCTTTTGAAGTCCATCTATGCAAAACAGGAATGGTGCTGACCTGTCTGCTTGAGTTAAATCAGTATAAATCATGTAATATAAAGTGCTACAGAAGTGCAAAGTATCTGTATAGGTTGCAAGAAAACTTCCTTTAAATAAACCCAGTGGGGAAGGAACAATGATATTTTTGTGAAACAATTCAGAGGAATAAAAGAGCACGCAGTGCAAAAATCCTGATCTAGAATAAGTAACAGGATTGTGAATGTGCCGTTGTGCCCACTGTTCGGAAGAGATAAGTGCTTTTTTATTAACCCTAAGAAACCATGTTTGATCACCTGTATGTCTGGGTTTACCCTCCCTTCCCTTCTCAGAGGCATAACTTACCAGTGGGAGTAGTGACCAGTTTAGTTGTCATGATAGTCCCATTACTGCTAACCACCATAATGGGTGAATTGCTACTGCTGGGCAAGGTCGCTGTAACTGGTTTGGGAAGGATTTTACTGGGCTGCACCTGTTGAGTGATTATTTTAACACCTAGGAAAGGAGAAAGGTCACTGTTAAAACACAGGCACGATAAGTTACTTTCTGAAATGCTTTCTCAGACCAAGGCCTAGTGGGCAAGTAGCTCCACAAGGCTTCAATTCTGAGCCCATGTATTCTTGATCATGAAAAAAATGATTTAATTTTTGACTTCTGTGGTTTTTTTTTTTTTAGTTTTGGTTGGGTTTTTTGTTTGTTTTGCAAATACCCAGAAAGTCATCATCTTTACCTTTCATGTGCCTGTTTCAATTCCTAGCTACTTCTGCTGTCCATTCCATCACTGATTTGTTGATGTCATTTTTAACTTTTCCTGGTCCATGATACAAAAAATCAGAATGTTTCCCAGGAGGCAACAGGTTACAACCAAGACTGAATTGGTTCATACACCATGAACCATCTAGAAGCAAAGTAATTCTTCATCAATTCAGTCTGTAAATCCTAATGTGTCTTAATTGGCCTACACAAATTTCATCACCCTGAATAAATTAAAAAACATTTCTGCACAAGGAGTATTAGTGACTGTAAGGAAGCAACTGTGACACTGGCTAGCAAAGGTTACTTTAAGTAAACTGCTCTCTTTCCCCTTGATTTACTGGTTATCTTAAAGCCACAAAGAAATGTGGCTTAAGATATGAGTAGAATCAGTAAGAATGAAGGATGAGGGCACCTTAGTACTGCCAGGATTCTCCTCCCTCTCTCTCCATTTTGTGTTGGGGAATGGGACCTCTGTGAGATTCACTTCTCAGTTGCAAACCAGCAGACTCACAACATCTGTTCAAAAGTACATCCAGGAGATGTACAACAGATACGATCTGTTCCATGAGGTAAATGCATTGCACTGTGGTGGCCAAATGCCATGGAACACACAGCCTGGATGAATCCCATCTAGGTGAAGCACCTAATTTGTACACAAGTATTTCTAGGTGAAAAATTTTGTCCACTTGAGATGTGGAACATCCTCCAGAGAAGTTTTCTTCTCTCTACACTGAATATAAAAGCAGTACAGAGCAAGTAAGCTCCAAACTAAAAGAGAAATTGAAGTCTCTGCATCATCCAGACACTGGATAAAAAGTAAAGTCTCCACAAAAACTGATTCACATCTTCCAGAAAGAATTGGTATCAGATGGTATTTCCAAAGAAACTTTTAACTAAAAAGCACATTGAGCCCAAATCCATCGTAGAAGACAATGAAATGAAGCTCATATTGATACTGTTCAGTGGCTGGAAGCCTTTTTTATGTCTTAATTAGTAGCTATTACTTTTCTTAAGCAATGGTCCTATAATCCAAAAGGTAGTTTTATCAAAGGACAGGAGTAGGGCTGTTTATTGTTTCATTCCATGGTCTATTTTAATTCCTTGATCTAAATAGTATGATATAAAATAATAATTTTACTGACAGGATTAAAATAAAATACTAATTTTATATTAATATACATAAAAATACTTTTATACTTTGCACTTTTATAGCACGCCTTTGAGAACTGGATAACTTTGCAAGCTTTATTTCTTACTACTTCTTGCTGAGATAAGAACTGTGTGCTACAGCAGAGAAAAGCCAAGAAAGAAAGATTACATGACTTGCCCAAAGTCAGCTGAATTAATCAATGTTAAAATAAGAATCCAGTCCAACTTCCAGATCTAACTGTATTTGTTTTGACATGTACCTCAAAAGTATGTTTTGATTTCTGGACCGAAGAAAATAATTAAAACATGGAGTAACTTCTTTTTCCAGATGATATAGTTGAACAACTCTTGGATCTTCAGAAAACTGGTGTGTTTCAGATTGCCAATCACATTACTTTTGAAGTTATTTACATACGTCTCAACCTCTAAGATAAAACATATATACCTAAAGCAAGGTCTGTAATACCTGAACCAAACAAGAAAAGTGAAACAACCAAATCCTTTAATTACTGTTACTTGAAAACATTAAAACATCCTTCACTATCTACTTATATTCATGTTTAAGTCAAATCCTGTACTCAACAAATCTTGCCTTCATCACCACTCCCCCATGCACACTTTGGGACAGAATTCTGCCCTACTTTCCTGAGTTGCAGTCAGACCTCACCAGTGTGACCCAAGATCAACTCCAACTACCTGATTCCTGTTTGATCTGAATGGTGGGCTTGATGCCAGCTGGCAGCTGAGATTGCTGTGGCTGCTGCTGGGCTACAGAACATGGCACCAGCTGCTGCTGCTGCTGCGGTTGCTGCTGCTGCTGTTGGGCCTGTTGGACTTGGTGCAGCTGCTGCTTGGGAGACTGCTGATGCTGTTTGGGAAACTGTGCTAAGATCTGAGTTGGATTCCCAACCAAACCTTTTGGGGAAGGTAGTCTGGTAGAGGCAACTTTAATTGCTGATGTAGACACACCTGTGAAAGAGTAAATGGTTTTAAGATTGAACAGTGCAATGAGAAAGAAAAATACTGTAATTTCTAAAATAATTTCGCATTTCAACTATCTTTACTACTGAAAAATGCATTGATATATGTTTGGAAATAAAGTTCCCATGTAGCAGAAGTGCTCTGTTAGGAGGCAATGGAGCTTTATACAGATTTTCAATGTGGCAGCAGAACAGCAGCTAATGGAAAGACCACAAACCCAGTCTACTTCTGCACCTTTTGTAATAAAAATAATTCAGTAATATTTTCAAAGTCTCATCTTTAAGCTTCAAGACAGCAAAATACCTATAGTGAAAGTATTTTAAATATATATTTATAACAACCTAGTTTAGTGGAAGGTGTTTCTGCCCCTGGCAGGGAGGCTGGAACTAGATCTTAAAGGTCCCTTCCAACTCAAACCATTCTGTGATTCAATGATTCTAAAATCACAATGACAAAAAGCTGACAATAGGAGGATGTCAAATATCAAACCCATCAACACTGGAAGGGAGTATCTGTTAGCAAAAGAGCTGGTTGGCATTTAAAAAAAAAATCAAGTAATGTTATGTAAGTCAAAAAACTGTGCGACACCTGTTTTGTGCTGTTGGGCTAGGTGATCTTACAAGTAAAAGTGATTAAAAGAAGTTTGCAGTAAGATGGAAAGACAAAGCACCCAAATAAATCTTATTACTTATTTCTGTCATTCCCCTACATAGTTGTCGCAATGCTTACGGCAAACTTGGCTTTGTATATAATTCTAAACTACACATCTGTAAGCACCAAGACAGACAAAGTCCGTATCTTACGAAGGCAAATTTTAACTAAATCCCAGCTGTAGTGAAAAACAGAAACGGATGGCAGTGATAATGACAGAAATCATAGTAAAGGTACAATTCTGGCAATCTCAATAAGCAACCCTTTTCTCACTGCATCATTTAAGATGGTTACATCATTTCCTCGGGCAGCTCCTTTCATTCGTGAGTTTAACTTTACATTTGAAGAGATTATCAGTTCATGTCAAAACTTTTCACCAGCATCTTCTGCAATGACACTGCCAGTCTTGGAAAAAAACCTTTTAGAGAGATACTCCGTCTATGTACTTTAGAACTAAAGTCTCTTCCATGATCAAACCCAACTAAAAATCAATTGTTCAAAAAATATTAAAGCCTGCTGTGAGCCCTTCTGCTCCATAGATTCATATCTGATTATATTAATACAAGCAATAGGGAAGGAAAATACCTCCTCAGCCCTGATATGGCTACCCAATATTTTGTGGAATGGAACAAGAATGGAAAATACAGACCACGAAAAATTGTGATGTGACACTTGTCACTGTCAGGCAGTTTTTCTTTCAAGTGCTGCTCACTAAGGTTCATTCATTCATTCGTTCACAGCTTCCCTTTCAAATGCTAGCTAGTGGCTGTGAAGCTGAAACAGTCAAGCTAGCATACACAGTTGGAATTTGAAATCAGAAACCTAGGAATTTTAATCAGGCCCACTCAGGTCTTAATTATAAAGGACTTTAAAACTGACATGCTGATAAAATACACTAATAAAAAGGTGTAAACACTTCTCTACCTTTCAGAATTGTCATCTGGGCATGTGAATAAGTTGTATTTATTTGATGTTAACTTTGCATGTTTTTGTAAATCAGGCTTTTAGAGATGCAATCACCTTTAAATATTGGAAATACACATTTTTCTATGGATCAGGCAAAGGTCTTAAAGCCAATAATTTTGAGGTTACATTGTTTTAGAGCTAGGTCACACCACCTCACCTCCCCTTAAAAAAGAGGATCTGCACATTAACTGTTAAAGTAAAGAGGAAAAGAGTTCAACAAGAACTTTTGTGGAGTCTCTTGGATTAGTTTCATCAGCAGATTTCTTCCACAGGTCCTGTGCTTCACTCCTCATATGCAAACAAAAAGTGCATCTCCCCAATGCTATTCTCAAAGCAAAGTCCAATTCCTCAGTGGAAGAGCCTTTATAAGAGAATTGTCATACCTTGTGCTACTGTTGACATAACGACTGACGGTGTGGACGACACTACAGCAGTCACAGCAATGGTATTTGCAGTGCACGAGGGAGTGGAGCAGCTGCTGCTGCTGCTGCCCACAGAGGACTGGGAAGCAGTGATAACCATGGGCTGCTTTTGAGTAGTTGAGGCAATGACTGATGTTGGAACAAGTTTTGTAACTGCTGCGTAGTTGTGGGACTTGGAAAGGATGTTGGGTACAAAAGTTGAGCTTGGAGAGGTGGTTACTATTATGACCTGAAAAAAGAAAAAAACAAGAAGAAATTCATTTGTTCTTTGCATCCATTTAGAAGCACAGAATTTCAATAATGTGTCAGTTTGTGTACTTAGTTTTAGGGATACATGTTCATTAAAAGCCTGTAAGACTGTCAATCACATTTGCTCACAAGAAAAAATTTCAATTATTTTGAGGAAGTGGTGATTAATGCTTCCTTAAAATTGGGCAGATTTTTCAAGGAAAACAATTACTATCCAATTAAAGTAGAATTATCTCACGTCTGAAGGCAAACAGACAGGAAAGAACTTGACTTCATTAAACTGGGCCATGAAGCTTGAAACCCATTTTAAGAGAAACTGAATGGATTTCCAGCAATTTTTAAGCGCCATTCTCCCAAACCTCACAAAAATATCAAGAAACAGCAATGAGAGAAAATAGATGATTTTTTTTTCAACAATTAACAAGCACTTGCTGAGTCAGTAATGGGAAATGATCTACCAGACTGTATACAATATTTCATCAGTGAAAGAAAAATGGTTTAGGTTTGAAGCAATTTCTGCTTTATTTAGTGCTCTTAATAACAAGAATTTCTTTCTGATTTGTCTGAAAACCATTTCTCTGAAGAGAATAAACATCACCCCCGTGTGAGTTACAATTACAACTCCATGAATCTGATCTGACATAGAAAAACGCAGAACTCATGACAGCATTGGAAGAAGTCTGTCGTTATGCAACTGACCTAGAAAACTAAGCATTTATTAAGTATCAAAAATGGGGACTGTTTACATAAAGAAATTCCTTATATTCAACTTATATGTCGCTTCCTGTACTTACACAATTAAAATAGAAAAGAAGCACAAAAGTACAACATTTTCAGTTTATCAAGCAAGAATATTGAGAAATTATTTTAATAATGCTATTGTCCCAACAAAAATTTTATTAACACCTTGAAAATTTAAGCTTATTAATGATTCAATGTAACAAAAGCTGATAGAAAAGTAAGGTATAGAATGGGCAAAGAAAACCTGTGTCAGCTCACACACAAAGTCTTACACAGCTAGCCAAGCACTACTGAAACCTTGCCTGATAAAGAAATAATACGATAATGGCACCAGAAATAGACTTAAGCGACAGATCAAGCAGCAAGAGATTACAAGTTTATAATTTGCTTAAGGAAAAATGAAAAAAAAATTTAAAAAGGGAAACAGCCACATGGATGGAATAAAAGAATTATTAAAAAAGCAAATTTCACCACGATGGCTGGGTTCTGCCTCTCCTTTTGCCTCAGTTCTTAGTTTGATGGTCTCTGCTGCTTAGACAAACCTTTAATATCTTGATCTAAGGAAAATAAAAACTTTACTACCCTCACAAACTATAGCAGGTTGACCACAACTAATCAGAGTCTGAAGAACAAGGTTTCCATGTTCTGCTGCTTTTCTACTTGATTGCATTCTCCAGTGAGAGTGTTTTCTCTGCATCAGTCTTATTTTTGCATTCTGCCTAATCTTGATTTAATCAAAACACCTTTCTCAAATTGCTCTTAGGCTACAAACATGCAGATGAACTGAACATGACACAGCTTGTTCTAGTGTGAGAATTGGAAGTGAAAAGATTCTATGATATGCCCCTGGCATTTTATCCTGTTTCCTTAACTGCCAGTTAACACTAGGAATACTTCCCAGCTGTCTGAAGTTTAGGGTCAGCTCCATTCCACCCAGAGTAACTAATTTAGGAATACAGTCAAAGGACAACTTGCAGTTAAAGTAGGCATATTACAGGTTAGTGTGAATATAAACTATACTACAACAGGGCAAGTTCAGCATCACAACTAAGTAGAGATTTGTAGAATGAATCTGGGCATAACTGCAACCCCTGTAGACCACTGCATTTCGTTAAGTCCAAGATTATCATTCAAAAACACTTTATTTAATCAAGGAAGGAATAAAGCCTGTAAAGCATGACAGTTCAACAGTGACTGCTATACCGTGACTAAGAAGGTTTGGGTCTATCTATTCTATCTCATCTTTCAAAATTACAAGAGCAGAGCAAAGCTCAGTAATCTTCATGTATGACGTATATCCAGAAAACATAAAATTCAGGTAAAAATTTAAATATTAAAGTTCAAATCGCAACCACTGTATTTCTGAAGTACTGTTTCTTCATATACGTTGAAATGATCCAAATAATCTAATCATGGGTACCAAAACTGCATCCCATGTTCTACAGCAGAGAAACTGCCTGACTTTAAACATACACACACACACACAAATCAAGGTGGTAATTTTGTTGTTGTTGCTTTTAATTGTTACAGTAAAATCTAATTCCCAACATGTACTGAAATTAGTCCTGTCAGCTCTACTTTGAGAGATGTCAAAACTTAGTCCCTGAAAAAATAAAGGTATTATAACTGCCAGAAACTTCACTAGCTAGACACCTTCTGTGTCCTAGACAAGCGACTTTATTACAAGAGAATCCAGAAACTCGAGCTGTGACATTATTAGCTGTTACGACACATCTTCCTCCGACCCACTAAAATGTCAAAACAATTCAAAGAGCTGGCATGCAGAAACAAAGAATTTCATTCACATCTAACAACTTATACTCAAATCGGAAATGTGCTGTTGGATATGAATGAACAAGACTGACATTTAATTTAAAACTACTAAAGGGGATTTCTCCCACCAAAATCATGCAGTTATATATTTTGGCATATCTAAATCCAACAAAAGAGGGCAGTGTGACAAGTTCAGATACAAACGCTACTCTGGCTGCCTAACAAAACAAGCACTGATTTTCCTGTCATTGCAAATTAGTAAGACAGTCAAATAATAGAATGCAAAGTAAACTCTAAAATTTCCATGTCAGAACAAGTGCAGAGACACAACTGCAGGAAAGGTCCTATTAACAGTCCACTCTTTTGGAGACTTAGCACACTGTCTTTAATTTCCATGATATATAACACCATACTTAATACAACCCTACAGATGTTTAAAGCAAGAATTTCTTCCTCCACAAATTAGAACCCTAATGTGCAATTGGATGGATAGGTTAAGCCCTGTAGTAGCTGTGGATTTGCTGCACTGAATGCAGAACATTTAGTTTGATGGTTTATGCTCACTCATGGATTTCTCTTAGACATTCATGTATTCAGAGATGAAATTTGATTAAGGACACTGTTAAAGAACAGTGAATCAAAGGAAAGCATCTTCCCTGGAGCGGGAAGAGGTCAGAAAGCAAGACCTTTATTGCACATTACTTCAGTTAATCTTACTTGGTTTTAAAGTTTCCAAAAATCAGGACAGAGGAACTCTGCTAATCTGGAAAGAGTCATAAAGCAATTAAGAAGACTAGTACAAAAAATACCATGCAAAGGTTTGAGCTCAATAGTCAAACTCTCACAGTTGGAAAAAAACGCTTGTTAGTGGCCAGCCTACCATAAGCTGTTGGTATCGAGGTGAAATTAATTCCACAGAGACACTACCTCTCCCTGAAGTCTGCTGTAATTAATAACTGTACCAAGAATGAACTTCGTCTGAACCAGTCATCTTTTTTTTTAAATCTTAAGAACAGAAAAATAGACATAACCGAAACGCCTCCTCAAGAATGGGAATATAGTCATGCCATAGATTAGGCACTTGAAAATCTAAATCCAATCCAAAATTTAAACAAGGAAAACCTTTTCTGCACACTGCATTGTGGTGAAAGCTAGGCACACTCAGCTGAAATAATGCAACTGATTTTGACCACTGTAACACTGTTAACGTAGAATGAGAAATGGCACACTAGTACTGAAAAGAAAATAAAGCCCCCTGGACTTTGACCAGCTCCAAGAATAAGCGTTATAGACCCCAAAAAACTAGTCTCTAGATAAAAGGCTTGGCAAGGGAAAGCCCATGCCATCTCTCCTGGAATTCTACTACTGCAAAGAATAATTATAAATAAGGAAAATAGAAATAAGAAAGATTACCTTTGACCAATAGTTGTTACCATCTGAAGGCTGTTCAGTGGCCTATGTGATCCAGTTCTCAGTGGACTAGTGTCCATATCACAAAACCCAACACCACAAATGGTACTAACTGGTAACCTTGTTGGCAGTCTCACCAGACAGGCCAAGAATTGAATGAGCATGGAGACTGAATCCCCTCTCATCCCTAGAAGTGGTCCCTTCAGGTCAGGGTTGAGGCACATTGGTGGGGCAGTCTGGGGGAAGCTTGCACTCCCGCTGCCTGTGCTGTACCTGTTCTGTGGATAAAAAGAGGGCTTCAGTCTCCACGGCTGTCAATCCAGGTCCTTTCACACACAGGTGAACTAAATTCATACAAGAGTTTGGTTTCCCTTTGTTCGTTTTAAAGAGGGATTACCTTATCCCAAGCGTAATCCTTAAAAAACAGCTAGTCAGATCATAGAAAGGAAGAGTCAAACATCACATCTTATTCATTGATAAAACCAGAATAAAGTAACATTTGGCAGCTTCCCCCACATACCTTCTGTGTTGTGGTGTTTGTTGTCTGTGTTGAGGGCTTAGTGAAGGTTATTTTCACAGGCGACATGTGTGGTGGTAAGGAGTTGGCAATGCTCTGCATTATATTACTCATTTTGGGGCTGCCACTTACAGGCACTGTGATAGTTTTAGTGACAGGAGTCACTGCCTTCGGGACTTCTTTCAGGAGAACAGGGGAAGAACTAGAAGAATTCGTTCGCCGTCTTTTGCGGGGCTTTTCATCATCATCTGAGCAGCTGACACCTGGAAAAGAAATACTTTCTCTAAACTATGTTTCCCCTGTCTGCAGATCTCAGTGCTTTCTGAAACACCACACTCTTTTTGAGTCTTACACCCTCTTTCAAGTAAGATAAAAAGAAATAAAGGATAAATTACATCTTATGGCCACAACCAACCTGTATCACACCTCAGATGATCTTAGTCCTTGATATGGGCCACACTCACAGTACCATGAATCAGAGACAAATCACCCAAAAGCCCAAGCTACTCAGTTACTGGGTTACTTCATTCAGTTTGAGAGACTAACGTAAGAGCCAGTTCAAGGTTTTCATTCTGTCTGCAGAAGTTTGACTAGCAAGACCACACACACAAAGGGATTGGGATAATGCCACACACATTTTAGTTTCAAACTTCACACTACTTTGGGGTTTTTTGGTGGTGGTTTTGTTCACAGCAACTGGACTATCAAAGTTTATCCCCCTATAGTTTTCTTAGACTTCAGCCTTTGCACCTACTTTCATGTCATGTTTATCCTTACAGTACCCTTCTGCCTTTTACCTCAATACAGCATCTTGGGATATAATTTTTTTATTATACAGTTTAATTGTGAAGGTCAATCCTCACTTTATCAGCTTTTGCCTTCTTTGGTGTATTTTGTGCAACAGATATAAAATGGCACCCAACACACAATTATGAAAAACATAAGAAGTCCTGGCTCAAAAGAGTTCTTTCTTCCTCACAATCATATACCGCACACATAGAAAAAGAATCTGCTGCAATATTCAGCTCAGCAAAGGATAACAGCATGATTAATGGATCTTAACTCCAAATGAAACTTACCAAAGTATGCAACAGGTTCATAAATTGGTCTAGATTACAGAAAGACACAGTTTAATAACCTTGCAAACCTCTTACAGCTTGTGGGTAGCACTGAAGGCAGGAAGGCTCTACACAAGGATCTGGACAAGATGGATCAGTGGGCTGAGGTTAAACAAGGCCAAGTGCCAGGTCCTGCCCTTGGGTCACAACGACCCCATGCAGAGCTACAGGCTGGGGGCAGAGGGGCTTAAGGGCTGCCCAGCAGGAAGGCACTTGGGGATGATGGTCAATAGCTGGCTGGATACAAGCCAGGTGTGCCCAGCTGGGCAAGGACAATGGCACCTGGCCTGTACCAGCACTGGTGTGGCAGCAGGACCAGGGCAGTGACCATTCCCTGTGCTGGGCACTGGTGAAATACCTCCAGTCCTGGAGTCATTTCTAGGCGTCTCCTCACAAGAGATAGATTGAGGTGCTGGAGCGCATCCAGAGAAGGGAACAGAGCTGGGTAAGGGTCTGGAGTGCCAGGAGCAGCTGAGGGAGCTGGGGCAGCTCAGACTGGAGAAAAGGAGGTTATGGGGGGACATTTTCGCTCTCAACAACTCCCTGACAGGAGGGTGTAGCCAGGTGGGAGTTGGGCTCTTCTCCCAGGTAACAAGTGACAGGACAAGAGGAAATAGCCTCAAATAGTGCCAGGGGAAGTCCAGATTAGATATTAGAAAAAAAAATTTCACTGGAAGGGTATTCAGGCATTGGAATAAGTTGCCCAGGGAGACGACAGTCTGGAAGTGTTCAAGAGGTATCTGAATGAGACACCTGGGGACGAAGTTTAGGGGTGATTATGATGGTGCTGGGTTGAACCTAGATGATCTTGAAAGTCTCTACCAACCTCGACAAATCTGCAATCCTATTATTTACGCTTACCATGTCAACCTGTGTCAAAACATTTAAAAAGAAAAACAATCACAGAGAAGCTGAAGAGATGCAATCCTGCCTATGGAGAAGATGACTGAAAATCTTCTTCCATGTGCCTGGGACTTAAAGACAAAGAACACCATCACAGCAAAAAGCAGTCTTGCTGGTAATCAAAGCAAACTTGGTTGGCAGTCAATCTCTAATTAGGGCTGAGATCTAATTATGGCCAATCTCTAATTAAAATAACTAAATATTCTGGCATTCAAAAAGTGAAGATGCAAGAACTAATATGGACAAGAAACTGCCCAGTACCACAATAGACAATTTCTGAAAAATGGTATTCTCTTTCAGCAGAAGTAGCAGCTCATTTGCAGGTACGCTTCAGAAGGCTGACAGTTGTATCCACAGAGACAGGAAACTGAATTATGGAAGAGAAGCAAACTTCAAGAATGTAGCTTTAGTTGCCTGTAGCAGGACAAGTGAAGTGTGGATCTACAAGACTACATTTCAAAGCTCTAATCAATAATTTACTTTATGGCCCTGAATAAGCCTTTATAAAGGTGATGTGCCTCTATAAAGCACAGGTTTGATTACATAACTTTAAGGTTTATTATGGACAGGCTTTTAAGTATTACTGTGAGTGCACTAATCATATTGAACATATGCAGGAATTTAAAAATCTAAGAATCCATTTAAATCCAAAATCTGCATGCAGCTAGGATGTTAGGACACAGTTGTTATTTTGGTGAGGCACCAAGAAATAGAGAAAACTTTGTGGTCCTCATCCACAAAAAAACCCCATCAACCAATCAATCAAGACATAAGAAAGTAACATTAAACTAGCAGAGCATTATTTTATGTTAAGTACACCTCATTTCACCTCCTGTTTTCACTGCTGGGGTTTTGCAAGAACGTTATTCCTATCATTTCATGTTGGCAATTGCTGTACAAAGTTTTCCACAGACATTTAGTTAAAAGGTAATACAGCTTGACTGTAACTCACACTTGATAAGTAAGGAAGCAGAGTCATGGAAAGGTTAACGGCTCAATCAGACTGTGACTTGGAAGAGGTTACACCACAGACCACTGGCAAAGTCCTGACTATAACTCAGATCTTCCAAATTTGCTCCCAAGCAGGTTTGTTAAAATTAATGTGACTGATGTAACATATTCTGAAAGACACATAACTTCTTTAAAAAAATAAATAAAAACAGTAACAACAAAATGAAGCACACGAAGTAGGGAAAAAATGAAATCTAGGGACAGACAATAAAAATGATCATCCCTGTATCGTGTGTCTAGACTCATTTGATACTCATTACCATGTAATAATTCACTAAAATTTACATTAAAATTGTAAGATGTTAAGAACATTTTCCCCTGAATCTTGAAACTAAAGCCAAGTGATTAGTGCAGAGATCAGAAAAATGAAAAACCTTAATGTAAAGGGTTTCATGTGCTGACAGAGCCATTAACGACGGTTGTTTGCAAGTAACATTATATTTACGTACTATGTGGCATTTCTGACTACCTAGAAGCTTACACAGATGTATACATGTAGCATAAAGACTAAAACAATTTTTTTAAATATTAAAGGTATACAGAGCAAGCATAAAAATAGCATTTATCTACTTCACTATTAATCTTTGTTATTTTGATAGAATCAAATAAGAACTGAAGGAAACATTTTAATAATAAAATAAAAGTACCCATGATGAGGGCATACATATGAGAACATAATCTGCTGTTAGAACTAGCTGACTTATTAGCCAAACAAAGACAGGGACACATACACACTCTCAAGAAAAAAGTCTGTTTCTAGATTCTATGTGCTGGATTTTCAGATTTAAATACATGAAGATGGGTATCTGGTAGGAATTCGTATGAAGTTTTCGCATCTGCTGAGGAACACAAGCTTCACCAAGACTGACTTCCAGGTAAATCACAAAATGGCCAGACACAGTATGTTAAGCACAAACCCTTGCCAAACTGCATCCAAAACAAAAAAAAAAAATCCATGTCAACTGTGAAAGTGGAAAAGAGGAACCTTTTCTAACTCAAGTAAGTGACTACTATGCATTAGTTCTCAACAAGACAGATCAGAAATTCACTGATATACAGAAATTTCTATATTTAATTTTCAAAATATTTTTAACTTGCTGTCCTTGCAGCTTTACTGCTCCTTACAGCATTTTGCGGTGAGTGGATTTATCCTGAACACTATTTCTCTGAAAAAGGGAAGCAATAAATTCATTCTCTAGACTAAATGAAAGCACAAAGGCCTTAAGTGACTTGTCCAAGGTTGGAGTGTTAACTCAGTCTTATGCTTCATCCACGCTGTCCCTTTCTTTCCCTGTTGTTAATCAGTTGCCAGTATCACTTACTTTTGACGTAAACAGTACTTCCACTTGGCAAGACGACTACATTGGAGGCTGGACTGGCAGGTCTGGGGGACTTCACTGTTGCTACACTGCCACTTGGAACAGGGGTAGATGTTGGGGTTGAAGTGGTACTTGTGTAGGAATAGCAAACCACCACTGAAGAGGAGAAAAGACACCTTCCATACAACTGAAGTGCAGAATCCCATTATTCTATCACTGTTTTTCAACTGAAATGGGAGCCAAAGACTTACTGGGTCATTATCTGTGTATTTGCCTCTGCAATCCTGTTACTGTGGAATACTCCCCAGTCTGAGCTAAGCACAGCCATGGAATTAATGGTCTTCAAAGACAACACAGAAATCTAACCTCCCGTCCTCCCATCCCCAAAAATCTGTACTGCCAATGTGAGAATTTTTTTGTACTGATCTTTGTTTGACTTTATAATTTGTTATTTTAAATTTTAGCATCAATTCAATATGTCAATCTTTTTGCTTTTCTGTAAATGACTAGTAACTGACAGAAAGGTGCTATTGCCTCTACTCAACAGTACATCAGTTGAAAAAACCAAAATATTCCCTCAGTAGTGAAGAACTGATTGTGTTAATCAGCTTTTTTAAACCATTGCTTTTAAGTAACAGCACAATGATACAGTATTTATCACAAAACCAGGATAAAACAGCTTTTTTCAAGAAGTGTTACACACGCTCCAGTTGTATGAAGCCTAATTCAAGCCTGCTCAGCCAAGCTAGTCGGAATGTGTATGACCATTATTTAAAAGCATAGGGAAAGGAGAAAGCAACCTTTTTACTTGTTACCACCGTACATTTAATCTGAAGGAAAAAACCCAATGCAGTATTTTCTTGACTTTCACCAAAACCTACTTGCATTCTTAAAATAAAACATTCTGAAACATCTTTCATCACTTACAGAACTTTACAAAATCTTAAGCCATTAGTCCAAGTTTTTAAAGTTTACAGAGCTGAAGAAGTTAGTCAGCAAATGTCATTTCCTGATAAACTGTATTGTTTTTATATTTCAGTTGCTAGAGTGTCAATAACACAAAGCAGTCAGATTAACACTGCAGATACCACAAAGGGTTCTTTAAAAAAAGGGGTGTTTTATATTTCTATGAATAATGCTTGATAAGAAAGATTTGGATTTTTTTTCATAGGTTCATAGAACGGTTTGGGTTGGAAGGAACTTTAAAACTTATCCAGTTCCAACCCCCTGCCATCAGCAGGGACATCTTCCACTAGAGCAGGTTGCTCCAAACTCCATCCAACCTGGCCTCAAAAAAATTTAATATTTAACACTTTAAATCTAAGACACCAATTTCTACTGTGACATTGTTTCTACATTCTCATAGATTGCAGCAGAATCCCATCTTTCTCTCACCTTCTTTGTTCCCAGTTTCTGCAGGAACTGGAAGAGATGCGTTGTGCTGAACAGCTGCATTGGCAACAGCATTCGCAGTAACAGTAAAAGCTGTTTGTGGAACAAGTCGTGGCATCAGTGGCACCAGGCGACGGCCTTCTATGGACCACTCGGAAGAGCTGTTTGGTCCAGACATACTAAACAGAAATGCATGCTCTGTAAGTATTTTGACGAGTTTCCAAATATTATCTTATTTAAGAACTTTTTTTTCCAATAGTGCAAGTCTAAAAGGCAGTTTAAGACATACTAGAGCACTAATACTCAACTTTCTTCATTTCATGAAAGCCCTTGCATTTTTGTCACCTGATATAGAAAACCTCCCATTTTAAATTGAAGAGTTGATTCTTCTCTCGTTGTTCTGTTTTACAGAGCCATTCAAGGGCCAGAGGTGCGTGAATACCATACTCAAACCCCCCACATTAGGTAAGCTACTATTCAGGCAGAGTTGGTATAGTCTCTACTTCTGTAATATGAAAATACCAATAAACCAAATAGATTTCATAAAAGACTATTGAAATGGATTCTGTTACAGGGAAAAACTCTCAGCTTCTAAAGCAAATTTTGTTTTACCTGAACAGAAGCATTTCTGATGTTTATTAAAGTAGTCCCAAACAAGGTCACAGAACATGAAATTACTTAAATACACCCTGAGAATCTTCCCAAACAGAAAGCAGCCTTTTGCTCTAATTTGCTCTTAACCTTAGTACTTACATCCACACTAGAATGTTTCAAAAAACAGTGTTCTTACCTAGATGGGGAAGTATTTTTGACTGTTTTACACGAGTCGTTTATCAAACCACCAAAATGGCAAATTATTTTTCAATGCTGTAATGTCCTTAAGCAAATTAACCCATTTAATGTATTCATATATTCTAAAAAATAACTTCTCACATGAAATATTTCAAGCAAGTTGCAGCAAGAGCTACTACAAAGTAGTTTGTAAAATGCAGAGTATCTGCTCTGTTGATAAATCTTGAAATGCTTCAGCATTCCTCATACATATGCACATTGTATAAAGAGAGCTACTTAAGCTGAGGTAAAAATACATTTTAAAAACAAAAAATAAAGGGTACAAAAGCTAGCAAAGTAGGCTTTCCTAATGAGTTAAGAGAATTATGTAAGTGAAATACTATATTACCAACCATCACTCAAAAGGTATCACCACAGGAAAATAAAGAAAAGAAATAAAAAAAAGCAGCACTTCAAAATTGCACCTTGTCTGGATTATAGTATTTCAATGAAGTACAACACCTCAGAACAAAGTAGTCATGTTCTGCAAAATGCTAAGACCAGAAGTACTACTTAAAAGGAAAACTTGATTCAGGAAAAGAATCCTGATTTGACAACTAAATGCTTTTCATTATCCTCCCTCTCATTTCTTTAAAGGGGTGTAAGAAGTTGGTGGGTTTTGTTTGGTGAACAGCATACTTCTAAATCTTTAAACTTGAACATTAAATGTCCTTCTACAGCACTAAACCAGTATGCTGATTTTGACTAGTCTTGGATCAAGCAATTGCTAACTCCAAGTGTCCTGCTATTCGTACGATTTCCTTTTTTTCCCTCCTCACAACACCTAAGCTACAACAGTCAAACTTAAGAAAAAAAATCAACAGTTGCAACACAGAAAAAGAAAAAATTACAGACATTTACAATGCAGCTCTGTTTAAAAACAGTCCTTAATAGTAAGACTATTAAGTAATCATGAAAGATACATAACCACTTGATCTATTGCTCCTCCACCTCTCAAAATCATGTGGAGCTTGTGAAAGCAAATGCAAGGAGGAACCAGCCCAGCTGATGCCAGCACAGCAGCTGCATCGAAGAGTGGTGGACACTGATGTCATCAGCTTGCTGCAGCTTTTTCTACTCTGACCATTTTTTTCTTTCTGTGCTGATACACTGTTTTCCAGTAATCTGCCACCTCTTTCCCTCTCTTTGTCTTTCCTATGTAGTTTCCTCTTTCCACTTAATACAGCCTTTCCAAACTGATTAAAATAAAACTAAAAGCAAAACAAAGAAACAAAAAAAAGCAAACATGTTCATCCTACTTAGCAGCTTCTCTATTTTCTCATTCTCTGTTTACTCTGGTCTATCTTACAGAAAGGTCTCCATGCCAAAAAACTGTTTCTTACATTGTACTTGCACAGTGAATGGGATGGCCTTGGATCCAAAATGTAATGGTACTAAATAACTGTTTCTACATCCCTGTAGATCTGATACAGTAATTCCTTCATCCATACAGTGTTACAACTACTGGCTCTTTAAACCACCATCAACCTTCACAATTCTAACATTCAGTTAAGGCATAATGGATTTCCCAAAGGGTATTTTTGGAAATCAGGGACAAAATGACCTGGAACTTACTTGTGTGCAATTGTTGTTAGTCGTTCATCATTTACTGCTCTCCGAACTTCAGCACGATGTCGCTCTGTTGAAATACTATTAAAAAAACAATAAAGCAATATATTTTAATCAGAGGAAGACATGAACATTCATCTAAAAATTCCAGCTAAAATTAAACTTATGAATAATCTAAGACAAGAAAGGGAACAGGACTTTACATTTAAGAGATTGTCACTTAACTCTTGCTATCACAGTGACAGAGAATCAATTGTATTATTGCTCAAAAATATTACTGAAGAATGAAAAGAACATTACTGTTCATAGGGTGTCCTTGAAAAACAGCTAGAATCCAACCTCCTAATGAGAGCAATACATTTAAAGGATATGGCAGAAAAATTCACACAGGACATGCAGCATTCTTTCTTCAGGTACCTTGGGCTCAAAGACCTTGAACTTCTACCTTGACAAAACCACAAGCCAGTGTACATGCATGACCTGGCTGTAATCCTTCTAACATTCAGTATCCCATAAAGCACCAACAAACCAGTAAAACTTCAACCTCAGAAGCATGCTTGTTTTCCTTATTAAAAACTCCAAGCAGAACAGGAATGAAACCTCTGAAACATGGAGAATTACTTCTCCAAATTCTGATTTACACTGTGACCCCGGTGAAAGAAAAAGAATGCAACACCGTAAAAGCAAACAGAATGGGTCTTACTTTAAAAAGATCAGGGTTACCTAAGCACTTTAGAGAGTTCTCCAAGAAGATCCTTCTTCTCTTTTGTAAGGTCTCCCTGTGCACGCAAGGCACTGATGACACCTGCATAGGCCTCCAGTTCTGAAGAATTAGAGCAAATAATATTTCTATTTAACACTCACAGCAAAGGGGAAAAAAACATGTTTTCCATATTACTGACAGTATTCTATAAATTTTCAAAACCATTAAGAGGAACATGTCTTTCAATTATTTAGTGCTTTTCCGAAAGAGATTGATGATTTAGAACTCTCCCAGCCAATTACTTTGCAGCATAAACCATTCCTATGAAACAATTGTCTCATCAGAGAGGATTATCTAGTTTATAAACCCAAATGAATGTGTCAAGCTCTCTCTGACCTGACAGTTCAGGCAAAAAGCTTGAAGAAACTGTTTGGAGAGTAGTTCAGAATTCTCTTAACACATATCATTTTAAGAGTTCTATAGAAAAGCTTAGCTTGGGAAAGAAATACGCCATCATTAGAAAACTGGTTTTTTTGTAATGCCTTTCCTTAACTAGCATGGAGAGCATCAGCTCTAGTTTGTTAAATATGATCATCATAATCTTTTATGCCTATTTACTTGATATGGTACAACTGCTTGAATCTGAAAGAAATGCAACACAGAATTAAACCTGCCCAACACAAAAGAAACAACCCAGCTATTCTTAAACATAGAGCCATCGCAAAGACTAACTCACAAAAATGCAACTCTGGTTTACCAGAAATCTCAAATTCCAGGTGACTGTGATGTCATGCCATCAGTGTTTTAAAAAATGGAACCATAAAGGCAACTGATACTTTTGAATTTTGTCCTACTAAACAGGTTGAAGATACACCTAATGCAAATAATGGAGCCTGCTAATTTGCCAAAGAATGACTTGCTATTCTCAGCTTCACAGGGTTTAGGGAAACCAGAAACACAAATTCGTTTGATCCTTACACAGGTGCTTTTCATTTGACACCCCTATTTCAGCAGCCAACCTAAACAACCCCACAACAGATCCCAGTTAACCAAAACCAAGAACAAAAGGTGCAGGCCAAAACCTAACATTGCTGAAGTTTGCCGCAAAAGAAAAGACTGATGCTATTCTGAAAAGCTTTCAGTTTAGGATTTGAAAGAGCTAATTTAGAAATTAAATCAAGGAATTGTGCTGAAAAGAAATCCTGCTCTCCTGTCCCGATTAAGCAGACAAAACAAAAAGCAGAGTCGTTTTGGTTAACTATGCAGCCTGCACAGGGATGCTGAGTGACCTACAGAAACATTTTCAGCTTCAGTTATAAAACATTCACTAATTAATGCAATGGTTATTACTAATATCAGCATTTATTTAGACAACCATGTTACAGTATTTACGATACTAATTATTTTCCTCTGTTAACAACTTAAAAGTAATTCTCAGATGCAACCATATAATTATTTATCAAGGGCAAACTTTTTTTCCTTCTGCATGATAAATAAAGATCCTCTACACTAGAGCTTTAAAAATGCACATTCTGGTCTTTTGGAACCTAGTAAGGACTACAGAACAGCTGTAACTTCCTCACCCTTGTGTCTATGCAGCAATCACTAAGTGGTGTGCTCTCTTTCCAACACAAAACACATGAAATACCTAAAATGGGTTTGGCAAGTAAATATCATTATTGCTAGTGTTAGGTGCTACAATCACCACCTCGTTCAGTAATAAACCACGATCAACACCAGGTCCTGCATACCTCGAGATGCATTTCAGCCTCACCTACATCCCTGCTTCACTCCACTACCGCTGTACCATCAGCCAAATGAGATGTTGGGCTATGAGCTGGAAAAGCGGGACCCTCTAAAGCAAATGGCTATTGCTGGATGCGAGTGTCACACAGCTATTGCCCCCACTGCCTGTGCTCCTTCACTCCCCAGTCCCTTAGTATGCCTCCTCTCAGCTCAGAGAGGCACTGCCTTCAGCCTTACCCTGCTGGCAGGGCCCCCTTGTGGGGATACCTCATGCCAGCAAAACAAAAATGATTTTTTTTTTCCTTCCTGTCAGCCTAGGTTATGTCATTGAAGGAGGTGTAGCTGCAGTTCTGTTTGGCTCAGCTGCACCAGCAAGGTTCTGCCAGCACACCGCCGTCAGCTCGGTTGCAAGTTTTTTTCCATGTTTCCAGCCAGCACAGCTACGCTAATGAAATTTAGTAGCATAGATCTGGTCAAAAGCTTTTGGCATTCTGCACTTTCTCCTAGTTTTTGTACTTCTTGAGCCTTGCTGAAGACTTAGGGCTGTCACCTTAACAGATAGCACAGCTTGTTGCAATGTTGCGTGCAACATCTGCATCACTGTTTCAAGAGAACGCAAACCCCATATTCCCAAGAAATGAAAGAAAAAGGGCGAAAGGAGGGAAGATAAATTCTCAACTCTCAAAAAAATAAAGTGGATCACTTCACAATGTATGAGAACTTTGGCACAGTTAAGAAATACAGCACATTGTCTCTCAGCATTCAAGCAAAATGAGAACAAAAAAAGGGGTCACTTGACAGCCAGAGGAAGTTAGAGGGACCCTCAACTTTCTTCCTGACATCATCTCCTAGATTATGGTCCTAAGAAGAAAGCCTGAAAAATCGAAGGCTTTTTTTTTCCCCCCTTCTAGTACTATGCGTCATTTAACTGGCAAAACCCCAAATCCTTAATTACATAAATTCAGCCCTAAGAACTCAAAACCAACTATGTTGGATCAGATCAAAGATCTAACAAAGGATTCGCTCTCCTGCAGTAGCCAAAAACAGACGTGTGAGGAAAGAGCAAATGTTTTTACTACTTTCCAAAACACAGAAGCATCTCTCCTCATACACTCAGATCTACAAGGACAGAGCACAAAAATATCTCCCAGTGTCTATCTCTTGAGCAGAGCCCTCAAATACCGAGCTACATTTGAAACAATGAAAAAGACTCCTGTGGTTATGGCAGCTGAGCGAGGGCATTGTTTTCCCACTTCCCTGACAACCTGCGTAACTGCAAATCACAAACAGCATTTTTTTAAGTCCTGTTTTATGTCTTCACAATAGTAACTTTAATACTTGAATTCAGCCCTACAGCGTCAGTTAAACCAGGATTCCACTATATTTTTTGGGGTACAAAAAGGTTTCTAATACAGAATTGGGGAAAAAAACCCAACCAAAAAACACAACAAAACAAAACAAAAAGCAACCCCAAAGGCTCTCCTTTCACAGAAAATCCTGTTGCATGTTAATACTGACAAAAAAACCCGGCCCTGCAACACAGCAGCTAGGACATCCAAGAGAGATTCAACCAAACCAAACCAAACCAATTCTTCTCTACTTGTTTCGCTAGGGCTGAGAGTGTCTGCCAAATACAATTTTAAGCCAGGGCTGTCAAACCAATGACACATGGAAAATGCAGGAAATTACTTGCAAGTTGCCTGTAAACATATTAAAATATTTCATGTAAGCAGCATGAAGGCAAATCTTAAAAGGGCAAAATACAGACCCACAAACTGCATCTTACTGTACCCAGTTTGCGAAGGATCCTCTTGCACTCATCCCTACTGAGGTCCAGAAGAGTTGGCCACACCACAGGCATCCTTCCCTTGTGTCTGTGCTCCCACAGAGCTCAGCCTCGCTGGAAAAGAAATATAAACGCTCAAGTCCATAATTTATTGATTTCCCAAGCCGATTAATGTAAACTCCTCTCAGCCTGCTCACAACTCCACCGACACATTCGCTCCCATCCCCGCCCCAACCTTTGTAGTGGCATGCAGGAATTCGGCAGTTTCACAAGGGCATGGACTTCCTATACTCTCTCGCTCAAATGCATCGCCCAAGTCTGTTTACGGAGTTTCCTATCTCTTTCTCAAGCACTTTTTTTTAACGCTGAAACGCTCGCCGAATTAATGTTCAAGTCTCCTCCCTCTCTTTATGCACAGAGTACCTATTAAAAGAACTCTTCCAGTGAACCGCACGCTCCCCCTTCCCCCCAGGGAACGTATTTTGCTCCAGCCTACATTATATGACAGGACGGCAAAAAACATCCTGTGTGAAAATTTGCTCTCCACGTACCAACACCAGCCCCCTCCCCGCAAAAAATAAGCCAAACACGGGAACACCTCCTTGCCGGATGCCAACGCAGCGAGATTCCGGGGGTGGCGGGGAGAGAGGGCGCATCTCCACGATGAGACGAGGATAATAAAGGAAAAAGAGCAGCCGGAGGGGAGCTGGGCAAGCGGGGTTTGGGCCGGGCAGGGAACGGCACGACGGGGGGGTGGGGAGGGGTGGGCATCGGGAACAAAAGCCCTGGCGCCGTCGCAGCTCCCAGCGGGGGGCTGGAGGGGGGAGGGTCTCCTACAAGGGCGCCCGAAGGCAGCCGCCACCCGGGCACTCCCCGCCCGCCTTTCCCCAGCCCCGGGCGCGGGGGACCGGCGGGAGCCAGCGACGTTGGGTCCTCGCGGGGATCGGGGAAAGAGAGGGAGGGAGGGAGCGAGCCGCGGCTGGCGCTGCTTCTCCGCACCGGGCGGAGCGGCAGCGCCGGCGGGCGGGGGCCAGGGCGCTGCCCTGGGCCCGTGAGGGGGCGGCGGGTGCCCACCGTCCGGGGAAGCGGAGCTGCCCCTCTCCCCAAGGCGGACGGCCCCGGGTAGGACGAGGAGCGGGACCCACCTGCCCGGCCGTGCCCAGCACATCGAACGCTCCACAGCGGCCACACCACCCCCCCGGTCACCGGTGCCGCGCTCGGGTTTGTTTAGTGGCGGCGGCGGCGGCGTTTACTCGGGCCAAGATGGCGGAGGAACGCGCTACGCATGCGCGGGCGCCGCGAGGCACGCTAGGAATTGTAGTCTCTGCCGCCGCTCGACCGTGAGGAGATGGAAGAAGCGGGTGCCAAGATGGCGCTCGAGTGAGCACTGCGCATGCGCGATGACACGGAGCATGCTGGGAATGATAGTTCACTTGGTTGTTCTCGACGCGTGGGAAGTGGCGCCCACCGTCCCGCCATGGCTCGGCGGGCGGTTACGGGAAGGCGGAGGGGACAAAACACGGTGTGCGTGCTCTGCCCGGGCTGGGGCGCGCTGCGCGGTTCGAACGCAGTCGCGTACCCCCGAACTCTAGGAATTAACAGCTGGCCACCGCTCCTGGAACGAAATCTGGCAGGGGAGAACATCACTCCGATGCCATTTGGCCGTTTGCAGCTTTCTTACTTAAAACGGACGCCGGTGGCACGCGGGGCTGTAGCGAACCGACTGTAGGGAACAATAAGGGTTCCCTAAATAAATTCCGCACCTACAGCCCCCTCACAGCCGCTCCGGGGTGTCTCTGCTCCCCCGACTACAGACACCACCTGCACAACAATGAAAGGAATAAGAAGGAGGTGCCTTTACAAACAAACTATGGGCCTGCTGGTAGATAAAGCCAGATTCTGATAGGTGAAAGAAGCAATGGGAGGAACCATAAATTCCATAGGAATTCCACTAAATTAACACAGGCTGTTACTCACCCAAGACTGTGCTAATCCCTGGATTTAGAGAAAAAGAACAGAGATACAAGGAAAAGAAGGGGGGGTTACACATGAGAAGGGGGTTTATATTAAGCGATTTGGGAATTCTGTACCTCTCAAGTACCTCAGCCAATGGGGAAAGAGAGAGGGAAATGCGGCTGGGAAATTAGGATAAAAAGGAGGCTGTGTCCTCTAAAAATTTGAGAGACCCCATGAGAAATGTCCATGACCTCTCCCTTTATTTGAATAAAGTAACAGGACTCCTCTGTCTCCTTTTTGGACATAAACCTCTGGTGTTTGTGGATTAATTTTCCTGACAATCTGGGGGCTCTTGTCCAGGATATTTCCACCATCTGGGGCCAGCGGGCAGCAAGCAGAGCTGGAGGCGCACCTCACCCAGTTTCAGTGATCAGCTCCTCTTGGTGGCGGCCGGCACCAGGCGATCGATTGGGTTCCCAAGACTGTCCAGGAGACAGATGAGTGGCAGACCAGAGGGGCCCGTGAAGAGTCCACAGGGAAGGACCACTGAAAATCTTACCGGTGACTACAATGAGATCTTCAGGGAGTAAACCTGGGAGGGCATCTACGGAGGGTAGCACAGGTAAACCAGGGCACCCATGGAGGGTAGCACAGGTAAAAGAAGGCACCCATAGAGGGTTGCAAAGGCAAAGCTAGGAAGGGGCCCTGGAGAAAGGGATGACGATCCCAAAATATCTCCGAAGAATCCCTTGGAAGAATGTGGAGTTGGTTTACACATTCTCCCAGAAGTAATTAAAGACATAGATGCCCAAAGGGGGCAATAAGGGAAAGTCGAGAAAAGGTCTCAACAATCCATGCCCAGAGGGGGCAATAAGGGAAAGATGAGAAGGGGTCTCGACAATCCATGCCCAGAGGGGCCAATAAGCAGAGTCAAGAAGGAGTCTTGACAACAGGAGATGGACAAATAGGGTTGATATGTTGAAAAAACATAAAAACGTAGTTGAAGGGGAGTGTAGAGAAATATGGTTGAGGCAAGGAGCGGCAGGACCGGGCACGGAGGTGCGAGACCGGGAGCACGGGCTGGGGGCCTGTGGGGGCTATGGGGCAGCCGGGGCTCAGCACCGGGCTGTGCCTGACCCACGACCCCTGGGCAGGAGCGGCAGTGGCCGCTGGCCCCCACGAGGCTGCAGGACGCTCCAGCCACCTGTGGTGCTGCCCGCCGCACCCGCCAGGAGTGCTGGGGGGGGTGGCTGCATTTGGACAATGCAGCAGGACAGGGACTGGCTCTGGTATATGGTGTGTGAGCACAAGAGAGTGAGCACAAGGAGGAGGAGGAAGGAATATCTGGGAAACGCAAAGGATTACATACGTGGAAGGATTAGGGTTTTCTTTTAAGGATTTTGTTTAGTTCACTGGAGAAACAAATGATTTTGAGCGGGGTCGGCCACAAGGAAGTGGCAGAGGCATTCTGTCCTCGGCAGGGGAGACCCGACCCAAACAGTAGCTGGGAAGGAATCAGTATGCTATCTGCAGGGCAGAGGGACACTGGAAGCGGGACTGTCCGCAGAGACGGCTGGATCCTCAGGAGGAGGAAGTCCAGAGGATAATTGAGATAGATTGTTAGAAGTGTCAGGGGCTCCCATAATACTAGGGACCCACCACACTGGCGCCCTTGCTAACTTTTAAGGTGGGTCTGGATCGAGAGGAGGTGTGTTTCCTGGTAGACACAGGGGCCTCTCAATCCACTTTGAATTTTTTCCCTAAGGGGGGAAAAAATGGTCAAAAAGATCTTTGATTATTCAAGGAGTAAGTGGAAAGGATGAGCAGGTGCTTTTTATTCAACCACTATTAGTAAATGTGAGGAATAGGTTTGAAATGCAGGAATTTCAGTTTGTCCCTAATTGTGATTACAATTTACTGAGAAGATATTTGATGGCTAAAGTGGGAATGCAACTTAGTATTGTAAAAAATGATACAGAGGCTAACACTGTGGTAACTTTGTGTAAAATGTCTGAGAAAGCTTATGCTGAAATAAACCCAGAAGTGTGAGCAGCCCCAGAGAAATATGGAAAATTGAATGTAGAATCTCTCCAAATGACTTTGAAGCAACCAGGACAAGTGGTGTCTAAAAAGCAATACCCTGTTTCAAGGAGAGGAAGTGAAAGGAATGAGAGAGATTTGTCGTTACAAACAAACTGTGGGTTTGCTGACAGGTAAAAGCTAGATACTGAGAGGTGAAAGAAACAATGGGAGGAATTCCACTGATTGATGAAAGGAGTGAGAGGGATTTGTCTTTACAAACAAACTATGGGTTTGCTGATAGGTAAAGATAGATACTGACAGAAGAAAGAAGCAATGGAAAGAACCATAAATTCCATAGTAAAAGAAAAAGGGAGGGTATACATTAGAAGGGGGTCTGTATTAGGCAATTTGGGAAGTCTGTACCTCTCAAGTACCTCAGCCAATGGGGAAAGAGAGAGGGAAATGCAGCTGGGAAATTAGGATAGAAAGGAGGCTGTGTCCTCTAACAATTTGAGAGATCCCAGGGGAATGCCCCATGGCCTCTCCCTTTATTTGAATAAAGTAACAGGACTCCTCTGTCTCCTTTTTGGACATAAACCTCTGGTGTTTGTGGATTAATTTTCCTGACAATCTGGGGGCTCTTGTCCAGGATATTTCCACCATCTGGGGCCAGCGGGCAGCGAGTGGAGCTGGAGGCGCACCTCACCCAGTTTCAGTGATCAGCTCCTCTTGGTGGCGGCCGGCACCAGGCGATCGATTGGGTTCCCAAGACTGTCCAGGAGACAGATGAGTGGTGGAGCAGGGATAGAGTCCACAGGGAAGGACCACTGAAAATCTCACCGGTGAGTACAATGGGATCTTCAGGGAGTAAACCTGAGAGGGCACCCATGGAGGGTCACAAAGGTAAAGCCAGGAAGGGGCCCTGACAAAAGGGATGATGATCCCGAAATTTCTCCGAAGAATCCCTTGGAAGAATGTGGAGTTGGCTTACACATTCTCCTAGAGGTAATTAAGGACATAGATGCCCAAAGGGGGCAGTAAGGGGAGTCGAGAAGGGGTCTCGACAATCCACGCCCGGGGGGGCAATAAGGAGAGTTGAGAAGGAGTCTTGACAACAGGAGATGGACAAATAGTGTTAATATGTTGAGAAAAAAAAAAAATTAGTTGAAAGGGAGTGTAGAGAAATATGGTTGAGGCAGGGGCGGCAGTGGCTGCCGGCCCCTGTGAGGTTGTTGGACACCCCGGCCGCCTGTGGTGCTGCCAGCCGTGCCCGCCGGGAGCGCTGGAGGGGTGAGGAGCCATTTGGACACTGCGGCAGGACAGAGACCAGCTCTGGTATACGGTGTGTAGTGAGGAGAGTGAGCACGAGGGAGGGAAAGAAGGGGTTACAGCCTGTCATTGAGTCCCTACTAAAGGCAGTCTTTCGGGGCCATGTATATCTCCCTATAACACTCCTGTCCTGCCGGTTAAGAAACCAGATGGAACCTATAGAATGGTGCAGGATTTAAGAATAATAAATGAAATTGTCAAACCAAGGCATCCCACAGTTCCAGATCCCTATACCATCCTGAATCAAATCCCTTCTTCACATCAGTATTATTCAGCACTGGCTTTGAAGGATGCTTTCTGGAGGTGTCCAATTACAGAGGACAGTAAACAGTATTTTGCCTTTGAGTGGGAACAGGAGGAAGGAGGGAGAATGGTAAAACAACAATTGACATGGACGGTCCTCCCACAGGGATATACAGAGTCACAGGTTTTGTGTGGGCAAGACTTGCAGAAAATATTAAGAGAGTTTACTCCACCCTCGGGAGTTAGGTTATTGCAGTATATGGATGACTTGCTTTTATCAGGGGAACAGGAAAAGGGGGTTGAAGAAGCTACTGTGAAGCTGCTTAATTTTCTTGCTAAAAAGGGACTTAGAGTATCTGAAAAGAAGGCGCAGTTGGTAGAGAAAAAGGTTAAATATTTGGGACGCATTTTGACTGGAGGCTCACGTTGTATCGATCCAGAAAGGATACAAGGAATTTTACAGGTACCATTACCCCAGACAAAAAAGGAGCTACGGCAGTTTTTAGGATTGGTGGGTTATTGCAGAGTATGGATTGAGGATTTTTCTGTTTTGGCCAGACCTTTATATGACTTTTTAACCCAAGACAGTCCTAATGTCGTGGTATGGACACCAGAAGGAGAGCAAAGCTTTAGGAAATTAAAAGACAAATTTATTAATGCCCCATTCTTCCAAACTCAGAAAAGGAATTTGAGCTATATGTGGATGTTAAATAGGGCCATGCAAAAGGAATTTTGGTGCAAGAGCATGGGGGAACACAGCGGCCTGTTGCTTATTTTTCCAAGCTGTTAGACCCAGTGGCCAGAGGCTGGCATCATTGTCTGCAGAACTCTGCAGCCACGGCCTCGATGGTAACTGAGGCCCAAAAACTGACAATGGGAGGATATCTGATTGTTAAAGTTTCGCATCAGGTTAAAGCTTTGTTAACTGAAAGAGCCTCTAAGTGGATGACCAGCGCTCGGTTATTACAGTATGAATCTTGTTTAATGGAACAGGCGGATTTAGAATTGAAAAGTGGGGAAGGGTTTAACTCAGCCTCCTGTCTGAACAGCCCTGGAGAGCGGGGCCAAGAAGAAACCCATGACTGCATTCAGGTGATAGATCTCCAGACCCGGGCTAGGGAAGGTTTACGAGACACTCCCTGGCCTGAGGGAGAAAATGTGTTTATTGATGGGTCTTCAAGGGTGGTAGAAGGGAAGTGATTTACAAGATACGCTATCGTTAATGGAAGGGAATTAAAGGAAAGGGGGAGGTTGCCGCCCACATGGCCAGCTCAGACAGCAGAGCTGTGTTCTTTTGAGAGCCTGTGAATTTTATCGGGACAAGATAGTGAATGTTTTTACTGATTCTAAATATGCATATGGGGTGATACATGCATTTGAGAAGCTATGGGAAGAAAGAGGTTTATTAACCTGCAGGGGAAAAACGTTAGCTCACGAGAGCCTAATTTCTCGCCTATTGGTGGTGGTGAATTTACCAAAAAGGGTGGCAATTATACACGTCAGAAGACACCAGGCAGGGTGCTCAGAGGAGGCAATAGGTAACCGACTGGCTGATGAAGAGGCTTGGAAAACTGCACTGTTGCCAGAAATATCTAAGATCTTCCTCTTGCTCCCAGTAACCCCACCGCTGCCAGAGAAACTGGGGTTTTTTTTCACCAGAAGAGCTTGAGATAATTAAAAAGTGGGGCAGAGGAAAGAGGGGATAATTGGTTTGCAAGGGATGGTAAACAGTGGATACCAAAAGCTCTGGCCTTACAAATATTAAAACAACTTCATGAAGGGAATCATTGGGGCTCCCAAGGACTGGCAGAAGCCTTCCTCAAAATATATGCTGCTGTGGGTCTTTTTACTCTGGCAAAGTGAGCTATTGAAGGTTGATTAGTGCTAAAACCAGCAACAGGGTTACAAAGAAAATTGCCAGGGGAGGGAGGCCTTGGGATATATGTCCCTTCCAAAGATGCCAGGTGGATTTTACTGAAATGCCCCGAGTAGCAAGGTTTAAATATCTTCTGGTAATAGTATGTCAGCTAACAGGGTGACCAGAAGCATTTCCAGCCGTTTCAGCAACTACAGGATCAGTTATTAAAGTATTTTTGGAACAAATAATTCCAAGATATGGGATTGTGGAAGCAATAGACTCAGATAGGGGAACTCATTTTACAGGAAAAATACTTCAAGGAGTTATGACTGCCTTAGGAATACAATGGAACCTCCATACCCCCTGGCACCCCCAGAGCTCAGGCTGGGTTGAAAGAATGAATGGAGAAATAAAGAAACACCTTTTCAAGCTGGTGATAGAAACCAAGATGCCATGGGTATAGCTCTTGCCACTGGCTTTAGCATGAATAAGGGCCAGACACAGAGGAGATATCCAATTATCTCCCTTTGAATTGATGTTTGGCATTCCTTACCCTATTAATTCTCAACCTAGTGGGGGAGTGGAGGTAAGTGATATATATTTAAAACAATATGTGGCCAGGCTACTGCCTTTTGTGAAATCTCTTTGACAGGAAGCTCAGCTGGCACAGACCCTGCCTTTGGACTTTGCTGTTCATAACATCCAACCAGGGGATTGGGTCCTGGTTAAGGAGCGGAAGGAAGCACCACTGGTGGTGAAGTGGCCTGGACCTTTCCAAGTGTTACTGACCACAGAAACAGCTGCCAAGACAGCTGAACACAGGTGGACCCATCACACTTGGCTCAAGGTCTCTAAGGCTCCAGAGATGTGGACATCTCAGCTGGAAGAGAAGGATGGGAGGCCACGACTGACACTCCACAGGAGTGGACCAGAGCAGCAGCCAGTGCGTTGACATCAGGGGAAGCCTCGTGTGCCTACCCACAGACTAACTGCTGGAATAGTCTGTATAGGCATCCCTCCTTTCGGATCCCCAGTCACTGGGGGACTAATACTTGCTGTAATTGTTTTCTTTATGTTAAACTGTTTCTGTGCCTTCACTTGCCACAGGTGGTGCAGAAAACAACATGAGAATTAGATTAGGTGATTAGATTACACCATTAGAATGTTATTCTTAATAATCTTACCTTTATATTGTCAGTTAGGTTTGGGCCAGAGGCAGGAGAATAATTTTTTAATCCTAGGAGAAAAAGTAGCAAAAACCTTTAACCTTAGCAATTGTTGAGTCTGTGAAGGGCCAGAAACATCTGAAGACTGGCCATGATTCCCTCCAAACTGGTCAGAGGTATGTTATGTAGGGTGTATTAGACAGTTGTTCTTTTTGCGACCACAAGTTCAGGGAAATCAGTTAGGAATCAAGGTATATGATGATCTAATTAGAGAAAAGTGGTCAGTGGATCCCTGTCTGGAGGGAGCACCCAAAAGTGGGGAAAAGATGAATGGCCACCAGAGCGAATCATACAACACTATGGACCAGCTACTTGGAATCCTAATGAATTAATATCAGGTGCCAGAAAACCCATTTATAATTTAAATCAGATAATTAAGTTACAAGCTGTCTTTAAAATACTAATCAACCAGACAGCTTCAGCTCTTGACCTTCTTGAAAGTTAGCACATGTACCGGTCCAAACATGGAAAAGATAAGAATGGGACATGTTTTGTGGTTATCTGGAGGACTATGGGTTAAACAAATGCCTTTTTTCCTCTTACCAGAACTCTAATCTTTTTACCATGCATGACACCTTGCTGAGCACAGCTCATTCAGCAGGTGATCAAGGGGATGCAGGTAGTAGCCATGCCTGCTGATCCAGAAATGGCTACAAAAGGACAGAATATAATGTCACTGCAAATAATTGCAAAACCAAAAAAGACCCAGGAACAGAAAGTTAAGTCAGTGATAGCTAAGGTTTCTAAAGACAATTATTGAGAAAATAAGAAGAGGAGGGATTGAAAGGAATGAGGAGGTGTCTTTACAAACTATGGGCCTGCTAGTAGATAAAGCCAGATACTGAGAGGTGAATGGGAGGAACCATAAATTCCATAGGAATTCCACTAAATTAACACAGGCTGTTACTCACTCAAGACTGTGCTAATCCCTGGATTTAGAGAAAAAGAACAGAGATACAAGGAAAAGAAGGGGGGGGGGGGGCTACACATTAGAACAGGGCTTGTATTAAGCAATTTGGGAAGTCTATACCTCTCAAGTACCTCAGCCAATAGGAAAGAGAGAGGGAAATGCAGCTGGGAAATTAGGATAAAAAGGAGGCTGTGTCCTCTAAAAATTTGAGAGACCCCATGAGAAATGTCCATGACCTCTCCATTTATTTGAGTAAAGTAATAGGACTCCTCTGTCTCCTTTGTGGACATAAACCTCTGGTGTTTGTGGATTAATTTTCCTGATGCCAACACTGTGAGTGCCAGCGTCAGAGTCCCAGGCCTGGCCACCGTTTTGGATATTACAGTGATTATAACTTGTTTTCCTGAAGACTTCCATGAAAAGCAGTAAATTTTATGTTTGATAGTCCTCAGATCAAATTAGAAATAGAAGATAAAATGTCTCTGGGGTGCAGCTGAAAAGCAACGCATCCAGTTGTGGCTGCATGTTGCAGCGAGAAAGTACAAAAGAATCCGATCCATAAAACTACCTGCAAGGAAATCGCTGGAAAATCACACCCAAACCCCTTTGGGATGAGGCTTGCTCCCGGCTCTCTATCTCACAGGGCTCTGTCTCTGCTGCAGCACTTGTTTAGCATGCTTCCTTGTCTTGGATGCATTCTGGACACGGGTGCCTGGGGCCAGGCAGTTTGGTGAAGAGTAACGAAGGGCTCCTCCTCGTTCTGCTCTCTCCCAGAAAATCGTGTGCTACAGTTGACTTTCAGAATGCCAGAAACAGCTGGACCTTTCCTGAGGAGGATGGATGGTGTGCACTGAATTGCAACACCTATTTCCAGCAGATCCGCAAGGGCTGATTTTTCCACCTCCTTATAGATAGAAATGTTTCTTCCCTGTGATCACAGATGAATTTTTTCTCACTTGCAGTTTCCTATTATTCTTCACAGTGGTATAAATGTCAAGTACTTGAAAACAATTATGCTGAACAGTACAAGACAGCTAGAAATTTTTTTTCTCCTTTTAATGCCTTCCTAAACAAGAATGAGCTGAAGGCAAGTAGCATCATCTTTGCATAGTATTGCCTAATAAATGTCCTAAGATGTGCACAAATGGGAAGATGCAGGTTTGCACCAGAAGTTGAAGTTTTCCTTTCCAGGTCAGAGACTCCACTGGAAACGAAATCACAAATTCCAAATCTGGAAATCACAGAACCCCAGAATGGTTTGGGCTGGAAAGGACCTTAAAGCTCATCCAGTTCCAAACCCCTACCATCGGCAGTAACACCTTCCACTAGACCAGGTAGCTCAAAATGTGTCTTTTAGTCAAACTACTCTGGTCAATAGGAACAGGCAAGGACAGCCTTGCCACTTAACAGAATATAACCTTTTTGAGGTTTATTCATCAGTTGTAACTACGATGCTCTAGCAGAGTATCAGTTTTATTGCACCCAAGATTTTTAACAGCCAGTCCCTGTATTTGTAGAATAAATTATTCCATGAACAGAAACTACCAAACCTGCTTTTTTAAAGAAAACTTATCTACTAAGATCTGGATTTTAGCTGTATGTTATGTTTGAGTTTCTGTGTTTATGAAAGCGCTCTGTTCTGAGTGAAATCACTGCTAACGATGGAGCTTGGAGCAGAAATACTTTTTTCAGACCTGCTTAGTAGCTAAATTCATTAAACATAATTAGATCTATTTCGTATTTGTTTTTAGATCTTTAATTTTTTTTCCAACATGGATGAAAGTAGCCAACAGAATCAAAAGTTACTGTGGGTAAGGTGGACAGACATACACTGACACTCATATATGTCCATATGCATGTATTCAAGAAAATGGTATTTGCTTCATTTCCTTTGGCACACAGAACAGAAAAGCGATGTAAAAAATGAGTCAGTTATGTATGTATGAAGTGTCTGAAGCTGTGATTGCTGCATTTCTACAGATGTCCTAAGATGATTTCCAAGAATATTTATTTTTATTAAGGATGAAGACCCAGACTTGGAGATGTATGAGAGGTTCAGAAAGTCCAAAAGTCAAATTTTCCTTGTAGTTAAAGCCGTGATGTTACCATTTACTTCAGACTCGCCTACAATCAATTCTCCATTACCCAGAAAAACAGGAGGGCTGTGATAGCATGGACAAAGTCAAAAAATGCCCAAAGCACATAAATAATGAGTCCTGAAAAGCATAAAAAGGCCAGAGCCTTGCAGCGGTTGATCAGCTTGGATCAATAACCAAGGTTGTCCTAGCAGATGCACCAGAATTACCCCCAAGCCCAGCAGGGTCTGGTCAGGAGGGTCTTCTTGAGTCAAATGCCACATCAAATAAAAATCACTACACTGCTGTACAGCCTTAACCAGTCCACGAACAGCACAGGTCTTTCTGTAAAACTGAACGAGGGTTATCTGGATTCAGAATGACTGTACACAGCCAGCTCAGATCTCCTAGCCTAATCTGGGAGACTCAGACTTGACAGCATTTTTTTATGTCTGAAGACCAAAATATCAAATGTTCCAGCTATAGACTAAAAAAATTAGAAGAAAAAAAGACAATTAGGCTTGCTTAATTAATACTTCATTAATACAGAAACATAGCTAAATGTCCCACATTCTCTCAGTAAACTCATATAAAACAAATGAAGTCATTGTAAGTAAAGGAAGAAAATGCAGTATGAAAATGCCAGCATTTTTTGTAGCCTTAGGTGCCTCAGATACTAATAATTTTCTCAGTTCTTATTACCTACATCCTCTCTCTCTGAGTCATCATTTAAGGAGGCCCAAAATTACAGAGCACTTTCTGAGTGTCCAGAAAGTAAAACAAGAGACAAACTTATTGACAGCAGCATTTCGTCATCTTTCCTAAGGAAGCAAAGCTCAACAGTGTTAAAAGCCCACAAGTGAAATTAATTTGTCGGTCAAGGGGAGCTAAGAACTCAAATGATCAGATCTGATGGTGACCTGATGAGCAACACTGTGCAAGTTGTTGTGACCTCTCTTGTGCCTTAATTTCCCACTTTTATAATGCATTTTAAAAGCTAAAAACAGACAATGATATATAAAAGCTAGGCATTATGTGTAGGGTGGTGAGGCCCTGGCACAGGTTGCCCAGAGAAGCTGTGGCTGCCCCATCCCTAAAAGCATTCAAGGCCAGGTTGGATGGGGCTTGTAGCAACCTGGTCTAGTGGAAGGTATCCCTGCCTATGGCAGGGGGCTGGAACCAGAAGGTCTTTTAGGTCCCTTCCAACCAAAACCACCCTGGCATTCCATGATTAATTTTATAAAAGCATACTGCTGAGTATTCTTTTTAAGAATTTGCTCAATTATATGCATTTAAACAAAATCCGTTCCTCCTTCCAGAAAGGGAAAGAAATGACCATCAATCGCTACTACTTTCTGTTATGTTCTCTACAACCCAACAATTTCAGATACCCCATTGGCTTAAGTAATATGAATCTCATCAATAACACACAGTGGTCTAATTAACCACATTTTCTGTGTGTTAACAGAATATTCTGTGTCTCACCACACTTATTTTTATCCTCAAAGACAATGGAAGAGAGAAGGAAGTAAGCTTGGAAGCCTCAGCAGCGAGATGGCCAAGGAAGAGCTGTGATTTTCCCAGGGCAGTGATTTGTATGCAGCCTGAGTCACCAGGACAAAGCTGTGCTTCTCAGCTCTTTGGGAGCTCATAGGAAATGAATGGAGCAGCCTCGCTGTGGTTCTCGCTGGGTTATTAACTGCATCTCCCCTCGCATCACTACACCCTGATTGATGCAGGTTCTGCAATGATCCTTTTTCTTCAGAACAGCCTTTCATGGGTAGAAGAGAGGCGCTTCAGCTTGGTACTATATGGGAACCAGGCACAGCTACTGCAGCTGCTGCTTTTATGAGGTAAATGGTGAATTTCCGGCTTCCAAGAGACTTATGCTGGTAATTTTAAAAGTATAATTGGAAAATCAAGGGAAAAAATGTATTTGTTTCAGTCTGCCAGAAATTGAGAAAGAAGTAAGAAACCCACTATGCTTTTGATACTAAGAGGAATGCAACACTGCAGATAACTTCAAATTTTAGGGAATATAGTTTAAAGTATCTTCCATGTCTTGCCTAAGAGAGAAATATCTTAGATTCTAACAGAAGTAAAATTATTTCTTGGCCTTTTTTTGTTTCCAAGTGGCCTAACCAATGGAGTCTCCCCTTCTCCTAATAGGTTATTCAGTGACTCGATACATTTTCCTGACATAAGCATCTCTATTTTAATGTCATTCTTCTGCCCTCAGACCACTGCTAAAAACTCTCTTCCTCCTCAAACACTTTCCCATCACATTTTTCCTCCTGGTGTGATAAATAGATGCTATAATATTGGCTTTCTGCAAATGTTAAAATAAGTGATGTTAAAAGTAGCCTTTTAAACAGTAGTTTTGTCACAAATAGATGCTATATGTAAAATAGCTTTATTACAAAACAGATGCTATATAAGGTAGTTTTGTTGTGAAGATGTGTTTTTTTTAATACTTCTTCATTCAACCAAAAACTTAGAAATAGCTATGCTTATGAACTATTTGGGCTCCTGCTACCAACTATCAGCAACAGATAAGATATCCCCACAGCGATCTCCGGGAACTACCAAGCCAGGGCGAACCGAGCTGAGAGAACTGCATTCCATTTTGAACTTTTCCTGAAAAAGGTTTGAATATGCGACGCCAGAAGGCTTATCCACACAGCGATCTGCTGATTCCGGGAACTACCGACAAAACGGGAAAACTGCATTCCATTTTGAACTGTTCCTGGAAAGGGTTTTAAATATGTATAATTGTTTATGAATATGGAATACTCCAGGTGTATGTAAAGGGTGTCTCCAAGATAGCAGGTGTGCTCTTGGCAGAGTGCCAAAAGCACCCAGCGCTGTGACTTTTGCTTTATTATCTTTGTCCCTTATTGTCCTTTATTAAACTTTTCAATCCTAACAGGAGAGTGAACCTCGTTTTTCACACTGGCTAAGAGAAAAGCAGAAGCCTCAACAACGTCTAGGTGCTGGCAGCTTGCAGAGAAGCTTTTTATACACAGCCTTGTCAGACAGATTGTCACCTAGGACTATTTGTATCTAAATTCACAGATATTTCAACTAGTTTCACTAAAGATAGCTTTGTGTTGCCAGTCAATAGATATTTCGCCCCCTCCTCCATTGTAAGTAATACATATTCTATTCAATAAATGCTTTCGTTTCACAAATCCTAACAGCTTCTGAGCTGAAAGTATCTAAATTCATCAAGCATTAAAAATTAATCAGAATGCCACTGTGTATCGAGATGAGCATCTATTTAAACACTTTGCTACACTGAGGCAAAACCTCGACTATATAACCTCAGATATTGAAAAAAATCACTTGTGTCATTCTGCGGCGTATCAAAGAAGGAATTACAGCTGGTAACCTCTGCAATCTTGGGAGGTAGATGCAAACCTCCATCCTCTTTGTGGCTTGCTGTATTGGCAAAGAACATACAAACTTGCTGGGAAGAAAGCAAAGCCACTTCTCAGAATAGGAAGCTAAGGAATAAGGAAAAGTATTGAAGTTACTGCTCCACTGAGCCACCTGAGTCCTTACTTATGGCCACATATGTTATACAAATGCTGGGTATCTCTAACAAGCTTCTGCCATTCAAACATATCCCAGATCAGCAATTAGCAGAATTAAGTCACACTGGGACCCGATTTGCGTTGTATTTTAGGGGAGGTTGCATTTTAAGTTGCACTTTTAACCCATCAACAGACTGTCTCTTGCTTTAAAGTTCAAATCAACTCACCAACAAATTACTTGCTCCTGATTTTGACTTACTATTTTTACAAGGCTGGGTATGCTATAAACGCTGAGGAAGGAAGTGAATATTAAAGATTATATAATCCTAATGTAAGTATTAGAAATTATATCGATCCTGGAACACCTTGCAAATGAAAGTTTAAACTTACAGTATTGTTGTGGGGTGACAACAGCAATAGAAAAAAAATGCAAGCTGGTGCTGCATTTGCAAACCAGAAACGAGCATTATTGTCACTGCAGTTTTCAGTGAAACTTGGGGCAAAGTTCACGTGCTTTAAGAGGTTGATGTTAACACTGGGGATTAGCAAGGCTTGTGCAGACAAATAAAGACAACCCTGAGCTGGGGCAAGCAAATAGGGAAAAGAGAAGATGACTCAGACTCTCACTCCTAACTCCTTCATGGTGGTGTAACTGTGTACCTGCAGCACACCACGGGGTGGGGAGGCTGTGATCTTGGGCTGGCTGGAGCTTCAGAAACTGCAGCAGCTCAGGTGGAAGCCTGGACTAACAGCAGCTGCTTGGAATTTAGATGGCTGCTTCCCTCTGCAGCAGGGAAGTAGGTGCAGCCCAGAATACACAGCTGAGTAAAAAGAGTAAGAAGTAGAGCAGATAAGAATACAGACAGCCTGTGCACAAAACCATGGTTTTTGGGCAGATCCTCACATCAAAATCCAGTGCTGCAAAGACAATGGCCCTCTGGGTTTCCTCATATAGAAGATCTGATAGAACACCTATGAAAATCATCATTCTTTGAATCAGAACCATAAAAAGAAAAAAGATCCCGGTGAAACAGGGAAAATGAAATGAGAATTGGGTCTGATAACCTTTTAATATCATCACAGACATTGTTAATTTTTATTTGCAAAACGCTAACCTCAAGGGAGGAGCTGGGATGCTGCATTACTGTAACTTATGCTGGACAGATGTATTTATTACAGTTACTGTGAATAGATAACTTCTGGATACAAATCTACAAAACTAGCTCTGTGGGATTAGCCTGATGTCCACTTAGGTCTTACACTCAGGTTATCCCAACAAGAGGGCTGTAAGGCTTGCAAGAGAAATGTAGTAGTAAAAAGAATCATGGAAGCATTTCAGACTTTAAATATTCTCTTGCAAATAAATTTTTCATAGCAGGAAACCTGCAGGACTACACCATCACACTTCAACAGTACTCTCAAAAAATTAAGGCATACCGACTTTCACCTTTGGGAAAGAGACATACAGTCCATTTCCAGAAGCACACAAAAAAGGTTATTTTATACCCACTATTATGTGAAAGACAATCCTGTATTTAAGATACAGCTAACCTTTGAAGACACAACGGGGAAAAAAGCGACTAAAAAAAATACACGCGAACACACAAAATTCCTTTAAGAATAATTTATCAGAATACAGATTATATGTTCAACACTAATACAGTATATAATCCTTGTTCAATGTTCAACAGACATACTTGGAAACATACTGTGAATAAGACTTAAATAATCAAGAGGATTATTTAAAACACAAAATCACCAGCATACAAATTATATATGTACACTTCAGAGGCTACTGTGCAGGAAAAATAGCTTCAGGGATTTCTGCACTCTACAAGAGAAGGTAATTTTTGAAATTTCCAACTAAGTAGTAATGTAAACTAATTTTTATTTTTAATTTTTATTTTTAAATAAACTGCTTCTAGTATTACTACTGGGTTTTGAAAACTATTGAGTCCATTTTCTTTCCTTTACATAGAAAGCACTTAAGAATTAGTCTCTACATAAAAATCACCATCCAGCAGACCTCAGTAATTCCACTTTATAAACAAGTCCTTGCCTTCATTTCATTAGGAAAGCTCCTATGCAAATATACACACATCTGGAAGGTAACAGCCATAACATACTTGTATAGTGCTTCAAATGATACAACCAGTATCAACTGAGACTTTGGTCAGAAGTGGCAGCTCAGAAATATGTGCAATGGCTAATTTCATTTTAATACTGCCATGATAACATTCTGGTCTGGCTTGCTCAGAGCCCCAAAAAGGAGTTCAGAATTCAAGTACTTTTGTTTGGTGAAGCAATTGGGAGGAGAAAAGGTCTTTCAATATTGGGCAGAAGATACCATTTTCTTATTAGTTATGTGAGAAGAAGTAATTTTTTCCTACTGAAATAGATTTTAAATGTTTTAAAATTCACTCTAACTTTATCCAATCCTATACTATTACTACAATTGAAAATGATCCTGCTCTCTTTTTTGTGTTCCCTTGTATCAGCATGAACATTTATGCAACCTGCACCGCAGATCAGACGGCAGCTACCTGGACTAAATCTAACCTAAATGAGTTTATTTTTAAAAAGATTACTTATCTGATTAACTCATTTATACAGTTCACTGTCCATGAATGTTGGTGACTGCCCAGTAAAGTCAAACCAATGGGGTGCAGCTACAGTTATCTTGAGCATTAGCTTAAATGATTACTCAAAACTACTTCAGCTGCATATCCAAGTTAGAATTCAGGCAAACAATTAACACCAAATAAACTGATGTTATTATAATTGGTCAAGAGCACTTGATGACAAGACTTCCTCATGTAAAAGACAGCTTTAATCCTGCTCATACTAAACAAAGAAAGCTTAAAATATTTGAAGGTCAAAAGGAATCCAATGAGTAGGGTTTTTTTGTTATTTTTCCTTTATGCACTCTTTTGAAAACATACTTTTGACTATTTTGTGTCTTCGGATTATCCTTCCTAAAGCCCACCACATCTCCAGGACAAGAGGACTTTTATGTGAAGATATGTAAAGGATGTATCACAGCTGAATTCTTAAAACGACAGCAGTATTACACCTGAAATAATCATCACTTGCCATCAGCATTTATAATTTCACAGCAGCTCTACCTACTTTTAAACAGGACATATTTGGTGAGGGAGCCCTTACCTACTTCCTACCATCCAGTTTTCTGTATCCTGGTTTTTTTCTAGGCTTTATTTTATTTTTACCTAATCATGGCTTCAGACCAGGTACAACCTCTATCTAAGTATTCCATTACTTAAAAGCTTGTGGCTTTTACCATTATCTCCTCAACTACCCGAAAGGAGGTTTTAGCCAGGTGGGGATCGGCCTCTTCTGCCAGGCAACCAGCAACAGGATGAGAAGACATGGTCTTAAACTGTGCCAGGGAATGTTTAGGCTGGACATCAGTAGGAATTTTTTTCACAGAAGTGATTAGATATTGGAAAGGTCTGCCCAGGGAGGTGGTAGAGTCACCATCCCTGGAGATGTTTAAGGAAAGCCTGGATGTGCTCTGGTCTAGTTGACAAGGTTATGAGCAGTCATAGGCTGGACTCAATGATCGCAGATGTCTTTTCCAACCTAATTGATTCGTGATTCTGTGTGTGATTATCCATCAGGCTGCAGAGTAACGACATCCTCCTAGAGCCAAACAAAAGAAAATAAGACAAGAGAATAATGTTATGGCCTTGATATCCACCCTATGCCTGGTTTTAAAGCAGACACAGTGTAGCACATATACAGATTGGGAGCAGCCCCAGCAGAAGGCACACCAGTCCCGCCCTGCTCCACTCATCCCTCTGTGAGTTTCCTCAGGGAGGAAACTAAGGGAAACTTAGCCACAAATAATCAGAACTGTAACAATGAGGCTGGCCAGCTGGAGACCTGTGGCTGGTGACCAGGAGCTGTAAGCAAAGAGAGGGAAACCAGTCGTGGAGTTTATGGGGGAACTGGAGGTACTGTGGTTGGAGACTGGAGGTTAGATGAGAAAACTACATAGGGCTCCAAATACATGAATAAAGAAAAAGGGATAATGTGGCAGGAGAGAGCAGGAATACCGGGCTGACATGAATAAGTTGGAGTGGAGAAGAAAGAGCTGGGGAGGTTCGAAAAGTGCTTGTCTGTTATGATGTCAAAAAATGTTACGATCTCCCTCCTACACTGGGTTTTGGAGTGGCCAGGGTGTAACACACGCACGGCGTAACATGTGCACATACACACATAGGGCGTCACACATGAGCACACAGCATCACATGCACGGCGCAACGCACACGCACACGCACGTGCTGTAACACACACACGGCGTCAGACGCACGGTGTAACACAAATGCGCACGCCGTAACACACGCACGGTGTAACACAAATGCGCACGGTGTAACACGCGCACGGTGTAACACAAATGCGCACGCCGTAACACACGCACGGTGTAACACACGCAGAGTAGAACACGCACACGGTGGAGCACACAAACAGTCCCCAACCCCCCACGCATGCGCGCCCCCGTCTTGTCCGCTCCCTGCGCGCACGCGCAGGGCCGTGCCGTGCCCGCGGCGGGCGCGCGCGGTGCAGTGTGGGAAGGAGGCGGCCCCGGCCCGGCGGAGCGCGGCGCTGAATCCTCCCGGCCGCTCACAGCACTGTGGAGCCGCTTCCCGCCCTCCCTCCCCTCCGGCCGCCGCCGCCACCGCCGCCTCCTCCTTCTCCTCCACCCCACACACGCACCCTCCCCCCCATCCCCCCCTCCCGCCGGCCCGCGGATTTAAAGGGGCAGCGGCGCCGGCCGGGGGAACCATGCCGAACTTCTGCGCGGCGCCCAACTGCACCCGCAAGAGCACCCAGTCCGACCTGGCCTTCTTCCGCTTTCCCCGGGACCCGGCCAGGTGAGACCACCTCGGGAGGCACGGGCTGGGGGAGGGGCGCCCGGCTCTCCCCCTCAGGCCCCGCCGGCCCACAGCGCTGCCTACCTGAGACACCACGCAGGGGAGGCGGCTCCCTCCCTCCTGCTCGTTTTACTTACCTGCTCCCCCGCGCCTCCTTACCCGCAGGGCCGCCGGACGCCCGGAGCTCCAGTGCTGCCTGCGGAGGCCGCGCTCGCTGTGGCGCCGGCGGGGCGGGGCCGCGGGACCCTCCGGGCTGTGGCGGGCGGGCGGCTGCGCCTGCGCCGGGACGGCCGCAGCTGCGGCTGCCGCCCCTCGGGGGAGTGGTGGGGACGGGAGCGGTGCCACTGCGGGACGCGGCGGGGAGGGGGTGCCTGGCCGAGGGGGGCGTGGGGGCTGCCTGGCTATGGGCAGGGTGGGGTGGTAGTTGCGTGTGAGGCGGTGCAATGGGATATATGGCTGTGAGAGGTGTGGGGCAGATGGAGGGGTGCCGGAGCCATGGGCTGAGGTAGGGGAGCTCTGCACTGTGGGGAGCCCGCACAGGCTCAGCACTGGCTCAAGTAGTGGAGGTCTATCAGTCCTGCTCTGTATTAGGCGATGTGGTGCTGGACGATGAGGTGTGTGCGTGGCAAATGGGACACTGCTGCGACAGGCAGGAACTGTCACAGGATTACTGGGATGGTGGCAAAGCATCATGAGCAATAGCAGAAGTGATGGGAGAAAGGGGTGAAATGGGTGAAAAGCGGGGCTGGTGTACTGGTAGAGCAAAAAGTGTGTGAGTAAGAGACAGTGGAAAATACTATGAAAAATAAATCATGTACTTAGACGTGGAAACCCCCATGTAAAAGGTCACCCTTAAATCGAGATAACACTCTTAAAATCACTTGATTTAACATGGTGCTCACAATTTTGAAAGGTGCATAGGCATAGAGCAATACCAGTTATCTCTTTTCTAAGAGTAGGGAGTTAAGGCTGAATTTTTTTATGATTTATACATGATATTTGTTTGCTTCCTTCCTTGAAGCTGCTTGACCTGCTTTTTGGAAAAATCAAAACCCCATGGGAATTACGCATATGCAGTATTTTCTAAGGAAACAGACCCTCCAAGCGATTTCAAGTGAAGATACGAAAAGCTTGTATAGGTAGTAGCTGCTCTCTAAAGCTGTGATTTCGGATATGTTATGAAGTTCTCTTGGATGAATGCAATGCCTTGCTGTAAAGCTTGGCTATCCAGACCTCTTCTTGATGCCTAGTACATGCAAGGTATTGTAGTACAATCCATATTCCATATGCTTTTGCTTTTAATAAGAACTGAAATCAAAGTGCTTGGTTACCTACTCTTATTCTTTCATTTGTATGATGTGCTCCTACTGTTGTCTCTTTCCACTTTTTGTCCTGTGAGATCCTCAGGATCTCACACAAAGGAATGTCTGCAGTTTGTGTGGAATTGAAGAAATTCAGTGCTGTCTCAGCTTCGGTCTCAATTTGTGAGAGGTCCATGCTGTAAAATGTGAGTCACATCAAGCTGTGCAGAATTGGTCAATAGGGCAGTTTATTGTATGAAGAAAATACCCTCTTCAGTTTATAATTTTTCTATGGAAAGGCATTTTGAATGAGTGTTTTCCATGGTAGCAGTGCAGAGACATAGTTAAATATGTGCTATTAAATGATTACATATTAAAGATTTACTTTTTTGAAACCATATTTTATAAACTCTAGGATGGTTTAGGTTGGAAAGAACCTTAACGCTCATCTCGTTCCAAGCCACAGGCAGGTACACCTTCCATTAGACCACCATGCTCCCAGCTCCACCCAGCCTGGTCTTGGAACATGTCCAGGAATGGGGCAGCTTCATCTTCTCTGGGCAACCTGTGCCAGGGCCTCCAAGCCCTCATTGTAAAAAATTTCCTCTATATATCTAACCTAAGTTTCCCCTCTTACAGTTTGAAGCCATTCCCCCTTGTCCTGTCACTACAGTTCCTGATGCAGAGTCTCTCTCTGACTTCCCTGTAAGGCCCCTTCAGACACTGGAGGGTGCTATGAGGTCGCCGCACAACCTTCTCTTCTCCAGGCTGAACAGCCACAACTTTCTTGTCCTGTCTCCATAGGGGAGGTGCTCCAGTCCTCTTAACAACTTTGTGGTCTCCTCTGGACTTGGTCCAGCATTTCCATGTCTTTATATTGGGGCATACTGTACACAGTATTTCAGATGGGGTCTCACAAGAGCGTGTTAGAGAGGCAGAATCCTCTGTCCAAAGGAAGGAGAAACTGTGAGCATCTTTGTGCTCTTAAAAACAGTCAGTGACAAAGATAATGTTATAAGTTCTCTAGAGGTTCCCCTCCTTAATATCTTACAACTTTCTCTCTAAAGTTGATAATATATTCTGTTTTACCAACAGCATTTAGAGACTGATAAATCCATGCATCCTTTTGGTTTTACAGACTTGAGAGTGTTGGTTTATTCTGTGGGTTGATCTACAGCACTCTGCAGATGGAAATGACATCGTGTTCCTTATACTTCTTGCTCTCACTTTTATAGGTCAGAGTGGGATGGTGAGCAAAGTACTTTGTGCCAAAATGTTATTTGCACTTGGCAGCTTACAGTGGGAAAGTTGAAAATAAAGTTGTTAGAATACATCTTAAAATAAATTTTAATTTTAAAAAATCTTTGATTGTAAATGGATTGTCCCAGGTAAATTGTTTCTACTACCTTACTGTTTTCAGTGTTTCCATAATAGCTGGGTAATTGCCTGATGAGGCTGACAGTTGGACTGACAGCCTCACAGAGTTAGACGTAAAGACAGTCAGAATTTACCTGTGAGAATATTACAGTGAAATTTTGCAGCTTCAGTGAAACCCACAGAGAAGGCCAAGAAGATAATCAGTGAGAGAAGATGTTCTGGACACAAGGGGAGGATGTTCTTGTTATGGGACATTAAGAGCGTACAAGGAAGAAATTGCGGATAATATGTAGCAACTATACCTTTGCTTGTATACCTAATTGTTTTACTGCTTGAATGGTCATTGTTTGTTAGACAGCCTTGTCATTGTTTGTTAAGCAGCCAATCTCAATAGGCCACAGCAATTGTGAAGAGGTATAAGAATAGCAGTAGAGAAAATAAAGAATCTTTCTATCTCTCTCGACTTTGGATTATGACAAGTGTGTGCTGTTATGTCCGCCTCAACAAAAGCCACAATTGCCTTTAATGTTTTCCCAGTTCAGTGCTAAGCAGTTCCAGTTAGACATTCCAAGTCCGATCTTTCAGGTATTAGGAAGTCAGTGAGAGCTAACCTGTTATTTAAGACTACCTTCTTTCATTGTGGCTACTTGGGATGATAAAGGGTTCAGAGATCAGCCTTTGAAAGGAACCACCAGCATTTAATGGGTGGGATGTTGTCTTTTCAAATCAAACTAGTGTTAAGTAGCCTCTGTTACCTCCATAAGGTTGTGTATTTCATAGTGTTATGCAGTCTAGGCAGTGATCCCTACAGTAAGATATGTTTGCTTAACTCTCATCTCTGATTGTGGCTCTGTTCATCATGGTGGCTTGAGTTACAGTTGAGGTATGAGTGTTTAGAACAAAACACTTCTTAAACAAAGAGATGCTGTTCTGTTGCAGTTGACCAATACTGAGGAAATACCTGCACCTCAGTAAAATGCCATTTCAACTTCCATGAGATGTCAGCAGATGTCTGAAAATGTAAAGTCCGTGACTGAAGAAAACCTTCTTAAAAGCTAATGAGCAATGCCTAAGTATTAAGGAAACTTTCCTGCCTGATCATTCAGGAGCCACTGTGGGAGTCACATTTTTGTGACCGAAGCCTCTCCAGGGCAGGTGGCTCCAGTGAAGCAAAGAGTGCTGTTTGACTCCTTGGACATGCCCACAGTCATGGGGGCAGACAACTTTTCCTTTCAGCCTCAACCTTGGGTTTTTTGTAGCAGAGTGTCAGACATCTGGTTCCTTTCAGCACTTTAATCATAATGTAATAACAGCTCATACTGATGCTTCTGGGGATCGACCCTGAACCAAGAAATCCCTGGGCGTTTATATCCTTACAGTCTATGCACCCATTCTGTAACTGCTGCCCTTATGTACAGCATTATTCCAAGTAACAGATATAACAAAGCTAACAGGATTACCAGGGTAGAGTACAACATCATAGATTCCTGTGCACAAATACTTAAATGATTACTAATATAAAATCACAATCAACTGGTTGACCATCCACTACTTGTTTGATGTGAGAATGGTGTATCCAGTTTCCTTACCTAAAACTTAGAGCAAATAGTATATGGCAGTATATGGTCCCTCCTATTTAAGTTCCAATTTGGATTTTCCTGAAAATACTTTAATTAATCCTTCCTCTCTAGGTTGTATGTCATGTAGCTGTATTTTATTTTATTTATTATTTATTACTTTGTGTGACGTGGTCTCCAACCATTTATTTTCTAAGAGGCTGGTCTGAGGTATAATTCTCTGCCAAACACTATTCCTGTTGATGACCACTCTAGAGGTTGGTGAGAGTTATGTCCAATATCTTGCTATCCCATAGTACTACTCCTAAACTCCAGGCCATTTTAAATCTACCTGACTACAAGTTTGAGCAGTTTTATTATTTCTTTGTTTCACAGGTGCCTTTGGTATGAGCTGGACAGTGTACTAGATCGATTTCTCTTGTAAGCTTGCTAGCTTCCAACACCACTTGTATTTCAGTTCCATTAGATACATTCTTTTCTGCCAAGGTGAAGAACTCTGGTTCTTTCCATAGCACAAACGTTGTATGACACTCTCCAAAAGCATATTTAGAATTAGTATTGTCACTCATTAATTACATCCCCACCAGGCTGCTCTTCCTAATGCAGGTTAATTCAGCCCCTTGGGCATTCACCAAGGGTTGTAGAGGTTCTGCTTCAGGTGCCTCAAAGTTTCTCGTCCCTATGTAGGCTGTGTGTCATTTTCCATTCATGTATGAAGATCCATTGGAGAATGGGATTAGAGCCAAGTTCTCTAGAGATTGATCATGCATATCTTCCTGTAGGTGGCTGGAGTGAAACACTACCTGAGCACATCATGATGCAGCTCACTATTGAAGGGAACAGGAAATAAAGTTGCTGGATTAAAAAAAAAAAAATCTCAAAATAATATGTGTATTTAAAATAATTTATTCACAACTATATGCTCTTTGTGGGGATGATGCTTGTGAAGCATGTTTAAGAATCATGTCCACTTCATGTACACATGGTTGTTGGGTGACTCAGACCTAAGTCTGCTCCTTTTCATGGTAATTGCGGTTGCTGCTATTGCTTTTGACATAGGAATTATTCCCTGCTGCTACAGCATCCAGTTGAGTTGAGTAATAAGACTCAGGGCAGCGATGTGGATGTAGGTTTTGAGTAAGGACTTCACAAGCTCTATAAGCCTGGCTTTTCATGCAAAAATACTTCAAAAGGCCTTGGAGTAATCTGGCAATCCCAATGCCAGAGCAAAAGCTAAAGCTCCTTTTAATAGCTTGGAAAGCTTTTTCTGTTTCTGGACCCCACTGCACAGGCTCCACATCCTCTGTCTTGGTAGTGTTAAGGAATCCACTCAGTGCTGGCAGCTCAGGGGCAGCTGCAGTGCCATCTGCAGATGGAGCTCTGGAGGCAAGAGCTGGAGGCATGAGGCAGCTGCCGGCCCCCTTGCACAACAAAAGGGCACAGGGCCCTGTGGCAAATGGACGCTCTGAGACAATGCAGGAGCTGACGACACCCAAACTTTCCTGCACTTAGATTGGTGGGAGAACTTAGACTTGTTTGGGGTCCCTTCTTGGAGGCACCATCTTGAGCTGCCGTTTTGTTACTGCACTGTGATTAAATTATTTTAAGGATTGATATGACTGAAACTGTGCTATGGGAAACCTAGGGTCGAGCCGCTGAGGGAACCCAGTCTGACTGTGGGAGTGTGGAGCATGGAGCTGCCAAGGGGCCTCCGTCCCATCTCAGGTGGTGCGAATGTGACAGCCGGAGTGGCTCCTGGGTGGTCTGACAGGGAAGTTTCCTTAACAGTACCCTCTGGCAATGATTTACTGAACTGCTTTACCCCGGTATATCCAGAGTCTGCCATGTCTTTCTACCTCTAAGAAATCCTCACAACTGTTTTTTTTTGTTACTGGTTGAGTAACCACAGCCTGGTTACCATAGCCTGGACCTTTTCTGGGTCTACTAATCTTTGTCCTTATGTTAATATAAATCCTAAATGTTTTACTTCCTGACAACACGGCTGAAGCTTACAAAGAGATTCACAGTGGCCTTTTCCTTCTAAAGCAGTGCATAGACAAATAGTATCTTTCGATCTTCATATGCCTTGCTGGCAAGTAACAAATCATCTACATATTGTACAAGTATCAATTCACATGGTAGTTTTATACCTTATTGCATTGTAGTAGGTGTCAAAATTCTCTGCATGTTTAATGGACCTAACTCTACCTCCTGAAGACCACAACAGAACTTTAAAGCATTTTCTTATGTCTACTTTTTTTTTTTTTTAATTAACTGAAGTTTTTTTCCTTTTCTTTTTGCTGAAGAGGCAATATAAAGTCTTAGGCAACAAAACCCCAGTTCCCTGCTCAGACAGGACCCTTTGTATATCTTTGTCCTGGATGAAAATGAAACTGTGTCCTCCAAGTTAATATAAATAACATTGTTTTGAAAAGTAAAAAGACTGCTGCTGCTCTGACTGTGCTGCTAAACTGGGTCACACAGGTGATGCTTGCCATTTATGAATAACACTTACCAAATCTTCTCAGACAACAATAGTTCTCTTTATTCTAGACAAAGTAATTTACCTCTTACATATATAAAAATCCTCTTACCTATATAAATGTACATGTCTAAAATATGCATTAATAAATATGCTTTAAAACCATACACAAAATTACCATCATTATAAGCAAGTACTAGTCCACAGAAAATCTCACATTTGTACAAAAAAGTGTTTCACCTGATGTGCACCTGCTGGAGAACCGGCTCTTGGCATGGTACTTCAAACTGACACCCTGACAATCCATCCAAATAGCTACAACTAAATCTGAATTCACAAAAAGGATAACTTTTCCATTAAAAAGGACACAAATAGCAGACATTTTGAAGATGAGCATTCCTCCACAAGCAGATCCCCCTGAATTCCCCTTTCTTGAAGGGAATCCATGTACACCTAATAGCAGCACATCAGAGTGAACAATTACTTCAGCTGGTGTTTTCTGTGCTCTCCAGAAATACGTTTTGTCTGTGAACCAATTGCCTATTTACTTGCAAAAGAAGAAAATACTTCTACAACCTCACAAAAAGATAGTAAATGAACTCTTAGGTTAAAATATCTTTAAAGAATCACCATATGTTAAAATGCTGTCTATAATGATTTTTAATAATTTCCCACATAATCTTTAACATGTGCATGTAGTGGCATGAATCATTACTGTAAGAGTTTAGGTTGTTGCATTTTGGGTTTTGGGGATTTTTTTAATATAAACAGCTTTGCTATCAGTCTTGCTCCCTGAACCAGGTTTAGCTAAGCCTTTAAATTATCCCCCAGTATTCACAAAATAAAGTCATAGAATAGAATCACAGAGTCTTAAGGTTAGAAAAGCCCTCTAAGATCATCAAGTCCTACTATTAAGCCAGCACCACCATGTTCACCACTCAACCCTGTCCTCAAGTGCCACATCCACCTGCCTTTTGAGGACTACCAGGTATGGTGATTCCACCACTTTTCTGGGCAGCCTGTTCCAGTACCTGACTACCTTTCAGTGAGGAAATTTAGCCATCCTAAACCTCCTCTGGCACAACTTGAGGCTGTTTTCTTTTGTCCTGTCCCTTGTTCTCTGGGAGCAAAGCCTGACCCCCACCTGGCTGCACCCTCCCTCAAGGAGTTGTGGAGAGTGAAAAGGCCCCCTGAGCCTGCTTTTCTCCAGGCTGAGCCCCTGCAGCTCCCTCAGCCGCTCCTGGTGCTCCAGCCCCTTCCCCAGCTCCATTCCCTTCTCTGCACACACTCTAGCATGTACATTGAGGTTGCAAGGAGCCCAAAACTGACCCCAGGACTGGAGGTGCCTCACCAGTACCCAGCACAGAGGGACAGTCACTGCCCTGGGCCCGTGGCCACACCACTGCAGGTACAGGCCAGGTGTCCTTGGCCTTCTTGACCACCTGGGCACATGGGCTCGTGTTCAACCACTGTTGACCAGCACCCCCAGGGCCTTTCTACCAGGCAGCTTTCCAGCCACTCTGCCCTAAGCCTGTACCTCTGTGTGATGTTGTGGTGACCCAAGGCAGGACCAGCCACCCCCAGCCAGCCAGTGCCACAGGACTTCTTGGACTTTGTTAGGCACAAGGTCAGTGCCAATTCACAGCCTGCAAACACTGAAGCTACTTGCATTAGGTGTATTCCTCAACAGCAGTGGTATAATATATTGCATTGAGATGGCTTTTAATTTGTGCCAAATATATTGCAACTGAAGGACTTGTGTGACAGTACATGATATGCATTAGTTGAATACTGAAAGATTTGAGAAAAGTTAATACATAATTTTATTCTAAGATCTTTCTAGTTGCTGCTTGGATAATACCATGCAGAGCTATAGTGAGTGATCTCAGGGGTCTGACTTCCTTTTTCTTTGTTATTCCATTTCTCAGAGAGTGTTCTATTTGGAACCAAACTCACAGTGAGACTGAAGGGCTGAATTCAGACTCTGGTGGAGCTTGCAGGTTTGAGTTCAGTCTTATAACCTGTAGCTACCTGAGAGAGTGTCAACATTTCAGCCTTTGCCAGTAGAGCTTCCTAAATTTTGAGAACTCCGGTTGCTGATCTGCTGCTCCAGTGAGCTGAGAAGCTTGGTGCCCATATCTGATCCATGATATGAAAGAGGGGAAATTTAGATTAAGTATTGGGAGGTGAGGGCTGCACACCAAGGGCTTTTGGATCATGGGCTTAGGTGATGCCTTAATGAACTTCGAAATAAAACAACACACCCCTGAGATAATATTAGTATAGGAGGTAACACAAAGGCTGGTCTTCATTGGAGGTCTCTAGGGGCAGATATGGAAAAATGTCCACAAAATGCCCAGCCCCCATTGGGTGAATACAGTTTTAAAGGTTTAGCAAATTAGCATAATTGACAAAAATCACCAATTAGATACATAAGAGGTGATGCCATTTCCCCTGGTTCAACCCTCTCTGAATCCTGCCCTCCCCCTTCGATGGGAACTAACATTGTTTATGAAAATGTGTCTCGAAGAGCTGTTTTTCAGCCTTGGTTCCCAGAAGGAACCAAGATAGGATAGGGGGCCTTGGAATGTGTTTTGTCTTTCTGCCTAGGGAAGAGGTAGGGAAAAGTACTGGGAAAACTAGCCATGGATATAACAATAGGCTACAAAGCTACAAATATGTGTGTAAAGAATGCAGAGAATAGCTAAAAAAGGCAAAAATAATTCAGCATCACAGGCAGTGATGTTTACTTCAGCACAAAAGGCAGCAAACAGCCACAGCCAGTTTTTGTGCAACTGTTAAAGAACTTGGTAAGGGAAAGGAGTATTGGGTGGTTAAGGAAATCAGTGTGAGACTCTTTTGAGTAAGCCCCCTCTGAAGAGCTGGTGGTATCTTTTGCTGTCACTCACTGATCTGATCCTTGACTATTACTTATACTGACTTAACTTCTCTGGTTGGCATCAACATTGGAGGACAAGGAATTCAGGCTGATGTTTGTCTGTCCTTGACAACTGTGTGCCAGTTCTAAATGCACCATTGCTGCCACCAATTTGTCCCCCCGTGGTTGCCAGGAGGTGATTCAGAGGAGTTAATGTAATGTAAGGAGCTCTGGCTTTGCTCTCTGTCAGTGTTTGTCAGCTTCCCTGAATCACTGAGAGAAGCAGGTAACACCAGGGGTCAGGCTCTTTCTCTGGACTGAAACCCTCCCCACTAACTATTGAGGAGGCTAATCAGCCTTTGTGGTCACATTTAATGAATTGTTTAGTAGTCGACACCTGCAGTAATCACGCAAGGGCATGGACTCCGCACACAAGATGGGAAAAGTGCAAAGCGTTTATTGTGCACTTGGAAGTCCCCTAAATACCAGCACCTAACAGGATATAACATCATATAAACAGGAAAGATGTTCACCTCAGTGTCCCCCAATCACCTGGGGTATTGCACAGATATTACCTATTATGGTAACAGGTAAACAATACCCTATAAGGCCACAAACTACAGTTATCACTTCCCATAGGTCCAACACTGTCCACAAACCCACAATCCTCTCTCAGCCCATCCCCAGTGACCTGGATGCACTCCCAGGGTCACCTCCGGGTCCAGGAAAGAGGCTCTCTCTCTTCCAGCACATAGTGCACCCCAACAGACACCCACTGAGAAAGTCTGAGAGCCAGAGTCAATATAATTTACATGCTGCCAGTCTCTCACTTTAAAAGAGTGTTTATGTAATTTGATTAAGTGAAAAAAGCTCCCCTGCTCTCTTTTTGGGGTGATTGCACTGCCCAGACAAGAGTGCAAGATCTCTTGTGCCAGAAAAACTGATTTTTTAAAACATTTTTTTTCTTTCCTTATTTTAAGTCGTTACTAAGGATACTCTGTATGGATCTCCAAGAGCAATATTAGAAATGATTCCTGACTTATGGCATTTGCCACCACTGTTATTTTGGTATTTTGCATGAGCAAAAAATTGAGATTAACAAATGGTTCAGCCAGCAGAGATCAGAATCCAAGATTCTCCTCTTTCATCTGCACAGTTGCCCTTTACTGAGCTAAAGTAGAGGTGAATCCACTCAGACCTGTGATTTCCTCATTTGCACTGCCCACCAAAACATCTGACAAGACAGCCTCTTTTCCTTTATTGTTGAGTAATCACTAGTTGTTTTTCTCCCTCCTTGCTGCTGTAAACAATAATTTCATGTTTGCAGTCAAAAATAATAGTAAAATTGCTTTCTCCTAACTTCTAGCAACAGAACAAGTAACTGTATTGCTCAGAGAGGGATGGCATATACCCCATTAGGGGAAGTCTAAGCTGACTTCTGCATTTACATCAATTACTGCAAGTGGTTTACTCACCAGAGGAAACAGTCTCTTGCATACCTAAATGGAGTCCTATCAGTAAGGGAAATATTTCTTTATCTTTGTATTATACCTTGGAGAACTAATCCAAAGCAGAAGTAAATACGTTGTAAAAATATGTATCTAAGGAGAACTTTCCTCGGGCGTGGAAGCACTGTCTGTAGAATGGTTGCTTTTCTATTGTTATTATTTCACTTTCATAAATCTGCTCTCAACTCCCTGGTGACCCCAATAAATAAGAATACTGTATTTTGAAGGGAGGTGGAGAAGACAACTATCTTAAAAACTGCTTTGAAAACTTTATGACTTTAGACTACAAGCACATCTCTTTGTTTTTTAATTTTTTTTAAGAGCAAATTCCTTAGAATTTAATAGTTAGGTTTCATGAGCAACTGTGCTACAATCTGCTCTGTGTGTGTATGTATGCATGTGTGTGTGTGTGACAAAGGCAAGAATATATAAATTAAGGGAAAATATTCCTGAATTTGCTGAGGTGATGCTGAGTGGTGAGCAAAAGCAGAAAAAGTAGTTTTTACAAAGATTCTATGGGATGTCCCAAAGGAAGTTGTAAAGAACTTTCCTGAGCCTTGCATCAAGTTCTGGGCTCACTTGCACTCCAATTTTGAGTATGGTTTGAAATTTTAAGGTATTTTGTTTTATCCTAAGATTATCTAATTCTTCTCCTTACATGCAGATGTCAGAGATGGGTAGAGAACTGTCGAAGGGCAGATTTAGAAGATAAAACTCCAGATCAACTCAACAAGCATTACAGATTGTGTGCTAAACATTTTGAGACTTCTATGATATGCAGAAGTGTAAGTAAAAACAAGCATTTGTTTACTGCATCTTGCAAAATGGGACTGACATTTTTCACCAGAATGCTGCCTTTAATCTTTGAGCTCCTGGGTAACTGGTCCCTAGGAAAATTAATCTCTTAGCCTTAATTGGGATCACTGTCATTTTCTGGGGCTCCACACAGGCTCACACCCATTGAACAGTCAGAGGAGAGAGAAAAAGCAGTGCTCCTGCTGGTTTAAGGTGTTTGTTGAACACTGGCCCTCACTGCAGTGCTTTCCTCATGTTTGTTTTGTGTCACTAGAGGTTACAATATTATGTAAGTTTATTTGGTGTAAGCTTGCATAGCTCTAATTATTTAAACTTATTAATGTCCTGTTACTGAAGTGTGTGCATGGTGTCATTTGGTTAAATTACACCCTGTTCTGGCCACAAGATTTAAATACTCTGTACATCTGTCAAGCTTTAATTTCCTGTTACATTTTTTTCCAGCTAAAATCAAGGCGCTGTTTTCTGTTAATGAAATAATAGCTTTCAATTATCTTTGTCAACAAGATAATATGATTTTAACAGCTTGCGTAACAGTAGGAAAGGGTGGACTTGAGACTTTGTATTAAGTTTTAATTTCTAGGCTGAATTTCACTCTGGTACATAGGCAAAACCAGTCTTTTAGTTATGAAGGATAATTAAAATATGCAGGTCAAACTCTGAAGTCCTGCTGGTATTACATGTGATGGGGTCTCTAATTAGCCACCATCCCAGAAACAAATGAAAATTTGAAGTAATTATGACTCTGAAAGAAGCTCTATGAAACTTGGTTTGTTTGAAATGTATTTCAGTCTAATGACAGATGCCATCAGTTACAATTTTGTACTTAGTGGAAATTAGCCAGTATATATAACAAAAGTTTACAGTACATCCAAGTATGAAATTTTACTTAAAGTATTTTTTTAACTGGGAGCATTTGTATGATCATCTAGAAGTCTTTTCTTCTTTTTGTTTATTCACAGATAAATTTTCCTTCGATATGATCTTTCACAGAAGTGTTTTGTGGACTTCATAGTTCTACAAAACGAAGCAATTGAACATTTTCACAATGAAGTGTTTCTAGAATTGTGAAATAAGTGATAAAACCCAAAACAAAATAGTAACAAAATGTTTCCTTTCTGATGCATAAATGTCTTTTTATCCAGAATGTTTGTTTTTAAAAAAATCATAATATTGCAGTAAATCAAAATTATTGCATCCAGGGTCTTTGATATGAAGATAATGAGGAGATAAAAAAGCATTTGCAGTTTGGGTTGGAGTTTTCTGTAGTATCTGTCTTCTCACTTTCAGTGTTCTCTTGATATCCCTGAAATGTGAGTTGCTTAGCTTTCTCTTTGGTAACATCAGAAAGTCAAAGTACTTTAAATAATAAAATAAAGGAGAAAAGAAGGAGAGGAAAAAAAAAAAGCACAGTGTCTGAAATTTCTCAAAGAATTCCCTAATCTGGATGTCTGTCTTCTTACAGAGCCCATACAGAACGGTTTTACGGGATAACGCTGTGCCAACTATATTTGATCTTACAAGTCACCTGAACAATCCCCACAGCAGACATAGGAAAAGGATAAAAGAGCTGGTAAGTTTTTAATGTAAAATTATTGGTTTATTATTAAAAGAAAAAAAGGCAAGTAAGTTAATGTGAAACTTTTACACAAAAATGTCAAATAATAATATTTAGCACTTGAGTGTTTGTATTTTCTATGCTGCCTATTCCTGTATCTTTTTTTTGTTGGTTATAAGTTAAATGCATAATAAAAATTTTATCTACTAAGGAAGTCTTTAAGAAATAATCTGGAAAATTAAATATGTTGATCCAGAGCTGATTCTTTCATCCAAATCAAATGTATAGTTTTCTTTTCCTTGTTACTTCAGTGCCAACGGAACACAACTGATGTATGATATTCCAAAATTCTTGCTGCATATTGATTGTGATCTTTGGTTCAACCGTTTTACTTCTGAAATCTGAATCAATTCAGACATGCTTGTTTTAGCTTATTGTTCTGAAAAGATGATCCATGGATAAAACCAAGATTGAGAAATTTTTTTGTGGGATTGTATTTTGTGTGTCATTTAGGGAGAAAGTGTCCCTGTGGTTATAGGTATACTGACAATTAGGAGGAATTCCACGCCTAATCTCTGTTTATACTTGAAAAATTGCAGACAATTTCTAAGTACTTCTTTGTGAGTTTGGTTGCATCTGTTGTCTGAAAATGGAGTTAAAGATAGTTCTATCTACTGACAGTACATTATCAAATTGCAGTAGAATCTATTTAATGGAATCTATTTACTAATAATTATACATATTGAAGAACCTCCTAATACAACTGTTCTCATGTAGTTAGTAGATACATGTCATGGCAGCAATAAACTACCTCAAGAAACCTCCTGGTCTTGGAATTTCTAGCACTTTTTGGCAAATGTTAACTGGTCTCATCTACAGTATTTGTATCTGATCTTGATGTGTTAATATATTAAGGTCACGTGTTAGACATTGTCCTCAATATAAGTTATTTTTGTTTGTTTTTTTTAAGAGTGAAGATGAAATAAGAACATTGAAGCAGCAAAAGAGTAAGTGGTCAAAATAATATATATAATTGAGATAATAGCTTTATTTGCTAAGGCTGACAAGGTAATGAAGGACTCATAACTATTAGTTTATATATATCAAGAGGATAATTGAGTTCCTTCTTGATTCAGCCAGCCAGTCTAAATTTTTTCCAAAATACTCATTCATTTTTAAACTGGAAACATTATCCCCTGGACTCTGGTAACTTAAAGGTAATGAGTAAGTAAATGTTATGTTTTATTTTTGACACAGTATTTCTCATTTTGTAGTTGATGAAGCTTTTGAACGAAAACAGGCAACTCAAGAATCGAATGAAAACAATGAGCAAAGTACTGTCTCAGAGGAAGGAGGGGAAGAACAAGAGGAAAAAGCTGTCCTCTTAACACTGGAAGAAAGAGAAAACAAAGATTACCTTAAATCATTATTTGAAATTTTGATCCTAATGGGTAAACAAAATATTCCATTGGATGGCCATAATGTTGATGAACTTCCAGAAGGTATTTTTACTTCAGATAACTTTCAGGCTCTACTGGAATATAGAATAAACAGTGGCGATGAAGTTCTGAGGAAACGATTTGAGATGACTGCAGTCAACCTTGAGTATTGTTCAAAAACTCAGCAGAAACAAATGCTTGAGATCTGTGAAAACTGTGTTAGAGAGGAGACACTGAGGGAAGTAAGAGACTCACACTTCTTTTCTATTGTCACTGATGAAGTAGTAGACATAGCAGGAGAGGAACATTTGCCAGTGTTGGTGAGGTTTGTTGATGATTCTCACAATCTAAGAGAAGAATTCATAGGGTTTTTACCATATGAGGCTGATCCTGAAATTTTGGCTGTTAAGTTCCACGCGACTATTACTGAAAAGTGGGGTCTAAACATGGAGTACTGTCGGGGTCAAGCCTACATCGTCTCCAGTGGGTTTGCTTCTAAAATGAAAGTTGTGGCTACAAGACTCTTGGAAAAGTATCCGCAAGCTGTGTATACACTGTGTTCCTCATGTGCCTTAAATGTTTGGCTGGCAAAATCTGTTCCTGTTGTCGGTGTTTCCATTGTATTAGGAACAATCGAAGAAGTTTGCTGTCTTTTTAATCAGTCGCCACAATTACTAGTAGAACTGGACAAGACAATTTCTGCTCTTTTTCAGGACAATGAGGAGAAGGGTAATGAGTTGAAGAAGATCTGCCGTTCTCAGTGGACAGGCAGGCATGATACTTTTGAGGTTTTAGTGGACCTCCTGCAAGCACTGGTACTGTGCTTGGATGTTGTGAGCAGTGACTTGTCTGTCAGGTGGAACAACTTCATTGTCGGTCGAGCATTTGTACTTTCAAGTGCATTAACAGATTTTGATTTCATTGTCACTATTGTAATTATGAAAAACGTTCTGTCTTTTACAAGAGCATTTGGAAAAAATCTCCAGGGACAAACATCAGATGTATTCTTTGCAGCTGGCAGCTTAACAGCAGTATTGCACTCTCTGAATGAAGTGATGGAGAATATTGAAGTTTACCATGAATTTTGGTTTGAGGAAGCAACAAATTTGGCTACAAAACTGGATGTGCAAATTAAACTCCCAGGAAAATTTCGCAGGGCACAACAGGGGAACCTCGACCCTGATATGACATCAGAAAATTATTACAAAGAAATCCTAAGTGTCCCTACAATAGAGCATATTATTCAAGAATTAAAAGATATTTTCTCAGAACAACATTTAAAAGCTCTTAAATGTTTATCATTAGTGCCCTCAGTCATGGGACAGCTCAAATTCAATACATCTGAGGAGCATCATGCTGACATGTTCAAAAATGACTTGCCCAATCCAGACACACTTTCTGCTGAGCTTCACTGTTGGAGAATCAAGTGGAAGCACAGAGGAAAAGATATTGAACTTCCAGCTACTATTTATGAAGCACTTCACTTGCCTGACATAAAGTTTTTCCCTAATGTTTATGCATTGCTTAAAGTCTTGTGCTTACTTCCAGTGATGAAGGTAGAGAATGAAAAATACGGAATAGGGCGAAAGCGCTTAAAGGCATACCTGAAAAATACCTTGACAGAGCAAAGGTCAAGCAACCTCGCTTTGCTGAACATAAACTTTGACATAAAACATGACTTAGATTTGATGGTGGACACTTACATTAAACTCTACCCAGATAAAGCGGAATTTCAAGACTGTATTCCTTCAAACAATTCTGAAGTAACAGATGATGCCTAACTTTTTAAGCTCTAACCAATCTGTTTAAACAGCTTGTTCTTAATTAAGTTTCAAAGCTGGGGGAAAAAAAGGTTGAAATCTTAAAAAATCACTGCAGTTGTGTTTCCATTTTAGGCCTTGGACTGAACAAGCTGTGGTCAATGACCTAAATTATGTGTTGTTAGTCCATACTAAATGTGTTTGGCAAACAAAATCAAGCCTGACACAAGCCCATGCTCTTGGCAGAGGTGCTTTCTACATCTGATTGGCTTAACTAGGTGCTCGTTTACTTTATTGCATCGTGGAAAAAGTACATTATGATTGTAGATCTGATGGGGCTGTTACATATTCACTGATGAATTAGGATAAGAAAGAAGCTCAAAATATTAAAAAGAGTATAATCTATTTCAGCTCTGTTACTTAGGATTTAAAAAAAAACCCCAAACATTTAAGAAAGTCTTTGATGTATATTTAAGTGGCATTTTGGAGAGTGGATTCAGCTATTGCATGATCCCCATGCTGTGGACAGGTCTCGGTGTAAAGTGAATGTCGGTGATATAGGGGTAAGTTTACGGTTTTGTTGGAAGAGTCAACCTCTTTAATCTCTTGATGACTGTTTACATTCCTTTGTGTCAGACACACAACTTTTTTTCTTTAGGCTTAACAGGCATGGCAGGAGTATTTAAATTCCTAAAAGACACTAAAAACTTAAAATTTATTCCACAAACATTTAAATCTGTTTGCCCCAACTCTGATGCAAACCCATGCATCTTACAGTATGTTTATTTGTAAACTCACTCTGGAAAGATTAAAATAAGAGTTTGTTGTTTGTCTAGAAGTAAGATTGAAAATATTGCTGTTATTTTTGGCGAGAACGAAACATTTTTGTACAGTTATTGAAATTTAAAATAAAATGTGAATTGCTTTTTACATAGTATTGGATTTCTTAGTAAACCTGTGCCTCTGGGAATGTGTTCTGTAAAGGTGCCTTTTATTTTAGCAATTTTTTCTCCATTGTTTTTGCAATTCTAGTGAGTGGCATTGTCTGAAGACAGAGGAAGCTGTGTGATAGTACTGCTGATCTGCATGTTCTGCAAGGTTTTTTAAAATACTTTGAGGTAGCACTAACTATAGTGCTTTTACTGATGGAAGTCCTGTCAATCAGGCAGAAAGAGATCAAATTTGAAATGGTTCAAAAGTAAAGTTTTGCAGCTATCCTGATGCCTGATAGTTTTATAACTTATTTATCGAATCAAACATAAAAAATTGAATGGTTTGTTTTGGAAGGGACCTTAAAGCTCATCCAGTTCCACCCCCTGCCATGGGCAGGGACACCTTCCACTAGACCAGGTTGCTCCAAGCCCCGTCCAAACTGGCCTTGAACACTTCCAGGGGTGGGGCAGCCACAGCTTCTCTGGGTAACCTGTGCCAGGGCCTCACCACCCTCACAGCCAAGGTTTTCCTCTGTGTATCTAATGTAAATTTCCCCTCTTTTAGCTAAAAGCCATTCCCCCTTGTCCTGTTACTACAGTTCCAGATGCAGAGTCCCTCTCCAGCTTCCCTGTAGCCCCTTCTGATACTGGAAGGCCCTGCGACGTCTCCACACAACCTTCTCTTCTCCAGGCCACAACTTTCTCATCCTGTCTCCATAGGGGAAGTGCTTCAGTCCCATTATGAACTTCATGTCCTTCTTATGTTGGGGGTAGGTGGGAAATTACAGTACTTTATGTACTTTGCAGTTGCAGTGAGAAAGGCCCCCAGCAACAGCAAATTGAATAATTCTAAAGACTATGAGTTCTTAGTGCTCTAATGTAGTCAAAACAGTAAGATCAAATTTGGAAAAAACCCCACCTTTTCTAAGTATTATCTTTTCTTCCCACTAGGATTTGTATATGCTTTCTGACATGCTTTCATGTTATTGCAATTGTTGTCTCAGTAGTAAAAAGTGTTTTAGCTAATAGCTTTGTTCCTCAGAGCTAATAGCTCTGTTCCTCTAAATGTATGAAAATAGCTCCCAAATCTTGGTTAATGCTATAAAAAAGGCATTTTAAAATTAGAAGTCATATGGAAAATTGGCTCTTTTTAGAGACTATCTCAATTACAATTTTAATAAAATAAATAAAAAAATCCCATCTTGGAGTTCTGTGAGTTCCCCTGTTAAACACAGCAACGTGGTGGTCATGACCTCAGAGATTATGAGCCCTGTGTCACTAAAGTCAGGTTGGATGAGCCCAGGCTTACAGGTGCAATCAGAGAAGGAAAATTAATATCCAGTGCCATAGAATTGGCCAAAAGAGCTGAAGCCTGCTTTCTGACTGTGTAGATGAGGCCTTTCCAACCAATGTACTGAGACAAATTGAAGGAGGGAAGTGCAGTAAAACTCTCCTTAAGTTACTGAGTGTCTACTGGAGCTCAGCTGAGACACACGCTTGTGGTAAGTGTTGCTAATTAGCTGGCTCAATCTTGTGATATTGCACTGCCTTTCATAGAGATATTTAGCTTGTCTGTAATAAATCAGGAGCTCCTGATTTATTACAATTTGATTTGTCCTTCTGCTAAGGAATCCCTTGATTTTTTGACATACCAGTGTGTCACCTGTTGGAGTTAGTCTGAATATTGATGATTTGGTAGGATGCTGAAAACTAAAAGAAGGGAGATTAAGATTAGACGTTGGGGAAAATTCTTGTCTGTGCAGGTGGTAAAACACTGGCACAGGTTGCCCCGAGAAGCTGTGGCTGCCCCATCCCTGGAAGTGTCCAAGGCCAGGTTGGACATGGCTTAGAGCAACCTGATCTAGTGGAAGGTGTCCCTGCCTATGGCAGGGGGGTGGAATGAGATGGTCTGTAAGGTCCCTTCCACCCCAAATCATTCTGGGATTCTATGACTGGTTTATGATGTGGAGGAGCAAAGGCATAGCAGGTTGCAATGATAGGTGCCCCTTTAACAGGAGAGGTTTCTGTGGAGGAAAACCATTTACTGAAACGATAGTGTTTCCCATCTGATTTCTAGGGGTGCACAGAAAGAATGCAACTTAAGTGTAATACAGTCATACAATTTTGCTAGAGCAGGTCTGAGACTGATACAAATGTGTCTGAAAATGAAACAATCACTGAAGATAAACTTTGATTCTGTGTTGTTGAACAGATTCTGGAGACAGGGAATTACAGTTTTTAAATATTCTGTCAATTCAGGGCAGTGTGTATTTCCAAGGTGTATGTGAGGTATTTACCTTGGTTTGACCTGGCATTTTGGGACATTCTATGTAATGAAGTAATTGGTCTGTTAAAATTAATGTAAGTGTTCCTGCTCAGATATAATTTTAGTAAAAGTGGATTTCCATAACTGCTCAGCCTATCATGCTCTGCGAAAGCAATGCTTGTTTTAAAACACAAAATCTATTTCCTTTTCCCAAGCACAGAATTCCTGCTAGAAACCACTGTTGATACTGGCCTCTGTCAAGCATGTATCATTTGTCTCCTGTAGTGTTATTTCTGTCACTGTCTTCAGAAATCCTGTATCCACTTGTTTGGGTGCCAAGGTTGTGCTGTAAAGAAGTGGAGGAGCAGAACCACTGAAGGATTCTAGGAGCAGCTATTTTGTCTTCCACACTCACTTTCTGTGCAACAGTGCAAATCTCAGAGTGGCCAGAAACATCCCAATTACTCTTAAGCAGAGGAAAATAAATCTCTTTATTTATCTGTTTCAAGAAACAGCCACTAACCTAGAATAAAAGTAGGTGTTATCCCAAAGAAGCATAGCATTCAGTCATTTCCAGACCTGTAATGCTCCCTAGTTTCCTTAAGGAAAACAGTTCCAACAAGGAATAGGAATCTCCCCAACATTTGCCCAAATGTAATTAGTGAGACATCAGCAAAAAAAATGGAGTTGGAAGTTTTAAACACATCTACAGCAGTTTCAAAATATGTTCATGTTCTTTATAAGCTTTCTTTACTTTGAAAAATAACACTGTTAATCAAATAGAATTCAATGTGCATGTTCTGTAGCACAGTAATTGTTCATTTTATTATTGCCATATTGTGCAGTGTTTCTAATCATTTGTTTTCCTGCAGCAAGCTTGCTTTTTTTCCTAAAACCATGCCTGCGGCTCTTCTGTTTTAGCTGGCAATAGTTATCCCTGGAAGTGTCCTTGCAGGCAATAAGGGTACTAGTGCAGTTTGTTCAGGGAGATTGAGAAGCAGCAGTGACAGAGCAGATGTCCCTGTAATCCCCTATTCCTCTGTTTTGTAGTGTCCCAAAGTTAAATATATCAGTGAGTAAGCTGGCCATGTGACTGCTCATGTGATCTTAGAGTAAAGGATACTTTTGTGTTGCATAAGGCTCCCATTGCCCCCCATGCATGTTAGCTGACATAAATACTCTAGGGATAAATTTGTTTTCTAGTTGTAGAACTTGAGATTATGGCTGCTACCGTCCCTCAAGGCCACCCAAGCAATCTACAGACCTTCCTCAAACCCTCATGGCCACAGGCTCCAAAGAGCAGCACTATAATAAAAAGATGTTTTTCAAAAATAGTTATTTTATATAGGTGCCTTCTTGCTACAATACCATGGTCTGAGCCTGGCACATGGAGTCCCAACTGGGGCCCAGGCTTCCCTTGCAGCACCCAAGAGAGGGGCCTGTGGCAGCTTCACCTTTATTAAAAGGTACTGAGAAACACTGATTCACATTTAAAAATTGAGATCCCTGTGAAAGCCAGTGCTGGAGGCAGCTCAGCACATCTGCCAATAGTTTGAGGTGTCTCATGGCATCTTGCACTGAGGGGACTGCTGAGTCTCTCATCTGTGGCAGTCTACAGTTGGAGGTGGGATCACACACACCACTGTTAGAGTGAAAATTCAGCTTCTGTCACCTCTTCAGCCAGCAAATGTCTGAGGATCTGGGCAAAGGAGTGTCTTTCCTTGCTCCTGGAAGACCCTCTAGGAGATCAGCAAGAGAATGCCTTTTGCACAGCCCCTGAACCTCAGGGTGATTTCTTAGCAAGTAGATTCTGGCAGCCAAGAGTCTTCAGCATGTATTATCACCAGGACACAGAGATTGAGGGGAAGAACTCATCAGGACCTTGGGTTTTTTTGTTCTGCCTTACTTCCAGAGCAGCACTTCGGTCTTCATAGCTGTTTCCTAGTGAAGCATTTCCTGGAAGCTCCTGGTGTACACAGACACTTCTGTACAGTAAGCACTTGCTGTCTTGGTGAAGGAAAGATACTTGAGAACTACTGGAAATGGGTTTGGGTCATTAGGGAAGTGGGAGAGAGATGGGGAAGATATGTGAGAGAGGTCAAGGGCACCATTTCATTGGTAGTGTGATGCTGGAAGCTGGTGTGAATTCTGCACCAGAACTAAGCCCAAATGGAGTCCTGGTCTTCTCCATCTCCACCTGCAGTGGTGTCAGGCTGAGCAGGCTCGGGCCAGAGGGCTTTGTGCTGCTGACTGAAGGGAAATCTCACACAAAGCACAGAGGAGAGGGGGCTGCAAGGAGGCTGATGGTGCTGGAGAGTTTGGACCTGTGCCCATCCCAGCGGATCCACCATCACACAGGCAGCTAGTTAAAGGCACACTTGACCTCCTTCCTAAGCTGGGGTACTTAATAAGTTAAAGGCAAATCATCTGGTTTATTAGGTCAGAGGCCATTTCAAAGACAGCAGCACAGTTATGCTACATTTTGTACATATCCTGGAAAGAGTATTCAGGGAGAAATAGGATCTATATGGGCACATCCTTACTGGTGAGCACCTCCTGCTGAAGAACAGCCTTGGGTATCTGCCTGCAGAGATCAAGCTTGGCAGGATTCAAGCCTTAACTCTTAATTTATAGTGTTGAACAGCTCACAAGAAGAGGGCGGGATTTGTAGGAGGTACAGTATGAAGTGGACTATGCTATGACATGCATTTCCCCACCAGGGAGTGAGGTTTGCTGGCTTTGCTTTGGTATGAGTCCACTCTAGGAATAAGCAGGAGTATCATGGTCTGGCCTGAATTCCTCCCTGGAGGAAAGAGACAGATGATATCATTGTTGGCATTGTTTGGACATCATGAATGTACGAAGTCAAATGAGAAAAATATGGGTTTAATTCCCTTTTTTAATAAAAAAGTAATGGAAAGCTATGTATGCCAGGAACCTCACCAAAAAAAGTCTTTATACCCTGGAGAACTCTTTGCCTAGTGAATAAACACTAAATGACTTCTAAGTCACTTTCTGGTTCATTTTTTTGTGTATATATATATATAATGTTATGTTCATATATATATATATGTTCATTTTTGTGTGTATATATATATAATATGCAAAGCCAAATGAAGTTACTTCTTTGTCTTGTGGATCTCAACATTGCTGAGCAATGCTTTAAGAAGAAACATGGCCAGAGTGAAGGGCACACAGCTTACTCCTGGAAGGCTTTGTCCACACAGCTCCTCCTGAAACCCTGTACCCTAATACCCAAGCACACAACCGTTTAATTAGGAAAAGACCTGAGCCTAAACACGTGCTGAATATTGGATAGTTTCTACTTCACTCTGCAAAGATTAGGTGGAAGTGTGCAATTGAGCATTAACTTTGAGACATTTCGAGTTCACAGTACAAAACTACACTGTCCAAACAAGTGTCATGCCTAAGGCAGGAGCTGCAGAGATGGCAGAAAGCTTGCTAGGTGAGAAGAGCTCTCTTCCTTTAGCTGCTCTTACAAACCTTAATCCCACAAGTATTTCACTGTTGCAAAAGATGTGTTTAGTGAGAAACCTGTGGCTTCGGTGTGCGTTTTGGCATAGATAAAGGCACCCTTCTGTGTGATCGTAAAAGCTGGGTTTGAAAGTACTTGTGATACATATAATTTAACATCAGGTGTTCCTGTATTTTCCAGACTGTTTCACATTCTTATTCTAGCAACAGGGATAATGGAGCAGATTCACAAGTCTAATCCTGATTCTTTGCGCCCTTCAGGCAGGACAACACAGCTAGAACCTGGATGCAGATTCCCCTCTGAGAGTGCAACGTTCCTCCTGGGAAACTTCAAGGAAAAAAGGTGCTGAAAATGCAGACAGAGCCATTTTCTCTCCTATTTGCTTCTCCAAGTTATACATAAGCTCCTGAACACCTTTCTGGTGTGGTCCTTCAAGTCTCACCGGTCTTCTTTTCTTCCAGAACTGACTGATACGCAAAGAGCTGCAAGGAGGACAGGTCTTTTTCCAGGTCTAGGTGCTATTTTTCTACGCCTGCCCAGCCCATAGTTTTGTGCCCAATTTTCTGCCCTCTAAGATCATGTGTTATGAAGGTCAGTGTTCTTAGCTGCCTGTGTTTTACATTTCCCATTTAGAGATGTATTGAGAGGCTGTGGGTTTTAGAAATTGTTTAGCACTACCCATCTCTGTGGAAAGGAACTTGAAAGTGATGTCAAGCTGGGCATGCACAGTCAAAGGCAGGAAAAAGCACAGATTTTGAAAATCTCCATTTTCTCTGAATAGAGCACTGGGACTGTCCTTGTTTAGCTACCTTGGTATTTCATTTCATTCCCCAGGTGGCTTTCTGTAAATACTGTGAAACTTAAATTTTTCTAAACAATTTCAACATTTGCCTTTTTGATATATCCACTCATTTTAACGGTGGATTTGAGATTATAAAAATCAGACTATACTATGTTTCTGCTATTAAATATTACATGTGCTGCATTTTTTCCCATTTTATGCCTTTTCATTTCCCCTTCCCAAATTCAGGCCAACAGTCCTCCATTTTGTTTGTCTACAAAGTAACCTTCTCATCTCAGTTTCAGTTTACCTGTTGTCTTGGTTTGAGACAAATTGGAGGAAACGTCCTCTCATAAAAGGCAGGTTTCAGCCACTCCTCCCCCACCAGGTTCGGAAAGAAATTCCTCGGAGGAAAGTGAAAAAAACCTATTTATTTAACAAGCAAAGTGCACACAGGCACGGAAAAAGAATAATGTTAAATAACAAAACCTGTCACTAGGGAGAAGACCTGGGAACATTTTCAATGTTCTTTGTAGGTGTGGCTCTCTCTCTCTCTGGAGCTGGGGTTTGGTGCGGCCGGGGTGTAAGGCTTCCCGATGACTTCTGGTGTTGCTGAACAGTCCAGAAGAGAAGAAGAAGAAGAAGAAGAAGAAGCCAAAGTCCCAGGAAACTCCGTGCTTTAGCTAACAAACATGAAGCTGGCAAACAAACAAGAGAATGCCACTCTCTTCCCTGCTGCAGAGAGCCGAGAGCTGGGAAAAAGCAGGAAGATGCTTTTCTTGGCTCCATAGCAACAGGAACGCAGGGGAGTGTATGTGTCCTTGAACACAAAAACTGTCTGAAGAATTCACATGGCTTCTCTCCCCCCTCTCCCAAGAAACAGCTTAAAGACACAGAAAGGCACAGGATTCATGTCTGGCATAGGGCAAACGATAGGGAATACAGTATCATACAGTCACCCCAGGACACGTACTGATCAGTCATTGCTTCTAATCTTTACAAGACTTTTTTCTATTCTGACCAGGATATATTTGCAAGATGTGTTGGGTTAGGTTTACTGTTTAAATAAAGAAACCCATAATTTTTCTGACCTAGCATTCTGTATTTCCTCTCATCCTAAAACGATGCTTTTATGGAACCCAAATGTAGATAAGCGGCAAGTTCCTCTTCACTTTTCTTAAAATACCAATACTCTTCAAATATTAAGGAAAGATTTGTGCTTTCCTCCTGCAGCCTTGCCTGTGCAGGGAACTATGCTTTGGAGAAAAGGTGACCTTATACATCTCAAACTGATGAAAAAATGTTCTAGGCTTTACACTGGCATGTGTGTCTCCTTATCTTCTCTGCTCTGGTTCTCAGCCTTTGAAATGTTGATTTGTATCATTATGTGCCTCTCCCTACTAATCTGCATGAATGGTCTTGTTGAGTATAGCCTGCTTTGGTGTCATACAGGTCTGTGGTCTTCGTAGGCACTTCACCCTGTGCTCTCCCCATGGTCCAACAAGACTGGAACCAGGAACCTGCAGTTGAATCATTGAATCCCAGACTACTTTGGGTTGGAAGGGACCGTAAAGATAATCCTCTTCCACCCCCTGCTGTGGAGGGACACCTTCCACTAGACCTGGTTGCTCCAAGCCACATCCGACCTGGCCTTGAACACTTCCAGGCATGGGGCAGCCACAGCTTCTCTGGGCAACCTGTGCCAGGGCCTCACCACCCTCGCAGCAAGGAATTTCTTCCCAATATCCCACCTAACCCTGCCCTCTGTCAGTGGGAAGCCATTCCCCCTTGTCCTGTCATTCCAGGCCCTTGTCCAAAGTCCCTCTCCAGCTCTCTTGGAGCCCCTTTAGGCCCTGGCAGGGGCTCTAAGGTCTCCCTGGAGCCTTCTCCTCTCCAGGCTGAACATCTCCAGCTCTCCCAGCCTCTCTCCAGAGCAAACGTGCTACAAATGTGGTATAACTTTCCAGAACAACTTTTGAAGATTTAATGGCAGCATCTGGGAATTCTGTTCTGAAGCACACACACCTATGTCAATAACTCCAGGAATTTTGCACATACAAAATCATCTTGCATTTACCTCAAATCTCACCTGTGTGGAAATCAAAGTTTATTTGCCCACTTTGCATACTGAGTGAGAAATTGTCACTGCCATATTTTTCCTAGTATAGGGGTTTTTGTTCTTTGCAACTTTTTTAATACAGGAAGGAAATGTAGGAATGTCAGGTCTAAGGTGACTGCTCTGTAATGAAACACACATTTTAATTTGCCATGGGAAAGTAATCCCAAGTTGTTCACATACCAAAAATGTTTTTCCCCTCACCCTGCTGCTGTAACACTTGTTACTTATCTATAAAAGTAAGGAAAGAACCCCAGCCTTAAACAAAAGATTTACTCACTGCTCCCCTCTGCCTTCACTCTAAATCAGATGAGCAGTGTAATAAGTTCAAAAAGCCAAACAAAACAAAAGAAAGATTTTATCTGTCTTTATTATGAAAGTGAGTTGAACCAGGGTGGTACAGACATATAGACAGCATTAATCCAAGTTTCTCGGCTGAAATTTTCTCTAAATTGGGAAAATTATGTGTGAATTGCATTGTTTTCTTGAATGGTTCATTCAGGTAGAATGGAACTCTGTTTTTAAGATGAAATATTTTAGTTTGATGATACGTAACCACAAAAGTTTGTCTTAATCTGTCTTCAATTTAATGCTGAGAGGGTTGAAAATGTATAATTTTTTTCCCACAACAAATTGTGGCTTTTTGTTCTAAAAATATTTTTTTTTATTATTCAGGATTATTGTTGAATAAAAAATACCAACTATTTTATAATTCTCTTACCAAATTTTTTCTCAGCCCAGGAGAAGTAGTGAAGTCAATGATGTATCCAAATACCCCTAAAAAAATTCCAAAACTGCATACTCATAGCTCTTTATGTCTTTAGCACATTGAAACATCTACTGTGCAGCAGCTCTGGGACAAGCAAGGAATGCAAGACACATTTTTATCTGATCTAGCACAACTCTTACATGTAATATGATATTACTAAATTGTCTGTTAATGAAAATCCTAGTGGAGCTCTGGTCAGCCCACCTCAGGTATCACAATACTTCAGGAAATACTGATTTGCTGAAAATAAAGAGATTAATTTTTTTTTTTTAATTAGATTAACATGGGAGGTAGGTTTCTGAGTCAGCTTTGGATATTTAATAATTTGAATGGATGTTACTCACCTACGCACTTTCCTTACACTCACACTCCTGTCACCAGCCTGTTCCCACCTTCTTTTCTGCAGAGGAGTCATCTTTGGGTGTGTTGGTGTGAAGAGGAAGATGTGAAGTGGAACCATTCAAACACTGTTGTCACTGCAAGAGGAGACAATGCTGTCAGGGAGAAGAAGTTGCTTAAATAACCAAAGCCACACTGAATGAATTTCTCAGATTCTTCCTCTGCCAGTGATCCTTCCTTGTCCACTGCTGACAAAGCATGAATCCAAATTGATATTCATGTTAGGAGGGGCTGTCTCCTTAGTTTTTATGAATACCATGAACTGAACATTCATTTACCCCAAACTAACTCGCCCCTGTTACCCTTCTCTTTAAGTATTATTTGTCTTGTTTATGCTGTCTCTCATCATGTCAGATCTGTAAGTATACTGGACTAGAGACATTGTTTTACTGCACTAGGCAGGGGTTTGGGAGACCTTGATAGAGTGTCCTGTTTCACTGCAAATTTTTCATGTGACCAGATGGAGGTCATAATTCCTTCAGATACTTGATAACTGGGCCTTATATCACAGAGATTTTATGAAAACAAATAAATCAACTGCGTAGAAAATATTCCAAAAATGGGGGTCATATGAATAACTACGATTAATATCTACACGGTATTTTGCATAAAGAACAAAGTGAGTCCAACTGTGTCCCTAGCCAACCAAGAATCCTGGAGCCCTCTCCTCATCTGCAGGAGTGTGCATTGATCCTGCTTCCAAGCTTGACCTGACCTGGCCATGTGTGCTGGCAGCCCAGAAAGCCAGCTGTGTCCTGGGCTGATCCCACAGCGTGGGCAGGAAGGTCAGGGAAGGGGTTCTGCCCCTCTGTTCTGTTCTGGTGACAGCCCACCTGCAGAGCTGCCTCCAACTCTGGGGCCTAACATCAGAAGGACATGGAGCTGCTGGAGCAAATCCAGAAGAGGCCACAGAGATGCTCTGAGGGCTGGAGCCCCTCTGCTCTGGAGACAGGCTGGGAGAACTGGGGGTGTTCAGCCTGGAGAGGAGAAGGCCCTGGGGAGACCTTAGAGCCCCTGCCAGGGCCTAAAGGGGCTCCAAGAGAGCTGGAGAGGGACTTTGGACAAGGGCCTGGAATGACAGGACAAGGGGGAATGGCTTCCCACTGACAGAGGGCAGGGTTAGGTGGGATATTGGGAAGAAATTCCTTGCTGCGAGGGTGGTGAGGCCCTGGCACAGGTTGCCCAGAGAAGCTGTGGCTGCCCCATGCCTGGAAGTGTTCAAGGCCAGGTCGGATGTGGCTTGGAGCAACCAGGTCTGTGTTTGACATCTCTAGCTCTTTCCTGAGTTTATTTACCTTTACTTTTAGGAATAAACTGTGCCCGTATCCCATTATGGATGAAAAATTACTAGTGATTCTCTTTGTTTTTTTGCAAAGTGCCTGTCGCTGTGATCACACAGGATTGGGGTAGGAAATGGGAACGGAGGTGGGGACTGCTGGTGTGACAGAAGAATTAAGTTGGTTTGGGATTAGCAGAGCCAAAGAAGCTTATTTCATCTTCACTTGTGTTTCCAAGGGGACCTCACCTGTGTTGTTTCTCTGCCCAATAAAGGGTAAGCCTACATGCAGCTGTGTGCTCTAGCAAGATGAACTTCAAGAGTCTCTGTCTCTTGTGGCTCTGCAGGACCCATCTTCCTTCCCCATATTTGTATGAAATTGGCCAGTTGGTTCAAAGATTCTAGTGGAAGCTTGGTAAGCTCACACAAAAAGTCCAAGACATTTACAGGGTTTAAAAAATTGTTTTCCTTTTAGAAACTGGGCTAAAAATATCAAGTTGAAGAACAGTATATGTAAGAGCATGCAAAACTGTTATCACCATTTCTGTTTGGCAATTTAGCATATTCTAGCAGACAAGCAGTGTAATTAATTTACTTTTTTTTCCTACTGAAAAGTCAGGTATATGAGGGTTATTTTAGGTTCTAAATATGATGCTGTCGTGGTTTGACACTGGCCCAACGCCAGGCACCCACAAAGGTCACTTGCTCACCCTCCCCTGCCACAGCTGGGCTGAGGAGAGAAAAAAAATTAACGAAGGGTTAATGAGTTGGGATAAGGACCGGGAGAAAAACTCTCCAAGGGCAAAACGGGCTCAACTTAAAGTTGCAAAGTGAATTTATTACTAACAGAGTCAGAGGAGGATAATGAGAAGTAAAAGCCCTTAAAACACCTTTATCCCTCCAGCCCCTCCCTCCTTCCCACCGACAGCGCAGGGAGACAGGGCATGGGGGTTTGGTCAGTCCATCACCGAGATTTCCTTCCGCTGCTCCGGGAGAGGAGTTCTTCCCCTGCGAGGCCGTGGGGTCCCTCCCACGGGAGACAGTTCTCCGTGAACTTCCCCAGCGTGGGTCCACTCTCAGGAGCAGCAGCCACACCGCACCTGCTGCAGCGTGAGTCCCTCCCTCGGGCACACAGCCCTCCCAAAACTGCTGCGCCGTGGGTCTCTCTTTCCCCGGGATGCAGTGCTCCAAGGACAGGCTGCTCCAGCCTGGAAGCAGGGCCCTCTCTCTCCACCGGGTCTCCCAGTGGATCACAGCCTCCTCCAGGCATCCACCCGCTCCGGCACGGGCACCTCCCCCACGGGCTGTGGGTGGATCTCTGCATCCCCCGTGGATCCCCATGGGCTGCAGGGCACAGCTGCTTCACCGTGGTCATCACCACGGCCTGCAGAGGAATCTCGGCTCTGGCGCCTGGAGCACCTCCTCCCCCTCCTTCTCCACTGACCTTGGTGTCTCCATGTTGTTTCCCTCACATGTTCTCACCTCCTCCTCTTCTCTGGCTAGAAAAAAACTGTGCCCCACTTTGTTTTGATTTTCTTCTTAAATATGTTATCACAGAGGCGTTACCATCATCTCTAATTGGCCCAGCCTTGGCCAGCGGCATGTCCACCTTCAGAGCCATCAGGGATTGGCTCTGCCAGACATGGTGGAAGCTTCCAGCAGCTTCTCACAGAAGCCACCTCTGTGGCCCCCTGCTACCAAAAACCAGGCTGTGCAAAACCAATACAAGTACATATGCTAGGACTGGACAGCTTACTAAAGACTAGATCACTAGATTTGCTTATTCCCAATAAGCAGCTGAAATTGAATTTATTCTGAAGAATTCAGTCTTGCAACCCAGTCGCGTAAGGACTCATTGTAGTGTGACCAGTGAGATTCTGGAGCATGGGTTTTGTCCCTGCATGATTGCTTTAGAGTCATTCTTGACAGTGGCAGCCCAAAAGGACTCCCAGGCTGCTGATGACATTTATCAAGTGCAGCTGCTGAGGAAGGATGCTGATTGTACGCAGCCCATAGTATGTCATGGAGAAAACATTTCCTTCTTCTATGCTTTCCAAGCCACTGAGGTCCTTCTGTGCAGAGACAATGCTAAATTGCTGCTTGGCAGCCTTCAGCTGGCCCTATGGAGTTGTCTGCAGAGAGCCACCTGCATTTAAATAACAGCCACCTTCTTTGTGTTAATCTGAACGTGTTCAGAACAACTAGGGATGTGCAAGGAAAACCAGAAGGGAGAGCATCTGTCACTGGCAAATGTATCCAGATTTTATAATGAGGCTGGTGATGGATGCCTCAGGTTTCAGCTGGTTAATTTGCAGCCTCCTGCCCCTAGCTGTGTGTTTATGGACAGTGCCTTTAAGATCAGGTGCCATTAAAATGTCTTCTTTCATATAATTTCAGATTTCTGAGTACTTCAGCTATTCTGGGAAATGGTAGCACTGAAAATCTATCAAAGCGATTCAAAGATTGTGATAACTGGTTTTACTGGAATACAAGAAGCCTAGAGAGGGACTTGTGACAATGGTGTGTAGTAGAGGATGAGAGGGAATGGCTTTAAATTGAAGGAGGGTAGATTTAAATTAGAGATTGGGAAGAAATTCTTGGCTGTGAGGGTGGTGAGGCCCTGGCACAGGTTGCCCCGAGAAGCTGTGGCTGCCCCATCCCTAGAAGTGTTCAAGGCTAGATTGAAAGGAGTTTGGAGCAACCTGGTCTAGTGGAAGGTGTCCCTGCCGATGGCAGGGGGTGGAACGAGATGAACTTTAAGATCCTTTCCAACCAAAACTCTTCTATGGTGCCACGATTCTCTGAAATAAAATTCTTGGTTACCTGTTCTCAGTAAGTGATTGTCTGCTTCAGTGCTCATTTCTAAATACTTAGACAAATGGCCTGTTTTTGAAAGTTCAGAGGTTGTCTTGACTCTCCCTTGGCCTTTTTGGACTGACTTTTCATATTACTTAAAGAGTGAAAAGCAATAACTTGAGAGCTAGAATTGATGCCAAGGAGCCTTGTAAAACCTAAGAGTCTTCTGGTCTCTGGCCACACATTTTCCTTCATCTCATGGGCTGACACTGTGAAAGTAAGTCCAATAATGATGAGAGAAGAGAAGGAAGAGGTTTCTGGGAACAGCAGCCAAGTCTGTCCAGAGGAAGTACTTAGAGCTCAATTTGTTGTGGATTTGAACTCTTCAGGTTTGCACTGAAATGAAGTATCAAGTGACAATCCACATTCCCTGGTTCCTACATTAGAGCAATAGAACAGAGAAAGAGATCCTTCCAGTTTTGTGAGCTAAATAGTTACTTATTTTGTGTCATCCCCATTCCCAAAACAGAAGACATGCTGGACAATTCCTCCATTGTTTTTCTTTCTTCTGGGAAATGATGGGTCTCTTTGGTTTGCAGTATCACTAAAATTGTCATTCTCACTAAAACTGCAGCTCAGTATCTTTCTGCAGACACTGACCAGACTCAACACCACAGGGAAAACCACAAACATCTCTTTAGGATGTATTACAAGGTGAGATGCCTGAAGCACAAGCTTTGTCCTGGCCTCTTCCTTCTCCATAGTAGTTTGAAGTTCAGCCACACATTAAGCCATAGGGATTTATGGTCTCCCTTAAGACTACTATTACTGATTACAGTTTTGGATAGTGTTTTTATCCTTATACAGCTGATCTTTCGTTTGAAGGGTGTTGAAACAAAGCAGGACCCAAAATATTTACTACAAGAGATGTAGCCACTAATAAGAACACAGTTCTGAACTGCAGATGCTGGTTGCCCTCAGGTTACTGCCTGCTGACAGAGAAGGTGTTATGAACTGGTCTAAACACAGAAGAGCAAAGAAAACTAAGCCTGTGAATAAAACAGATCAAACCCAGAAAGGTTCAAAATATACCCCAAAACTTGATTAAAACCAAATGAGGTTAGATGATGATGCAAAAAAAAAATTGATACATTTTATTTAATAGTAAAAGAGGCAAAGAGAAAAAAAGAAAGAAAGAGAAAAAGAGAGAAAGAAAGAAAAAGAAAGGTAGGTAGGTGGGTGTGTGAGGGACAGGGACAGTGACAGGGATTATGTAGAAACAAATCACCCTTCCAAAGGTCCCAATGATGTCTCGTTGTCACCGAAACTGCGGGAAAAACAAAAAACTCTCCAACAACATTTTTAGTGTTAGAGAATAAAGGCATTACTTTATTCTGGCCAGGATGTTTTTCTGGCCAGGATGTCCAACAGAAATCATTTCATCCACACATTGCCTGAGTTGTGCAGAGAAAATTGTTCCATCACATATGGATTTTACTAGATTTCTCACATATTTTACACAGTCAAAATCTACAGAAATTCATTGGTTCAATGTTCATTGGTCCCAAGTTGTGCAGATCTTAGTATTTGGTTTCCTATTGGATACGGATTTCTTCACCTCCGATGCTAATTAGGTTCTCATTCTTGGTTCTCTTCTCTCTCTTTTCCCAGACCAGGTGTCTCCAGCCATACCAGGGGTGATGTTTGGAATTGATGTTCATTAATGGTCATTAATGGTCATTATCTTTTGTGTATCTTCTGTGCTACTCTCAGTCTGTTGAGATGTTAAGCTCATTAGATCTCGCCTGGTGGAATAGTCCCCTGGAAAAAAAACTTCAATTCCCTTCCCCCGGGGCAAAGGGGAATAAAACTGACTAAAGTTACATAAAAAAATCGTAAACTTTGTATCATTTCCAGCATTGTCACTGCCCTCCATCTGGTCTTCTTGGTGGTGAGGGTCCCTCGCGCTGAAGAGTATAGAATCCAAAGGATTAATATATGTTTGGCCAGGTGGGAATGCCCAGGTGCCTCCCCTGAGGGGGCTAGGTTTGACACTGTCCCCTGCAACACTGTGGATCTATTGCACCATTTTGCATTATGTGCAGTGCTCTGGTGCAGGGTCGGGGGACCCCTTGGTCGGGGGGAGGGGGCGCTTTGATGGGCCATGACACACTGTCTGCTGTCCTGGAGATGTGGCCTTCCTGGAGTGGGGGCCCCCACAGATAAGCCTGGGGCTGTGCTCTCCACCCCAAAGTGCTAGGCCTGATCCTCCTGTGAAAGTATTCTTCTCCCCCAGCCCAGACCTGAGTAATTTTATCTTATCTCCATCAACTTGCAGTCCAGGGCCTCAGCCAGGAGGCCCACTCAGGGTGTGGTAGTCTTCCATGAAGCTTTTGTTATACAGTTTTTCTATAATATGCAAAAGTCCTTCACAAAAATGTTTAAGCCATAAATGACAACATTTCAGTATCCGACAGAAGGACTGCAGGAGTTAACAGTCTTGGAGACAAGGATTCGACAAGAAAGGCAGAAATGTTCAGGATGGAAGAAGGTTGTTGCCAACAGGGTGAGTAATTAGCACTACAGCAGGTCATCAGAAAGCAGGATGGATTCTTTATCACGTGAAGGCTTCAGAGTTAAATTAGGTATTTTTCTGTAGCATGGCGCTCCAGCTGGGTGCAGAGGCATTAGTGGAGGGAGGGTGGCTGTAGCTCTTTTCAGCAGTGTCCTGCCTCTAGGTGCAAGCCCAGGGAGAGTGGGCGTTGTTTGCTGCTCTCTGCAGGGATCTTGTAGTCTGTGTTGCTCAGGAGATCAGGAGAGGTGACAACAGCAGCCCCTTCCAAGGTGAACATCCTCCCCAGATTTTTCTGGGTGATACCCCCTTTTCCCTGTGGGAGGTAGTTCTCTTTTGCTAGCAATGCCAATGTTTGGCAGACTTTCTGTGTCTCCTTGTCTGCAGTTGTGGTTGGAGGTGGAGGAGACTTTCTCTACTGGATGTGACAAGTCAAAAGGAGAGGAGGAGAAATCATAGTGAGAGGACCAAGGTATTCAGCAGAGCATCTATGTGCACAGCTGAAAGGCTGCAGACAATTTACAAGTGGTCTTCATTGGTTTGCTTAACGAATTTGATGTGGACACTACTGGTAAAAGTGGTGTTTCTCTTTGCAACTTAAAATGTTGGAATTACTCCCCCAAAAAACATGACTACCAAAAAAAATCACTACCAAAAAGTCACTACCAAAGTTGAAAGGGTAATTAAAAAAACCCCCTCATATTTCCGTTTTTTTCTATTGATTCCTCTAAACTTTTTTATGTTTCATAGCTGACATGGAATCACATCAAATATCTGGCTCCAAATGTTTTGAAGATCCCTTGCTGTCTCTCGGTGTTTCACTTTGTGATGCCTAATTGACTTCAGAGCTTAAATTTGATTTTCCAAACTGAGCCTGCAGTTTACTGGCTTTCAGTAAGCTGAAATAGTTAATGTTGCAAATGAGTCAGGGTAGGACCATGGACATAGTTGGGTACCATAGACCAGGTGGTGAGTAGAGATTTGCTAAGTGGGTTCTACGCCACTTACTTTAGTTCTTGATTGCTTACTTTAAGCATTGCAGTACTGAACACTGCTAAATACCCATTAAAATTTGGGCCACAGCCCTCTCTTGCTTGAGCAACTGTCCTGCTATTGCAGCAACAATCACCCATTATTGGCCAAAGGTCTTTTGTGAGATGTACATGTCATTATAAAAGTGAGAATTCCTACCTAGCCTTAGAGTACCTAGTCCTAGACAGTGTTCACATCTTTCATCTTTAATTTGCAGTATTCAGTGGATCAACTTTTATGGATTTACCATTGTCTGTAACTGTAGAATAAATGCAGAGTAAGGATTGCAGATTTTAGCTAAAGTAAACAAGATTATAAACCTGATAGGACAAGAGAGAATGACTTTAAACTGAAGGAGGGTAGATTGAGATTAGGAAGAAATTCTTGGCTGGGAGGGTGTTGAGGCCCTGGCACAGGTTGCCCAGAGAAGCTGTGGCTGCTCCATCCCTGGAAGTGTTCAAGGCCAGGTTGGACAGGGCTTGGAGCAACCTGGTGCAGTGGAAGGTGTCCCTGCCAGTGGCAGGGGGCTGGAACAAGATGATCTTTAAGGTCTCTTCCAAACCTTTCTGTGATTCTATGACTCACCGCAGGTAAAATGGCAGTATTTCCTGCTCCACTAAGAAATTTAGTTTTGCCATTGCAAAGGTCGGGGTTGTTTTGTTTTGTTTTGTTTTGTTTTGTTTTGTTTTGTTTTGTTTTGTTTTTTTAAGCAGCTGCCAAAGCTGAATAGTGACGGGTTTGTGTCCAGTGAAGAACAAACTTGGACTAAATGGAACAGCTGCACAAAGATGTAATATAATAGGTCAACATAATAGGTAACGTGAGTCTTTAAACAAAATCCATTGCCATCAAAGCCAAAATACAAAAAGCTCTTAAACATATTTGGAAAGAACAGATGGGGAAAAAATTCTTATGAGCTGTATAACAGGATCACGTCAATCAGCCCAGCAGCAATGGCATATAGAACCCTTCGCACATGGGCAGAAAACATAACCAGAACTAGACACAATAGTGATATGTCCAACTCCTCAAAAAGAAGGAGAGAGTCAGGGTGAACAGCGTCTTGGGAGGCTGAGGACAGGCAGGAAGCACAGTAGTTATAGTGGTGTTTTACCTCCATCAAGCTGGAGTTTGGAAGATATAGGAAAGCATAATTTCAATATATTTTTTCAACAGGTCAGTTAAAAATATAACGTTGAGCTCCCAACCAGTCCTTTTTATGTGTGGTAGAAAGAAGGTGATAATCGAGCTGTCCAAACAATGAAGCAAAGCTTCAGTCCAGTATATTCCCCTGTGTATTTCAACGCTATTCTGCCACTAGATGTCCTGCTGACCTCACAGAGTACAGGATGAGCTGCTTTCCCTGGTGAACAGCAGAGACCAAGGTGGAAATCAAGCTGTGACAAAACATGCTTGTAACTTTAATTCCTAGGGGATCGTTTTTGATTAATAATACTTCTTAACACAAAGAGTCAGTGAGAACTTTCTCATTTGCATCCTTTTTTCAAGTGTCACATTGGGAATAACACTCTTGCTGTCATCCATCACTGGCCCTATTTCGGAGCACTTGTTTTCTACTTTGACATTTTGATTCTCTTCCACGTCCCATCTCCCTGGTGGTCTCTTTGCTCCTTTCCAGGGGGTTTGTTCTCCTTGGATTTCATATGCACAAGTGCTGTAGACTAAGAGCAGCTCACCACTCTGTGTTTCCATTCATTCTTGACAAAACTGAGAATCTTTCAACACCAAATGGCACCTTCCCAATCTCAGTGTGTTTCCCACAACAGTTCAGGACAGTGTCCAAATGCAAGGAAATTCCAGGGATGCTCAGAAGCCTATCGCAGGGGAGGAGCTTGGAAGAAAATATCAAGAGTTCATGTTTTAACAGGCTTCTCTCAAGATAATGGTGAGAATTAGAGTTTTCTCCCCTTTCCATTATTTAGCTCCGTATCTCAGTAGCATTTATCAGAAAGGAAGCGCTGTACAGGATAGGTGGGGCTTTGACAAACAACTGTATGATATAAATTCTAGGACTGACAAAAATGGTCAACATATCTTCTGAACAAACATGACAGCACACTCAGCTGAGGGTAATACCAGTAGCTGCCAGACAAGAAGGTGGGATCAAGAGCTTGGGCTGGTCCCCAAGGCTGATATGGCATCTCAAACAACAGACCTGAGAATGGGAGGATGTGTGGGTGTCTCCTCTCTTTACCTGCTCCCACTAAGAGAAAACCTGTGCCTAAAACTGATGTGTATTTGAGTGCAAATCCCTTTTCTGCTTTCCACATTTATTCTCTTTGCTTTCTTTCTTATGATTTGGGTCAGCAGCAAAACTTGGCGTAGGACTGAGTACTGTTCTGAGTTGCAAAGGAATACTTTCCCACTCTGTGGGTAAGGTAATGCACTGAACATCTCCGCTCCTCAGTTTCACCACTTAAAGCAGAGAATAGCAACAGTGACCCAAAGAGCTTGTGACATTTAAATGCTTGATAAGTCCTGGGAGACAGAGATGACACTGCACTGCATGAGCTCCTATGGCACACCAAGGAAGAAAGTTAGTAAGGTTTCATGTGCAAATCATGCTCCAGCATTGAGACTATTTCCAGGCATCAAATAGTCAAACACCATACAAAAACCCCTGCCCTTAAACCTCTGATTTTATCCACAGAATTATATGGCTTTATCTGAGCTTTTTCCTAGAGAACTGATAATGCCCTTAGCACTTAAGAGGAGTTACATGGGGATTTTTCCTTTATTTGAAGTCTGGTTGAGTCTAGCTTAATTATCTAGTTTGATCTAATTCATCATCTAGCTCATTGACTTTCATTTAGTGGTTCTTACAACATGCTCCAAAACCTGTGGTGCCTGGACTTCTTTGATCATAGATTGAGACAGGATGCTACAGCCACAGGCATGAAGACACCAAATTGGCTCATTGCTTCATTAAATTAGAGCAAAGAGCTGGAACTCAAATGGGGATGTGACACACTTTTTCTAGTCCCCGTCAGCTCATCCATTCTGTAGCTCAGACAGATGCTGATAGGCATTGTGCAGGATATTTGAATGCCTGGTTTACTGACAGAGAAGGCCATAAGCACAATGTAAAGGGAAAAAGACATGGGACTGAGGTTTTTTTTCTTTTTTAATATCTTCCTTCTCCTCCTCATAAATAATATAACAAATTAGGTTTTCATTTCACTCTTTGTCTCTCTTTGCTTCTAGGCAACATCTTGAGCTCAGTCTGACCCCTTGACCCTCACTCCTGTGGTAAGATTGGACTAGCATTCACTGATGAGGCTGTGGCACCATTGCTCTTTCAAGTAAATAAAACTCCCTGACTACATCCATACTAATAACCAGTGCAGGTCACAGCTGGCTGTACAGTTAAACTTTATGCAAGGTCCCTGGAACAGTTTTGGACAGTCCCAAACAGTCCTGTAGTTGCACAGGCCAAACAGCCTTTCTGGTGATGAGAATGGATGTGACCAACCTGTTCTGTGAAGAAACAGAGACTAATGATAAAGGTATAGAACCTTGCATCTCATCTGGCCATCAGGCGAGGGGACAGACCTTGGCAATGCCCATTTTTGCTGGACAACTGTGATGCTTAAATGCCTGCCTTAGAAGATGTTCTGCTAAGATGAGCTGCAGAGGTCACAGTTTTTATGTGTTTTTTCAGTTCTCTCACTTCGTGCATATTAAGTGTATTTAGGAACTTAATCCTAAAACTGGCAGGGGAAGAGTGAAGAAAAAGCAGAACAGTATTGGATCACTTTTACTTGGGACTGATGTTCCCAGCTTTCCAAGGACATCTTGCATCTCATGACTTTGCTCAAAGCATGAAGTCAAGGGGTTTGGCAGCAGGTGACCAATCAGTCACTTCTCTCTGCTTTACAGCTGTCCCTAGTTCTTCATTCCAGTAGGAACCATTGAATTCAAAGTGGGAGATTGTATCCATGGTGGATGGTGAAGGCAAGGATGCAGAAAAGATTTTGAGTAAAGTTTACAAATGGCTTCTCAAATATCCTGAAATAGGTTCCTTTGGTGGTATTTCTGTTGTTTCGCCAACAAGTTCCTCCTTTGCCTTGTGAAGAGTTTGTACAGAAAGACAGCTACATTTATGCTTTGTAAGTGTTCTGTTCACATTTTCTGTATTGTATTTGGGTCAAACCAGAGATGAGATTTCCAAACTGCAAGTAACCCCCTCTTTTGATAAATTGACTTGATATAAAGAACTTACCTGGTGATTCCTGGGACAGCATTTCCAAACAAAGCAGGTAAAATGTCTTTCCCAAAGCTGAATTTTGTTTCTTTAAGAGCAGCTGTCACCCCTGGCCAGCTCTAACAAGGCATCAGAGCCCAGCATGCAGCTCCCCCTGAACAGCAGTGCTTGTTGAAGCCAGAAACGTACCAGGAGAAAAAGAAAGGCCCCCAGCATCAGAGGGACATGGACCTGCTGGAGCAAATCCAGAGGAGGCTATGAAGATGTTCTGAGAACTGGAGCCCCTCTGCTCTGGAGACAGGCTGGGAGAGCTGGGGGTATTCAGCCTGGAGAAGAGAAGGCTCCAGGCAGACCTTAGAGCCCCTGTCAGTGCCTAAAGGGGCTCCAGGGGAGCTGGAGAGGACTTTGGACAAGGGCCTGGAGGGACAGGACAAGGGGTAATGGCTTCCCATTGCCAAAGGGCAGGGTTAGGTGGGATATTGGGAAGAAATTCCTCGCTGCAAGGGTGGTGAGGCCGTGGCACAGGTTGCCCAGAGAAGCTGTGGCTGCCCCATCCCTGGATGTGTTCAAGGCCAGGCTGGATGTGGCTTGGAGCAACCAGGTCTAGTGGAAGGTGTCCCTGCCCATGGCAGGGGGTGGAACTGGATGAGCTTTTAAGGTTCCTTCCAATCCACACAATTCTGGGATTCTGTGATTCTACGATAGGCAAAGGGAATAAGGAAGATGAGGCAGAACAATAATCAAATTGGCTCTGAGCACATTGCTGCAAATTGCATCTTCTCCCAAAGCCTTCTTTTATGAACAAATACTGGTGTGGAGGACAGGGAGGGGAAATTTGAAAAACAGGTGCTGCATTTAGATTTAGGATACATCAGATTTCCATCTGCTTGCACTATACATGTGTTTTATGATGCCAAGAACTACCCATGCCAAGGGTCAGTGATATGCGGACACACAGTGTGCATGACATTGTCATAAATTAACGGTGATCATTATTGTTATCTCACTGCAGACAAGGGCTGGTGCTGGATGACTGAGGCAAATGGAAGTCATCCACGGAAATGCAATCTGCATGGCTGAACATGGTTAAGGAGGAGACAGCAGGAGGAACAAGTGAGGCATTCCCAGAAGAGGGTCACAGGACTTTGTTGGGTAGCTGACTTGGGGTGGATTTGCTTAACCCTGGTGATACCCTGCTCTCCCTTTTACTGTGGGAGACCACTAGGTGCCTACCTTGTGCTGGACTTAAGTAGGTGAAAACTACTCCCACCACATCTCTTACAGAGGAAAAACTGGGAAATTCCAGGCATGAATGTCCAACTGACAGCTTGTAAGATACACAGCTAACAATCAGCTTCAAGTGTGAAGGGTGAGAATAGAAGGCTAAAAGAAGGGCTGCCTGGGGTGCCAAACCAGAGAGATTATTTCAAGTGGATCAAAGGAAAAGGAAACAGAACTCGATAATTTGGGACAGCCCTTCTCCAGGATGGGATCTGCTGGGCTGTGAGCTTACATCTGCTGGGAGGCAGCAGGAGCCACACGGACTGTATGTGTCTGACTGCTCTACAGAACAGTCCCAAAACAGGCAGGAGAGAACGGTGCCCAAGGTCATCTCCAGCTCTTACTTTGTTTTAGAAGAATAATAGTTCCTTTGGAGATTATTTGGAGTGTTGTCAAAGTAATGCAGTAAGCCATGGAGCAAATCCTCACCTGGCCTTACTGAAGGAGGTGATTTCACTACAGTGAATACACGAGTCACACTATGAACTCCCACCTCTGGACTCCGACTTTGGGAACCATGAGGTGGCGCAGTTACCCTGGATGTCAGATCACAGCTGGCTACACACTGGTTAGGTATCTTCCCAAAATATGTGTCCACTCTCCAGCTGTGTAACTACAACCACATGTTAAGGAACTGCTGCTTTATACATGGTTTAGCTACACCACCTAATCCCTCTTATGTTTTGCCTTCAAGGGGGTCAGTGAGGTACCGTGGGTGAAGAAAGCGCAATCAAGCATGTTGTGCTCATGTTAGCAAGTGCACCACTTGCAGAGACCCCTTTCCTCTCTTTTTCTTAAATAGGACTTAAAAAAAAATAAACTAACTCCAAATGCATTTTATGTTTCTCCCCTGGAAAGCACTACAAGGACATCGCTTGTTTTATTAGTGAGGCAGCAGGATGCAAACTAACAGACACAGACCACGTGGCAAAAGATGGTGGTGGTGGCTACCCTCCCTCTGCATGCCCCATCTCCACTAGTGGGAAGAAAAGGGTGGAGAGCTGCCTCCTGTTTGTGAGTAGTGTTCTTTGCTCTCTGTCTTTGGGTTCCTTTTGGGCTTGCAAAGGTGTGGTAGGTCCAGGGCCCTGGCTGATTTCCAGGGAAGGGGAATGCACTGAATATCCTCAGGTTCCCCCTTGGTTTGAACTGGAGCTGGTTTTTTTCTTGCTTCCTCTTCCCAGTGATTGGAATGCTTTGCTGTGTTCTCACAGATGGCCCCAGAGGGGGTGCATTCCAGTGAAAAATCTGCATCTGCTCATGAACTGGGACATTGCACAGTGCAGAGAGGACAACTTGAATCCTGTGTTTCACATGAGCTCCACCCTGTGATAAAATAATTTGGGATATAAAGAGCATTTCCGCCCTGGGATGCCGTATTTGCTCATGCAATGGCTGCAACTTCATTCAACCTAGAGTATGCCTTCCTGTGGTGAAGCTGAGGCAGATGGATCCTCTCTTGCTCCTGGCAGTCAGCATGGCCATTGTGCAGTGTTACATGCACAGGTGCTGTGTGGTGCCACGCAAGCACCATGTGGGAAACATGCCCTGCCAGGAAGTTGTGGTATTCCTTCCCTAGAGCATCACAGATCTCAGGCATGATATGATTTTAACTCACCCTCTTGCCTCACAGGCATGTTTTGCTTTGTCTATAAATGCCCTTCCAGCACTGTTGGGCGCTGATTCGTATCCCCTGTACACTTGAGAGATCAAAACAGCCATTAAAAGGCACCTCCAGACTCTGCTGCGAGTGCCCTGCCGCCTGCCTGTTCTGGCCACATTCCAGCACATGAGAGAAGCTCCACACTCTCCTCTGAAAGTACCACACCAACAGTATCTCCTCTCTTGGCCAAAAGTGCAGATCTCCAGAAAGTGACACAGACCACTGCTGTCCGTAACAGCCAGTGGGTGCAGATGCTGCCTTTGGCTCCAAGTGCCCCATGTAGAGCAAGGACCAGAGGGGCCACTTTTCTGGTCATGTCCATCTCTGCTGAAGTGCTTTGCAGTGGCCTTCCAAGCTCAGTACAGTGGTCACCATATCTCATCTCAAGCAGCACCAGCTTTTCGGCAAGGGTTAGACCAGAAAAGTCCTTTCATGACACTGCTCCACTTGACAAGTATTGCACTGAAGCAACCACCTAAGCCATGAACGCAGCATACCTCTGGGCACCGCAGAAGTCCAACTAAATCTGTGTGAGATCTGAATCTCCCTTCAGAGGTGCCTTCCTCCACTCATCAGGTGCCCAGAGCTCCTGAAAGAACATGCTTCAAGGTGCAGTTAACTGTATTTAACATTTTCTTCACCTTTCAGAATTACTTCCCACCTTCCTCAGCAATTCATGGGATGCTGGTTCCAGGACCAGTTACCCAAAACCTAGCAGGTCTCCCACTTGGGTAGGCTGAGATATGGAGATATGATGCCTCCAGTTCCCCATTTCATCTCTGGCCTTGGGACAGTGCGTTGGGATCAAGGATGGGGGCAACTGCTACAGCAGGGACCTGACCACCCTTGACACCTCTGTCTGGGGTGCACTCAACCTGCCCCCCAGCACCCCTGATGCCTGACCCAGGCACCACATCTGCTTTTGCTATCAGCTCCTGGTTGTGAGACGAGCCCTGCAAACCTACACATTCCTCCTTGCTTACACATCACAAGCTTTATTTGTTTTAATCAAAGGGGGCCCTGATAATTATTAACATATTTAATTATTTTAACTCTGAGTCACTCAGCTCAGGCATGGAGTGATCACAAGGATTGCTTTACTGCACAGACCCAGCCCTGGAGCATTTGCACCACCAAGTAATCATTCTTTGCAGACAGAGCTCTCATTGATGCTGGTCTCACAGCCTGCCTTTCCTTCCAGTTTAAGCTGCTTTTTGGTTTGCTCAGAAGCGCTGGCCTCCACAGGAGTAAAACTGGGCACATTCAGACAATTTTCAGGACTAAAGCTTTGCATTCTGAGGTTGCTAACTCTGGGATAGCACTGGCAGGGAACGATGTTCATCTGAGCTGTGCTCCAGCCCTGCACCTCAGGGGGTGTTAGTCCATCTGCCCTCCTCAGAAACTGCATCACCCCATCAAGGACTCCCCTCCCAGGCTTGCCAGCAAGTTGCATGGCCTCCCACCAGCAATCAGAGCAGACTGCAATTAGTGGTGTTTGTCTGAGGAAACTCATAACTCTGCACTTCCACATGATTTATGAGGTTCTCCAGCTTGGGCTGGCCCATGAGTTGCAATCATTCCTAGCCTCAGCAGTTCACAGTGAGGCTACCTGGAACTGTCTGTGTGGTTTTCTCCTTTGTGGTCCATCAGAGCTTTGGAGGGAGGTGCTGCCCTTGGAAAATACCCACCATCAGTCCGTAAAGTCTGGGCAGTTTGGATGGGGACCAGACCCATGTATCTGGGGTGCCTTTGCATTGGGGGGCATCTACATCATCCTGAGTAAGCTTGGCTCCTGCTGACTCCTGTGTGACCTGGGACTTTTCCCCTAAAATACAACAGGGCCCTGTGATCATGGATTTGCATTTGGACAATGCTCTCGGGCACATGGTGTGACTCTCTGGGACGGTGCTATGCAGGGCTGGGAGTTGGACTTGATGGTCCTTGTTTGCTCCCTTCCAACTCAGCTTATTCTATGATCTGTGATTCTGTGATCCCACGGGCCTGCCTTGGTCCTGAGCATTCAGGAGAATTATTGTGGCTTGTGAACAATAATTACTTTAATTCTCTGTCCCACCAGTGATGTGAGATTGCATTAGCCAAATCTGTAGGTACAAGAAAATTGTGGAGGCTCTCAAGGATGCACAGAGGAGGCCTTGGCAGGGCTGGGAACTGAGAAAAAAACCTGCAGACTCATCCAGAAGATGCTGGCCCTTGCTGAAATACATATTTAAGAATAAGTTTTTAGTTAAATATGCACATAAATATTTATAGAGAGAGAAAAGAAGAGGTGGAAAGAAATAAGTTTCACAAACCAAAACCTTAACAATTTTAAACAAATTAAATCTTTAATGAGAACCAGAACACTGATGGTACTTCAAAAGTATATAAGATAAGGGTCAGTCTCTGCTTTCCCTTGAGGAAAAAGATTGGAAAACAGTGATCAGGCTGTTCCTGCTAAGGTTGGGCTCTTGCTCAGAAAGCCCCTTTTTTTTAATCTGCATTTTTGTTAGCTCTAGTAATAGCAGCACTTCTTTTGTCTTGGCTGATTTTACTGCAGATTCCAGGAAACAGAGCTGGTGTCCTGGCATGTAAAGGCTTGTCCCTATCAAAGTCTGTTTCTAATCTTGATCAGGAATTTGGTGGGCAGCGATCACCCCAAAGTCCTTGTATTTTTGGTGTTGTATTGTTGCTCTAAAATTTTTTGTGTGTGTCTTGAAGCAGTCCCCAAAAGCCGCATGGCTACAAACTGCTCATGACACCCTGTAAGCACAAGATGCAGGGGAGGGGGCAGAAGATGTGCTTGGAGCTGATTTTAGCTCCTGCACCTTAAGTACAGCCTGACCCCTGGCACGGGTGATGGCCATATAGCACTTCTTGCCAAGAACCATTCCAGCCTCACACCTGCTTTCTTGGGATAGGCACAGTGGAGAAAAAGCAAATGCTTAAGTGTGGGGTGAATTCCCAAGCTCAGCTCCATCTTTTTCCAGTCCAGGGAGGAGTTTGGCTTGTGAATATAATGGGACTCCTCTTGTTTAGAGATGCTGCAAGAAGAAGTGATAAATGCAAGAGTGGTGCCCAGCTCCGCTTATGGATGCTGCCATCAAGGAAGGAGGGACTTGCCCTAAGTGGCAGATGACAGTAGCTGGAAAGTGCCATGGGAGGCTGCAGAGATGCTTGGGAAGAAACACCCAGTATCCCAAAAGTGAGGAGGTGGGAAGAAGCATCATCTGTTTGCTTCAGTTGCAGCAGCTGAGCATCCTCTCAGGATGTCAGGATTTCAAAATCTCTGCAGTACTTGAGCCTGGGTTATTTCAATCCAGATGGGCTGCCTGAGCTAATTCCCAGCTTGCATAAGTGACTGTTCTGGCAAAATGAAATGAAAGAGCATGAGTGGTGGCTCTCTCAATGCTGCTGCTGCTGAGAGCTGTACCAACACTGCATCCTCCACCCACCACTGCTCCCCATCCCCTTCGCAAACAACCAGACAAAGTTCCTTTATTGCATAGCCCGAGCATGGAGGGGAAAAAACCAGAGCAATTAAAGCCGAGACTATATTAAGGCAGAGAAAACCACAAAAATAAGTGCCTGCAATGCCAGCAGTGCTAAACCTATCTGCTAACTTCCCTTCCAAAAGCAATCTTGACCTGACCCAGGTGGGAAAACGCCTGTAGTTGTAACCACCCTGTCATGAAAACACAAAAGGAGGTATATATCTGAGCATTTGACTCCAGAGCTTGGCACTAGATTCATTCCCCTCTACAAAATAACAAAGCCAAGATGCTGCAGGTAACAGTAAGGCCAAAAAGTCTGGGAGTTTCACTCCGTACAAGTAAGTTTTGGCACAGTAGCTACTTCACACCCAATTAATTACTTCAGCACCAGATTATACTTGCAGGCTCCAACAGAAGTGATAATAGGAGCCAATTAAATTAATTTATATTTACTTTATAAGCATATTTTCCTTTGGTAAATCTTTGCTTTAATTTGACAGATTGGACTCCAGCATTTTGTTTTTATTAAGAGATACAACCTTAAAACCAGAGGATGAAATCCAAACCTGTAAAGCTAAGAAATCCTTCCCTTTCAGGTTCAAAACCATGTATGACATGCAGTTAAAAAAAACCAAACCAGAATGTATGCACGTCCTGGACTAATAAAAACATACTATGAAATATGTGGTAAAGTGCCAGCATGTCTTGCTGGAAGTACATGAGCATGAGCTGGGTTGGAGCTGGTGGTTGACACAATGTTCATGCCAGAGCTTGAAATGGAGATAACCTTTGGTGTCGCAGTGGGCAGGCTTACAAAACAGCTTGCATGGGAGAGAGCCATGGTTTGATGTAATCTGCTGTCAGGGAACTGGCTTGCTAAGTGCAGCGGCTTAAAATGGGATGGTCCCAGTTTACACCATTATATTTTGGCATAAATCATAAACGGTTAAATATTTTTGTGTTCCAGTAGTAATACCGTCCCTGCCTGGCTCCATAGATGCACAGGCAGGTTCAGTATTGTAATCAGTAACAAAGGGATAGAAAGGGAATTTGCTTTGCCTTCATTCCGACAGGCAAGTTTATTACATCTTCACCCTCGAAGGGCAGGCAAGCAAATCTGAGGACAATGGCTCGCTCAGGGATTTTCCCGGGGCCGGGGGAAAGGCGGGATCAGGGAGCAGGGACCAATGGAAGAGCCCCGCGGGAGCGGCGAGAGGGGCCAAGGCCAGCAGCCAACCGGGAGATTTAAACTGGAATACATTAACTTAACAGAACCATGCACCCTGGGAGAAGCCCTCTGGTCACTTTAACCTCAGCTACCATACAGCAGCACTGTCTGCTTCTTTTTCACCCAGTATGGCTGTTTCTACAGCACATACATCTAAGAATAGCTGAAGGCCATTGTGTCTTTTGTGATCTCCATACAGTGACTCAGAAGTGAAAGATTTATAAACCATTGTATTACCTAATCCACACCTCAGGGAACAGCCCTAATAAAGTATAGCACCAGTCAACTAAAGGAGGGGAAGGGAGTGGCCTGCCATAGACAAAAAGCCATGAAACCAGACCTGTGCCCCAGAGTGGGATGCTGTAGGTTTTTATACCTGTTAGCCTTCCCTGTCTCACTGGCAGTCCTTCCTTCCTTTCCTTTTCCCCTTTCAGCACTGTCCTCACAAGCCTCCAAGAGTTCATGAAGTCCTTCTTGTTATCCAGTCAAACTGTTCCCGAAATGTTCCTTGCCTCACTTCACCTCCCCTCTCATCTATCACTAGCAAAACCATACTTGGAAAACCAAACTTGGGCAACTGCCAGATCCCTCCACTGCTGCAGGACAGGTTGATCTGGTGTTTTCTAACAAGTCCCAAGCAACAAACTAGAATTGCAGTATGAACCATGTCATCCCTTGCTAAAAGCCTCCGTTGAAGTTGGCAGACTCTTTATGGGGACTTCAACTGATGGCATTAAATTATGAACAACATTCAGTGTAGCAGAGCTAGGGATGCCCAAGATGATAGTGTGGCTCTGTGACTAAGAGATCAAGAGAGAAATTTATTTGCACTTATAATGGTGGCCTGGACACGTGCAAGATGGGACCAAATGCTGTCCTCATGGACTCTTACTTCATGAGGAGGAGCTGGGCAGAAGCCTCTGCCTTCCTCTGAGCTGGCAGGAATGGGGGAACACAATGGGGAAAACCTGCCCCTTTCTTTTCCTGAGGGGTGAAAGGAAGCTCGCTAAAGTTGCCAAAGACGCTTTGTGGACACTTTAATGCCTTTAGAAAGCCATTGAATTTCTTTTGGGCTCTGAAAATCTACTATTTCCAATGTTGCTGTTTTCTCAGTCTAGCACAGTGTGTGGCTTTTATAGTCATAGAATTGCTACTCAATTTTCACCTCTGGATGGTGATTTATGGATTCTGTAATAAAGGTTAAACCCTCTTCCTCTCCTTGTTAGTGCTGTTTTACACACTTCACACAGATCAGTGCCACAGCACTTGGAAGAGTTTTTTTGCCAAAGTCCCATAAAATCCAATTTTCTCTTCATTTTGGATCTCCCATGCTTTAAGTCAGAGAGATGTGTGGCAATCTCTTCTCAGCAGACCGACAAACAGAAAGTAGAGAAGGATAAAAAAAAAAGGATCTGCAGGACAGCACAAGGACACATCTCTGGTGTATCCTAGTGAGAAAATAACATTAGGCTGTCACAAAGTGCTGGACAGGTCCCTGTTTTCTTTGCCCATGCAAAGGTATGTTGCTCACTCAACAGAATACTTGGGAAGATAGAGATAAAATCATACAATCATAGACTATCCTCAGTTGGAAGGAACCCATGAGGATCATTGAATCCACCCGCTGGCCCTGCAGAGGACACCCCAAGAATCACAACACATGCATTTGTCAGCTCAGCAACCTTGTTTGCTCCCCTCCAGTGCTGCAAAAACCCTCCCAAACCAAGGAAATAAAACCACTGTGTTAAGTGAAGGACATGCTGTATCTTTGCAGTCTACTTCCCCAGGCCTATTTGAACTGATTTCCCTTTCTGACTAATCGTTTTCCCTTTTAGGTGTCAGCTTGCTTTCTGCTGGTGACTGTGATGCAGAAGCTCCTGGGAACGGTCTCTCTGGCATTAGCTGCTATATTACCACAGGGCTGGGCTGTAGATGGGGTCAGATGCTGGAAACCAGAGCTGGGCCCTGAGCAAAAGGCACCAATACGGATCTGTGCATCCCATGACCCATCTGCCAGTGACCTGTGATAGAGGAAGCTGTTGTGGGTGGTCAGGGTCCTGAATCTAGAGGAAGACTCCTATATTTGGTTCCTCATCCACAGTGAGACATTTTGCTGCTTTACCACCACACCTCATGAGCCATTGTCATACTTGGCTTATTCTTCCACCAGATATAGGTTTTCTGTTTTAAAGCAGAACTTAAAAATGAAAACTATGCAAGAAGCAATTTGCAGGCTGTGTTACCACTGGGCCAGGAAGTGAGGGCCTGAAGAGCTGAACTTAGTCTGCACAAATACTCGAGTTCTGCTTTTCACCCTCCATTAACTACATTGGATTGATTGTGCATAGCCTCTGTGCACTCTTATCTACCGCAGTTGGATTTGGACATCCTTTAGAGCAGGAGATGAGATCTAGCCAGGCTGTGCCAGAAGAACTCCAGAAGTGAAACTGTATGAGCGACCATTTGCTGGGACATGCTCAGCAAACCATGAGGATATCACATTATCAAATCTGTGCCCTCAACCATTCTCCATCCTTATTGGAAACCTCTTGTGAACCCTGAATGAGCTCCTTCTTCTGTCTCCCTCTGAAAACTAGGTTCTGCCTTAATACTTTTAGGAGAGGAGATGATCTTATCAAAAAACATGAACATTTTAACACTGTCAAATGTCCCCACCAGACAGAGAAATGAAACTCCTGGGTTGTTTGAACTGTCTCTTCACCCCTCACCCTTTTCCCTCATGTGCACTGATTGCATTAATAAAAGTCTACTTTGTAAGTTGTCCAAGCTATTGTTACGTCAACCTATTTTGAAAGGCCCTTTGAAAAAGTGAAAAGTCACAAAAAGTTTCAAAAGCTTGGGAAAAAAAATCTCATGCTAGATCTCCACCTGCTTCACTTACCAAGGGAAAGGCAAGAGAAGGCTCAGAAAGGGTGGAAGTTCATCCTCAGGAGAAAAGACCCAGAGGCAACAGAGCCTCGTAGTCCATCAGAGGTCCATGGCTGGAACCTAAAAACAGACATATTTCATTTCAAAAAGAGCTTTAATGGTGGGAATGATTAGGTGTTGAGACAAAACACCAATGAAAGTAGTAGAGTGTTCCTCTTCAGATATTTTCAAATTGTGAGCAGATGCCTGTTGGAACACAGGTTTCAGCCAAGCACAAGTTATTGGGTTCCTTATTGGAGTATGCAATTTTATGGTCCATATTATATGGAGCTCAGAATAGATGATCTTATGGCCCACTGCAACTTTAAAACCTAAGAAATAGGTAGTTCTGGATCAAAAGGAGCCAGGTTTCCTCTGGATTTGTATCTTGAGGCTGACTAACTCTGCTGCCTAAGAAGACACAAAATCCGATTGAAGGCTTTCTCATTTTATAGCTGTGCTTTTAAAAAAGCAGACTCTATTTTCAAGTTGTATTTGTCTGGCTTCAAATGTGGTTATGGGTCTGCCTCTCTCTGCTTTGACTGACTAGAAAGCCTTGCTGTCAGGGGGATATCAAGCAAAGCCTTTTTGTCCTCTAATCTCCTGCAAGAGTGATTGAGCTTGGCCAACAGAGTTGGATGCTGTTACAGTGGGAATGGACAGACACACGAGCACACACACATTCCCACAGTCTGACACAAAGAAGTTTGCAGTAGCTTCCTTTCTCCACACTAAAAACAGAGAATGATATAAGTTAACATTAAAGGAAAATTTTTTTCTTCAGATGGAGGCTTTTTGAATACATTGTTTGTCAAAGCAGTTGCCTCTGATAGCAATCAGACGACCCGGAAGATCTTGTCATGTTAGGGTTATATACTAAATATTCATGTTAGCCTGACTTTGTTTATTCTTGTATTTGTAAAATGTGAGAGCCAATCAGTGCAGAAATCTGGTCCCTACTCAATTTTCATGAGAGGTTGGCAGCTCACCCTCTGTAAGTAAAAGCTAAAGTGGAATTCATTGTCTACATCATTTAACCCAGTTAAGATTGAATTAAGAGCATTTCTGGGCTGCATTTTAGGAGTTAGTGTCTGTCAAGATTTTACCTTGGGTTAAACCTTCCTGTCTCCAAGTCATGCTGTGTGGAAAAGCTTCACTCTTTGAAGGAATCCATCTTCCCTATCTCTCGCCCCACACCCTCCCCAGACATGAGGGTGAGCTGATTTTTGGTATGTAGCAATAACAATTTGTCAAGATGGCAAGTTCAAAGCTTCTAACCTACTGCCAGTGTGAAGCCCAAGAGTGAGGTCAGGACTAATCTCAGACTTCTGACCTTCCAGTCACATCCACCATTACTGGATCAGAGGACAGAAGTGGAAGAGCTTATTTTGAACGGTTTTAGATTTCAGGTGAGGTCAACAAAAGATTTGCCCAGATGGAAGAAATCAAGAGGATAATATGGCACATATTAGGGAAGATGAAAGGCATCGTGTAAAACAATCTCCTCCTTAGCCTAGAAAGGAAAGTCTAACTACCAGGGTAACCTTCTGGTAATGGAAAATAAGCCCAAAACACCAGAAAATATAGCAGAAACCAGGCACTGTCCTGGAAAAAGCAATGCAAGCTTAGAAATTCAGAGTGACACTGCTGGGATTTACAAAAGCTCCCAAACAGAGTATGCTCCAATCTCTTAAAACAGTGGGATTTAGATAATCCCATGAGGCATCTTTTTGCATTTTGAGCAGTATGAATATCTTGGTAACCCCACTGTGGGAGCCTGATTTGCCACATTTTGAAAAATTTTGAAAAATTTTGAAATATAAGGGTCATGTGGAAATTACAAATATTTGGGCACTTCACCCAGAAGAGCCACACAGAAGGACATCTATGCAGCATCCAGCCCACTTCCAGCTCAATAGCCATCAACAGACCTGGTATCACCACATCATTTTGCAGAGATGTGTTGCCAGATATACTGGGAGCCCATGATGGGCTTGGGAATTAAAACCAGATTTCCTGACTACCAGATCTGAGCTGTTGATTAAATGGGAAAACCATCAAAAAATAGATTTCCATTTCTGAAATCGCCTTTTGGGAAAATGACAGGATTTTTTGTGATATGATTTTTTCTTTAGAGAGAAGAAGGGAAACCCCATGGAGACGTGACTGGAGTCTTCCCCTCTCCAGTTTCTCCTATATGCCCTCTTGTAGCTTTTCTTATGCCTGGATTTGCCTCGATGATGCCCTGGAGGAACAGGAGCACTAGTGAGCCCTTTGCTGGGGATACACCACTTGGATTGGCAATGGGATGTGTTAGCATTCAAGGCTGTATTTCATCTGCTTACAAGATTGCATCAGTAGAAGACTGTGTCCTAGGCTAAAATGATAAATTACACAGAAGAGAAACCAATGCTGCCTTTTAAAGAATAGTACAGAAGTTTTTCTAATCTGAGATGACAGATATGTGAACACTGGTAGACACACAGATCTCATGAGCACTTGGAATGAAATCCAGCCCCAAAAGGTATTTGTTACTCTATCCAATGCACTCTGAAAGCTCTTGTACAAGAGATCTTGTTTTCCATTCCTTGGGCACTTTTGTAAGTGTTTTGGATAAAGACAAGTAGCAGGAGATGATGCTGTCAGTCTCTGTGCACGGGATTTTATCTGGGGTTAGCTGGGCTATTTTCAGCTCAGAGTGGATAACGGTACTGTATAGGATTACCATATATGTGTTGCATTTATTAGTATAAACATAAATGTTGTTACAGGCATAAATCAAATTCAAATTTAGACTTTTCCATGTAAGTTCAAATGTGTATCTGTCTAAACTGCTCTCTTATATTTGTTAGAAGCTGCTCCTGGAGAGAAAGGGTCCTGGCTCTCTCACAAATGCCTGCTTGATACCCACCTCCAGGGCCAAGGACCCCAAAAACCTTGCTTCAGTACCATCAAGTTGCACACCTGCACTCACAAGCTCCCAAACTCAAGTCAATCAGGCCAGAATAGCCTCACTCACCCATCGTGTAATATCTTTTTGCAGACTGCAGAGACTGTCAAACGACAGGGATTCAGTGATGATCTCGGGGTCCAGCTCCTCTGCTGGTTGTGAGGGCCGTAGTACCTGATCACTTTTAACCGGACATATTGATTTGGTTTTATACTTCCTCCTCTGCATAGGGGCGACTGCTGCTGGCTGTGATTGTCCTTGTGGTTCAGCTGGAACCTGGATGGTTGTAACATCTGTGGGTTCTATGGCTGCGCTATCCTCTCCCTCTGACTGCAAGTGGTACTGCTGGGCAGTGTCTATGGCCTCTGTAGTAGGTTTCTGGGCAGCATTTCTAGTCTCTGGGGCAGATTTTGAGGCAACCTCATCCTGTCTTTAAATGCTGAATGGACTGTATTGAATAAACTGAGCAAAAACATCAGCAAGAATATGCTATCTTTAGCATTTAGAGGGAATTTAAACCCTTCAAAAGCTGTTGTGGTAGGCCTGAAGAAGTGTTGGGAAAAACACCCCTCTGCATTCCTCCCCCACAATAGGTCCCATTATTAGTGAAACCCCAAGGATATGAACTTAGTGCACACAGCTAACTATCACAACCTAATTCAAAAAGAGGTTTGTAAGCACTGAATTCCTCACCCAATCAACTCATTCTACAAACTTGGTAACAGTCACAGTGGCCTTAGTTGTAGGGCCCATGTTTAGATAATGACGTACAAATGGAAAAAAAGTAACCATGATCATATGCCAACTGAACCAAAGTAAGCTGGCCTACATGGTGATACCTAATAAGGTTTCTATATCCAATACACAAATGGGTCACCAAAGAACTGTTATTCTCTTTTCATCCTTTCCTCTCGAAGCCTCACATTGGGCGCCAATTAATGTCTTGGTTTAAAAGAGAAATGTCTCCCAAAGAAGGCAGGAACGTTCCTGGAAGGAAAAAGAAGATTCCTCCCTCTAAATTACTGTAACTCCGAAAATTATGGGGCTTCCAGGCAAATATGTAGGAAAAGGAATAACAGTTCTTTACTATAAAATGTATAGATACGTGAACAGAACAAACAACAAAACAGGAACAGAAGTTTCCCACTCACGAAGCAGTGCTTCCCCTGGGCGTACCCACGACCACGGCCGGCAGCGGCTGCAGCGGCTCCCTCGCAGTCGGCAGGGGGCGCTCTGGTGCGAGCTCGGCACCTCCCCGGGGGGCGGTGGCTCCGGCGCGAGGGGGGCGGGGCCGCTCCCCGGGCACGCGCGCAGCGCGTGGGGGTGGGTGTCCGTTGCCCGCGGCGGCCGTGCGGGCAGCCCGGGCTGCACTGCAGTGCCAAGCAGCTGCGCAGGAGAAGACCATGGCAAAAACCGTCTGCGCTCCCAACAGGGAGAAGATTGCCCACCCCCAGCTAAGAACTGCCAAACCCCCGTCCGCCCCCCGCCCCCCGAACCCGTTACAGTGGTATGCCACAGCGATTGGCTGCTCCTTTTGTTTCTTAATCACTGTCCATTAACCTAGAAAGCCACCCATTCCCCCCTTTGCAGCGTCTCCCTGACGACAGTGGGAAAAAATTCCCCGAGAAACCTAACACACAACAGTATCATAGCCAGCATTGTACTTAATTCAAATGTTTCGTGGAGTTTTTGCAGGCTCGGGCTGGAAAAAAAGTTTTGTTACAGAGAGGATGAGACGTGAATGCTGCAGACATCTCCCAGATCATCCCTGTGAAATCCGATTTGAGCACCTTTTCCCCTGACTTTTGGTGGAGCAGCCTCCAGGTGGGAGAAGGGTGTGATGCCTCTTGCATGAAAATTACCATCAATCAGCAAGGAGCATCACAAGTGGTTTGTGTACAACTCCTGCGCTAATCAAGGTATTCTCCTGGATAGATGAGCCCACCATGTCTCAGGCAGATGACCACTGGACTTCCAAATGAGCAAGATACGCAGCCTATTTTCAATTGCAATCCAAAGAACTTTCAATCTGCTGTAGAAATGACTATAAATTATAATGGAAATGAGTCTTAGCAGGAAATATGGGTTGCTGTGTCCAAAAATAACAGCAATAGCACAGTGAAAACAAAGCAGTTGATAGGAGGGGGAGTGCTAGTTGAGATGTGGATTTTTGTCTCCCGTTTTACTCATCAGATTTAGGTTGGAATATTGACAGAGTGAGGAATGGTTTACCATTGGGAGCAGCTTGAAGTCCTGAATCATCAGGGAACAGATGGACATTCCTTTGAGACATTGTTCACTGGGATGATCAGAGAGAGCTTCTTGCCAAAGAAATGAACACAAATCTTTGGGGGCAATTCATTCTTTATATAACCCAAAGGTGTGGGGGTTTTTTGCCTTACAACCTGTTACATTTCTCTCCGTTTCACTCCAAATGCATGGGGACCCATTTGCTGTAGGCTGTTTTGCCTGGCTGTTCTTAAAGCTTTTCCCAATGGTGGCACACAGTCATTTTTCTTACGGATGTGGTATTAGCTACAGAAAAAACACATAGTTTGATGTGGCAAATTCTAATATATTACCTGAATCCATTTCTTAGGAAGAAATTATGTCCTAAACGTACATGGGGTGCAGTATATGGGCAGTTCATCTCTGACTTGTGGCATCCTGTTGCATTCAAATTCACGTCACTATTGTATAACAGCAAGTGGTCTTAAGTGCCTCCCTGTTGCCAAGTTGTTTTCTGCCAAAATACTGTCTGCCTGTGAAAAGGCAATCATAACATATTCATGAGATAGGTGGGAGAAAAGTCCTATTACAGACAATTAGTGTAAGGACATATTCTAATGAAAATCCTTGCCCACCGGAAAAAACAATGTGTGATGTTCCCACAAAGCTATGACCAAAATCTTCACTTGTCCTTCTCCTTTCCCCAGTTTTTTGATCATTGACACCATTTACAATATTAATATTTTATTTATAATTTTTTGTTTGTGTTTTCTCAGATGAAAAGAAAGAGATACAATCTTCTCCATTACAAATGTGTATTTCTGGATTGATTTTCCTCAGAAAATAATTTGATCTCTTTTTAGAAAGGCAAGCAGAAAGCGATTTAGGGGTGTCTATTGAGAAATGTGAGGTACTGAGTTGTTATGAATTAGCCTAATTTGATTTAAGGAGAACAGAGTGGAAGTTAGGACCTGGCATCTTTCTTCTTCCTCAGATGTAATGGAAGATGGAAATTATAAAATAAATATTGAAAAAGATCTGATACAATACCAAAGAGATGCTGACAGAATTTTTCTTTAGTCATGCTGCTTATTATTATGCATGGCTTTAATATCACAGGAAAAAAACCCTCCTACTTATTTTACTAATTTTTCAAGTTCCAGAAAATGAACCATAACTGTTGTTACTCAACCAGTTTCTCTTCATGGGAAACCTTGAGTACTTCAATCAACTTCCTTCAAGCACCATTTTTTAAATCTGCAAAACCCACATTTCTCTACCTCAGAGCAAAGATCCGGACTTAAGAAAGATCACCTCCCCAGCTCTGAAAAGATTATTTGGGGAATTTTTTTTTTTTTTAAATCCTGGACAATGTTTAAAATTAAAGTGCTTTGAGCAAAATTATTAACAAGATGGCTCCAGAGATATCAGAGTGGGAAGTGATGCTTTTTCCTGGTCTTAAAATCAAGAATCAAACACGGTTAGAAGGGAAAAAGGGATTTTACTTCTGTATTTATTTTAAGGATCCTTAGGTGCATTACGTCCAGGTGGAATGCGCCGAAATGCACACCGCAATGCACACACACGATCCATCGGGTATAACATTAAAGGTCTTACTAATTAGCATATCTATCAATGAGAGGCTCGAGTGAGCCCCCCTACTCAAGGAACCTTCCCCTGGCTGGTTCTATCTTAGTTTACAAAATGTGTTCTGGAGAGGACCTTGGTGTCTGCGGCATTCTGATCCCTAACTACGAAGCTTCTGAAATGTTTAGTCTCCTAGCTTGACAAACAAGTCTAAGAATGTAGGCAAAAAACCCACTAAGAATACAGAAGTTATAAAAAGGTGAAAAGGGGTATAAAAGAAAAGGCAAAAGATCATCATGGCATCAGAAGGACTGGGAGACCTGTGTGCAATACTGTGTTGTTAGTGTCTGCCTAACTCCAGTGATGACTCAATTTATAGAGGCAAAATTACTCATCCCATAGCAGTATGTTTGGCACAAGCATGAGGAATTCACGCTTCTGTAACCAAATGCACTAGCAAGCAGCGGAAGCACTGGGAAGGCTGTCTGAGTGATATTTGCATGGCTTCACTTTGGCACCCATCTCCAGCTCCTGCTGAGCCCATATTAAATGGAGCAAAAAATCAAACTGTTTCATACCGATTTCAAAGGAGGCAAGTTTTCACAGCTCCCTGGTCATTTCTAACAAGCTGTGCCTACAGCAAGTCCCTTCTGGGTCTGGCACAGCTGCTGTCAGCTCTTCTACCAAAAACTAGTAGCCTATGACTGACGATGTATAAAATGAAATATTGCTCATTTTTTTTCTTGGTTTTCCTTGCTTGATGCAAAGCCTGCTGTAGGTCCCTTTGTTCTCAGCAAGAATGGAGATTAATCATTTTAATAATGAAAGGCAGACTTGAAAGACCTCCCTTTGAGATGAGCTAAGGTGACTGCAGAGTGGGCTGCAGGAGTGGCGGGCAAGTGGTCTGGTTTTTTCCCCTTGCTATTTGCTTTTATATTATGAAGGACATTATTTGGGACTGTGCATGGCAATTCTCAGCCAGGCTGAAATCAGTGTTTTCACCTACTGAATATCGAATTGCCTCTGCTGAGGATCAGCATTCAGCACTGCCACCAGGCATTTCACAGCACATTAATTAATCTGGAGATCCAATCAATACACCTCGTGATCTTGGCAGTACTGCAGTGCCATGCTTTGGGCCATCTCATCCTGAATGCAGCCTGACATTTCACACCAAGAACCCAGACCTCCTCCAGTGCTGATGGATAATGCAGGTTCTGGTAGAGCCTGTTGCGACCAAAACAGCTCCCTGTGGAACCTCAGAAAGCCTTTTCTAAATGTGGTCCACAGTTCCTGCCAGCTTTCTACCTGTTGCCTGGTTGACCTTAGCTGCCACCCAAGGGCAAAGAATCCAGCACCAGCTTGTCAGTGAGCAGCTGAAGGTGTCTTCTGTATTTGCCATGCATGTGCATTACTTGGGGTCATAGAATGCTGTGGGTTGGAAGGGACTTTAGAGACCATCCAATTCCAACCCCCTCCGCCATAGGCAGGGACAGCTGCTAGAACCAGGTTGTTCCAAGCCCTGTCCAACGTGGCCTTGAACACTTCCAGGAATGGGGCAGCCACAGCTTCTCTGGGAAACCTGTGCCAGGGCCTCACCACCCTCACAGGGAAGAATTTCTTCCTAATATCTAATCCAAAATTATTCTTTTTTAGTTTAAAACCATTTCCCCTTTTCCTATCACTACATGCCCATATAAAAAAAGCTGCTCTCCCTCTATTATAAGCCCCCTTTCGTCACTGGAAGCTCTAAGCTCTCCCTGAAGCCTTTTCTTCTCCAGGCTGAACACCCCCAGCTCTCCCAGCCTATCTCCAGAGCAGAGGTGCTCCAGCCCTTGGAGCATCTGTGTGTCCCTTCTCAGGACCTGCTCTAACATGTCCATGTCATTCTTATATTGGAGACCCCAGAGCTGGATGCAGAACTCCAGGTAGGGTCTCATGAGGGCAGAGTAAAGGGAAAGATTCACCTTCCTTCACCTTCTGGCCACCTCTCTTTTGATGCAACCTATCAGTGCACCATTCCCAGAGTCACTGCAATACTGGGGCAATGCATGAAGCAGAGAGCAAGTTCCAGGTCCAACTCCCATGCCCTAAAGTCTGTTTAATATAAAATCCTCTCATCAAGGGCATATCAGATATTAAACTTTGAAGAACAGATACTACACTTGGCCAACATCAGCAGACCAAATTCGTCCTTTCTTTTTGCCTGGTTCCTTCAAAGAGTGGATAGATGCATGTAGATGACCCAGCTGATAACAATACTTGTCATTGTCTTGTTAATTCTTAGCCTGGAGCTTGTGAAAGGAAAAGCTACAGTAAAGCCACTTCAGTTCTCCTTCTGCTCATCTTTGGGACTTTTCAGACAACGTTAAGCTCTGTCCCTTGCTGGGATGGGACCAATTAATAGGAAATTTTGGATGCAACCCAAGGAGTGTTTTGGCCTTTCTTGTCCCAGACTAAGATGCTTCCATGACAGCAACATCAGCTGCCTGAAACCAACCCCCCACCCGCAACAACCAGCAACACAAACCGAAGCAAGTCTCTGGTGCCAACAACATTTAAAGACTCCATCAGAACTATAAAGTACTGCATTATCAGCTGCGAGGCACATGTCATCACTCAAGGTTTGCAGTAGGGTAATCAAGATCCAAGCTTGGAGGCAGTGCTCTGATCTTTCACATTCTGTGTGTCAATGACCTTGAGAAATGTGAAGTCTTTTACAGCAGGTAGCAGCTATTGCAGATTTTTGTGTTAACATGGAAAATAAAAAAGGTACAGGAGGAGCGAAATTATTGCTCTAAAATGGACTGCCTCCATTCACGCGCCAGCTGATTGCATACATCCATATTCTGCAGTGCAAACTCCTTCTCCTCATACAGTTGTATTTCCATTTGGCTTTGTTCCCCAGTGTAAATCAGCCAGAGTCTGGCACAGTGCTGGTGTCAAGTGTCAGCCTGGTGCTTGGTTTCAGCCCAACTCCTCAAAGTTTACCATAAATAAAGACATAGGGAGGCAGCAGGTGGGTGTCATTTCTCCCCCAGACCCTTGGCAGCTACCTAGGACTCTTGTGAGAGGGTCTTCAAATGTGTTGGAAAAACCCTCCATATAACTACAATAATTTAAATAACTAGCCTGGAGAATATGAGAAGACACACAATTGAGATAGCAATGCTCAAAGGTAATCTAAAACACAATTAAAATGCATTCGAGTTTCTATGTTTTGGTTGTTGTTTTGTTCTGTGCCAGTCTGGGATTGGATGGGAGGCTTACTCCATAGGGGAAACCCAGAGTATGATTCGAGTCTGGGAGGTCAGAAGGCATATAATGAGTTTCTCTTTTCTACTCACTCTTTCTTCTTCACAATGTTTTTTTTCACTAAGAAATAAAAGAGCCTGAGGAACAACACCTCTTTCCTTCTCCATGAAGCTATCATGCTTTCCGTTTCCCACCAGTGATAAACTCTCTTTTTTTTTCCATAGGAAATTAGAAGAGAAAAACTCAGAACAGTTGAATAGAAGCAAACAAAAGAGTAGATTTTCTTTTTCCATTGAAAAGATGTTTTTAATACTCCCAAAAGGTCTGATAACTGTTTTACCACCCTCTTTGCAATTAACTCCTTTTTTCTTTGAGTTAATCGACACAACTTGTTCAACTCTAAGCATTTCCTAGCAGAATATAACCCCCACATAATTTTGTTGCTCCTGTTCCAAACCTGCAGAAAACCTGGTGTGATGGAAATCTTACCTGCAGATCAGTAGCAGATTGGTGTGCATAAGGAGAGTTATCCCCACCACAAACCTAGCCTATCAGGAGCTGTCCTTGCAGCAGAGCTGGGTATGAAGATTTCTGTCCTGCTTTGTGCCTCAAATGGGGTAGCAGATGTGGAGAACCTCTGTGGTTCAACACTATTGCCCCAAAGTGGCAGAGGCTGGTGGAAAAACTCAGGCATTTGAAAAATACCTTTCTTATCTCTGTAAAGGAAAAGCCTCTCTCACAAATCCTTGCAGATGAAATATAACCTTACCCGCCAGACTCTGTTTAAAGAAAACTACCCCTCCCAGCAGCCTGTGCGGCTGCTCCCTTACCTGGTCCCCTGCCCTGCCCCTTCCCTCTGCTCACTGGCTCCCTTGCCTGGCCCTGCCTCTGTACCGCCCCCGTGCCCTCAGATTACTGGCTGTAGACCCCTATGTAAACCCGACCCTGACAACACTGTGGCTGTCTCTGCATCCGGTCATCTCTGTGGATGAAATAAACCTTGACCGTGGAACACTGCCATGCGGGAGCCCTCCTTGACTCCTTATCTCTGGTAATATTGAGCTATCTGGCTTGGGTGTGGGGTCTGTGTTATCGGCGCCTAACAGCTGCGCAGGGCAGAAAGAGGAGCCTGCTAGCAGCCAGCCTGCACCTGAATTGTCCCTCTCCAGAGATGATTTGGGGTACACAGCAGCTACCTCCAATCGCCCCAATAACCCCCCCAATTCTATACATCACCACAGAGATGCACTTGCAAGGTTATCTGACTGCTCGTGTCTGGGTGTCATATGTATGGTCTCTGCTCCATCACCCTGTCCAACCTCTCTAGGAGAAGTGAGCCTTTCTCTACCCGGGATCATCATTCCCCAGTACCTCCATCTACCCAGTAGCCCATCAGTAGTCCCCTGACTGCTCCTGGGAACAACCACCAGGGATGCGCTGCAGGGGAAGGGAGCAATGCTGTTTCCATAGAATCAGCAAATGGTTTGGGTTCAAAGAGATCTTTAAGACCATCTTGTTCTAACCCCCCTGCCATGGGCAGGGACACCTTCCACTAGACCTGGTTGCTCCAAGCCAAGAACACTTCCCGGGATGGGACAGCCACAGCTTCTCTGGGAAACCTGTGCCAGAGCCTCACCACCCTTGAAGCCAGGAATTTCTTCCCAATATCCCACCTATCCCTGCCCTCTGGCAGTGGGAAGCCATTCCCCCTTGTCCTGTCCCTCCAGGCTCTTGTCCAAAGTCCCTCTCCAGCTGTCATGGAGCCCCTTTAGGCACTGGCAGGGGCTCTAACGTCTGCCTGGAGCCTTCTCTTCTCCAGGCTGAGCAGCCCCAGCTCTCCCAGTCTTTTACTGTCATCCCAGTGTCTCTGCAGGGGTAAGGGAAGGCTGGTGGTGACAGTGATTTTCTGACCTACCAGAAAGTGGATTGGAGATTCATTTCCCACCAAACAACGCTGTGATCCTGTGGTCATTTTTGGATACATATATGCAGGTTGTTAATCTCTAATTTGTGTCACAGGACGGACACACACATCACAACATCCTGCAGAGGGTAATTTATTTGAAGGGGAGAGGAAGTAGATCGTGGAGCAAGGGACGGGGCAGATGACAGTTGCCTGGCATTCACAGTCAAGGGTGGATGCAGTGAAGTTGAAGAAGAGGCTAAACTCATTTCCTAGCAGTAGCTGAGGGATAGGAGAACTAAATAGCCATAAGATGATGGCTTTGCCAGCCACAGGTTTGTATTGTTATAACTGTTCTGCAGATGAACATTCTGGTGTTACATGTGGTTGACACAGATGTAGAAGTTATGGGTTAAACCCACTTAACTCCTCTCTCTATTTCAGCGTTTTCTTTGTTGCACTTAAAGAATTTTTTGCCTTGCTCTGTTTTTTCAGCCAGCTTCAGTTTTGGATAAATTTTCTCTGTTTCTTGCCACAAATACATCCCTGTTTAAATGTCAGGACTGACTATTTAGGAGATTATCAGCCTCAGGAAAAAATTCAACATACTATAATAATATGCCATGACCCTGGCACATTTTCACCATGGCAGTGGATGTTTATGGAGATAACAAGAGCATCAGGAAATAGAATAATTAGCTTTTACAATACAAAGAAAAACAGAGATTTTGAAGGGAAGTAAATTTTCATTCTCCAGTACAAATCTGATGTAAAACTCCATTGCCTTTTTTACTCTCTTCTTTTTAATGTGTTATGTTTTTTCTCTGAGGAAGCTGGAAGGATTTCTGAACAGAGAGACCGAAAATTAAAACACTTGAGCTTTCCTTTCAGAAGAGAAAAACTCAGAACAGTTGAATTGAAGCAAACAAAAATGAGTAGATTTTCTTTTTCCATTGAAAAGACATTTTTAATCCCCCCAAAAGGTCTGACGAGGCAATATTTGTCCATGTCTGCTCTGGGAGTTTAAGTAAATATTTGCTGGAAGTTAGAAAGAGATTCCTGCTATTGATTCACATTTGCTTATTCTGGATTTTTTTCAGTTTTCCTGACACATTTTTTCTTTGCCAGAGTCTGAGACAAGACATGGGATTGCTCAAGGCTCTGATCCATTCTTGGCAGCCCCTCTCACTTCAGCTCAGTTTGCATGGCACAGTCAGGAGGTCAAAACAGGGTCCTGCTGGAGTAGGGTGGATTGAAATGTGAAGGAGGGCTCTAGATGTGCCCAGCTGAGAGCAGAGTTCAGTCTACACAGCTGTTGGGTGGGGGGTAAAGTGTTGTCCCCACTTCAAAGCACCTGGCTGGACTGGATGGCTGGACTGGGTGCTGAATTGCCCGTCTGCATCCTCCCAGGTCCACAAACCTTGTGTTAAGACAATAATTTAAGAGCACTTGCCAGGAAGGAGCTCAACATTTCAAACACCCTCACCCATGGATTATTTCTTTCCTCTGCCACATCTTTTGGCATCATTCTCTTCCATCCTGTTGGTGCTTAGAGGCTCCAGAGCAGAAACACAAGTACAAGAGTTGGAAAAGAAACAGAACTAGCCCATTTTGCTGATCTTACTGCAGAGAACAAGCTTGAGACATCTGCTTGGAAAGTCTTTTGAGAAAAATATCTACTGCCTATGCCCCTTGTTTAATACTCTTCATCTGGATAAAAGACTCCTTCTCAAACACAAGAATGCATTCAGCAGTTAGCAGAAAGTCAAAATTAATTTATCTGTGAGGAAATAACATGTCTTACATGTATGACGGATTTACATCCCAGAGTTTGTGTGCTCATTGGACTGTGCTTAGGTGTGGGCTGTAGCTCCTTCCTGTGTTTGCACAGGAATATGTGAATATGGACAGACACACATTAAAACACCTTGGAGCTGCTTTATTTCCTCTGACCAGACCAAAAGAAAGCCCTGCTTTCAGCATCCCCGTGCCCTGGTGGTAGTAAAATACACAGTTTAACCTGGTGACCTAGAGAAGACCTTAGATTTGGGGATCTTGATACAAAACAGCTCCATCTGGCATGAGTAGGGGCAGGTGAGTGTAGCACAGAAGTCAGGGAGCTCCTCGGGTTGGGAACAAATATAAGTGTAAGCACATGATGAGTCCCTCTTCCCTCCCTGGCTGCATTTAGTACAACTCAGTGGCATCCAAATCCAACCAAGTGCTCTCTTTGGTACAACCACTGTAAATCTTTGATTGATTTAGGCTGGGAGGCTCTGGACTATTTCAGAAGACCCAAATAATGATCTTTTTGATGCCTCTCAACATCACCCATATAAAGCAAGACTTGTCCCCTTTGAGATTTCAAAGGAGGATGAACCCTGCTGGCAAAGGTACTGGGCTGAGACAGAAATCAGGGGAAGTATAAACAAAGATGTGTGTGAAGAAAGGTATCTGGGAGTTCAGGTGAAGGGGATCAGCCAGAGCACCTCACCTGAGGATGCACCTCTGGAGTATGTCCAGTTTGGCAAACTATCTGGAACCTCCTTCATTGTTGTCACTCTCTTAAAGTATGTCTCCAATCTGGCTTTAATGACTGCTCTTGGGGATTACATTTAGGGTTTGCACATGGGATGACTGACACTGGGATGTGAGGGGCTGGTAGTGCACACCTGGTCCTACAGCAGAGTCATACTCGCAGGATTGAGGAAATGCTTAGTGGGGCAATGCCTGGCACAGAAAGAATCAGAAGCAGAGGTAGGAAGAGAAAGAAACCCATGCCTCGCATTTGCTGCACACCAGGCAGATTTTTTAGTTGGTGAGTATCTCAAAAGCTCCACTTTGTTCAATTTCCTTATAAAAAAGAGGATTGCAGCATTTATTTATGCAATAGATTTTTACAACTCACATAAAATTATGGGGTGGTCTGATTGTCAAGATTGTCTCCCTACTTATTGCTTTTCACATTTGGCTTGCCTGTCTCTTCAGCTTTGGGGATAGCCAAGGAAATTCCCACTACAAGTCAATTCACAAGGTCTAATACCCTTCCTGCTGCTGTGTGTTGTGGGTCTCATGTATGCATCATCAACACTTACCCCAGGAAAAAAATAACATTGAGAAAGATGCAGAAAGATTTTAATGGGGACTGTAAAATGGGCGGGACCTCACCATCCCAAAAAGCAAGGGATGACTGTGACCCACTCACTGTGGTGACACCAGTAAATTGTGAAGTGCTTTAGAGGACACCCTTCTCAGCCAATTCCAACACAAGGGCCAAACCTTCAGCCAGGGTGAATGTATGGGACTCCATGGCATGGGAGGCATTGAGGGCGATAAAGCATCTGGGGTCTAGGCTCAAGTTTCCCAGGAGTGAAAGCTGGAAAAGACCTGGGAGAATTTTCATCCATTTGTCTTGCTGAGGCAGAATTGTGTATTTTCTATTGGTCTTATTTTAAAAGCAAGGGGTTGTTCCCCAAGGTGTTTTTGGGGGATTCTTTACAGTTTGTCTTGTCAAGGCTTTTGAAACAGATGAACACAGTAAAGGCAACGACTGGGAAACCAATCAAGCTCCTTATGTGGAAACATGAAGTTTGACCTACCATGAATGATCCTTTCAGTGACCAAATCCCATTGCCTCCCCATATCTGTGCTGGGTTTGAAACTAGTAATTTTCTTTCATTTTTTTTTGTGCATGGTCCAACTGTCCCATGTCTCCTTCTGTTTCCTCCTGTTACAGCTTGGCATTGACTGCTCCAAGGTCCAGGCTGCAGAAGGAAAGACAGACTTGTTTTTAGTCATTATAAAGACAAATGTGGCCATCAACATGGTTCCACTGAGCACTGCTAACCCTTCTGAGCCGATGCAGTGATGGCCATGAAAAGGCTCTGCAGTCAGTGAGGAAAGAAGCTTTCTTTTCTTCTCTGCATGAAAATCTGCACTGCAGATCTCTGGCATTCAAATGTCAAAATCTGTGCCAAGCCATGCTGGCTTTGGGCAGTAGGGGTTTCAGCCCTCAGTCCTCGTTGTTAGTGCTGTGTTAGACTCCAGAAGCTGGATCCAGGTTGTATTGCGGTGGAGGACTGGGGACTTGCGGTGGTTCACATTGACTGAAAGAAGACATATGGTGATGCCAACCAAAAAAAACCCCAAAACCTGAAACAAAAAAAAAAACCCGAAACAAAAAAAAACCCGAATAACTTCTCCCCGTTCCTCCCCTCCCCCCCCCAAAAAAAACCCCCAAACAAATTGTCTTAGGAGGTCTGCAAATGAAAGCATGACAGGGAAAAAATTACCATCCTGTGGGTTCATTAAGGATTGTAATGGAACACCAGGGGGATTTGAAAGGAGCCTGGGTTTGGCTCCATCGTATTAATCAATAGCTAGTTTTGGCATCCTGTAGCCTCCTTCACTGGAAAACAACCCAAAGGGTTTCCTTCTCATGCACAAATGTCACCTTGTTCATCAGTCAAAGGCAACTTTCTTGTGAGCCCATTGTACAGAGCACAGCAAATCTGGAGAGGAGACCAAAATAAGAAACAAAGAACCAGACAGCAAGAATGGGTGGAGGTGAAATGTATCTCCCCCTGGAAATAGTCTGAAGGACCAGTCTGGGACCAGCTTTTCAGAGGGCCACGTGAGCTGGCAGTCTGCATTGGGGCTGCTTTTCAAAGGTTAAAATGAAAGTTTTGAAACCATCAGAAGACAAGTCTTGAGTTTGTGCCGAAACAGTGGTGGGAAATTGTGGCACAACTGTTCCTAAAATACCCTGATTTTTTTTGTTCAAACTAAGTAGCATGGATCGTTTGGAGAAGCAGACACATTTTTAGGTACGTGTCAGCTTGACACAATTCTTTGCAATCCCGTTTTCTTTCGAAGGCTTGCATGGGAAAGTTGTAAACGAAAGCATAATTCCAGATCAATGAGTTTCTGCTGCTCTTGTGAATGCATTACTTTGTGTGTCCCCTATTCATGTGGATATATGACTGCTTTTTTTATGTTCTTTGGATCCAGTTTCTGCTGGAATTGTGTGAGTGTGTCTGAAAAGATCTTTTGGGGGCAGAAGACCTGGAGATAAAACCCGTTCCTGCAGGAACAGTAAACAGTTATGCTGGTGATTGAATGCGTAGCACATGGGTACACTCAGTTTTGGGATCTCCACTGCATCACTAAGTGCTGCCCTGTTAGTGTGATTCAAAGCTGAAGCCTTGGCTGCTGCCAGGGGCCACAGCAGGGTCCTGATGAAATCCAAAACTGGGCAATGAAAGTTTTGGAAGCCACAAAATATTGCTCCTGTAGACTGAGCTGAGCCTGGGCCCAAGCTGATGGAGCCAGGACTGCATCCCACCAGAGCAGCCATGGCTTTCTAAGCCCCAGTGTGCAGCTACATGTAGGCGATGTACCAAATGACCCCCTGCACCACGAATGTGCCAGACGGTTCATCTGTGCTTGGTGTCCCACCAGCAGCACATAACAGCTGGTTGGGGTGACATGTCAGCCTGATCTCTTGCATATTACTGATTTCTGGAGAAATTTCAAAATTTCTATCCCATCACTTTTCACAGTCTCGGGTCACCCAGATCCTCTTTGCTGCCCTCACTTGCTCTGTGCTGCATCACCTTTCCAATTCACTTCTGTGCTGGGGAGACATCACTGCATGGTGAGCCCAGGGTGGCATGTCCCTTGGGGCTTTCCCAGCACCTTCTGACGGTTAAATGTTTTCATCTTACTTCTTTTGTTTCCAACTGAGGGATTAACTGAGTTTCAGGACCTGGTTTTAATGGGGTATGTGAAATAGCCAGGGGGTCAGTGTTTGTGGCTTGCATGTTTTAGCAATCATACTTGATGATCAAAGCATAAGGAGGCAGGCATGATGGGATTTATATACAGCAGGGTCCTTGCTGACTTCTCCAAACTGAGCCATATGAAATATTACTACCTTCCAGCTTTATTATACCTTTACTAACCTTGAGTGCTTGTTCTTCTCCTTCTCCTTCTCCTTCTCCTTCTCCTTCTCCTCCCCTTTCCCTTTCCTTCTCCTTCTCTTCTTCCCTCTTTTTCCTTCTCCCTCTCCCTACCCACTGGTGGCAAAAAATGCAAAGTAAAAGTGAGCCATGTAGAAGAGACAGAGCTTTGTTCTGAAAACCACACTTTAAAGCAGCTGACAGTTGTCACCTAGGTGTAAATCAGGGTTTCCCATCACTAGGCCTGCACAGGTTTGCAGCAGCTCACTGTCTTCTCTGTTTCAGTGCAATAATGCTCAGGAGTGGTGTGATATCTCTGAGTATTACAAGTGTGAGGGTGGAGATGGTGGGATAAACCTTTCTGTCTTTTTCTGGGAAGGATACATTAGGGTTCCTTTCATGGCACTTAATTAAATCAATAGCAATTCTTGAGGCTTGGACAGACAAGCTTAGTTTAATCTCTGCCTCTGAATGGAAGTAATGCCTGATTGGAAGAAGCCTCTAGGTGCTCCGGGCTGGACATACTCTTTCACATATCGTAGCACAAGCCCTGGCTAGGGATGCTCAATCATAACCTAAATAAAACTAAACGATGTCACAGGGAAGTTTGAGGCACAGATAATCTGATTCTGGAGCAGGCGAGCAGCTGGGTAGGACCCCATCCACCCCGCTCTTTTGTGCGTATTCCCCAAGGCTTCTTTATCTTTCCAGAAATTGGTGTTGTGTGTGGAGGAGGCAGGTCTAGATTCCCAAGTGCCTGGCATCTGTGCTGGGAAGACAGTTTTCTGACTCTGAGGGCTGTTCAAGTGGAAGAGCATGGCATCTCAATATGCTTCAAGCCTTGGGGACTCATTTCATGGCTGAGGTAGAAAGGGGGAGGTGGATTCTCAGCCCCTACCAGCAATTTCTTAGCTCTTAAACAATTTTTTCTTCCTTACCTAGGTACCACTGGTTGGCTCTGAACCAAGAGAAGCAAAGGGTGATAGGGCCAGTTTTAAAATTAGACATGTAAGGAGCCCTTATCTCCAGCTAGGCTTTATCAGGCAGGCAAGCCTTATCCCACCCAGTAATCCCCTCTTCTGGAGGCTCTTGAATGCCAGCAACAACAAAAATATGCTGTGTAGGAACTGTTGCCTGAGGAAATGTGAAATATCACCTGAGGGCTCCACCCGGCCCACCATCCCCCTTGGCCATAGTCACATTTCGTCAGCAGATAATCGCTCATTTTGCAGTAGTTCAGTAGGAAAAGATGAAGCATCTTCCTTCTTCACCTGGCTCACTGTCTGCAGGGAATGGGTGGATTATCCTGCTGGTAGCCTCCTTCAGAGAGCTCAGTAATGTCATCAGGGAGTTTTTCTGCTATAATAATGCTGATGGTGTTTCAAGCCTGGCCATATCTGATTCTTAATGTTTTACTTCAGATCAGGTACTGGAAGTGTTTGATGTGGTGCCAGTCAAATACCAAAATGTATTCTGCAGAGGGATGGGCCGGAAAGGATAAATCCTACCATGAGATGAGAGTTCTGAATTGAAACCTGTCTTGGGGTGATTTATGAAGATTAGTCCATTCCCTGATCGTCTGCTTTATGCCCAAAAATGCATGCTGTATCTTAAAGGTGGGTGCGGGAGAGAGGGGAGCCTTGGGCTCTTCTGTGGGCTTTTTTTCAAAACCTCACTCCCCAGGCATTAGGCGTGCTATGCGGTCTGGGTTTTTGCTTGGCTAGCTTGGTTTTTTGTTAGCTTAGGCAAGAAGGTTTTTTTTTGCCCCTTCCCTGGCCTTGGAGAGGCTGCAGCAGCAATCTTTCGGTGTCTTTTCGGAATGAACTGGTTGGTTTGGTTTTGGTCCGAGACCAGAGGGGACGGCCGGCGGGGGAGGAGTCGGCTGGGACCAGCGGGAAAGGTGAGGGGCCGCTCCGTTTCGGCCTCACGTCTGGGAAAAAGCCGAGCCGGAGGGAGAAAGCACACCAAGCCCATCTGCTCCATCTGCTGTGAGGAGGGGGGACTGGTATCAGAGATTCACCAGGTTCACATCTGTTTGCCCAAACTGGTGCTTGAATCTCCTGGGGTTTTTTTGTTTGTTTTTTTTCCCTGAAAGCCCACGCCATTTTGTACCCACCATGTGGCAAACCGGTGTTGTTTTTTTTCCCCTACGGGCATTTTGGGTTTTTGTTCCGGTGTGCATGGGGGGGGGGGGGGGCGTGTAAGGTCTGACCGTTCAATATTTAGCATTTATTTACCTTTTCCCGTGCCGTGTGGGCACTCTGTTTGTCAATAAACGGTTGGATTTTCTTTCTTTCCTCCGCTAGTATTCATTTCTTATTGGCGGAAAGGGATTGTTGTAACCCTTTTCTTAGAGGAAACACTCATTCCAGAGTGTTTTTCTCCTAAACTTGTCTCTAAAATGAGGCAAAACCTCAAACCCTGATGGCCTGGGAATAAAAAGGATTTAAGTATTATGCTTCCCCCTGAGCCATCTAAATAAAATCCTGGAACCAAACAACTCTCCCCCCTTACTTCATCTGCCTTCTCCCAGCGTATCTCTCGTTTTGTATCATTAAGCCTTGCACTATTTGTCCTAGCTGGGGTGTCACATACATCCTGTGAGCTGAAAGTGGTGGTTGAAGATGAAAATGAGTGCATTCACAAGCTTGGTTGAGGTTTTTTATTTAACTTGCTCTGGCATCTCCTGTTCCAGATGCTCAGTGTGGGTCAGCAGCCCAGACCCAGTCAAGGACTCAGCGGCTAGACTGGATGATGTGAAGGTTTCCATCTCTCTCCACGGAAAAGTGGGTTATGGTGAATTTGTTTGCTTATAGAGCAGCCCTAGGATTCAGTAACTTGAACTAACATGTGTCCTACCTGCTCTTCACATTCACACTCCCTGTGCTTCTATATTTTTAATGAACTCTTGACATTTTTATTCTTCCCCTCTCTGTTAGAGAGATGAGTCTGTGATCCACAGCCCACACGCTTGCAGCTAGTGGGACCAGTTTCCAAGTGTCCCACAGGAGAAGTGGGGTAGGGCCTTTAGGAACTGCATCCACAGACCACCCCCAGCCCAGAGCCTTCAGCACATGTGCCTTGTAAAGTGTGTTGAACATTTCCAGGGGTTCATAAATGGCAGTTAGTGGCTGCCAGAGAAGCTGAGATGAGAAATCTTTCTCCCCTCTTGCTGCCTTCCTTTCCGTGTTGATATCTGATTGATAAACCAGCAATACATAAGGATTTATTTAATCCACAATTTCTCTTAATCACCTTGGATAACGGGTTGTCTCACCTTGCACTTTTCCTTTCCTTTTTTGAAAAGTGTTAAGTTCTGCTTCTTCCCCACTGTTTATATATTGTTCTTTTTGCCAAGAAGGTTCAAAAATGTCTCCTTCAGGCTTCATGGGTTATTGTCTCATCAAAGCTGTAAGGAGAACAGGGAAGAAAGGAGAGGGGGAGCTAGCCCGTTTTGGCTACTATAAACAGCTCCATCAACATCCAGTCTTCACAGACCCAATGTGGTCTCACCCAGAACCTGAAGACCTGATGTGGTCTCCTCAAGCTGTCTCTGCAATCAAGGCTTCTCCAGCAGCTGGAAGCACAGCCTCAGCACTGCAGATAAATGCCTTTACCAGTGTCATAAAGTTTGACGCTGGCCCAACGCCAGGCACCCACGAGAGTCGCTCGCTCACCCTCCCCTGCCATAGCTGGGCTGAGGAAAGAAAAAAAAAATTAACGAAGGGTTAATGAGTTGGGATAAGGACCAGGAGAAAATACTTCAAAGGCAAAACAGGCTCAACTTAAAGTTGCAAAGTGAATTTATTACTAACAGAATCAGAGGAGGATAATGAGAAGTAAAATGAGCCCTTAAAACACCTTCCCCCCGACAGCGCAGGGAGACCGGGTGGAGGTTTGGTCAGTTCATCACTGAGATTTTCTTTCTGCTGCTCTGGGAGAGGAGTTCTTCCCCTGCTGCGCTGTGGGATCCCTGCCACAGGAGACAGTTCTCCCAAAACTGCTGCGCCGTGGGTCTCTCTTCCACAGGGTGCAGTCCTCCAAGGACAGGCTGCTCCAGCTTGGAAGCAGGGCCCCCTTTCTCCACTGGGTCTCCCAGTGGATCACAGCCTCCTCCAGGCGGCGTGAGCACCTCCCCCACAGGCTGCAGGTGGATCTCTGCATCCCCCGTGGATCCCCATGGGCTGTAGGGGGACAGCTGCTTTACCATGGTCTTCATCATGGCCTGCAGAAGAATCTCGGCTTCGGTGTCTGGGAGCACCTCCTCCCCCTTCTTCTCCACTGTCTCCCATGTTGTTTTCCCTCATGTGTTCTCACCTCTTCCTCTTCTCCGCCTAGAAAAAAACTGTGCCCCACTTTGTTTTGATTTTCTTCTTAAATATGTCATCACAGAGGTGTTACCACCATCTCTAATTGGCCCAGGCTTGGCCAGTGGTATGTCCCTCTTCAGAGCCATCACAGACTGGCTCTGCTGGACGTGGTGGAAGCTTCCAGCAGCTTCTCACAGAAGCCACCTCTGTGGCCCCCCACTACCAAAAACCAGGCCATGCAAAACCAAGACAACCAGCAGACAACATTTTGGGATATTCTGACAGACAGGGGCCAGAAAGCTTAGCTTACACATGTGTTGCCATTCTGCCAATGAGTTCATCCACGGGGGTTCTGCTTGACCATTAATTTCCCTGTGCTGAAGTATCTATTCACCTCCTTCTCCCCTATGCCACAGAGGAAGAGTAGAAAGATGAGGGTCAGAGAAATACTTCATGTGCAGTGTAACCAGTACAGTTTTAATGGGGAATGTGAAAAGGGTCCTTGATGTCCTGTTGGCATAGATCTGGATGAGGTGAGGGCTGCTGCCAGCTCCTGAGAGCCTTTTGTCTTCTCTGGAGGATACATAGCAATGTTGAAGGGTCCAGCACAGCAAAGAAGAGGTTAGATCCCTTTCAGGGGCTTTTGGTGCTGAAATAAACCCCAGCAAATACCTAGATGTTGCAGTTTCAAGCTTTTCTAACTGTATTCAAAAGGGATAGGAACCAGACCTGACCTGAGGTGCACTAGCAGCAGGGAGAGGAGGGATGTACTTGTGTCACCGTGCAAAAGGAAGGTGTCCTGCATGATCCATGTAGGGGCTGGGGAGGGTGCTCTGCACCCGTGACCTGCTATACCCTAATCTATCCGTGTGTTTGCAGTTATGCCAGCTGCAATATTTATGTGACACAGACGGACGCCTGGAGTCTGAGTTACTCGAGCAGCAGGAAGCCACAAGCCACAGCTTGGCACAGAGGGTACATACTTGCAACACTGAAGTCCCCATAGAGAGAGGAGCAGGCTGCCAGCTGCCATTGCAGTCTCTTTGCTGCTGGGAGCCCTGTATAATTTGAAGGCAAATTCCCTGCAGATGAGGTGACACTTTGCTTATGAAAGAACTACTTGAGCATGCAGAGACGGGGAGCCTGGCCCACCCAGCTCAGTGCGAGCTGCAGAATGTGCTGGGGCTTTGTGGCCAAGGGCAGCCTGTTTGCAGAGGGGAGCATTGCTGGCATCTCCTTCAAAAGGATTCCACTGGCTCCAGCCTTCTCTTAATACCCACTTTGAGCTCTAAAGAAGTTAAAAATCTTTGGGCACATTCTGAAATGACACATGGAGCAGAGCAGGCTCACAGTTCCTGAGAGCAAAGGGATGCTCAGTGTGGGTTTGGTTCATTTCAAGGATGTGTGCCTGGATCACACCAAGCGAGACAAAACCAACTATGCAAAGTGCATCGGGATAGAAATGAAAGCAGCAGTGGATCATGGCTTTCCCTGCAGTCGATGGTCTGAAGTGTCCCTCAGACTAGTTTGCAATGAGCACCACAGTCCATGAAGCCCCCTGCCAGCCCAAATATTCAGTGACTCCAGCTCTCCCAAGCTATTCCACTGACATATTGTCAGCTAGTTTGGACAAAAGGCTCTATGAAATTTTAACAGGAAAAAAATCTGCAGTTCTTTACCTTTCTGTTGAGTTTCAGATGAAAATATGCTGCAACTTAAAAGAAGACTCAAAGAATTTTATGTTCTTATCCCTCAATATGAATTGCATAGAGCTAACTAAGATGAGAGTTTTTAATGTCACAGGAGTGAGAGTGAGCGTAGAGTGCTGGACAACGTGGAGCTGCAGAGCTGAGCAGCTGGGCCTGAATGTGCAGCACTGTTTGGGAGCCTCACTGTACATTTAGACTCCACTGCCTTCTGTCTAGAGGTATTGCTGAAGCATTAGGAAGCCACAAGACCCAGCCCAACTCATTCCAGCCACTCCATGCAGCAAACATACAGTTCATGGGCTCTTAGTGTCCTGCTGTAGCTGTGACCTGATGGTGCATACCCTTGCTAAGGCCAGTGGCACTGTGAACATCTCACACTGGGAGGGCCGCTCATGGAAAGGGCACCAGTGGGAGGCAGAAATGGCGCTACAGACATGACAAGGCTGATTTTAAGCCACTGCAGGTGCCCCTGGATGGGTGGAAGTTGTGCAGTCTGCAGCACAGCTGAGCCTCCACCAGTTTGCCATAATTTTTGATATAGCCAAAGTTTTCTCCTATATGTCAAATTAATTGTATGTCTCATACATCCTATGTCACATCCCTTTTCCACCAAGTCATGCCTAAATCTGGTTGCTGGTGTCAGGTTGAGGGACAACTGAGGCACACAACTCTCCTCTTTAATGTCTGTATTGGGAAGTCTTGTCAAACCAGGACCTGAGATGACATGGACTTCATGCTTTGCTCTCAATACCTCATCAGCTTTTCAGCTGTGAGGGGTGTGTGAAAGTCATAAATCAGGAATCCTCCAATGTCACCAAGTCAAACTCCCTTCTGTCTCCACTGGAAGAAATAAGCTCGTGTGATGCAGATGAAACCTGTTTTTACAGGTCATGCTGATGGCTTTTTTGTGTCTTACAGAAGTCCTGATGCAGCAGATTTTGTAAGTAGAAATCAGTAGGGGCTGTTGATGGGAATTTTCTGACTATGTTGGCCAGAGGGGAAAGGCTGCCTGCACAGCTGATAAATGTGCCATCTGTAGGGGTATAAATCATGGCCCCAAGGCACAACTCTGTAGAAAGCCTGTAACACTTTTGAATACATTACCAGTTATCCTTTCCAAAGGGCAGATCAGTTAATGGTTATGGGAAGAGCTGTTTCCCTCTGCTATGGCTGTGCTCCCTGGCTCTTCTTTGCCTGGTGGTCTTGGGGTGAAGAAACAACCTCATCTCTGGGGAGACTTCCCTAGATTAATTCCACTGTTTATGCTTTGAATGTGTTCTTCAGTGTATGACTGGTGTGTGATGAGAGAAGGAAGAGTGCAGGAGTTCCCATATCCTGCAGAAAGAAAGGTGAATTGCTTTTTTCTGTCCCAGACTCTGGGTGTTGCACCTGGGCACTGAAATCTGCAGGTCAGCAATTCACCAAAACTTCCATTCCCAGAGACTGTGTCTGTGCTAGGTGTTTAGGTGGCAAACTGCTGGTGTTGAGTAGGAAAAAAGTTGGTGGTCATCCAGATAAGCTGGTTTACTGACAGACCTGGATGGCTGGAGGAAGAGCAGCTGTGGTTGATCTGGAAGAGCATATTCTTCCACCATCAGGCCTACTGGAAGAGGCTGTTCTTTGGCTGGGATTGCATGGTATAATCACCATGCTGATGAAATGCTTCTGGGGTAGAAAAATGGCAGCTTACCTACATGGAAATGCATCCACATTGAGAGTGATGACTGCTATCAAAGACAAAGCTTGACTGACTTCACCTGCCAGCAATGGATCTGTAGGCCGCATTCCTGTCCCCTCACCCATACTACAGCAAGTCCCATCTCCCCATGCAAGGCACGCAGGAGGGGTCTTCTGCTCTTTGCTAATGTCTTTGTCTAGTCTGCAGCAAATTCTGCTCTGCTGTTTCCCTGCTTGTTCTGCCAACCTCTGCAATAACACCTGCTTTCCCCCTAACTTCACACCACCTCTGGGCTTAGCAACACCTGGAAAGATAATTAAAATCTCTTTTGCCCACCTCCACCTTCCCAAGTCAGTAATGAGCAGGCTGTTTAAGCCCCAGGTTCAGCCTTCAGGCTCTCCCAGCCTCAAGGAAGGGGAGCACGAGCAGACAGCATCACAGTGGGGAAAAGCTGATTTCTTAAATGGAAAGACAAGATGTGCCCCTCTCTTGAATCCCCTCCTCAAGTACAGTGTGTGAGAGGACACTGGGCATAAATGGTTTGGGGATCCAGCTGAGCTGGTCCAGGGAGGAGTTTCTGGTCCACTGAGCCTGGTAAGCAGTGGTATCATTTCCATCAGTGGTATAATTTCCATCAGCATTGGCTGTGTGGAGCTACAAGCCATCAGGCACCTTGATGGCAAAGTGGTGCATTTCTTTGCAAAACAAAGCTGAAGGGAATATCTGAGTTGCATTAGTAAACAATGTAAGTTACTGTGCATAGTTCTTTATGATCTATATCTAATGCAAATGCTGACTGTTTCCAAGGTAATAAAACATCACCCCCAGAGGAAATAATAATAATTACCTTACCTGTAACAATTGCCTTAACAATTTCCTGTAGCCTGGTTACAGCTTAATATTTAAGGAACTATATAGTAAGTGTGCATTTATAAACCAGATTCTTAACATTTATGTAAGATCTTTCTAAATGTTAATCAGTCAATCCTCAGCACTTGAAAAAGGCTTAATTGAGTGGCAAATAAGGAGAATTATCTTTATACCTCTGAGGATGGCCAGAGAGGTCATCATTATTTTAAGCAAAGGGGCTGGAACTCAAGCACTTGATTCTCATACTACAAGATACCATCACAGTCACAGGTTCGGTATGTGTAGGTAGGCACATATGCACCTATATTTAATATAACCAGCATGGAAATGGGTTGAATGCACCATGATGTGCAGATGTGGGTCTGACATGAAGTAACAGAAGCTTTAGGGAGTGGATAATCTCCAGACATGCATATGTATTCATACATACATGAAGTTGGAGATAAACCTTATCGTTTCCCACATCTCTCTAGGAACGTAGAAACTGCTCTTCATATGCAGGTTTGTAAAATTCAGGAGAAAACGTGGACTTTCCCTTGCATCAGAGGTTTGGATGCAATGTCAGAGCCATGACTGCAGTGAAAACACAGAAGCAAACCTGACTTAAGAAAATAAATAAGTGCAGCTGATTGTGTCAAATTAATTTCATATGCAATTGTCTTGAAAAAAGCAAGAACGGGTCAGAGCCTTTCCGCCCATAACAGATGTTGAGATTTCTTAACTATTGGTCAAATCTCTTTGCTAATTGGTGATCTTAGCCTATTGCTTGTGGGACAGGTGCTGGTCAAAATCTTCTCCTCACTCATGGCTGGGGAGAAAAAAAAAAGCAGAGGAGGTCATGGGTGCTTGGAAGACACAGCTCAACAGTGTCTGACCACTTTCCCTTGCCCTGGATTGCTCATTTTTGGAGCAGCAGGGCAGTGCTGGAAAAAGGGAGGCAACATCTAACCAACATGACATTGCCCAAGCTAGTTGAAAACCAGATATAAATGACTGTCATGGCTCTACATTTCACTTCTCAGAGCAGGTCTTGAAGAAAAAGACAGGGTTTGGAAGAGCAGATATTACTCTTGTGGTTAACAAGTTAAATAAATAATAAATTCCTGGAGGAAATGCTTTACTGATTAAGGCCAAATTGGAAATGACTGGTTTACACTGAAAAGAGCTACTCCAAAAAAAAAGCTGGACTCCTCTACAATCACTCACATGAGTAAGCACAGCAAAAACAGTTTAGCCTGGAAGGAGCTAAAATGCACACAGATAAAATCTTATTTTGAAAGCAGCAACAAAGGACACAATTTATATCTCAGTTGGTGACTTCATCTATTTTGCAGAGTTTTTTCAAAATGTATTGGAAATCATAATTCAGTTTTACAATGCTTGAAATTAAAATAATAAATTTCAGGATGTTTTTTGAGACAAAGAAAACTCTGTAAGCAGCGCTGAGGGATCAAAAGAGATTTTGACAGGAGAGACTTCTATTGACTTGGGGGCTTTGGATCAGGCTGGAGATTGGCGACAAGATGGACAACAGTTAATAAAAGCATGTCTGTTAGACATGCTGGAGCTTGGTAAGTTGGAGCAGATCAGAAACTGACTGCAGTGTCTCAACATGGAGCTGGTTCTTAAGGAGCTGGTTGCTGGCTGGAGCCTTGTCAGTGCTTCTGATGGGAGTATGGCAGCAGCCATGGATGAATCATGGAATCATATGATAGAATCACAGAATGGCTTGTGTAGGAAGTGATCTTCAAGAGTGTCTCATTCCAACTGTTCTGCCGTGGGCAGGGACATCTTCTACTAGACCACATTGCTCCGAGCCCTGTCCAGCCTGGCCTTGAACACTTCCAGGGAAATGGCTGCCACAGCTTCTCTGGACAACCTGTGCCAGGGCGTCACCACTCTTGCAGCAAAGAATTTCTGCCCAATACCCCATCTAACCCTTCCTCTGGCAGTGGGAAGCCATTCCTCCTTGTCCTGTCATTCCAGGCCCTTGTCCAAAGTCTCTCTCCAGCTCTCTTGGAGCCCCTTTAGGCACTGACAGGGACTCTAAGGGCTGCCTGGAGCTTTCTCTTCTCCAGGCTCAACACCCCCAGCTCTCCCAGCCTGTCTCCAGAGCAGAGGGGCTCCAGTTCTCAGAACATCTTCATGGCCTCCTCTGGATTTGCTCCAGCAGGTCCATGTCCCTCTGATGTTGGGGACCTTTCTTTTTCTCCTGGTACGTATCTGGCTTCAACAAGCACTGCTGTTCAGGGGGAGCTGCATGCTGGGCTCTGATGCCTTGTTAGAGCTGGCCGGGGGTGACAGCTGCTCTTACAGAAACAAAATTCAGCTTTGGGAAAGACATTTTACCTGCTTTGTTTGGAAATGCTGTCCCAGGAATCACCAGGTAAGAAGCTCTTTGTATCAGGCAGCTGATATGACAAACTTATTAAAAGATGTAAGTTTCTTTCAGTTTGGAAATCTCATCTCTAGTATGACCCAAAATGTGATACAGAACCACAGCAAAATACTTTAAAAGTATAAATTGTCCATGTCCTGACAAGTCAAGACAAAAAGCGAGAGTGGAGCTGGAGGAGAGACCTGGGATTAGAGGATTAAAGGAAAAACAGCGTCCAAGAGTCAAAACCATTCCCAAACCTACATTTATCCAAAGAAAAGATCTGTTGCATTAAGAGCCTGTATATAAGTTCTGGAGTTATTAATTTCCTTCATGTAGGAAGAGTTATTATCTCTGTGTGTTTTCAATCTTTTCCTTTATGCTGGAATATATTATGTGTTTCTCATCTAGGGTAGCATTTCATTTTTTCATGAACACTAGGAAAAGCACAGGACAAAGCCAAGGAGGTAACTCTGGTCACCTTGTCCAGAACACAGCAGCTTCAGACATTTGCTGGACTTTTGAGCCATCAGCAGAGTTGGGCAATGTTGTCCCTGTCTGTACCTGCAAGAGATGTGTTTTGCTGAAAGATGCCAGTTGTGGGTGGGAGGCAACGAGTGCTTCTGTTAAACCAGGGCTGGGGGGCACTTGCAGCTTCAAGTATAGTATTTACTTGACCCCTTTGTAATGTAAGCCACATGAGTCATTGCCTGTCTACAACAGTCACAGCAGTAAAGCCCTCTAACAAAAAAAAGAAAATGCCCACCCATCTATTAAATAGATGTCCTCCCTTTTGGTGCTGTTTAGACAAGATACCAACTGTATCCTGTTTGGTGATCTCAACCTTTTGTCAGACTCAAGCTTTCTTTGACACTTCTTTTTCAAGATACCATTCCTTTGTGTCTCATAACTGTGTGGTGTACCCAGAATAGATCTCCTGAGTAGAAAAGAAGAGTTACATTCTTCAGCCTGCTTGTTACTCTGTGGATGTGATCATCCTGTGCTGCATAGGCACAATGCTGGCTTGTGGGCACCTTATAGTCCACTGAGACCCTTGGTTCTATTCAGCTGGCCCCAGCCTGGGCTACTGTGTGCAGTTACTCTACCCCCAACATGGAACTTTACGTTTCTCTGCATTAAACCTCATGAGGTCTGCAGGCTTCCTGGGAGGGCAGCCTGTCCCATTGTCTAAGAACTGGTTGAGCTTAATGACAACATCCTTTGGCAACATTCACTGTTTTCTACTTGATCAGTTGGTCTTCACCCTAAAAGACTCCTTGCAGCTCTAAGACATCATTCAACCTGCTGCAAGATCTAAAAGCCTATGTGGAGCTTTAATGTCTTGATGATTTATGGCTGAGATTGAGTCTTTGTCCAAACTGTTGCTCCATTTGTATAAACCTTTCAGGCTGATGGAGGACTCTGCAGATTAAGTCTCTGACTTTTATTTAGACTCTGTGAAAATGGAGTTTTTCCCAAGTGACTTTGTATCTCACTTCAGAGTGATGAAAATCCACAGTCATGAAGTGAGGATTCATGCAGATCAAGGGCTTGCTTTGTAGATCTGAATCAAAGATTTTCAAAAAGGTTTTTCCAGGGGCAACAGTTATAGGTGGATGGTAAAATTGAGCCAGTTTAATTTACATATCTTCTTACTGCATTTGCTCAGTGTCTGTTTATGATGAATGTAAAGCAGACCCAATGTTTAGGCAAGTGGGCTCCCATTTATGTGCTGGGATTTCATGTCTACCATGGCCTGTTAGGCTTTTGAAAAGGAAAAACAAAAAAATGTGCCTAGTTTTTAAATTATGCATTAGTGCATCACTCTTCATGTTTTAAACCACTGAAAAAAGTGGAAATTATTTATATTATTTTTATGACATTAGGCCTCAGGAAGAGCAGATATAAACCCATTTACTATTGTACAAGCAAATACCGTTTGTGTTGGATTGAATAGCCCAAGAAGGTGTCATTACTCTGTTCTGAGAACTCCTCAGTTCAATGTCTTGCTTAAGTTCATGTACAAAGTCTGTGGCAGAGGTGGAGCTGCAGGAGTTACTTCTGCCAGAAAACCCAAGACTGGTTCAGCTGGGCGGTAATTACCTTTGAAGTATGAAGGATAAGCAGAGGGCTGTGAAAAGGTTTCTGAGAAGGGACCATGGTGGTTTGCTGGACCAGCACTCCTTTGGTGCCTGAAACCTTCTGCTGTTGATGTTTCAGGAGAGAAAAACTGGACAAAGATGACAATTTCCTCATTTTTGAGGGCTGGCTTTGCATCCTGGCCCATTTTTTCTGGAAGCAGTTAATAGTCATAGCTGATCCCCAGATGTGTGGCTAAAAATAATATTTTTTTTCTCACACTAATATTTGGATATTAGAAGCTAGAAATAAACTAGCGTTTATAAAGACATTATAGGCAGGTTATTCCATGTTTTCTTGCCTCTTCCCCTGAAAATGCTTGTGCTCGTCCTAGTCAAAGACAGGCTCCTGGATGTGACACCCATGTTGGGTCAGGATGGAATTGCTGACATTTGCCTGGGCTAATGCCTGGCCTGCTGAGCTGTGAACATCTCTTGGAGCAATTAGGCATTTGTCAGGAAGAAATGGGAGACAAAACTGCTCTATCTCATGCTGCAACTGCAGTGGTGTCCTAGAGGTAGGGGGAACTGAATTAAATCTCCCCTATCCAAAGCCCTGAATCCCACTCTCTCCTTAATAATAAAGAGATTTACTCCAAGCCTTTTCCAATAAAACTCTGAGTGTACATGTATGTTGTAGGATGAAGAAAAACAGATTTGAAACCTGAAAGCAGAGCAAGAGGTAAAACTTTATAAGCTTGAGTTGGATAATTTGTAATCTCAACACTAGCTGTCTAACTTCAGTGATTTATTGCATTTGAACCAACTGCTTTTGAGTTTGGGATTTCAAATAAAGCCCAGATTTTCACTGTGCCTGAGCAAAGGATACAGAAGACCACATGAAGAGCTGGTCCATGGGTCTGGATACAACCTCAAGCTGAGAAAGTCTGAAGGAAAGCTGGGGGAAGGGTCCCTGATTTCCAGTACCCTTTTCCTCAACATGGGCCCATGTCAGAAGTGAGTTACCAGGACAGATGGCCCCTTTGATCTGTCCCAGAAAGGTCTTTCCTGCATTCTTATTCTCATCAGTGTTTGTTACAAATAACACTGTATCCACAGAACTTTACAGCTGTAAAATGAAGACCTGAGAAATGCCAGTATAAAAACCTTATTTTATAATTTTATTTCTCATTATGAAGCTTACACTGATATAAGAATAATTCAGCTTCAGACTCAGCTTCCATGTGGACTGTTTTAACCAGATTAGATAAAGACAAACTTTATTGGAAACTGGTGTTTTCAGAAATGTGCTGCAAAAGAAGGAAAGTGGAGTGCAGCAGCAATATGTGTGCTCAGCATTTCCAAAGGAAACTACGTTTATTGATCATATAATGTGTGGGTATACTTGCATCCCCAGAGCTTTGAAACTTCTGGTCATTTGGTCCAGCTCTGGCAGAGCAAAAAAGCACTCAGAGAGAGGAAGTTTGAAAATTCTGCAAAAACGGATGGAAGGGAGAGAATCCACAATTTCCTGCAGGAAAGCTACTGTGTCACTAAGCAGCAGATAATCCCCATTAAAAGAGTTATTTTGGATATACTGATGATGGGAAAACTTTCAGCCAGAGCTTAGGATTTATGAGACATGCAATAACTCAACACCAGCTTCCAAGTACAGGTTCTACAGCTCATACAACAGCTCCTTTTGTCAGGGCAGCAGTTCCAAGGAATGGGTTCCATCATGTGCATCTGCAATTGCCTATGAGTGAATGGGGGCCAGGCCCAGGTCCTTGGCCATGGGGATGATTTGCAACACCAGGTGATGGAAATGGCACTTGCTGCCAGTCCCTTCTTCCCTCCCTATTGTCCTGCAGCCTCTCTCAAACCAATGCTTCCCAGTTCAGGGAAGCTGCCTTGCCCCTGTCTTCCTGCTCAGCTGATTCAAGGCAGCTGCTGGGTTTGAAAGCTTGGTCTTTCTTCTGTCTTTTGGAGACGCTTGTTTTTTTTAATTTCATGCCCAGGCACCCGTCCCAGTAGCATCTCTCCTATGCTTATGGCAGCCCACGGCAGTTCAGTGTCTTATTGACAGGGGTCAGACATTGGGTGGACTCCACAGGGCTGTCTTTGTAAGCACCAATGGAAGAGGGGGAGGGTAGCATTTACCTGCATCTATCTGTTGGGTCTTCTCTTGCCCCCACAGATGCCCCGGCCCAGCAGAGCAATGCCTGCTGAAACCTAGGGAAGAATTATCCTGCACAGCCAGGGCTGGGGACTTGCAAAGTCCCCCTGAACTTGGCAGGGAGGCTGGGTTATTTCACAGGCAGAGCAGGACAGCAGATGAACACAAAGACAGTCTCAGCATCACAGAACACATTTTACTAACTGAGGCCATGAAAAACCCTGGGGAAGTGGGAGAAAAAGAGAGAGAACGGAGCAAGGGAGATGCTGGCACCAGCAGTGGCTGCCTGCTCTCAATTTACTCCAAGGAGTCCTCTAAGAATACCAGTGGAGGCCGTTCATGCTTTACTGGGACCTTCAAAAGTGTTTATGGGATGATTTGTGTGGAATGGTTGTGCTGGAAGCAGTTTAGGGGAGGTATGCTGTTATTAAAAGATTTTTTTTTTTAAGCTCCATTTGGACACTTCTTACTGTTACATAACAGCAAGGAATGAGCCCCAGCAGCTGTTTGCTATTTATTAGAGTCCACAGAGGTGTAATGAGGGAAGCAGCAGGGAGGGCTTCAGCAACTTGGAGAATTCTTCCTTCTCCTTTTCCACAGGTTTTCTGCAGGGCTTTTTTGAATCCTTCTAATTTCCTGCCCCACACAGACATCACTGGTGAAGAGTAAAGTACTGAAGAGCACCCCATGTAGCCAACACCATGTAAGCTGGTACTGCTCAACCCTCGAACTGCAGACTCAGACATCATCACTACACTGTTTACACCCTTTGTGTTTTCATGTTCATCTTGTTATTATGAAGAAAGTCTTGAATTTGTTCCTTCAGACATTACATAGTCCTGACCTCTCTCCTGTATGGCAAATGGAGAGAGAGCAGATTTATGTCAAAGAGAGACAACAATTTCTAGTGTATTTCTGCACGCACAGTCCCGGTCCAAGCTGCCATAAAAACCTTTCTTCTGCCCCATATATATAACTCCATGTGAAGTTTTCCAGATACATTTATGAGTCTGACCATGGCTTGTGACCAAACTACAGGGAGTAAAAATGGTTGGCAAAGCCAGTAAGACTCCAGGAATTTCAGCCCATCAGTGAAGGATCTCTTTTGGTGCCACATGGCCGCTGCAAGGAAATGGAGAAAAGTGAACCACTCATTATAGAGATGCAATTTTCTGCATGGGGGGTCCATGCTCAATCTGGAAATATTTTTGGTGCAGGGAGAAGGCCACTTGGGGAAGCCCTCGGAGTTTGCTATGTCACTGCAGTCCTGCAAAAGCTCACTCAGCGGAGGCAGCTTTTAAAATACCTTCTCCTTTCTGATGAAAGATTCTGCAGTGTCTCTCAACACAGGATTTGAAATCTCACTCATCTCTCTTCTCTTCCCCACCTCCTCGATGATCCCTCGTTCAAGCTGTCAAGGTTTAACAGCCCTGCTCTGCTACATTATCAACATATACAGCAACTCATAGGTGACCTTTGCTCTTTCTAGCACTGCACAGCCAGGAAAGCTGCAGGAAGGGAACAGGATCCCATTCTGGTTCATTCATCAGCCACAAAACCATCTGCTGAGTGTGGAGCACAGAAATTTTATTAGCCACATGATACAGCAAGCAGAAAGGGCTCTGCTATGTTGCCATATGCCCAGGAACAGGATAAAACCTTTTCCTTCCCTCAGAGGAATTTGAGCAAGCTCCATCACACTCCCGTACTGAATTTCAGTCCTCCTTTTTGCTGAAGGACCACTGACAAGCTCTTTTACCCCAAAAGGTCAGTGTCCCACTTGGAAACCAGTAGGAACCATACACAAAACCTCAATGAAAAGTGTTAGACAAAGTCCAGGCCTCTCTAAAGGCAATGAGAATTTTGCCACTTCTTCCTGCAAGCCCTTTCACTCCACTAAGCCCTGCTGCTTTAATGTGTGAGCAGAGCTTTTATTTTCCCTGGAGTCTTTCTTTTCCATGCAGGTGGAGAACAGAGGTGCAGAAGTGCTGCCAACCTAAGAGACAGGTATTCTGCAGTTTCAAATCCCCAGTGCCATGTATTTTACAAATCCCCCTACTGTCTTGGTTTGAAAGACAGGTGTCTGCTAAGGAAGGCAGGAGCCTCCCCTGGAATGGAAAATATGACCACCTTCCCTCCTAATTGTTATAATTTTGAAATTAAGGGCCTTTCAGGCAAAGATATGAGAAAAGGAATAACAGTTCTTTACTAGTATGTATAACAAGGCAAACAAACACCACCACCGGCAGCAACAACAAACAGAACCAGGAACCCAGTGCCAGCCTCTCCCGGCTGTCGGGCCCTTTCCCCTTCGGTGCAGTTCCGGTCACAGCCGGCAGGGGCGCTGGCGGCTCCCGGCTGGGCAGGGCGGGTGCGATGGTTTCCCCGCGCCTGCAGGGGGCGCTGTGGTGCGAGCACGGGGAGCACACGGTCAATGGCAGACAGCCTGAATGGTGAGAATGGGCTGCAGCAGGAACTTCGGACCAGCGGCTGGAATGGCAGGGTGGGCTTGCCCAGGGTAGCAAGCAAGAGGTGGCAGAAACTCCACGGCTGTAGCTGGAATGGCGGGGTGTCCCGGCAGGGCTGGAACTGCAGGGCATTCTGGCAGGGCAGCGGGTGCAGAGCTACAGTGTAGTGAAACCCAGAGCAGTGGTAAAAAAACTGGCAGGAGCTGGGCAGTGACAGCCCTGCTCCGAGCAGGGCAGGGAAAGGCTCCCTGGGAGGGGGAGAGGGCTCAGGATCCTGGGGTTTTCCTCTGAGGCACCCCAGAAGATAGTGAAAAGTCTCTTTTTTAGTGAGGAAGGGTGTTAATAAGGTCTCAGTGCAATGGCCGCTATTACAAGCAGAGCTCCACTCACGGTAGAAGAAAGCAGCAGAAGACAGAACCCCGCAGTGGTGGTGAATTCTTCCCACTGCAACTGCAGCTCCTCTCCCCTCCAAATGCCAAGAGAGCAAGAAGAGTGAGTAGCTGCACCCAACTCCTTCCCGCAGCCCAATTCTCGTGGTATCTCCACCACTCCAGGAGAAACCCCCCTGGTAAGAGAGTCGTGAGCTGCACCCTTCCCGGGGCAACTTCTTTTGTCTCTCTTAGGTAGCCGGTCGTTATTACGTCTTACCAACATGTGAGACAAAATTCCATGAGAGAAAGAAACAAAAGGAAGGATCCTAAATCCCAACACCTACCTAATTTTTATCACTAAGGAGGCTTATTACACTTTCAGCTGGGGCACAAATGAGTGTGAAGAGTGGTATCATTGGACCAAAGACAAATCCTTCCCAGAAGGACCTTTATCAAGATAGTCAAGTGAAAGGCAGGAGAAAGGAATAGCACTTGAAAGCCATTGACTTGGCCTCCTGCCTATTCTTTCCTCCCCCACCTTGTAGCACTTGCTGATGTTTTCAGGGGCTTCTGTTCATGTTTGGCTCTTTCCTCTGCTGCTTCCCACTATTGCTCTGCCTCTGGTGGCATGGTGGTACACAGGCATCTCCAGAAGGGCTGGTTTAAGAAGTGCACAGAGATGCACAGGAAAGGTGATTGGGACTAGTAGAAACAAAAAAAGATCAATAGACACTTAGCACCTGTTTGGAGGGACCTAATCCGGATTATTCTGACCTAAATTGTTCTATAATTCTATTTGCAGCCATGACCCTTTTCTTTTTATCTCTTTTGCCTATTCTGTCATCTGGCCGTTCTCCCCTGCTCCTCACTGTGCTGTCTCAGAGCACCCAGGCTGCACAGGATGGATGTCACCAGACCATAAAACATCCGAGGGTTCAGCATCCTCTTTCCAGCACTCCCTGATTTTCCCACTCTCCAGCCCTACCCTGATTTCACTCTTCCACAGTGAGTAATTGAAGACCTGGTTCAGATTTTCAGCTCTGCTCAGATCCTTTCAGGTATTTATTTTTTTAACCTTCCAAAGCTGGCAGATGCTGGTCAGGACCTGGACCATGAAAGGAGAAGAGGACAACACAACTCAAGGTGAAACAAGAGCCTCAGAAGGTTCCTCTGGAGCCACTACAGGGAGTCCAGGCAGGTGCTCTCCCTAGAAACCAGGTCCACTGGGACAGGGGTTGGTTTACTACCTGAAATTTGTATTCCTTCCAGGAAAAGTCTGGGGGAAAGAATAAGTCTATATACTGACATCAGCACTGCAAGAAAAGTAGGTATAAAGCTGTGAGCGTGTGGTAGGGGTGGTAGAGAAATAATCCTCACTGAGAGTTACTGGAGTGACCTCAGCTATCTGAAGGAAAGGCTGAAGGAAGCCACCCCATCACCATCTCATCAGCTGGTTGGGACAGGGTGCTATGGACTGGCAGTGAGGAAGCCAGTCCTCCCCTAGGATCACTCCAAGCTTTCTGGGGACCAGGCCTTTTCAGACACTTCAGATATTTGGAGCTGGCTCACATAAAACTGAAGCACCCCCATTTCTGGCTTCCAGGATCTATCACTAAGGTGGTGAGCCTTTTTCCTGGGCCCAAACCACAAGATTGACTCTAATTCACATCTGTGTTCAAAATAAAACTGTTGTGAATTGTCCTTGATGCAGAGACTGCATTTTCCCATTTCTACAGTAATTCCTTTTTTCACCTGCTATTAACCCTTTCCAAATTTGCAACCTCAGCTTTGACTCCCACCACTTTAGGTGTCTACTTCCCTTATTTGTAACTTGAGGTTCACAGGTCTGCTCAGGTTCAACCATTACTTACCAGAACCTGCACATCCCTGTTGGAATTGCTGACTTCCAGAGAGTCAGATCATGTCCCCTACCTCAATCTGGTAAATCATGACCCTATGTATCATTTTAAGCATGCAGTCTTACATTTGGTCATGTGAAAGTACTAGTAGTTTGCTTGTGATTGCATATCAACCACAGTGAATTGCCTCCTGTTAGCAATCTGTCTTGGTTTTTATTGTTCTTGCCAATCCCAGAGTCATCTGCTATATTTATCCATTACAATTTTCATGCTTTTTCTTAGCCTTTGTCAAAAATCTTATATAATGTAAGTCTACAGACAAATCCATCTGGAGTACAGCTAAGAGATGTATTAGGACAAAGATGTGCATAAGCATTTAAACCCTCATTTCAGACATATCTGACACTTTTATCCCTTTAAATGTGCATTATGTTGATTATTCGATGGTTCCAATTTCATAAGAGAAATGTTCTTGTGTAATTCAGAGTATTCCTGTGTAAATATGCTACATCCATACTGTCATTTTTGCCTGTCAAAACTTATGTGAGATTGGCTTGATGTGATTTGTTTTCTATGTGGATCAGTGTTATTTTTTTCAGTGATGTCATTGACTCCATCAATTTTTTCCATGACTGGAGTTAGTCTGATAGCCCAAATTTACTGAGGTTTTTGTTTCTCTGTCCCAGAAGGACTGTTTCTGTTTCCAGGATGCAAGTTATTCCTCAAACTCAACAGCACATATTGGTTGTTGGTTAGTTTTTCTGTAAATCTGGGCTGCCAGTCCACAGATATCTAATATCTATGTATCTGATATCACTAGCTATTCTTTCACGTGTTTTTTTCTGTTTTAATGTAAAGTATTTAATCATCACCATGCAATATAAATATATTTCCCTCCAAACTGGAATACAAATGCTTTCTGAAGACATCAATTGCTTCTGAATTATGTTATTAAGTCTGTTCTGTCCTTCTGTATTCATCTGTGTCTGTCCATGAGCCAATATTACACTTAGGATTCATTCTGATTTTGATTTATTAAGAAGTCCTACTTATTGTGCCAGTTTCCTTTCTCCCTTTCTCCACCCAAAAATAACTACAATTTGTAGAGTTTAATTTTTGCTTTTAAACTCCCCTGGGTATTGCATATTGGAGTTTTATTATTCTTTTCATAGCTGCATTCACTGCCCTTATAAAGGAGTTTTTTAAAAAAACTAGTTTACTCTTCTCTTTCAGATGCAGGCCTTTATTTCTTTGAATATTTATAGTAAAGTATTCTTTACCAGTTTGAAATTTTAACTTATATTTTTAAATTCCTTTTTTTTTGCCAGCCAGTTTTGCATTTGTTTTTTGAATCAATAGAACAGGCTTAAAAAACTTTTCAGACTTTCTTTCCTTCCCTGTATTAAAAGGAAAAACAAAGATGAGGAACTTGAGATACATATCTAATCCCCTGATCCAAAGTCTGGAGTTTTTAGAACATGTAATAAAGGTCCCGATAAAATCATAAGAATTGGCAACACTTTAGTATTGCATTTGTCTGACTGTGTTCTCTGGCCAGGACCTAATAACATATTATCATAATTTTTTTAATAGATGAAAATAATGATTTCATCACAATTTTGAAAGATGAAATCCAGAGAAAGCATTTGTCTGTTATTTGAGCATTTACAGCAATAGTAAGATGATTTCCAAGCTTGCAGTGATACATGTAGGAGATGGTGCTGACACTTATCACCTGTGAAAACCCAAGCAGTTTAAATTCAGGCCAAATTAAAAATACTGGCCTTATATTCCTTGGCCAGTGACTCACCATCTGTGACACTGTCATCCAAACAAAGAATGGAGTTTAGTTCATTAGTGGGTGAAATTCATCCTATAGATGAGATATGCACAGAGTGGGGTTGGCTTTTTGTTTGCCATCAAGAAACAGAGTGAATAGGAGTCTTAACAAGGTGTAGTTCTGGATGCTGATGGCAATATCTCTTTGGCATGTCATGATGTCATTAAGCTACTAATTATGTGAAAAATAACTCACTTGTGCTTCTAGTGTCTTCATTCCAATCATGACTTTTACTTTCCAAATCCATCATCTTGCTTATGAAAGTCTGAATGTTTTATGAGCTTATGAGCTTCCAAGGGAGAAAAGCAAGGAAAAGGGAAGGGAAGGAATAGCAAGGAAAAGAAGGGGAAGGGGAAGGGGAAGGGGAAGGGGAAGGGGAAGGGGAAGGGGAAGGGGAAGGGGAAGGGGGAGGGGGAGGGAAGGGAAGGGAAGGGAAGGGAAGGGAAGGGAAGGGAAGGGAAGGGAAGGGAAGGGAAGGGAAGGGAAGGGAAGGGAAGGGAAGGGAAGGGAAGGGAAGGGAAGATTACTAAATGGCAGTAACTTAGGATCTAGCTAGTTGTCCTCTCATATTAGAACTTTTATCTTGTGGAGTTTGTTTCTTTCTTTTTTGGCTTTTCAAAATACAGAATGAACTTCAAAGCATTCTTCCAATGTGCCTTTGCTTCCTTCCCTGAACCCAGGAGACATCTACAAAAGGAAATGTGCTGTGACATGGGATGGATAGCTACAATTTACCAGCTGTACCCTGAGGCCACAAATCACCACCTGCAGCTAACACTGCCCAAGAGATGCTTTTTGTATTTTCTGGCACACAGAGGATCCCAGCATGCATGAAAGAAATCTCCTGGGTCAAGAGAAGCACAAGTGGAAATACAGGAGTGATACCTCATATTCACCTTCAGGAGCAATGTTTTGTGGGTTTTTTGTATTTACTGCTCAGGGAAGTGAGAGGGTTTGATAAGATTATCTCCTCCAGGTCTGGGGGGTCATGTCCATGAATGAGTCATTCAGACCAAGCAGGTAAAGGGAAGTGCCAGGACATGGATGGAAGATGGAGAACTCGTTATCTGAGGGGAAACTGAAGAACTTGGCTTTTTTAGCTCAGCACAAAAGCAGTTGAGAGGGGAAATGAGTGCTGTTGCACATGAAAGTTAAAACAGCCAGAAGCAAAAAGAAACATTGGAATGAAGAAAAAAAAATGTTGGCACAAGAACAAGTAGGTTTTAATTGGCCTGAAGTAAATTTAGTCTGGAAATTAGATGAAGTTTCCGAAGCATTGGATCAGCAAAGTCCTGGAACAGGCATCCAGGGGCTGTGAAAACAGAGCTTGCTCATATGACAAATAGGTTTAGTTACAAGAACAGAATGCTCTGCTTGGTGAGCCAACAGGGTCACACCCTGTACACCCATGATTTTAGGGAGAGAGCATAGTGGAGACATAGTCCGTAAGAACCATCTTTCAGTCAAAGGATTGGTAGTGCTTGGACCATAGTAGCACAGTAAAACTGTAAGGCACCACAAGACAATTTGCAGATGAGGAAATATTGCATCATGCAGAAGTCTTTGTTCCATCTTCCTTGTAAGCTTGTGAGATCTCTCCGTTGCTCTAAAAATGCGATTTATACCTAATCTGGCTGTGACCCAACTCCCCTGTCTGTTCTTTCGTCCCTGCTCAGCCTGCCAAACAGGTGAGATACCTGTCTTCTGGGAAAGAGACCAAGACCAGGAAAACCACCTCCTTGGACTGCTAAATTCATATATGATCAACTGATTTTTTGTTCCTTGTGACTTGGACCTGCAAAGTTAAGGGTTTAGTGGCAACACTGACACAGGTGTAAACATCCCTGTGTCCTGACCTATTCCAGAATTACCAAGAGTAGGGTAATGCTCTGGAGTTTGCTGGGGACTAGGCAAATGCGAAGTTTTGTTATGGGTCCATCTCCTCTGTGTGTTCACTGTGCAGGTAATCCCCCTTTAAACCTGCTTGATGTGATTGTCTACATGACAAAATTCTGGAATTCAAGGGACTCTAAATGCATGTTGAGGAAAGTCTTTGATATGCATAATTTTGATGCCACCTGGTACCTCTCAGATGCACTGTAAGGCTGTCCTCTCACCATGGCCCAGGACACATGGCTTACCATTGGGAGGGGCAGCCAAGTGACCTACCTAGCTGCTTGGAGGAATGTCATAAAATGGCTTGGATTGGAAGGGACCTTAAAGATCATCTGGTTCCAAAGCTGACCAGCTGAAGTGTTCTCCCTCATGGCCTGTTAAGGGTTGCCATAAGTGTTTTTGTGGTAACCGTAGTAGGAATATCCTGATCCCGTGACCCAGCTTGCTCCCCTCCCTTGGAAGTCTTCAGCCAACACAATGAAGATTAAGACTATGAAAATGTGTTCTGCTAATAGATTCTCACTCTTCCTTTTTCAGGAGGGAAACACCAGAAAAGACCCCAGATGTCACTTTCCCATCATCAGAAAGAACAAACCCCAGACTCTCTGGGCAAAAGCTGTAATTAAGCCTAACGCCAGTATAAATGCAGGTACGATCCATCTGACTTTCTCTAAGGAATATTGAGATGAATTTTGCAGGAGAGCCTATGTGTTTTAGTGCCTTTATCACACAGACACTGATGGAATCCCTACAGCTCACTGAGGCAGTGCATTTCAGTCTCCTGTGAAGACACCACAGGTGGTTTATTCTCCTGACAGGCTGTTGCTTTATTATGAGATTTCTCCCCCTTTGCATTGCAGCCAACAAATCCAAATTCCTCAGTAAAGTTTGGTCCAGTGTTCCATCTGGAAGGGGTAAAAAGGTGTCATAAATCGTTTTCAGGGAGGATGGAGGATGGAAGATGAGTTGAACAGAGGCAAAGATGCTGTTGTAACAGCAAATCTCAATCAAGGTGTCACTGTCCAATCTCTACAGCTACCATTCAAGCCACTCTTCCCTTTGCAGGAGCTGGGTGAGACCATCTGAGCTGGACCCTGTTCTCAGCATCCTGCCCTACCTCATCTTCCCCAGCCAGGTCGGTTTGAATCCTTCCAGAGTTGTCGAGCAAGAAGGATTTGCCTGATTTATTCAGATTTCATACAGAATAGAGATGTGAAGGATTCTGTTTTTCAGCGATTTTGTTGCCTTGTCACTGCCTGTCTTTGATGTAACTCAATCTCTGTGAGCTTCCCACACCGGCATCTGACCAAGAGGCTCATAGAACTGTTTCCAGAGTTTTCCACCCTTTATCCTGTGCAGACTGGAGCAACAGGTCCCTGGAAAAGCGATTGGAAAACAAACCTGCTCTGGTGCCTACTATAAAATTTGGTTCTGTTCAGATTAACTCTGACTTCTAGACATTCAAAACCAATGCGAATGGTTTAAAAGCCATTCATCTGCACAGTGATGAAAGGACAAAATTCCTTGGCAAGGTTGGAGGCTTTCTTTCATATCTCATATACTTTAACCACCACATTTACAATGCCTTTAGTACCTTATGTTTTACATTCTGCACTTGCTATTTTTCACTTCTTCTCCAGCAGCAGAGCACAGAAACCAACTTTCACCTTCATGAGAGAGGTGAGATGTCATTCTGTATTTAGAGATCTGTATTCTGGATGAATGAGCAACATCCATTCTGGCACTTATTCATCCCCCCTACTACACACATAGATTGGCATTCACACACTGACTACATGTCAGCTCTTATCCAGCCAAAGAGCCACTGGTCAGAGATATTCCTAATGCATTACCACTGGCTTTTTAAAAAATATTGCTTGAATACTGGTTGGGCTGCTGCTACAATGTAAGACATGAAACTGAGGACAGCCCCTGCACTGAAGAGCTTCCTCAGCTATGGACTGGTGTCTCTCCAAACAAAAGACTGTCCTTGAAATGCAAATTAGTCTTTGCATTTAACATTAAAAACTCCTGTATTTGTTTCTGGAGATTTGTTTCTTCTGGACTCTGAAGAAAAAGGAAACACAGAGGAAATGTAGAGGTTGAATGAGAGCTGAATACCAGGAATGAGATAATTTTCTCTCTAATTCTATTGCAAATTATGCAATAAATGGAACCAGAAATGACTAAGTAGTTTCCTTTTCAGCACCTTTTTCGGAACTGTGTGTGCTAACAGGCAGCAGCCACCCCCCAGGTGTGAGCTGAGAAGCTGAGAAGCTGTTCGTGGCAGGCAAGGAGGTTACACCCTGCTCAATGTGCTGGAAATCCTCCTCTCCAAGGTGTGAATATAACATAGAAGAAAACTTCTTTCAGGTTTGAGAATGACCCATTACTAACCCCTCTCTCCCATCCATCTGGGAGGAGAGTAGTTCATCTATAATTGGAATGCTTTCATGTGTCTTGCCGTTCAATTTCTAAGCCTCAGTTTTCCCACCGATAAAATTGGCTATTTAGGGAACTTCTGTAGGGTTTTTATGTTTTGGGGAACTTTGGGAAATACAGCTGAAAATTGCTGTCTTTTAGCGAAGGGTGTGGCAACATCATTTTCTGTCATCACACAACAGAGTAGGGCCACAAAAGAAGACAAGTAATTTGAGTGGGAAATTAGTGAACAGCATCAGCTGGAGGCTTCCCAGTATGAATTCTCTAGTGGTTAATAAACTTGTTGCTCTCACACAGCCAGTTGCCCATTTGGGAGAGTCCTAATTTGGATTTTTTTCCTGCTCCCAGTCTTCTGGGGAGGGGAGGGGAGGGGAGATTCTGATTCTTGAGGAGATTTAGCTTCATACTGAAATTGTTAAGAAATCCAGCACAACTTTTGCTCAGACTGACCAGACCAGATATTTTGCAGTACAGCACAAGCTGTCCCTGCATAAATATTTCCCTCAGGAAATAAGATGTTCAGACTTGAGACCACTGAGACTCAGTTATTCCTCAAAACTGAAGGCTTATTTTATCTGTGGTTTTAAAAATAGTAGGAAGAGTTTAAAGCTCTGCAGAAGTGCCTCAAATCCTGCCCGAGTTTACTGTCGCAAACGAAACAGTACAGGACAAAGCTGGAGATATATAAAAATAAAGGGCCACTCCTAAAAACTTGACTCTGTGCCCGAGCTTTGTTTAGTGTTGAATGCCACCCTTCAATTTCTTTGTAAAAGGTTTTCCAAAGAAATCACACCTCTGTTCCAACAAGTAAATCAAGATAAATTGAATTTTGATCCTTTTTATTTGGGTAAGGCACTTAGCATTGAATCAAATTCCTTGCAAACAAAGTCTCCTGTAGACAATGAGGAACCTGCCTGGCTGTGCAGAGTCCTATCTGTTCCATATCTCAGGAGCTGCTTTTCAACAGCATAAGTGAGACGGTTGTTGGTATCAGCAGTTGATTTTAACCATCATAGAAACATAGAATGGTTTAGGTTGGAAGAGACCTTTAAAAGTCATCTTGTTCCACCCCCTGCCACAGGCAGGGACACCTTCCACTAGACCAGGTTGGCTCCAAGCCCCGTCCAGCCTGTCCTTGGACACTCCCAGAGATGGGGCAGCCACAGCTTCTCTGGGCAACCTGTGCCAAGGCCTCACCACCCTCACAGTAAAAACCTCATTCCTGATAGCTAAAGAGCTTGCTTGGTAGGAGCATGTTTGGCTCAGTGAACCATGCTGACCTCTTTAGGTTTTACTCTGCCGTCCAAATGCACCTGGGGTGTGAGTCTGCTGCAGCAGCAGATGTCCCGGCTTGGAACATCCGAGAGCAGCCTGCAGCTGTCAGGATCGCCTCTGGGTCCTTCCATGCTCCTGCATCCTGGACAAACATAACACCCTTGCTCATTGCTGCGAGCCCCAAAGGAGACAGAATTGACCTTGGAGAGGTGCACATTATGTGTGTTTATGACTGCTTCCTGAAAGGCATGGGTTTAAAAATGCCACATGCCCTGGAAGAGGTTTTTTAGTTTATTTTTTTAATTACTACAGGGCTCTGTATTACTACAGTAATTTTTTCCCTGATACATCACATAAATCTGCCTTAAAAGTCCTCAAACAACATTAGATGTGACTTTGACATTTCCAGTGTGCACTTTGAGGACAGTTTTTAAGAATTAAAGGTAAATCTTCTGACAAAACTTTCATGTAAAAATAGTTCAGATAAACCTCAAAAGATTTAACAAATATAGAATGACCAGGGCAGTAAAATGGATACATGTGAGTGAAACTAAAGGGGTTTTATTTTCCTTAATTCCAGTCGAACAGCCCATTATGTCTTTTCCTGGAGCCTGCAGACTTGAAAACCAGTCACAAGCTGAACTGAAGTGGTTTGGATATGTGATCTATAAACATTAGGGTAGCTAAAGCATGAAAGCAGATGATGTGAGGTTGGGTTTATGATACTGATGCTATCTCCTTTTCTTTCAGGATTGTCTGGAGTTATGAGATGGAGCCTTCTGGATTGTATAAATGTTACATAGTTTAGTGAGTGTATGAAAGAAGAGTCAGTCTTGAGAGCATGTGGGCATTGGCTGCTGTTCCTCCTGAGGGCCTGGGACTGCAGATCTGTGAAGTGAGCAAAAGGGGAACATTTTGTTTTTTGTTTTGTTTTGTTTTGTTTTTTTGTTTTGTTTTGTTTTTGAAAGATCCAGCCATTCATTTGGTATTGCCCAGGTGTGGATTTGAAGCCCTAATTAAGTACTCACTGTGAGCTCTATCACAGACTGCAGTGAAACTCAGACCCTAAATCACCAATTCCTTTTAACTAGGGACACACAGACTGTTTTCCTATTTAGTGAAGGAAACCCTTGCAGCACGTTTGCAGTTCAGCTGATGGTCCTCTGGGTATGAAAGGACACATGATCCATTAACTCACAAAGAAAGGCCCCCAAGGATCCTCGAGCTGATGGAAGCAGATGATGGTTCCATGTAAATCATCGGATCAGCGGAGTCATGCTGATTACCAGCAGCCCCAGACCTGGCTCTGATGGCAGCCAAGCCTCTTCACTTCTGGGTGACTGAGTGTTGTCTCCATTCCTAGAGGCCCAGATCTGGATCTCATTGTGCTGGATCTAGGTCAAGCACTGAAGGCATATGTGACCCAGCATTCTCTGTTGTCTCCATCTGCACCTTCATTAACTTTCAACGTTGCAATTATGATATTGCTGGGGGCTATTGCTGCTGTCTTGGGCAGAGAAGATGAGTTAGCCAGAGAGCTGAGTAGAATTGAAGTACTCGAGAAAATGATTGAGGGCTATGTCTGTTACTGCATGTGCATGAACATGTGTGTTCTTTCCTAGTTTTGCTCTGAGAACCATCTTCAACCACTCTCCTACACCCACCATTCTTAAATGAACTCCTCCTTTCTTGCAGCTTCTGCTCTTCTCTTATAATTGCTCCTCCACATTTGAGTCCAGCCTTGCATGGAGTTCTCCCCCACCACTGCATCCAAGGCTACCCCCACCACCCTCCCTCTCTCTGAGACTTGTTGGCCTGGAGACCTGGGAGAGGAATTTTTCCCATATCTTCTGCTGTTCATGCAATGATCTCCACGTCCCCGTGTTCTCCCACCTAATCCAACTCCATTCTGCACATTAAGCTTCCTCCAGAAGACTCAGCAATGCTAACCCTTCATCCATTAAATGCCTTCTCTGTCCCAGCAACATATAAGTGTGGAATGATAGATTAAAATCATGCTAAATGAATACCTGATGTCGGCTTCCCAGAGTGCCACTCTTTGTAAAACCAGAGGACTCAGCTGCTGAACTCTTTGGGGCAGGATCTGTTTTGTATTTATATCCTGTAAATTTTCAAATCCACTGCTGGTGCTAACAAATAAATAGTAATGAATAATTACCTATCGCTTTGGGCCTGATCCAGGTTTGATTACATTAGTGGGAACCTTTCCATATGCTGCGTGGGAATTGGATCAGACCCACAATCCAGCCTCTTTTTAGCTCAGTGCTGTCCTTGCGGGGACTTTATCTTGTCTGGTTTAAGGCGTTTGCATTCGGGCAGTTTCCCCTGCTTTTGTGAAGGTAACATAATGTGACACATCAAATCTGGAGATGTGACCACCAGGGACCTCCAGAAACTGATGTTTGGGGTCTGAGAGATTGTCATATTTCACATCTTTATTCACTCCATGAATTTTAGCAATATGAGGCTGGTGAAATGATGTAGACTAATAAATAAAACCTCCTCATAACAAGGATGGAAAATTCAAATATCTTAAAGCCAGCTTGGACAGTGCTCTTGTGATATGGCACTGCAGCTCAGAGAATGTGACTGAAGGGAAGATGCCAATGTGCCTTTTTTATCCCCTAATGACATGAGGGTTTTAATTAGCATCAAAATTGCAACTCTTAATCCTTTCATATACAGCAGAAAGCAATGAAAAAGCAACTCCAGACACGAATGGCTCTCAGGTGATGCAGCTCAAGCAACTAAAAAATTACTGAATACATGATCACGTGGCAGGGTTTACATGCATGCCCCTAGACCACATCATCCTTTCTGCCATTTGTTTCAAGGACATTGTCCCTGAACCTTAAAAGGAAAATACAACAAGGAATCCAGGAAACAATTGAAGAATAAATCATGGTTTTATGTGCATGGAGCAGATCCAGAACATCATCCAATCCTCTGAGAGACCTCTGTCCCTCTGGTAACATGGCAAAAGGGTTCCCTCTGTAACAAGATCGCTGTTCATCATCACACCAGCAATGAAGCAATGTCTCACATTCTGCCAGACACCTGGCCAAATTCTTCCACCTCTGACCCCTTGATGAACACCCCTATTTTCAGTGAGAAATACTTTCTGAGACTTTCACATGAGGCAGAGTTGTTCCTCACTGAGTATAAATCCTGCTGCTGCAGGAAATGTCTGTAAATTAAATACTTTCCTAAAATGGATTAACTGCCTGGGAAAGTGCAGGCACAGCTCATGAGCTAGCCTCAAATGTTTATATATAAGAGATAGTAGGTGAAATATTTACTATCTCCACCAGTGTTAGGAAGGATCTATCTACCTGAATATGCTCATATGCCTTATGTTGGCATCTAATCACTCCTTCAGCATTGAAGATCTCAGCAGATCACCCATGTGAAGTGAGGTGTGAGGTATTATCATCATTATGTGGAGAAGCAGCTGATGAATACAGAGGTTGTCCTGCCAAAAATATCTCTGCTTGCCCAGTTAATGGATTCATTCCCAGAGATGCTGGCCCCTTCACCAAAGTGGAGTCCTGGGAGTAGCAAGGAAATTGCTCTTAACCCAGCTTTGACAAGGGCTACCTTCATCCCTACTCTGCACAAAGCTGACACAGAGTACTGATGGTGCCAATGCCCAAATTTGGAAACATTTTTCTGATTGGCACCTAAGCTGGGAGTGATGGAGATACTCCCACCTTGACTGTTAAGAGTGTGAGGTCCAGCATGAAAATCCTCCAGGAAGCAGACAGTCCTGTGTGCCGCAACTGGGCCATGCCAGAGAGCCTTCTCAAAACAGATTTTGTTCCTGTTAAGAGCCCCTCAAAGAATTTGTCAGTTCCTGCTTACCGAAATCATGTAAAAAGCAAGGTTTAAACACTTAAACAAACAGAAGGATATTTTTTTCATGAGTTGTCGTCTTATGAGGCAGCACAGTAAACTTGAAATTTGAATTCCAGGCTGTCAGACACCAGGGAAGCAGTGGTGACTCCCTGATACAAAGGGAAGCAGCTCCCAATCAGAGGTTTTAACAGTAGAAATGCATCTTTCCTCCACCAAGTTTCAGTGCCAGCAGTCTGCAGGCAGTGCTCAGAAATGCTGTGCTGCTTTAAATCCCAGTTTTCAGCTTTGTATTTCTGCAGAATCATAGAATCAGAGTTTGTGTTGGAAGGGACCTCTTGGAGGTCATCCAGTCCATCCTCTTCCTCTGACCATGTCTAATTAGACCTGGTTTCTCAGAGACTTGACCAGTCCAATTTGGAAGACCTCAAAAGATGGAGATTCAGTTGGGAACAACCCATCCTTTAGATGAGTCCATTCATGGGGATAATTTTTGGATTTGTTCAGGCAGTTCAAGGAGAAGGAAAGGTGTTTTGTAGGCAGATGCTGTGTTATCTGAGCCTGAAAGTCCTGGGGGTCAAGACTCAGGTTAGGTCAAGTTTAGTTCCAGCAGAAATGGACACTGGATCCCACTGAGACCAAAAATATTCCCCTTGCCCAGGTTTGTCAGCACATGTAGGTATGGCAGGAGGTTTTCAATGGTCTTATAACCGCATTTTGAGGGTAAATTATTGCAGATTCTAGATCAGGCAAGATGTTTGCTCCTCACAGATTTGTATTACTTCTTTAAGAGCTCTAGACATACTGGGGCATTTTGGTTGGCAAGTCAGATGAGGGATAAGCAGTTTCTGGGGTGCTCTTTTCCCCTGGTTCTTCTCTGGTACCATGAAACCATCCTCTGTAGCTTGCAGAATGAATGAACCAGCTAAAGACCTGAAAGGTACTGATCAAATCCCTTTACTCAACCTTGAGATGAAAGAGGAAACAAAATTTATTAAGGAGATTCTTCTATAAACACTTCAAAATTGTAGGTGCTAAACAACCCTTTGCTCTGAGTGATAAAGGTATGTTTTTCTTGTCTCTCCTCTCCTCTGAAGACAAGAGAAATCTGTCTCTGCACTTTTTCTTGTCTTCTGAGCAACTGAAGAGCAATTCTGTGCCATGCTACATCTTGAAGAGTGGACTCTCTTTAAGTCAGCCTCTTCCTCATGAGGAATCACTGTCATTAGCCCAGCAACTGATCTGGGTGTTTGGAAAGGAGATTGAGTCCATACAGAGTGCAAAATGATATTTTACCCTGAAATAAATGAGTGCCAATGCATTTACCTATGTATTTTCCTTTTGCTCTGAGACTGTGCAGTTCAGTCCATGGAAAACATTTTTTTGCTGCTTCTTGACATCTGCCAGGGAGGCTGTTTGCACAGATTTTTCATTGCTTTGTTTTTGTTTTCCCTGAAAGGATACATGCTAAATCTTCAGGGTCAAACACGTGTTTTGCTTGAGACTCAACATGCTCATTAACTAATTGTGCTGGCATGGAAATGCTTCAAGATAACAAAAGGCGGCCTGAATCATGGTTGGATGGAAATAGGAAATATTATCATACAGAAGGGAAATTTTCAAGACAGACACACTGTCCCTTCTCGCAACTCAGTGTTGGAGCAGGCACTGAGAAATTATTGCAGTGCTCACGTCAAGCCATGATGTGTCTTTAGATCATGCTGAAATGGAACTTCTCGGCAGCCCGCAATAGGCACAGTGGTTTGAACACTGGCAATCACTGTGAAAAGGAGGAAGAAGGTCTGCAACAAAGTCCCAGGATGGAAAAAGAGGAAGGCAGGTGTGATTCAGAGGAACCAGGCTTTGCAGAGTCAGGAGGAATTTGTGTCTCACTGCTTGTTTTCAACACACCTGGTGTCTGCATTGGGAACGCAATTTTAGGGGCAGGGTCTTCAAGGGGGTGTGAAGTCACTTGGCTTCTTGACATGTTTTGGTAAAAGACAAGTGTCCACTCCTTATCAGACTGGGTCCTGCATCATGGTCTTGGTCTGGTCGATCAGGGCCTTGCCAAAATCTCTAAGGAAATTAATTGGTGGAAAACAGTTCAGATGGGAGAAAATCAAGTTAGTTTTGATGGTCTGGCTTGCTTGCTTCCTTTCTCCATTAGATGCTCTATATTGCTTTCTCTGCAGAATTACTTGAGCTGTGCAGAGCCTGCATATTGTGAGAGCTGGGCAGAGAATGATTACTTCATTGCTGGGGAGGATTTTTATCCCAGAAATTGATATTACTCCTGATTTCAAGTGTTAGAATTTGGCTTCAGAAAAGCAAACCAACAACCAGAGGATACCCTGTCCAGCTCTGCCCTGGAGCCAGCAGCTTTGTGCCAGCCAAATCTTAAAGACCTTCTCAGGGATGTCACCTGAGGAAGTGATGGGCAATCCTCAAAGTGAGAGAGTCTGGAGATCAGATATTAAGCCTTTCTGAGGTGTGGATTCCCCAGAAGCCCACCTAGCCCAGCAAATAGGAAGGTTTTCTCGGGCCCCATTCTCAGAAGAATTCAAGCCAAGTTGAAAGTCCATCCCTTAAAGACTGCTCAGAATAGTTTTGGCTGCCCCATCCCTGGAAATGTTCAAGGCCAGGTTGGACAGGGCTTTGGAGCAACCTGGTCTAGTGGAAGATGTCTCTTTCCCATGGCAGGGGGGTGGAACTGGATGATCTCTAAGGTCCCTTCTAACCCAAACCATTCCATGATTCTAAAATGCTTTGATTTCAGCAATTTCTAACAAGAACAGGATCCGCTGATGTGTTCCAGCTCCTGCTATGCTGTTTTTCCATTGCATATATGTGCTATGGGATGTTGTGAACCCTCCTGAAAGTTTTGAGTTGGAAGGCGTGAGAGAGAAGATGAGATGAACATGTCTAAACAAGAAATAATGAATGCTGCATGTGATCAACATGTCATCTTGCACTTTCCTTGCTGCACACACAATGTCATCATGGAAAACACAAAGGCTCCTCTTCCCCTAGTCGATAGTCCAATTTTCCTCCTCAGTCTTTTTTAAACATATCATCTGCTCATCCTAGGGCTATGGCACCAGTACACAAGGAAATACATGCTGAGATGGGTCTGTCCTGGCAAATTCAGAGCCACTTTATAGACCTTCATAAATATTAAAAGTGCTGCAGGGGGAAAAAACCCAAATCCTTGAAAATTAAAACCCTCTCCTAAGATTCTTCTTCTACAGGCAATTTACTACACAATAAGACATTATCTGGGGTTGTTTGCTTGGAGAAACAAATTAAGGAGTACTTTGAAGGATCTGGAACCCATTATTGAGGTGTAAGAAATCAAATCTTTGTAACCAGGACAAAAATAGGAAGCAAATCCAGACACTAAACAAACCAAGCATTCACATCATCCTGTGAGACAAATATGAGTCCTAAGAGGAGCAGAAACATTTTGGTCAGACTGAAGGTTGATTTTCAAGTTATTATGGAGAAAAAACAGGGACAGGAAAGAATAAACCAAACTTTGAGCTCAGCTGAGTCTTAGCCAAAGATCTGCAAGAATTCAGGGTCAGATTTGAGGAATCCAGGCTGATGGATGAGGTAGGAACCATGTCAGACAATGAGTTTGGTGTAGTCTGAGGTGCCAGACAATGAGCTTTTAGTGTCTTCAGCACACAGTTGGGACAACGTTCATATTGCTATTCCTCCCAGCATCTAGCATAGCTCGCTGCTCTTTTTTATAGCTGCATGGATCCAATGGCCAGTGAGAATGTGTCTGGAGCTGGATGGGATAAAGAGAGCTAAGGCGGGTTCAGCTGAGTGTTTATCTGTATTTAGGCTTCTTTGGGCTTATGCACAACCGCACACAATGGCAGTGGTACCATCAGCTCCATCAGGAAGGGTTCATTCAGTGTGTGGTTCGTTATAGGTAGCTCTCATTGAGTCTGAGATATAAAATATCTCATTGCCAAATGAACAAGAAATTAAGTGGACAGATTCACAGCATCATTGGCTCAAACTGAATTTAAAGAGGAGCCAAAATATACCTCTGAAAAATCTTCATTTAATGCACAAAGGTTTCTCGAGTAAATGGATCTGCCTCTCAATTTCTCTATCTGTTCAGTCTTTGCTAATCAAAGATGACTGAAACCAAGATCCCAGACACTGCAAGAAGCTCTGTGCTCCTGATGCTACATCCCTAATGCTGTTCTTACGGACATCATTTTTATTTCCATAGCAACTACTTGCAGTGGCACAGTGGATGACGACTTCTGAAGGGGAATTAACAATAGCAGACAAAATCCCCAAGGAACCATCTTATTTTCTCATGCCATAAAAGACCCTCTTTCAAGAGGAATAAGAAGAAAGAGCACCAGAAAATACAACACGGATGCAGACTTCTTTTGAAAACAAATATTTTGTTTTGACAGGATACGAATTTCTTAATATCCTGCTCTGAAGTGTTTATGGAGTATAGGCAATCACAAATGAATCACTGAGACCAGACCATGAGGCATAGGATGAAATGGAACCTCTTGGATTAAAAAGTCCAGTTCTGTGTTAATCATACTTAATCATATTATTTAAATCCATTCAGAAAATGGTCAGCTCCATCTGAAAACATATTTCTCACACAGCCCTGATTTCTTTGGAAAGTTGTTCTGGATCCTCCCAATTCTGCACATGAGAAATAGTCTACTTTCTAATTAGTCAACAAGTTATGGCCATTTGTGCTTATACTAAGGTATCTTTTACCTTAAATTAGTGCTTCTGTTTGCCTGCAGCTTACTTCACAGATAATTTTTAGACATATGAAAGCCAAATATCTCACACTCTTCTTTCTCAAGGTGCCTAAAATAAAATTAACAAAGAAGGAAAGTCAATGTAACATAAAATTCAATAATATTAAGTGTTCCATTGCTATTATTAAATGAATGTCTGACGAAAACCTTCACATCTGAACAGTCTTGAAATTTAAGGCAGATGGGATCTAGCTCTGTATTAATTGCCTGGTCTTCCCTGCTCAATAACCTCATGTCTTGATGAAAACCCTGTGTGCCAAAACCCCAGAAATAACCAAAAATGGGCTCCTGGAGGAAATGTGGAATGCAGTGGGATTTGGGGAAGAGATTAGTGCTACAGTTTCACTGGCACTTTAAATTGTCTGAAGCCAACTCTAACATGAAACATGTATAACTTTTCCACCTCTGGCTGTAGTTTCCCACCTTCCACTTCCTCCTTGGACCAGCATGGATATTTCGTTCAGTGAATCAGTGGGAGAGACTGATCCAGTTTCAAACAAGCAACACTGGTGCAAAATGGTTGAGGAGAGAAATAGGAAATGCTTCTGATATACCTTATGTGCTTTAGGATGGACTGAATCATTTCCTGAAGTGTCTCTTGTCATTAACTAGGGTGTGGCCCAAACATTGTTCAAACATCCACGTCTCACACCTCCGGGTGGTGTGATGGGCACCCTTCCACCTCTCTGGGATCTTGTTAGAGTGTAGGCAATACTGTTTTGTGGTTTTCCTCCCAGCTGAAGTCACCTACTGAATGAGCGTTGAGCCCTGCAGAAGCCTGTTAATGCCACTTTTCATGATGTAAACAACATAAAGAAATTGATGCCAAATATGTACTGAAATGAGCTATGGCAAAAGATGCATGATTTAGTAATGTGAAGCATAGTGAGCTCCTGTCAACTGTCTTCAACACCTCTGGAAATCGGGTACCATATGCCCCCAAAAGTGAGGCACATCAGCTCATCTGTCATTTCTGAATGCATTGGCCTATGGCCCAACATCTACACATTTTTGAGTAACCAATCCAGCCAAAATCTGATTTAGCAAATCAGTGATTGGCATCATAAATGCATGTATGGCACCATAAATGTAATTCGTATATACAACACAGAGAACAGAGCCGATTAGTAAGAAACGGGAGTGCTTCACAGTGCAAGACAATACCAGCTGGAGCTGTCTAACAAACAGAGAATGACGTAGTTACAAGAGCTGGAGCTTTTCCTTTGGCTAGTGAGATTTCTCACCATCTGGGAGAGCTTTGAAAAAAAGCAGGAAGAGGCTTGATGAATGTTGTGTGCGGGAGTGTTGTGCGAAAGAAGGTTTGACAGACTGAGCAAGCCAAGCAAACAAACAGCACAGTCAAAACAGAGACAGAAGGGAGTGAGAGGGAAGAGGTTGTGTGGGAGATGAGAGGAGAGGCTTGACTTCAGCACAAAAGAGGTCCCTCAACTCACGACGGTCCACATCACTCTGTGTGTGAGAGGCTAAAAGATCCTTGCACTTCTGTGAAGACCAAGGTGCTGCAAAGCTTTGGGCTGCCACCACAGACCAGCTGCCTGCATCTCACCAGTCCCCTCATGTGACCACCAGCTTTCACAAAGAGGTGTGTCCATGGGGAAGGGTGCATGAAGCCTACTCTGCTAGAAGGAGAGCTGCTGGGTGGATCTACCAGCACAACAACCATCATTTCATCAGAGCAAGTGATGAGCTTCTAGCATTTGAGGGAGAGGCTCCAGGTACCACTGACAAAATGGTTTCTTTGCTGAATGGACTGCACAGCTGCCAGGAGTAGTTGCAAGTAAGGTTATAAACAGCATTGTGGGCATGGTTTTTGGTTGGCTGGTCTGTGTGAACTGACTGTTGGGGGAGAGAGAAACATTCATTTGCAAAGTTCAACCTACTATGAAATGCAGGGAAAAGCAATCCCTGATTTTTACACTTTATCTCTCTGAAGAACCACAGTGGGCCAACTTCATCATTTTCGTGCCATCTCTTGCAGGGATTTCCAACCTTCACAGCTGCTGCTGCCTTCTAGCTTTCTCCTTCTATAAACATTTCTTGGCATTCATCCCATTTCTCCCTGATCATGGGCCCCTCACCATGCTGAATTGTACCCACCACCCTCATCACTGTGCTGCCCAATCTGGCAGGACGAGTGCAGATCCCAAGCTGAAAAGCCTAATGCTTTGTTTGTGGTGTTTGTCCATGTCCTTGTGAGTGCTGGGAGCTGCAGCTATTCAACAGAATGGTTCTCAAACTTCTCAAATACTTGGGCCAAAAGATTTTTGTGGGTTATCAGTTAGCATGAACCACCAAACTTTGAAGTGAAATAGTTCTTCAATACAATTCCACAGAGCAGGTTTTATGGCCTTATAAGCCTGAGTTTTGTGATTTAACTGTCATGTTCATCCCCTAAGACAATGTTGTTGGCTTCAATGAAAGCTCTCCTCAGTTCTGTGGAAATAAGTATTTCAAATATTAGCCTCTGGCTATGCTAGGGTGTCCTAGAGGTGTTGCAAACTTTGACCTAAGTAGGGATAGAGAGAAAATGGAAGGCCTTAAGGCTGTGTTGTTTGTTTCATCATTATCACAGATCCAAAGCAAGAACTCCATCAAGGTTGTATTTTTCCCCTCCTGTTGTTGTGTCTTTGTACTAGCATCCCTAAGAAAGATTGTGAGGAATATGTAGCAATAGTTCCTTGGAGATGATGGGAGCTTGGGTGATGAATCCAGCTCCTGCTGGGTCAGTGTGATTGTGAATGTTAAAGACAACAGACCAGCAAATGAGACAACTGCTGCAATACTGCATAGTGGGCTAATTATTTCAATATTTTCCTGTTTATAATTGCTGTGCTCTGTTGACTGTTTGCAGAAAAAGGGAACAGGGACTGTGGACTCATCCAGTGTTATAGATCCAAATCTCTCAGATGGTCTTCTTAAACAGCTCCTTGTTTCTAGGGACTGTGATGGGCCGTGTAATTTGTTAGCCCTGTGTGTGTCTGCATACATGCATGCACAGAAGTGCATGCATGGACAAATATAACAGACCCACTGCTGTGAAGAGGATCTGGAAAAAGCTCAGATCTCAGTGTCCAACTAGAATAACTCACATATCTATTGATGCAATCCTTTCCATCACAAACTCTCAAAGCATTTTAAGGTATTAGTATTTTCAATCTCATCTAAAATAATAGCTTCAAAGGAGTTGCACCAAGTCCAGTCTATGTCTGCAAGGCTTGATGAGAAAAAACACATTTTCTCTCTCCTTTCAGATGCTCTCAAGCCCTGCACTTGTATATTGCTCTATTTTATCTATCTATTGGCCAGTAATGAACCTGTTGGCCAGTAATGAACAGAAAGATTTCGCTCCATTTTTGCACTAGGCAGTCACAGATCTAATCCCCATGCCCCTCCCTTCTCTGATTTATGAGAGCAGACCAGCCCTGCAACCTTCTCCTTTTAACACTGCACCTGCACATCATGGCTAACAGCTTTAGCTGCTTTCCTGCAATAACTCATAGGATCTCTTTCCTAGGCAGCCACGCCTTTACATTAGCAGATATTTCCTCTACTGGTGCTTTGCTCTCTGGCTCATTTTTTGACTGCCCTCAGCCTTTCCCCAGATGCTGAAATGATCTAAATCCTGTGTAACAGACTGTGCTATGTTTGTGGTGTGCTCAGCTCCTAAGGCAGCATCACATTTGGCTTCGCTGCTCTCCCTCCCATTAGCTCCACCATTGCTGTTAAGAAAAGCAATCCTACAGCCGAGGTGCAACGTACATACCCAGTGAAACTCCACTGGCAACTTCTTTCCATCAGTAGTAGTTCTACCCTTCTTTACCTTTTGACCTGCTTTTGTCCCGAATTCTTTTTATTGGGGCACTTTTTGTGTCCCTGATCTGGGTTCAAGACCCTGATTACATGCTCTTTAAATGACCTCCGAGAAAAAGGGAGATCTCTATCTCTATCTCTATCTCTATCTCTATCTCTATCTCTATCTCTATCTCTATCTCTATCTCTATCTCTATCTCTATCTCTCTCTTTATGTCTGTCTCTAATGTATATCCTCTGTATCTTTCTCTCAGTTGTATCAGGGCCCAGCACAGTTGGTGAATTACACATCTGAGTTAAGGGACTGGCTTCACGGCCTGCTACAAGAGCTCATGTCCCAGCACCTCCTTGGCTGAAGCAAACTATGACTCAAGGAGAATTTGGCCCTGAAATGCATGTCATGCCATTTCCAAGGTGGTCTTACTCCCAGGTGGAGGCTCTGATTTTCCTTCATATCTGAAAGATGGAGCAGCAGGGAGACATTTGTGCTTAAAAATCTCGGATTAGAAAAGGGATCTGGTAGGAGGAATACCTTTATTTTATAACAGGAAAAGGAAAGAGAACAACTGAGCACAGCTCTCTACCAGCACTCATCTCAACTATACAGTACCTTCTTTTCAAGGTGGCCACTTAGATAGGACAGCTTTGAAGAAAATTGGCCACTTCCAGCCACAACACTATTAGACAGAGACCAGCCCCTTTGTGCTCTGTTTGCTCTCTGAAGAGAAGCAAATAGTATGGGGTTTGACCATGGAATTAGGTGTTTAGTGAAAAAAATAACCACTATTGCTTCTGCACAAAAATCAAAGCTGGGACAAGAACCTCAATGCATCTTCGAACAAGGAGGGAACAGAGCTGAGGTGGGTCCTTAAGCTGGGAAGCCTCCCGGCATTGTTCTTTAGAGTTAATGGTCAGGCTCAGCTGCAGTCACTAAGTGATCCAGAGACTTTGCAATGCCTGCTGTCTCCCACATCTTGCTATCACATCCTTTACCTTCAGCTCAGGTCTGAGCTTTGTGCCTACTTTCAGGTGGAGTTAGACACATACTGGGGAAACCCTGTATAGATATAAGATTACCTTACATCACAGATGGGAAAGGGAGGCATCTTTACACTGGCAGAGGACTTATCTCCAACTTGCTAACCTGAAGCAAAGGTTGTAGAAGGCAAGGAATCCAATATGTGGAAATAATAGTGATTAAAAGCAGTTTTATAGCTAAAGCATGCTTTTCTCACAAAATTGTGGAAGCACTGCTCACACACCAAACAAGCACTTAAAAAGGATCTAAACCAGTCGATGTATCTCTGCATTGCAATCATTATTGCTAATGCATTTTACTGGGTATTCAAAATCAACAATGTACTGCTCATGTGTGACATACCTGCTGGTTTTTTATATTCTGTGATCATTATTGTAAAAGATGCTGTTTGAGAAAGAAAATTCTGGATTCATCACTTCTGAAGTCAGATGCAGACATTAGGAAGCCCTAGTTGGTCTTTATCATAGAATCACAGAATGGCTTTGGTTGGAATACACCTTCAAAACCATCTCTTTCCAAACCTCTGCCGTGGGCAGGGACACCTTCCACTAGACCAGGTCGCTCCAAGCCCTGTCTGACCTGGCCTTCCAGGGATGGGGCAGCCACACCTTCTCTGGTCAATCTGTGCCAGGGCCTCCCCCCCTCACAGGGAAGAATTTCTTTCCAATATCTCATCTAAACCCACCCTCTGGTAGTTTAAACTCTATCTAAAGTTTATCCCTTGACCTTTTCTTTCTCTCTTGAAAACAAAGACAGCCCAGCATTTCACCATTAAGCCTCTTGGATATCAGTCACATAGATACTTGTGATCAGAGCACACTGACAAAATGTCCCGAAACTCCACTGTAATGATCTCTGTACCACCTGCAGATCCACTGAAGCTCTGGGATGAGGCAGCCCATAGGGTTTATGTCTCCTTCAGATGTGCTTCAAATCCTACTGAGGCCAGCCAGGGACATCTCACTGAATCAGGCTGCCTGCCTCATTCTCTGTCAGCAATTTACTGCCTGCAAGGAGTGAATAAATCAGTCCAAGAAAGCTGGATTCAATTACTGGTTCTGCCACTTGCTTTCTCAGTAGGTTTATGGCCTCTGTTTCTCCTCTAATTCTTGTTCACTTTGGCATATCCTTGTGGCACCAAAGAAACATCAATCTCCACTGGGCTACTGAGATGCTTCTGCACTGCAGATACATTCCAAAGGAAAACACATATAATTCAATTATGTAAAGTTCTCAGTTCTCCTTGGTTCCTCATGTTAAATAGCTTCACAACTTCATTCCAGAAGAGGCAGAATGGACACCCTGACTTGCAGCAAGTGACCATATAGCCCAGTATCTTCAATGGGAATGTAAACAGCATAAACACATTTTAGACTACCCTTGATCTGACTATTTTCTGCATAGGAATCTTAATGGCTGAAGTATGTCTAGTTAGAAATCTCCAATGGATCTGTCTTCCAAGGACTCATCTCACACCCATAGTCATGTTTTGTGTCTACCACATCATCTCTTGAAGAGATCCATGGGTTAACTGCTCACTTCATGGACCCACATACAGCTGGTGAAACTCACTTGTGAAGTTCCTTTGTCAGCCTGTCCAGTGTTGCAAAGTTTGCAGTAATTACCCCAGGTAAGCATTTCAGTCAAGCGAGCATGCTGTGGGAAGTTCAAACTTGGTGCATCTTAATATGTAACACTTAGGTCTTCAAACACTTCTGTTAGCTGGTGCCTCATGTGCCTTTCCCTGTAAAATGTCAGCCAGGCCCATTGCTGCAACCTGGCTCTGGCTTGAGGCAATGCAGATTATAGCCTGGAAGCTGAAAAGTACCTCAGAATAAAAGGCTCTCAGATTGTCTGCCAGTGCCTCAAGAAATGAAATACAGTTCCACTCATAAAATGTCAAAGGTATGTCAGTGTGAAGAGGGAAAAAAAGAAAAAAAGGTGAAAAGTTTGAAAAGAGGTTTTGCTAGCAGCCAGGAAAATGTTAACTCCTTTTACTTAATCTTTTTCTGCTTCTTCTGAGCTTGAAGCTTTGTTTCAGTGGAGGAAAAACAATGGGGAAAAGGGTTAAAATGGAGTGGGAGCAAATAAGTGTATATTTGCTTTGTATCCAAGAATCATACTCATCAAGTGATGAAGTCCTTGCAAGTCTTTAACACTCTTTCCCATATCCTATCTCTGAAATTCCTTCACCTCTCCTCGTTCAGCAGCCAGGACAGCAGCTGATTGCTGTGCTCAGCTGTCTCACAGGTACGATCATGCTTGTTCTGGGTGATGCAGCTGAGGAGATCATAGTCATTTTTGGTTTCATGGCACTTCTTTCAGTTCTGGGCATGGTTCAAGAGACTCCAAACTTTGACTGACTCAAGGACTACAAGGCAGGAGAGGTGAAGGTAAGGGAAAGATGGGTTACCCAAATGACCATAATCAAATGATTGCTGTGGATCTAGAGCAGAAATGATGCAGCACATCCTTGCCTTGCTCCCTGGAGCCCCAGGCAAAGGCTGGACGCACTGAGTTGTCTTTACCCCCTGAAAAGTGTTGCTGTTGGGGCGGTCACGACACACAGACAGTGAGACGGACAAAGTGCAAAAAGCCATTTATTAAACAAAGCAGCCTCTTTTATACACCTTTTGTATGTTATCATTTGTGTTACATATTCAGTGGCTGCTAAACTACTACAATAGACTCATTGGCTATTACTAACTTCAATATACTACCATTGGCCACCTATAGCATAAGCATTCAAGCATTCAGAAAAATAACAGGTGCAGATATGTTGTTGTTTTTCTCCTTCTATTGTTTAACTTTCATGCTTCTGTTGAGACTACATTCTCATGGGTAAAAACTAATTGTTTTTCTTCTCACAGACTTTTCTCACAGTCCTTCTCTAGCCGAAGTAACAGGCCTGAGCCATAATTTTACAAAGGCAACAAGGCCTTCATTTTATAAGGTTTTACTTAAATGCCACAGAAAAGGACCTCCATGGATTTTCACAGACCAACACATCTCAGAGCTCCCCTCCTTTTCTCCTGGCTTCCCCATCATTCTCAATGCCCAGCCTTAGTGACATCCCAACAAGGGTGGCACCCCATGATCACCCCACCACTACCCACCACCCAGCTCAGCCAGTAAAGAGGTTTTTTTTTCCTGCCACCTGAGCTCAAGGCACAACCACTTGGCATGGGACCAGCAAGGCTTTTCTCATCACTAGATCCCCATCGGTTGCTCTTCCTCTGAGGGCCTCTGTCTGGCTCTCCTCCACTAATGTTCTCTGTGTCATTCCAAAACAATCAGCCAGCACCAGTGCTTATGTCTAGTGAGACCAGTGAGCAGTGGGTCAAGAGTGCACCCAAGGAGAATGTGGTGTGAATAACTGACTCCATCTGCTTTGGGTCAGAACAGCTTCAACTCATCAGAGGGAACCAAAGAGCCTCCATGGGTGGTGAAGGGGCTTTCTGAATCCACTCAGGGAGCTGGCACTGGAAGAAGCCAAACATGTTCTTAGTGTTTACGCTGTGAGGCTACGAGGCATTCATCTTCATCCCAAAACACATTCCTCACAGAACACTTCTGTGCTTCAAACTCTGTCATCGGGAGAGCTAAGGAAATGAAAACTGGGAGGATGATGCTGAGCTGTCAAGCCTCATGTACAGCAGCAACTGCTCCCATGCCTGGGATGCCTCCTGAGAGGCATCAGGACATGGCACTATGCTGCTTGGTTTTCATCCTGCCATGGGCATGTAAAATGAAGGATTATATCCCTATCCACTTTCAGCTCACTGCCATGTGGGGAAGGTGCAGGAAAGCAAAGGGGTTGTTGCAAACCCAAGCTGGAAATTCTCCTCCTTGGGTCCCCTCCAGCAGGCTAAAAACCTTAGAGCAATGAATGGCTAGCAGAGAAGGGGATGGTGGGCATTGTTGGTGTTCAGGACATGTAGGTACCAAATAGAGATCTTAGCAGGACTACCCTTGCACTGTCACCTCTCCCCAGACCCTAAAAACAAGCAAAGTCAGAGGTCAAGCAGCCTTTTGGGAATAAGGGTCCTCCTCCTCAACCTTCCTTCAGTAAATGGATCAAAATTTAGAACTCTAAAGTGATACGCAGCTTTGAAATCGGGCTTGTTTTTATGTCCTCAGTGCCCACACAAATATTTTCAAGATTTGGCATTTTGGATGTCCCCACTTTTTGAGGTTTGTCGAAAAAGGGATTCCACTAGAGCCCCAGTTCAATGCTGAGCTCAACCCACCGATCATGTCCCTCTGGTTTGTCTCAAGTTGACTACCTTGTAAAATTAGGGTACCACAAAATAGAAGCAAATTCTGCAAATTTGGCCACAGACGTTGAATTTCTCATGCAGTGCCCCTTTTGTCCCACAAACAGGATTTCTTTCAGTCCTCAGATGAGCCAGAAACCATTCTTAACAGTTTTCTTAACATTTTTTTAAAAATACAATAAATTTACAAATTTAATATAATTTTTAATGCATGTTTTCAATAAAAGGCTACAATATGTGGCCTCTGAAAACTGCTTTTCCCTTGCAATAGTGACGTTTACAGCTCCTTCTACCCAGAACCACCACATCATTTTGACTGCTGCCAGTGTGGCAAAGGAAGCAGGACTTTGGTTATGCATAGGGCAAGACCCTAGCATGAAAAATACCAGGAAATTCCCACAGGGACATCTTCCTGTCCTGAGTCCTTTCCTCTTCTGCAGTTTGGATGAAGCTGTGGGAGCTGATGGTGCAGCTCTGTCAATTGATGTGCCTCAAGTATCCACAAACATCTCCCAGCTGTGATCACACATGGCACTCTTTTCCCTAAAAGAAACTGCACCATCTGGGAGAAGGAAAATCACTTGCAAGCCTTGATGGAACTTAAGCCCTTTTTTGTCCCTCCTCTCACAGAGAACTGAAGTTTGTGATCACTTACTCTTTGTTGTTAGGTTATCGCCTCCTTGGTCATCTGGCATTTTTTTGTATCGTGACAAAATTCTTGAAATATTCAGTTGTTTCAGCTAGATTGGCTGAAAACCACATAGGCTGAGCCTGAAAATAAACTCCCAGGGCTCAATAAAGGAACTACTTCTTGCACATCCCTTGATGTGTCATTCAGCAAAATGATGGGAGCTGTGATTTACCATCTCCAATAGAGAACAAAGAAACAGGTCCTTTTAAATGTGATGTCAAGAAACCTTCTCATTCCTCACTAATTTAGCAGCAGCACATGGGCCAAACTTCTGGGGCAGCTTTGAGTTCTGGTCTTGAGTTGTCCCACATGGTAGACAGAAGCAGCTGAAATCTCTGGAAGAGATGTCCAACTTTGTGTTCTGGTTCCTGTGGCTCCCGGCTGCCCTTGCTTCCTTCACTCATAAGCTCCTCTGAAATTTGGGAGGCAACAAAACTGAGAACCTCATAAAGCCACCGGTCATCTGGAAAAGAGGGTCTGACAAGACACCAGGTATCAGAACTTTTTTAGGAAAAAATAAAGAGGCAATGAAGGCTATCCTGGAAGGGGAAAATGAATTTTTAGGGAGTTTGTGTTTCCTTCTGTACCTTCAGGAAAGTGTGCGGCAAAGGGAGATGATGATATGGTTGTCCCCACTCATCTGAGCTGCTGGCTGTGCCCAGCTCCTGCAGAGTAGGATGATGAAGAAACATTATGTGGTGCAGACTTTACTGGATTTACAACTCTTCCAGAAATCACATTTCTGGAGGCTTTCATTCAATCCTCAGACCAAACAATGGCTGATTCAGACAGGAAAAAGTCCATAAACTCAGGCCTCCTACAGTTCTTGTCTCTGACAGTGCAATGGTACTGCAATGGAAGGACTCTGAAAACTGCTCAAGGAGGTGCCACACTCACTCTTCTTCAGACCTACCGGTTTCAGTGTCTTTGGTCACATATAAGGGACCCCACTGATGTCCAAATGGCTGGCTCTGAGCCTGGTGCTTCAAGATGGGGAAACCAAGCTGGCACTGAGCCAAGACACAGTCTTAAGAGGTGTGCAAAACAGCACAGTCCAAATGTGTAAAGCTTCCCCTTGGCATGTCAGACATGGGAGAGAGCAAGAAAGTGATAGCAGGTGGTGTCATCCCCTTTAGCTCCATTCACACATCAAGAGGTGTTTTCACCAGGCTGGAAGTGTCCAAGCCAAAGCACATACCAAATACTGCCAAGCCCTGGCACAGGCTGCCTAGGACAGGGGTGGAGTCCCTATATCCCTGGAAGTGTTCAGAAGCTATGTAGATGTGGCACTTGAGGACATGTTTTAGTAGTGTCCTTGGTGGTGCAGGGTTATTAGTTGGATTTGATGATCTTAGAGGTCTTTTTCAACATAAATGATTCTATGATTCTGTGTCAACTTCAGCAAAGTTGATTCCAGCTATCTTGGGGAGAAATGCCAGAAAAATCCCATGTCCAGAGGTTTAGCCTTGTCTGCAATTGGTGGTTTTTAGATTTGGGGAGGGGTTCTTCATTCCTTTACTTTTTTTTCCCCACACTTTTCCCACTCAGACAAGGTCAGCAGAACCTGGTAGAAATGTGCCTACAAGGTTATAAGTGAAACTTACCACCTTGCAGTATGCACCACAATTTGTCTTGAACAAAGTTGAGGACAGCTGGGATTTCTATGTCACTTGGGACCCAGGACTTCAATTTTGGTCTTGTTGGAATAATTACTAGGCAACACCCTGAAAAGTCCCAGGTATATTGTTGACTCTTGAGTTTATCCTCTTAAAAGTACAAGCAAACTGTAAGGTTTCATCTTGTTTGCTTTCAAGCTGCCATAAAAAGCAGGACAGTACAACACACAGGAGCTGCAGCTCCTGAAATGCAAAAATCTTCACCTAATTTTAACACTGGTTTTAGTGGGATACTGCTTCTTCTTCACAACTTTGCCACTTTTTTCTTTCCCTCCCACCTGCCAGCTACAGTATATATTTAGTCTTTCTTATCCTGCTGTTGATGTTCTGAGACCCTGCAGTCTTTAAAGATTTTCTGACGGGGAATATAGTGCTGGGAATTTGAGGGGTGAGCCTACACCTGGTCTGCAAACAGCTGGAGTGATATCACTCCTTTTTCTTCTCCTCCCCTGGCCAGACTCTCTCTATGCCTCTCTGCCAAAAGCACACTGGGGATGAGATGTGCCACAGTTGCTCTGATTCCTCCTGTGCACTCAGCCAGGCTGTGTACAATGACCAGGATCCAGGCAGAGGGCAGACTGGGGGTACCCACGTCATGGAATGTGACTTACCCTGGCAAGGATCAGAGAGGTCTCTAAGAGCCTGTTGCTCTGGCCTGTGCTGAAAGAACTGCAGCCCATCACTCTTCTGGTGGTGTCCAGATGAGAAACAGGGATTATATTTTTCATATGCTCTGTTTTAAAAGAAATGGCAGAAGGTGATTGTAGTGGGTTTGGTTCGAAATATGGATTACTTACTGATTTCTTCTGTGTGAGATAAAAATCAGGAGAAGACAAAGCAGGCACAAAACTTACAGACTATAAAGAAGTTTATTAACAGACTTAAAAGAAAAGGGAAAAAAAAAGAAAAAAACCTGCTGTGGTGTGAAACATCTCTTCCATGAAAACTCACAGTTTTGTTACACTGCAAGACATGGACCATTACATGGGGTTATTAATCTTTTTAAGGATGAGCTATTTTGGCCTGAACACAAAGGGTTTTTTTCGCCACCAGTCTCTTAAAAGCCTCTTTCTCTTTGCTTTTAAATAGCCTGGCATGGGCACTTTCACAACCTTCACGAGCCACACGTGAATTGTCCATCCCCCCATGTATTTTAAATGGATTAAAGAGGCAGTTTGTGATATTACAGTCCTTTACCATGGCATGCAAGCAGGTTTTTCAAGCTACGCGCGAGAAGCGCAGCACCGCCCTCCCGTCTCTTCTGAAGCCATCTTTAGCTCCGTCCCACGTGACTCACTTTCTCTCTCTGCCTCTGGAGTCGCCATGTTACCGGTCAGGCTTTACGGTGGAGAAAGCCTCTTTCCTCCTGCGCTGCCGGCTGCACAGTGTCCTCTTCAGTTCGGCGCAAAGTGTGCTGGCTGCAGGCTCTGCCGGCTGCCGCTGGCACCGTGTGGAACAGAGAAGGATCCACCGGTCCCAGGAAACTGCGTCGGACGGCCTCATAGCTCCCCCTCCCAGCGACCCAGGGTCCGTGCTGCGGCGTTGGGAGTAGGGGGGCAGGAGGGGCAGGGGCGCCCGGCCCAGCCCGGCAGGGCCCTGGGCTCTGAGGGCCATCCCCCCTCCATCCCATCCCGGCACCGAGCTGGAACGGAAAAACCCCAAAATCCCGCCTTTCCACGTAGTTTAAATATGTGAAATTGAGAGAAGCGTAATTGGTTTAACAGGCTGTCTGTCAATTCGGGTCAACCCACTACAGTGATTTACCTCTTTAGAATTTTATTTTGCTGACAAGACAATCCCTCTCTCTGCACCCTAGTTCCCTGCAGACACCATCTCCAGGTGATCTGAAGTAGATCTCCCTTCTTCCCTGATGCTCAGGACTGACCATTCTCTTTTTGACATGTAGGAGAGAAGTGGTATTTTCTCTCTTCTGTATCCTCTCTAGATGAAGTTGTGAGCACAGCTGGAATTAATGCAGGTGATTGGGTGAGCTCATGAGAAGTTTCCATGGAAGCTGTGGCATTAAACCCCTCCATCCTTTGATGGCATCCTTAAACCCTTGCATTTTTGCTGGGACCCTATGAAATCAGAATGATGCAGCAGCCTGTATGTGGAGAAGGAATTCGAGACATTAAGTGAAGGGCAGATTAAGGTTAAATGGACCTCAGATCCCCCCAAATATTACCCCACAAGAAGAAAAACTCACCTGTCTCACAGGTTTTTCTCTTTTCTCCCCAAGAGAACGGTAATCACCAAAAGTGTACTGTTAGGAGCTTAATACATGAACCACAGGGTAAAATTATGGTTGGTTTAAATAATCTGATGGTCAGATCTGCTGGGTCTGCTCCAGCTCCATGTACCCCACTGTCTAAAGGGTTGATCTGCAGGAAGCCCTTTGCACAGAAGACTCTCTTACAATGAGGATGGTGAAACACTGGCAGAGATTGCCCAGGGAGGTGATAGATGCTCCATCCCTGGAAAAATTCAAGGCCAGGTTGGACAAAGCTCTGAGCAGCCTGGTCTAGTGAAAGATGGCCCTGCTTATTGCCATGGATTTTGGTCTAGATGGTTTTAAAAGTCTCTTCCAACTCAACCCATTCTATGAACCTATGATCCCAAAAGGCTAAGTAAGGATACATGTGCCCATGTCTAGGGGGAAAAAGATATTAAATTAGTAGGTCAAGCTCCAAAGGAAAATGTTGTTGGCTTTTTTCCTTCTTCCTCTTTCAATTGAGTTCTACACAGCCTTTGGTTGGTCTCCACATAAAACCTATTCCTAGATGCTTTCATAAAGTGTTTTCTCTCCCCCACCAGTGATTTCCAGTTGTTCAGGATATTGGCTCTGTTCCGGGGAGCACTGTGCCTGTGAGGTTATAGCTCTGGATGCATTTGACTAATGGAGCACACAAATGATTCCCACCTGCAAAAGTAGGATGTGATAAAAGACGTGCCCCTTGTCACCTGCAAACTTGTGATCCAGATATCACAGAACTCTGGAAAAGTTTGGATCAGGCTTCTTTGCAGCAGTCAGCTGCCTTTGTAATTGCCTATACCTACACTTTTTCTCTTAATAGCCTGAAGCACTGGGAACATTCTGAGCTGCATCTGAACATCCTGGACCGAGCTCGAGTTGCACTGCAAATTCTGGTTCTGTTGGCAGTTTAGCCATTTGGTTGTAGGCAGGTCATTAGTAAACTTTCTAGTGTGCTGTGTTGTAACATAATCACTCTTTTCTTTTTCCATTTTTTCTTTTTTCTTTCCTTTTTCTTTTCCCTTCCCTTCTGTTGGGGGTTAGGATTCTTCCCTTTTTTTTTTTTTTTCTCTCAGGGCATTTTCTCCCATTTGTTGACTAAGAGATGGTAGCGAGAAGAGACAAAAGAGAGACAAAAGAAGTGGCCAAGATGGGGGGAAGGGGTGCAGCTGGCTGCAGTCTCTTAGATGGAGAGCTTTCTTTTGGAAAATGCAGAGATACCACGAGATTTTGGCTGGGGGGTGCGGGGCTGGGCTCAGCTCCTCACTTCTCTTGTTATCAGGAACAGAGGTGAGATGATGCTGCTGCTGCTGCTGCGGGAAGGATTTGCTGCCACCATGGAGTTCTGCCCTATGCTGCTCTCTCCTTACTGTGGGTGAGCCTTTGCTCATAAGAGCAGTCATTGAACTGGGACCTTTTCAACACCTGACCTCACTGGGAAGGACCCTCACCATCTGCTTGGGTGCGCCAGGGGAAAACCCAGGACCCCAACCCCTGACCCCCTCTGGGACTCTCTGGGAGAGTCTTCCAGCTGCTTTTGGGAGCCCAGGTGCCGCTGCCTAGCCCCACTGTTTTCTGCCGCTGCTTCAGATTTTTTGCTACACTTTAACCTGACACCCCCTGTGGACACTGAAAAGCTTTAGCAGAGAAATTTTTCAGATTTCTGCAGCATTTTGTGAGTTCTGTCTTTCTCATGCAAGTAACTCAAAACAATGTTACAGTTTTGTAAACTTCTTGCACCTGCAGGTTGTTTTGCAGAATTGTTATGGTTCTAGCTAGAAAAACATTCAGAGATGGGTGTCTTAGAACTTGACCAATCCCCTCAAGGGGTGGATGGCAAAAAACCAATTACCTTATGCCATTTAAGACACTTTTGCGAACTAACATATAAAAGCCTTCAGAAAGATTATTAAATTGCTTCCATTTATCCCTGAGCCTGGACTCTTGTGTCGTTTCTCTACTCGTCCGCGGTTAGAACAGCGACAACCCCGTGTCCGCCTGACTCCGCAGCTCCTGGCACAGCTCCAGAGTTTTTGCTACACTTTGTTTGCCACCCTGGGTGTGCTCGCCTCTGCTGTTCCAGCCCGCTGCTCAGCTGTTCCTGCTACAGCCCATTTCGCCATAGAGAGAGGCAGCGAGGTGCCCCCCTGCTGTGAGTTTGTAAAGGAAGCCCTTTTTCTCTCCCTCCCGCCCGCTCACCCGCCGGTATCCACGTGCAGAGAGGCGGCTGAGGTCGTGCCACAGCGCCCCCTGCAGGCGCGGGGGAACCATCGCACCCGCCCTGCCCGGCCGGGAGCCGCCAGCGCCCCTGCCGGCTGTGAGCGGAACTGCACCGAAGGGGAAAGGGCCCGACAGCCGAGAGAGGCTGGCACTGGGTTACTGGTTCTGTTTGTTATTGCTGCTGGTGGTGGTGTTTGTTTGCCTTGTTATACATATATATTCTAGTAAAGAACTGTTATTCCTTTTCCCATATCTTGCCTGAAAGCCCCATAATTTCAAGGTTACAGTAATTTGGAGGAATGGGGGTCATATTTTCCATTCCAAGGGAGTCTCCTGCCTTCCTTGGCAGGCACCTATCTTTCAAACCAAGACCCCTTCCCTTCCCTTCCCTTCCCTTCCCTTCCCTTCCCTTCCCTTCCCTTCCCTTCCCTTCCCTTCCCTTCCCTTCCCTTCCCTTCCCTTCCCTTCCCTTCCCTTCCCTTCCCTTCCCTTCCCTTCCCTTCCCTTCCCTTCCCTTCCCTTCCCTTCCCTTCCCTTCCCTTCCCTTCCCTTCCCTTCCCTTCCCTTCCCTTCCCTTCCCTTCCCGCACCTTCCCTTCCCTTCCCGCACCTTCCCTTCCCGCACCTTCCCGCACCTTCCCTTCCCGCACCTTCCCTTCCCTTCCCGCACCTTCCCTTCCCGCACCTTCCCTTCCCTTCCCTTCCCGCACCTTCCCTTCCCTTCCCGCACCTTCCCTTCCCTTCCCTTCCCTTCCCTTCCCTTCCCTTCCCTTCCCTTCCCTTCCCTTCCCTTCCCTTCCCTTCCCTTCCCTTCCCTTCCCTTCCTTCCCTTCCCTTCCCTTCCCTTCCCTTCCCTTCCCTTCCCTTCCCTTCCCTTCCCTTCCCTTCCCTTCCCTTCCCTTCCCGCACCTTCCCTTCCCGCACCTTCCCTTCCCGCACCTTCCCTTCCCTTCCCGCACCTTCCCTTCCCTTCCCGCACCTTCCCTTCCCGCACCTTCCCTTCCCTTCCCGCACCTTCCCTTCCCTTCCCTTCCCGCACCTTCCCTTCCCTTCCCGCACCTTCCCTTCCCTTCCCACACCTTCCCTTCCCGCACCTTCCCTTCCCTTCCCGCACCTTCCCTTCCCTTCCCTTCCCTTCCCTTCCCTTCCCTTCCCTTCCCTTCCCTTCCCTTCCCTTCCCTTCCCTTCCCTTCCCTTCCCCTCCCTTCGCTTCCCTTCCCTTCCCTTCCCTTCCCTTCCCTTCCCTTCCCTTCCCTTCCCTTCCCTTCCCTCCCTTCCCTTCCCTTCCCTTCCCTTCCCTTCCCTTCCCTTCCCTTCCCTTCCCTTCCCTTCCCTTCCCTTCCCTTCCCTTCCCTTCCCTTCCCTTCCCTTCCCTTCCCTTCCCGCCCCTTCCCTTCCCTTCCCTTCCCTTCCCTTCCCTTCCCTTCCCTTCCCTTCCCTTCCCTTCCCTTCCCTTCCCTTCCCTTCCCTTCCCTTCCCTTCCCTTCCCTTCCCTTCCCTTCCCTTCCCTTCCCTTCCCGCACCTTCCCGCACCTTCCCGCACCTTCCCGCACCTTCCCGCACCTTCCCGCACCTTCCCTTCCCGCACCTTCCCGCACCTTCCCTTCCCTTCCCGCACCTTCCCTTCCCGCACCTTCCCTTCCCGCACCTTCCCGCACCTTCCCTTCCCGCACCTTCCCTTCCCTTCCCGCACCTTCCCGCACCTTCCTGCACCTTCCCTTCCCGCACCTTCCCGCACCTTCCTGCACCTTCCCGCACCTTCCCCTTTTGTAGCCACACAACCAATTTTATATGCTAAAAAAAAGAAAAAAAAAAAAAAGAAAAAAAGAAAAAAAGAGAAAAAAGAAAAAAGAAAGAAAAGAAAGAAAAGAATAAAAGAAAAAAAAAAAGGCTTCGTCCCAGGGAAGCAACGGAAATGATAATGACTTACAGAGCCATGAACCATCAGCACAGAGCAATACATCCGAGGCAGAGGAGCCTAAAAGAAATAAAGTCCAGCCTACACAAGCCATGGGCATTGGAAATGAATGATAGAACCAATCTGAGAAAGAGATCCCATAACTAAAAAATAGCATCTGATGTTGGCTGTGTGAAGAGTTCCCAGGGAAAGAACACTAGCTACCTTTGCAAAGCTGGGTGTGTTGCTGGTTGCATCTCCTAGGATTCCAGCCCTGGTCCAGGATATGTTGAAGCAATGTTGTATGCCGGGGGGCTTGTGCTGCTCCCACACCAGCTGCTGCAGCCCCCAAACCATTAGGCTCTGCATCGTGGGGCTCTGAGAGTCGTGGTGGTCCCTCAAACCCTGCAAATAGCTGAACCACATTAGCACCTAAAGGTATCACTGAATCTGGCTCTCCCTCATAGGTTTTGATGTTCAGTCTCATTTCATGGCAGCATGTGGTTTTGTTTCCATCTGTTTATTATGGTGTCTGCTCTGTTGTGAAAAGGAGCTGGGTCTTCAGCTGATGGATGTGGTCCCACAATTTTTAAAAGAGAGATCTGATTACTTTTAAACTTTATTTTAATGTTACGCAACTTCCCATTGGCATCATTAAAGACAGCCTTGTACCACTTAGCTGTGTTTTAAACACAACTTTTTCTTGGGAGAATGAAGATGAGTTGGTTCCATGGAAAGCCTCGAGGACACGTCTAATTATATCAAAGGGATCAAGTATCAACAGTGAAGAACAAGAATATCTTATCCATACTAGCACCTTCCACCTGGAGACAGCTCTGTTGCAAACAGATCTAACTGCCTGACTGGATCTGCAAAGTAGCCCTGTTCCCCTTTTAAAAGTGCAAAAGCAAAGGGAAAAAAAGTCAGCATTGCATAAACTTCTCCTTGTTCCTCTAGCTCTGAGTGGCAAAGGTTGCACAGACTTGAGCAGCACAGGGTCAGACCTCGAGGGAGCACCAGAGGCTGAAAGGTCCTTTGCATTTTCTCCTTCCATTGCCTGGTCTGCTAAGTGGCTTCATCCCACCAGGCTGTCTGTCCTCAGAACCAAAACTGTCACTGCAATATTATATATTTTAAAATTTTTGTTTGTCACAGTATTTCTGTCCCAACCCAGAAGCAGCATGAATAGGGTGTGTTCAGCCTCAGCACTAAAAGGAATTGACAGGGACTGGAGGGCCCTGTCTTCACTGGATGTGGCTTCACATTGCTCCTTGAGAGTATCCAGAAGAGAAACATTTAATCCACCAAAATAAAAGTAAAATTAATGACCCCCACTCACATCAGTTTTGGTAAGAAATTCACATGCACCCAAAACCCTCCGAGAATGGTGTTTTCCATCTAGCTCTCCATCCAGTTGTAACTGACTAATCTACTTTATACACCCTTGGATTCTGGCCCAGAAAATGTGTGGTTTCTTAAAATGATTGTATATACATAAACAAACTACTTTGTACCAGCCAATACCTTCTGAAATGTAGGTGGCCAGAAATTGGCTGATCTTTTCCTATTACATATTTTAAAAATGAGGTGACATTCATATATAAATTCTGCATAAGCTTCATGAAGTCTTAGTACCAATAGTGAAAGGGAATGTCAACAACCGCTTAGCTGCTAATATGGGCTAGAGATAATAAGGAAGGTGGCTGGGCAAATTGCATTTCTAGGAAATTTTGTCAATTATACAAAAATGGAAGGGCTTGGGGGAAAAAAATCTTGATTCTTTTCATGAAAGAAGTAGGTACTCTGAGGTTGAAAGGAAATTTGAAAATGGATGTATAGGGTCCTAATTTACTTTAATATTTCCTGTGTAAAGTCTTAAAGATTGATTTTTCCAATAAACATTACAAGCATAATGACATGGAGGTATGATCACAGATCATGTACCAGATGGAGAGCTATGGAAAAAGAACTACTGCTCTTAGAATGAGTTTTGTCTTCTTTTTTTTCTCAGGGAAACCTGCATTAGTTTGAAAGAAAGGGATCAGATCTGAAGCATGCAGTAAGAAAGACTCCAATTACTATAGTATGAATAAAAATGGAAGAATTTGGCCCAAAACCAAACTCAGTTAGGAAAAGAAAATACATATATCAAATATAATTGAAATTTCAAGATTTCTGATACACAAATTGCATTTATAATTTGGTCCCAGCATCATAAATTGAGTAATCATAAAGTCTTAGTCAAAACTTTTATTTTCCCAACCAAAGGAAGTGTAGTTTTCACTGAAATTAAAACTACTTTCAGAGTCCTGACTTCAGCAAAATCACAAGTTAAAACTAAGCAGGCACATTCAGACAACATCCAGGGTCTGTGTGTCTGCACCTTCATGGAAAGGAACATTTTGACCTTTTTTTTGCATCATTTTTCATGGGGCAAGCACTCTTTTCACACAAAAAAATGAACACTAAGGACTCTTAAAAGTTGGATTTCAAATTAAATTGGGTGGTTCTCTTGAACTCCGTCTTTTTTGAGGGGATGGATAATTTTTTTTCTGGTGCATTTTTGTGTGTGTTTGCATGTTCAGATTTCAGGAAGTGGAAACTAACAAAATAAAAGGCCATCCCTTCAAAGCAGAAAAGTAAGTTCTCACTCATTTCTGATTTTCACCCTGCACATGGATCATAGAATCATAGATTCCTATAATAGTTTGGTTTGGAAGAGGCCTTAAAGATCATCTCATTCCACCCCCTGCGATAAGCAGGGACACCTTCCACTAGACCAGGTTGCTCCAAGCCTTGTCTAATCTGCCCTTGAACACTTCCAGGCATGGGGCAGCCACAGCTTCTCTGGGAAACTTGTGCCACAGCCTCAGCACCCTCACAGCCAAGAATTTCTGCCCAATATCCCATCTAACCCTGCCCTCTGGCAGTGAGAAGCCACTGGCCCTTGTCCTGTCCCTCCAGGCCCTTGTTCAAAGTCCCTCTCTAGGTCTCTTGGAGCCCCTATATGCACTGGCAGGGGCTCTAAGGTCTCCCTGGAGCCTTCTCCTCTCCAGGCTGAACACCCCCAGCTCTCCCAGCCTGTCTCCAGAGCAGAGGGGCTCCAGCCCTTAGAGCATCTCTGTGGCCTCCTCTGGACTCTCTCCAGCAGCTCCACATCCCTCTGATGCTGGACCCCAGAGCTGGAGGCAGCTCTGCAGGTGGGGTCTCACCTGAACAGAGCAGAGGGGCAGAATCCTCCCTCCCCTGCTGCCAATGCTGGGGGATCAGCCCAGCACACAGGGGGTTCTGGGTGCCAGCACACACGGCTGGGACGTGCTGAACGTCTCATCCCCCAGGACCCCCAAGTCCTTCTCTTTAAGGCTGGCTCCATCTCTTCATTCCCCAGCCTTTGTGGATCCTGGGGGCTGACCACACGTTGCTGTGCCAACGTGCTCTGAAATGCATGGAAAAGAGAGGAAACATCAGAGGGAGCAGAGCGAGGCCACCTCGCTTCAGGCCTCTTCTGGACTCTTTCCATCAGCTCTACGTTCTTCTGATGACGGACCCCAGGGCTGGAGGCAGCTCTGTAGGTGGGGCAAAGGGGCAGGATCCCTTCCCTCAAAGCCACTGGCCATGTCATATTTGCATGGGATCTGCAAAAGACAAGAACTGTTTTCTTCATATTTTGGGAGGAAAATGAGGGAGGACAATGCCCCAAGAGCTAGTTTAATACTGTTTTGCCTGGAAAACAAAGTAGATTTTTTTCCTCTGCCAAGGCTGTTTCTGAAGCTATTCTGGAATAGGCATCACTTTCCTGAAAATTGAATCTTGCAGATGCCAGATTTCCCCAAATTATTTACATTGTTTCCCAGTGCACTGCGGGAAACAATCTTGCGTTGTCTGAAGGCCAAACAGAACTGCTACCCATCCATACCTGCTGCTATTCATGCAGTGCCAGCAGCAGACAAGATAAAGGAATTTTTTGTGTTGTTAGAACATCCCAGCAGATGTAATTTAGGCACTTACCTGGTGCCATGGAGTCAGGCCCTGCTCCTGTAAGGACTTGCCCATGTGTTAGGCTTGTGTGCAAGAAGCAGCCCAACTGCAACAGGGATTGAGAGGGTAATATAACTTAGTATTTAGAATATAAATCAGCAATCCAGCTTTGGGATTTTTCATAATATTCTCATAACATAGAGAAACAGTGAATGCTCCATTTCCTAACATGAATCCTATGCTGCACCGACTAAACATTTCATGCAGCTCCAGAGATGCTGTGCTTGCTCAGCGGCCAAGCCTCTAACTCCATTTGCAGGTTCATGGAGGGTCTTGCCATTCTGTGCTCCAGGAGATGGCTGCAAACTCTTCTGTGGTGGAGGCATGGCTCTGCCAATGGCAATGTTCCCCAATAACATGCCCCCAGGGTATTATGACTGAAGAGTTTTGTTAACTCAAATTTGGAGACACCTGAGATATTTGGGCTTTGATGGGTGCTTTGAGGAGTACTGTGTCCAGCTCTGGGGTCCAACACCAGAAGGACATGAGGCTGCTGGAATGAGTCCAGAGGAGGCCAGAAAGATGCTTTGAGGGCTGGAGCCCCTCTGCTCTGGAGAGAGACTGGGAGAGCTGGGGGTGTTCAGCCTGGAGAAGAGAAGGTTCGGAGAACTGAGAGCCCCTTCAAGTGCTTAACAGGGCTCCAAGAGAGCTGGAGAGGGACTTTGGACATGGGACTGGTGTCTCAGAACAAGGGGGAATGATTTTAAACTTAAAGATGGTCAATTTAGACTAGATATAAGGAAGAAGATTAGAATATTAAATTAGATATAATGAAGACAGTTTTTACAATGAGGGTGGTAATCATCTGGCACAGGTTGCCCAGAGAAGCTGTGGCTGCCCCATCCCTGGAAGTGTCCCAGGCCAGGTTGGCCAGGGCTTGGAGCAACCTGGTCTAGTGGAAGGGGTCCCTGCCCATGGTAGGGTGGTTGGAACAAGATGAACTTTAAAGTTCCCTTCCAACCTACACTGTTCTATGATTTCCAGCAGGACTTGGTGTTCAAAATCTGTATATGAACTGTGGTGGTTCCCCATCATGGTTTTACTTGGTGGCTTCTCAGCATCCATTGGATTCCAGTGGCAAAGCGGACCTCTCCAGCCTGTAGCACTGCCCCAAGGGACACCACAGGATGCTTGATGCTCCAAGGGGAAGGCGGGGCTGGCAAACAGAACACTTGCACACAGTACAAAGTCATCTTGTGCACAAGGAATGAATCAAGCAGAGCCTGCTCAGAAGGTCCTTGATTTTACTCATGAAATGCTCTGGCAGGGAAGAAAGAGCCAGCCACAGCAGGTCAGGAGGTTCCCTTTAAAAGACAGCACTGTATGGAGTAAATGAAGCTGCTTGAGGTTAGCGGACGGGTCTCTTTTTACATTTGTTTTGATACACAATGGTAAAACACAGTCCTTGTGGGGTCCTACTTTCCTGCTGGAACAAGCTGTCAGCTAGAGATGAGACAGCAGAGGAGAAATAGTTGCAATCCTGTATTTGTTTGCTTTTAAAAGCCACTTAAAATTAGTTCAGTGAATATAGTCCTGGACATATTGCTCCAAAAATTAATAAAATCAGGCTATGTGCAAGGAAACTTGATAATGCAAACCAGCTCCCTTCACAGCATGCCAGACCCCCATCTCGTTTACATGGGGGGCTGTCATCTCTCCCAGAGTGTCTCTGGTTTTGCACCACTGGATGGAGAAAAAAAACCTGGACCGATGATGTCTCAGAGTTCAAAATGATAAAGCACATTGTTTTCACACTTGTGATTTCAGTGGCATGTGAAAAGGATTGATGCAGAAGAAAAGGCCACCAAACCAGTCCACAAAGCTCTACCATGGAGCAGTGACCAGGGAGAACCTCCAGTGTGCCCAGCACTTTATCCAGGTACTGCCCAGTATCACGATGCTGGGGGAAGGGTCTAGAGCACAAGTATAATGATAAGCAGCTGAGGAAGGTGGGGGCTCAGACTGGAGAAATGGAGGCTCAGGGGGGACCTTCTGCTCTCTACAACTCCCTGAAAGAAGTTTATGGTGAGGTGGCAGTTGGTCTCTTCAGTAGCAAGTGACAGAACAAAAAGTAATGCCCTCAAGTTGCTCCAGGGCAGGTTTAAATTAGATACTAGGGAAAATTTCTTCCCCAAAAGGGCTCTGAAGCCCCAGAACAGACTGCCCAGGGCAGTGGTGGAGTCCCCATCTCTGGAGGGATTTAAAGGCTGTGTACATGTAGTATCTGGGGACACAGGTTAGTGGTGGACCTGGCGGTGCTGGGAGAATGGTTGAACTCAATGGTCTTAGAGGTATTTTTCAGCCTAAATGATTCTCTGATTTGGTGAAGCCAAAGGAGAATTTTATCGCTCTTGGCAGCAACCTGTCCCTGCTGGAATGATGCAGATAAGACAGAGATGGAGTCTCCTTGGACATGCCCAGTGATGGGATGAAAGTTATTGGCCCAAAATGTAACACGAGAAATTGCAATTAGTTATCTCAGACTTCCGAGGAATTAGGTTTTCTGAGGTACTCCTGAAGAATCCCATTTCTGAGGTACCCCATTTATTTCTAAAGAGCCTTTGACACTGCATTTTATCCAAGCACCCAGTGAGGCTAAGAAGAGTGCTGGAGGTTGGCAGTCTGTATTCACTGACACAGAGGAGCATCCAGCCTAAATGAGGGACCTACTTTTGGAGTGTAGCTGCACTGGGATTTCTCCTGAACCCATGGAAAAAAGATAGACCTCTATGATGAATCACTTACTGAAAATTTCACCAGTGACCAGTGAGATCCTAGAGCAGCTACAGTCCAAACCAAGCAAGTCTCATGTCCTTTAGAAAGTCCAGGGTTCTTGTGCTGAGACCACTAAATAAGCAGGTCAGGTTGGCCCCAAGGCTCTTACAAACTGATCTGACTTTGTATGATTGAAAGCCATTTATCAGTGTAATGTCTTGGCCTTCACAGAAGCTGCTGGGAATAAAAGACAAAAATATCAGCTCTCAAAAATCTGTGACTTGAATGTGGACCAAGAGCATTTTATAGATGCCTCTTGGGTTGACACTGAAATCTGACCTTGCCCTTCAGAGCTTACCAGAGCTTGAGGACAGCTTCATCCATGGGGAAACTCTAGTTCTCCATCCAACAGGGAAACATTTTCACAGGTGAAAAGGCACTTCCTATGCCTGGAAACTGCATGAGTTTTGGTGCATATTCAGCTTTTACCAGGCGGCTTGGTACAACTACAATGGCACAAACCAGCCTTGGACAGCTCCCCCTTCATGAATTTAATGGCCAACTGCTTTTAACCTGCTCTATTACTCTGTCTGTGTTACTTGTTATATGTTGTCTCACTGCTAATCTATCATTCTACTGCTTTGTATATAATCTCTTATTCTGTTCATTGCTGAGGTAGTTTGCTCATTCCCTGACCAAGATACTGCTCTTCCTGTTTTGTTTTTTTTTTTAAATGATGATCTACCACTTTTATAAATGATCTGCTGGATTTCCAGACATTCAGCAGCCTACCTAAAGCTGTGTCTTCCAGAGTACTGCTGGCCATCACATGGCCAGATATGCATGTGCTGTTGATCTGATACATTCAGGATGAGTTAGGCTAATGCTCAGTGGTGTAAATACTTCTTATATGAAAGTCCTGGACAAGTAGATGCTGTTTTGGGAAGTTCTGGCTGCCCCATCACATTGTGGGAGTTGAAGAATGAGAGAATAAGTGTTTCCCAATGTCTCATGGGACCACGCTCCCTGCTTGACCCCCTTGTGTTGGTTTGAAGGTAAACCAGGAGGAGGAATCCCCACACAAATACCTTTGAGAGATTTCAAGTCAGATCTACAATTTAATAGGAAAATTACAATAAGGGCAATAGTACAGAAACACTGGCTTAAACCAACAAAGCTGGAGTACAGCCTGACACCCTGCTGGTCAGGATGGTGGTAGCAGTCCGATTAAATGGTGGCTGCGGTGCTGTTGGAGGATGGATATACTCTTGTTGAAGCTGTGATCCTGTGGAAAGGTCTGGTCCTTCTCTGGAGATCCAGTGGTGGCTGTCAAGAGCTCTTGTCCTCTGGGTATCATGGTGTCCCAAGCCCCAAATTATATACAGGCAGGATTGTTTGGTACATCCCCCAGGGCGGGGAATTTCACAATGGGGCAATGTAATTCTGTGAGTCATTCTGGAGAGTCCTTGATGGTCCATTAGCAGAGATGGCCCCCTCAGACTGGCTGCTGCTTCTCTGAGGGAGTTATCACAGTTGAGTCAGGGCGAAGATAAAGAAACACTGCTCCACCCATTTTAACAGCTCATCAGAAGGTAATGTAGATGGTGGTAGAATACATACTTTGGTTACACCTTACATTGTAACCCAAGATACCCCCACACTCCAATGTTTGTGTCTCCAAACCTTTGACTCCAGGATGACCAACAGAGACCCTTGGAGCAGCCAGCCCAGACAGCAGCCTGGCTGACGACATGTGCAGGTTAACCATATGCTATGTCAGGGAGTGCAGGTCTGATTAATGTCAGAGTCCAAGTTCTGAAGGATGAGGAAAATAAGTTCATACCACTCTGTGTAAATCATACTTAATTTTTCATCAGTAGAGAGAGGCTATGAGGAGGAGGACTGGGAAACGCAGAGGTTACGTGACTTACCCCATGCTGAAGAGAATTGCAGGATAGAAATTTCCAAACCTGCAGACTGATCACTTGGTCACTGGGGTCTCAATTTAATTAGCTAGTGTGTTTTTATTTAAGAATGACAGTGCATTACATTTCCTTGTAATTCATGGACACCACCCCACTGTGTGCAGACAGAGATCAAAGAGATGGCTCCTGCTCACAGCTGTGCTGCTAAAAAAGGTTTCTTTTCATGCCTTAAATTTGAGAACATCAACAGTATCTAAAACATTCAGCAAATGATTTCTTTTCTACTTGAAAGCAGACTCTCTTCAAATAATTTCCTCCTTTGGTGCAGGTTTCCACACTCTGAAAGCTCCATGCAGAGACTAAAGAAATAAATCAGATCCCAAGCATTCAGCCCCATTGCTCATTTTGCAGATCCATGTTTCGCAAGGGATCATTTTCACATGCAAACAGCAGCCTGTTCACAAAAGTTGGCAAAATAAAAGTAATTTCTGAAATCACTGGCCACCAAATCCCCGTATAAGCTTGGAGTTACTAAACCTGGGTTATGATAACAGTGTGAATGTGCATGATGTGTAGAGTCTTGATGGGCTCTGCTGCCACAGTGTCAGATCTGGGGGTAATTGCTTTCCAGACTTGTTTGATCACCATTCCCTTCATTCCTGTCCTGAGAACACAGTTGGGTTGTTTTTCCTGATTTAAGGGATTGTGATCATATTCAGTAAAGGGATGCTCAGAAGAAAATCAGGTTCATTGCTAATAGAAATTCTCACTGAACTCACGTAGTACATGGGCAATGTTAACTCCAGGAAAGAGACCAGATTGGTTGGTGGACGAGCTTTTTTTATGATGAGCAACCAATCTGCTGGTTCCCTCCAGCATTGCTCTCTTCAAGTTTCCCTTCTCTGTCCTGTCCTGCCTTCTGTGACTCTTAGTAGATACCCAGCAGCGATGGCACTGGGAGGCAGAGGGCAGGTCAGCATTTGAGTGGCTTTGCAAGATGGTAGTTTTTGCAGTGTTCCCACAATATATTCCCAAAAGAGGGGATCTGTGGAGGAAAACCCCCAACTGAAGGGGTAAGCTAGATGGTTTGGGTCTCACCGCCTGATGAGAATAAGTAGGGAGGGAGGGAAGTGACAGCCCTGGGGCATCATGTCCTTGCTCTCAAGACATCCCATCCGCCACTTGATGCTCACTCAAATGAGTGGGAGCCAGGCAGAACAGCCCTCTTCAG